>CM035125.1:73297835-74707272 GCA_020205555.1 Panax stipuleanatus
TCAGAGAATTCTCAGAGAAGAAGAAGAAGAAGAAGAAGGCAAAGCAAGCCCAAGTTCATCTCTCTCTTAACCTAAAACTAGTAAGGTTATAATCTTAACCCTAGAACTAATCCTTATGTGTTGTGTTTTCTTCTTTGCCAAATTAGGTCTTTACAATCATGAAATTATATGTGTTATATGATGTTATATGTTTTCATATGAAATTGTATGCCATGAAAGGGTTTTCAAAATATAATTGTTGTAAAACAAGTTTTCAAAGCATATTCTTTTATGTTTTCATGGTTTTAGAACTCTATGTGAAAGCTATTTATTTTAATATGTGAATGGGATATGAATATATATATGTATATGTTTACATGAGAGTTTCATAGTTGTTTAAGAATTTCAATTCACAAGTATATGATGAACACTATGAAATTCATGTTCATAGTGTTAGATTATGAAGTTATGTTGAAAATTTCTTTAAATCCTTGAGGTGAGCATGAATTATGTGTAATAGGTGATATAACATGATTATATATGAGTTATATGATGATTCTAGCAATTCAATCCATGAATTTTTGATAAACAATAAGAAGCATGTTCATAGTGATTTTCGGTGAAACTATTTCTGAAAAACGGCTTTTGAAACTATCAAATTGATGTTTGATTTTGAGTTATTGTTAAAATTGATCATGTATTATGTTAATGTGTTAACAATGTGAGTTAACACAATTGGAATCACTTGAATTGGATGAAAAACGAATTCGTAGTAGCAATTTTCGTCAAGAACGCTTAAAATTGTATTTTTCTTTGAAAATCATGAAATCTTGTTTTGGATTATGTGTTTTATGGATTATATATGTTATGAGCATGATAATAAGTTTAAAATATTGTTAGTATCAAGTTTTATGTTTATCATGTTGGGAAAAATCGAATTCGGTGTGAAGGAATAAGCCAAATTGGCTTAATTCTCCACCAGTTCGCGAGCCAGGCGCTGTGGCAGGGGGAACACCCTCCCCAGCGGGTGTTTTATGCAGGGAGGACCCGCCCCAGCGGGTGGGGCTGCTGCCAAGAAAATCTGGAATTTTGTTTTTGAGTTTTTATGCCCCGTTTGTTAAGCTAACTTGTTTCTAAGACTTGGAAAGTGAAATGTATAATAAGATAACATGTTTTTGATGTGTTTAAGTTAGATTGAAGTATATTATGAATATGTTACATGTGTGTGTTTGTGTGTTGCTTTCACGAGGCACACAACACGATTCATTGAAGTATAGGCTTATTAATGCATGTCGTGAGTATACACTCACGTACTTGACTAATTAGTAACCAATGTGGTAAATTATACTATGAGTTGGACTTGGATATGAAGTTCAATGGTTTAAATGTTGTAATTGGATACTAATAGATGGCTTGAATGTAATATAAATGTGTAGGGTGTTTGTGAAGTGCGTATAGTTGTTAAAGTGTAGCTTGCGCTTAAGGCAAGTTCTCTTACCTTTATTCTCTTATGTTAAACAAGTTTCTAAACTTGTTATTTATATTGTGCAAGTTCTTTAATCTACTCTTGAATGCTATACAAGCCTATTCATTGTATATTTTCATTGTGCAAGTTTCCTAACCCTTGCTCAAGAAATCACGAAAGTTCATTTACGTTCTTTAAATTGTTATGTGTGGTACAAGTTATACCATACTCATAAAGTGTAAGTATTAAAGCGTTATTTTAGTAATATGATCTTGACTTAGTTGTTCAAGTAAGATCTACTTAGTCTATCGAATGCTTTAAGTTGTTTCTAAACGCATGCCTATCTATTATGAAGTTTATTGTCATATTTTGCAATTTGTTCATGATTGAACTGTAAAGGACTGTAAGTCGATTCAACTACTCCTAGTTGATGATAGTTGAACTCTAAAGTTCCCTTATCTATCCAAACCAAACTTTCTTTGGTGCGGACTTGTATTCAATTTCTGAGAAGGAACAACACTATTAATTAGGGGAAATTTATGCGAAAGCGTTAAATGGTTGTGCACAATTCATGGTACAAAGGGTTGATCCCCCTGAGTACGAGTTAAGGGTCCATAGTCTTATTGACTGTTAAAGGTTTAAATAGAAATATTTATAACCTAGGACAATGGTTCAAGGTCTTATGGCCCTCAGATGATTTCATATTCGAATCCTATATATTGATGAAAGAATTATATTTCAATTCTTTATATTGATGAAAGTAAAGTTATTCAAACTCTTTTGAAACGATTCACTTATGTCATATCACTGTTGTATATCCAAGTGAGCTTTTGTTTGCTCACTCTTGCCTGCTTTACCACCATTTGCAGTTGAGGCCGAGAATGTTGGCATACCATCAACAAGTAAAGGAAAAGGAAAGATGAATAAGTGAAGGCTCGTGACGTCAAGTTGCTTTTGTAATAAGACTTAGTTGGTTATGTTTATATTTCCGCATTTACGTTATTTGAATGATGTTAAGGTTTAGATAACCCTGGGATTTTTGTTGAACAAGTTGCCATTCTTTCTAGAGGAAGATTTTATTAAGGTTTTATGAAGGTTGTAATTAGTTTGAAATTTTATTTGGGTAGATGTATGTTTTAATTAGAAAGTGAACACCAAATCATGTGGAAACGAAGTACCCGGATTTGGGGGTGTCACAGAGTCTGTTCCAAAATAATTTAGTTCGGGATAAATTCTCAAAGAGATGCTTGAATCTTCATAAACATTTGTCTAGCTGAATCAATTAGCTTAGACGTAAACCAATAATTCGAATATCAATCGAAACATGTAACTGGCCAAATTACTTGGCATCTAACCTTTCTTTAAAGTTTTGAAAATCTTTTTATGACTTTGTCATACTACATCGTAACATAGTGAGCTTAAATCAAATCCCACACCAAGTAATTCTGCATTGATAACTCCATCACTTTTTATTTTATGACTTTGTCATACTACATCGTACCATAGTGAGCTTAAATCAAATCCCACACCAGGTAATTCTGCATTGATAACTTCATCATTCTTATCATTTCCGCATCAGGTTTCATGATGCATTGATGATATACTAAATACATTTTGATATCTCAAATCAATTTTGTCTAGCCAAAACAATTAGCGTAGACTCTTCTTTAAATCGTTCAAAAATTATTACAAATCATTTTTGATGTTATCATGTCGCAATAGGTAACGATGTGTTAATGGCTCAAAGTCCATCTCCACACCCTTGTCACCTTGTTTTGAGGATAGCAAAAATTCATTTTGTTCGAAAGGCACATCATTGCGAATTTAGCTTGATATCAAAAATTTTGAAGTCTAGCACAGCTAGAAGATTTGGAATACCTATGCTTCCATCATCAACTTCAATTGCTCTAATGACCAATTGCTTAATAATATCTATTAAAAATCCTCAATTCATCATCCATAACTCTCCTATACCCAGTACAGTTCATCAAACATACCGCACGTTAGGAGTTTAGGAACTTTCCACAATCATATGTGTTTAGGAACTTATCCTAGTCAGACCAAAATCGTCCATTTGCTGAGGGGTTCCATCATACGATTATGAGTTATGAACTTACCATACATATGAGTTTAAAGAACTTGCACCTAATCTTAGTAATATCTATCTATCAGAATAAACATGAGAAAAGAATCACCTTTTCGCCATATATATAATGATAGCGCGACACCAACATTCCAATGATTATCAATATAAGAAGCTAAGTGATTGTCGAACCAAACACAATCCCCTGCCCATAAAAAAAGGAACTGGTTGACTCAGCCACTAAACAATATAGGAAGCTAAGTGGTTCTAAACCCGAGCATAAATTCCCCTCCCATACAAGGAACCATACAACTTAGCTGCTAACAAGAGTCCTCAATTGAAATCCAACACTTAACTCTATCTTATTCTTAATTTGCTCTTAGCTCATTGCAAAATTTATATATTTTATCACATACAACTCCTCATGAGTTCTGCTCGTACCATACCATAGTAACTTCTCTTATAGCATTAAGCTATAACTACTTAGTCGATACAGACCATCTATCATTACATTGTTCAATCTGATAACGTCGTGATCATTGACTTAACTTAGGGTTCTTTCCCTATTATCAATTAAACTCACTCAGGTTATAGTCTAAGGTACTCTTACCTAAGGTTTATAACCTACAGCTTTGATACCAACCTATGACGACCCCAAATCCGGGTCTCTCAAACACCTCGGATTCGATCCGCCATGATACATCTATCGCGGAACTATACATCTTTTATTTAAAACTTAATGAATAAAGTTTACTTATTACAATATAGAAATGTAATTTCTATTCATATCCAAGATCTTGTATGATGACCCTAAACCTTAATATAAGTTTTCAAATCTCGGTCATATACTATCCCTGTCTACACATCACATTCGATGTTTATAAAAATGCGGAATAACTAAAACTTTTCAATCTCCTTGTATAAAAATCTTTTCTTGAATTCAAAATCTTGAATCAATTACATAACCTTGAACCAATTATAAAGTATGATTCACTATGTTCGAATTACTATATAAATGTATACATCTCAGTTCGAAACCCCTATGTGTTACATAACACAACCTTACAATTTAAACATATATAAAACATATTAATCTACTATCGTATACATCTTCTAGAACTTAAAAATGATTCAAGAGCATGTATTTAAATAAACAGAAATCTTCAAACTCTATCACGTAGCACGTAACTTTTATCATGAGTCCTTAACCTGCAAAAGTGGTTATTTGCAAGAGTAAGCCTGACAGCTCAGCAATTCTAACAGTTTTCATGCATCACATATGTGACGCCCCCAAATTCCAGGACCGTCATGTGGTCTCTTGAATTCGGTTCACCACGTGCTCATGGTAATACATCACAATAATAATAACTAAATAACACACAACACAGCGGAAAATATATTCTAGAATAATTTACAATGATTTATTATAATTATTCCCCCAAGTCTCGCAACCAACAGTACTTAATAGATTACATAATAATATCAATAAACGACTTATTACTTAACCTAACTTAAGCTTAAACATAACCAAAACCAGTCTTACTACATCATCTTAATACAACATTAAAATATTTAAAAACATAAAAGAGACAAGCTAGTTGGTAGCCTTGCCCTTGCCCTTATCAACGCCCGAAGGTTCGCCCTGCTCTGCCTTAACTGAAATGTTTTAGGGAAAGCAAGAATGAGCACAAATTGCCCAGCAAGTAATATACAATAAGGGTAAGTGATATAATCCTTAATTCTCGAAAGGGTATAACAAAGTTTGATAGTTCAAGGATAACAAGAATATCAACAGTTTTCAATAATAGTCTCTAAGGATAGAATAATATCAATGTGATTCAATAACAAATCAATTAAAGATTTCAAGATAACTGAATACTGAGCAGTCGCTAAGGACTATGAACTTCTACTAGAATTAACAGTAATAAACTGAAAATCCAACAAAAACATGTACAACAGGTGATCAGCCTAAAGTACCATCATTATGCAAAACAATCAATCATACTCAAGTGTGCATGTCAGTTCTCCGACAATTATATATTCCCTTCAAAGAAGGTTGTTCTTCTCAGTCAAATACAAGATCCCACACCAAATCAATTAGTTTGGGTCGCTTTTCAATAACATAAGTATAGCCGAATCAAATGGCATAGACGCTTTCATAATATTCAAGAACAATATTAAGTTCAACATGAATAATAGCTTTAATGAAATAAGAGTCCAAGTATGCTAATTCAATTCAAACGATTAAGTAGGAAACTAGTTCGCAATATACAAAGATAGAATACTTGTACAGTAAAAGAGTGTAAGTTAGGAAACTTGCACAATCATAGATTTCCTTGCGTAAAGTAAATGCGTCGGTTAGGATACTTGCCTTATGCGTAGTTTACTCACGTAAAGCTAGCCAACACTTTCGAATCCTATTTATAATGTATTATATGTATAGGATTTTCATTAGTTAACATATTCGGTACATAAGCTTGTTACTCAATTTAAATATACACACATGGTTCTAACTTAGTCTTATAACTTTATACGTACGTCATTGCGTACTTGTATGCTCGTAGCACGAAATTAGTTTATGCAATCAAGTAATATAGTTATGGCAATATAACACTATATTGATTATGCCTTTCTTATTCATGGAGTTTCGTTTATAAAATAAATATCATCATGCTTTACTACCAACACTTGTAAACACATACTAATAGAGATCTGACCAAGTTTAACAGCTTAGGCAACATTCATATGTTAACTAACACAACCAGAAACAAGCAGTCTGCACCAATCCAGAAAATAGACTGGCGCAACTGCGCCATAGTTAGGCGTAGAGACAACGCAGCTGCGCTGTCCCCTGGCTAAACTAGGGTTGAGCTTTTGATTAGCTGCTCCTGTCCATCTCGTAAGTATTTATCAACATACAGAATATACACATGTTTAAGAGTATTGCATGCTTGCATAGTCCTTCTAAGTTCAATCTTTCATAACATGGTTCAAGATTAACATCTTAAATAATTTAAGGCCTTACAACGCCATGAATTCACATAAGCTATCATGCTTGTTACTTAGACATATAAGGTGGTCATATATTTCGTTGATAAGCATGCTCACATGTTTCAATGTCATATATGCATAACTAGTATCGTTATTGGTTTTGAAAACATGCTTAAACTCATACGTGGTTACCTTGCATTGTATTTAACAAGTGTGTGTATATGTATGACATCTTAGTGAGGTTAAGAGCACCCTCATGCATGTTCAAAATATCAGAACACTATGACTTCGATTCATGCCACTTTAGTTTTTTAGAACTTTCAAGTTTAACCTTTGAAATTGTTTTAAAAGTAAATCATGTATATTAGTGTAATCTCAACATGTTAGGCTATCACTTCATGCATAACTAAGCCATATAATCATGCTTAAGAGGCCAGAACATCAATATGATACATACATACCAAAGTTCACTTTAAGAACTATAAGTTAAATTTCAAACTTCAAGTCTTTTCATCAATAATGTATACCAACATAGCTATGAACATGCATGTCATCTCAAGTAACATATATATATGGGTGAAACCAGTTTTCATGCTTGTCTAGATCATACTAATATGTCTCGAAAGTCAGAATACTAACATGCGTCATATATGTTTAACGTTCGTTCATTAAACTTTAGTTTATTTTCACAATTATATGTCGTTTCATATACTTTACATGCAAACATAGCAATATATGTTCATACTAGGTCTAGGTATATCACTATACATGTTTAACTAGACACCAAGCTTGTTTAAACCTATACGAGCAAGCCATGACTCAACAGATTGCAGCAGGATGCAGAAAACTACAGCAGGGTGCCGGTGTAGCTGCGCCGCATCCCAGGCTAAAACCTGCACAGCTGAGCCACTACTGGTTCGCATCAGAAAGCAGGCAGCCACGGCAGTTTCTAGCCCAACTCACAAAATGACTTCACGGAAATAGTTTTTAAGCAACTATAATCCAGTTCAAACATGTATATAAGCCATATAGCAACTAAGAAACATATCCCAATCCAAATTGGGATGAATTACAACAAGAATCAAGAATTTGATTTTTTTGACAGAGTTTGAAAATGAAGACAGGGAATGGAATTATACCTCTGCTATCCGTATAAGGAACTTGCTGCTATTCAATTCTTACAACTCTAGACTGATATTATATATGCTCTCAATCAATGCTCACTTATCAGTAAAATCCCAGCAAAAGAAATGAAGAAGGAGGAGAGCTTATTTATAGAGAATTCATTATTCAGTCCATAGCTTTGCTCATCATTTTGAACTAACGGAAGAGAGGATTGCACGGTGGTTATGGGAGAGTTGGTATTTAGTAGTTGAAGAACACTGTTATGCCCATTCCCCATATCATGATTTGCTAGAATGCTGAGGATTGATTTATGCAAGTAATAGGCTTAGGCTTTGATGGGTGTTCACGTGTATAAGGGTTGTGCCTAACAATATGGGACAAAGCACACTAAGCTCAGCATTTGCAAAAGAACTACATGTTACACACATATCATATACTTATATTATGTGTACTTTAAGTCATCGTGAAATGTGCCAATATTAATTCAATGAATAGGTAACATGGCAATGTAGTAAATGTAATTTGCACACATATAATCCATATACATTTTTATCATACTGATATAATTTTCTCGGATATAATCACATCACATTATTTCTTTTATTATTAAATTCTATTAATCAACCCTTGTTTACAACACTTTCAAGATGTATTAATTTAATGTATACTTACATACATATTGTCTTATTAGCATAAACATGTAGCTTATATATTTCAATCAATCCTAATACATGGTCTCTATGTAATATATTCACATTGCATTATATATCATAGTTTATATATGCAAGCATGGTCACACTTAAGTGTCTCTCTACACTATAATATAGTTGTATTTCATATACTTTATATATTCAAGTATTGCACATATCAAGTAATATAATTTTATTAGATTAATACTTACTTATTTGTCAAATAAATAAATTATTTATCTCATTGATTAATTAATGATAATATTAATTAATCCATTCCTCATTGATTATTAATTTCCATACTAATCGATTAACACTTATATGATTAAGTATCACATTAATAACTATAAATCCCAGCACAGTTATAAACAAGTGGTTTATTATTATTATATTTCTTGCAATAATAATAATCACCTATTATTAATCAACCACATAAATATTCCACAATAATTAATTAATATTTTACGATTAACAATTAATATAGATTAATTGTTCATTTAAATTAATATAATCGTTAATATTACGTCACTGTGTCACACAAGGCTTTCACGAGTTTATCGCAAACTCCACATATTCTCAATTATTATAATTATTCAATTTAATATATAATTGAATTAATTATTCTCAAAACACAAAATCATTTATATTCAAATAAATTCTCATTTCCATTGATATATTTATTTAATAATATTAGGAAATTCTCGGGTATTACATCCTCCCCCCCCCCTTATAAAAATTCCGTCCCGGAATTGCTACAAGGTTACACAAATAAATGGGGATAATCCCTCATTATCCTATCTTCTAATTCCCACGTTGCCTCCTCGACATCGTGGTTACGCCAAAGTACTTTTACAGAAGATATAATTTTATTTCTCAAAGTTTGCTCTTTCCTATCTAGTATCTGGACAGGAATCTCTTCATACGCCAAGTTCTTTTCCACTTGAATGGGCTCATAAGAAATCATGTGCTTATAGTCGGCCTTGTACGGTCGCAACACAGAAATGTGGAACACGTTGTGGATGTGCTCCAATTCGGGTGGTAACACAATTTGGTATGCCACTTCGCCCATTCGCTTCAGTATCTCGAACGGTCCTATGAATCTTGGACTCAATTTTCCTTTCTTGCCGAAACGGATTTTTCCCTTCCAGGGAGATACCTTCAAGAATACGAAACTGCTGACTTTGAAGTCTCGGTCCTGCCGATGTAAATCTGCGTATTTCTTCTGGCGATCTTGAGCTGCTACTAATCTGGCTCTTATCACTGTCACCACGTCTGCGGTTTGTTGAACTAACTCTGGTCCGAGTATTCGTCGTTCCCTGACTTCGTCCCAACACAGTGGCGTTCTGCACTTTCTTCAGCAAAGAGCTTCATACGGTGGCATGCCGATGCTAGCATGGTAACTATTATTATACGTAAATTCGACTAAGGGTAGGTGGTCGTCCCAACTTCCCTTAAAATCCATCACGCAAGTCCTAAGCATGTCCTCCAGCGTTTGTATAGTTCGCTCACTCTGTCCGTCTGTCTGAGGATGGTAAGCAGTACTCAACCTCAACTGAGTTCCCATTCTTTCTTGCAAACTCTTCCAAAAATTAGACGTGAAGCACGGATCTCGATCAGAGACAATAGATACCGGCACTCCATGTCGTGAGACAATTTCTTTTACGTATAGGCTCGCTAACTGATTCAAACTGTAGCGAATCTTGATTGGTAGAAAATGTGCGGTCTTCGTTAGTCGATCCACGATAACCCAAATAGCATCATAACCTTTCTGTGTAACTGGAAGTCCTACCACGAAGTCCATGGTAATATGCTCCTATTTCCACTATGGTATTTCTAACGGTTGTAGTAAACCACTCGGCCGTTGATGCTCTGCTTTGACGCGTTGGCAAGTCAAACATCTACTGATGCACTCTGCAACTTCCCGTTTTAAATTGGGCCACCAAAAATGTTGCTTCAAATCTCGGTACATCTTAGTACCTCCCGGATGAACGAAATACGTCGTATTATGTGCCTCGTGCAAAATCTCTTCCCTTAACTCGGTTACCGCTGGTACCCACACTCTTCCTTCGAATCTTAAGATACCGTCTTTATCCATTCAAAATTTCACTTTCTCATTTTCTGTGATCCTCTTTCGGATTTTCTCACACTCTTGATCCTTTTCCTGGGCTTCCTTCACTCTATCCAACAACGTTGGATAAGCTTCCATTACGAATAACTTCTCACCAGACTTTTCTGGTTCTTTCACTTCTATCTTCAATTTCTCCATCTCTCTTATCAATTCTTCCTGAGTCGTTAAATTAAACAACTTCTCCCTTCCTTTTCTGCTCAGAGCGTCGGCAACCACGTTTGCCTTTCTCGGGTGATAAAGAATATCGCAGTCATAATCCTTGATCAATTCTAACCACCTCCTCTGATGCATATTCAACTCCTTCTGTGTGAAGATATATTTCAGACTCTTGTGGTCCGTGTATATCTCATATTTCTCCCCGTACAAATAATGCCTCCATATCTTTAACGTAAAAACTACTGCCGCTAACTCTAAGTCGTGAGTAGGGTATCGTTTTTCGAAATCCTTAAGTTGTCGTGACGCATACGCAATGACCTTGCCGTGTTGCATGAGCACACAACCAAGTCCCTTGTGCGATGCATCACTATACACCACAAAATTTCCCGCATCATCTGGTAATGATAACACAGGTGCTTCGCTCAATCTCTTCTTCAACTCCTGAAAACTCTCTTCACATTTGTCGGTCCATACAAATTTCACCGTCTTTCTAGTCAAATTGGTTAGCGGGGTTGCTATCTTAGAAAAATCTTGGATGAATCTTCGATAGTAACCGGCTAACCTTAAAAAGCTTCTCACCTCCGTTAGTGTTCTCGGTTGTTCCCAATTACTTACTGCTTCAACCTTCGCAGGATCTACAGAGATTCCATTCCTATCCACCACGTGGCCTAAGAATTGAACCTTCTCCATCCAAAATTCGCACTTAGAAAATTTCGCATACATCTTCTCTTTCCTTAGTGCTTCCAAAATAATCTTCAGATGTTCGGCGTGTTCTTCCTCTATCTTCGAGTAGATCAAAATGTCGTCGATAAAAACCACTACAAATTTATCCAAGTATGGCTTGAAAACTCGGTTCATCAAGTCCATAAATGTTGCTGGAGCATTAGTCAATCCAAATGACATTACCAAAAACTCGTAGTGTCCATAACGGGTTCGAAACGCAGTCTTCGGTATGTCCTCATCCCTCACTTTCAGTTGATGATATCCTGTTCGTAGGTCAATTTTTGAGAAACACTTTGCTCCCTTCAGTTAATCAAACAGGTCGTCTATCCTCGGTAGCGGATATCGGTTCTTGATCGTTACTCTGTTCAATTCTCGATAATCGATATAGAGTCTCATCGATCCGTCCTTCTTCTTAACGAATAGCACTGGTGCTCCCCAAGGAGAAACACTCGGTCGAATGTAACCCTTATCCAATAACTCTTGCAATTGTATCATCAATTCCTTCATTTCTACTGGCGCCATACGATATGGAGCTTTCGAAATCGGTGCCGTTCCCGGTGCTAAGTCTATTACGAATTTAATTTCTTTGTCTGGCGGAAGACCAGGCAGATCGTCCGGAAACACATCTTGAAATTAATTCACTACGGATATATCCTTAATTTCTACCCCCTTTTTCCGAGTATCAACGATGTAAGCTAAATAACCTACACATCCTTTCCTTAATAATTTATTGGCCTGCATCATCTTAACGCAACACGATTGCTTAAGCGATGAGCTACCATAAAACACTACCTTAGACTTACTCTGAGTCTGAAGGTTCACACATTTGTTCTGACAGTCAATTATCGCAGCATGGTTATACAACCAATCTATTCCCAGTATTACGTAAAATTCTCCCAATCTAATAGGAATCAAGTCTACACTCAGTTCATGTTCTCTAATGCTTGAGCGACAATCTCGATAAACGTATTTTACAGGGATCACTTCCTTATTAGCAACATCTATGATCAAAGGATTTTCTAATCGTTCTCGGGGTGTACTAAGTTTACTAGCAAATTCTTCAGATATAAAAGAACAGGTGGCACCCGAATTAAATAATATATAAGCATTTATATCATTGATCGGGATTATACCTGACACCACGTCCTTCGCAGCTACGGCGTCCTGGACGGTCATGTTAAAAGTTCTGGCGGTTGGGCGGTTGGATTGTGCTGGTCCGCCGATCATCAGCTTGTTGCCTCCTTGCTGATTACTACCCCCGCCACTTCCCTTCTTTGGACAATCCTTAATACGGTGCTCAGTTGAGCCGCAAGCAAAACACCCTTGGATCTTCTTTGGTTTCGGACAGTTGGGCGAGATGTGCCCTTCCTGTCCGCAGTTGTAGCACGTGCCGCGACCCTTCCAGCACTCACCCTGGTGGTTCTTTCCACACTTTGGGCATCCTTCAGCCCTCTTTTTGAAACCTCCACAAAAATTCCCTGATTGATTATTAATGTTTTTGTTGTTGTTGTTGTTGTTGTTCTCCCACTTTCTCTTTCCCAAGTTGCTTCCTCCGCTACTGCTTCCTCCCGTACGATTCTCTCCTCCAGTATTCTTTCCTTTCTTCTCCTTGTTATATAGACTTAAGGCCTCACTGCCACCTTCCGCAATGATTTCCTTTTCCAGTAATGTTGCAAAGTAATCAATTTGAAGAACTGATACCTTATTGAACAGCCACAGATTCAACCCTTGTTCGAAGCGTCTATCCTTTCTCTCTTCATCACCAACTTGGTGCTCCGCAAATCACGTTAGTTCGTTAAACCTAGCCGCGTATTGCGCCACCGTCATCTCACCTTGTTTTAACTCTAGGAATTTCACCTCCATCCTATTCTTCATACTCTTCGGGAAGTAATTCTCGAAGAACAGCGTCTTAAACTTATCCCAAGCTATTATCCCTTCTCCAGCTCTTTGTTGATTAACCTCCCACCAGTAGTTCGCTTCTCCCCTCATCATGTACGTGGCAAACACCATCTTCTGATCTTCGCCTACGCTAGCTATAGTGAAAGCTTTTTCGATCTCTTTGATCCAGGTTTGTGCGACGATTGGGTCGGTGGTTCCCTTGAACTCTGGGGGTCCTACACTCTTAAAGTCTTTAAAGTTTATTACTGGCACAACCTGAGGGTTTGGGCGAACGGGTTCATTGTTCCTTCCCTTAATGCCTCTCCTAACAGGTCTACCAGTTTCTGGATCGGGTCTACTTGTTCCCTCTCATTGTTCACTGACTCCTCAGGTGCAGTCAATCTACGTCTGGGTGGCATTATCTGCATCACAATTTTTTATTTTATTATTATTCAAGTATATTACTTAAGTATTTCTTTTAATACTAAAAGAATAAATTTATAACACATTTCAGAAATAAACTCCATTGATATTCATATGCCAAATCGTTTCATTACATGATTTCCCTAGCATACTACTATAAATGTTATCACATATATCCCCTAATATCACAAAAGACATGGAATATACCAACCTACTACCATACTACCCCTCTAACAAAGGCTAACACGGGGTTCACATCATTATCCCACATCTTACACAAAAGATCGGGATTACAACATAGAATGTACAACACATAAAGATAAATGTTACTAACTACTACTAGACTGACTAAGGGAATCTCATCCCATCATCCCGCGCTCCACTACACTTTTGTACTCCAACTATGCTATATACGCAACCAGCTCTTGACTCAAAGTATGTAGAGTCTGTCCCTGCTCTGCCGGGTAGTGGTACACACCATCAATCACCCTCTCAAAAGCTGAACGGAACATATACCCCATCTTGTTCATCTTTCTCTTCTTGCACCTGACCTCGTCCTTTAGGTCGTCAGCTCTCTCATTGGACGCTTCCCACTTCTCCTCGAAGTGTATCCTATCCATCACCTCCAATTCTAGTTGAGTACGGAGTGCCTCTTTCTCAGTCTTCTCACTCAATTGTCTCTGTTCTACTTCTTCTAGCTTCCCTGCCAGATCTATATTTCTTGCCATCGACCTATGGAATAAGGCTCCCATCTGGATCTCTGCCTCCCTGCGGCAAGCGATCTCCACCTCTAACTCCTGCATGGCTAACTTCCTCTGGTGGTCCTCGTCCCTCAGTTTATGGAACTCGGACTCTCTCTCTTGGACCTCTGCCTCCAGCTCCTGAACCCTGCAGTCTAACTCTAGGATCCGCTCCTCATACTCTCCTAGCATCTGCTCCTCTACAGTAGCCTCATCAGAGTACTCTACTGGCTCATCCTCCATCGGCTCCTCCTCTGGATCAGACTCTATCTCAATCTCGTCCTTGTCGTCAGACTCGAACGGTGTAACAGCCTGCACTGGTATAGCCTCTAGGGGTGCCTCGTACACTACATGTATATCCCTGGACTCCTCTTCTGCCACTCTACTAGGTACACCTGTGTCTGTCACCCTACAATCACAAACACAAGACAAACAAATAGCAACTCCATTAGAATGTTAAATAAAACATAAGTTCATTGCATAGAATGAAGTTACATTTCATAACAGACTAAGTCTCTCAAGGAAAACTCTACATGAGTTTTATCTCCTTCCAAACTTCTAAGTTCGCCTAAGTTATAGTCTAAGGACACTCGTTCCTAAGGTTTATAACTACAGCTTTGATACCAACCTGTGACTCCCCCAAATTCCAGGACCGTCACGGGGTCTCTTGAATTCAATTCATCACGTGCTCATGGTAATACATCACAATAATAATAACTAAATAACACACAACACAACGGAAAATATATTCTAGAATAATTTACAATGATTTATTATAATTATTCCCCCAAGTCTCGCAACCAACAGTACTTAATAGATTACATAATAATATCAATAAACGACTTATTACTTAACCTAACTTAAGCTTAAACATAACCAAAACTAGTCTTACTACATCATCTTAATACAACATTAAAATATTTAAAAACATAAAAGAGACAAGCTAGTTGGTAGCCTTGCCCTTGCCCTTATCAACGCCCGAAGGTTCGCCCTGCTCTGCCTTAACTGAAATGTTTTAGGGAAAGCAAAAATGAGCACAAATTGCCCAGCAAGTAATATACAATAAGGGTAAGTGATATAATCCTTAATTCTCGAAAGGGTATAACAAAGTTTGATAGTTCAAAGATAACAAGAATATCAACAGTTTTCAATAATAGTCTCTAAGGATAGAATAATATCAATGTGATTCAATAACAAATCAATTAAAGATTTCAAGATAACTGAATACTGAGCAGTCGCTAAGGACTATGAACTTCTACTAGAATTAACAGTAATAAACTGAAAATCCAACAAAAATAGGTACAACAGATGATCAGCCTGAAGTACCATCGTTATGCATAACAATCAATCATACTCAAGTGTGCACGTCGGTTCTCCGACAATTATATATTCCCTTCAAAGAAGGTTGTTCTTCTCAGTCAAATACAAGATCCCACACCAATTCAATTAGTTTGGGTCGCTTTTCAATAACATAAGTCTAGCCGAATCAAATGGCATAGACGCTTTCATAATATTCAAGAACAATACTAAGTTCAACATGAATAATAGCTTTAATGAAATAAGAGTCCAAGTATGCTAATTCAATTCAAACGATTAAGTAAGAAACTAGTTCGCAATATACAAAGATAGAATACTTGTACAGTAAAAGAGTGTAAGTTAGGAAATTTGCACAATCATAGATTTCCTTGCATAAAGTAAATACGTTGGTTAGGATACTTGCCTTATGCGTAGTTTACTCACGTAAAGCTAGCCAACACTTTCGAATCCTATTTATAATGTATTATATGTATAGGATTTTCATTAGTTAACATATTCGGTACATAAGCTTGTTACTCAATTTAAATATACACACATGGTTCTAACTTAGTCTTATAACTTTATACGTACGTCATTGCGTACTTGTATGCTCGTAGCATGAAATTAGTTTATGCAATCAAGTAATATAGTTATGGCAATATAACACTATATTGATTATGCCTTTCTTATTCATGGAGTTCCGTTTATAAAATAAATATCATCATGCTTTACTACCAACTCTTGTAAACACATACTAATAGAGATCTAACCAAGTTTAACAGCTTAAGCAAATTCATATGTTAACTAACACAACCAGAAACAAGCAGACTGCACCAATCCAGAAAATAGACTGGCGCAGCTGCGTCATGGTTAGGCCTAGAGACGGCGCAGCTGCGCTGTCCCCTGGCCAGACCACGGTTGAGCTTTTGCTTAGCTGCTCCTGTCCATCTCGTAAGTATTTATCAACATACAGAATATACACATGTTTAAGAGTATTGCATGCTTTCATAGTCCTTCTAAGTTCAATCTTTCATAACATGGTTCAAGATTAACATCTTAAATAATTTAAGGCCTTACAACGCCATGAATTCGCATAAGCTATCATGCTTGTTACTTAAACATATAAGGTGGTCATATATTTCTTTGATAAGCATGCTCACATGTTTCAATGTCATATATGCATAACTAGTATCGTTATTGGTTTTGAAAACATGCTTAAACTCATACGTGGTTACCTTGCATTGTATCTAACAAGTGTGTGTATATGTATGACATCTTAGTGAGGTTAAGAGCACCCTCATGCATGTTCAAAATATCATAACACTATAACTTCGATTCATGCCACTTTAGTTTTCCAGAACTTTCAAGTTTAACCTTTGAAATTGTTTTAAAAGTAAATCATGTATATTAGTGTAATCTCAACATGTTAGGCTATCACTTCATGCATAACTAAGCCATATAATCATGCTTAAGAGGTCAGAACATCAATATGATACATACATACCAAAGTTCACTTTAAGAACTATAAGTTAAATTTCAAACTTCAAGTCTTTTCATCAATAATGTATACCAACATAGCTATGAACATGCATGTCATCTCAAGTAACATATATATATGGGTGAAACTAGTTTTCATGCTTGTCTAGATCATATTAATATGTCTCAAAAGTCAGAATACTAACATGCGTCATCTATGTTTAACATCCGTTCATGAAACTTTAGTTTATTTTCACAATTATATGTCGTTTCATATACTTTACATGCAAACATAGCAATATATGTTCATACTAGGTCTAGGTATATCACTATACATGTTTAACTAGACACCAAGCTTGTTTAAACCTATACGAGCAAGCCATGACTCAACAGATTGCAACAGGATGCAGAAAACTACAGCAGGGTGCCGGCGCAGCTGTGCCGCATCCCAGACTAAAACCTGCGTAGCTGCGCCACTACTGGTTCGCACTAGACAGCAGGCAGCCACGGCAGTTTCTAGCCCAACTCACAAAATGACTTCACGAAAATAGTTTTTAAGCAACTACAATCCAGTTCAAACATGTATATAAGCCATATAGCAACTAAGAAACATATCCCAATCCAAATTGGGATGAATTACAACAAGAATCAAGAATTTGATTTTTTTGACAGAGTTTGAAAATGAAGACAGGGAATGGAATTATACCTCTGCTATCCGTATAAGGAACTTGCTGCTATTCAATTCTTACAACTCTAGACTGATATTATATATGCTCTCAATCAATGCTCACTTATCAGTAAAATCCCAGTAAAAGAAATGAAGAAGGAGGAGAGCTTATTTATAGAGAATTCATTATTCAGTCCATAGCTTTGCTCATCATTTTGAACTAACGGAAGAGAGGATTGCACGGTGGTTATGGGAGAGTTGGTATTTAGTAGTTGAAGAACACTGTTATGCCCATTCCCAATATCATGATTTGCTAGAATGCTGAGGATTGATTTATGCAAGTAATAGGCTTAGGCTTTGATGGGTGTTCACGTGTACAAGGGTTGTGCCAAACAATATGGGACAAAGCACACTAAGCTCAGCATTTGCAAATGAACTACATGTTACACACATATCATATACTTATATTATGTGTACTTTACGTCATCATGAAATGTACCAATATTAATTCAATGAATAGGTAACATGACAATGTAGTAAATGTAATTTGCACACATATAATCCATGTACATTTTTATTATACTGGTATAATTTTCTCGGATATAATCACATCACATTATTTCTTTTATTATTAAATTCTATTAATCAAACCTTGTTTACAACACTTTCAAGATGTATTAATTTAATGTATACTTACATATATATTGTCACATTAGCATAAACATGTAGCTTATATATTTCAATCAATCCTAATACATGGTCTCTATGTAATATATTCACATTGCATTATATATCATAGTTTATATATGCAAGCATGGTCACACTTAAGTGTCTCTCTACACTATAATATAGTTGTATTTCATATACTTTATATATTCAAGTATTGCACATATCAATTAATATAATTTTATTAGATTAATACTTACTGATTTGTCAAATAAATAAATTATTTATCTTATTGATTAATTAATGATAATATTAATTAATCCATTCCTCATTGATTATTAATTTCCATAATAATCGATTAACACTTATATGATAAAGTATCACATTAATAACTATAAATCCCAGCATAGTTATAAACAAGTGGTTTATTATTATTATATTTCTTGCAATAATAATAATCACCTATTATTAATCAACCACAGTTGTGACACCCCCAGAATAGGTCCAGTCAACCCAACCTATTCTGAGTCGCCAAATACATGGTACAGAATTCAAATACAAACTTTATATCATACGGTCGTGCAAAATACGACCACACAAATGTGAGTGTCAATACAAATATGTAGAAAATATTAATATTCAAACTAAGTCCTCATTACAATTATTATCACACTATTTATCAGAAATAGTGAGGACTACTACTGCTCTAACTCGGACCATCACTCTGTCCCCCGACTAGTCCCTGTGACATTCTCATTTCCTGAAGAGGACAACAGATGAAAAGGGTGAGCTCAACTAGCTCAGTAAAGAATATTATGACTAAGATAATGGAAAATAAATTATCGTTAGCCTTCAATAAATCAAATCAAATATAATGGACAACCAATTTTAGATCAATATTCGCAGCGAAAATAACAATTCATTAGAAGAGTTAAGTAGAGAATGAAGTCTACTATCTTCTATGATTTAAAAGTCCATCATCAATATTTTATCCCTGTAACATCAATCAATATACATCTCGAATCAATATTCATCTTTGCACTACAGGCCAAAGATATTCATTTGTATCATCAGTGATCATGTTCATCTCAACACCTGCCATCTTTGCACTATGGCCAAAGATATTCATCAGGTAATCATTCATCTTTGCTCTACAGGCCAAAGATATTCAGTTATATTACCACTTAGGACTGAGGATGATGAAAAACCATATAAATAACGAATCCAGTGAAATAAAAGATAAGATTAAGGATTCGTATTTTAGTTTATCAAAGTTCAAAAATATTCCATAATAATACTTTGTGGAGCAAAATTCAAGAATGAAGCTCAAAACTTAGATCCAATCAAAGATAGTAACCATAACATACAATTTCGACAAATAGAAGAAAATTTAATTTTTCTGTGAATAGTGTCGTATACGTGAATAGTGCCGTATACGTGAATAGTAATCCCGACGGAAAAAATAAGAATTTCATAATAAAATCCATGCCAATATTTCGGTATAATGATATTGAAAAGAATAACATCATTTACGAAAGAAAATAACATCCCTTACCTCAAACGGATAGTACTTCTGACTGGAATATCGGATATAATATCGAAGGAAACTTGCACTGAATACTAACACTCAAAGTATTGAAATACTCACAAAAATATGCTCGATATTATAGAGAGAGAAAACTTCTGATTCTGGTATGATTTTCAATTCTAACCGAAGCACCCTATTTATAAGAAAAGCTTAGGATGCCAAAGTAAACTTTTGAATAAAATAATTTTTTTTTTCCTCCAGCCGCCGGCTGCTCTCCCAAAAAGTCATCAGCATATTTTATTCCAACAAAAAGTGGGGCCCACCCTTTTATTAAAAAAATATTTATTTTCTGAAACTTCAATATTTCATAATAAATAGCCCTTTTGTCAGAAAAATACAAATTCTACATCTTTTTATAGAAAATTTAATTCTCTACAACTTTGCAGAAGGAAGTTTTTCCAAATTCCAAACATTAATTATCCGAAATCCATAAACAAATATTTTTTCACACCAAAATACTGATAAAAACACTTCAGTGCTAATTCCTTCTTTAATATTCACAAAATAAATATTTTCTTATCATATAAATCAATAAATAATTATTTACAAATAATATTACAGAACTACAATATTGACAACCAGGTCGTTCCTAGGAAAGAAGGGGCCTTCCGATAAGGACTTCTCCTTACTGGCGCGCAATTAAATAACCCCTCCTAGACAGAACTTCCTTAGACATTGTCAATAATGCTATCTAATAATATTATTCAAATAATATGAATTATTGAGTTGATAATGTGAAATACTGCGCAGTGACAATTATTGAATCAATAATACCAAAATATCAACTGTAGCCATTATTGAATCAACCATATAAAATAGCAACGTAGCAATTATTGAGTCAATAAAATATCAATGCAACAATTATTGAGTCAATAAAATATTATGCAATTATTGAATCAATAATAAAATATTGAACAGTAATTACTGTAACAATTATTGAGTAATGACTTCTCACGTAAGACTCAATAATTCGAAATACTGTGCAATACCGTATACTATTGTGCAACACCGCGTATCACTGTATTTTAACCACCGGGTATTTCAACAGTACTAACTGTAACAACTACGCCGTTATTTTATAAAAAGGTTATTTCTGTCGCTTTTTATATTCGACAGTTATTTCGTTGTGGGGCCCACAAATAGCTGCGCCGTCGTACGAATATTCCCCGACAACAAGAATATTCCACGACCAAACGAATATTCCCCGACAACGAGAATATTTTATACCCACTTGCTCATTTTAAAATATTTACACATTTCACCCATAACTTTTCGTATTTATCAAATCAACACCTTACTATTTCAAAATAATATATAAAGAAAATTAAATCTTTATTCATAAAAGTTGGGGTCTTACAACCTCCCCCTCCTTATGAAATTTCGTCCTCGAAATTGACGTACGTACCTGGTATGTCGAAAAGGTGAGGATACCTCGCTTTCATTTCCGATTCCAACTCCAAGGTCATTTCCTCAATAGCATGGTTTATCCACAAAACTTTAACTTAAGGTATAATTTTCGAGCGTAGGACATGCTCCTTCCTATCCAAAATCTTGACAGGTACCTCCTCGTACGTTAAATCTTCGGCTATCTCGTCTGGTTCTAACTCAATAATGCGGTTTGGATCCTTCACATATTTACGTAACACGGATATGTGAAACACGTTATGAACACGAGACATGCTTGGAGGTAAAGCGAGTCTATAGGCCACATTTCCTACTCGGTCAAGAATCTCAAATGGACCAATAAATCGTGGATTGAGCTTTCCTCTCTTTCCAAACCTCGTAACTCCTTTCCACGGAGCAATACGTAACAATACATGGTCCCCAACGTTAAATTCCACGTCCTTTCGATGAAGATCCGCATAACTCTTTTGTCGATCTTGTGCTGTTTGTATACGTTGTCGGATTATTTGGATCTTTTCCGTAGTCATACGTACTAACTCCGGTCCCAACAATGTTGTTTCACCCACCTCGTTCCAACATACTGGAGAGTGACACTTTCTCCCATACAATACCTCGAATGGAGCCACGCCTATACTTGCCTGATAACTGTTGTTGTAGGAGAATTCCACCAATGGTAAATACTTATCCCAACTCCCTTTGAAGTCTAGAACACAAAGTCTCAATAGATCTTCAAGAGTTTGGATAGTCCTTTCCGATTGTCCGTTTATTTGAGGATGATAAGCCGAACTGAATCGTAAATCCGTGCCCATAGCTTTCTGCAAACTGATCCAAAATCGTGAAGTTAATCTTGGATCACGATCCGAAACTATGGATACTGGCATGCCATGCAATCTCACAATCTCATTCACGTACATATGAGCAAGACGTTCAAGGGAATAAGTTTCTCGTATCGGCAAGAAATGAGCAGACTTGGTTAATCTATCAACAATAACCCAAATCGCATCTATGCCTTGAGAAACCTTGGGAAGACCCGTAACGAAATCCATCGTAATGTGTTCCCACTTCCATTTTGGAATCTCCAGTGGTTGCAATGGACCCTTCGGCACTTGATGCTCTGCCTTTACACGTTGACAAGTTAAACATCTCGAAAAAAACTCCGCGATCTCTCTCTTCATATTGCTCCACCAAAATGTATGTCGAAGATCACGATACATTTTGGTACTCCCATGATGGATTGCGAATGGTGTGTTGTGTGCCTCCATCATGATTCTATGCTTCAAGTCAGAATCGTTAGGAACACACAGTCTGGAGTTGACTCGAAGTATTCCCTCTTCATCGATTCTTGCTTCTGGAATGGCACCTTCTTGCACCTTCTTCTTCATCTTCATCAGCTCCGCATCAGTAGCTTGAGCAGCTTTAACTTTATCAATCAAAGCTGGTTCTACGCGTATACTTGACATCATTGCACTCGTTCCCACATATGATCTTCGCGTCAGCTACCACGTTCGCTTTTCCAGGATGGTATTGGATGGTATGATCGTAATCTTTCAACAGCTCAAGCCAACGTCGTTGCTGCATATTGAGTTCCTTCTGAGTGAAGAAATATTTAAGGCTCTTATGATCCATATAAATCTCCACTTTCTCTCCGTACAAGTAATGTCTCCAGATCTTCAACATGAAAATGACAGCTGCCAACTCTAGATCATGAGTAGGATAATTCCTCTCATATTCTTTGAGTTGTCGCGAGGCATAGGCTATGACTTTCCCATGTTGCATGAGAACACATCCTAACCCTTTGCCCAAAGCATCGCTGTAGATAACAAATCCATCCGAACCAGATGGTATTGTCAGAACAGGTGCCGAGATAAGTCTTCTCTTGAGTTCTTGGAAGCACTTCTCGCATTCCTCGCTCCAAACGAATTTTGTATCTTTTCGAGTCAACTAAGTTAATGGAGTAGCGATTCGAGAAAATCCCTCTACGAACCTCCGATAATAACCAGCTAAGCTCAGAAAGCTTCGTACTTCGGTCACCGACTTAGGATGCTCCCAACTTTGTATTGCTTCAATCTTTGCCGGGTCAACAGATACTCCATGTTTCGATACCACGTGCCCAAGAAATGCTACTTCCTCAAGCCAGAACTCGCATTTCTTCAGCTTGGCATATAGCTTGTTCTCACGAAGCTTTTGAAGTACCAACTTCAAATGGTGTTCACGATCTTCACGGCTTTTAGAATAGATGAGGATGTCATCAATAAAGACAACAACAAATTGATCCAAATACTCCTTAAATACACGGTTCATCATATCCATGAAAGCAGCAGGAGCATTAGTCAATCCAAAAGACATGACTAAGAACTCATAATGCCCGTACCGAGTTCAAAAAGCAGTCTTTGGAATATCCTCAGTTTTAATCTTCAGCTGATGATATCCAGAATGAAGATTGATCTTTGAAAAGAATTGTGCTCCTTGCAACTGGTCAAACAGGTCATCAATACGAGGTAGCGGATACCTATTCTTGATGGTGACATGGTTCAACTCCCGATAGTCAATACAAAGTTGCATACTCCCGTCTTTCTTCTTTACGAATAAAACAGGAGCACCCCAAGGAGACGTACTAGGACGAATAAAACCGATGTCTAACAACTCTTGTAATTGGATATTTAACTCCTGAAGTTCAATAGGAGCCATTCGATATGGGGTTTTAGAAATGGGCTTTGTACCGGGCTCAAGGTCAATAAAGAATTCAACTTCACGTTCTGGGGGTAGACCGGGAAGTTCTTCGGGAAATACATCAGGAAACTCATTAACAACGGAAATATTATTCAAATCTGATGTATTCTGGTTTAGATCAGTGACATGAGCTAAGAAAGCTTGACATCCGTTTTTCAATAAACGAATAGCCTTGGGATTTGAAATGATATTGACTTATTTTAGTGGTTTGGTGGTTTGAATTCGTACAACAGGTTGATTAGGAATATGAAAACTAACAACCTTACGAAAATAATCAATTTTGGCATGGTAAGTGGTTAACCAGTCAATTCCTAAAATCACGTCAAATGCAAGTATTTTCAAAGATATAAGATCAACAGGTAAGGTAAGGGTACCAATCTGAATCAAGCAAGATTTGTAAACTGTAGATGTAACAAAGGTTTCTCCTAATCGAGTTTCAACAGATAAGTCAAAGTCTAATTTATCAGAAGTCAAGTTCAAACGTTGAGCACAAGCAGGTGAAATAAAGGAATGGGTAGCACCGGTATCTAACAAGGTGTAAACTTCGCAAGAGTTTATGATTAGCTTACCCGTAATCACCTCATGTGGATTCCTCGCGTTTTGGGCTGTCACGACAAACGCTCTTCCAGGAATCACCGACTTTGACTTGTCCAAAACCACCTTTGGAATCACCACCCCCGCTGGATTTGGTTTCGCAACAGGACAATCTCGAGCTATATGTCCTTCTTTTCCATAGTTATAGCATGCCTTGAACTGTTGTGGGCAGTTTGGGCTTATGTGTCCATCTTTCCTGCATTTATAGCATACGACCGATGGTCGTTCTCCTCCCCTAGAAACAGTTGATGCTGGTGCTGATGTTGACATTTTCACGTTCTCATTGTTATACCTTCTCTTTTTAAAATCTCCTCCCGATTCGCTTTTTCTACTATCATGGCCACGATAACCACCGGAGTGGTTACCGTTTCTGTCATACTTTCCTCCTCGCTGGTTGTCATTGCTCCGTTGACCGCTGCCACCGGTACGACCTTGGTTGTTGTCCCTTGGTTGAACATAATCATTATCTCGTTCTAACAACTGGGCCCTGTTCACTACATCCGAATATAAAGAAAATTTATGAGAAATGAGGTATTGACGTATTTTGGGTTTCAAACCTCTTAGAAACATCCGCGTCATACGTTCCTCATTCTCCACCAAATGAGGTTCAAACCTGGACAGCTCCGCGAACTTAGCCTCGTACTGGGATACCGTCATTTTGTTTTGCTCGAGTCTGATAAACTCTACTTGTCATTAAATAGTTTCTGGAACGCTTCCCAAGACATCTTGAGTGCGGCAGGCTGGGTACGCTTCACAGATTCCCACCAATAATCTGCCTCTCCACGGAACATAAACGTGGCGAATGGAACCTTCTGTTCCTCTGTACATCCCAAGACATCAAATATCTTGGTAATTTATTTAATCCACGTCTCCGCCTTGATTGGATTCGGCTTTCCCAGAAACTCTGGTGGTCCCAATTCTTTGAACTGCTTGGCAGTGACAATTCGCGAGTTGCTATTATCTCCACCTGTATGTTGCAGACGAGTCTCCCTCGTCTGGTTTTGCATGAACTGCAAAAAACTTCTAAACATCTCATCGTTTATCGTCTGACCAGCATTGTTTTCAGGATGAACATTGCCTTCTTGTTCCACGTTCTCCTGGTTAGTGATTAAAGGTGTCTCCACGGTCTCATTCACTTCGTTGTTAACATTCTCAGCTGCCATTCTCAAATACTGCCATAAAACAAGGGTTAATTAAACAAATCAACATATCACATATTAACCCTATGCTCCGACTGACCAATTAAATACCACATAAGCTTAGGTAGGACATACTAGTGAAGGATTTACTCGTCTCTCCCCTCCTAGTTCTATTCCCCGATATCCGCCAGAGATCATATCCCTAAGCTCTGATACCAACTGTGACGCCCCCAGAATAGGTCCAGTCAACCCAACCCATTCTGAGTCGCCAAATACATGGTACAGAATTCAAATACAAACTTTATATCATACGGTCGTGCAAAATACGATCACACAACTGTGAGTGTCAATACAAATATGTAGAAAATATTAATATTCAAACTAAGTCCTCATTACAATTATTATCACACTAGTTATCAGAAATAGTTAGGACTACTACTGCTCTAACTCGGACCATCACTCTGTCCCCCGACTAGTCCCTGTGACATTCTCATTTCCTGAAGAGGACAACAGATGAAAAGGGTGAGCTCAACTAGCTCAGTAAAGAATATTATGACTAAGATAATGAAAAATAAATTATCGTTAGCCTTCAATAAATCAGATAAAATATAATGAACAACCAATTTTAGATCAATATTCGCAGCGAAAATAACAATTCATTAGAAGAGTTAAGTAGAGAATGAAGTCTACTATCTTCTATGATTTAAAAGTCCATCATCAATATTTTATCCATGTAACATCAATCAATATACATCTCGAATCAATATTCATCTTTGCACTACAGGCCAAAGATATTCATTTGTATCATCAGTGGTCATGTTCATCTCAACACCTGTCATCTTTGCACTATGGCCAAAGATATTCATCAGGTAATCATTCATCTTTGCTCTACAGGCCAAAGATATTCAGTTATATTACCACTTAGGTCTGAGGATGATGAAAAACCATATAAATAACGAATCCAGTGAAATAAAAGATAAGATTAAGGATTCGTATTTTAGTTTATCAAAGTTCAAAAATATTCTATAATAATACTTTGTGGAGCAAAATTCAAGAATGAAGCTCAAAACTTAGATCCAATCAAAGATAGTAACCATAACATACAATTTGGACAAATAGAAGAAAATTTAATTTTTCCGTGAATAGTGCCGTATACGTGAATAGTAACCCCTGACGAAAAAAATAAGAATTTCATAATAAAATCCATGCCAATATTTCGGTGTAATGATATTGAAAAGAATAACATCATTTACGAAAGAAAATAACATCCCTTACCTCAAAAGGATAGTACTTCTGACTGGAATATCGGATATAATATCGAAGGAAACTTGCACTGAATACTAACACTCAAAGTATTGAAATACTCACAAAAATACGCTCGATATTATAGAGAGAGAAAACTTCTGATTCTGGTGTGATTTTCAATTCTAACCTAAGCACCCTATTTATAGGAAAAGCTTAGGATGCCAAAGTAGACTTTTGAATAAAATAATTTTTTTTTTCCTCCAGCCGCCGGCTGCTCTCCCAAAAAGCCATCAGCATATTTTTTTTCCAACAAAAAGTGGGGCCCACCCTTTTATTAAAAAAATATTTATTTTCCGAAACTTCAATAATTCATAATAAATAGCCCTTTTGTCAGAAAAATACAAATTCTATGTCTTTTTATAGAAAATTTAATTCTCTACAACTTTGCAGAAGGAAGTGTTTCCAAATTCCAAACATAAATTATCCGAAATCCATAAACAGATGATTTTTAACACCAAAATACTGATAAAAACACTTCAGTGCTAATTCCTTCTTTAATATCCACAAATAAATATTTTCTTATCATATAAATTAATAATTAATTATTCACAAATAATATTACAGAACTACAATATTGACAACCAGGTCGTTCCTAGGAAAGAGGGGGCCTTCCGATAAGGACTTCTCCTTACTAGCGTGCAATTAAATAACCCCTCCTATACAGAACATCCTTAGACATTGTCAATAATACTATCTAATAATATTATTCAAATAATATGAATTATTGAGTTGATAATGTGAAATACTATGAAGTGACAATTATTGAATCAATAATACCAAAACATCAACTGTAGCCATTATTGAATCAATCATATAAAATAGCAACGTAGCAATTATTGAGTCAATAAAATATCAATGCAACAATTATTGAGTCAATAAAATATTATGCAATTATTGAATCAATAATAAAATATTGAACAGTAATTACTGTAACAATTATTGAGTAAAGACTTCTCACGTAAGACTCAATAATTTGAAATACTGTGCAATACCGTGTGCTATTGTGCAACACCGCGTATCACTGTATTTTAACCACTGGGTATTTCAACAGTACTAACTGTAACAACTACGCCGTTATTTTATAAAAAGGTCATTTCTGTCGCTTTCTATATCCGACAGTTATTCCGTTGTGGGGCCCACAAATAGCTGCGCCGTCGTACGAATATTCCCCGACAACAAGAATATTCCACGACCAAACGAATATTCCCCGAAAACAAGAATATTTTATACCCACTTGATTATTTTAAAATATTTGCACATTTCACCCATAACTTTTCGTATTTATCAAATCAACACCTTACTATTTCAAAATAATATATAAAAAAAATTAAATCTTTATTCATAAAAGTTGGGGTCTTGCAACAGTTAATATTCCACAACAATTAATTAATATTTTACGATTAACAATTAATATAGATTAATTGTTCGCTCAAATTAATATAATCGTTAATATTACGTCACTGTGCCACACAAGGCTTTCATAAGTTTATCGCAAACTCCACATATTCTCAATTATTATAATTATTCAATTTAATATATAATTGAATTAATTATTCTCATAACACAAAATCATTTATATTCAAATAAATTCTCATTTCCATTGATATATTTATTTAATAATATTAGGAAATTCTCGGGTATTACAACATAGCACATAATATCATACCCAGTTCATGCATTTATAATCAATCGATATATACTACGCATGTTACTTCTCACACAACAAGTATATCATTAAAGATCAACTTTCAATCTCATACATATCTCATATACAGTTCATATATAAGTTAACATCATCATGGCATAATATAATTCATCTAACAGTTATTGAATTCATATATCAAATAAGAACTGAAAGACTTGCCTGGTGCGTAGTTTAACAACTACGACTTAACTTCTTAAGATATTTGCGCTTCGTGTATTCCTACACAATCATTCAATTATGGATTCATACATATCAGTTATACATATCCATACATTCTCAATATAATAACCATTGATTACATTGTTATCTAACTTGGTTCTTAGAACCTTCGTTTTACTTTCTCATCATGTTTTTAGAAAACTATGTACGTATAGGTATACCTTATCTATACATACTTACTATAATCTATCATATATATGTATCACACACTTATCTAAAGGTGTTTGACATATATTTAAACTTTATAGATACATGATCTATATTATTCTTTCATATCTCAAACCTTATTCATAAATTCCGATTTTCTATAACCATTACATTCAAACTTTCTAAGTTTCACCTTTCAAAATCATTGTCACATTTAAACTAGTCATGCAAGGCTACTATATTCCTCATGTATACATGTGAGATGTTATAATAAAGTTAATACGCATGCTCACAAATACCTTTACCATATACGCACAACTAACATCGGTAGTTGCTTTAAAATATATCTAATTCATGCTTAACTAACTTTCATAGTGTCTAGTAAGGTGTGTGCACATACATGTCATTTAAAAGCTCAAGCATGCATGCTCAAACATATTAGAACACTAATACACTATGATCACGCAACTTAGTTTGCAAAAAGTCCGAATCTTACTTTTGAAACCATTAAGACTTAAACCATAAATGCTAGGGTAAACTTAACACTTTTAAATTTACATTTCATGCCTATCTAGACCATGCAATCATGCTCACAAAGTCAGAACATAAGCATCAATAGTATGTGTCAATGCTCATTTTAAAACTTTATAACTTTCATTAGAAATCGCACACTAACGAAGTTAACAAATGTTCCATGTCAATATGTCTATAGGCATAATAAAATCTTAATACTTAGGCTTGCATGATCATAACCTAACTACTATGGTAATTGAGGTTATTAACTTTTAAATCTTAAGTTTTCTTTGAAAATTGCACCAAGTCCCTTTAGTACATGCAAGGCATCTCGACATATAATTCATATGTAAGTGAAACCATATTAAAGTCATATAAACGTTCTCATATGGTTAGAATTTAAAAGACATAAGTCTTGGTCAAGTTTGTTTTCAAAGTTCTTAAGTTTTTCTTTTGAAAACGTCTTAACTTACGATCAAGTATGCTAGTGTATGATTAACACTTTAAACATGCATTTCATGTCAATACAAACCATATGATCATGTTTAAAATATCAGAATATGCACATATTACGTATGTGTCTATGTTCACAATCGAAACTATAAGTTTCATTTTTAAAATCACAAGGTTTCCTTCCATAATATATACTAACATGGCTATGAATATACATGTAGTATCATATACCATGAGTTAATAGCAGTTCTCATGCTTGCACAAAGTAATTTCATAAGTTAACACATAACAGGTTTTGCAACAGGAATCAAAATTCAACAAGGAGGAACAGCGCAGCTGCGCCGCTTGCCAGTACACAACTGGCACAGCTGCGCAGGCGTGCAGCCAAACCTGCAGCTGCACTGCCTCGGTAGTTTACAAACTCAACTTAGAATTTCATTACGAAAATTATTCCAGCCATACTATAATATACTTCTAACATGTTTATAACCTACATAGCACTTAACAACATATCCCAAATCAACTTAACAATCAATCCATGTTCAATTGAAGAATCAAGAATTTAGAAAGTTTACAGAAAAATGAGGAACAAGAATGGGATTATAGGAATTATACCTCTGCAATTGTTTACTGCTAGCTCTTTCTCCCTCAATTTAATAGAAAACTCAGAATGCTTTCTCTACTCACCAATAACTCAGCAATTGCAATATAGAAGGAGAAGAGTTCTTATATAGCCAATTTCATACCCGGTTCTTAACTTTGCTTACTAAATCAAACTAACGGATTATATGATTGTATAATGGTTAAGGAGTGGTGGTTGAGTAGTTGGTATATCTCATCATGAATCCCACATCTCTTACAATCATTAGCTAGACTTGTGAGGAAATTGAGAAGAAGTAGAGTAGCATAGCAGCCATGTGGGTTCACGTGTGGAAGAATGAAGAGGAAGAATGACTCCAATATTGGGACAATGTAATATAACTCAGCCACTTGCATTCCACTTACTAATGTTATATATATATATATATATATATATTCATATAGTATATATATTTAGGCTCTATATAAATACATTCTATATACATTTAAGTCCCAATGTTATTTTAATTTAATCAAGTAATAATATAATGTATCAAGTATGTACATATATACCAACATATAATTCATGTATATTTTTCTTAATACCAATTATAATTCAACTGGGTATTAGTATTACCTATCATCATAACTGTTATTATTATAATAACTTATCGAAAGCATTATCAATTAATAATGTTTATTGATATTAATATAAGGTAATAGGATATTCATTAAATTTTACCCACACACATCATGTCACATAAACAATATTATTATGTAACTTACATAATAAAATTAATCTTACTATATAGTCTATATATATAATACATAGCCTCATTAATGTGCCACATTGCACTATATACAACATAAATAACTACCATATATTAAGGTTTAATTATCGCAAGCTTGTATAAAATAATTAATCAAGTAAATATGATCTCATTATATTTATTAATCCTTTGCTCATTAACATATTATTTATTCACAATAATAGTTAATTGAATATTATCAATTAATTACTCATAAATCGTCCATCCTTTGTACTCACAATTAATCATTTACACGTTTATGTTTTATTATTCTCAATAACAATAAATTCATGTGTTATCGATTAATTATCCAAAATATTAATTAATCAATCACATTTAAACTTCTACACTATATTCAAGTAAATTGAATATTTAAATACTAATGCTCCTATTAATACCCTGATATAAACTTAGGGTTGGTCTACTAATTTAATAACCGATTAGTGACTCCCTTTAATTTAAACCTAGCAAATATACGCACAGATACTAATTCACATAACATGTATATAGCAATATCAATAAAACCCGTTTAATCATTCCTTCATAACAAGATATAATAATTTTATTATATAATATTATCTCCAATAGAGGCATTAATCATTAAAAATAACTTACTCATTTCTTCAAGATATTATTTAAATATAATATCTTAGTATTGATAATATAGTTAAATGATATATATTTATTAAACACTAAGAATCACGTATTACATAGTTCATATCACCCTATGTAATTCAATATTACAAACCTCATATCACAGATATATACATATTCGAATCTATCTCATGCTCTAAGAATTTTATTCATTAAATTCTTATTAAAAATGATTCTTTGAAATTCAAGTTCTTACACTGATCTACTGGAAAGGGCTATCATTGCAGAAGGAGGCAATGAAGCCATAACATGATTTAAACAAGAAAAGAAGACCGGACATGAAGGATAGAAAGGGGGAAGTAGCGGAGGCAGCAACCCCAACAAACATAAATGGACGGAGAGCTAATCCTCTGGAGGTAACAAGTCTGGGGGAGAGGCCAAGAAAAGTGGAAAGTGCAACAACTATGGGAGGAATCACTCGGGGGAGTGCATGAAGGGAAAGAGTGTTTGTTATCGTTGTGGACAACCGGGGCACGTGGCTCCTTAGTGTCCAAACAAGCAAAAAGGAGGATGTTTCTCGTGTGGAGCCCCAGACCACCAAATCAAGGACTGCTCGAAGAAAAAGGGCGATGCAGCTACCGGCAACCACAGCAACAACAACAACGGACTGAGTATCAGAGGGCCAGCCAGCCAAGCCAACAGACCAACGGCACGCACATTCAACATGACCGTACAGGATGCGGTGGAGTCCAAGGACGTGGTGTCAGGTATCATCCCAATCAACAATATAGATGCCTATGTGTTATTTGATTTGGGTGCTACCTGTTCTTTTGTTTCCGAAGAATTTGCTAAACGGTTAGACTTACCCAGTGAAAGATTAGAACACCCTATGAACGTAGAAGTAGCGAACAAGGAAATTATCCCCGTAGAATACATTCATAGGAACTGTTATATCGAATTACGAGGATTTAAGCTCAAAGTGGATTTGATACCGATTCGTTTAGGGTAGTTTGATGTAATCCTTGGAATGGATTGGTTATCAACTCATGGAGCAGTTATAGATTGTAAGAAGAAGTGTGTACACCTTAAGACTCCGAATAAGTCGAATGTGGTATTTTATGGTAGTAAATCGTCGAGACAATCTCATTGTCTGACGATGATGCAAGCATAGAGATTGCTTAGGAAGGGTTGTATAGGTTATTTGGCTCAAGTGGTTGATACTTGACAAGTCGATCTTATTCCACATCGATCTTCTTGATATTCGCACTTGATGCACTTGAGTTTGTACAGTCTTGGACTTGTACATTATTTAAAATTTCTTAATTCTTGAATGGCGTCAGATAGAGTCTGAACCCTTGTTCGGTCAGACAATTATATGAAATTTTATAAAAGCTATTCAAACCAATTGATGATAAGGATTCTTAGACTGAAAAGAACACCCCTTATATATAGGGGAGTACCCCGGTATCTAGTATAAAGATACAAATAGCAGAGTTGAATGTTATGCATATACATGGCATACGCGAGGCTGATCCCCTCAAGTACTTATTCTGTAGACAGTAACCAAAGGGTCAATTAGCTATTGATTCCATTGGAGTTTTATAGTTCGAAGTATACTTGACTATCAGTTATTCTAAAAACAATAATTATTCTTGCTTCCTATATTCATATTGTTGAATTCATTGTCAGATATTTTTTATTCATCATGATATATCTTTTATTGTTGTATTTAAACCTCATTTTTGCTATATCATGACTTCTATTGCAGTTAAGCCAGAGACTTCAGGGAAGGACAAGGGTAAAGGAAAGATGTAGTAATAGTTTGCAAGGAGCAAACTTTACTCTATGATTAGTTTAATTATTGTTATGTAATATGAACCCTAATGATTATTCTAGGGTATATTTATATATTGTATTAAGGTTATCAAATCTTGGGACTAGTAACACCTTTTGAATGAACGACGTACGTTTATTATATTTTGCATTTTAGTTATCGTATTTTGTTTAGAGGTGAATGTTTGTACTGTATCGTGATGACCAGAACGGGGTCAGAGAACCTGGATTCGGGGGTGTCACATTATTCGTAAAGAAGAAAGACTGAAGTATGCGACTTTGTATTGACTATCGGGAGTTAAACCATATCACCATCAAAAATAGGTATCCGTTACCTCGCATTGATGACTTGTTTGACTAGTAGCAAGGTGCTAAATTCTTTTCAAAGATCGATCTTCGTTCTGGTTATCATCAATTAAAGATTAAAACTGAGGACATTCCAAAGACTGCCTTCAAAACTCGATACGGGCATTATAAATTCTTAGTCATGTCTTTTGGATTGACTAATGCTCGTGCGGCATTAATGGATATGATGAACCAGATATTCAAGGAATATTTGGATCATTTTGTGGTTGTCTTTATTGAAAACATCCTAATTTACTCCAAAAGCCGTGAAGATCATGAGCAACATGATAGTAGTGTGCATACAAGCCAATCATGTATGATGATAAAGCACATACTTTGTAAACAATCTTATTTATTTATTAATAAAATATTCATTTAAGACATTTAATTATCTACATGGTGCTATTTTTAATAATATATAAATAACCCATAGTTTTAAGCAATGATTTTAAAATCATGATGAGATCATGCTAATGAGATCTAAATTCTTAGAAAGCTTAAAAACTAAAATTGTTCCCAATTGTGGAATTACTAAAATGGAGATTAGTAAATCCGGATAAATTGGTACATATGTTGCTTGCTCATTGGATGAGGATGACTGATCTCATGGTCATTTGTGTGGAGACACTAAAGCAAGTATGTAGGTACTTATTGGAGAATAAGGTCACTGAACGTGACTCGCTATGGAATACCTAATGGAGTTTTACTCGTCTGTCAATAGGAATTCCTAATGTGATAGTAGTATAAGTGATCCTTGGACTTGAGATCATCATAGTATCTTGTATGTAACAGATTATACTTTGACTTATTCCTTAAGGCCTTTTAAGGCATATATAGGATATGCTTGGGTATAATGAGTTGCATATGGAGATAATGTATGATCAATAAACAATCTACCACCTCTAGTAAAAGAGGAGATATGTCCTATGTAATTCGTTAAATGACAACCCAGGAATCCTTGGCCAAGGTAGAATGAAATTAGAAAGAGGTTTCTAATTTGCATTATTTGGAGTTGTGCATTTTCTAATCTAAATACATATGATTAAATAAATTAAGACTTGACAGTAAATCCATGTCTTATATTTAATTGGGACATTGTATGGTAGAATGATTGAATTGTACGGTAACTATTAACTCACAGGTTCTTTTATGATTAATGTTGAAATTTATATTATCTGAAAAGTCGTTGATCGCTAGGGAGGCTTATCCCTATTGTAGAATAAATGTTATTTATTTAAATAGATTATTAGTTTAATTTATTTATTTAAATAAGATTAGAATTGTTCTAATTGATTTATTCACAACTGGTTTAATATGGAGAACCTAAAGGGTCACACCATAAAAGGAAGAAGAATTATTTAAGAAGAAAATGGCATGATAGTAATAATGCATTAAGTGTAATTAATTTAATCTATGGTGATAGAATAAATTAAATAGCTTAATGTTTATTATTTAATAATATAAAAATATTAAATATAAATTAATAAGAGGAGTCTTATTAATATTAATATTAATATTATTATTATTTTAATTCTAAAGGAGTTCAAGAATTAATATAATATCAGTACTCTCTCTCAATCCTAATAAGATTATGATATAAATTAATTAAAAGTGTTTAATTAATTAATTAAATAAAAAAAAACCTATTCTAATTGGATTAGGAGGGTTAACCTAATATCTATATAAGAGAGTCTTATATCAGAAATAAGGTACGTGAATTTTTCCAAAGGTTGGGAGTACACATATTCTATAGAGATAGAAACAAGGGTTAAGCCAATAACCCATCTTCTTTAATTCTTCATCTTCCTTGGTGGATCACCGTTAGAGGCCAAACATTTGGGTGGCTGACATTGATCAAGGGAAGAGCCACTACAAAGGAATCAAAGGAGTAGAACTTGTACCTGAGGAAGCTTGGATCTTCAAAGGTATAATTCCATCATGGTTAAGGGTTTATAAGAAAATTTTAAAATCTAATTTTTCATCCCTTCCGCTGCGTTTATGTAATTTGATTGCATGCTTATGTTTCTAGCAGACCCAACAGTGGTATCAGAGCCAATCTTGTGCTAATTATCAGTTTTTGTTATTCCATACATGTATGATATGCGATTGGATCGAGTTCTTGGGCAACAAAATTTTTTCAAATTCTGCGAAGCTGCGCAGCTGCGCTGGTGCAAGGCATTCTTGCTGCGCAGCTCCGCCGGTGCCTGTTCCTGGTTTTCATATTGCGCAGCTGCGCCGATTCCCTTTACATTCCGGTGCAGTTGCGCCACTGGACAGGAACAAAATTTTTTTCTTTTGTTTTGATTAATTAAATAAATGGTTTATTTAATTAATAAATGTTTAAAATAAAGATGTTTATTTTATATGAAATATGATTTCAGAATTGCTAAATTTAAAGAGTTTAATTTGGAATTATTTTTGAATGAAATAAAGGAGTTTATTTTTTCAAAAATAAAGTTTAGCAAACTTTTGCCCAATAACTGATATTAATACATATATGGAATGAATTTACTTTCATGAGATGAATAAGTTTTATTGATACATATGATGATATGTATGTTAATAAAAGGGATTGATTATGGACTATGACCAATGTGATTGGATTTTATTTTGGATGAATGCTTGAATGTATGGGTTTTATAAAATGGGAACTGCATACCTCGTCTTTTCTAGGTTTTTTTTATTGTAAATTCTATCTCTCTCCTATGTTCTTCCCCTTGACTGTTGATCAAGGTTTCTATTTAAATGAAATAGTTTATGTAGTAGGATTAGTTAGAATTTTTGAAGAACTGGAGATTAAGGATCAAGGAGCAAGGAGCGCTTGAAGACCCATTTGTATGGATCCCGGGTTTAAATGTAATCGTTACGTTTAAATTTAAATTCTTGCACTCCTAGGTTTGATCTTTTTGGTTCACTTGGTGGCTTTAGTGAACCAAACTAGAATAAAAGTCCATAATCAATCTGGGTAGAATATAGTATTCTATATTGCATGCTAAATATTATATATATATATATTATATTTTATGCAAACATGCTTCGCATATTTAATAAAATGACGCGTATTATATATATATATATATATATATATATATATATGTGTGTGTGTGTGTGTGTGTGTGTGTGTGTGTGTGTGCATACACATGCGCACTAAACAAGATGAGACAAATAATAACAAACCCCTCAAAGAAATAATATTAAGTCTGAAGCGTTCAAATGATATTTGGAATATCGAACGTCACCTTCTAGCATGATTAATTAATAGAATATTTAATATTTAATATGAGTTTTTTGTGCTATCCACAAGGCGAGTATTGAGTATTTAAGATGTTAATTAATCACATTTGATGCTTATCAAGAAAATTGAACGATCTAGTCTTGTTGTGTTATCCACAAGGACGAACATTTTTCTTTTTTGAATTTATGGAAGTGCTAGGCTGGACTTAACTTAAATCATTTTAGTTCGGATGTGCACACACATGACCATTATAATTTAAGAGGCAAAATAAAAAGAGTTATATGGTGATGTAATTGACAAGAGTTATCTACCTATTTATTTGTATACCGCTTGTTGTGCTATCCACAGGGTTATATATATTTGAAATGGGATCCTTAATCTCACTAGCAAATCTTTAATTAGATGTTGCCGAACTATATGAGTGAAGGTAATATAGTTTGATGAAAATAATGGGAGATACCAATTTAAAATAAAGACCTAAATTTATTTTGGTATGCAAAGTTAATAAAATGAATGTTTGCTAAAATGTTGTCTTTTCACATGCAGAATTTTAAAAATGTCAAAATCACTAATCTCACTACGAAGCATACTTGATGCAAATAAGCTTACCGACCCGAATTATGAGGACTGGCTAAGAAATCTGAGAATTGTTCTCACTGCTGAAAAGATTTCTTATGTCCTAAATTCCACTATCCCTGAATCTGTTTCAGAAACAGCCTCTGAGGAAGAGATTTCCACTTTCAATAAGTGGCAAGATGATGCATCTGTGGCTCAATGCATCATGCTCGCATCCATGAATAACGAGCTTCAGCGTCAGCACGAAAAAATGGATGCTCCTGCTATGCTGCTTCACCTCAAGGAGTTGTATGGTGAACATAGTAGGACTGCTAGATATGAGATATCTAAGGAGCTCTTCCGATCTCGGATGACCGAGGGCACTGCCGTCGAGACTCATGTTCTGAAGGTAATCAATTTGATTGAACGCCTTGGACAGCTTGGGTTCGTCATGGATGGGGAGTTGAGTCAAGATTTGGTCTTGCAGTCACTCCCTGAGGCCTTCTCGCAGTTTGTGGTTAATTTTCACATGAATAAGCTAGATGTCAGCTTGCCTGAGCTGTTTAACATGTAGAAAACTGCAGAAGTTCACTTCTCATCCAAGAAGAACCATGTCTTGATGGTGGATTCTTCCAATAAAAGGAAGAGGTCCAAGGTGTCTTCTGAAAAGAAGAAATCCAAGAAGGCTAAAGGAAATGGAAAGAAAAGGAACAAAAGAAACCTGAACCAGCTAAAGGAATGTGCTTTTATTGCAACGAGCCGAGACATTGGAAGAGGAATTGCAAGAAGTTTCTAGCAGAGAAGAAGCTTGGAGAAGCTTCGACTTCCAATCAAGGTTTGTTTATGATTGAAATTAATTTTTCTGAAAGTCATAATTCTACTTGGGTATTGGATACCGGCTGTGGGTCTCACATATGTAAAACTGTGCAGGGACTGGCCAGAAGTAGAAAGCTGAACAATGAAGAAGTGATCCTACGAGTGGGGAATGGAGCAAAGGTTGCTGCATTAGCTGTAGGAACTTATTGTTTAGCAATACTTTCGGGCAAGTCCATTTATCTTAATAACTGTTATTATGTTTCGAATATTATTAAAAATATTATTTCAATTTCTGTATTGGATATGGAAGGTTTTTACGTTATTATAAAGAACAATGGTTGTTCTATTTATAAAGACGATGTTTTATATGGTATTGAAAATTTGCGAAATGGGCTTTATATACTTGACTTGCAAGAAAATATATTTCAAATTGAACAAACTAAGAAAAGGAAAAGAGATGATATTAATTATACCTACATGTGGCACTATAGACTCGGTCATATCAATGAAATAAGATTATCCAAGTTGCATAAGGATGGACTCCTAGAGCTATCCGATTATAAATCATATCCAACATGTGAATCTTGTCTCATGGGTAAAATGACTAAATCTCCTTTTAGTGAAAAAGGAGAAAGAGTTACAGAGTTGTTGGCATAGATTCACACAGATGTTTGTGGACCTATGACAACAAGTGCACGGGGTGGGTATTCTTATTTTATTACTTTCACTGATGATCACTCAAGATTTGGATATGTGTATTTAATGAAATACAAATTAGAATCATTTGAAAAGTTCAAAGAGTTCAGAAGTGAAGTAGAGAAACAAACGGGCAAGAGTATTAAGATACTTTGATCAGATCAAGGTGGAGAACACTTAAGTGGTGAGTTTCTCAATTGTCTTAAAGAAAATGGTATAATCTCACAATGGACTCCTCCAGGTACACCACAGTTAAATGGAGTATCTGAAAGGAGAAATCGAACACTGTTGGACATGGTTCGATCCATGATGAGTTTTACCGACCTTCCAATTTCCTTCTGGGTTATGCCCTAGAAACGGCTGCATACCTATTTAACAAGGTACCTACAAAATCCGCCCCAAAGACTCCATATGAGATGTGGAAAGGGAGGAAACCAAATCTTAAGCATGTTAAGACTTGGGGTTGTCCAGCTTATGTTAAAAAGTTTGAAAATGATAAGATACAGACTAAATCCGATAAGTGTAGATTTATGGGATACCCTAAAGAAACCGTAGGGTATTATTTCTATCATCTAACTGATCAAAAGGTGTTTGTTGCGAAACACGCTGCCTTCTTGGAGAAAGAGTTTATCCATGAAGGGGTCAGTGGGAGTAAAATATATCTTGAAGAAGTTTAAGAACCACAAATTACCACGGATCAAAGTTAGGTACCTAACCAAGTAGAAGAACCTACTGTACCACACCCTGTTTGTAAATTTGGAAGAGTACCGAAGATACCTGAGAGGTATGGATTCGTTATAGAGGATGACGATGAGGTACACATCATGAATGATGATGATCCATTGAATTACGAACAGGCTATGAGTAATAAATACTCAGAGAAATGGTAGATGACCATAAAATCTAAAATGGATTTGGAAGCTATGCTCAAGTCCATTTGGATTTTTCTTGCGATTGCAGCTTATTTTTACTTAATCTGGCAAAATGGACGTGGAGACGACCTTCCTCAAATATACATTATTAGAGGAGAATGTATGTATGATACAGCCAGATGGTTTTTGTTTCGATGGTTGAAGCAAATCATGTATATGAGCTACAACAATCCATTCGTGGATTGAAGCAAGATTCTCGTAGATAGAACTTTCGTTTTGATGAGACAATCAAAGAGTTTGATTTTATCAAAAATGAGGATGAACCATGTGTGTACAAGAAGGTTAGTGGGAGCGCTGTTTCATTCCATGTATTATATGTTGATGATATATTACTGATAGGGAATGAAATTCCTATGCTAAAATCAATCAAAATAAAGTTGTCAAAACATTCCTCCATGAATGATTTGGGTAGAACATCCCGCATTGGGGATATAAATCTGTATTAATATATTTAAAAGGATGTTCGGCTTAACCTAAGGAAACGTATATTCATTAGATGCTAAAGGCATTTAGCATGGCAAACTCCAAAAGAGTGCCTCATGATGATGAGCCATGGAGTGTATCTCTCTTATATTGTCCTCAGTAAAAGAGAGATCGCATGAGTTACTATCATGTATGAAATGAAATATATTAGACTTGATGTTGATCAGTCAGATTCTGGAGAAGATCATTGTGAGACAGTGATAAACATCCCAAAGTACTTAACTGACACTAAGGATGTCATCATGACACATGATGGGTCTGAATAAATCTAAAGTGCTAAACAGACTCAAGTTTTCAAACTGACCAAGATGACAGTAAATCCACTATAGGGTAAGTCGTTACCTTGAAAGGTGGTGCAGTGAATTAGAAAGGTTCCAAACATCAGAAGGTTGTTGATTTAGTGACAAAGACAAAGTATATAACTGTAAGTGAAGCTGCAAGTTGATGTTTTAAATGAAAAGTTCATTACATAACTAGGAATAGTTCCTAAGTCTCATCTTGAATCTAAAACATATGTTGCGGCACTTTGATTAAAGAAATCATTGAAAGAAGAGCATATAGACTCTCAAGATAACATTGCAGATCCATTTACTAAAGCTCTAACACAACAGCAGTTTGATCGTCACTTAGAGAAGATGGGTATGAGATACTATGACGATTGGCTTTATTGCAAGTGGGAGATTAATAGTAGTGTGCATACAAGCCAATCATGTATGATGATAAAGCACATATTTTGCAAACAATCTTATTTATTTATTAATAAAATATTCATTTAAGGCATTTAATTATCTACATGGTGCTGTTTTTAATAATATATAAATAACCCATAGTTTTAAGCAATAATTTTAGAATCATGATGAGATCATGCTAATGAGATCTAAATTCTTAGAAAGCTTAAAAACTAAAATAGTTCCTAATTGTGTGATTACTAAAATGGGGATTAATAAATCAGGATAGATTGGTACATATGTTGCTTGCTCATTGGATGAGGGTGACTGATCTCATTGTTATTTGTGTGGAGACATTAAAGCAAATATGTAGGTGCTTATTGGAGAATAAGTTCACTGAACGTGACTCGCTATGGAATACCTAATGGAGTTTTACTCGCCTGTCATTAAGAATTCCTAATGTGATAGTAGTACAAGTGATCCTTGGACTTGAGATCAGCATAGTATCTTGTATGTAATAAAATATACTTTGACTTATTCCTTAAGGCCTTTTACGGCATATATAGGTTATGCTTGGGTCTAATGAGTTGCATATGGAGATATTGTATGATCAATAAACAATCTACCACCTCTAGTAAAAGAGGAGATATGTCCTATGTGATTCGTTAAATGACAACCCAGGAATCCTTGGCCAAGGTAGAATGAAATTAGAAAGAGGTTTCTAATTTGCATTATTTGAAGTTGTGCGTTTTCTAATCGAAATACATATGATTAAATAAATTAAGACTTGACAGTAAATCAATGTCTTATATTTAATTGGAACATTGTATGGTGGAAGGATTGAATTGTACGGTAACTATTAACTCACAGGTTCTTTTATGATTAATGTTAAAATCTATATTATCTAGAAAGTCGTTGATCGCTAGGGAGCCTTTTCCCTATTGTTGAATAAATATTATTTATCTAAATAGATTATTAGTTTAATTCATTTATTTAAATAAAATTAGAATTGTTCTAATTGATTTATTCACAACCGATTTAATATGGAGAACCTAAAGGGTCACACCATAAAAGGAAGAAGAATTATTTAAGAGAAAAATGGCATGATAGAAATAATGCATTAAGTGTAATTAATTTAATCTATGGTGATAGAATAAATTAAATAGCTTAATGTTTATTATTTAATATTTTAGAAATATTAAATATAAATTAATAAGAGGAGTCTTATTGATATTATTATTATTTTAATTCTAAAGGAGTTTAGGAATTAATATAATATCAGTACTCTCTCTCAATCCTAATAAGATTAGGATATAAATTAATTAAAAGTGTTTAATTAATTAATTAAATAAAAAAACCTATTCTAATTAAATTAGGAGGGTTAACCTAATATCTATATAAGAGAGTCTTATATAAGAAATAAGGTATGTGAATTTTTTCAAAGGTTGGGAGTACGCATATTCTATAGAGATAGAAACAAGGGTTAAGCCAATAACCCGTCTTCCTGAGTTCTTCATCTTCCTTGGTGGATCACCGTTAGAGGCCAAACATTTGGGTGGCTGACATTGATCAAGGGAAGGAGCCACTACAGAGGAATCAAAGGAGTAGAACTTGTACCTGAGGAAGCTTGGATCTTCAAAGGTATAATTTCATCATCTCTTTCTATGTATTGACTGATAATTGATGCACAAGAAAGATCATGGTTAAGGGTTTGTAAGAAAATTTTAAAATCTGATTTTTCATCCCTTCCACTGCGTTTATGTAATTTGACTGCATGTTTAGGTTTCTAGCAAACCCAATAATCTACTGTTGGGACGACCCTGGCAATTTGATAGAGAGGTGGTTCATAACGGTAAATTGAATACTTACAGCTTTGTGTTTGAGGGGGTAAAAATTGTGTTATTGCCCAAGTGGGAAGCAAATAAAGGCAGTGCTAGTTTATTGACTTTAGCACAGTTTGAGGAGGTGGTGCAGGAGACGAAAATAGTGTATGCCTTAATCGGGAGGATGGTAGACAAGGAGGTAGAGGTTCCTGATTTAGTCAAACCACTTCTAGAAGAGTTCAGTGATTTATTTCTAGAGGAACTGCCTGAAGGATTACCCCCAATGCGTGATATCCAATATCAGATTAATCTGGAGCCCGGGGCAGCCTTACCCAATCGACCTCATTACAGGATGAGTCCTGGAGAGCATGAAGAATTACGAAGACAGGTGGAAGAGTTACTGGTCAAGGGATACATTTAGGAGAGTTTGAGTCCTTGTGCGTTACCAGCCCTTCTGACTCCAAAGAAAGATGGTACTTGGCGGATGTGTATCGACAGTAGAGCCATCAACAAAATAACGGTCAGGTATCGTTTTCCTATTTCTAGATTGGATGACCTACTAGATCAGCTTAGTGGGGCTACTGTTTTTACTAAATTAGATTTGAAGAGTGGGTACCATCAAATCCGTATTCTGGCTGGCGATGAATGGAAGATAACTTTTAAGAGGAGAGAGGGATTGTATGAGTGGATGGTCATACCGTTTGGGTTGTCTAATGCACCTAGCACCTTTATGCGTGTTATGAATCAGATTTTGAGACCTTTCATTGGTAAGTGTGTTGTTGTGCATTTCGATGACATTCTAATATACAGTGCTAACCCGAGCAAGCATCTTAGTCAGCTGCGAGAAGTTCTTCATGTGCTGCGTAGGGAGAAATTTTATGCTGCAGTTAAGAAGTGTGTATTTTTGACACCTAGGGTGCTGTTTCTTGGTTACATTGTGTCTGATGTGGGGCTGCAGGTAGATGAGTCCAAAGTAGAGGCAGTGAAGCATTGGCCAAGACCTAGTACCATTACTGAAGTTAGGAGCTTCCATGGGTTGGCCTCCTTTTATCCGCACTTTATCCCTCATTTTACCAACATTATGGCTCCTATTACTGATTGCATGAAGCAGGATGGGAAGTTTGCTTGGACAGATGAAGTAGAAGAGGCGTTTGAGCTGATTAAATTTCGCCTTACCACAGCTCCTAGTCTAGTATTACCAGATTTCCATCAACCTTTTGTGTTGCATTCTGATGCTTCCAAGGTGGGAATTGGGGCCGTTTTGAGTCAAAACAGTAGACCAGTGGCGTATTTTAGTGAGAAATTATCGGGTGCCAAGATGCGTTATAGCACTTATGATGTTAAATTTTATGCTGTGGTTTAGGCTATTAAGTATTGGTGCCATTATTTGTTTCAGCGGGAGTTTATCTTGTATACAGATCATGAGGCTTTAAAACATTTGCATAATCAAGATAAAGTTTTTGCTAGACATGCGAGCTGGGTTGCTTACCTCCAAAGGTTCATTTTCGTGGTGAAACACAAGTTAAGAGTTACCAATAGAGTGGATAATGCTTTGAGCAGGCGAAAAGGACTGTTAACTCGACTTTCTATGGAGGTACCTGGTTTTGATTCATTTGCTAAATTACTAGAAACTGATCCATATATTTTTGGTATTTTGGCAAAGGTTCGAGCAGGGGAGAGGACAGATTTCCATTTATTATGGGAACTGATATTTTCACAAGCTAATTTAATATTTCCACAAGTGGGTCCTATTTTTAACTAAACCAACCTTTTGTGCAGTAAACTAATTATAGAATTTAGTTCTTATGTCCAAATTACCCACACTTGATAAATAACTAAACATCTAGTTGCTTAATATTTGATTAGTAGCGTTACTCAATTGAAGACAATTTTTATTTATTTAATTATTATGATAGTAATAATATTAATAATAATTACAAAATAGTTAGGAAATAAGTGAAAAAAATTATTTACACATAAAAATAAGGATTTAAGGCTTTCTCCCACCAAGAAAAAAATTTATTTTCTGAATTTCTATTATCATATCATATTACTAAATTAAGATTTTTATGAAACAAATTATATTTAAAATGTGTAAACTTTATATATAAGAGTGTAAAAATTAATCTTATAAGACTGTAAAAATTAATTTAAGTTTGACATTAGAACTGCTCATCTGAATTAATCTTATAAAAATTGATGTAATAAGATAAAATAGAAGTTTCAAATTGTTTATTTGTTCGGAGTCTTTGAGCCACAAGACATGCAAGTTTTTATCATTTTATGATCCATCGGGCAGCCTAATATACATTTTATATATATGGGAAAATACTTATATATAAAGTTTACACATTTATAAAAATCTTAAGTATAATTTGTTTCATAAAAATCTTAATTTAAGTATAATTTGTTTACACATTATGCTTTAAGTATAATGTGTAAACAAATCTTAATATAGTAATATGATATGATAATAGAAATTCTGAAAATAATTTACACATTTAGTAATATAATATGATAAAGTTTACACAGTCTTATATATAAAGTTTACACATTTTAAATTTACACAGTCTTATATATAAAGTTTAAATATACACAGTCTTATATATAAATTTACAGTCTCATATATAAAATTTACACATTTTAAGTATATTTTGTTTCATAAAAATCTTAATTTAGTAATATGATATGATAATAGAAATTTTGAAAATAATTTTTTTTCTTGGTGCGAGAAAGCCTTAGATCCTAACTTTTATGTGTAACTAATTTTTCTCACTTATTTCTTAACTATTTTTTAATTATTATTAATATTATTACTATCATAATAATTAAATAAATAAAAGATGTCTTCAATTGAGTAACGCTAATAATTAAATAAAGTTAAACAACTAGATGTTTAGTTATTTATCAAGTGGGGGTAATTTGGATATAAAAACAAAATCATATAGTTAGTTTACTGCACAAAGGGTTGGTTTCGTTAAAAATAGGACCCACTTGTGAAAATATTAAATTAGCTTGTAAAAATATCAATTCCCTTCATTATTTATTTTGCCAAATATTTTGAACACCAAGATGGTAGGAGATCAATCCTTAGCAATAGCTAAAGAAGAGTGTGTGTTTAAACTAGGAAAAAAAATGTACTTCCAAATATTAACAAGGGCTAATGACAAATTTGTCCCCCCCCCCCAAGTTTGGACGAAAATCAATTTGATACTTAAAGTTTGAAAATCATCAATCAATACATCAAAGTATTTAAAAACACCAATTGTGTTCCTTTAGGCCTGAGCACTTAATTTAGTCGTCAGAGAAAGACACGTGTCATCAAATTAACTAAATTCTATCGATTGAATACCGATGCAAACGTTTATTGTATTTTATAAGCATATATATTCAAAATTAATATTCGCATATGCAAAACCTGCACATTTATATATAGTTACATAAGATAAAAAAGAAAAATATAATTTAAAAAAGAGAGACAGACACAAAAGCAAAAACAAAAATAAAAAGAAATAAAGCGAAAAAAAATCAACAATCAAACCCCCCACCATTCACAAAAATCTAATCCATCTTATTAATCAATCAACAATAGGCATCATCTTCATCATATATAATTAAAGGCTCAAAGCCTTATGACTCCTCACTAAACCAGCGGACCAACGCAGATACGTAGCAGATCTAGTGGATATGGAAACTTAATGGTAATGATTTGATTTTAGTTGTCTGCAAAGATTCTCTCTAAGCTATTGTTTACCTAGTGATAGCCTCCCTCTCGGGAAGCTCACCATTCTTGTTGGTGTAGGTTTGTACATCGCCATCTTCATTCGCCGATCTGCAATTTATTTTCCACCTCCTTTCTTACGTGAGTCCCTCCAAACCCTCAATTTATTTTTATAAGAAATTTCACTGAATTAATTCTGAAATTGATGTGGGTATTTTGAAACCCTAACTATTTAAGGGATTTAATCAGTTAACATTTAGGATTAATTACTTTTATGTTTTTTTTATTTGTTTGAATTCTTAGTTTGAACATATTGCAAAGGGTATGAAATCCTTGTTGGTTGATTTAGATGATGAGTGTGACGAACAAGATTTTTGTAATTTAAATTGAATATTTATTGAATTAAATAAATATTTTTTGATGATTTAATTATTGAGTTAAATAATTAATTGATGAAATTGTGGTAGATTAATTTAATTATACGTGTCACATTAGTTAAATTAATGTGGTGAATTTTATATTCAAAGTATGTATTTAATTGAGCTTATTTGATTAATATATTAATTAATAAGCATAATGTTATTCTAATTAATTTAAATAATTAATTAGAGATTTAATGATTTGGCAAATTAATGAATGAGAATTTTAATTATGTGACTATGTGATTTAATATGAATTTATGCTATTTTATTTAAGTGATTTAAATAACATTAATTGATTAATTAGAAGTGTGACGATTTACTATATAATAAAAGTTTATTAAAATAAGTGGAAAGGAGAAATAAATGAGCTAGCCAAACGAGGCCCTATGAGGAGTTGGCCAGTTAACCCACTAAGGGCATTAACCGACCACGACTCCACCAGCTTGAATATGCATATAATTATATAGGCTTATATAAACATATAACATATGAAATTTTATATTTCATCATAGTAAAATTTTAGAGAGAAAAACTCAACGAAGAAAACACAGAGAATTGAGACAAGATTTTCATCATCCTTGAATCATCTTCACAAACTAGCAAGGGTAATTCCTTCTCCTAAGTTTTTAAATTCAAGTTCTTAAAGTTTTCCATTAACGTATGTTAGAAATTCTCTGTGAGTAACTAATTTGATAATTAATGTATGATATAATTTTATATGTGTTATTGTATGATCATAACATGTTGTATATCATGTATGCATGATTTAATGCGATTAAATCCATGTAGTTATGCTTAATTTGATTTTTCAAAAGTTACAGAGTTTTCCATTTACGTGCTTTAAAAATTCTCTGTGAATGGAAAAAAATTGATATTTGTTCATTATATGGCTATATGTGTGTTCATATGTGTTTATAACATATTATATACCATATATGCATAACTTGCAGTAATCGAATTTTGTTTAAATTGGGTTTTCAAAAATTACAGAGTCGTATATATGGCCATACGGCCCTTACGGCCCTTACGTACAAATTTTATACCATGAATCGATGGTTTAACTTTGAATTAACATTTGCATATGATTGTACACGTTTATACGAAAAAAACGGAAGTTAAACGAACGGATTCGGTGTTATAACGAATCCGTAACGTTGAATTTCTTGATTTTCTTCAAAACCGTCAAGAACACCAAGAACAGTGAAATTTAATGATTTGATTCGAGTAATTGCATGATTTGAGATGTTAAAAATATGTTAGTAACATTGTATGATGTTTCTATGAAGTTCGTACTTCATAGAAATCGCTGTGTGAGTTTAATTTGTATTTAATTGGAGTAATTGGGCCAACGAACTGTCAAAATTGCGAACCAGGGAGTGCACCAACAGGGGGACCCGCCCCAGCGGGTGTTCATGGGTATTAGGACCCGCCCCAACGGGTATAAGGGCTGTCCGGGAGCCTTTGTTTTTTTTTATTTTCGAGACTGTTTTGACCTCCTATAGTAAAATAAGCACAACTTTTTCATACGAACTCCGATTAAGGCGATTCAAGATGATTCGGAAAGATAACGAGTAGACCTACAACTTTCATTCTTTAAGTTTTTCAATTTGAAATCGTTAAAATGGGTAAAACTTGTCATCTTTGTGACTGATGCGTATTCGGAGGCAATCGGAGGGCTTCGGACATGCACGCACACAAGTGTAGTGTTCTCGATAATAAAAGATGTTTTAAGTTACATACATGAATATTATATGATTTGAAGTTCATGATTAATAAATTAAGTTATTGACATGTATAAGATAATGTGAAGGTTCAAGTTAACAAACTAAGTGCGAACTTGAATATCGCAATTGTAAAACTTGATTATGATTGTTTAAAGGGCTATACATGTTGTGAGTTTACATTCATGTTATGTGGTTAGCTATTGAGTAATATTATAAACCAAGTTGTAAGTCGAACTTAAGTGAATATTTCAACAGTTAAACATGGTAGTTATGATAACTAATCGATGTCGTATACATAATGTAATGTGTAGGACGTTGAGGAAGTGAATTGTAATTATATTTGTAGCTTGTGCAAGAGGCAAGTATCCTATCCCTAACTTATAAATTTAACAAGTTCCCTAAATTCTAATTTATTCATTTATTAAGTCTTAAACTTGTGTTTCTATATCGAGTAAGCTCGTGTTCTTAATTGTTCCAGTTCGAAATTCATATTACATATTGTAACTCTTTTAAAAGCATGACTCAGTTATACAATACTTATTCGATTGTATACTCTTGAAATTTATTATTCAAGTTGAATATCGATGTTATTGTTGAACCTTATAGGACTAGTGAACCCTTATTGATTCGACTAGTCCATAGTTGATGAACGTTCTAAATTCCAAAATACTTATTGAGTTTATCCAAACCAAACTTCTTTTGGTGCGGACTCTGATGTCAAAACTGAGATGAACAACCCTGTAAAAGGGGATTATTTACGCTTTAGCGTTGAGATATTGTGCACAGTATGGTACTAAGGGCTGATCCCCCTAAGTACGAGAAGTAGAGTCCATAGTCTTATGACTGTTAAAGGTTTAAAGCATAAAAACTTTACAACCTAGGACATAGTTCAAGGTCTTATGACCCTCAGACGTTCTTTTGATTCCTGTTATTCATTCTTGAGTCAAAAGTTGAGTTTCTTTATTAAGATGTCTTTGATTCACTCGCATGTTATTATATTGTTGTCATATTATTATACTTGTGGGCAATTGAGCTCACTCTTGCGTAATAATAACATTGCAGTTAAGAACGAAAGGTCCGACGAGCCTTTTACTAGCAAAGGCAAGGGCAAGGTCAACAAGTGATGAAGACTTGTTGTTTATTTTATGTGTTTATGTTTCAGACTTATATTAGAGTTGTGTAAGACTTATTTATTTGTTTATGTTCCGCACGGATGTTTAAGGTTAGTATGACCTGGGATTTAATTTATTTATTACTCAGATGTTGTAACCCCATAAGGGGAGGATTTAATTCTATTTATTGCATGGTTTGCATTTACTATGGGTAGATAGATAGATGATATTCGTATAGTGAACACCAAGTCCCGTGGAATTGAAGTACCCGGATTTGGGGGTGTCACAATGAGTATAACTTTAATCTGAATTGGGTACTATATTGGGGGGAATCTATAGGGTTTAAGATCCTAACTATTTTAAAAGCTTTACTTATCAAACGAAAATTAAATTTGAAAGCTTGGTATTGACAATTGAGAAATTGGGGCAGCAGTCCAGCTATGTTGGGAGAGTTATATCTCCCTTGTTTTTTAGCCAAAGCATTGAAAACTATTACTCAATTTGAATGTGTAGGATTTGCTTTTGCTTATCAGTTATTATACCTATTGGATGCTACTAGGTTTTATTTCCCAGGATCACATGCACTTATCATGTTTGTCGAGCTACAGGGCAAAAACTAGTATTATTCGAGAAACTCACCCCATCTATTATGAATTTTCTAGATTCAGCTTAGTTTTCATTTCTTAATTTTTTGTTTGTTGACAAACAATTAGTGTGATATCGATTTTTCATGTATTAGCCCTAGACTGCTAAAAAATCCCACCTAACATAATTGAAGTATAAAAAAAATTGGTGTTTGACATACTAGGCCAGTTTGTGGCTAATTCATTAGATAAATAAGAGATTTTTTCAAATTGGTTCAATCACTATCAACTCGTTATTGAGCTTCATTACTTTTTATTGTCAAGGTAGATGGATACTTCTTCTTAAATTTCTCAGATAAGAAGCCGTGAACGAGAAAGACTTTGTGGCCCTCCTTGGTTAAAGGTATGTAAGTATGGGTCATTTGTTTATGTTTTTTATGTACTTATTTGTACTGCTTTATAAGCTTGACTACTTAATTTACTTCTCCAATTAGGATTATTTTACATTATTACTATTCAAGTATTATTACCATTGCTATATTGATAAGTTATTTAAGTATTACCAGTACATTCCAAACAAAATAGAAGATATACTTTTAGTGTGTTTCCTTGTATAATTCTCAGCAGCAGATTCAAGTGTAAGCTCAATGATGTTTCACTAGATCTTGTGCCTTTGAAGCATCTGAAAAGCTTCATATTTTCTTGTTGTTTATTAGTAAATCCTTGCCCATTACAATTCACCTTAAATGTTCAAGTTGTAGAAGTTGATACATTATAGTAAAAGTGCAAGTTTTTATCGTTTATGCTTTCTTGCTTTTCTTTCAACAGCTTAAAAGAGTTTAATTCATCTTTTTCTATATTATACGTTATGCTATCTTATTTGTAATTGTTGTCCTTATAGGTGTGAAAGTTCATATTTTGTTGTTTAATTTTTGTGTTATTTCAGTAGCGAAAAGTATTAAGCAGTATCTGATGAAACTTTTCCAATAGAAAAAAAGAAAGAGAAATGAAAGTGAAATGATTTTTTGCTTTTAAAGATGTTAGAACAAATGTTTGAGCGTCACTTTATCATATATAAAGGTGTTCATACTATGATATTTTTTTATTGTGTCCCACTAATAGAATGCAAGTATGAGGGTTTATTTTATATTTTTGGATATTACTATTTTTTTTTATTTTTAAAAAACCAGTCTCAAGGGTGGAACCCTTACAAAATTTGCCCTTCTCTGTGTTCACTTGGCTTGCATGCTCTGGTTAAGGCCTTAGAATATTCCAACAAGCTGAAAAGGTGGCCTGATAAACCCTACCTTAGGTGACAAAACTCGGCCCTTGATATTTGTTGGTCGTTTCGCAATCAATAAAACACGCACAAGTATACGCGGTCCACAAGTAATATAATAATAAGTTGAGTGTCGAACCCACAAGGAATTATTACTAATATTTACAAAGTACCGACTTTGTATCACTTAAGTCTTATTTAAATAGTTAAATAGATGATAGTTAATTAATATAATTAATTCTAATTATCAAAGCAAGTAAATGGATAACGACTGATATCTAAGGTGTTACAAGCTATGATCATAACTTTCCCCCACACAAGCATTTTGTCAAACACTTGGCATGCTATGTTTCATTAAACATCCTAACTCTCTCTTTGGTCCTAGTGGTCACGACATATTGTCGACCGAGAACTCACAAGTGCTCATACGCCTCTTTCGAGGTTCGTATAAACATATCCTCTCTAGATCTATCCAAAAGGGAATAGAATAGAAAAGAACATCATAGCTAAATAATTCGACATATTCCTATGTGAATTAACTATAGACAAGAAATTAAAGCTTAGGTTCTCAATTAGGTCACACATGACATATAAGTATATTCCTATCTTACACACAAATTATGCAGTCCATTGGTGTAGACAAATCATAATAACATGCCAACATATCAAGATATAAATCTACAATCCATTTCCCAATTTCTCATAGATTACCTAGTTAATTACTAATCCCTTAGTAATTATCATTAAGCACAAATACATAAGATCAATCCATATGGTGCCAACCAAAGAGATAAGTGAAAGTAGTATGCATACAAGCCAATCATGTATAATGATAAAGCATATACTTTGTAAACGATCTTATTTATTTATTAATAAAAATATTCATTTATTAAAGGCATTTAATTATCTACATGATGCTGTTTTTATAATATGTAAATAACCCATAGTTTTAAGCAATGCTTTTAGAATCATGATGTTGATCATGCTATTGAGATCTAAATTCTGAGAAGCTTAAAACTAAAATAGTTTCCAATCGTTAGATTACTAAAAAGGGAAATTAGTAAATCCGGATAGATTGGTACATATGTTGCTTGCTCATTGGATGAGGATGATTGATCTCATGATCATTTGTGTGGAGACACTAAAGCAAATATGTAGGTGCTTATTGGAGAATAAGTACACTGAACGTGACTCGCTAAGGAATACCTAATGGAGTTTTACTCGCCTGTCAATAGGAATTCTTAATGTGATAGTAGTACAAGTGATCCTCGGACTTGAGATCATCATAGTATCTTGTGTATAATGAATTATACTTTGACTTATTCCTTAAGACCCTTAGGGTATATCAAATGGTATTTTTCGGTGTAATAAGTTACATATGGAGATAATGAATGATCAATAAAGAATCTACTGCTTCTAGTAAAAGAAGAGATATACCCTATGTGATTCGTTAAATGCCAACCCAATAGTCTTTGGCCAATGCAGAATTAAATTAGAATGGAGTTTCTAATTTGCATTATTTGGTATTTTGCATTTTCTGATCGAAATACATATAATTTAATAAAATAAGACTTGACAGTAATTCCATGTCTTATATTTAATTAAGACATTGTATGGTGGAAGGATTGAATTGTACGGTAACTATTAACTCAAAGATTCTTTTATGATTAATGTTGAAATCTATATTATCTAGAAAGTCATTCGCTGGGGAGGCTTATCCCTATTGTAGAATAAATATTATTTATTTAAATAGATTATTAGTTTAATTTATTTATTTAAATAAGATTAGAATTATTCTAATTGATTTATTCACAACCGATTTAATATGGAGAACCTAAAGGGTCACACCATAAAAGGAAGATTAATTATTTAAAAAGGTAATGGCATAATCGTAATAATATGTTAAGTGTAATTAATTTAATCTATGGTGATAGAATAAATTAAATAGTTTAATATTTATTATTTAATATTTTGGAAATATTAAATATAAATTAATAAGAAGAGTCTTATTAATATTATTATTATTATTATTTTAATTTCTAAAGGAGTTTAGAAATTAATTTAATATAAGTACTCTCATTTAATCCTAATAAGATTATGAGGCAAATTAATTAAAGGAGTTTAATTAATTATTCCCAGTGTGTTGGGAAGCCTAATTAATTAAAGGAGTTTAATTTCAATTTCTAATTGGATTAGAAGGGTTAACAAATATCTATATAAGAGGAGTCTTATGTTAGATATCAGTTAATGCAATTCAAATTGTTGGAGAGTACTTTTTTTCTATAGAGAATAGAAAACTAGGGTTTAGCCAACTACTCTTCTTTTTGAATAATTCCTATTCCTTGGTGGATCACCTCTAGAGGCCAAAAACTTGGGTGGCTAACATTGATCAAAGGAAGGAATCAATCCCGGAGATTCAAGGAGATCACGAAGAATAAGGAGTTGAACTCGTACATGTGGAAGCTTAGTTCTACAAGGGTATGAATCTAATCTCCTTCTATTTCGTTTTAATTAATAACTGTGCATAAATGATGATCCGGGTAATTGGTTTGTAAAAAAAAAATTAAACTCTGATATACCATGCTTCCGCTATTTTGTGCAATTTGATTGCGCCCATGATTTCGTACAAACCTAACAGTGGCATCAGAGCCAAACCTTTATGCGAGTTATTAATTATTTAGATTTAATATATATACTGATATGAGTTTTGAACAATTTAATTGGCCATAATAGTTAGTTAGGAATTATGTTTTTTTTGAGAAAACTGCACAATTCGTGAACCAGAAAAACTGACCCCGCCCAGTGGCGCTGCAGCGCCTGAAGCCAGTACTTCAGCAGCGCCGTAGCGCCAGCCAGCTTTCTCAATTTTTGATGATGTGGCACGGCAGCGTCGGATACTAGTTCACTAGCAGCGCTGTAGCGCCACCCCACCAGATTTTTTTTCCCAGATAAAATGTTTATTTTAATTAAAAATTAAAATTAAATGTTTCTGAAATTCCAAATTAATAAAAGAGTTTACTAGATTTAGAATCAGATTGAAATAAAGATGTTTATTTTAATCAAAATTGCATTTCATGTTAACTAATTAGAGTTGTGTTGTCCGATTTATATAATAATAATTACGCGCAAGTGCACACGGTCAATCAAGTAATATGATAGTAAGAAGAGTGTCGAACCCACAGGGAATAGTTATTTAACAGCTATTTCAATTATCCAATTTCTACTAATTTATTTTATTTAAACAGTCACTCCAATGGATTTGTGAGAATTAACTAAATTAAAGTGATTAAGAATCAATTAACCGACAATTAATGAATACTAGATGATTTAAGTATAGGAATAAAATTTTCTCAATTAATCCACAATAATTCTCCTACTTTATTTCCACTTAATTTACCTCACCAAATTGACAATAAGGGTTACTTCACAATTCACTAACACCTTTCAATGATTAGTAAAAATATCTATTTTAACTATTTTACTACTTTCGTGTAAAATCCTTAAAATAGATTCATTAAGTTCACTTCTGTATCACAGTTGCACATGGTATATAAATACTTTCGTTTTATATACTGTTATGTTATTTCAATTAAGAACTAACAAATTCATGTGTTGTTATATTCAGTTCTAATCTAAGAAATCCTTTTTCAATTTAATCAAAGATATAAGATTAATTGTTGGCCAAATAATTATTTAATTAAGCACATAATAATAACAATCAATTCAGAGAGATAATCAAGTGAAAATAATAATAATTGAATCAAAGCTTCATAAAAGGTTCCATTGTATCCATAATAAAGAATTAGTTCATCATCAACTCAGAAACATAGAGATAATAATTAAAAGACATCATGCTATAGATATTAAATTAAGATGGAAGAATGAAAAACTCTGTCGAAGTTCTTCAATCTTCAATCCGACATCTATCTCCAAAAATCCTTCAATGAATCTCCAAGGTGCTTCCAAGAGTAGCCTCCAAGAATTGCTAGGTCAAAAGATGTCTACTACTAAGAGAATAACTCCTATTTATAGTCCTAATCAAAACCCTATTACAGTTAGTCAGCCCCAATCCTTTTCCAACTCAACCTTTTGTTTTAATTAACAAGATCTTGACCAAATCCGTCCGTCTTGTGCGGTCCGTGCATTGCCCCTTCACGAATTGGCACGCTCCGCGTGTGGCATGGAGGGACTGATCTCCAAGCTTGTGCGCTCCTCGCCTGATGTAACAGTATGAACGCGCGGTCCGCACTGCAGCAACCCTTCTTCATCATGCGCGCTCCGCACAACTTTTAACACTACTCTAGAGCGGTCCGCGCTTGGGGTCTAGATCTTATCACTTTTCATCTTTTTTCTCTCCAGTCCAGCACTCACCCTCATACCTGCAAAGAAAATATAAACACCAGAAATAACACGAATAATACTCGAAAACTTACAAAATATCAAGCTAAACGAGATTAAATCATAAGTTTCCAACCTACTCATCAAATTCCCCCAAACTTGAACCATTGCTTGTCCTCAAGCAAACACAATTATACTAACACTTTAATTATGATGAATGCAACTACCGAGATTGAACAATAACCATGGTGTTTCAATGAATCATATGCCCCAGAGACAAACAACCAACATGCATTCAATAGCGCATCATGCGTTACCTTAACCTTTCACATTCTCACCTCACAAACATACTCTTTGCATGTTTCTCTGTGTGTGTGTCCAACATGACTTCAATAATAACAAGGAGCAATACCGACAAATTCATGTACATGATCACCATTCAAAACAGATTTGCAACTAACCATGGCATACACATAAGTTGGAGGGAAATCACAAGATAAACAATACTCATAAGCTCTTATATCAAGTGGGTGCATTTTAATGCTCCATCCCCCTAATTATTTCTCAAGTCCGACTTGTGAAATGTCCAACTTCCTTAAGCTTTTCAATGCTATCCATGTAACGGACTTTTGGCCAACGACTCCCAAACCCGAAGACGCTAGGTATTATAACATCCCCTAGGGTTTACTTGTCCGAGTAACAAAGGCCACGAAGTCAAACTAAGTCAGTTTTTATTCCAGATTATTTTTCCTATTTTTTTTCTTTTTCAAGCCAAAATTCCCCCAAACTTATGTATATGCCAATGTTCAATTTTTATCTGTTATCAACTGAATACATGCCCATGTTTTATCTTGAATCAACTTCCTTACTATTACTAGCAATCAGTTGGTGTGCTTGAGATTAGAAAAACACAAGACTTATGCTATGAAGTTCCTATGATTAAATGTAATCAACACATAATAGTCAATCTAAGCATGCAAGTCGTAAATTAGATTCCTCAATGGCTTTCATCTCAACTATTCAAGGCTTAATTGCTCAATCTCCATGCAACTAACATAAATTCTACACGAATGCAAATATTTTTTTATTTTATTTTTGTATGTTATATATATATATATATATATTTATATGCAGATATAGTAAGACTATAATGAAACTATATTATATGCAACTTAACTATGATATTAAATGAAATTACCCCCCATAACTTGTCAATAGTAATGTCCTCATTACGTGAAAATAAAACAATTTAAGCACGAGGACTTCCCTGCGAGACGAGTCAATGCTCGTCTTGAGGACTTTCATCATCCGAAGGGGGGTAGACAGGTAAAGTAGGAGGATTTGGAAGCTGAACTTTTTCATTTGGATTGAAACGGGAGAAGGCATTCGTCCAACCGTGAATGCGCCAATGTTGTAAGCATGCATTGTATCTTGGCGTTAAGCAAGCCATGGGTGAGAATGTGCGCCCTCCCATGCTCTGTAAGTGAAGATCGTTTTGTGATCAATCGCTCGCATGGGCATCTGAATGGGCTCCGATGAATTCCATTGCACCCCGGCCTTCCGGCATAAATCGGTGATAAGAAATCCGTGTACTAGGCCGCCGGTGGTGCCTCGCAACAATCTGTCAATAGACTATTGGATACACAATCCCACGTCCACCTGTGAAAATTCCGGCCTCTTGGGACATAAAAATATATGGAATAAAGTAGCTTGTGTCCAAAAATGAGCTCATTCCGACTTAAATTGAGCAAGTTATGACTATTTTAATATTTGGGTTTTTCTGACAAAAATCGCTATAAACGGAGTTGTATAACTCCGATGGCCACAAAATTTAAACTGGAGGCTCACGATAACATATGTAAGATCTCGCCAAGAGTTGGAAATTTTTGGAGTTAAGCATGAGGTAGCTATTTTCTTAAAGAATTAACTAGAAATGGATTTTTGAAAAATACTAAAGGAAATTGAAAAATTCCTGAAAAATTATTTTTGTGTATGAAATACATGTATTTATGTGAGGACAAAAGATAAAAAAAATAATAAGATGATTTGATTAAAAAAGGGGAATCCAGCTTGTTGGATTGGCCATCAGGTTGCTAGATTGCAATATGGTTTGCTGGATTGGGCATCAAGTTGCTGGATGAGATGTTTGGATAATCCAGGATGGTGGATTGGTCTGTTTAGATAATCTAGGTTGTTGGATTGAAGGATTAATGAATCCAGGTTGCTGGATTAGAGGTTAGTTGAATCCAGGTTGCTAGATTTGAGGTTAGTTGAATCCAGGATTGCTGGATTGGATATCCGTTGAATCAAGTCTGCTGGATTGGAAAATAGTTTACTATATTGAAATTCAGTCTGAATTCAAGTTGGTGGATTAGGTATTCAACTTAATTATAAAGGACTTATAAAATGAAAGACTAAGTGTTAATTCACAAGTTATATGATACAGTAGTGTTAAGTCTAAGGTAATACAGTCATACCCTTTAATGGTTGATGTATACTAGCTGGGCTAAACGACTCCTTCATATGGGGAAGGGATCTACGAATTAGTAACCGATCTAACTCACTGTGAAAATAGTGTAGACTAGACGGAAACAAATTTGTTAGTTGTTTGTGGGAAATCACTCAGTATACTATATTGAATATTATTAAAGACTCGATGTGTGCTAGGTTTAAACTTGTGTATATGTATGGTATTGATGATATCTAATATTTGACTATGTGTTTAAATGTTAGATAGTATAGTAATAGAATTATGGAATAAGATATGTTATGCTAATTGAAAGATCAATCTTATGACTGATAGGTCTTTTCAATAAAGCGATTAAATAAGATTGCGTAGCAGTAATCAACGATACAGGCAAGTTCCTAAACCATACTTTTATTGAGCAAGTTTTCTAACTCGAACTCGAGTTGTTATTGTAAAGCATGTTCGTGATTAATCATTATTTATTATATCACATCTATGATTTATTGATTCGCACGTTGTGTATATTGTATATGTTCATCAGGTATGAAAGGCTGATCACCTTCATTACCATATTGTTCAGTTAAATTATTCATGTTCATTGTTGGCTATTCAGCATTATTGATTCATGTTCTTTCACAATTCTTATATTGTTGAAAGTTTGTCAACTTATTATTCTTTTCAATCATGATATATCTTCATTTGAACTTAAACTTGCTGGGCAAACTTGTTGCTCACCCTTGCTATATCATGATAAACATTTCAGATTAAAGACGAAACTTCGGACACAGTCAAAGGCAAAGACAAGTTCCAGGATGGAGTTATTATACAATTAAAATGGTAATAGTACAGGATACAAATGACATTGTATGTCGTGTAGAATATTGAATGCAGGTATTAAGTTAAGGTTACAGACCTTGGGAATTATGTTGTAAAAGTTATTATATAAACAATTTATGTTTATATCTTCCGCAATAGTTATAGAAATGATGTATCGTAATGTACCAGGTCCGAGGTTCTGGGGACCCGGATTTAGGGACATCACAAGAACAGCATCCCTCGTCCTTGCAGTCTTTGCTGGTGGAAAGAATTTGGCAAGAAACTTTTGTGCCAAATCCTCCCACGTTATGATGGATCCCGATGGTAATGAATGTAGCCAGCTCTTCGCTTTGTCCCGCAAAGTGAACGAAAATAACCTCAACCTTACTGCATCGTCTGACACCTGATTAAATTAGAATGTATCATAAATCTCTTGAAAACTGATCAGGTGCTCATTGGGATCATCCGTTGGTGCTCCCCCGAACTGACATGAGTTTTGGATCATATGAATAATGCCTGATTTAAGCTCAAAACTATGTGTTGTAATGGCAGGTTGTGCAATAATAGACTGAATGTCTGCGACCTTCGGCATTCCATAATCCCGCAGTGGCTTGTACGCTTCATTCTCCTGATTTGCCATTGTTCCTTGATTAGCTCTTCTCCCTTTTCGAAAAGTTCTTTCAATCTCACTGTCATAAAGAACTAGGTCGGATTCCTGAGACCGTGTTTGCATAAATCGATGAAATTACCCTGTGCACACACGACTCCTGGATCAAAGCTTGAATAGACTTGAACAGTATTTAAGTCTGTAAAAGCAAATAACTAAAATAAAAATCTATTTGAATAATCTAAATTAATAAAAACTAATAATAAAATAATTATTAAACCGTTCCCTGGCACGGCGCCAAAAACTTGTTGTCCGATTTATATAATAATAATTACGCGCAAGTGCACACGCTCAATCAAGTAATATAATAGTAATAAGAGTGTCGAAACCACAAGGAACAGTTATTTAACAACTATTTCAATTATCCAATTTCTACTAATTTATTTTATTTAAATAGTCACTCCAATGGATTTGTGAGAATTAACTAAATTAAAGTGATTAAGAATCAATTAATTGACAATTAATGAATACCAGATGATTTAAGTATATGAATACAATTTCCCCAATTAATCCACAGTAATTCTCCTACTTTATTTCCACTTAATTTACCTCACCAAATTTACAACAAGGGTTAGTTCACAATTCACTAACACCTTTCAATAATGAGTAAAAATATCTATTTTAACTAGTTTACTACTTTTGTGTAAAATCCTTAAAATAGATTCATTAAGTTCACATCTGTATCACAGTTGCACATGGTATATAAATACTTTCGTTTTATATACAGTTATGTTATTTCATTTAAGAACTAACAAATTCATGTTTTTTTATATTCAGTTCTAATCTAAGAAATCCTTTTTCAATTCAATCAAAGATATAAGATTAATTGTTGGCCAAATAATTATTTAATTAAGCATAGAATAATAACAATCAATTCAGAGAGATAATCAAGTGAAAATAATAATAATTAAATTAAAGCTTCATAAAAGGTTCCATTGTATCCCTAATAAAGAATTAGTTCATCATTAACTCAGAAACATAGAGATAATAATTAAAAGACATCATGCTATAGATATTAAATTAAGATGGAAGAAGGAAAGACCATGTCGAAGTTCTTCAATCTTCAATCCGACGTCTATCTCCAAAAATCCTTCAATGAATCTTCAAGGTGCTTCCAAGAGTAGCCTCCATGAATTGCTAGGTCAAAAGAAGTCTACTACTAAGAGAATAACTCCTATTTATAGTCCTAATCAAAACCCTATTACAGTTAGTCAGCCCCAATCCTTTTCCAACTCAACTTTTTGTTTTAATTAACAAGATCTTGACCAAATTCGTCCGTCTTGCGCGGTCCGCGCATAGCCCCTTCACGAATTGGCGTGCTCCGCGCGTGGCATGCAGGGACTGATCTCCAAGCATGCGCGCTCCGCGCCTGATGTAACAGTATGAACGCGTGGTCCACGCTGTATATGCAGCAACCCTTCTTCATCATGCGCGCTCCGCGCAACTTTTAACATTACTCTAGCGTGGTTTGCGCTTGGGGTCCGGATCTTATCACTTTTCATCTTTTTTCTCTCCAGTCCAGCTCTCACCCTCATACCTACAAAAGAAAACATAAACACAAGTAATAACACGAATAATACTTGAAAACTTACAAATTATCAAGCTAAACGAGATTAAATTATAGGTTTTCAACCTACTCATCAAGTTGGAATTGGATTCCATAATAACTAATTAGAGTTGAAATTGGTTTTTGAAACTAACTAGGATTGCCTATTAAATCGATATCAATGTATATATTAAATATTTTATTTATTGATGCATATGGTGATATGTATGAAAATAAATTGGGTTGATTATGGACTATTGACCAATGTGATTGGATTTTATTTTAGTTGAATGCTTGAATGAATGGGTTTTATTAAATGGGGTCTGCGTACCTCGTCTTCTCTAATTTTTTTTAATGTAAAATTCTATCTCCCTCCTATGTACTTCCCCTTGACTGATGATCAAGGTTTCTATTTAAATTAAATAGTTTATGTAATAGGACTAGTTAGAATTATCTTGAAGAATTGAAGACCAAGGAGCAAGGAGTGCGTGAAGACATGTTTGTAATAAACCTGGGTTTAAATGTAATAGTTGCGTTTAAATTTAATTCTTGCACTCCTAGGTTTGACCTTTTGGATCACTTGTTGGCTCTAGTGAACCAAACTAGAATTAAAGTCCATAATCAATTCGGGTAGAATATAGTATTCTATATATGCATGCTAGTATTATATATACTATATTTTATGCAAACATGCTTCGCATGTTTTAATAAAATGACGCGTATTTTGTATATATATGTGCATGCAAACTAAACAAGATGAGACTAATAATAACAAACCCCTCAAAAAAATTATTTTAAGTCTAAAGCATTCAAAGATATTTGGAGTATCGAACGTCGCCTTTTAGCATGATAAAATTAATAGAGTATTAAATATTTAATATGAGTTTGTTGTGCACACACAAGACAAGTATTAAGTATTTAAGATGTTAATTTAATCACATTTGATGCTTATAAATAAAATTAAACAATATTATTTTATTGTGCTACACACAAGGATAATATTTTTTTTTGAATATATAAAATTGCTAGGATGGACTTAACTCAGATAATTTTGATTTAGATGTGCTACCACTTGATCATGCTCGCATCTATAAATAACGAGCTTCAGCGTCAGCATGAAAACATGGATGCTCCTACTATGTTGCTTCACCTCAAGGAGTTGTATGGTGAAGAAAGTAGGACTGCTAGATATGAGATATCTAAGGAGCTCTTCCGATCTCGGATGACTGAGGGCACTGCCGTTGAGACTCATGTCCTAATGGTGATCAATCTGATTGAACACCTTGGACAGCTTGGGTTCGTCATGGATGAGGAGTTGAGTTAAGACTTAGTCTTGCAGCCACTCTCTAAGACCTTTTCACAATTTGTTGTGAATTTTCACATAAATAAGTTAGATGTCAGCTTGCCTGAATTATTTAACATGTTAAAAACTGCAGAAGGTCACTTCCTATCCAAGAAGAACCATGTCTTAATGGTGGCTGATTCTTCCAAGAAGAGGAAGAGGCGCAAGGTATCTTCTGAAAAGAAGAAATCTAAGAAGGCTAAGGGCAAGGTGAATATGAAGGAACAAAAGAAACCTGATCTAGATAGAAAAAGAATGTGCTTCCATTGCAATAACCCGGGTCACTGGAAGAGGAAATGCAAGGATTTCCTTGCAGAGCAAAAGTAGAAGAAGCTTTTAAATCCTAATCAAGGTTTGTTTATGATTGAAATTATTTTTTCAGAAAGTCAAAATTCTACTTGGGTATTGGATACCAGCTATGTTTAATATTATGCAGGGACTGGTCAGAAGTAGAAAGCTGAACAAGGATGAAGTTGTCCTACGAGTGGAAAATGGAGCAAATATTGTTGCATTAGTTGTAGGCACTTATTGTTTAGCACTGTCTACGGGCAAGTCCATTACTTTGAATAATTGTTATTTTGTTCAGAATATCATTAGAAACATTATTTCTATTTTCGTATTAGATATGGATGGATTTGGCATTATAATAAAGAACAATAGTTCTATTTATAATTACAATCTATCTAACAAAATATAAATGATTTTGAATTTCTCGCTCACTAAATAAATTATCTGGGCTGTCTAAAGTTTGAGATAAATCTCACCGTCGATGTAGTGCCGGAGGCACGGGACACAGCTAGTGTTTTATATGGTGTTGGTAATTTGCCAAATGGACTTTATATACTTGACTTGCATGAAAATATATTTCAAATTGAACAAACTAAGAAAAGAAAAAGAGATGATGTTAATTATACCTATATGTGGCACTGTAGACATGGTCATATCAATGAAACAAGATTATCCAAGTTGCATAAGAATGGGCTCTTAGAGCTATCTGATTATGAACCATATCCAACTTGTGAATCTTGTTTCATGGGTAAAATGACTAAATCTCCTTTTAGTGGAAAAGGAGAAAGAGTTACAGAGTTGTTAGCGTTGGTTCACGCAGACGTTTGTGGACCTATGACAACTAATGCACAGGGAGGGTATTCTTATTTTATTACTTTCACTAATGATCATTCAAGGTTTGGATATGTGTATTTATTGAAATATAAATCTGAATCGTTTGAAAGGTTCAAAGAATTCAGAAGTGAAGTAGAGAAACAAAATGGCAAAAGTATAATCTCCCAATGGACTTTACCAGGAACACCACAATTAAATGGTGTATTTGAAAGGAAAAATCGAACATTGTTGGACATGGTTCGTTCCATGATAAGTTTTATCGATCTTCCAGTATCATTCTGGGGTTATGCCTTAGAAACGGCTGCATATCTACTAAATAAGGTCCCCTCAAAATTCGTCCCCAAGACTCTATATGAGATGTGGTTAGGGAGGAAATCTGGTTTTAAGCATGTTAAGCTTTGGGGATGTCCAGCTTATGTGAAAAAGTTTCAAAATGATAAGCTTGGGACAAGATCTGATAAGTGCATGTTTAAGGGATATCCTAAAAAAAGTTTTGGATACTATTTCTACAATACTACTGAGCAAAAGGTGTTTATTGCGAAACACACTGTTTTCTTGGAAAAGAAGTTTATCCTTGAAGGGACTAGTGGGAGGAAAATAGATCTTGAAGAAATTTAAGAACCACCAACCACTATAGATGAATTGGATGAACTTGTCCAAGTAGAGACACCTTCTGTACAACACCCTATTCGTAAATCTGAAAAAGTACCGAAGATACCTGATAAGTATGATTCGTCATAGAGAATGATGATGAGGTACGCATTATGAATGATGATGATTCATTGAATTATGAATAGGCTATGAGTAATAAAAACTAAGGGAAATGGCTGGAAGCCATGAAATCCGATATGGACTCCATGGATGAGAACCAAGTATGGACTTTGGTTTCACCACCTGAAGGCATCAAGCCTATTGGGTGTAAATGGATCTTTAAAAGAAAAACCAGAGCGGACGTCAAGGTAGATACCTATAAGGTCTGACTGGTTGCAAAAGGTTTCAAATAAAGACAAGGAGTTGACTATGATGAAACCTTCTCACCAGTAACAATGCTCAAGTCCATTCGGATTTTGTTTGCGATTGTAGCTTATTACGACTATGAGATCTGGCAGAGGGATGTGAAAACGGCCTTCCTCAATGGGAAACTTGAGGATGATGTATCTATGACATAACCATAGGGATTTGTTTCAAAGGTTGAAACAAATCAAGTCTGTAAGCTGCAACGATCCATTTATGGATTGAAGCAAGTTTCTCGTAAATGGAACATCCGTTTCGATGAGATAATCAAAGAGTTTGATTTTATCAAAAACGAGGATGAACCATGTGTGTACAAGAAGGTTAGTGGGAGCGCTGTTTTATTCCTTATATTATATGTTGATGATATATTACTGATAGGGAATGACATTCCTATGCTACAATCGATTAAAATATGGTTATCTAAACACTTCTCCATGAAGGACTTGTGAGAAACATCCTATATTTTTGGGATAAAGATCTATAGAGATAGATCTAAAAATATGTTTGGCTTATCCCAAGGAACGTACATTGACTAGATGCTAAAGAGATTTAGCATGGAAGATTCCAAAAGAGGTCTCATGTTGATGAGCCATGAAATATATCTCTCCAAGAAACAGACCCCAACAACACCTGAGGAGAGAGACCGTATGATTAATATTCCTTATGCTTCAGTGATAGGTTCTATCATGTATGATATGATATGTACTAGACCGTATGTCGCTCATGCACTTAGTGTAACGAGCAGATATCAGTCAAATCTAGGAGAAGAGCACTAGAAGGCAGTGAAAAATAACCTAAAGTACTTACGAAGAACTAAGGATGTATTTCTTGTTTACGGTGAGTCTGGATTAAAACTCGAGGGCTTCACGGACTCAAGTTTTCAAATGGACTAAGATGACAGTAAATCTGTTTTGGGGTATATATTTACCTTGAACGGAGGCGCAATGAGTTCGAAGAGTTTCGAGCAGCAAACAGTTGTTGATTCAGTGACAGAGACAGAGTACATAGCTGCAAGTGAAGCTGCAAAAGAGGCTGTTTGGATGAAGAAGTTCATAACAAAACTTGGTATGCTTCCTAGCATTGGAGGAGTAGTCCCTTTATATTGTGACAACACCAGAGCTATTGCACAGGCTAAGGAACTCAGGTCTCATCAGAAATCCAAACACGTGTTGCGGCGATCATTGAAAGAGGAGACGTCACCTTAGAGCATGTAGACTCTCAAGATAATATTTCAGATCCATTTACTAAAGTTTTAACACAATAACAGTTTGATCGTCACTTAGAGAAGATGGGTATGAGATACCATGGAGATTGACTTTAGTGCAAGTGGGAGATTGAAAGTAGTATGCATACAAGCCAATCATGTATGATGATAAAGCATATAATTTGTAAACGATCTTATTTATTTATTAATAAAAGTATTCATTTATTAAAGGCATTTAATTATCTACTTGATGATGTTTTTATAATATGTAAATAACCCATAGTTTTAAGCAATGCTTTTAGAATCATGATGTTGATCATGCTAATTAGATCTAAATTCTTAGAAAGCTTAAAACTAAAATAGTTCTCAATCGTTAGATTACTAAAAAGGGGGATTAGTAAATCTGGATAGATTGGTACATATGTTGCTTGCTCATTGGATGAGGATGATTGATCACATGATCATTTGTGTGAAGACACTAAAGCAAGTATGTAGGTTCTTATTGGAGAATAAGTACACTGAACGTGAGTCTCTAAGGATTACCTAATGGAGGTTTACTCGCCTGTCAATAGGAATTTCTAATGTGATAATAGTACAAGTGATCCTCGAATTTGAGGTCATCGTAGTATCTTGTGTGTAATGAATTATACGTTGACTTATTCCTTAAGACCCTTATGGTATATCAAAGGGTATGCTTGGGTGTAATAAGTTACATATGGAGATAATGAATAATCAATAAAGAATCTACCATTTCTAGTAAAAGAGGAGATATGTCCTATGTGATTCGTTAAATGACAACCCAGTAGTCATTGGCCAAGGCAGAATGAAATTAGAAAGGAGTTTCTAATTTGTATTATTTGGAGTTATGCATTTTCTGATCGAAATACATATAATTAAATAAAATAAGACTTGACAGTAATTCAATGTCTTATATTTAATTGGGACATTGTATGGTGGAAGGATTGAATTGTATGGTAACTATTAACTCAAAGGATCTTTTATGATTAATGTTGAAATCCATATTATCTGAAAAGTCGTTGATCGCTAGGGAGGCTTATCCCTATTGTAGAATAAATATTATTTATTTAAATAGATTATTAGTTTATTTTATTTATTTAAATAAGATTAGAATTATTCTAATTAATTTATTCACAACCGGTTTAATATAGAGAACCTAAAGGGTCACACCATAAAAGGAAGAATAATTATTTAAGAAGGTAATGACATAATCGTAATAATATGTCAAGTGTAATTAATTTAATCTATGGTGATAGAATAAATTAAATAACTTAATATTTATTATTTAATATTTTGGAAATATTAAATATAAATTAATAAGAGGAGTCTTATTAATATTATTAGTATTTTAATTTTTAAAGGAGTTTAGGAATTAATTTAATATAAGTACTCTATTTAATCCTAATAAGATTAGGAGGTAAATTAATTAAATGAGTTTAATTAATTATTCCTAATGTGTTGGGAAACCTAATTAATTAAAGGAGTTTAATTAATTAAATGAAACTCAATTTCTAATTGGATTAGAAGGGTTAACCAATATCTATATAAGAGGAGTCTTGTGTTAGATATCAGTTTATGCAATTCTAATTGTTGGAGAGTACTCATTTTTTTTAGAGAATAGAAAACTAGGGTTTAGTCAACCATCCTTCTTCTTGAACAATTCCTCTTTCTTGGTGGATCACCTCTAGAGGCCAAACACTTGGGTGGCTAACGTTGATCAAAGGAAGGAATCAATCCTGGAGATTCAAGGAGATCACGAAAAACTAAGAGTTGAACTCGTACCTGTGGAAGCTTAGTTCTACGAAGGTATGAATCTAATCTCCTTCTATTTCGTTTTAATTAATGATTGTGCATAAAGGATGATCCGAGTAATTGGTTTGTAGAAAAAAAAAATTAAACTCTGATATACCATGCTTCTGTTATTTTGTACAATTTGATTGCGCCCATGATTTTGTACAAACCTAAAAATAAGTAAATCAATTTAAATTAACAACGGGTTCCATTATAATCTTAAAATAAAAGTCTAGTTCATAGCTTGTGAATTAAACATAAGCAGTAAAATATACAACATTTATAGATTACAAAACCAAAAGAAATACTAGAGAAGAATAAACTGTGTAGACACTCTAAATTTCGCATTCCTATTACTAACCTTGGAGGAGGGCAAAATCATCTTTTCACACTCCAGAGACAACCCTAGAGGATTAAATCATCAAACTAGACCCCCGGAGACAACATCGAGAAAGCATCAAATCAGACCCCCAGAAATATCAAAAAAACATCAAACCAGACCCCTGGAGACAACGCCGGGAAAGCATCAAACTAGACCCACGGAGACAACGCCGGGAAAGCATCAAGCCAGACCCCCGGAGATAACACCGGGAAAGCATCAAGCCAGACCTCAGAAGACAATGCTGGGAAAACATCAAGCTAGACCCTCGGAGACAACACCGGAAAAGCATCAAGCCAGACCCCCGGAGATAAAACTGTGAAAGCATTGTAGATACTCAAAATTTTGCATTCCTATTACTAACCCTGTAAGAGGGAAAAACCATCTTTTATGTTTCAGAGATAACCCTGGAAGACCAAATCATCAAACTCAGCCCCGACGACAACACATGGAGACCAAAGTCAGCCCCGGCGACAACATCGCGATATCAAGTCAAACCCTGATGACAATCCCGGGAGGTACAGTCACCCCGGCGATAACACCGGGAGACCAAAGTTAGCCCCGATGATAACACCAGGATATCAAGTCAAACCCTGGCGACAACCTTTGGAGGTAAAGTCACCCCGACGACAACACCGGGAGACCAAAGTCAACCCTGACGACAACCCCGGGAGGTACAGTCACCCCGACGACAACACTGGGAGACCAAAGTTAGCCTTTGGAGACGACCCCGAAGCATCAAATAAATCCCCAGATACAACCCTGGGAGACCAAGTTAACCTCAGAGACAACTCTGAGGAAGAACAGAGTCGGCTGGGATCAAACTTCGGAGATAACCTCGAGAAACAGTCGACAACCCTGTCAATCCTGGAGACAACCCTTGGAAGGGCAAAATAGTTATTTTACTGACTTGACATCAAATCATGTCAAAATCAAGCCTAATCAACGTAATGAGGGTCATGAAGAACCATAACATCAATCCCGAGTGAAAACAGCACAAGACAGCTCAACGGACGAACTGTAAAAAATGTAAGATCTGGTCATGGACCCATCTTCTCCGATTCAAAAAAGGTCAAATCCCATGTTATTGTGTAGCTCTGGGAAAGGGCTTTCCGAAATGGTATAGTACACCTCAAACGGACTCTCGGATTGAAAGTTATGAAGGTTCAAAGTAGACAACGCGTTGGTCGGAGTGCATGTACTTTGAGACGACAGGACCCACGGGATCGGAGCCCACTCAGGGAGAAGCACCTCTACCCGCGGCTACCGCGAGTAGTCCTGCGGCCATCTGGTCCATAAATTAGATCCCGCACTTAGCAAAAAAAGAGAAGGAAAAAAAAAAAGAAACTTCGCCCATTTTGACCCTTAGCGCTACCTATAGTACTCCAAACCTCGATTTTATTCTTCTAATACATTTGCATATGTATATAGAGCAACATATCAAGTTTTAACCGATGAAGATGAAGTTTTGAAGCCCTCCAAGTGGTTTAAAGCCCGTAGCACTACACACTATAAGATTTTTTACGATCATAAACTTTCTACTACTTTATCATATATATAAGCGTATATATATTTATAGCTTATGGTTTTGCCTGGATTTCAAATCCGTGGACTTTTTAGCTTACTTTTATGTATATATAAGTATATATATATATATATATATATATATATGTTTTTAATTGCTTGTGCAGCCTGGATTGCTAATCCGTGGCTTTTATCGCTTTCATATATATATATATATATTTATACTAACTTGTTTGGCCTAGATTGCTAATCCGTGGCCTTTTTAGCTTTAATATATATAACTAACTGTATATACTAACATTCAATCCAGTCAAGCCTGGATTATAAATCTGTGGTATTTTTTTCTTTCGTATATATATAACTATATATATATATATATATATATTCTGACTTCGTGATTGCTAATTCGTGGCTTTTTGTCGCTTATATATATAATTATATATATATACTAACTCGTTCGGCTTGGATTGCTAATCCGTGGCCTTTTCAGATTTAATATATATATAACTAACTAACTAACTAACTGACTAACTATATATATATATCAACACTTAACTCGGTCTTACCTGGATTGGAAATCCATAGCTCTTTACAGCTTTCGTATATATATATATATATATATATATATATTATTTATTAAATGTTATTAAATATTTATTTTAATTATTCATTTGATATAAATCTGTTTTAATGTAGATTTTGTGGACTAGATTCATCTAAATCTAGTAATTTCTAACTTTTAACCGGTTTAAAAGCTATTAAACCGGAACCGTTGAGCTAGAATGGCTAAGATTTATTTAACTATAGCTTTCTTTCTAGTTTTGTAAATATTTAAGCGACTAAGCGACCCTAGATCCACATCCAGAGGAAACGGGAAGATTTGGATACGCGCATGTGAGGATTTAACTGATGAATCCTTTGTCTTGCGACGTCTTGATTAGAATTTGCATTTTATTTTCATATCAATGTTGTGCAGGTTTTTTGATCATATTCTGTGAGCCTAGCAATCATGGGATCTACGATCAACCACATGGATCTAGATTCGATTCCCACGATGGATAGTTTTGTATTATAAATACAGCCTGCCTGTCCTTGGTTGTAAATGTAAATCGGAAGGACCTTAAAACGGTTTTCCGGATTTAATGTCTCAACATAGTAAATTATGGTTTGTAGTGCTCGGGTTACTTCGATGGCTGTCATGCCCATAAGGATCCCTACACTTGTATATACATTCTTTGGTCGAGGATGCTTCGCACGCTGACAATAAAATCACAATCAGTCAAAGGCAGAATAAAACAGAAGTATCAAAAGGCTTCAATTCCTATGTTAGCGAAAGGTTTTGAAAACCATATTTCAAAACATCATTTTTATATCTTGTATAAAAATGGACTTTTCATCAAATCAAACCATTCGTATATAGGTCTAACGAAGCACAGTACTACTTTCAAATCAAGCACGTAGGCTCAATTACTGCAAGTACACACACATTGTAAATAAAAAAAAGAAATTAAAAATACACAGTAATCATGTTTCACGGAAGTCGGGAGGTGCCTAACACCTTCCCCCCACTTAATCAAGCGCACGAACTTTATGAATCTCGATTTCGAAGGCCAAGTTTTGACTAAGTCCAGTAATTGGGCCTACTTGCAAAGTCAAACAAAACTCGGTTGAGTTGGTATAACCATTTCAAACATACCAATTGGCAACTCTGTGAAATCAAACCTTTCAAATCGTCGACATGATACATGTTGGCATTTTCCTAAAATTTCACCCCTCAAATAAAACAGATAAGATAAACAAGGGTAGAAAACATAATTAGGTAAAGGAAGATCTGCTAAAGATTTTTTTAGACGTCGACAGTTGCGACTCTGCTGGGGATAGTAGAGGGCTTAAGCCGCATGTCAATCTTTTCTGTTGGGAATTGCATATTCAAATTTGATGTTGTAAGTAAATATATATGCTTATGTGTAAAGTCCTTCAAAAATGTATGTACAAGGACTTAGATGATAGATCAAAATTGTTAGGTTGATCTGTGCTTAATGTTTATCATTCTGTAAATGAATGTATAGAAGAAAGATCAAAGCTGTTAGATTGATCTATGTTTAAGATGTAATTGTTAGGCCTCAACAGATTCGTAGTCTGTCGAGCCAGCCAGAAGTTTGTAGAAGCCAAGGCAGAATCATGGAGTATCAAAGAAGTTGCTTCAGAATCGTAGTCTGTCTTGGAAGCCACACTCAGAATTAGTGGAGATAGTTCGAGCGCCTGCCGAGCCAAGTCAAGAATCGCAGTCAGCTCTCGGAAGCGTGGAATCTGTAAAACAAGCAAGTAGAGATTTTATTTACTGCTTATTTTTGTTGCACATCTATAGCAAAAACTTTTGTCGTTCTTTTTGCTAAATGCTTTGTATGGTCAAATAGTTTCATATATTAAAGTGAAAGCATTTTGTTTTCAGGACTCTAGAGTTGGATTTGTTTGTCCCTGTTGATGAGATGCCAAATTCTCACAGTGACCACAACTTTGATGTAGAACTAGACTTCGACTTGATGGAGATTGATTAAGAGGACATAGATGACTATGAGGTGCCCGAGGAGATCAAAAAATGGGTCAAAGACAAACCCAAACCAAACCTCGACCAAACCACCACTATCAATATCGAAACCTCAAAAAGCCATAAAGAAATCCAGATAGGCATGGACCTTACCCAAAACCAAAGAACAGACCTGATTGAACTCGTAACTCTGTTCCAAGATGTGTTTGCATGGTCACATAAAGACATGATTGGTTTGTCTACTGACATTGTAACTCATCGACTGCCCATTAAAGATGGATTCAAGTCAGTCAAGCATAAGCTCAGGCGATTGAAACCTAAGTGGAGTCTTAAATTCAAAGAAGAAATCGTCAAGCAATTCAAAGACGGTATCATCATGGTGTCAACTTACCCTGAGGGGCTATCCAACATAGTTCCTGTGCCTAAGCCTGGAGGGAAGGTACGAGTATGTGTGGATTACCAAGATTTGAATAAGGCTTGTCTCAAGGATAACTTCCCAGTACCTTTTATCCATATACTGATAGACAACACGACACAGTATGGCATTTATTCTTTTGTTAACTGTTTCGCCGGATATCATCAAATCATGGTTGCTGAAGAGGACAGGGAGAAAACAGCCTTCATCACTCCTTAAGGAACCATTTGTTATAGACATTTGTCTTTCGGCCTTATCAATGTCGGTGCCACATATCAGCGAGCCATGATGGCCCAATTTCATGACATGATGCATAAAGAAATAGAGGTCTATGTGGATGACATCATCGTCAAATCCCAGAAGAAGGATGACCACATCAGCCATCTCAAAAAGATTTTCAACAGGTTGCGCAAGTACAACCTAAAGCTGAATCCGACCAAATGTGCTTTTGGTGTCAAATTAGGCAAGTTGTTGGGATTTTTAGTGAGCAACAGAGGCATTAAGCTGGATCCTGCTAAGATTAAAGAAATCACCAAGATGCCTGTGCCCTGAACAGAAAATGAAATATGAGGATTCTTGGGAAGAATAAATTTCATAAGCAGGTTCATCTCTTAACTCACGGTAACTTGTGAACCCATCTTTAAGCTGCTAAAGAAGAATTCCTCCATGAAATGGAATGAAGATTGTCAAAAAGCCTTCCTTTCCATCAAGAAGCAGTTGATCGAAGCACCTGTCTTGGTACCCCCAAGAGATGAGATTCCCCTATTTATGTACCTGTTAGCCAATACTAATGCAATGGGCTGTATGCTGGGGCAGAAGGATGATAGAAGCAAAGAGAGAGATATCTATTACCTCAGCAAAAGATTCAGTAGCGGCGAGCAGAAGTACACTTTGATTGAAAAGACCTGATGTGCATTAGCGTGGGCTGCCATGAGATTACAACATTATCTGCATGGGCACACGACCTATCTCATATCCCGTATGGATCCACTAAAGTACGTATTCAGCAAACCCGTGTTGAATTATCGATTGCCCAAATGGCAGTTGATTATACAACAGTTCGACATTGTCTACGTGACTCAGAAGTCTATCAAAGGTCATGGAATTGTGGATCAATTGGCCGAAGCACCGTCAGGGGATTTTGAACCCTTGGAAACTTATTTTCCAGATGATGGGATAATGACAATTCAATAAATCTCTCAAGAAAATACAGTCCAATATTGGAAAATGTATTTTGATGGAGCCGTGGACATAGAAGGTGTTGGGTTTGTACGTAACGCAATCATGCAATCAAATCACATAAATAGGGCGGAAGCGTAAAAAACTAGGTTTTCAAAATTTTATACAAACCCATTACCATGATCATTCTTGTGCATCAATTATCAGTGAATGAAGAAGGAGAAAAATAGAATTATACCTTTGAAGATCCAAGATTCCTCAGGTACAAGTTCTACTCCTTTGATTCCTTTGATTCCTCTGTAGTGGCTCCTTCCCTTGATCAATGTCAGCCACCCAAATGTTTGGTCTCTAACGGTGATCCACCAAGGAAGATGAAGAACTCAGTAAGATGGGTTATTGGCTTAACCCTTGTTTCTATCTCTATAGAATATGTGTACTCCCAACTCTTGAAAAATTCACGTTCCTTATTTCTGATATAAGACTCTCTTATATAGATATTAGGTTAACCCTCCTAATCCAATTAGAATAGGGTTTTATTTAATTAATTTATATCCTAATCTTTATTAGGATTGAGAGAGAGTATTGATATTATATTAATTCCTAAACTCCTTTAGAATTAAAATAATAATAATAATAATAATATTAATAAGACTCCTCTTATTAATTTATATTTAATATTTCTAAAATATTAAATAATAAACATTAAGCTATTTAATTTATTCTATCATCATAGATTAAATTAATTATACTTAATGCATTATTACTATCATGCCATTTTCTTCTTAAATAATTCTTCTTCCTTTTATGGTGTGACCCTTTAGGTTCTCCATATTAAACCGGTTGTGAATAAATCAATTAGAACAATTCTAATCTTATTTAAATAAACAAATTAAACTAATAATCTATTTAAATAAATAATATTTATTCTACAATAGGGATAAGCCTCCCTAGCGATCAACGACTTTCCAGATAATATAGATTTTAACATTAATCATAAAAGAACCTGTGAGTTAATAGTTACCGTACAATTCAATCCTTCCACCATACAATGTCCCAATTAAATATAAGACATGGATTTACTGTCAAGTCTTAATTTATTTAATCATATGTATTTCGATTAGAAAATGCACAACTCTAAATAATGCAAATTAGAAACCTCTTTCTAATTTGATTCTACCTTGGCCAAGGATTCCTGGGTTGTCATTTAACGAATCACATAGGACATATCTCCTCTTTTACTAGAGGTGGTAGATTCTTTATTGATCATTCATTATCTCCATATGTAACTCATTATACCCAAGCATACCCTATATATGCCTTAAAAGGCCTTAAGGAATTAGTCAAAGTATAATTTGTTACATACAAGATACTATGATGATCTCGAGTCCAAGGATCACATGTACTACTATCACATTAGGAATTCCTATTGACAGGCGAGTAAAACTCCATTAGGTATTCCATAGCGAGTCATGTTCAGTGAACTTATTCTCCAATAAGCACCTACATACTTGCTTTAGTGTCTCCACACAAATGACCATGAGATCAGTCATCCTAATCCAATGAGCAAGCAACATATGTACCAATCTATCCGGATTTACTAATCCCCATTTTAGTAATTCCACAATTGGGAACTATTTTAGTTTTTAAGCTTTCTAAGAATTTAGATCTCATCATGATTCTAAAAGCATTGCTTAAAACTATGGGTTATTTATATATTATAAAAATAGCACCATGTAAATAATTATATGCCTTAAATAAATATTTTATTAATAAATAAATAAGATTGTTTACAAAGTATGTGCTTTATCATCATACATGATTGGCTTGTATGCACACTACTATCAATCTCCCACTTTCACTAAAGCCAATCGCCATGGTATCTCATACCCATCTTCTCTAAGTGACGATCAAACTGCTGTTGTGTTAAAGCTTTAGTAAATGGATCTGCAATGTTGTCTTGAGAGTCTACACTCTCCTCTTTCAATGATTTCTTTAATCAAAGTGCCGCAACACATGTTTAGATTCAAGATGAGACTTAGAAACTATTCCTAGTTCTGTAATGAACTTTTCATCCTAAACATCAACTTGCAGCTTCACTTACAGTTATATACTCTGCCTCTGTCACTGAATCAGCAACTGTTTGCTTCTTGGAACTCTTCCAACTCACTGCACCTCCGTTCAAGGTAAACACATACCCTGAAACAGATTTACTGTCATCTTGGTCTGTTTGAAAACTTGAGTCCGTGAATCCCTCGAGTTTTAATTCAGACCCACTGTAGACAAGAAAAATATCTTTAGTCCTTCTCAAGTACTTTAGGATATTTTTCACTGCATTCCAGTGCTCTTCTCCTGAATTCGACTGGTACTGCTTGTTACACTAAGTGCGTGAGCAACATCCGGTCTAGTACATATCATACCGTACATGATAGATCCTATTGCAGAAGAATAAGGGATCTTACTCATACGGTCTCTCTCCTCAGGTATCTTTGGGGCCTGTTTCTTGGAGAGATTTATTCCATGGCTCATCGGCATAAGACCTCTTTTGGAATCTTCCATGCTAAACCTCTTTAGCATCGTATCAATGTACGTTCCTTGGGATAAGATGATCATCCTTTTAGATCTATCTCTATAGATCTTTATCCCCAAAATATAGGATGCTTCACCCAAGTCCTTCATGGATAAGTTTTTAGATAACCAGATTTTAATGGATTGTAACATAGGAATGTCATTCCCTATCAGTAATATATCATCAACATATAATACAAGGAATGATACTGCACTCCCACTAACCTTCTTGTATACACATGGTTCATCCTCGTTTTTGATAAAATCAAACTCTTTGATTGTCTCATCAAAACGAATGTTCCATCTACGAGAAGCTTGCTTCAACCCATAAATGGATCGTTGTAGCTTACAGACTTGATTTGTTCCAACTTTTGAAATAAATCCCTCTGCCTGTGTCATATACACATCCTCCTCAAGTTTCCCATTGAGGAAGGCCGTTTTCACGTCCATCTGCCAGATCTCATAGTCGTTGTAAGCTGCAATCGCAAGCAAAATCCAAATGGACTTGAGCATTACTACTGGTGAGAAGGTTTCATCATAGTCAACTCCTTGTCTTTGTTTGAAACGTTTTGCAACCAGTCGGGCCTTATAGGTCTCTACCTTTCCGTCTGCTCCAGTCTTTTTCTTAAAAACCCATTTACACCCAATAGGTTTAATACCTTCAGGTGGTGAAACCAAAGACCATACTTTGTTTTCATACATGGAGTCCATTTCGGATTTCATAGCTTCAAGCCATTTCACTGAGTCTTTATTACTCATAGCCTGTTCGTAATTCAATGGATCATCATCATTCATGATGTGTACCTCATCGTTATCCTCTATAACGAATCCATACCTCTCAGGTATCTTCGGTACTCTTCCAGATTTACGAACAGGGTGTGGTACAGTAGGTTCTTCTACTTGGTTAGGTACCTGACTTTGGTCCGTGGTAACTTGTGGTTCTTGAACTTCTTCAAGATATATCTTGCTCCCACTGACCCCTTCATGGATAAACTCTTTCTCCAAGAAGGTAGCATGTTTCCCAACAAACACCTTTTGATCAGTTGGATGATAGAAATAATACCCTACGGTTTCTTTAGGGTATCCCACAAATCTACACTTATCAGATTTAGTCTGTAGCTTATCATTTTCAAACTTTTTGACATAAGCTGGACAACCCCAAGTCTTAACATGCTTAAGATTTGGTTTCCTCCCTTTCCACATCTCATATGGAGTCTTTGGGGCGGATTTGGTAAGTACCTGGTTAAGTAGGTATGCAGCCATTTCTAGGGCATATCCCCAGAAGGAAATTGGAAGGTCGGTAAAACTCATCATGGATCGAACCATGTCCAACAGTGTTCGATTTCTCCTTTCAGATACTCCATTTAACTGTGGTGTACCTGGAGGAGTCCATTGTGAGATTATACCATTTTCTCTGAGACAATTGAGAAACTCACTGCTTAAGTATTCTCTACCTCGATCTGATCGAAGTATCTTAATACTCTTGCCCGTTTGTTTCTCTACTTCACTTCTGAACTCTTTGAACTTTTCAAATGATTCTGATTTGTATTTCATTAAATACACATATCCAAATCTTGAGTGATCATCAGTGAAAGTAATAAAATAAGAATACCCACCCCGTGCACTTGTTGTCATAGGTCCACAAACGTCTGTGTGAATCAATGCCAACAACTCTGTAACTCTCTCTCCTTTTCCACTAAAAGGAGATTTAGTCATTTTACCCATGAAACAAGATTCACAAGTTGGATATGATTCATAATCAGATAGCTCAAGGAGCCCATCTTTATGCAACTTGGATAATCTTGTTTCATTGATATGACCGAGTCTACAGTGCCACATATAGGTATAATTAATATCATCTCTTTTCCTTTTCTTAATTTGTTCAATTTGAAATATATTTTCTTGTAAGTCAAGTGTATAAAGTCCATTTCGCAAATTTCCAATACCATATAAAATATCGTCTTTATAAATAGAACAACCATTGTTCTTTATAATAACGTCAAAACCTTCCATATCCAATACAGAAATTGAAATAATGTTTTTAATAATATTCGGAACATAATAACAATTATTAAGATAAATGGATTAGCCCGAAGGCATTGCTAAACAATAAGTTCCTACAGCTAATGCAGCAACTTTTGCTCCATTTCCCACTCGTAGGATCACCTCATCTTTGTTCAGCTTTCTACTTCTGACCAGTCCCTGCACAGTATTACATATGTGAGAACCACAGCCGGTATCCAATACCCAAGTAGAATTATGACTTTCAGAAAAATTAATTTCAATCATAAACACCTTGATTGGAAGTCGAAGCTTCTCCAAGCTTCTTCTCTGCTAGAAACTTCTTGCAGTTCCACTTCCAATGTCCCGGCTCATTGCAATGAAAGTACATTCCTTTAGCTGGTTCAGGTTTCTTTTGCTCCTTTTCTTTCCCTTTTCCCTTAGCCTTCTTAGATTTCTTATTTTCAGAAGACACCTTGGGCCTCTTCCTTTTATTGGAAGAATCCACCATCAAGACATGGTTCTTCTTGGATGAGAAGTGACCTTCTGCAGTTTTCAGCATGTTAAGCATCTCAGGTAAGCTGTCATCTAGCTTATTCATGTGAAAATTAACCACAAACTGCGAGAAGGCCTCAGGGAGTGACTGCAAGACCAAGTCTTGACTCAACTCCCCATCCATGACGAACCCAAGCTGTCCAAGGCGTTCAATCAAATTGATTACCTTCAGAACATGAGTCTCGACGGCAGTGCCCTCGGTCATCCGAGATCGGAAGAGCTCCTTAGATATCTCATATCTAGCAGTCCTACTCTGTTCACCATACAACTCCTTGAGGTGAAGCAGCATAGCAGGAGCATCCATTTTTTCGTGCTGACGCTGAAGCTCGTTATTCATGGATGCGAGCATGATGCATTGAGCCACAGATGCATCATCTTGCCACTTATTGAAAGTGGCAATCTCTTCCTCAGAGGCTGTTTCTGAAACAGATTCAGGGATAGTGGAATTTAGGACATAAGAAATCTTTTCAGCAGTGAGAACAATTCTCAGATTTCTTAGCCAGTCCTCATAATTCGGGCCGGTAAGCTTATTTGCATCAAATATGCTTCGTAGTGAGATTAGTGATTTTGATATTTTTAAAATTCTGCATGTGAAAAGACAACATTTTAGCAAACATTCATTTTATTAACTTTGCATACCAAAATAAATTTAGGTCTTTATTTTAAATTGGTATCTCCCATTATTTTCATCAAACTATATTACCCTCACTCATATAGTTCGGCAACATCTAATTAAAGATTTTCTAGTGAGATTAAGGATCCCATTTCAAATGTATATAACCTTGTGGATAGCACAACAAGCGATATACAAATAAATAGGTAGACAACTCTTGTCAATTACATCACCATGTAACTCCTTTTATTTTGCCTCTTAAATCATAATGGTCATGTGTGTGCACATCCGAACTAAAATGATTTAAGTTAAGTCCAGCCTAGCACTTCCATAAATTCAAAAAAGAAAAAATTTCGTCCTTGTGGATAGCACAACAAGACTAGATCATTCAATTTTCTTGATAAGCATCAAATGTGATTAATTAACATCTTAAATATTCAATACTCGCCTTGTGGATAGCACAACAAACTCATATTAAATATTTAATACTCTATTAGCTAATCATGCTAGAAGGCGACGTTCGATATTCCAAATATCATTTGAACGCTTCATACTTAATATTATTTCTTTGAGGGATTTGTTATTATTTGTCTCATCTTTTTAAGCGTGCATGCACATATATGTATAAAATACGCGTCATTTTATTAAACATGCGAAGCATGTTTGTATAAAATATAATATATATAATATTTAGCATGCAATATAGAATACTATATTCTACCCGGATTGATTATGGACTTTTATTCTAGTTTGGTTCACTAGAGCCACTAAGTGAACCAAAAGGTCAAACCTAGGAGTGCAAAAATTTAAATTTAAACGTAACTGTTACATATAAACCCGGGCTCCATACAAACGGGTCTTCACGCGTTTCTTGCTCCTTGGTCTCCAATTTCTTCAAAATAATTCTAACTATCTCTATTACATTAACTATTTAAAATTAAATAGAAACCTTGATCTACAGTCAAGGGGAAGTACATAGAAAGGAGATAGAATTTACATCGAGAATAAAACTAGAGAAGACGAGGTACGCAGACCCCATTTTATAAAACCCATTCATTCAAGCATTCAACCAAAATAAAATCCAATCACATTGGTCGTAGTCCATAATTAATCCCTTTTATTACCATACATATCATCATACGTATCAATAAAACTTATTCATCTCATGAAAATAAATTCATTCCATATATGTATTAATATCAGTTAATGGGCAAAAGTTTGCTAAACTTTGTTTTTGGAAAAATAAACTCCTTTATTTCATTCAAAAACAATTCCAAATTAAACTCTTTAATTTTAGCAATTCTGAAATCTCATTTCATATAAAATAAACATCTTTATTTTAAACCTTTATTAATTAAATACACCATTCATTTAATTAAATAAAACAAAAAAAAATTCAGTTCCTGTCTAGTGGCGCAACTGCGCCAAGAATGTAAAGGGAACCGGCGCAGCTGCGCAGCATGAAAACTAGGAACAGCACCCGGCGCAGCTGCGCAGAAATATTGCCTTGTACCGGCACAGCTGCGCAGAATCTGAAAAATTTTTGTTGCCCAGAACTCGATCCAATCGCATATCATACATGTATGGAATGACATAGACTGATAATTAGCACAAGATTGGCTCTAATACCACTGTTGGGTTTGTACGTAACGCAATCATGCAATCAAATCACATAAATAGGGCGGAAGCGTAAAAAACAAGGTTTTCAAAATTTTATACAAACCCATTACCATGATCATTCTTGTGCATCAATTATCAGTGAATGAAGAAGGAGAAAAACATAATTATACCTTTGAAGATCCAAGCTTCCTCAGGTACAAGTTCTACTCCTTTGATTCCTTTGATTCCTCTGTAGTGGCTCCTTCCCTTGATCAATGTCAGCCACCCAAATGCTTGGCCTCTAACGGTGATCCACCAAGGAAGTTGAAGAACTCAGTAAGATGGGTTATTGGCTTAACCCTTGTTTCTATCTCTATAGAATATGTGTACTCCCAACTCTTGAAAAATTCACGTTCCTTATTTCTGATATAAGACTCTCTTATATAGATAGTAGGTTAACCCTCCTAATCCAATTAGAATGGGGTTTTATTTAATTAATTTATATCCTAATCTTTATTAGGATTGAGAGAGAGTACTGATATTATATTAATTCCTAAACTCCTTTAGAATTAAAATAATAATAATAATAATAATATTAATAAGACTCCTCTTATTAATTTATATTTAATATTTCTAAAATATTAAATAATAAACATTAAGCTATTTAATTTATTCTATCATCATAGATTAAATTAATTATACTTAATGCATTATTACTATCATGCCATTTTCTTCTTAAATAATTCTTCTTCCTTTTATGGTGTGACCCTTTAGGTTCTCCATATTAAACCGGTTGTGAATAAATCAATTAGAACAATTCTAATCTTATTTAAATAAATAAATTAAACTAATAATCTATTTAAATAAATAATATTTATTCTACAATAGGGATAAGCCTCCCTAGCGATCAACGACTTTCCAGATAATATAGATTTCAACATTAATCATAAAAGAACCTGTGAGTTAATAGTTACCGTACAATTCAATCCTTCCACCATACAATGTCCCAATTAAATATAAGACATGGATTTACTGTCAAGTCTTAATTTATTTAATCATATGTATTTCGATTAGAAAATGCACAACTCTAAATAATGCAAATTAGAAACCTCTTTCTAATTTCATTCTACCTTGGCCAAGGATTCCTGGGTTGTCATTTAACGAATCACATAGGACATATCTCCTCTTTTACTAGAGGTGATAGATTCTTTATTGATCATTCATTATCTCCATATGTAACTCATTATACCCAAGCATACCCTATATATGCCTTAAAAGGCCTTAAGGAATTAGTCAAAGTATAATTTGTTACATACAAGATACTATGATGATCTCAAGTCCAAGGATCACATGTACTACTATCACGTTAGGAATTCCTATTGACAGGCGAGTAAAACTCCATTAGGTATTCCATAGCGAGTCACGTTCAGTGAACTTATTCTCCAATAAGCACCTATATACTTGCTTTAGTGTCTCCACACAAATGACCATGAGATCAGTTATCCTCATCCAATGAGCAAGCAACATATGTACCAATCTATCCGGATTTACTAATCCCCATTTTAGTAATCCCACAATTGGGAACTATCTTAGTTTTTAAGCTTTCTAAGAATTTAGATCTCATTTTCATGATCTCATCATGATTCTAAAAGCATTGCTTAAAACTATGGGTTATTTACATATTATAAAAACAGCACCATGTAGATAATTATATGCCTTAAATGAATATTTTATTAATAAATAAATAAGATTGTTTACAAAGTATGTGCTTTATCATCATACATGATTGGCTTGTATGCACACTACTATCAGAAGGTGCCAGAGCTGAGGAGTTCTTGTTTCTTTTACAGGAGAACAATATCCTGTAGCCATCAATTTACAGTTTGTCAACACCAACAACACAGCTGAGTATGAAGGCTGTATAATGGGGTTGAAACTGGCCCAATCCACGGGTATCAAACGGTTACTAGTCTTTGGGAATTCTGAGTTGGTTATCAAACAAACCTCCAGGGCATATTATACCAAAGAATTGCATTTGCTGCCATATCATCGGCAAGTTATCAAGATATCCATGGAGTTTGAGAAAATAACCTTCATCCACATCCCTCGAGGTAGGAATGACTTTGCTGATGCCTTGGCAACGTTGGCTTCCTTGATCCACATATCTGATAGAATGGGAATTCCTTACATTAAATTTGCAAGCCAAAATGCCCTGGCATATGGGAATTACATTGGAGAAATATCAGATGAACTACCTCCTATCAAATAGCTTTGGTACCTAGATAAAAAAGAATATTTTTGAGATGGATCTACGCCTACCGGGGAAAGTCAAACTGAACGAAAGAGAATTCATAAGATGGCTATGAAATTCTATCTGAGCGGAGATGCACTTTATAAAAGGGATGCTAGAATAGGCTTATTAAGATGCCTGGATAAGGAGCAATCCAAAAGACTGATGGATGAAGTTCATTGTAGGGTCTGTGGTCCACACATGAGTGGTGATTTACTTGCCAGGAAGATATTGAGAACATGACATTACTGAATCTCTCTCAAAGCTGACTATGATGATCACGTCAGGAGATCTTACCAATGCCAAGTCTTTGGAAATGCCATCCACGCTCCTCCAAACGAATTGCACAACATGAGTTCGCCATGGCCCTTTTCCATGTGGGCAATGTACGTGATTAGGCAAATAGAACCTGTAAGAACCCAAATTTTCAAGAAATTATTAAAATAAGAATTTAGTAAATTTCTTAAGGCATGTATTGGGTTCGAATATATGTGTTATGAGATAGGAAGTATTGTGTTACATAGGGTAATATGAGCTATGTAATAAGTGATTTGTGTTTAATAAATATATATTATTATTATATATTTGTTAGGAATTGAAGAGATGAATTAGTAAGAAGATGGATAAGATTTATCTATCGATATTAAATAATTTATAAAACTATTTTATCATAGTAAGTTGGTGACATTAAATATCTTTAATGTATAATCACCATCTTCTTGAGTATATATATACTAGTGACTAGTATGATGATAATATATGTTATTATTAGTGCATAAGCTATCCATGGATGGATTGAGATAGTAAGGCATGAATTAGTTACGAGAATTAACTAATAAGCATAAATATTAGTTAATTTAAGTTGGGAGTTATATTAGGGAATAATATAATGTGAGTATTGAACCTTAATTAACTATGATGATATAGTACATTGTTTAATTTACTTAAGTAAAGAAATGGATTAATATATGCGTTGAATATATGATTATAGTTGCTACTTTTTATATATATTACTTAGAATGATAATATGTGAGAAAGTCTATTGTACGAATAACGTTAATATATATATATATATATATATATATATATATATATATATACACGTTATTAAAAAATAAAAATCATTATATCTTTAAATGAATATTTGAAGAAATTGTTTTGGGAACAATTTATAGAAAAGAAAGAGAAATAATTATTAAATATTTCTAATAAAGGATATTAAAATAAATTCTAATATTGAAATATTTTAATAAAAGGAGGAAATGTTATTTTTGAATAATAATATTTTCTTATACGTTTTTGTATGAGGTAATAGGTATGATTAATTAATATGGTAAATATATTCAAACATATTTGAATTATGTAAATAAATTGATAGAAACAATTTATTATAATAGAAAATAAACTCACTATCTATTTTCTATATATAATATATGTACATGTGATGTACATGTAATTATTCGATATTATATTATATTATAATAACTTGAGTAAATAAATAAAGTATTTTCTAATAATGAATATCTTTACTTGGAGAAAACATAATATTTTATGATATGGCTAAATATATAATGTTAAATGTATTTTCAAGGAGTTTATTAATGAAAGGAAACTAAGTTATTTTAATATATTAAATAACTTAAGTTATTATTTGATCGTGAATATTATTATTTGAATAATTAATAGAGTATATATTAATTATTATAAGTGTAAAGGTTATACTTATTATAAGTATAATTAATTGAAGTAGTTAGCATTTTAATAGTTTGAGTTATTATATTACCGTAAAGGTTATATAAAATATTTGAATATTTTCATTCACGATATATTTATATATGTGAACCTTGTGATTTAATAGTTCTAATTTAATTGAACATGTTATAAGTAATAATGTGGTGAGAGATGAGTACGTGATGAGAATAATAATAAGCTTAAGATTAAGCTTGTGGGAGATGCCTTGTGTGGCACGATAGTAGATTCGTTGATGAATTACTTAATTCGAGGATGGAAGAATTATTAATTAAATAATTAATCTATATTAATTGTTATTATAATAATATGTTGATTTATTATTATAACTAGTGATAGTATAATAATAAGAAAATTTATTATAGATATAATCGGAATTGTATTAATGGAGAATGTGATATATTGCCTTATTATATTAATTATTTTTATGAGCAATATGCTATTATCAAGTAATTATTTGATAATATGTTGATTAACGAGTAAATAATTTATAATATAATAAGATTTATATTTATTTCACATGATAATAAATCATATAAAGTGTTAATCATTTAGTGTGGAAATTATAATTCCATTGATTAATGAGAGATGGATTAATTAATATTATTATTAATTAATTGATGAGATAAGTAAATCATTTACTTTTATATGCAAGCATGCGAATAAAATGTATAGTGTATAGTAACTAACTATATATTATATGAAGTGTGAAGTGTAGTGCAACTATATTATATAGTGTGGTGCAACAATTATGTGACTATACTATATATAGGAACCATGTATCAAGACTAATTAAACTATGTGAGTTACATGAAATGTGGGTGTGACAATGTGTATATTAGGTGTACAATAAAATAATATATCATGAATATATGGTAAACAATTATTGAATTAATGAAATTTAATAATAAAGGAGACAATACACTATGATGGTGCCCGAAAGAATTATATCTGGTAGGATGATATGTACATGGATTATATATGTGCAAGTTAGAATTTACTACATGATAGTATTAATTAATTATTGGGATTACATTGTAACTTTATTTTAAACCTAAGTGTATAAACAATGTACATGTATATAGCCTAAGTATTCACACTTGCTATGTTACTGAGATTAAAATTCTCCCACAGTGAGAGTCCCATCTTCTCTACACGTGAATGGCTACAAGGCTAGCCTATCTCCATTTCTCAAACTCAGCAAACTAGCAACAATCATGAAGGGGGAGTGGTCCTAATAGTGAAAATCAACTACTCTACCAACTCCACTCTATAACCATCATGCAATCTTTTAATTCATTGGTTTGAATTGGTGGAGGATTTCATGGTCTGTGTAAACAAATTGCTATAAATAAAGCTCTCCTTCTTCTCTTTTCTAATTGCTGAGAATTCAAAGTATAAACCAAGTGAGTAAGTTTATTAAGAGAGTTATCAGTATAGGAGAGGCTTGATATAGCAGCAAACGAACTTGCAGAGGTATAACTCCCTCAACTTGTTCTTCATTGTTTTGAAATACTAAGTTCTTGATTTCTAATTTCTAAGAATACTAGAATTCTTTAATTTCTAGTTAACTGATGAAAAGTTGATATGACATTGTATTATATGAGTGTTAAGTAAAGTTATAAGTATGATAGAATTTCATTATGGCTGGTACCGAATCAAATTGCTGTAGTAGTTTTTGAAATGGGATTACAGTACTGCCGATGCAGTCTGCTCTATTTCTGGCCGGCCAATTGCGCAGCTACTCCAGTTTTGTACTGGCCAGCGCGCAGCTGCGCTGGTACCAGACGTTTTGTTGGCCAAGGCCCTACGCAGTTGCGCCGGGACCAGTTTCTGGGTTTTGTTTTCTGTTGCAGGTTCTGTTATATGCTAGCATAAGTTATCTAATTAGAACAAGCATGCACACTTAAATAACATGTATATATGAGTATCATGACATGACGTAGGCATGATAGTATACATTATTGATGAAGAATTCATAATTTTCAAATGAAACTTATGGTTTTCGATATGAACTTTGATACTTGTATAAATATGTGTGTTCTGACCTTGTAAGCGCATTTGTACGGTCTAGACATGCATGAAAGTTGGTATTAACTTATAGTACGTGTTCTTGATACTACATGTACATGCATGGCCATGTTAGTATATACTATGGAAGGAAAACGTATGATTTTAAAATAAAACTTCTAGTTTTAGATTTGAACTTGGACGTATACATAGCATGTATATATTCTGATTTTGTGAGCATGTTTAGATGACTTAGAAATGCCTATCGGACATGTCAACCTATTTATAGATAGCATGAACATGTTAGGTTTTGTTAGCGAGCTTCACTAATGAAAATACGAGCTTTGAACGTGGACGATAACATGTTACCTTAAGATTTGGGATTTTGATGTTTATGGACATATGTGATAGCACACTTGGACTCTCTCATGTATTATACATGTAAATATATACCATGACTACATATCATGAAACCAAGTTTAGCGTAAACGAAGCATGTTTTCAAACTAATAATCGTGATAGTTACATGTATGAAGTATGAATATTCATGAACATGTCCAGTATGAGTTATATGAATACTTTATGTGTTTAAAGAACTAGCATGATAAACTTTGTGATGTTCATGACCTTGAGTGGCCTTCAATTGTTAGAATGTTGACTTAGAACCTATATCGTGTAAATTGAACGCGAAAAGGTTGAACGAGCATGAAAGTATCCTTTAATATGTATACATGCTATGTAGGACCATATGTTAATATTTGAATCCGACTTCGACGGTTAATAGCGTATATTTGCTTGGTTATGGCCTTATGTGTTAGTAATGATATATGAGAATGATTAACTCAAAAGATGGACTACACTAGCTATATGTAAATAGATTAGTATTAGACATGCATGTGTATATGTAGAGAATGGTAGTAAGTATATATGGTTAAAGTATACTTATACGTACATAGTTATTCTAAGAATACGATAAGAAAGTAAGACGAAGGTTCTAAGAACCAAGTTAGACAACAATGTAATACTAATAATTATATTGAGAATGTATTGAAGTGTATAACTGATAAGTGTGATCTCTATGATTAATATAACTGTGTAGGATTACACGAAGTGCAGATATCTATAAGTAGTTAAGTCGTAGTTGTTAAACTACGAATCAGGCAAGTCTTTCAGTTCCTATTTGATATATGAATTTAATAACTGTTAGTTGAATTATATTATGCTGTGATAATGTGAACTTATATATGAACTGTATATGAGATATAAATGAGATTGAAAGTTGATCTTTGATGATATACTTGTTATGTGAAATGTAACATGCGTAGTAAATATAAATTGTTTATAACTACATGAACTGAGTATGATGTTGTATGCTATGTGATGCATGAAAACTGTTAGAATTGCTGAGCTGTCGAGCTCACTCTTGCAAATAACCACTTTTGCAGGTTAAGGATTCACGGTAAAGATTTCGTGCTACTTGATTGATAAAGTTCAATAGTATCGCAAGAAGATTATTATTTTGTTAAAGTTATTGTTTTGAACCATGTTTAAGGTTCTAGGAGATGTACATGATAGTGGTTACAAAGATTGCTACATGTTGTGTTGTATACGTGTATTAGTAATACATATGGGATATCAAATTGAGATGTAAACGTTTATACAATAATTCGGATATAGTGAATTATATTATATAGTTGATTCAAGGATATATAATTGATTCAAAGTTATGAAATCAATAAAAAGAATTTATTCAAAGGATATTGAAAAGTTTAAATTATTCCGCATTTTAGTAACATCGAATATGATGTAAAGACGAGATCTTAGATATAAATAGAATTTATATTCTAAATTGTAATAAACAAAGTTGTATTCTTTTACTAATGATTAAAAGATGTAATAGTTTGACGATAGTAGTATCGTGACTGCACCGAATCCGAGGTTTCGAAGGAACGTGGATTTGGTGGCGTCACAGAACCCAAAGCCAGCAATGGTCATCGATTCATCTTCACCATGATCGATTACTTCACCAAATGGGTTGAAGCTGCATCCTTTCCAAAAGTAACCAAAAAGGTAATCATTGGTTTCATTCGAAACAATGTAATTTGTTGATATAGACAACCGGAGGTGATCGTATCAAACAATGCTAAGAATTTAAATAACCAAATGATGAGAGAATTATGCAGCAAGTTTCAGATCAAGCATCTCAATTTTATCATCTATCGTCCTACGATGAATGGTGTTGTCGAAGCGGCCAACAAAAATATCAAGAAGATCATGCAGAAAATGTCTGCCAATCACAAAGGATGGCCTGACCTATTGCCTCTAACTCTGCTAGCCTATAGAACGTCAATGCGTACTTCTACTGGGGCTACCCTCTACTCATTAGTCTATAGCATGGAAGCAGTACTCCCCATAGAAGTAGAGATGGAGTCATTGAGGGTGCTAATAGATGCTCAGATGGAAGAAGACCAGTGGTTGCAAGAGCGGTACCACCAGTTGTCCCTGATAGATGAAAAAAGGGCTACAACCATCTTTCATGGGCAGTTATATCAGCAAAAGATTGCTTGGTCATACAACAAGAAAGTTCGACTCTGGTAATTCAAAGAAAATGACTTGGTATTAAAGAAAGCCATTGGCAATAAAGATGAAGCCAAAGAAAAGTTTGCCCCAAATTGGGAAGACCCTTTCATTGTCAAAGAAGTGTTGATAAGAGGAGCCATCAGATTACAAGAAATGGATGGGAAAGAATTTCCCCAACTCATCAACTCAGACACCGTGAAGAGGTACTATGTCTGAAACCCCTGCATCCTGGTCTTGTGAAAAAAATCAAATCCATTCAGGTTTTTCACTAGAAACCTGAACTACGAATGACCTGATCTCCCTCAACCCGGCAGTACGTAGGCAGCCATTTACGGTGCGGTCAAACCAAACAAAAAAAACAAAAAAAACCCATCAAACCAAGCTCAAAAACAAATAAACACTTCTTAAACCTTTCAGGCCAAGCCTGAACTACGAATGACCTGATCTCCCTCAACCCAGGATTACGTAGGCAACTATTTATGGTGCGGTCTAACCTTCAAGAGAAAAACACAAACCTTATTGAAAACTAATCCCAAGACACCAAAATTCCTTTAAAACCCAAATACTATCAAGCCTACCTGATCAATAAGTCCTTATGAGGTGCTATCTGACATCTCAATGTCAAATCCATCAAGAAAAAGCTCATGACACATCAAGACAACAAGTCATGAAAAAGTGGAATCACTCAGCAATGATAATACATATCCAAAAGGGAAGTGAATCAAAATATATTTCTCTGTTATATAATACTGTTTGATATATACAATGTATCATATACATGACAAAAATGGTTGATCTAGTCTGTGAAGAAAATGAAAGCTAGTCTATAAACCCATGGATAAACGGGATATAAGTCCAACATGGCATCCCTCTTAGACGATGGAGGTGCATCTGACCTGAGTGCAGTGCTATCAACAATATAAACATCCCGGGTAGCTAGAGTCTCCAATTGTAAAGCGGAGTTCCCAGAAGTTGAAAAGTTAAATCAGGAAAAAAAGTGCTACGCGATGGAGCAGAATGGTCTGAAACCCTGATTCCGAGCGTCGAACTCCTGACGAAGGAAAAAACATCATGTAAGCCATTGGTAGAGACCTTGATGTAGTATTCGGAAAGTCGATGATGAAAATTGCTGAAAACTGCCTCTGTCAGAGCATCGGAAAGGTCCGGCGTTATAAACAGTGGGTTTTGAATGCATCAAAGTATCTAGATTTTCTGAGGGTATGACATATCAGAAAGATACCCCCACATCGAGATCAGATAGGTCTGACATTGCAAACCGTTGTCGATAACTCCAGCGTGGCATCGGTAGAGAGCCAGTGATGAAAGTCGTTGAGAACTGATTCAACAAAGGACAAATAGGTCTCACATTGCAAACCGTTGGCGACGACTCCAGCGTAGCATCGGGAATGAGCTGGTGATGAAAGCCATTAAGAACTGATTCAACGAAGGACAGATAAGTCTGACATTTCAAACCATTGGTGACACTTCCAGCATAGCATCGGGAACGAGCCGGTGATGAAAGTCGTTGAAAACTACTTCAGCGAAGGTCAGTTTATCTGACGTTGCAAACTATTGGCGACAACTCCAGCGTAGCATCGGGAAAGATTCGATGATGAAAACTGTGGAGAAATTTTTCCCCAGAGGAGACAGATGATGGAATCTGTTATATAAATCCCCAGCTGAGACACCGAGAAGGTTTGGTGGTTCAATCGACCATTGTAAACTACCGTTCGAGTAGGCACCGAGGAGGTTAGGTGATGGTCAAATTTTGCAAACTACGGTTAGAGTAGGAATCAAATCAGTTAAACCGACAGTTGTAAACTACAGTTCGAGTAGGCACTAAGTAAGTTCGGTGATGGTCAAACTCTATAAACTACCGTTCGAGTAGGAATCATATCAGTTCAACCGACCAGTGTAAACTATTGTTCGAGTAGGCACCGAGGAGGTTCGGTGATGGTCAAACTCTATAAACTACCGTTCGAGTAGGAATCAAAGAGTTCAATAAAAATCATCATGGACAAGTACTCCATCCCCAGCAGAAATGGTGGGAGCAGTCACTGATAAAATACTGTAGCAACTAACCCCACAAGAACATACAACATGCATGACATAACATATCATGCATTGTATTTCATTTGCATGTACCATAATTCCAGTGTCTAGCATTCTTTATCATGTTCATTCCACTATATTGCATAAACATGATAAAGAGAGGGCATCTGTAGACACTTGAAATTTTGCATTCCTGTTACTAACCCTGTAAGAAAGCAAAACCGTCTTTTACCTTCCAGCGACAACCCTAGAAGTCCAAATCATCAAACCCAGCCTCGGCGACCCCGACGACAACCTCGGGATATCAAGTCAAACCCCAGCGACAACCCCAGGAGGTACAGTCACCCCGGTGATAACACCAGGAGACCAAAGTCAGCCCCGACGACAACACCGGGATATCAAGTCAAACCCCGATGACAACCCCAGGAGGTACAATCACCTCGACGACAACACCGGGAGACCAAAGTCATCCCCAACGACAACACCGGGATATCAAGTCAAACCCCGGCGATAACCCAGGGAGGTATAGTCACCCCGATAACAACACCGGGAGACCAAAGTCAGCCCCGACGATAACACTAGGATATCAAGTCAAACCCCGATGACAACCCCAAGAGGTACAGTTACCCCGATAACAACACCGAGAGACTAAAGTCAGCCTTCAGAGACAAACCCGAAGCATCAAATAAATCCCTAGACACAATCCTGGGAGACCAAGTTAACTCGGAGATATCCCTAAAAAATAACAGAGTCGGCTGCGATCGAACCTCGGAGACAACCCCAAGAAATAGTCGACAACACTGTTAATCCTAGAGATAACCCCTGGAAGGAAAAAATGGTCATTTTACCGACCTGGCATCAAATTAGGTCAAAATCAAGGCAAATCAATGCAATGAGGGTCATGAAGAACCATAACATCAATCCCGAGTGAAAATAGCACAAGACAGCTCAACAAACGGACTGCTAAGACTCGATGATCTGGTCATGGACCCATCTTCTCGGATTCAGAAAAGGCCAAATCCCATGTCATTGTGTAGCTATCGGCAAGGGCTTCCTGGATAGGTATAGTATGTCTCAAACAAACTCCCGGATTAAAAGTTATGAAGGTTCAAAGCAGACAACGTGTTGATCGGAGTGCACGTACTTTGAGATGAAGGGACCCATAGGACTGGGGCCCACTTGGGGAGGCGCACCTCTACCCGCGGCTGTCGCGAGTAGACCCGCGACCATTGGGTCTATAAATAAGACCCCCCACTTAGCAAAAAAAATAGAAGAAAAAAAAGAAAAAAGCAAAGAAACTTCGCCCATTTTGACCCTTAGCCCTACCTATAGTACTCCAAACCTCGATTTTATTCTTCTAATACATTTGCATACGTATATAGAGCAACATATCAAGTTTTAACAGGTGGAAACATAGTTTTAAAGCCCTCCAAGTGGTTTAAAGCATGTAGTGCTACACACTGTAAGAATTTTTACAATTAGAAACTTTCAACTTCTTTATCATATATATATATGAGCTTATATATATATATATATTTATAGCTTCTAGTTTTGCCTGAATTTCAAATCCGTGGTATTTTTAGCTTACTTTTATGTAGATATAAGTATATATATACGTTTTTATTGCTTGTACAGCCTACATTGCTAATCTGTGGCTTTTATCGCTTTCATATATATATATATATAACTATATATATTTATACTAACTTGTTTAGCCTGGATTGCTAATTCGTGGCCTTTTTAGCTTTAATATATATGTAACTAACTGTATATATACTAACATTCAATTCAGTCAAGCTTGGATTGTAAATCTGTGGAATTTACTGCTTTCGTATATATATAACTATATATATATATATATTCTGACTTCGTTAGCCTGGATTGCTAATCCGTGGCTTTTTATCTCTTACATATATAATTATATATATATATATATACTAACTCGTTTGGCCTGGATTGCTAATCCGTGACCTTTTTAGCTTATATATATATATATATTAACATATAACTTAGTCTCGCCTGGATTAGAAATCTGTGGCTCTTAACAGCTTTCATATATATATATATATATATATATATATATATATATATATATATTCTTTATTCAATGTGATTAAATATCTGTTTTAATTATTTATTTGATATGAATCTATTCTAATGTTGATTTTTTGGACTAGATTCATTTAAATCTAGCCATTTCTAACTTTCAACCGGTTCAAAAGCTGTCAAACCAGAACCGTTGAGCTAGAATGGCTAAGATTTATTTAAATCTAGCTTTCTTTTTAGTTTTGTAAATATTAAAGCGACTACGCAACCCTAGATCTATATCTAGAGGAAACGAGAAGCTTTGGTTATACGCATGCGAGGATTTAACTGATGAATCCTTTGTCTTGCGACGTCTAGATTAGAATTTGCATTTTATTTCTGTATCTATGTTGTGCAGGTTTTTTGATCATATTCTGTGAGCCTAGGAATCATGGGATCTAAGATCAACCACATGGATCTAGATCTGATTCCCACGATGGACAATTTTGTATTGTAAATACAGCCTGCCTGTCCTTTCTTGTAAATGTAAATCGGTGGGACCTTAAATAGGTTATCCGAATTTAAGGTCTCAACATAGTAAATTATGGTTTGTAGTGCTCGGGTCACTTCGACGGCTGTCATGCCAATAAAGATCCCGACACTTGTATATACATTCTTTGGTCGAGGATGCTTCGCATTCCGATAAGAAAATCACAATCAGCCAAAGGTAGAATAAAACGGAAGTATCAAAAGGCTTCAATTTCTATGTTAGCAAAAGGGTTTGAAAACCATCTTTTAAAACATCATTTTCATATCTTGCCTAAAAATGGACTTTTTCTTAAATCAAACCCTTCGTATATAGGTCCAATGAAGCACACCACTATTTCCAAATCAAGCACGTATGCTTAATTACTGCAAACACACACACATCGCAAATAAAAAAGGAAAATTGAAAAGACGCGGTAACCGTGTTCCATGGAAGTCGGGGGGTGCCTAATACCTTCCCCCCTCTTAATCAAGCCCCCGAAATTTATGAATCTCGGTTTCCAAAGCCAAGTGTTGACAAACTCCAGTAATTGGGCCTACTTGCAAAGTCAAACAAAACTCGGTTGAGTTGGTACAACCATTTCTAACATACCAACTGGTGACTCTGTGAAATCAAACCTTTCAAATCGTCGACATGATACATGTTGTCCTTTTCCTAAAAATTCAACCTTCAAATAAAACAGTTAAAATAAACAAGGGTAGAAAACACAATTAGGAAAAGGAAGATCTGCCAAAGATTTTTCCCGACGTCGACAAGCATCAAACCAGACCCCCGGAGACAACGTCGGGAAAGCATCAAACCAGAACCCCAAAGACAAAATCGGAAAATCATCAAATCAATCTCCCCAGAGAAAGCCCTTGGAATTATCAAATCCATTTCAGTGATAACCCTGAAGATAGACAAAAGTCAACAATAGTCCAACCCTGGAGATAACCCCGAGAAAGACAGTTGCAACCACGTCAAGCTCGGAACCAACTCGGAAGGGAAAAAGGATAATTTTACCAACTCAACATCAAATCAAGTAAAATTACCATGAAGAATGTTATGCAGAACCATAACAGCAATCCCGACTGAAAATAGCGCAAGACAGCTCAATGGACTGACTGCAAAGACTCAAAGATCTTGTCATAGACCTGTCTTCTCGTACTCAGAAAAGGTCAAGCCCTATATCATTGTGTAGCTCTCGGAAAGGGCTTTTAGGAAAGGAGCACCATGCCTCTATTGGATTCCCGAATTGAAAGTTATGAAGATTTAAGCAGACAGCGCGTTGGTCGGAGTGCACATACTTTGAGATAACGGGGCACACCAGCCCGGACCCACCATAAACAGCCGCAGGTAGACCTGCAGCCATCGGGTCTATATATGTGGCCTCTCCCCTTAGCTTAGAAAGGGAGAGAGAGAAGGAGAAGGGGTCGTGGCGAGAGAAATAGACGCTAGGGAGGTCAAACAGAGGCTTATACGTACTCTGATTCTTGTAAAATCTCTTTATAAACGTTTATACATATATATATTATAACATATCAAATTTTAACCGTTGGGAAATGAGTATCGGAGCGCCAAAAACTATTCGAGAGCTGTTTTTGCTATATACTGTAAGATTTCTTCAGATATGCCTTCTTCGCCTACTCTAATACATATATAAACGATATATACACATTTTTAACAATCAATATTCATCAGATCTGAGTTTTTCACCATTCATTTCCTGTAAATAGTCAATATTTGAGTTGTATTGACTAGATCTGTACTGGATCTAGCCAGATCTAGCTTTTAATCGTTTCAAAAGTTGTAAAACTTTAACCTGGAAGCTAGAATGGCCAAGATCTGTACAGATCTAGTTTTTTTTTAGTTTTTATAAATATTTAGCGATCACATGACCCTAGATTTGTATCTAGAGGAAACTGGAAGCTATAAGCTATGCGCGTATGAGGATTTGATTGATGAATCTTTCGTTTAGCGACGTCTAGTATAGTTTTCTATTTTATTGCAATATATTCATTGTGCAGGATATTTATTTGATTTCTTGTGAGCCTAGGAGCTATAGGATCTACGATTCAACTCATGGATCTAGATCCGGTTCTAATGATGGACCTGGTTGAGTTGTACAGCCAGCTTGCAAATTTTATAATTGTAAATATAGGACCTTAAAACGGTTATCGAATTTAATGTCCCCGTAATAATGGAAATCCTATGTGTGGTGTCCGGGCACACTTTGATGGCATTCATGCCCATAAGGATCCCGACACTTATATATATATATTTTGTCGAGGATGCTTCGCATCTGGAGAATAAAATCAAATAAAGCTGAATATGGAATAAAATAGAAGTATCAAATGGCTTCAATTCCTATGCGAGTGAAAGGGTTTGAAAACAGATTTTCAAAACATCATTTTCATATTCTTGTCTAAAAATGGACTTTTCAATAAATCAAACCCTTCGTATATAGGTACAACGAAGCACAACACTACTTTCAAATAAAGCACTTAGGCCCAATTAACTGCAAAGCACACACATACATACATAAATATTAAGGAATGAAAAGCACGGTAACCGTGTTTCACGGAAGTCAGGGGGTTCTTAACACCTTCCCCCCGCTTAATCTTGATTTCCAAGACCAATTAAACAGAGTCCAGTAATTGGGCCATATTTTAAAACCTTTCAAAACTCGGTTGAGTGGTACAACCATTTCGCTCATACCAACTGGCGGCTATGTCTAATTCGGACTAATAAAATCTAACTTTTCAAATCGTCGACATTATATGTTGGCCTTTCCTTGAAAAATCACCCTTCAGATCAAACAAAACCAAATAGAAAACATAAAGGGTATAAACACTTAGGAAAAGTGAACCCAAAATTTTTTCGACGTTGACAGGGCGACTCTGCTAGGGACAGTAGATGGCTTCAGCCGCATTTTTCAAACTTTTCAATTCCTTTCTGTGTGCATGTCTGTGAAATGACGTCTTTACATTAAATGGAGGTGAATGTCTCTTTTACCACGCTTTATATTAGTGCTTCGAACAATGTCATCATTTTGTATGCGGTGAGACGCGATGAATGTATGTTGTGTGTTCCTCCACCAGGAGGCGAACCTGTCGGTCACTGATTACTGGACTCCGGTGATGATTAAGTCCAAGTGAGGCTCATGAAAGGTACCACTCAGATCCTCTCCGATTGAAAGATCAGATTAGCTTCCCATCTAGTAAATTGCGATGATCTGGGAACATCCATGCCAAAAAGCCTTAGAGAGTAACCTAAGATAAGTCAGCCTCTGATAATCCAAACGTGAAGGGAAGGCTCTTCATACCTTTCCCTTTCAATTCCATGTTAAATATCAAATGTTGTAAATCCTATCAAATGTTGTAAGTTGTAAATTCTTTTAAATTTATTGTAAAATATCAAATCTTGTCATGATATCCTATCATCAAAATAACTGATCTCTGTTTTGCAGGAAAATATTAAAAAACCTCTAAATCTGACACATTACATAGCATGCATATTGTTCAGGTTTATTAAGACTAAACTACCTACTTTTATTGCAGGCAAGATTGGTCCCACTACCAGATCCAAATCTAAGAAGGCAAAAAGACTACCCACTAACATGGAAGAAAGTACCCAACAGGGGACATGCTTCGTGTCTCGAGAAAAATTCGAGAGACTCAGAAATTAGATAGCAGAATTAACTATTTTCTTGAACGAACATAGCAAAAGTACTCAGGGTCAACAGATACCCAATCAAACAGAGTCCTCTAAACAAGGTGGGGGTAAGGGTACTGACAAGAAAAAGGAAGCTCAGATACCTGAACCTCTAAACAATGAAAAGACCATCAAAACCCCTGAAATTATCAATCTCAAAGAAGATCGACAGACTGGGGATATCCGAAAGAAAGTTCAACAAATGGAAGGAACTAGCTGGTCAATCAAAGGGACTAGATCCTACGGAAATGTCAACTACTCAGGCCTTTGCATCTTTCCCAGGGCTCGGTATCCAGACAAATTCTAGATCCCAGATTTTGAAAAATACAACGGATTGGGAGATCCCTACACCCATTTGAAAGTATTCATTGGAGAACTCAGATCTTATGTAGAGGACGAGAAGCTGCGAATGCAGTTATTCCATAAGAGTGTGACTGGAGAGGCTAGAGCCTGCTATGCCCGAAAATTCGCAGCTGGGAAGAGCTAGCTCATGCTTTCCCAAATTAATATAATTTCCATTCACAAATGGCTCCAGAAAGATATCAAATTACCAAAGTTAAAAAGCAGAACACTGAGTCATTTAGAGAATATGCCCAAAGATGGAGGCGTCTAGCTGCTCAAGTCATCCCATCAATGACAGAGGCTGAGATGGTGATGACATTCATCGAAATACAAGAAGCTCCATTTTATGAAAGGGTCCTAGCAGGCATAGGAAAACCATTCTCAGAAATGATCAAACATGGAGAAGTGATTGAGATGGGACTGAAGTCTGGAAAGATTAAAGACCTTACTGCTTTAGAAGTCGTGGCTGAACACATTCAGGTTGGAAATTATAGAAGTAATCCTCGGAGAGTTCATAAAAAGAAAGAAGATGATGTATCCTTGGTACTACACGGTCAAACTCAAAGAGGCAACCAAAACATGCCTATTAAAATGAAAAATTATTCCTCTTTTCAAACATCTGTGCAACCTACAAATTCGACATTCCAAAGAACTGGAGAGGCTAAACGTCGAAGAACGTTCACACCCTTAGGGGATTCACTTGAGAATATACTCAAGCTTCTGACAACACACAAGAAAATTGCTCAGCTCCTTCCACCATCTAATGCAAGTGGGAAGAATTTTGACCCAGGCAAGAAATGTGCTTACCATTCTGAATCTCCTAGCCATGACACCCAAGAATGTTGGTCTCTAAAGCACAAGATCCAAGACTTGATAGACAGTGGTGAGATCGTGGTGACAAAACCAGAGCAGCCACATGTTCAAGATAACCATTTGCCTCAACACAATGAGGAGGTAGTCAACATGATCAGTATGGGGAATGGAGAAGGTTTCAAGTACCTCAAATATGTAGGAGATTCTCCACAAACAAGCAAGGATAACTCTAATAAATGGGACTATTCAGAATGCCACTTCCTGATAGAACGAGAAACAAAGTCTATCAAGGATCAAATTGGTCAACTGGCAAAACTGATGGTATACCAGCACCAAGTGACGCGACAGTTGCTAACTCAAGTCATCCAAAGGAGAACAAATCCTCCCACCCCCAAAGTTCTTCGAATTGCAAGGAAGGATCATTATCGATTCCATGAACACGAAACCTGGGCAGACAAAGTTGTCAAGGAAGAACGAGTTTGAGCTCACAGAGAGTTTTCTTTCAACAGAAAGTTCACATCTTTGGATCAACCCATGGGGGAAATTCTCCATATGTTGATCAATGAGGGAAAAGTTGCACAACTGTTACCTCTAGTGGATCCTCGATCAAGGAAGTTCAATCCTTCAAAAATATATCAATATCATTCCAACACTCCTGGGCACGATACAGAAGAATGTTGGGACTTCGTCATCTAATCCAGAACCTGATTGAAAGCGGCAAATTGCTAAAACCAAGTCTAGACAATGGCTTTCTTGATGAAGAAGCGATATTTCCTCCTATGTCATGGAGTCTAAAGGAAATTGTAGCAGTCATTTTCTATGAGAAGGACACAACTGCTATACCCCTGACAATTCAAGGAAAGAGGGACAAAAGGGGAAAGAATCCTTTGAAAGTGGTTGCACCAGAACCATTGATGTTGCCATTCAGATAGCAGTATCCCTTGATCAACTTAAAAAGAATCCCATGGAACTATAGGGTAAATGAGGGGTCAACATCAAATCAAACGGTTTCTATATCAAAGGAAAACCCGTTGTATCTACCTTAGCGAGTGATAAAGCCAGTCACCAAAGCTAAGGGTAGAGTGTCGAGGAGAAAATTAAAGAATTCCTCATCAAAATGGGGCATAATGAAGCCAAGGTGGTGCAAAGATTAAAAGAGGCACCTCGACAGATATCCATTATGGATTTGGTCTTTTATTCAGAAGACCATCGCAAAATCTTAATACAAGTGCTAGAAGAAGCACATCTACCCAAGGCAGTAGATACAGAAAAGTTTCGTCACATGATAAAGCACATTTTCAACAGCAATGTGATATCTTTCACTGATGATGACGTACCAGTTGAAGGGACTGGTCATTGCAAGTCACTACATATAGCAGTGATGTCCTCTTGATACATGATAGGGTGAGTGTTGATCGATGGAGGATCCTCCTTGAACATCTGTCCTTATGACACTTTGGAAAGAATGAAGATCAGTCCAAATCGAATCTGAAGCAGCCATATAGTCATAAGAGCCTTCGATGGGTCTCAGCGAAATGAAGTAAGAGAAATCAAACTACCTTTAAAGATTGGTCCACATACATTCTATGTATCCTTCCAAGTGTTGAACATCACCACATGATATAACTTACTCTTGGGAAGATCGTGGATCCATATGGCAGGAGCATTCCCACCCACCCTTCATCAACAAGTCAAGTACGTTATCAATGGAAATCTAGTCATTGTCAATGCCGAACCAGAGTATCCTGTCTATGTGATCAGCCTCGAAGAAGGAGTTGAGCCATCCAATTTTCAAGTCTTCAAAATGAGCAACACTCATTATCGACCTATTGGAGCTCCAACCTTGAAGCCAAGAATTTCTTCTAAAGTGATGTCCGTCGGTAAAGAAATGATATCTTTGTATTTCTGTCCCAACAAAGGGATAGGGAAAAATCAACAAGAGATCAAGCATCCAATTCAGATACCTAGCCAAGCAGGGAAGGCTGGATTAGGCTATTCATGTGGATCAAATCACAAGAACCCGCACAAGCATCAGCTGGTTCAGACATCCACCATTCTATTACCAAATCTCACGTATGCTGGATTTATGAAGCCAACAAGGAAAGTCCCTGCTTCTGTGTCAGGCATGCTAATTCCTCAGGTCAAACCGGCCAATGAGAAAGAAGTTCAGACTCCTACTAAGGAAAACAAGGAAAGGAATGAAAGGTTCCTACAAGTAGTGTAGGTCAATTTGAAAAGATATATTTTCTAGCACATACTGAGGGTATGAATGGAAATATCCCAGATGATGATTATTCAGAAGATCAAATCCTGATCCCTAACATCAATAGGGCTAAGAAGAACAGTTTAAAGAAAAGCACTGACCCTGATGAGAATTTAGTCATAGTCATCATCAAAGAGGAGGATAACAGCAACCCCTTCATCATCTTAGTCAATAAGGACTTGACCCTGGACAACTGGAGTAGCACTCCTTGCATCTGTCGCAAAGGGTAAAAGGCCAGAAAATCCATCTGCCCTGAAGCGTAGATATTATATACTACTTACTTTTATTGCATAGTATTAGTAGTTACTTTTGTCATGCTTTCATTGCTGCTTTGTATGATTTAACAATATCATATATTAAGTGAAGGCATTTTATTTTCAAGACTCCAAATTTGGATTTGTCTAACCTTGTCGATGAATTGCCAATTCTCAGCGGTGACTACAACTTTGATGTAGAATAGGACTTTGACTTGATGGGGATTGATCAAGAGGAGACAGATGAATATGAGGTGCCTGAGGAGATCAAGGAATGGGTCGAAGACAAACCCAAACTGTGACACCCCGAATCCGGGTCGTCTGACCCCGGTCCGGTCACCACGAAACAATACTAACATCCACCTTTAAGTAACATACGATAACTAGAATGCGGAATATAATAAACGTACGTCGTTCATTGAAAAGGTGTTACTAGTCCCAAGATTCGATAACCTTAAATAAAATCTTACAAACATACCCTAGAATAAACATTAGGGTTCATATTACATTAATAGTAATCAAACAAATCATATAGACAAAGTCTGCTCCTTGCAAACCATCCTAAATCTTTCCTTTACCCTTGTCCTTCCTTGAGGGCTCGGGCTCAACTGCAATATAAGTCATAATATAGCAAGAATGAGCAACAAGTTTGCTCAGCAAGTTTAAATACAACAATAAAGGATATATCATGATGAATGGAAAAATATCTGACAATAATTTCAACCAAATGAATATCTTAAAGATCCAACAATATGAATATTAGAACGATTCAATAATATGAATATCTGAACGATTCAACAATATGAATATTAGTACGATTTAATAATATGAATATTAAAAGCAAAGATAATAATTGCCTTTAGAATGACTGAGAGTCGAGTAGACTCTGAACAATAACTTTCCAATGGTTTCAATAGCTAATTGACCCTTTTTAGAATTACTGGCTTCTGGCTACAGAAACTAAGTACCTCGAGGAGATCAGCCTCGGGCACAATGTGAATATGCATAACACTTAAATCTGCTTACTCGTATCATATATATTAGATACCTGGGCACACTGCTATATATGAGGGGTGTTCTGTTCCGTCTAAGAATCCTTACCATCAATTGGTTTGGATAGCTTCAAAGAAAATTTCATACACCAAAGGTTCAGACTCTTACTGACACAGTTCAAGAAATTTAGAACCTTGAATAATGTACAAGTCCAAGGCTGTACGAGCTTAAACGCACTAAGTGCGAATTTCAATAATATCGATGTGGAATAATTGATAAGTAATTAAACCACTAAATAACATGCTTGGAAATAAAGTTCAAGCAATTAAGTAAACAACTTTCGATTCAACAATAACCTACTCAATACAATATGAGAAGGATAGAGAACTTGCACAAAGTGAAGTTTAGAATTTGCACAATATAGGAATTTGTGTAAGTTCGGGGAACTTGCACAATACTCAATGTGTGAAGTTCGGGGAACTTGAACGATAATAGATTCCTTGCAGAAAATAAATGCATAGGCTTAGACACTTACAACATCAAAGAGTGAAATTCGGGGAATTTCACCATAATAGATCCCTTGCATAAAGTAAATGCATAGGTTAGGACATTTGCTTACAACGTTCTTTGAGTAAAGTAAACACAAAGATAAGATACTTGCACAATATACGAGTTTGTATAAGTTTAGAGAACTTGCATAATAAAGAAATGAAGTTCGAGAATTTACAAAATAACCAAAGTGTGAAGTTCAGGGAACTTTCACAATACTCAAAATGTGAAGTTCGGAGAACTTTCACAATACTCAAAATGTGAAGTTCGGGGAACTTTCACAATAACCAAAGTGTGATGTTCGGGGAACTTTCACAATACAATATTAACCTGCTCAATACAATATGAGAAGGGTAGGAAACTTTCACCAAAAACAAGTGAAGTTAAGAAACTCGCTTACACGACTCATTGAATAAAGTAGTGCAAGAATTTAGAATACTTGCACAATAGGGTCCGGATACTTGTACAATAAATAAGTATAAGTCAAGAAAAACTTGCTCAAATAAAAGAGTAGTTCAGGAAAACTAAAAATACCCTGCTCAATATAAAATTGAGTAAAGTTAGGGAGACTTGCACAAATAATAACTGTAAGTCAGGGAACTTGCCTGTTTGCTCAGCTACAAATAAATTCTAGCTTTAATAAAACTGCGTTGGAATGACCTAGCATTAACAAGTCGGCCTCTCCAATTAGTATATATAAACTAATATAAGTTCACACATACAAGACTCTAGTCATTATATAATTCTATCACATAGTTCACGTAAGTCAATCTAATCCTGTCTTAGATTTAATAATTTTAGATTGTCTAGTTCATAAGCATCAACATAGGCTTGAACACATAGCACTTCCAGTTACTGATATAAATCAACACATATGTTTATCAGGTTTATCTAACTCAAGTTCGAAAGCTAATATGTTCATTCTATGTCCACTTCAAGACCACATGTTTGTATGTCGGATATTCACATACTTTAACTAATACATGCTCATGCTTCAAAGTTGATTACTAAAGTTATGTTTTCATATAACAAGGCTAAACAATATATAATATGTATGCTTGAGTATACTATACAAATATACTTCAAATCACATAGTTCATATTTGAAGTTCATTTTCTATGATTAAGCATGCATATGTGAAATCTGTGCATAAATAAACGAGGTTCATGTCAATACGTCTATAGGCATAATGATATCCTAATAAACATGCTTGCATGATCATAATATAATTCACATGGTAATCATTGCTAGTTAGCTTCCACATTCTAAGTTTCCTATTTGCAAAGTACACTAAGTCAAAAAGACAATATGGTACATGTAAAGTATCTCGTAACCATTACTCACAGGTATTAGAATGTATACAATAAGTTATATGTATTTAAGTGGTCACAATCTAAAAGACACAAGTCTTGGTTAAGTTCACTTTGAAAGTCTTAAGTTTCACTTTTGAAAACGTCTTAACTTACGTTCAAGTATACTAGTATGTTCTATCACATTAGTCTTAGTTCTCATGTTTATATAGAACACATGATCATGATCATGAAATCAAAATTCATACATACTACGTATACGTCAAAGTTCATATTCAAAGCTTATGTTGATGTTAGTAACGTTCAATATTAAGGTCCACATGTTCAAGTTATATTATGATACCTATATACACAAGGTAATACATCTCTCATGCATCTCTACATTATAATATCATGTCTGAAAAATCAGAATGTCGACATGTCAAAGTTTGTTTTCAAAACTTTTATTTTTGTTAGGAATGTGTACTAGTTAGGTTCGTACGTTCTCTTTACAACATAAAACATATATACATCAATTAACATGCATTTCATGCCTTTCTAGGTCATACTAACACGTCTCAAAAGTCAGAATATATCTGTGACATTTCTATACCAAAGTCCCCTTTTAAAACTCAACATTCATTTCGAAAACCATGAGTTGTTTCGTCGAAATGTATACCATCTTAGCTTGAACATGTTTATGTTAGGTTTATGTACCCATATATACGTATTACCCATGTTAACATGTTTGTTTAAATCAATGCAAGAAAACTATCACGCAACAGCACTGATGCAGAAAATAAAAATCTGAATTGCAGGTCCTGCGCAGCTGCCCTGCAACTATGCTTAAACCCGGCGCAGCTGCTCCGGCTCCTGATCCAATCCAGACTGAACTGCTTCGGCAGTTCCTTCAGCCCAACTCAAAAATTTTCCTACGAAAATTGATTCTAACATAACACATTGCAATTCTAATATGTTTACATCTTGTATAACACTTAACCAACATATTCCAATCCATTAATATCCAATTCAAATGAAGTCAAGAATTAAGTACTTAGCAAATTCACAGAAATTGAAAAAAAACAAGAATGCAATTGATTATACCTCTGCGTTGTAGAAACTGAACTTGCTGCTATCAAATTATATAATGCTACTATGATATTCTCCCTTAAATCAATATAAAACCTCAACAATTAAAATAAGAGGAAGGGAGTTCAATTTATAGGCAAACAAAATACCCAATTAATGCAATACTCTCCCAAATCAAACCCATGGATTGTAAGGTTGTTCAATAGACAAGAGAGAGTTGGTGAGAGTGGGTGGAACTCATCATAAATCCCACTCCCCTTGTAATGATTATGGCTAGCTTGGATGAATTTGAGAAGAAGAAGATAGAGTAGCATAGCATGTGGGTTTACAAGTGAAGGAGAGAAATTGGGCTCATATTATGGGACAAAGTAATCCCAGCAATCTAGCAAGTGGGTGTATAGTGTATGCTAACACTTGGTTATTAAATTTGTATACACAATTTGTTTCATATAACATAGGTCACAATAATTTAAAGGGCATACAATATAATTCCTAATTACAAGGTATCAAGTAGTGCACATACATATAATCCATGTACATTATTTTAACACCGAATATAAAGCAGTTTGGTATTATTATTATCACCATGGTTATCATTATAATTTAATAACATCATTATCAAATAACAATAGTTTATTGATATTAGTACAACGTAATAGGGTATATATATTAATATCTACCACTCCTCTCATGCTATATAAATCATATTATAATGTAACTCACATAATGTCACTAATCATACTATATATTCTATATATATAATATAGAGACATATTAATGTGTTACCTTGCACCTTATACAATATGAAGGTATCCACCATATATTACAAGGTTTAATATATCGCATGCTTATATAAAATAATTAATCAAGTAAATATAATATTATTATATTTATTAGTTCTCTTACTCATTAATTATTATTTATTCATAATAATTATAAATCAACAACAATAATAATTTCACACGTTATCAATTAATTACTCAAATATAAATAATTAATCACGATTAACTCTCTACACTATACTCAAGAAATTTGAATATATAATTACTAACACTTTTATCAATATTCTGATATAAAGGTCTCAGGGTTAATCTACTAATTTAAATAACTATTAGTGATTCCCTTTAATAAAAATTCTAGCATTTATTAGCATAGGTTAAATCACATAACCACATAACCACATAAGGTTTAAATAAGTTTGAAAAATTAAGTCTCAAAAATTTTAAATCATAGATAAAATTATTAAGGAGCTTAAAATTCCTGGTTGTTACACAAACCAAACCTCGATCAAAAAACCACATTCAATATTGGAACCTCAGAAAATCCTAAAGAAATTCAAATAGGCAATGACCTTACCCCAAATCAAATGACAGACCTGATTGAAATCCTAACTCAGTTCCAGGATGTGTTTGCATGGTCACATGAAGACATGGTCGGTCTGTCTACTAACATTGTCAGTCATTGACTACCCATCAAAGAGGGATTCAAGACTGTCAAACAAAAACTCAGGAGACTAAAGCTCGAGTGGAGTTTAAAGGTCAAAGAAGAAGTTGTCAAGCAATTCAAAGTAAGCATTATCATGGTCTCAACCTACCCTGAATGGTTGTCCAATATAGTTCCTGAACCTAAGCCCAGAGGGAAGGTACGAGTATGTGTGGATTACTGGGATCTGAACAAAGCTTGTCTCAAAGATGACTTCCCAGTACCTTTCATCCACCTACTGATAGAGAACATAGCGCAGTATGGCATGCACTCGTTTGTCGACTGTTTCGCTGGATACCACCAAATCATGGTTGCTGAAGAAGATAGGGAAAAATAGCCTTTATCACCCCTTGGCGAACCTTCTGCTACAGGCGATTGTCTTTCGACCTTATCAATGCTGGCGCCACATATTAGCGAGCCATAATAACCCTTTTTCATGACATAATGCACAAAGAGATAGAGGTATATGTGGATGACATCATCATCAAATCTCGAAGGGAAGATGACTACATCGACCATCTCAGAAAGCTATTCAATAGGCTTTGCAAATATAACTTGAAGTAGAATCCAGCCAAGTGTGCGTTCAGTGTTAAATCTGATAAATTATTCGGATTCCTGGTAAGCAACAGAGGCATTGAGCTGGATCCCATTAAGATTGGAGCCATCGCTGAAATGCCTGTACCCCAAATAGAAAAGCAAATACGGAGATTTCTTGAGAGATTCAATTTCATAAGCAGATTCATCTCCCAACTCACAGCAACTTATAAGCCCATATTCAAGCTGTTAAGGAATAATTCTTCCGAAAAATGGAACGAAGACTGTAAAAAAGTCTTCCTCACCATCAAGAAGCAACTATTGGAAGCTCCTATTTTGGTACGACCAAGGGACAAAGTTCCCTTATTCATATAAATATCGGTCAATGCCAACGCTATGGGCTGTATGCTAGGGTAGAAAGATGATAGAGGCAAGGAAAGAGCTATTTATTACCTCAATAAAAGATTCAGCAGCGGTAGGCAGAAGTACACCTTGATTGAAAAGACCTGTTGTGCTTTAGCATGGGCGGCCATGAGATTACAACATTATCTTCATAGACACACAACTTATCTCATATCCTGCATGGATCCTCTGAAGTACATATTCAGCAAGCTCATGTTGAATTGCCGATTGTCCAAATGGCAATTGATAAAAGTCCATCAAAGGTTAAGCAATTACAGATCAATTGGCCGAAGCACCATCAGGGAACTTCGAACCCTTGGAAACTTATTTCCTAAATGATAGAATAATGACAATTCAGCAAAAACCTCGAGAAGTTACCGGCCAATTCTGGAAACTGTACTTCGACGGGGCTGTAAACATGTAAGGTGCAAGTTTAGGGGCAATCCTTGTATCCATCACGGGAGAACAGTATCCCATTGCTATTAAACTTCAATTTGTCAACACCAACAACACATTCATGTATGAAGGCTGTATGATGGGATTGAAATTGGTCCAATCCATGGGTATCCAACGGTTAGCAGTCTTTGGAGATTCTGAGTTGGTCATCAAACAAACCACCGGGGCATATCACACCAAGGAATTGCATTTGCTGCCCTATCATTTGCAGGTCATCAAGATGGCTATGGATTTTGAAAAAATAGCCTTCATCCACATCCCTCGAAACAAAAATGATTTCGCAGATTCATTAATAACACTGGTTTCATTGATCCACATATCCTATAGGAGAGGAATCCCTAATATCAAATTTGCAAGCCAAAAGGCACCAGCCTATGGAAATTATATTAGAGAAGTATCTGGTGAACTACCTCCCATCAAACAGCCCTAGTATTAGGACATCAAAAAAATGTATGCGAGATGGATCTACGCCAATTGTGGCAAGCCAAGCTAAAAGAAAGCTGATCCATAGAATGGTCATAAAGTTCTACTTAAACGAAGATGCACTCTACAAAAGAGAAGCTGGAATAGGCCTGCTAAGGTGCCTAAACAAAGACCAAGCCCAAAGACTTATGGATGAAGTCCACGGCGGAGTCTGTGATCCCCATAGGAGCGGTCCTTTACTTGCCAAGAAGATATTAAGAACAGGGCATTACTGGATTTCCCTCAAAGCCGACTGTGACGATCACGTCAGGAGATGCTATCAATGCCAAATCTATGGAAATGTCATCCATGCTCCTCCAAATGAACTGCACAATATAAGTTCGCCATATCCCTTTTCCATGTGGGGGATAGACTTGATTGGGCCAATAGATCCCAAAGCCAGCAATGGTAATCGGTTTATCTTCACCAAGATCGACTACTTCACCAAATGGGTCGAAGCTGCCTCCTTTCCCAAAGTCACTAAGGAGGTGATCATTGGTTTCATCAGAAATAATGTAATCTGTCGATATGGACAACCGGAGGTGATCGTATCAGATAATGCTAAGAATCTAAACTACCAGATGATGAAGGAATTATGCAGCAAATTCCATATGAAACATCCTAATTCCATAATCTATCGTCCCAAGATGAATGGCGCTATCGAAGCAGCCAATAAGAATATCAAGAAGATTATGCAAAATATGTCTGCCAATCACAAAGAATGGCCTGACTTATTGCCTTTGACTCTGTTAGCCTACAGAACGTCAATGCTGGTTTCTACTGGGACTACCCCCTATTCATTAGTCTATGGCATGGAAGTTGTACTCCCCATAGAAGTAGAAATGGAATCATTAAGTGTATTGATAGATGCTCAGATGGAAGAAGACCAATGGATACAAGAGAGATACCACCACTTATCTCTGATAGATGAGAAAAGGGTGGCAACCATCTTCCATGGTCAGTTATATCAACAAAGGATTGCTCGGTCCTACAATAAAAAGGTCTGATTTAGGAAATTTAAAGAAAATAACTTGGTGCTGAAGAAGATCCTCGCTAATCAAGATGAAGCCAGAGGAAAATTCGCCCCAAACTGAGAAGGCCCTTTCATCGTCAAGGAAGTGTTGACATGAGGAGCCCTCAGATTGCAAGAAATGGATGGGGAAGAATTTCCCTTACTTATCAATTCAGACACCATGAAAAGATACTATATTTGAGTTGCCTATAAACCACCATCCTGGTCCTGAAAAGAATCAAATCAAATCAAATCAATTCAGGTCTTTACTATAAGACCTAAACTACAAAAGACCTGATCTCCTCGCACAGGAGTACGTAGGCACCCATTTATGGTGCGGTCAAACCAAATAAAAAATCAAAAACCCCTCAAACCAAGCTCAAACCCAAATAAACACTTTTCACCAGTTCAGGCCAAGTCCTAAACTACGAAAGACCTGATCTCCCTCAACCTCGGGAGTACGTAGGCAGCAATCTATAGGGCGGACTAACCTTCAAAAGAAAAGCCAAACACTTTACCTATACACTCAAATATCCAAGAAAATACCAGTCTCAAGACACCAAACCTCATATAAAACCCAAATCCGATAAAACCTCCATGATTAACGAACCTTTTTAAGAGACCCTCCGACATCTCAATGTCAGTCCATCAAGGAAGAGCTCGTGATACATCAAGGCAACCAGTCACAAAGAAAATGACAATCATCAAGCAACTATCAAGACATATCCAAAAGGGAAGTGAATCAAAATATACTTCCTTGTTATATAATACTGTTTAATATATACAATGTCTCTTGTACATGACAAAAATGGCTAACCTAGTCTATGCAGGAAAATGAAAGCTAGTCTATAATCCCGTGGTCAAACAGGATAGCAAATCCAACATAGCATCCCTCTCTGGAGATTAAGGCTCATCTCTGAGCTCCTGGCCTGCAGCCTCAATACAATCTAAAAGATCTACCTCCATCTGCAAGGTGCTACTGTCGTCATCCATAAAAGCACTCATATCTACAACAATACCCTTTATATAGGATCTGAGAGCCGTACTATCAGCAACAGAAGCATCCCTGGTAGCTCGAGCCTCATCTCTCTCAACAACAGAAACATCCCTGGAAGCCCGATCCTCATCTCTTTATGCAAAAGCAGCATCTCAGCTAGAAAGGGTCGTCAACACTAAGGCTCTAGCCTGATCCCTCTAAAAAGTTAAAAGTTGTATCACCTGCTCCAAAGACTTTACAGAAGGTGGGGCAGCTGGAACTGAAGAACTAGGGGTGACACTGATCAGGGTTGCTGTCAAACTAGTGAACAGCTCATCCTCGGTAGGAGAACCAGGATCCTCCATAGGCTCTTCCTCATCGAAATCAGTGTTAGGCTCTGAATAAGCAACCATAGATCATGCAATATCTACCTCTAGCCATACTAAATACTCCGAGGAATGACCCGGATGACTCAAGGAAAAATCAGCCCTCTCTCGATGGATCCAATAATCATAAACTCTAGACAAATCATCCTCTGACAAATACGAGGCTGGTAACCACTGATCAAAAACTCCATCAAAAGAATGGACATTCTGGTACTGGTTGAACTATCCCATGACAGTCAAAGGATAATACATTCACTCCTCCTAGACCAGCCAAAGGCAAAAAGTCCATACCCACTGCATGGGTAACAAAGCTGTAAGGGGAGCTAAATCCTGAATAATGCAAAATGGATAAAAGATCCTTAATCATGGCCAATAAGATAAACCCATACGCTGTATCTACACAGTCAGCTTGTCAAAAAGAATAAGATGCAGATATCTCATGTGTCAAACAATATCCATGGGGTCTGAAGATGCCGATCGATCTCAGATGCATCATAAACCAGATGTATAACAAAACAACGCTGCCTCTAAAGAACTAAGTAGGGTGAGTATGGCAGAAAGTGGCAGACATCAACATCTCTGCTAATATCATCGGTAGGATAGTCCAACCCTCCCTAAGGGCACTAACTATGGTGACCAGGCAAATATCAATATGGTCAATATACAGTGACATATACAACTATGCTATGATGCACATCAAGAAAGCGTCCACCTGGGCAACCAGCCAAGCATCCTCAGCAACGGTAAAATCCTCTGAATGCACCAAATAGCTGTCTGCAGACCCAAAGCTGTCAATCAAAAAGTTCATGAACACTACATGCCCAGATGTGATCTTATCCAAAATGACTGTACGCTGCAGACCTGTTATGGTCAAAAACTGTCGCCGCAACTGGCCCACAGCTACTCTAGCACACGGCCTATCCAGGGGTAAATAAGTGATACGCTCGTACTCCTCTAGTTTCGGAGTTAGCTCATCTATCCCAAATCTAAAAACCTATCTCTTAGGGATCCAACTAGATATCATGCCCTCTGCAAAACCCATTAGGACCTGGAATGACAGAATGGCAATGGAATGCCCCAACATACGATCATCTGCCACACGGTCTAAATGAGGTAGACCATCATGTTGGGTTTGTACGAAATTGTGATGCAATCAAATTGCAAAATTAGCGGAAGCATGGTATATCAAAGTTTAAAAAAATTCTACAAAACCATTATCCGGATCATCCTTTATGCAAATTATTAATTTAAAACGATAAATAAGAAGTTATGAAATCATACCCTTGTAGAATGAAGCTTCCACAGGTACGAGTTCAACTCCTTGTTCTTCATGATCTCCTTGAATTTTCGTGTTAGATTCCTTCCTTTGATCAACGTTAGCCACCCAAGTGTTTGGCCTCTAGAGGTGATCCACTAAGGAAGAGGAATTATCAAGAAGGAGGGTGGTTGACTTAGTTTTCTATCCTCTATAGAAAAGGAGTACTCTCCAACAATTAGAATTTCATCAACTGATATCTATTATAAGACTCCTCTTATATAGATATTGGTTAACCCTTCTAATCCTATTAGACATGGGATTTCATTTAATTAATTAAAATCCTTTAATTAATTTAGGCTTCCCACCACATTGGGAATAATTAATTAAATCCATTTAATTAATTTGTCTCCTAATCTTATTAGGAATAAATGAGAGTACTAATATTAAATTAATTACTAAACTACTTTAGAAATTAAAATAATAATAATTGTAATAATATTAATAAGACTCCTCTTATTAATTTATATTTAATATTTCCAAAATATTAAATAATAAACATTAAGCTATTTAATTTATTCTATCACCATAGATTAAATTAATTACACTTAATGCATTATTACGATTATGTCATTACCTTCTTAAATAATTATTCTTCCTTTTATGGTGTGACCCTTTAGGTTCTCCATATTAAATCGGTTGTGAATAAATCAATTATAACAATTCTAATCTTATTTAAATAAATAAATTAAACTAATAATCTATTGAAATAAATAATATTTATTCTACAATAGGGATAAGCCTCCCTAGCGATCAACGACTTTTCAGATAATATAGATTTTAACATTAATCATAAAAGAACCTGTGAGTAAATAGTTACTGTACAATTCAATCCTTCCACCATACAATGTCCCAATTAAATATAAGACATGGATTTACAGTCAAGTCTTATTTTATTCAATTATATATATTTCGATTAGAAAATGCACAACTCCAAATAATGCGAATTAGAAACTCCTTTCTAATTTCATTCCACCTTGGCCAAGGATTCCTGGGTTGTCATTTAACGAATCACATAGGACATATCTCCTCTTTTACTAGAGGCGGTAGATTCTTTATTGATCATTCATTATCTCCATATGTAACTCATTATACCCAAACATACCCTTTTATATACCCTAAAGGGCTTTAAGGAATAAGTCAAAGTATAATTTATTACATATAAGATTCTATGATGACCCAAGTCCAAGGATCACTTGTACTACTATCACATTAGGAATTTCTATTGATAGTCGAGTAAAACTCCATTAGGTATTCCATAGCGAGTCACGTTCAGTGAACTTATTCTCCAATAAGCACCTACATACTTGCTTTAGTGTCTCCACACAAATGATCTTGAGATCAATCATTCTCATCCAATGAGCAAGCAACATATGTACCAATCTATCCGGATTTACTAATCCCATTTTTAGTAATCCCACGATTGGGAACTATTTTAGTTTTAAAGCTTTCTAAGAATTTAGATCTCATTAGCATGATCATCATCATGATTCTAAAAGCATTGCTTAAAACTATGGGTTATTTACATATTATAAAAACAGCACCATGTAGATAATTAAATGCCTTTAATAAATGAATATTTTTATTAATAAATAAATAAGATTGTCTCCAAAGTATATGCTTTATCATCATACATGATTGGCTTGTATGCATACTACTTTCACATCATACCACGACCTCAAAGACAAGACTATCAAAGTCAGAGGACTGTGCTCAATACGGGTAACCGTGGATGATGACATCTGTAGAACCGTATCATTATACCATCCAGGGGTCAATGCTAAACTCACCAATATACATGCATATCCATGACGTATAATGCATGCATCATGATAAATGACAAAAATGAATGACAATATGATGCAATGAATAGAAAGAATTATACATACATTCTTAAATACATCATCATCTAATACATCATCTATGTCTGAAAGCTAAAAAATAAAAAGTACAGGGAAATGGGGCACATCCGCCTAATATCTAACAGAGGCCTATTAAAAGAGATAACGAGGCTATCAAAAGAAATCTATAATGTCTACATCTAGTCGATCAACCTGCTGCAACTCCTCATGAGTCACTATATCTTTGTCAGACAGAATATCGGGTTAGTAAAGTGGGGGATCTGCTCCAATAAAGCTGTCAGAATATGGGCCACCTGAGGGGCTAGCACCAGAGCTGGACGGATTAAAAGAATCTACCTCTGAAGGATCTCAGCCCTAATGCCTGATGAAAAAATGTGCCCGATCCAATCGCTGGGTCAAGCTGGAAATCTGCTCCAAATGAGTAGGCTCTCGGACACAGGTAATCCAGTATGTCATCATCACTGACCCGGGAACCATGTTTGCCAAGAACTGGGTGGCACGGGTTTGAACCCCAATGGTGCGAGGAGTCCACCAGCGATAAAATGCGTCCTAGGTATAAGGGCCCTCTGATAATGTAAAGCCGTTCAAACCCGCCAAAGGAATCTCTGTGATCAGCTGAGATAAAGACCAATGACGTCCAGTGGGAGGAAGATATAGAATTCGAATCTCCCTTGCAGTACTCTTGATAGCACACTCTCCCAAGTAGAGCTCCCAGCCTCCCTCCGTCAATAGAGGGATCTGACGAGTGGATAATATATACTCCATCCTGGTCGAAAAACCGTTCTCAAAACCGACTGTCAGATGATCAGGGGTGTAAGGAACCCATGTGATGGAATCGATGGTCAATAACTCCAACTACAAGCAGGAATGAGTAAATCCCTCTGCCATAGGCACCTCTGTAAAGGTGGAATGATGTCATCGCCATCCTTGCGGAAAGGTCTCCTGACCTAAAATAGTAACTGGACGTAGGCAAGGGAGCCTCTTATATGCCCAAAACTGGAAATAGAAAGATCAAATGTCCTCGGTGATAAAGATTGATAACCCAAACGAGGGAAATTGAAAGATAAAGGAGAAATTGCTTACCTGTGGAAATGGGTAAAAGCCTAGCCAAGCCTCGGTCACGCCCTCTGAGCATAGGCTCATCCCTCTAAGGAAGTATGCAAAGGTGAATGAGCCCCAATCCAACTATCTGATACGGTCCACATCCCGAGTGGCGCTAACCAAAGCAAAAGAAACCGCCGAGGAGTTGTCTGCTAGGAAACAACCCCTGATGATGACCAAGAAGAATCGCTGAAGAATGCGATCTCTATCCCTCTGATCATCAGGCAGAGACGCTGACAAAACTCTGTTCACAGCATCCATGCTCACAGGGCGAGAACGGATAACCCGACCTTTGAGGGTTGTAGCAGGAACTCTAAAGAGGGATCGAACTGCAGTCAAAAAAATATTCTCCACCAAAGGCACCAGCAGAATCGCTAATACATCGGTGTCATCATCACCTCACAGTTTAGCAGATGGAGTGACTGAGTATGGTGAAACCAATGCTTAGACAAAGCCCTCAGATAACCCCATGGGCAGCAACAGGGTGGAATGGAAAAGAAGGCCTCAAAGCCCCAAGAGTGGATAACGGTCTGGTACTCAGGAATGAAGGGTCCGGTACAAAGAGTGAACGTTAAACCAGTTCTCTGTGACGCCCCCAAATCCACGTTCCTTCGAAACCTCTGATTCAGTGCAGTCACGATACTACTAACGCGGAACTATTACATCTTTTAATCATTAGTAAAAGAATACAACTTTGTTTATTACAATTTAGAATATAAATTCAATTTATATCCAAGATCTTGTCTTTACATCATATTCGATGTTACTAAAATGCAGAATAATTTAAACTTTTCAATATCCTTTGAATAAATTCATCTTATTGATTTCATAACTTTGAATCAATTACATATCCTTGAATCACAATATATTATGATTCGCTCTACACAAATTTCTGTATAAACATTTACAACTCAACTTGATATCCTCTATGTATTAGCTAGTACATCTTTTACAATACAACAAGTATTAAATATCGTAAGCATATATCAAGTACACTCCTAGAACCTAAACAGGGTTCAAACGATAATCTAAATAGTATACTCCATTGTGATACTATCTATCTTTATCAATCAAGAAGCACGAAGTCTTTATCGTAAGCCCTTAACCTGCAAAAGTGGTTATTTGCAAGAGTGAGCTCGACAGCTCAGCAATTCTGACAGTTTTCATGCATCACATATCATACAACATCATACTCAGTTCATGCATTTATAAACAGTTTATATTTACTACACATGTTACTTTTCACATAACAAGTATATCATCAAAGATCAACTTTCAATCTCATTTATATCTCATATACAGTTCATATGTAAGTTCACATTATCACAACATAATATAATTCAACTAACAGTTATTGAATTCATATATCAAATAAGAACTAAAAGACTTGCCTGATTCGTAGTTTAACAACTACGACTTAACTGCTTAAGAATTTCTGCACTTTGTGTAATCCTACACAGTTATATTAATCATAGAGATCACACCCATCAGTTATACACTTCCATACATTCTCAATATAATAATAAGTATTACATTGTTGTCTAGCTTGGTTCTTAGAACCTTCGTCTCACATTCTTATCGTATTCCTAGAATAATTATGTAAGTATACGTATACTTTAACCATACGTACTTATTAACATTCTTCATATACACATGCCTGTCTACCACTAATCTATTTACATATAGCTAGTGTAGTCCATCTTTTGAGTTAATCATTCTCATTTATCATTACTAACACATAAGACCATAACAAAGCAAATATACTCTATTAACCGTCGAAGTCGGATTCAAGTATTAACATATGGTTCTACATAGCATGTATACACATTAAAGGATACTTTCATGCTCGTTTAACCTTTTCACGTGCAATCTACATGATATAGGTTCTAAGTCAACATTCTAACAATTTAAGGCCATTCAAGGTCATGAACATCACAAAGTTTATCATGCTAGTTTTTTAAACACATAAAGTATTCATATAACTCATACTGGGCATGTTCATGAATATTCATACTTCATGCATGTAACTATTACGATTATTAGTTTGAAAACATGCTTCGTTTACGCTAAACTTGGTTTCATGATATGTAGTCATGGTATATATATACATGTATGATACATGAGAGAGTCCAAGTGTACTATCAAACATGTTCATAAACATCAAAATCCCAAATCTTAAGGTAACATGTTAACGTCCACGTTCAAAGCTCGCATTTTCATTAGTGAAGCTCACTAACAAAACTTAACATGTTCATGCTATCTATATATAGGTTGACATGTTCGATATGCATTTCTAAGTCATCTAAACATGCTCACAAAAATCAAAATGCGTACATGGTATTTACATGTCAAGAGCCACCTTCAAAACTTACATTCTCGTTAGAAATGTTTACTAACAAGTTCTGGCATGCTCATGTTATACTATGAAACATATGTATGCAAATCAACATGCCTTTCATGCATTCTTAAACCATACTAATGTGTCTTCAAAGTCAGAATATAAACATGACTTATATATGCTAAAATTCATTTATAAAACCTTAAGTTTATTTTCAAAACTATAACTTCTTCGTTCACGTAAGCGATCCGAATATAATATGCACATACTAGTTTAACAAGTCCATATATATGTATTAATCATACTAGCATGCTTGTCCGAACTCCTTTCAATATCTATCACTTAGCAGACATCAAGTAGGAACAAAATTTGTAAAAACTGGGATCAGGGACTGGCGCAGCTGCGCAGCTCCCCAGTTCAAAACTGGCGCAGCTGCGCAGGGCCTTGGCCAACACATGTCTGGTACTGGCGCAGCTGCGCCGCTGGCCAGTACAAAACTGAAGCAGCTACGAAGGTGGTCAGCCAGAAATAGAGCAGACTGCAGCGGCAGTACTGTAATCCCATTTCAAAAATTACTACAGCAAATTGATTCTGGGAAACTATATAATAGTTCTAATAACTCATAAAACACTTAACAAACTTATTCTTACTCAACAATTAATCCATCCATGCTCAATTTCAAGAATTGGAACTTGACAGTAACTTAAATGAAAAACAAGGAAATGAAGTATACCTCTGCTACTTGGTTTATACGAACTGCTGTCAAATACCAACTCACAATGCTTCTATCTCACTAAAGCATTCTCACTTTCTATATGCTCTCAAGCCTTAAGGAATTCTTAGCAAATCAAAATGAAGGAGGAGGAAGCCTTATTTATAGAATTTCAAATATCCAGACAATCCAATTTTCTCATGAATCAAACCCATAGATTTCAAGTTTGCATAATGGTTAAGGAATGGTGGTTGAGAGTCGGTGAAATTCATCATGAATTCCACACCCCTTGTAATTATTAGCTAGTTTTGTTGAATTTGAGAAACATCAATAGGCATAGCTTCTAGCCATTCATGTGAGGAGAAGTTGAGCAGTCAGCAACTTGCAATTGTAATACACTATACTAATGTAATATATATATACATATATATATATATATATATATATATCATGCTTACTAAGGCTATATCATGTATGCACATTTTATTTCCTATACCCTTATGTTATAAATGGTGTTACCATGTAATCCTAATAAATAAATACTACTATTATGCAGTAAATTTTAACTCACACATGTAAAATCCATGTACAGTTCATCCCATCGGATATAATTCTTTAGGATACCATCACAGTGTATTGTCTACTTTATTATTAAATTTCATTAATTCAATAATTGTTTACCATATATTCATGATATATTATTTTATTGTATACTTAATATACACCTTGTCACACCCACATCTCATGTAACTCACATAGTTTAATTAGTCTTGATACATGGTTCCTATATATAGTAAAGTCACATAATTGTTGCACCACACTATATAATATAGTTGCACTACACTTCACACTTTATATAATATATAGTTAGTTACTATACGCTATATATTTTATTCGCATGCTTGCATATAGAAGTAAATAATTTACTTATCTCATCAATTAATTAATAGTAATATTAATTAATCCATTTCTCATTAATCAATGAAATTATAATTTCTACACTAATTGATTAACACTTTATATGATTTATTATCATGTTAAATAAATATAAATCTTATTATCTTATAAATTATTTACTCGTTAGTCAACATATTATCAAATAATTACTTGATAATAGCATATTGCTCATAAAAATAATTAATATAATAAGGCAATATATCACATTCTCCATTAATACAATTCTGATTATATCTAAAATAAATTTTCTTATTATTATACTATCACTAGTTATAATAATAAATCAACATATTATTATAATAACAATTAATATAGATTAATTGTTTAATTAATAATTCTTCCATCCTTGAATTAATCAATTCATTACTGAATCTATTATCGTGCCACACAAGGCATATCTCACAAGCTTACACTAAGCTTATTCTCATTCTCGACACTTATTTATTTCCACCACATTACTCACCCACCACATGTTCAATATACTTAGGACTATTAAGCCACAAGGTTCACATATATATATTACAAATAGAATATTCAAATATTATTTATAACACTTACGGTACTATAGCAACTCAAGTTATTAAAATAACTTAGTTTCCTTTATAAATTAAACTCCTTTTGAAAATATATTAGAAATTATGTATTTAGCCATAACATAAAATATTATGTTTTCTCCAAATAAGGATATTCTTTATTAGAAAATAATTTACTTATTGTCTCAAGATATTATTCTTAATATAATATATATTAAAAGTATGTACGGCACATGTACATATATTATTGAAAATAGATAACAAGTTTATTTTCTATTATAATAATTTGTTTTCATCAATTTATTTACATATAGCAAATATGTTTTAATATATTTACCATATTAATTAATCATACCTATTACCTCATACAAAAACATATAAGGTAATATTATTATTCAAAAATAACATTTCCTCCTTTATTAAAATAATTCAATATTAGAATTTATTTTAATATCCTTTATATAATAATTATTTCTCTTTTTTTTCTATAAATTGTTCCCCAAAACAATTTCTTCAAATATTAAATATTTATTTAAAGATATAATGATTTCCATCCTCTTTTAATAACGTGTATATATATATATATATATAAATATTTAACGTTATTCACATATTAGACTTTCTCACATATTACCACTCTAAGTAATATATATAAAAAGTATCAGCTATAATTACATAATCAACACACATTAATTCACTCATTTACTTAAGTAAATTAAACACTGTACTATATCATCATAGTTAATTAAGGTTCAATACTCTCATTATATTATTCCATAATATAACTGCCAACTTAACTAATATTTATTCTTATTAGTTAATTCCTTAACTACTCATGCTTCACTATCCAAACCTATTCACGGATAGCTTAAATGCTATTAATAACCTATATTATAAACATACTAGTTATTAATACACATACACAAGAATATGGTGATTATACATTAAGGATATTTAATGTCACCAACTTACTATGATAAAATAATTCTATAAATTATTTAATATCGATAGGAATTTATCCACTTCCTTTATCTCAACTGAAGCGTCTCTGCGCTAATTAACAAATATATATAAATAATATATTTATAAATCACAAAAACACATATTACATAGTCCATATTACCCTATGTAATATAATACCACATACCTCATATCACATATATATATTCTTAGTCGAACCCATCTCACGGTTTAAGAATTTTATTTATTAAATCCTTATTTAATAATTTCTGAAAATTCGGGTTCTCACATTCTCCCTGAGCTGAGTAAAGCTGGGAACCTGAATCAAGTTCAGAATCAAGATCAAACCATCTCCCCAAAAGTGGAAAGAGAGGAAAGGAAAAATGAAAGCTGTTATTACCTCGTTCGTGTGAAGATAAATAGACGGATGGCATCTCAAATCATCCAGCAAATTTGGAATCGTCACTCTAATAGTAGGAAGCTCCCTACGAGGAGTTGTGACGTCCCCAAATTCGGACCGCCACTAGTCTCTCGAATTCGGTTCGTCACGTCCTAATAATAATACAATAATAACTGTACAGTCACAGCGGATAATCTAGAATAATATACAACGATTTATTATATTTATTCCCCCAAGTCTCGCAACCTACAGTACTTAATAGATTACATAATAATATCAAATAACGACTTATTACATAATCTAACTTAAGGTTAAACGTAGTTCAAAATCAGTCTTAATACTTTATCTTAATAGACATAATACAACGCAAGGATATTTAGAACATAAAAGGGGCTAGCTAGTCGGTAGCCTTGCCCTTGCCCTTATCGACTCCCGAAGGTTCACCCTGCTCTGCCTTAACAGAAAATGTTTTTAAGGAAAGCAAGAATGAGCAACAAATTTGCTCAGCAATTAATATAACAATAAGGGTGAGTAATATAGTTCTCGAATCCCAAAAGGGTATAGCAGGATATGATAGTTAAAGGATAACAAGAATATCAACAGTTTTCAATAACAGTTGCTAAGGACAGAATAATATCAACATGATTCAGTGCTAAATCAATTTAAGATTTCAAGATAATTGAATACTGAGCAGTCACTAAGGACTATGAACTCTTACTAGGATTAAAAGAAATATACTGATAATCCAATAAAACAAGTACAACAGGTGATCAGCCTAAAGTACCCTACATTATGAGTAATATTTAATCGTACTCAAGTGCGCACGTCGGTCTCCCGATAATATATATTTTCCTTCAAAGAAGGTTGTTCTTCTTAGTCAATACAAGATTCTGCACCAATCAATTGGTTTGGATCGCTTTTCAAATTCATAATAATGTCTAGCCGAATCAAATGACATAGACCGATCTTTATAAGTTCAAACTCAAGATTTAAAGGTCGAAGAATATAAACCAACTTTTATCTTATCCACGAAATATTGAAGTCATAAAACATGAATCGCAATTCCAATAGTTTACTTGTACGACAATAATAGCACAAGCTTAATGAACGCTTAAATAAAGAGTAGGGTTAGGAACTTGCAATTAGTGCTACAAGAATAAGTTCAAGGAAATTTGTAATTTAATACAAGAATAGGTTCAAGGAAACTTGCACAATAAAAGAGTGTAAGTCAGAGAACTTGCATCCAAAGAGATAAAGTTTAGATACTTGCTTACAATATCCGTTGAATAAAGTAATGCAAGGGTCTAGGATACTTGCCTTAAGCGTAGTCTATCCATGTAAAGTTAATCAACACTTTTGAATCCTATTTAACATATATTTACATGTATAGGATATTCATTAAATATATAGTTTAACATCATACTTTATTAATCAACACATAAGTTAGGTATTAACCTAGCTACACAGTTTATATCATGCATAGTCTCATACCAATTCACGATTCTCGTTAGATATAACTTTCATCGTCTTTTATCTTTAAAGTTACTCTTTTCAAGTTAAACATTTTCATATACCATCACTAACACATAAGACCACAACCAATACCAAACATATTCTATTTAGTAAGTTATAGCATTGTTATAAGTTAACTGTCAAAATCAGATTCAAGCATCAACATATGATATCACATAGCATACATACATGTTAAAGGGTCCTTCCATGTTTGTTCAACCATTCCAAGTTCAATCATACCTGATATAGTTCTAAATCACGGTTTCTAACGACTTAGGGTCATACAACACCATAAATTCACATAAGCTATCATGCTTGTCATTTAAATATATAAGGTAGTCATATATTTTGTTGATAAGCATGCTCATATGTTTCTATGTTACATATGCATAACTAGTATCGTTATTGTTCGAAAACATGCTTAAACTCTTACGTGATTGACTTTCTTTGAATCTAACAAGTGAGTACACATGTATAATATACTAGTAATGTTAAAAGCATTATCAAACATGTTTATAACTATCAGAATCTAAATCTCAATGTAACAAGTCAAGTCCACTTTCAAAACTTATATTTTCATTAGCACGCGTTCACTAATGAGGTCCAATATGTGTATGCTATATCATGAAACATAGATACACATGTCATCACGTTCTTCATCCATTTCTAGGCCATACAAACATGCTTAAAGTCAGATTATAAACATGGTTCGTATACGTGAAAGTTTGTTTATAAAACTTTAAGTTTATTTTTCAAGCCATAAGCCATTTCATTAAAAATGTTTATCATCATGGTCAAACATACTCATGCTATATTAATATACTCGTTTATATATGTTACTCATGGTAGCATGCTTGTCTGAGTCACATTAACAAACTAACACTAACAACTTATAACAGAATCAGTAAACTGATTTCAGAGACTGGCACAGCTGCACTGCGCCTTAGTTCAATACTGGCGCAGCTGCGCCGGGTCTCAGCCATAACAGAACTGGCTTTCTGCTGCGGCAGTTAGCAAGGCCAAATACAGATTTCTTTTACGAAAACAATTTTAACAGCCACATTGTAGTCCAAATATGTTTGTAAGCTTCATATAGCACTTAACAAGTATTCTACAATTCCAATTACCATCTAATTCCACCAAATCAAGAATCTAAGAAATTGCAGAAAACTAGAAATGAAGAACATAGAATGGGATTATACCTCTGCAATGCAATAGCTAAGCTGAGTTTGCTGCTATACTAAAATTTCTCAATTCTTAGAATGCTTAACACTAATGCATATAATTTCTCACAACTTAACACTAAGGAAATCTCAGCAAAGAAATTAGAAGGAGAAGAGCTTACATTTATAGGAAAACCATAACCCAGACAATGCATTTAACTCCCAAATCAAACTAACGGAAATGAGAATTGCATGATGGTTAAGGAGGAGTTGGTAGTTAGTTGGTGAAATGCATCATGAAAGCCACTCCCTTGGTTATCATTTGCTAGAATGTTGCTGAGTTTGAGGAGAAGAGTAGGCTTAGGCCTTATAGCTATGCACGTGAAGGAATGTGAGACTCTTATTATGGGACAAGGCAATTCAATCTTAGTAATTGGGCAATGTAATATAACACTTAGTTTATACACATACATGTTATATACACTTAGGCTATTATATATACACATATTATATACTTAGGTTACAATTAGAGTTACAAATAATTCAATTGAATAAATAATATTTTAATGTAGTAATTTACTTTGCACATATATAATCCATGTACATTCTATCATATCGGTATAATTTAATCGGGTATTATCACATTACATTATCTCATGTATTATTCAATTATAAGATATTGAAATATTCATTAATCAACAATTGTTTACAATATAATCATGAGGTACTAATTTAATGTCCACACACTCACATTGTCACACAACCTCATAATGTATTCTTATAACTTATTTAATCTTAATATATTGTTCTCGTATATTGTATAGTCACACAAAAGTGTTACATTGCACTTTACCCTTCATATAATATATATGTAGCTACTATACATTATACATTCAATTATCGCATGCATGCACATAACAATTAATCGAGTAAATATAATCTTATTATATTAATAATTTACTCGCTTATGCGTTATTATTCTCCATGACAATTAATCAATATTAATTACTCATCTCATCAATTAATTATCAATCATATTAATTAATCCATTAAATATTCTATCACTCATAATAACAATTAATATAATATTAATCATTGAATTACTTATCCATTCATCCCAAAAAAAATCATCGTTTCTATTCTCGTGCCACACAAGGCATTCTTCGAGCTTATCATAAACTCCACGTTTTTCTCAATTATTATATATTCAATTTAAAATAATTGAGTTAACTCATCTTATAATACATAAACATTATACTCGAATAAATATTCATTTTCATTAATATATTCATTTAATAATATTTAGAAATTCTCGGGTATTACATCTTCTCCCCCTTATAAATATTCCGTCCTCGGAATTGCTACAAGGTTACACAAATAGATGGGGATAGTCCCTCATCATCCTATCTTCTAATTCCCACGTAGCCTCCTCGACATCGTGGTTACGCCAAAGTACTTTTATAGATGAAATAATTTTATTCCTTAAGGTTTGCGCTTTCTTATCTAGAATTTGGATAGGAATTTCTTCATACGCTAGGTTCTTCTCCACTTGAATGGGCTCATAGGAAATCACGTGCTTGTAGTCGGTCTTGTACGGACGTAACACGGAGATGTGGAACACGTTGTGGAAGTGCTCCAACTCAGGTAGTAATGCAACTTTGTATGCCACTTCGCCCACTCGCTTCAATACCTCGAATGGTCCTACGAATCTTAGACTCAGTTTCCCTTCTTTCCAAATCGTATTTTTCCTTTCCAAGGAGATACCTTTAAGAAAACGTAACTACCGACTTTAAAGTCTCGGTCTTGTCGATGCAAGTTTGCGTACATTTTCTGGCGATCTTGAGCTGCTACTAATCTGGCTCTTATCACTGTAACCACGTCCGCGATTTGTTGTACTAACTCTGGTCCGAGTATTCGTCGTTTTCCGACTTTGTCCCAACATAACGGCGTTCTGCATTTCCTCCCGTAAAGAGCTTCGTACGGTGGCATGCCGATACTAGCATGGCAATTATTGTTATATGCGAATTCTACTAAGGGTAGGTGGTCGTCCCAATTTTCTTTGAAATCCATCACACAAGTCCTAAGCATGTCTTCTAGCGTTTGTATTATTTGGTCACTTTGTCCGTCTGTCTGAGGATGGTAAGCGGTATTCAACCTCAACTGTGTTCCCATTCTTTCTTGTAAGCTCTTCCAAAAGTTTGATGTGAAGCGCGGATCTCGATCAAAGACAATTGACACCGGCACTCCATGTTGTGAAACAGTCTCCTTTACGTAAAGACTCGTTAACTGATTCAAACTATATCGGATCTTGATTGGTAGAAAGTGTGCGGTCTTCGTTAGTCGATCCACGATAACCCAAATAGCATCATAACCTTTCTGCGTAACTGAAAGTCCTACCACGAAGTCCATCGTAATATGCTCCCATTTCCACTCCAGTATTTCCAACAGTTGTAGTAAACCACTCGACTTCTGGTGCTCTGCTTTAACTCATTGGCAAGTCAGATATCTACTGACGCACTTTGCGACTTCCCGTTTCAGATTGGGCCACCAAAAGTGTTGCCTCAAATCTCGGTACATCTTTGTGCCTCCCGGATGAACGAAATACGTCGTATTGTGTGCCTCATACAAAATCTCTTCTCTCAACTCGGATACCGCTGGTACCCACACTCTTCCTTTGAATCTTAAGATACCGTCTTTGTCCATTCGGAATCTTTCCTCTTCATTCTCTGCGATCTTCTTTCTGATTTTCTAGCATTCTTCATCCTTGTTTTGTGATTTGTTCACTCTGTCCAACAATGTCAGACGAGCTTCCATTATAAATAACTTTTCTTTAGACTTCTTCAGTCCTTTTACCTCTATTTTCAATTTCTCCATCTCTCTTATCAACTCCTCTTGAGTTGTCAAGTGAAACAATTTCTTTCTTCCTTTTCTGCTCAGAGCGTCAGCAACCACGTTTGCCTTACCCGGGTGATAAAGAATATAGCAGTCATAATCCTTGATTAATTCTAACCACCTTTTCCGGCGCATATTCAACTCCTTCTGTGTGAAGATATATTTCAGACTCTTGTGGTCCATGTATATCTCACATTTCTCTCCGTACAAATAATGCCTCCAAATCTTCAACGCAAAAACTACTGCTGTAAGAACCCGAATTTTTAGATATTATTAAATAAGGATTTAATAAATAAAATTCTTAAAGTGTGAGATGGGTTCGAATAAGAGTATATATATATGTGATATGAGGTATGTGGTATTATATTACATAGGGTAATATGGACTATGCAATATGTGTTTTTGTGATTTATAAATATACTATTAATGTATATTTGTTATTTAGCGTAGAGACGGCTCAGTGGAGATAAAGGAAGTGGATAAATTCCTATCGATATTAAATAACTTATATAATTATTTTATCATAGTAAGTTGGTGACATTAAATATCCTTAATGTATAATCACCATATTCTTGTGTATGTGTATTAATAACTAGTATGTTTATAATATAGGTTATTAATAGCACTTAAGCTATCCGTGAATAGGTTTGGATAGTGAAGCATGAGTTAGTTAAGGGAATTAACTAATAAGAATAAATATTAGATAATATAAGTGGTGAGTTATATTATGGAATAATATAATGTGAGTATTGAACCTTAATTAACTATGATAATATAGTATAGTGTTTAATTTACTTAAGTAAAGGAGTGAATTAATAAGTGTGTTGAATATGTAATTATAGTTGATACTTTTTATATATATTACTTAAAGTGGTAATATGTGAGAAAGTCTAATGTGCGAATAACGTTAAATATATATACGTTATTAAAAGAGGATGGAAATCATTATATCTTTAAATGAATAATTAATATTTGAAGAAATTGTTTTGAGGACAATCTATAGAAAAGAAAGAGAAATAATTATTATATATTTCTAATAAAGGATATTAAAATAAATTCTAATATTAAATTATTTTAATAAAGGAGGAAATGTTATTTTTGAATAATAATATTACCTTATATGTTTTTGTATGAGGTAATAGGTATGATTGAAACAATTTATCATAATAGAAAATAAATTTATTACCTATTTTCTATATATAATGCTCATGTGCCGTGCATGTGATTATTTCTAATAGATATTATATTAATTATAATATCTTGAGACAATAATTAAATTATTTTCTAATAACGAATGTGCTTATTTGGAGAAAACATAATATTTTATGATATGGTTAAATACATAATTTCTAATGTATTTTTCAAGGGAGTTTAATTAATGAAAGGAAACTAAGTTATTTTTAATATATTAAATAACTTAAGTTATTATTTGATCGTGAATATTATTATTGGAATAATTAATAGAGTATATATTAATTATTATAAGCGTAAAGGTTATACTTATTATAAATATAATTAATTGAAGTAGTTTAGCATTTTAATAGCTTGAGTTATTATATTACCGTAAATGTTATATAGAATATTGGAGTATTTCCATTCACGAATAATAGTTCTAATTATATTGAACATGTTATAAGTAGTAAGCGATGAGAATAATAATAAGCTTGAGATTAAGCTTGTGAGAAATGCCTTGTGTGGCACGATAATAGATTCAGTAATGAATTGATTAATTCGAAGATAGAAGAATTATTAATTAAACAATTAATCTATATTAATTGTTATTATAATAATATGTTGAATTATTATTATTGCGAGTGATAGCATGATAATAAGTATATTTGTTATAAATATAATAAGATTTATATTTATTTATTGTGATAATTACCCATATAATTGTTAATTAATTGTTATAAAGATTAATAATTACATTGATTGATGAGGGATGAATTAATTAATATTTTATTAATTAATTAACTGTCATTGAGTATAATAATATATAAGCAAGTAAATTATTAATATGATTATAATTGCTCAACTAGTTGATATATGCGAAGGATGTGATTATTAAGAGTATAACATATAGTAATGACACATATGTTATATAAAGTGTAGTGCAACACTTAAGTGTGACCATACAGTTATATATAAACTATATTATAGAATGCAAGGTGACGCATTAATGTGGCTATGTATAGACTATATCGTAAGATTAATTTCATTACGTGAGTTACATAATATTATCGCTTATGTAACATGATAAGGATTTTAATAATTTAATTTAATAGAATACATCATGAGGTATGTGATAATATGAGATGGGTGGATACATTAGGGTGTACATATGTGTTTATGTATATGTACATATGACTTATATTAATGTGTCTATATTAAGTAAGCCTAATGTGAATTATAATGTCCAAAGGGATATAACCTAAGTGTGCCATTATACATTAATGTAGGAATATATGTAATATACATATGTATGTTGCACAAAGGAATACAATGCTGAGCTTATTAAGCCTTGTCCCTAATTGAGAGTCTCATTCTCTACACGTGATGTACTCCAAGCTATCCTATTCCCTACATCCTCAAACTCAGCAAAATAGATGGCAATGATCAATGGGGAGTGGTTTTCATGATTGATTTCAACTACCATCTACCAACTCCTTCTTAACTACCATGCAATTCATTCTCCTGTTGGTTCAATTTGATGGATTATGGCATTAACTGTATACTCATTCTTCTATAAATAAGCTTCTATTCTTCTATAATTCATTGCTGAGATTTTTGCTCAAGTGATATTGAGAGCATATTAAAGTAAGATTGCATTAGTAATATAGCAACATTTTGAGTTGAAGATTTCAGCAAGCTTGATACACATTAGCAGAGGTATAACACCTCATGTTCTTCAATTCATGTTTTCTGCAATTTCTAAGATTTCTAAATTCTTGAATTGTGCATGAAATTCATGATAATGTGATCAAGAATTGTTTGTTAGTTGATTTGTGGGCAGATATATATGTTAGTATGGCTAGTAGCTTGTCTGGAATCAAATTCGATAAGTAATTTGGTGATATGGGCTGGAACTTGCCGAAGCAGGAAGACTTTAGAGAGGAACGGCACATGGCGCAGCTGCGCCGGGTTTACTCCCAGGTGCTGCGCAGCTGCGCCAGCAGCCTATTCTGATTTTGTTTTCCTGCTTCAATGCTGTTAAGTGTGAACGTATAGTACTACCTTAGAACAAGTATAATAGCATGAATAAATTTATATATATGGATATGTAGACATAATATGAGTATGTTCTACTATGATTATATGCATAATTAACGGACGGTTATAATTTCCAAAAGTAAAGTTTTGTAAACAAAATTGACTTATCCGAACCATGTCGACATTCTAATTTTTCAAGCATGACTATATGATTTAGGAATGCATGAGAAGCGTATTAACTTATGAATATATGTTTCATAGTATAACATGAGCATGCCGGACCTCGTTAGTAAACAATTCTAACGAAAATGTTAGTTTCAAAGGTGAACCTTGGCACGTAAATGTCATGAATACATTCTGATTTTGCGAGCATGTTTAGATGACTTAGAAATGCGTGTTGAACATGTTAACACATGAATCTAGATAGCATGGACGTATTAGACCCTATTAGTGAGGTTTACTAGTGAAAGTATACGTTTTGCACGTGAGTCTTGACATGTATATTGAGATTTGAATTCTGATATTTGTAAACATGTTTGATAGTACTCGTAGACTCGATCATGTATCCTACATGTATATATACCATGATTAGGTGTTGTGATTCAAATGAAGCATAAACGAAGCATGTTTTCAAAACAAAATGGTGTTAGTTGCATAAATGTGATATAATTATTCATGAGTATGCCTAATACAAAGTATATGAATACCCCATGTGTTTAAAAAGCGAGCATGTTAGACTTTATGACTTTATAGCCTTGAATGGACTTAAGTTTTTTTCGGGTATTAACTTAGAACCTATATCATGTAAATTGAATGTAAAAAGGTTGAACGAGCATGAAAGTATCCTTTAATGTGCATACATGCTATGTAGGACCATATGTTAATACTTGAATCTGATTTTGACGATTAATAGAGTATATTTGCTTTGATATGGTCTTATGTGTTAGTAATGATATATGAGAATGATTAACTCAAAAGATTGATTACACTAGCTATATGTAAATAGATTAGTGGTAGACAGGCATGTGTATATGAAGAATGTTAGTAAGTACGTATGGTTAAAGTATACGTATACTTACATAGTTATTCTAGGAATACGATAAGAATGTGAGACGAAGGTTCTAAGAACCAAGTTAGACAACAATGTAATACTAATTATTATATTGAGAATGTATGGAAGTGTATAACTGATAAGTGTGATCTCTATGATTAATATAACTGTGTAGGATTACACAAAGTGCAGATATTCTTAAGCAGTTAAGTCGTAGTTGTTAAACTACGAATCAGGCAAGTCTTTTAGTTCCCATTTGATATATGAATTCAATAACTGTTAGTTGAATTATGTTATGTTGTGATAATGTGAGCTTATATATAAACTTTATATGAGATATAAATGAGATTGAAAGTTGATCTTTGTTGATATACTTGTTATGTGGAAAGTAACATGCGTAGTAAATATAAATTGTTTATAAATGCTTGAACTGAGTATGATGTTATATGCTATGTGATGCATGAAAACTGTTATAATTGCTGAGCTGTCGAGCTCACTCTTGTAAATAACCACTTTTGCAGGTTAAGGACTCACGATAAGAGTAACGTGCTACGTGATAGAGTTCGTAGATTTCTATTTATTTAGATATATGCTCTCGAACCATGTTTAGGTTCTAGGAGCTGTACTTGACAGTTGTTTACATTGTTTGGTACTTGTCGTATCGTAAAGATGTATTAGTTAATACATAGAGGATATTGAATTGAGATGTAAACGTTTATACAATAATTCGGATATAGTGAATCATATATAGTGGTTCAAGAATGTGTAATTGATTTAAGATTGTGAAATCAATAAAAGAATTTATTCAAAGGATATTGAAAAGTTTAAATTATTCCATATTTTAGTAACATCAAATATGATGTAAAGATGAGATTTGGACATGAATAGAATTTATATTCTAAATTGTAATAAGCAAAGTTGTATTCTGTTACTAATGATAAAAGATGTAATAGTTTGGCGATAGTAGTATCGTGACTGCACCGAATTCGAGGTTTCGAAGGAACGTGGATTTGGGGGCGTCACAACTGCCGCTAACTCTAAGTCATGAGTAGGGTGTCGTTTTTCTTAATCCTTTAATTATCGTGATGCATACGCAATGACCTTGCCGTGTTGCGTGAGCACACAGTCAAGTCCCTTATGTGATGCGTCACTATACACTACAAAACCTCCCGTCTCGTCTGGTAGTGACAACACAGGCGCTTCGCTTATTCTTTCTTCAATTCTTAAAAACTTCTTCGCATTTTTCTGTCCACACGAACTTCACCGTTTTCCTCGTTAGATTAATCAACGGGGTCGCTATCTTAGAAATTTTTTGAATGAATCTTCGATAGTACCCAGCTAACCCTAAGAAACTTCTTATCTCTGTTGGCATTTTTGGCTGCTCCCAATTACTTACAGCTTCGACCTTTGCAGGGTCTACCGATATTCCATTCTTATCCACCACGTGTCCTTAGAATTGAACCTTCTCCATCCAAAATTCACAATTAGAAAATTTTGCATACATCTTCTCCTTCCTTAGTGCCTCCAATACAATCTTCAGATGTTCGGCGTGTTCTTCCTATGTCTTCGAGTAGATCAAGATGTCGTTGATGAAAACTACCACGAACTTATCCAAGTGTGGCTTGAAAACTCGGTTCATCAAGTCCATAAATGCTACCGGAGCATTAGTCAATCCGAATGACATTACCAAAAACTCGTAAATATCCATAACAGGTTCGGAACACAGTCTTTGGTATGTCTTCTTCCCTTACCTTCAGTTGGTGATAACCTGTCCGTAGTTGTATCTTCGAGAAACACTTCGCTCCCTTCAATTAATCAAATAGGTCGTCTATCCTCGGTAACGGATATCTGTTCTTAATCGTTACTCTGTTTAATTCTCAGTAATCAATACAGAGCCTCATCGATCCGTCATTCTTTTTAACAAACAATACTGGTGCTCCCCAAGGAGACACACTTGGTCATACGTAACCTTTATCTAATAACTCTTGCAGTTGTATCATTAATTCTTTCATTTTTACTGGCGCCATACGATATGGAGCTTTCAAAATCGATGCAATTCCCGATGCTAAGTCTATTTCGAATTCGATTTCTCTGTCTGGCGGAAGACCAGGCCGATCGTCTGAAAATACATCTTGGAATTCATTCACTACGGATATATCCTTAATTTCTACTCCCTTTTTCCGGGTATCTACAATGTAAGCTAAATATCGTATACATCCTTTCCTTAACAATTTCTTGGCCTGCATCATCGTAAGACAACACGATTGCTTAAGCGATGAGCTACCATAAAACACTACCTTAGACTTACTCGGAGTCCGAAGGTTCACACTTCTATTCTGACAATCAATTATTGTAGCATGGTTATACAACCAATCCATTCCCAGTATTACGTCAAATTCTCCCAATCTAATTGGAATCAAGTCTACGCTTAGTTCGTGATCTCTAATGTTTGCGAGACAATTTCGGTAAACGTATTCTACAGAGATTATTTCCTTATTCGCAACTTCTATGTTCAAAGGATCTTCTAATCGTTCTCGGGGTGTATTAAGTCTACTAGCAAATTCTACAGATATAAAAGAACAGGTGGCACCCGAATCAAATAATATATATGCATTTATATCATTGATTGGGATTATACCTGACACCACGTCCTTCGCAGCTACTGCATCCTGGACGGTCATGTTAAAGGTCCTAGCGGTTGGGCGGTTGGATTGTACTGGTCCACTGATCATTAGCTTGTTTCCACCTTGTTGGCTGCTACCTCCTCCACTTCCCTTCTTCGGGCAATCCTTGATCCGGTGCTCGGTTGAGCCACAAGCAAAACATCCTTGTATCTTTTTCGGTTTCGGGAAGTTGGGAGAAATATGTCCCTCCTGACCGCATTTATAGCAAGTGCTCTTTCCTTTCCAGCACTCCCCTTGATGATTCCTCCCACACTTATTACAAGCTTCACTCCTTTTCTTAAATCCTCCATGAAAATTTCCCGACTAATTGTTGTTGGTTTTGTTATTTTTGTTATTGTCCCACTTCCTTTTTCCTATGTTATTTCCTCCACTGCTGCTTCCTCCAATACAGTTTTCTCCTCCGATATTCTTTCCTTTCTTCTCCTTGTTATAAAGACTTAAGGCCTCACTGCCACCTTCCGCAATGATCGCCTTCTCTAGCAATGTCGCAAAGGAATCAATTTGAAGAACTGATACCTTATTAAACAGCCAAGGCTTCAGTCCTTGTTCAAAACGTCTCGCCTTCCTCTCTTCGTCTCCTACTTGGTGTTCTGCAAATCGCGCTAGTTCATTAAACTTAGCCGCGTACTGCGCCACCGTCATTTCCCCTTGCTTAAGTTCCAAAAACTTAACCTCCATCCTATTCTTCATGCTTTTCGGGAAGTAGTTCTCGAAGAACAGTGTCTTAAATCTTTCCCACGCTATCGTCCCTTCTCCAGCTCTCTACTGATTCGCCTCCCACCAATAGTTCGCTTCTCCTCTCATTATGTACGTAGCAAATACCGTCTTCTAGTCTTCACCCATGCGAACAATGGTGAAAGCCTTCTCAATCTCTTTTATTTAGGTCTGCGCAATGATTGGATCGATAGTACCCTCAAACTTTGGGGGTCCTACACTCTTAAAATCTTTAAAGTTTGTCACTGGAACAGCTTGAGGGTTGGGGCGAACGGGTTCGTTGTTCCTTCCCCTAAGAGCTTCTCCTAACAGATCTACTAGCTTCTGGATCGGGTCTACTTGTTCCCTCTCATTGTTCACTGATTCCTCAGGTGCAGTTAGTCTACGTCTGGGCGGCATTTTCTGCATCACAAAATTTTTACTTTTATTATTTCTCAGTTATATTACTTAAGTATTTCTTTTAATACTAAAAAGAATAAGATTATAACACGTTTCTGAAATAAGCTTCATTTATATTCATATGCCAAATCGTTTCATTACATGATTTTCCCTAGCATACTGCTATAAATGTCATCACATATATCCCTTAATATCACAAAAGATGGGGAATATACCAACCTACTACCCCTCTAACATAATTCTACTAGGGGTTTACATATCTATCCCACACTTTACACAAAAAATTGGGATTACAACATAGTATATACATCAAATAAGGTAAATACTACTAATACTACGACTAGACTGACTAAGGGTCTCATCCCATCATCCCACGCTCCACAGCACTCTTGTACTCGATCTGTGATATGTATGCTATCATCTCTCGGCTCAAAGTATGTAGGTTCTGTCCCTGCTCCGCTGGGTAGTGGTATACACCATTGATCACCCTGTCGAAAGCTGAACGGAACACATACCCCATCTTGTTCATCTTCCTCTTCTTGCATCTGACCTCATCCTCTAGGTCATCAGCTCTCTTGTTAGCAACTTCCCACTTCTCCTCGAAGTGGATCCTATCTATAACCTCCAACTCTAGCTGAGTACGGAGTGCTTCCTTCTCTGTCTTCTCACTTAACTCTCTCTGTTCTACCTCTTCCAGCTTTCCATCCAGATCCACGTTCCTAGCCATCGATTTGTGAAACATGGTCCCCATCTGGATCCCTAAATCCTTGAGGTAGGCAATCTCCACCTCTAACTCCTGCCTCACTAGCTTCCTCTGATGGTCCTCATCCCTCAGCTTCTGGAACTCGGAGTCTCTCTCTTGGGCCTCAGCCTCCATCTCCTGAACTCTGCAGTCCAACTCTAGAATATGCTCCTCATACTCTCCCAGTATATGCTCCTCCAGGTTAGGCTCATAGGAGTCCTCTATGGGCTCCTCCTCTGTAGTCTCGTCCTCAGCAGAATCATCCCCCATAGGCTCCTCCTCTAGATCAAACTCCACCTCGATCTCACCCTCGTTGTCAGACTCGGATGGTGCAACAGCCTGCACTGGCACAGCCTCTAGAGGTGCCTCGTATACTACATGTATATCTCTGGGCTCCTCCTCTGCCACTCTACTAGGAACTCCCATGTCTGTCATCCTACAATCACAAGCACAAGACAAACAAACAGCAACTCCATTAAAATGTTAAGTAAAACATAAGTTCATTGTATAGAATGAAGTTACATTTCATAACACACTAAGTCCCTCTAAGAAAACTCTACATGTGTTTTATCTCCTCCTAACTTTCTAAATTCACCTAAGTTATAATCTAAGGACACTTGCTCCTAAGGTTTATAACTACAGCTCTGATACCAACCTGTGACGCCCCCAAATTTGAACCGCCACTGGTCTCTTGAATTCGTTTCATCACGTTCTAATAATAATACAATAATAACTATACAGTCACAGCGGATAATCTAGAATAATATACAATGATTTATTATATTTATTCTCCCAAGTCTCGCAACCTACAATACTTAATAGATTACATAATAATATCAAATAACAACTTATTACATAATCTAACTTAAGCTTAAACATAGTTCAGAATCAGTCTTAATACATTATCTTAATAGACATAATACAACGCAAGGATATTTAGAACATAAAAGGAGCTAGCTAGTCGGTAGCCTTGCCCTTGCCCTTATCGACTCCCGAAGGTTCACCCTGCTCTGCCTTAACTAAAAATGTTTTTAGGGAAAGCAAGAATGAGCAACAAATTTGCTCAGCAAGTAATATAACAATAAGGGTGAGTAATACAGTTCTCGAATCCCAAAAGGGTATAGCAAGATATGATAGTTCAAGGATAACAAGAATATCAACAGTTTTCAATAACAGTTGCTAAGGACAGAATAATATCAATATGATTCAATGCTAAATTAATTTAAGATTTCAAGATAATTGAATACTGAGCAGTCACTAAGGACTATGAACACTTACTAGGATTAACAGAAATATAATGATACTCCAATAAAACAAGTACAACAGGTGATCAACCTAAAGTACTCAACATTATGCATAACATTTAATCGTACTCAAGTGCGCACGTCGGTCTCCCGACAATATATAGTTCCCTTCAAAGAAGGTTGTTCTTCTCAGTAAATACAAGATTCCGCACCAATCAATTGATTTGGATCACTTTTCAAATTCATAATAATGTCTAGCCGAATCAAATGACATAAACCGATCTTTATAAGTTCAAACTCAAGATTTAAAGGTCGAAGAATATAAACCGACTTTTATCTTATCCACGAAGTATTGAAGTCATAAAACATGAATCACAATTCCAATAGTTTACTTGTATGACAATAATAGCACAAGCTTAATGAACGTTCAAATAAAGAGTAGGGTTAGGAACTTACAATTAGTGATACAAGAATAAGTTCAAGGAAACTTGCAATTAGTAATACAAGAATAGGTTCAAGGAAACTTGCACAATAAAAGAGTGTAAGTCAGAGAACTTGCATCCAAAGAGATATTTTTTAGATACTTGCTTATAATATCCGTTGAATAAAGTAATGCAAGGGTCTAGAATACTTGCCTTAAGCGTAGTCTATCCACGTAAAGTTAATCAACACTTTCGAATCCTAGTTATCATATATTTACATGTATAGGATATTCATTAGCTATATAGTTTAACATCATACTTTATTAATCAACACATAAGTTAGGTCTTAACCTAGCTACACAGTTTATATCATGCATAGTATCATACCAATTCACGATTCTCGATAGATATAACTTTCATCGTCTTTTATCTTTAAAGTTACTCTTTTCAAGTTAAATATCTTCATATATCATCACTAACACATAAGACCACAACCAATACCAAACATATTCTATTTAGTAAGTTATAGCATTGTTATAAGTTAACTATCAAAATCAGATTCAAGCATCAACATATGATATCACATAACATACATACATATTAAAGGGTCCTTCCATGTTTGTTCAACTTTTCCAAGTTCAATCATACATGATATAGTGCTACATCACAGTTTCGAACGACTTAGGGTCATACAATGCCATGAATTCACATAAGCTATCATGCTTGTCATTTAAACATATAAGGTAGTCATATATTTTGTTGATAAGCATGCTCATATATTTCTATGTTACATATGCATTACTAATATCGTTATTGTTCGAAAACATGCTTAAACTCTTACGTGATTGACTTTCAATGAATCTAACAAGTGAGTACACATGTATAATATACTAGTAATGTTAAAAGCATTATCAAACATGTTTATAATTATCAGAATCTAAATCTCAATGTAATAAGTTAAGTCCATTTTCAAAACTTATATTTTCGTTAGCACACGTTCACTAGTGAGGTCCAATATGTGCATGCTATATCATGAAACATAGATACACATGTCATCACGTTCTTCATACATTTCTAGGCCATACAAACATGCTCAAAGTCAGATTATAAACATGGTTCATATAAGTCAAAGTTTATTTATAAAACTTTAAGTTTATTTTTCAAGCCATAAGCCTTTTCATTAAAAATGTTTATCATCATGGTCAAACATACTCATGCTATGTTAATATACTCGTTTATATATGTTACTCATGCTAGAATGCTTGTCTAAGTCATATTAACAAACTAACACTAACAGCTTATAGCAGAATCAGCAAACTGATTTCAGAGACTGGCGCAGCTGCGCTACACCCTAGTTCAATACTGGCGCAGCTGCGCCGGGTCTCAGCCATAACAGAACTGGCTTTCTGCTTCGACAGTTAGCAAGCCCAAATACAGATTTCTTTCATGAAAACAATTTTAACAGCCACATTGTAGTCCAAATATGCTTGTAAGCTTCATATAACACTTAACAAGTATTCTACAATTCCAATTACCATCCAATTCCACCAAATCAAGAATCGAAGAAATTGCAGAAAACTAGAAATGAAGAACATAGAATGGGATTATACCTCTACAATACAATAGCTAAGCTGAGTTTGCTGCTATACTGAAATTTCTCAATTCTTAGAATGCTTAACACTAATGCATATAATTGCTCACAACTCAACACTAAGAAAATCTTAGCAAAGAAATTAGAAGGAGAAGAGCTTACATTTATAGCAAAACCATAACCCAGACAATGCATTTAACTCCCAAATCAAACTAACGAAAATGAGAATTGCATGATGGTTAAGGAGGAGTTGGTAGTTAGTTGGTGAAATGCATCATGAAAGCCTTTCCCTTGGTTATCATTTGCTAGAATGTTGCTGAGTTTGAGGAGAAGAGTAGGCTTAGGCCTTATAGCTATGCACGTGAAGGAATGTGAGACTCTTATTATGGGACAAGGCAATTCAATCTTAGCAATTGGGCAATGTAATATAACACTTAGTTTGTAACGCCCACAGAATCGGTCCAGTTAACCCAACCCATTCTGGATTGCCAAAATACATAGTACAGAATCCAAATACAATCTTTTATAACGAAAGGTCGTGAGAAATACGACTAGATAAGCTGTGAGCTTCAATACATATCGTATGTAATACGAAATATAAATGCTCAAATCCAGTCCTCAACAGTTACAATTATTATCACACTATTTTACAAAAATAGTGAGGACTACTACTGCTTTAACTCTGCCCATCACTCTGTTCCCCGACTAGTCCCTACAACATTCTCATTTCTTGAAGAGGACAATAGATGAAAAGAGTGAGCTCAACTAGCCCAGTAAAGAATATTATGACTAAGATAATAAAAAATAAATTATCGTTAGTCTTCAATAATCAGATAAAATATTGTGAACAACAAGTTTTAGATCAACAACTGCAGTGAAAATAACAATGCATCAGAAGAGTTAAGTAAGAAATAATGTCTACTACCTTCTATGATTTAAAAGTCCATAATTAATATTTTATCCCTGTAACATCAATCAATAAATCTTGAATCAAATATTCATCTTTGTACTATGGGCTAAAGATATTCATTTGTATTACCAGTTGGTCATGTTCATCTCAACACCTGTCCATCTTTGCACTACGGGCCAAAGATATTCATCAGGTAATCTTTCATCTTTGCACTACAGACCAAAGATATTCATCAAATAATCATCCATATTTGCACTACAGGCCAAAGATATTCTTTTGTATCACCATTTAAGACTGAAAATGATAAAAAAAAATATTTTAAAGAACGAATCTAGTGAGATAAAGGACAAAAATTAGGAATTCGTAATTTAGTTTATCCAAGTTCAAGAATAATCCATAATAATCAATTGTGGAGCAAAATTCAATAATGAAGTTCAAAACTTGGATCCAATCAAAGATAGGACCCATAATAGCCAACTTGGACAAAGAAAAGAAAATTAAATTTTTCGGTGAATAGTACCGTATTCGTGAATTGTGCCGTATACGTGAATAGTATTTTCGACATAAAAAAGGTAGAAATTTAATAAGACAAATCATACTTCGTGAACATAACTCGTAGATAGTACCGTATTCGTGAAAAGTGTCGATACGTGAAAAGTAACCCCGACGGAAAAGGTAAAAATTTCATAATAAAATTCATACCAATATTTCCATGAAATGATATTGAAAGCAATAACATCATTTACGAAAAAAAAAAATAACATCCCTTACCTCAAAAGAATAGTACTTCTGACTAGAATATCGAATATAATGCTGAGGAAAACTCGCACTGTATAACAATACTCAAAGTATCGAAATACTCATAAAAATACGCTCTATATTATAGAGAGAGAAAACTTCTGATTCTGGTGTAATTTTTAATTCTAAACTAAGCGCTCTATTTATAAAACAATGCTTAGAACGCCAACGCAAAAAATTTAATAAAATATTATTTTTTTTTCTCTTCATGCACCACCCGCCTGCAATCCTTGAAAACATTTTCACCAGTAATAAGCCAACAAAAGTCAAGACTGGGGCCCACCATATGTTTTAAAAAATATTATTTTTGAACTTCAATAATTCATAATAAATAGCACTTTTATCAGAAAAATACGAACCTTATGTCCATTCTATATGAAATGTAATTCTCTACAACTTTGTAGATGAAAGTTATTCCAAATTCCGAACGAAAAATGACCCGAATTTACATACGGATGATTTTTCTACACCCCATTCTGACAAAATCTTTAGCACCCACATTTTTTCTTTCTTTCTTTCTTTCCTTTTCCCCCTTCTTTCTTTTCTCTCTCTTTTTTTCCTCTTTTCTTCCTCTCTTTTCTTTTCTTTCTTCCTTCCCTTTCCCCTCACCAATTCCCACCAATTCTCTCTTATCTCTCTCTCCCCCTTTTCTTCTCTCACCCCCACCATCTCCTCCACACACACACACACAAATACGTACACACACACACACACACACACATATATATATATATATATATATATATATATATTAAAATATTTTCAATTCCAATTCTATTTTCTCTCTTCCACCTCATCTTATTCATATACCAAAAATATTATCATTATTATATTATTATATTATCACATTATACACTTGTAATATTATAATAATATATTTGAATGAATTATTTTATTAGAAAAAGATAAAATATCAATTCTCAATAATTATCTCTTTTGCTGAAAATTCCTCCCTTAATATCCACAATGAATAAATATTTACTTATCATTTCTATCAATAATTAATTATTCATAAATAATATTACAAAACCACAATATTGACAACCAAGTCGTTCCCAGGAAAGAGAGGGCCTTTCGATAAGAATTTCTCCTTACTGGCGCGCAATTAAATAACCCCTCCTAGACAGAACTTCCTTAGACATTGCCAATAATGTTATCTAATAATATTATTCAAATAATATAAATTATTGATCTGATAATGTGAAATAATGTGTAGTAACAATTATTGAATTAAAAATAATATAAAATACTGTGCAATATCGTGTGCTACTGTGCAACAACGCGTATTACTTTACTTCAACCACCGGGTATTCCAACAGTGTTAACGGTAACAACTACGCCGTTATTTTTAGAAAACTTATTCTTGTCGTTTTCTTCATCCGACAGTTTTCCATTATGGGGCCCACAAAATTGTTGCACCGTCGTACGAATATTCCCCGACAGCAAGAATATTCCACGACCAACCGAATATTCCCCGACAAGAAGAATATTTTATAACCACTTGCTTATTTTGAAATATCTGCGCATATAACCCATAACTTTCCACATTTATCAATTCATCCCCTTATTATTTCAAAATAATATAGAGGAAATTCAATTTTTTTCATAAAAAGTTGGGGTCTTACAACCTCCCCTCCTTATGAAATTTTGTCCTCGAAATTGACGTACGTACCTAGTATGTCGAAAAGATGAGGATACCTCGTTTTCATTTCCGATTTTAACTCTCAGGTCATTTCTTCGATTCCAACTGTGACACTCATGGTGCTTCAACCATAGTACCTCACAATGGTACCTATCAGTTTGCCACCACATAAAAATGGCGTCCCCTATAGAGAGTCTGGCTTCGGTGCATCCCACTCAAGAATCAGCGAAAGGCTCGGGGCTCTTCATAACTTATGGCTCTTGATGCTTCGCCTTGACACGTTGACACATTAAACACCTCGAGATAAACTCCGCGATCTCTCTCTTCATATTGCCCCACCAAAATATATGTCAAAGATCATGATACATTTTGGTAATATTACGAACGGTGTGTTGTGTGCTTCCATCATGGTTTTATACTTCAAATAAGCATCGTTAGGAACACAAAGTCTGGAGTTGACTCGAAGTATTCCTTCTTCATCAATTCTCGCCTCTAGAGTAGCACCTTCTTGCACCTTCTTCTTCATCTTCATCAGCTCCGGGTCTGTAGCTTGAGCAGCTTTAACTTTATTAATTAAAGTTGGTTCTACGCGTATACTTGACATCGTCACGTGGCTCCCCGAAGTCTTTAACTCTATCTCCATCCTTTGTACGTCATACAAAATAGGACTTTATGTTAACAGCATCGCACTCGTTTCCGCATACGATCTTCTACTCAACGCGTCAGCTACCACGTTCGCTTTTCCAAGATGGTGTTGGACGGTATGGTCGTAATCTTTCAACAGCTCTAACCAACGTTGTTGTCGCATATTGAGTTCGTTCTAAGTAAAGAAATATTTGAGTCTTTTAGAGTATATTAGGATGTTATCAATAATGACAATCACGAATTGATCCAAATATTTTTCAAATATTCGGTTCACATGTCCATGAACGCAGCATAGACATTGGTCAATCCGAAAGATATAACTAGAAATTTGTAATGCGCATATCGAGTTCTAAAGGCAGTCTTTGGAATATCCTCAGTTCTAATCTTTAACTGATGGTATCCAGAACAGAGATCAATCTTTGAAAAGAATTGTGCATCTTACAACTGGTCGAACAGGTCATCAATGTGAGTTAACGGATACCTATTCTTGATGGTGATATGGTTCAACTCCCGATAGTCAATACAAAGTCGTACACTACCGTCTTTCTTCTTTACGAATAAAACAGGAGCACCCCAAGAAGACGTACTAGGACGTATAAAACAGATGTTTAGCAACTCCTGTAGTTGGCCCTTTAACTCCTGAAGTTCAATAGGAGCCAATCGATATGGGGTTTTATAAATGGGTTTTGTACCGGGCTCAAGATCAATAAAGAATTCAACTTCACGCTCTGTGGGTAGACCGGGAAGTTCTTCAGAAAATACATCAGGAAACTCATTAACAACAGAAATATCATTCAAATCTGACGTATTCTGATTTAAATCAGTGACATGGGCTAAGAAAGCTTGACATTCGTTTTTCAATAAACGAATAGCTTTATGACTTGAAATAACATTGATTGATTTTAGTGGTCTGATTGTCTGAATGAAAGCTAACAACCTTATGAAATAATCAATTTTGGCATGATGAGTGGTTAACCAGTCGATTAAAAAAAATCACATCAAATGCAAGTATTTTCAAAGATATAAAATCCACAGGTAAGGTGAGAGTACCAATTTGAATCAAACAAGATTTGTAAACTGTGGATGTAACGAAGGTTTCTCCCAACGGAGTTTCAACAGATAAGTCAAATTCTAATTTCTCAGGAGTCAAGTTTAAATGTTGAGTACAAGCAGATGAAATAAAAGAATGGGTATAACCGGTATCTAATAAGATATAGACTTCGCAAGAGTTTATGATTAACTTACCCGTAATAACCTTGTTCGGGTTCATCGCTTCTTGGGTAGTCACGACAAAAGCTTTTCCAGGATCCACTGACTTTGACTTGTCTGGAACAACCTCTGGTGTCACTGTTCCAGCTAGACTTAACTTTGCTATAACGTACATTCCACCCTCAACTAATTCGTCGCACTCCTGATCCATGATTTGAATCATTACTCTTCGATCCATATCGAATTGGGGTTGACCGCTCTGCACAGGATAATTCCAAACTCGATGTTGAATTCTCCCAATTGTTGTCCAAAAAGTAAAATCCATGTCGTCTATTTTGGCCTTCTTGGATCGGACGTCTCTTTCTAAAATATCAACGCGCCGTGCGGCTTTTACCCATGCATCCTCCATTCTCATTCGTTCAGTTGTTTCTTCTTTCATCAGAATTTCAAAAATTGCATTCTCAGCTGCCAGCTCTAATATCATATGCTGTAAGACCCCAACTTTTATGAATAAAGATTTAATTTTCTTTATATATTATTTTGAAATAGTAAGGTGTTGATTTGATAAATACGAAAAGTTATGGGTGAAATGTGCAAATATTTTAAAATGAGCAAGTGGGTATAAAATATTCTTGTTGTCGGGGAATATTCGTACGACGGCGCAGCTATTTGTGGGCCCCACAACGGAATAACTGTCGGATATAGAAAGCGACAGAAATAACCTTTTTATAAAATAACGGCGTAGTTGTTATAGTTAGTACTGTTGAAATATCCGGTGGTTAAAATACAGTGATACGCGGTGTTGCACAATAGCACACGGTATTGCACAGTATTTCGAATTATTGAGGTTTACGTGAGAAGTCATTACTCAATAATTGTTACAGTAATTACTGTTCAATATTTTATTATTGATTCACTAATTGCATAATATTTTATTGACTCAATAATTGTTGCATTGATATTTTATGGACTCAATAATTGCTACGTTGCTATTTTATATGATTGATTCAATAATGGCTACAGTTGATATTTTGGTATTATTGATTCAATAATTGTCACTGCACAGTATTTCACATTATCAACTCAATAATTCATATTATTTGAATAATATTATTAGATAGCATTATTGACAATGTCTAAGGAAGTTCTGTCTAGGATGGGTTATTTAATTGCGCGCTAGTAAGGAGAAGTCCTTATCGGAAGGCCCCCTCTTTCTTGGGAACGACCTGGTTGTCAATATTGTAGTTCTGTAATATTATTTGTGAATAATTACTTATTAATTTATATGATAAGGACATATTTATTTTGTGGATATTAAAGAAGGAATTAGCACTGCACTGTTTTTATCAGTATTTTGGTGTGAAAAATCATTTGTTTATGGATTTCGGATAATTAATGTTTGGAATTTGGAAAAACTTCCTTCTGCAAAGTTGTAGAGAATTAAATTTCCTATATAAAAACATAGAATTTGTATTTTTCTGACAAAAGGGCTATTTATTATTAATTATTGAAGTTTCGAAAAATAAATATTTTTTTAATAAAAGGGTGGGCCCCACTTTTTGTTGGAAAAAAATATGCTGATGGCTTATTGGGAGAGCAGCCGGCGGCTGGAGGAAAAAAATAATATTATTTTATTCAAAAGTCTACTTTGGCATCCTAAGCTTTTCCTATAAATAGGGTGCTTAGGTTAGAATTGAAAATCACACCAGAATCAAAAGTTTTCTCTCTCTATAATATCGAGCGTACTTTTGTGAGTATTTCAATATTTGAGTGTTAGTATTCAGTGCAAGTTTCCTTCGATATTATATCCGATATTCCAGTCAGAAGTACTATCCTTTTGAGGTAAGGGATGTTATTTTCTTTCGTAAATAATGTTATTCTTTTCAATATCATTATACCGAAATATTGGCATGGATTTTATTATGAAATTCTTATTTTTTCCGTCGAGGTTACTATTCACGTATACGGCACTATTCACGTATATGGCACTATTCACGAAAAAATTAAATTTTCTTCTATTTGTCCAAATTGTATGTTATGGTTACTATCTTTGATTGGATCTAAGTTTTGAGCTTCATTCTTGAATTTTGCTCCACAAAGTATTATTATGGAATATTTTTGAACTTTGATAAACTAAAATACGAGTCCTTAATCTTATCTTTTATTTCACTGGATTTGTTATTTATATGGTTTTTCATCATCCTCAGTCCTAAGTGGTAATATAACTGAATATCTTTGGCCTGTAGAGCAAAGATGAATGATTACCTGATGAATATCTTTGGCCATAGTGCAAAGATGACAGGTGTTGAGATGAACATGACCACTGATGATACAAATGAATATCTTTGGCCTGTAGTGCAAAGATGAATATTGATTCGAGATGTATATTGATTGATGTTACAGGGATAAAATATTGATGATGGACTTTTAAATCATAGAAGATAGTAGACTTCATTCTCTACTTAACTCTTCTAATGAATTGTTATTTCCGCTGCGAATATTGATCTAAAATTGGTTGTCCATTATATTTTATCTGATTTATTGAAGGCTAACGATAATTTATTTTCCATTATCTTAGTCATAATATTCTTTACTGAGCTAGTTGAGCTCACCCTTTTCATCTGTTGTCCTCTTCAGGAAATGAGAATGTCACAGGGACTAGTCGGGGGACAGAGTGATGGTCCGAGTTAGAGCAGTAGTAGTCCTCACTATTTCTGATAAATAGTGTGATAATAATTGTAATGAGGACTTAGTTTGAATATTAATATTTTGTACATCTTTGTATTGACACTCACAGTTGTGTGGTCGTATTTTGCACGACCGTATGATATAAAGTTTGTATTTGAATTCTGTACCATGTATTTGGCGACTCAGAATGGGTTGGGTTGACTGGACCTATTCTGGGGGCGTCACAGTTGGTATCATAGCTTAGGAATATGATCTCTGGCGGAGATCGGGGAATAGAACTAGGAGGGGAGAGACGAGTAAATCCTTCACTAGTATGTCCTACCTAAGCTTATGTGGTATTTAATTGGTCAGTCGGAGCATAGGGTTAATATGTGATATGTTGATTTGTTTAATTAACCCTTGTTTTATGGTAGTATTTGAGAATGGTAGCTGAGAATGTTAACAACGAAGTGAATGAGACCGTGGAGACACCTTTAATCACTAACCAGGAGAACGTGCAACAAGAAGGCAATGTTCATCCTGAAAACAATGCTGGTCAGACGATAAACGATGAGATGTTTAGAAGTTTTTTGCAGTTCATGCAAAACTAGACGAGGGAGACTCGTGTGCAACATACAGGTGGAGATAATAACAACTCGCGAATTGTCACTGCCAAGCAGTTCAAAGAATTGGGACCACCAGAGTTTCTGGGAAAGCCGGATCCAATCAAGGCGGAGACGTGGATTAAACAAATTACCAAGATATTAGATGTCTTGGGATGTACAGAGGAACAGAAGGTTCCATTCTCCACGTTTATGTTCCGTGGAGAGGCAGATTATTGGTGGGAATCTGTGAAGCGTACCCAGCCTGCCGCACTCAAGATGTCTTGGGAAGCGTTCTAGAAACTGTTTAATGACAAGTACTTTCCTGAAAGTATTCGTCATATGAAGGAAGTAAAATTTATCAGACTCGAGCAAAACAACATGACGGTATCCCAGTATGAGGCTAAGTTCGCGGAGCTGTCCAGGTTTGCACCTCATTTGGCGGAGAATGAGGAACGTATGACGCGGATGTTTCTGAGAGGTTTGAAACCTGAAATACGTCAATACCTCATTTCTCATAAATTCTCTCTATATTCGGATGTAGTGAACAGGGCCCAGTTGTTAGAACGAGATAATGATTATGTTCAACCAAGGGACAACAATCAAGGTCATACCGGTGGCAGCGGTCAACGGAGCAATGACAACCAGCGAGGAGGAAAGTATGACAGAAACGGTAACCACTCCGGTGGTAATCGTGGCCATGATAGTAGAAAAAGCGAATCGGGAGGAGATTTTAAAAAGAGAAGGTATAACAATGAGAACATGAAAATGTTAACATCAGCACCAGCATCAACTATTTCTAGGGGAGGAGAACGACCACCGGTCGTATGCTATAAATGCGGGAAAGAGGGACACATAAGCCCAAACTACCCACAACAGTTCAAGGTATGCTATAACTGTGGAAAAGAAGGACATATAGCTCGAGATTGTCTTGTTGCGAAACCAAATCCAGCGGGGGTGGTGATTCCAAAGGAGGTTTCAGACAAGTTAAAGTCGGTGATTCCTGGAAGAGCGTTTGTCGTGACAGCTCAAAACGCGAGGAATCCACACGAGGTGATTACGGGTAAGCTAATCATAAACTCTTGTGAAGTTTACACCTTGTTAGATACCGGTGCTACCCATTCTTTTATTTCACCTGCTTGTGCTCAACGTTTGAACTTGACTTCTGATAAATTAGACTTTGACTTATTTGTTGAAACTCCGTTAGGAGAAACCTTCGTTACATCTACAATTTACAAATCTTGCTTGATTCAGATTGGTACCCTTACCTTACCTGTCGATCTGATATCTTTGAAAATACTTGCATTTGACGTGATTTTAGGAATTGATTGGTTAACCACTTACCATGCCAAAATTGATTGTTTTCATAAGGTTGTTAGTTTTTATATTCCTAATCAACCTGTTGTGCGAATCCAAACCACCAAATCACTGAAATCAGTCAATATCATTTCAAATCACAAGGCTATTCGTTTATTGAAAAACGGATGTCAAGCTTTCTTAGCTCATGTCACTGATCTAAACCAGAATACATCAGATTTGAATGATATTTTCGTTGTTAATGAGTTTCCTGATGTATTTCCCGAAGAACTTCCCGGTCTAACCCCAGAACGTGAAGTTGAATTCTTTATTGACCTTGAACCCGGTACAAAACCCATTTCTAAAACCCCATATCGAATGGCTCCTATTGAACTTCAGGAGTTAAAGGTCCAACTACAGGAGTTGTTAGACATCGGTTTTATTCGTCCTAGTACGTCTCCTTGGGGTGCTCCTGTTTTATTCGTAAAGAAGAAAGACGGGAGTATGCAACTTTGTATTGACTATCGGGAGTTGAACCATGTCACCATCAAGAATAGGTATCCGCTACCTCGTATTGATGACCTGTTTGACCAGTTGCAAGGAGCACAATTCTTTTCAAAGATCAATCTTCATTCTGGATATCATCAGCTGAAGATTAAAACTGAGGATATTCCAAAGACTGCTTTTAGAACTCAGTACGGGCATTATGAGTTCTTAGTCATGTCTTTTGGATTGACTAATGCTCCTGCTGCTTTCATGGATATGATGAACCGTGTATTTAAGGAGTATTTGGATCAATTCGTTGTTGTCTTTATTGATGACATCCTCATCTATTCTAAAAGCCGTGAAGATCGTGAACACCATTTGAAGTTGGTACTTCAAAAGCTTCGTGAGAACAAGCTATATGCCAAGCTGAAGAAATGCGAGTTCTGGCTTGAGGAAGTAGCATTTCTTGGGCACGTGGTATCGAAACATGGAGTATCTTTTGACCCGGCAAAGATTGAAGCAATACAAAGTTGGGAGCAACCTAAGTCGGTGACCGAAGTACGAAGCTTTCTGGGCTTAGCTGGTTATTATCGGAGGTTCGTAGAGGGATTTTCTTGAATTGCTACTCCATTAACTCAGTTGACTCGAAAAGATACAAAATTCGTTTGGAGCGAGGAATGCGAGAAGTGCTTCTAAGAGCTCAAGAGAAGACTTATCTCGGCACCTGTTCTGACAATACCATCTGGTTCGGATGGATTTGTTATCTACAGCGATGCTTTGGGCAAAGGGTTAGGATGTGTTCTCATGCAACATGGGAAAGTCATAGCCTATGCCTCGCGACAACTCAAAGAATATGAGAGGAATTATCCTACTCATGATCTAGAGTTGGCAACTGTCATTTTCGCGTTGAAGATCTGGAGACATTACTTGTACGGAGAGAAAGTGGAGATTTATACGGATCATAAGAGCCTTAAATATTTCTTCACTCAGAAGGAACTCAATATGCGGCAACGATGTTGGATTGAGCTGTTGAAAGATTACGATCATACCATCTTGGAAAAGCGAACGTGGTAGCTGACGCGTTGAGTAGAAGATCATATGTGGGAACGAGTGCGATGATGTCAAGTATACGCGTAGAACCAGCTTTGAATGATAAAGTTAAAGCTGCTCAAGCTACGGATGCGGAGCTGATGAAGATGAAGAAGAAGGTGCAAGAAGGTGCCATTCCAGAAGCAAGAATCGATGAAGAGGGAATACTTCTAGTCAACTCCAGACTGTGTGTTCCTAACGATTCTGACTTGAAGCATAGAATCATGATGGAGGCACACAACACACCATTCGCAATCCATCCTGGGAGTACCAAAATGTATCGTGATCTTCGACATATATTTTGGTGGAGCAATATGAAGAGAGAGATCGCGGAGTTTATTTCGAGATGTTTAACTTGTCAACGTGTAAAGGCAGAGCATCAAGTGCCGAAGGGTCCATTGCAACCACTGGAGATTCCAAAATGGAAGTGGTTACACATTACGATGGATTTTTCCCAAGGTTTCTCAAGGCATAGATGCGATTTGGGTTATTGTTGATAGATTAACCAAGTCTGCTCATTTCTTACCGATACGAGAAACTTATTCCCTTGAACGTCTTGCTCATATGTACGTGAATGAGATTGTGAGATTGCATGGCATGCCAGTATCCATAGTTTCAGATCGTGATCCAAGATTCACTTCACAATTTTGGATCAGTTTGCCCAAAGCTATGGGCACGGATTTACGATTCAGTTCGGCTTATCATCCTCAAACAAACGGACAATCGGAAAGGACTATCCAAACTCTTGAAGATCTATTGAGACTTTGTGTTCTAGACTTCAAAGGGAGTTGGGATAAGTATTTACCATTGGTGGAATTCTCCTACAACAACAATTATCAGGCAAGTATAGGCGTGGCTCCATTCGAGGCATTGTATGGGAGAAAGTGTCGCTCTCCAGTATGTTGGAATGAGGTGGGTGAAACAACATTGTTGGGACCGAAGTTAGTACGTATGACTACGGAAAAGATCCAAATAATCCGACAACGTATACAAACAGCACAAGATCGACAAAAGAGTTATGCGGATCTTCATCGAAAGGACATGGAATTTAACGTTGGGGACCATGTATTGTTACGTATTGCTCCGTGGAAAGGAGTTAAGAGGTTTGGGAAGAGAGGAAATCTCAATCCACGATTTATTGGTCCATTTGAGATTCTTGACCGAGTAGGAAATGTGGCCTATAGACTCGCTTTACCTCCAAGCATGTCTCGTGTTCATAACGTGTTTCACATATCCATGTTACGTAAATATGTGAAGGATCCAAACCGCATTATTGAGTTAGAACCAGATGAGATAGCCGAAGATTTAACGTACGAGGAGGTACCTGTCAAGATCTTAGATAGGAAGGAGCATGTCCTACGCTCGAAAATTATACCTCAAGTTAAAGTTTTGTGGAGAATGTCATATTTATTTTGTGGATATTAAAGAAGGAATTAGCACTGAACTGTTTTTATCAGTATTTTGGTGTGAAAAATCATCTGTTTATGGATTTCGGATAATTAATGTTTGGAATTTGGAAAAACTTCCTTCTACAAAGTTGTAGAGAATTAAATTTCCTATAATAAGACATAAAATTTGTATTTTTCTGACAAAAGGGCTATTTATTATGAATTATTGAAGTTTCGGAAAATAAATATTTTTTAATAAAAGGGTGGGCCCCACTTTTTATTGGGAAAAAAAATATGCTGATGGCTTTTTGGGAGAGCAGCCGGCGGCTGGAGGAAAAAAAATAATATTATTTTATTCAAAAGTCTACTTTGGCATCTTAAGCTTTTCCTATAAATAGGGTGCTTAGGTTAGAATTGAAAATCACACCAGAATCAGAAGTTTTCTCTCTCTATAATATCGAGCGTATTTTGGTGAGTATTTCAATACTTTGAGTGTTAGTATTCAGTGCAAGTTTTCTTCGATATTATATCCGATATTCCAGTCAGAAGTACTATCCTTTTGAGGTAAGGGATGTTATTTTCTTTCGTAAATGATGTTATTCTTTTCAATATCATTATACCGAAATATTGGCATGGATTTTATTATGAAATTCTTATTTTTTCCGTCAGGGTTACTATTCACGTATACGGCACTATTCACGAAAAAATTAAATTTTCTTCTATTTGTCCAAATTGTATGTTATGGTTACTATCTTTGATTGGATCTAAGTTTTAAGCTTCATTCTTGAATTTTGCTCCACAAAGTATTATTATGGAATATTTTTGAACTTTGATAAACTAAAATACGAGTCCTTAATCTTATCTTTTATTTCACTGGATTTGTTATTTATATGGTTTTTCATCATCCTCAGTCCTAAGTGGTAATATAACTGAATATCTTTGGCCTGTAGAGCAAAGATGAATGATTACCTGATGAATATCTTTGGCCATAGTGCAAAGATAACAGGTGTTGAGATGAACATGACCACTGATGATACAAATGAATATCTTTGGCCTGTAGTGCAAAGATGAATGTTGATTCGAGATGTATATTGATTGATGTTACAGGGATAAAATATTGATGATGGACTTTTAAATCATAGAAGATAGTAGACTTCATTCTCTACTTAACTCTTCTAATGAATTGTTATTTTCGCTGCGAATATTGATCTAAAATTGGTTGTCCATTATATTTTATCTGATTTATTGAAGGCTAACGATAATTTATTTTCCATTACCTTAGTCATAATATTCTTTACTGAGCTAGTTGAGCTCACCCTTTTCATCTGTTGTCCTCTTCAGGAAATGAGAATGTCACAGGGACTAGTCGGGGGACAGAGTGATGGTCTGAGTTAGAGCAGTAGTAGTCCTCACTATTTCTGATAAATAGTGTGATAATAATTGTAATGAGGACTTAGTTTGAATATTAATATTTTTTACATCTTTGTATTGACACTCATAGTTGTGTGGTCGTACTTTGCACGACCGTATGATATAAAGTTTGTATTTGAATTATGTACCTATGTATTTGGCGACTCAGAATGGGTTGGGTTGACTGGACGTATTCTGAGGGCGTCACATATGCTCTGCCATAGAGAGCTTCTGTTCAAGCCTCGCATATAGAGTAGCAAAATCTTGAATTGATGTATCCCTTTGTTCCACGGCCGCCTGCCGTTCTTCACCCTACTCTTCTAACTCATGAATACGATTTTGCAGTTCTACATTCCGATTATAAAATTCTCCTAATAAATCTTCCTCAGGTTCCTCTTCTTCCTCACTCTCAGCTGTTACTTCTGCGACTAGCTGGGGTGTAACTATTAATTCTTCAATCACTACATAGATAACTACCGCTAAAAGTACGACTACGAGTAGCGGTGCCTCAATGGTCTCAAATGCTCTATTGCTTAAATGTTCCGATGTCATTCTCAAATACTACCATAAAACAAGGGTTAATTAAACAAATTAGAATATCACATTTTAACCCTATGCTCTGACTGACCAATTAAATACCACATAAGCTTAGGAAGGACATACTAGCGAAGGATTTACTTGTCTCTCCCCTCCTAGTTCTATTCCCCGATCTCCGCCGGAGACCTATATCCTTAAGCATTGATACCAATTGTGACGCCCCCCCAGAATAGGTCCAGTCAACCCAACCCATTCTGGATTGCCAAAATACATGGTACAGAATCCAAATACAATCTTTTAAAATGAAAGGTCGTGAGAAATACGACCATATAAGCTGTGAGCTTCAATACATATCGTATATAATACGAAATATAAATGCTCAAATCCAGTCCTCAACAGTTACAATTATTATCACACTATTTTACAAAAATAGTGAGGACTACTACTGCTCTAACTCTGCCCATCACTCTGTTATTCTCATTTCCTGAAGAGGACAATAGATGAAAAGGGTGAGCTCAACTAGCCCAGTAAAGAATATTATGACTAAGATAATGAAAAATAAATTATCGTTAGTCTTCATCAAATCAGATAAAATATTATAGACAACAAGTTTTAGATCAACAACTGCAGCGGAAATAACAATGCATCAGAAGAGTTAAGTAAGAAATAATGTCTACTATCTTCTATGATTTAAAAGTCCATAATCAATATTTTATCCCTATAACATCAATCAATAAATCTTGAATCAAATATTCATCTTTGCACTACGGGCCAAAGATATTCATTTGTATTACCGGTTGGTCATGTTCATCTCAACACCTGATCATCTTTGCACTATGGGCCAAAGATATTCATCAGGTAATATTTCATCTTTGCACTACAGGCTAAAGATATTCGTCAAATATTCATCCAGCTTTACACTACAGGCCAAAGATATTCTTTGTATCACCATTTAAGACTGAAGATGATAAAAAATATTTTAAAGAACTAATCTAGTGAGATAAAGGACAAAAATTAGGGATTCGTAATTTAGTTTATCCAAGTTCAAGAATACTCCATAATCAGTAATTGTGAAACAAAATTGAAGAATGAAGTTCAAAACTTGGATCCAATCAAAGATAGGACCCATAATAGCCAACTTGGACAAAGAAAAGAAAATTAAAATTTTTTCGTGAATAGTACTGTATTCGTGAATAGTGTCGTATACGTGAATAGTAATCCCGACATAAAAAAGGTAGAAATTTCATAAGAAAAATTATACTTCGCGAACAGTACTCGTAAATAGTACCGTATTCGTGAAAAGTGCCGATACGTGAAAAGTAACCCCGACGAAAAAGGTAAAAATTTCATAATAAAATTCATACCAATATTTTCATGAAATGATATTGAAAGCAATAACATCATTTACGAAAAAAAATAACATCCCTTACCTCAAAAGAATAGTACTTCTGACTGAAATATCGAATATAATGCTGAGGAAAACTCGCACTGTATAACAATACTCAAAGTATCGAAATACTCATAAAAATAAGCTCTATATTATAGAGAAAGAAAACTTCTGATTCTGGTGTAATTTTTAATTCTAAACTAAGCGCTCTATTTATAAAAACAATGCTTAGAACACCAAAGCAGAAAATTTAATAAAAAAAAATTTTTCTCTTCATGTACCACCCGCCTGCAATCCTTGAAAAAAATTTCACCAGTAATAAGCCAACAAAAGTCAAGAGTGGGGCCCACTATATATTTTAAAAACATTATTTTTGAACTTCAATAATTCATAATAAATAGAACTTTTATCAGAAAAATACGAACCTTATGTCCATTCTATATGAAATTTAATTCTCTATAACTTTGTAGATGAAAGTTATTCCAAATTCCGAACGAAAAATGACCCGAATTTACATACGGATGATTTTTCTACACCCCATTCTGACAAAATCTTTAGCACCCACGTTTTTTCTTTCTTTCTTTCATTCCTTTTCCCCTTTCTTTCTTTTCTCTCTCTTTCTTTCCTCTTTTCTTCCTCTCTTTTCTTTTCTTTCTTCCTTCCCTTTCCCCCCACCAATTCCCACGAATTCTCTCTTATCTCTCTCTCCCCCTTTTCTTCTCTCACCCCCACCATCTCCTCCACACACACACACAAATACGTACACACACACACACACACATATATTTATATATATTAAAATATTTACAATTCCAATTCTATTTTCTCTCTTCCACCTCATCTTATTCATATATCAAAAATATTATCATTATTATATTATTATATTACCACATTATACACTTGTAATATTATAATAATATATTTGAATGAATTATTTTATTAGAAAAAGATAAATTATCAATTCTCAATAATTGTCTCTTTTGCTAAAAATTCCTCCCTTAATATCCACAATGAATAAATATTTACTTATCATTTCTATCAATAATTAATTATTCATAAATAATATTACAAAACCACAATATTGACAATCAGGTCTTTCCCAAGAAAGAGGGGGCCTTCCGATAAAGATTTCTCCTTACTGGCGCGCAATTAAATAACCCCTCCTAGACAGAACTTCCTTAAACATTGCCAATAATGCTATCTAATAATATTATTCAAATAATATAAATTATTGATCTGATAATGTGAAATAATGTGTAGTAACAATTATTGAATTAACAATAATATAAAATACTGTGCAATACCGTGTGCTACTATGCAACAACGCGTATTACTTTACTTCAACCACCGGGTATTCCAACAGTGTTAACGGTAACAACTACGCCGTTATTTTTAGAAAACTTATTCTTGTCGTTTTCTTCATCCGACAGTTTTCCATTATGGGGCCCACAAAATGGCTGCGCCGTCGTACGAATATTCCACGACCAACCGAATATTTTTCGACAACAAGAATATTTTATAATCACTTACTTATTTTGAAATATCTGCGCATATAACCCATAACTATCCACATTCATCAATTCATCCCCTTATTATTTTAAAATAATATATAGAGGAAATTTAATTTTATTCATAAAAAGTTGGGGTCTTACATAGTTTATACACATACATGTTATATACACTTAGGCTATTATATATACACATATTATATACTTAGGATGTAATTAGAGTTACAATATAATTTAATTGAATAAATAATATTTTAATGTAGTAATTTACTTTGCACATATATAATCCATGTACATTCTATCATATCGGTATAATTTAATCGGGTATTATCACATTACATTATCTCATATATTATTCAATTATAAGATATTGAAATATTCATTAATCAACAATTGTTTACAATATAATCATGAGGTACTAATTTAATGTCCACACAGTCACATTGTCACACAACCTCATGATGTATTCTTATAACTTATTTAATCTTAATATATAGTTCTCGTATATTGTATAGTCACACATAAATGTTACATTGCACTTTACGCTTCATATAATATATATGTAGCTAGTATACATTATATATTCAATTATCGCATGCTTGCACATAACAATTAATCGAGCAAATATAAGCTTATTATATTAATAATTTACTCGCATATGCGTTATTATTCTCCATGACAATTAATCAATATTAATTACTCATCTCATCAATTAATTATCAATAATATTAATTAATCCATTAATATTCTATCACTCATAATAACAATTAATATAATATTAATTATTAAATTTTTTATCCATTCATCCCAAAATAAATCATTGTTTCTATTCTCGTGCCACATAAGACATTCTTCGAGCTTATCATAAACTCTACGTTTTCCTCAATTATTATATATTCAATTTGAAATAATTGAGTTAACTCATCTTATAATACATAAACATTATATTCAAATAAATATTCATTTTCATTAATATATTCATTTAATAATATTTAGAAATTCTCGGATATTACAAGAGTAGAAACAGGAGGGATGGGATCCTCAAAATGAACATCCTCCTCCTCGTCTATAGCCTCCGTCCTATCCATCTGAATGGGGCGAATCACTTACTCGGTCAACCGGCGAGGCTGCCAGGCCGGACGAGGTAAAGGGACATCAGAAGCCCTCCTCCTAACACTTGAAGAAACCCAACGAGAACTGCTCGGTTTATCTGGGTCCATAACCTGAACAAAATCTCCAAATCACCTCTGAAAGGGTAAGGTACACTTCAAAATTAAAGCCATTAAATTCAAATCATTGCATCATGCATAGCCCATGTGAAAACATGCATTAGTTTAACATACTTCCCCAATAAAGTTAAAATTTCATGCCTATTAAAAGCCCAGATTTGTGAATTTTTTTTGCGAGAGTTTCCTTTGTAAAACGGACTATCCGTATGCACATGACATAACTAGGTGGCCATTCAGTAGCACACCAACCCAAAATCATTAATCTCTACTCCCTTCTTCCGAGTATCTACAATGCAAGCTAAGTAACCTACACATCCTTTTCTTAACAATTTCTTGGCCTGCATCACCGTAAAACAATATGATTGCTTAAGCGATGAGCTACTATAAAACACTACCTTAGACCAATTCGGAGTCAGAAGGTTCACACTTTTATTCTGACAGTCAATTATCGAAACATGGTTATACAACCAATCCATTCCCAATATTACGTCAAATTCTCCCAATCTAATCGGAATTAAGTTTACGCTCAGTTCATGATCTCTAATGTTTGCGCGACATTTTTGGTAAATGAATTCTACGGGGATTACTTCTTTATTCGCAACTTCTATGTTCAAAGGATTTCCTAATCGTTCTCGGGGTAAGTTTAATCAATTAGCAAATTTTTCAGACACAAAAGAACAGGTGACACCCGAATCAAATAATACATATGCATTTATATTATTTATTGGGATAATACTTGACACCACGTCCTTCGCAGCTACTTTATCCTGGACAGTCATGTTAAAGGTTTTGGCAGTTGGGCGGTTGGATTGCGTTGGTCTGCCGATCATTAGCTTGCTGCCTCCCCCTTGCTGGCCGCTTCCTCCACTGTTCCCTTTCTTTGGGCAATCCTTGATCTGATGCTCGGTTGAGCCACAAGCGAAACATCCCTTAATCTTCTTTGGCTTCGGGCAGTTCGGTGAAATGTGACCCTCTTGGCCACAGTTATAACAGGTACTGTGCCCCTTCTAACACTCTCCCTGGTGGTTCTTCCCATAGTTCGGGCATCCTTCCGCTCTCTTCTTAAATCCTCCTTGGTAACTTCCCGCTTGATTATTATTTCTGTTATTGTTGTTGTTGTTATCCCACTTTCTCTTTCGTAGATTACTTCCTCCACGGCTGCTTCCTCCACGGCTTTCTCCTCCAGTGTTCTTACTCTTCTTCTCTTTGTTATACTGACTTAAGGCTTCACTAGCTCCCTCTGCAATAATAGCCTTCTCCAACAGCGTGGCAAATGAGTCGATCTGGAGAACTGACACCTTGTTGAACAACCAAGGTTTCAATCCTTGCTAAAAATGTTTGGCTTTCATTTCTTCATCCCCTACCTGGTGTACTGCAAACCGGGCTAGCTCGTTGAACTTAGCCGCATATTGCGCCACCGTCATCTCCCCTTTCTTAAGTTCTAGGAATTTTGCCTCCATCCTATTCTTCATGCTCTTCAGGAAATAATTCTCGAAGAACAGAGTCTTAAACCTATCCCAGGTTATAATCCCTTCTCCCATTCTTTGCTGATTTTCCTCCCACCAATAGTTTGCTTCACCCCTCATCATATACGTAGCGAATACGGTCATTTGATCCTCACCCATACGAGCAATGGTGAAGGCTTTCTCTATCTCCTTTATCTATGTTTGCGCCGTTATAGGATCGGTAGTACCTTTAAACTCTGGAGGTCCCACGCTCCTAAAGTCTTTGAAGTTCGTAACTGGAACCACTTGGGGATTAGGGTGAACGGGTTCATTATTTCTTCCCCAAAGGGCTTCTCCTAATAGTTCGACTAGTTTTTGTGTCGGGTCTACTTGTTCCTTCTCATTGTTAACTGACTCTTCTGGTGCAGCTAGTCTACGTCTGGGTGCCATTATCTGCATCATAAAATTTCATTTTTATTATCTAATTATATTACTTAAACATTTCTCAAATGCAAAGAAATAAAATTTTATAACATGTTTCTGAAATAAGATCATTTATATTCATGTACCAAATCATTACATTAATATGATCATCCTTAGCATACTTCTATAAATGTCAACATATATCCCCTAATATCACAAAAGACGGGGAACACTATCATACTACCCCTCTAACTAAGCCTACTCGGGGTTTACATAACTATCCCATATCTTATACAAAAGATTAGGATTACATCACAATGTATACATCACATAAAAGTAACTGCTACTACTACTACTAGACTAATGGATCTCATCCCAACATTCCGCACTCCACGGTGCTCTTGTACTCCACCTAGGATATGTATGCCATCAAATCCCTGCTCATGGTGTGTCGGGTCTGCCCCTGCTCCGCCGGATAGTGGTATAAACTATCAATCACTCTCTCTATGGCCGAGCAAAAAACTTAACCCATCTTGTTCATCTTCCTCTTCTTACACCTTACTCCATCCTCTAAATCTTCTGCCCTATCATTAGCTCCTTCCCACTTATCCTCGAAGTGGATCCTCTCCATCACTTCCAGCTCGAGCTGAGTACGCAGAGCCTCCTTCTCCGCCTTCTCGCTCAACTCTCTCTGCTCAACCTCCTCTAGTTTTCCTGCCAAGTCTACATTCCTAGATACCAAGCGATGGAAAAGAGCCCCCATATTAATCCCTACCTCCTTTCAGTTAGCAATCTCTACCTCCATATCCTACATCACTAACTTCCTCTGGTGGTCTTCGTCCCTAAGTTTCTAGAACTCGGTCTCTCTCTCCTGAGCCTCATCCTCTAGCTCCTGAACTCTGCAGCCTAACTCCAAGATCCGATCCTCGTACTCTCCCAACATCCTTTCCTCGATTATAGCCTCGTCAGAGTCCTCCATGGGCTCGTCCTCCATGGGTTCTTCCTCTAGATCAGACTCTACCTCTATCTCGTCCTCGTCGTCAAACTCGGACGGTGCTACTGCCTGTACAGGCTCAGCTACTAAAGGTGCCTCATATCCTACATGTATATCCCCGGGCTCTTCCTTGCCACTCTACTAGGTCCTCCCATGTATGTCATCCTACAACCACAAACACAAGATAACAAACAACAAACTCCATTAGAATGTTAAATAAAACATAAGTTCATTGTGTAGAATGAAACTATATTTCATAACCTACTAAATCTCTCCATGAAAACTCTACATGAGTTTCATCCCCTTCTATCTTCTAAGTTTTTCTAAGGTTATAATCTAAGGACTCTCGCTCCTAAGGTTTAAAACTAACGCTTTGATACCAACCTATGACTCCCCCAAATTCAGACCACACGCGTCTCGAATTAGGTGCATCACTTGCTAAATTCTAATAACATACTAACATCTCATGCAACGGAATAATAGAATAATTTACATTTATTTAATATAAATATTCGGGTCCCACGGTCTAGTAACTTAAACATATCATACATATCTAAAACACATCTTAAATATAGCTAATACATAATATGATATAATCTTATTACAATCATCATAATATTCCTAAAAGAGTACAAAGATACGCCGTAACCTTGCCCTTATCTGTGCCAGAGGGTCCGCACTGCTCTGCCTTAACTGAAATGTTTTAGGGAAAACAAGAATGCGCAACGAGTTTGCTCAGCAAGTAATATAACAATAAGGGTGAATAATATAGATTTCAAATCTCAAGGATACAACAGTAAATAATAGTTTAAGAATAGCAAGAAGTATCAATAGTTTTCAATAAATGCCATTATAGACAGAACGATATCAACAAGATTCAAGGTTTAACCATTTCAAGGTTCAAGAATAATGAACACTGAACAGTCACTAAGGACTATGAACTCTTACTAGAATTAACAGTATTATGCTGAAAATCAAATAAAATAAGTACAACAGGTGATCAGCCTAAAGTGCCCTACGTCATGCATAACATTCAATCATACTCATGTGCGCACTTTGGTTCCCCGACAGTTGTATATAATTTTCCCTTCCATGAGGGTTGTTCAGCTCAGTAGAATTATAAGAGTCTGCACCAAGTCAATTGGTTTGGATAGCTTTCTAACATACGATATTAGTTTAGCCGGATTAAATGGCTTAGACAACTTTTGAAATGCATTTAGGAACGATAAGTTCAAATTCTTGCAACAACATCAAAATACAAAATTAATTTTCGAATAACAACAGATATTTGTTTGATGTAAATATAATCGATATGGCAATAATTCGGATTTACACAATATGTAAAGGGGAAAAAGTTTGAGAACTTACATTTAATATCAAAATCAAATGAAGTTAGGAAACTTGCTTACAATGTCCATTGTATAAAATAAATACAAGGGTTAAGATACTTGCACAATATTCAAAGTTGTGTAAGATAGAGAACTTACCTTATGCGTTGTTTATCAACCTAAAGCTTATCAACACTTCACGGACTAAGATATCCTATTGTAACATAGTTACGCATATATGTATTTTCATTAGTTACATAAGTCGAATACATATACTTGATATGTAAGTTAAACACACATATAAGATCCTAACTTAGTCGTACAATCCTACACGTATGTCATTACATATCTTATGTACACATAGCACATAATTAGTTTGTATGATACTAATCAATTAACATAGCTCGTAGGCATCGTTGAATTAGCGTTTTGAAAGTCTTATAAACATTTGTCAGTCTAGGGTCTCCTATCGTCATCATGCTTGTTAACACTTGAACACCCCATTATGCATGTATGGCAGTTTAGGATATCAATATAAATATGTGAGAAATTTTAGATTATTAATTAACATAATCAGACCATTCTGCAAGGTGGCGCGACCGCGCTGGATTTGAACTAGAGAGTGGCGTGGCTGCGCTGCTCCCAGTTCAAACCAGAACTGCAAAGCTAGTTTGCATGGCCTAGCTCGCTTACCTGCATACATTGATGATGACACATGCAGAACATACACGTTATGAGGTTTATGATTAGGTTCGATCTTACATCTTGCCTTTAACATAGTTCGTTATCAACTTTTCATTTAACAAGCTTAACGTGTTCAATTAACAAGACTTCTCATGTTTAGTCAATATACTTACGCAATGAGGTCAATAAGCCTTAATCATACGTGCTCAAGTCATCCTAGTCATGTATTTCAAAGTAACATAGTTTTACTTCTTTAAAACTCATTTGAAACTATGCTTGATTAGCTTGCAACATACATGGCTAGTTAGGTGTACATGCCAATCATGTCTAAATGCATAACTTGTCCTATCATGATAGTCATAAATTTCAGAATGCACATAAGGTAGTTATCAACAAAATTAGTTTTCAAACTCTAAAGTTTTCCTTAAAAATCTCATGTTAAACCAACTAAGCATGCAAAGTAGCTTTACATACTATACATCATACTCATGTACACACATAACTAAACTATATAAGCATGCTCAAGGTCAGAATTCAAAGTATACTTAGTTCGTCAAGTTTCATTCTCTAATGTTAATTTTCCTTTAGAAAGTCATTAAAACCAAGCTAAGGTAAGTGATTACATGTAAGGCAACCTACATTAGCATATCAGAGACAAATCTAGGCATATTCAAGTTAACTAACATGCTCATCAAAACAGAAAACACAAATTGATTTCATGTTCTGCAGAATGGCACGGCCGCGTCGTGTTTGTACTAGGGAGTGGCGCGGTCGCGCCACTCCAGTTCCAGCCCAGGAATCTTTTTGCAATTGCAGAGCTTCAATCCCCTTTCCAAAATTATTTAGTTAGCATGCTTGTATATCATCACATTGCATCTATAACATACATATAAACTCTACTAACATGTTAACATCATTACACCTATCAAACTTCAACTAATTCATGCAATTTCTATGAATTATAATTGTTTGAATTTCAAAATATGTTTAAGTATTATACCTCTTGAAGCTTGAATTGAAACTCCCTTGACTCAATTTCAGATTGCACTCTCAATTCACTCTCTATATCAACTTAGCAGTGTTCTAACCAAATGAAATTGAGAAGAGAAGTCTCCTATTTATAGAGAAACTATGGACCAATTCATGGTCATTGCTCATTGAATCAAACCAAGGGATGAAGGAAGAAGATGATGGGTATACATTAGTTGGTGCAATAGTTGCCAACCACTCTATCAACCCACTCCCCTTGCCATCATTTGCTAGAATGCTAGAATGTTGAGATTGAGAAATGAAGGGGATAGGTCATTGACCTATACACGTGAAAGAGAGAAAATGACACTCAATATAGGGCATTTCATAACACTCAGCAACTTAGAAACAAAAATGCCTACATATTACTTAGGTCTCCATATATATATATCCCTACACAAATGTATATATGTATACATAGGTTTTAATCTCCTTTAAGTTGCAATGAAGCTTTAATGAGTTAATATTATAACATTGTAATAAGTTGGGGGTATATATATACATCATTATATAATCCATGAACATTTGATAATACCGAAATATAATTTAGTTGAGTACTATCATTCCACATTGTCATAACACTTTATTATTTCAATTATACTTATTTATTGAAATAATTATTAAATAACAATTATTTATTTAGTCTAATTTAATATTTCTCATAAAGTACACATTTATTGTATCAACACATAACATGTTGTCACATAAGTTTATTTATGTAACTTATATGACTCATTAAATTTTACCATATAGTTTTATATATTATATAGTCACCTTGTAGTGTCACACCTTATTTCATTTTAAATAGATATAGGTACTATATAACATATGCTTAATCATTACATATTATTGTACATAACAATTAATTGAATAAACATTAATCTACTATATTAATTAATTATTTACTCATTAATATGCTCTTACTCATAATAACAATTAATTAACAATATCATATTAATTAATCCTTCACTTATTAATTCATTTATTCTTTAATCTAATTAAATCATCGTAAATTCCATCATCGTGCCACACAAGGCATTTCACGAGCTTATCATAAATTCTCCACATTTCTCAATTATCATAAAGTCAATTTAATTTAATTTATTTACTCATCGCATGCTTCATAAACGTTTATATTGAAATAAATATTCACACGTTTATTATTAATATCAATAAGAATATTATTCAAAAAATTCACGGTTATTACAGACTCCATTCTCTACCACCGGGGTCAATCACCACAGGCAACGATTTGGCGCAGAAATTTTTGGTCAAATTCTTTCCACCTTCAAAAACACATAAAATGAGGACGGATATTTCTTCATTTGTACAGTTATAGGGAAAGGTACAAAGAGCTGTTGAGAAAGTGCCCACACTATGGATTTCCGCATTGGATGCAGATGAATACTTTTTACAATGGGTTAGGGAGCCATATACGGACAAGCATTGATGCAGCCTCAGGTGGAGCTTTTATGGCAAAGAAGTTTAAGGATGCATGGGACTTGATAGAGACCATGGCGGCAAACAACTATCAGTGGCCGACTATAGAATGACTCAAACCAAGGCAGCGGGTATTTTAGAAGTGGACACTGTGACAGCTCTATCTGCACAAATAGCAACATTATCAAAGAAAATGGATGCAATGTCAATAGGGAACGTACAGCAGGTAGCATTTATATGTGAACTTTGTGCAGGTGACCATCCTACATAACAGTGTGCGATCAATCAAGTTTCGGTACAGTTTATGGGTAGCTATAACAAGCCATTTAACACATATCAGAATGCATATAATCAGGAGGCAAGGAACCATCCGAATTTCTCATAGAGCAACAACTAGAATCAGACTCAGCAACAGGATCCACAACCATCATACCCCCTGGTTTTCAGAATCAACATCAATAGGCAGCTCTGCACCAAGAGAAAAAGACCGATTTGGAGGAGATACTGGAAAAATATATAACGGGAAATGAAGCGACAATGAAAACTGAGGCGGCTGCGATAAAGAATCTAGAAACTCTTTTGGGACAGATTGCTAGTGCATTGAACAGTAGACCCCAAGGAACTTTGCCAAGTGATACCGAGAAGAATTCTAGGGGAGGTCATGAACAATGTCAAGCTGTTACACTTCGGAGTGGAAAATAGTTAGCCGAGCAGAATTCAGAAAAGCCGACGACTAATGAGCAAGTGGAGCCACTTGTGGAAGAGAAAGAAGGAGAAAAATCTGCGATAAAAGAATAAGTTATTACACCGATAGCCTACCCATCACCACCATTTCAACAACGGATCCGAAAATAAAAATTAGAGAAATAGTTTACTAAATTTCTGGAGGTGTTCAAAAAGCTAGACATCAACATTCCTTTCACGGAGGCATTAGAGCAGATGCCTAGTTATGCCAAGTTCATGAAGGATATCTTGTCAAGAAAGAAGAAGTTAGAGGACTTTAAAACTGTGGCACTAACGGAGGAATGTAATGCGATATTGCAAAAGAAGCTTCTACAAAATTTGAAAGATCCGGGTAGTTTCACCATTCCATGCAAAATAGGGAGTTTGGCCTTCAACAAATGTCTGTGTGATTTAGGTGCAAGTATAAACCTCATGCCACTTTCAGTTAATACTCAGTTAGGTTTACCTGCACCTAGACTAACAAACATCTCCTTACAGCTGGCAGATAGATCGGTAATATATCCATAGGGAATTATTGAGGATATCTTGGTAAAAGTGTACAAATTCATCTTCCTAGCGGATTTTATCATCTTGGATTATGAAGAGGATAAGGATATTCCTGATAATCCTTGGGCGACCAATTTTGGCAACCGGTAGGACTCTCATCGATGTTTAAAAAGGAAAGTTGACCATAAGGGTTTAAGATCAAGAGGTAACCTTCAACGTGTTTAAAGCCATGAACTTCCCCAAAGAGGATGAGGAATGTTTTCGGATGGATGTAATCGACAAGATGATGGGAGATAAACAACATCGGATATTGAGTACCGACCCCTTAGAAGCGACATTGATGGGAGACTGTGATGGAGATGAGCCAGAGTTATTGGAATATCTGCAATTGTTAAAGGCACATCCTAGAGTAAGCAGGTTCAAATTACCATTTGAGCTATTGGAAGCAGCAGGAACTTCATCAGTAAGGATGAAGCCATCTCTAGAGGAACCACCGGCACTAGAACTCAAACCCTTACCCAATCACCTAAGGTATGCTTATTTGGGTAATTCATCTACTTTACCTATTATTATTGCATCTGAACTTAACGAATTGCAGGAAAGTAAGCTGTTAAGAGTTCTAAGGGAATACAAGTTTGCTATTGGATGGACTATCGCCGACATCAAAGGAATCAGCCCTTCATTCTGTATATATAAGATTCTGTTGGAGGAATATGGCAAGCCAACAATGGAACAACAAAGGAGGCTTAACCCAATCATGAAAGAGGTAGTGAAGAAGGAGATCTTAAAATGGCTGGATGCTGGAATTATCTACCCAATTTCAGACAATGCATGGGTGAGCCCGGTTCAATATGTCCCGAAGAAAGGTGGTATGACAGTAGTCAAGAATGAGAATAATGAACTGATACCAATGAGGACAGTGACTAGATGGAGGGTTTGCATGGACTATAGAAAGTTGAATAAGGCAACCAGAAAAGACCATTTTCCTTTGCCATTTATTGATCAGATGTTGGACAGACTAGCTGGCCATGAGTACTATTGCTTACTAGATGGGTATTCAGGATACAACCAGATCGTTATTGCAACAGAGGATCAAGAGAAAATGACGTTCACATGCCCATATGGAACCTTTGCCTTTAGAAGGATGTCATTCGGACTGTATAATGCACCGATAACTTTTCAGCGTTGCATGATGGCAATCTTTTCAGATATGGTGGAGCGCAATGTTGAAGTGTTTATGGATGACTTTTCAGTATTCGGGGAATCTTTTGATATGTGTCTCAAAAATCTAATCCTGGTGATGAAAAGATGTGTTGAGACGAATCTGGTGCTCAACTGGGAAAAATGCCATTTTATGGTCCAAGAGGGAATAATACTGGGGCATAAAGTGTCAGGAAAAGGTTTGGAAGTTGATCAGGCTAAATTAGAGAAAATAGAGAATCTGCCACCGCCAACTTCAGTAAAGGGTATTCGGAGCTTTCTTGGTCATGCTGGATTCTACCGCCGCTTCATCAAAGACTTCTCTAAAATTATAAAGCCACTATGCAGTCTCTTGGAAAAGGATGTACCGTTCAAATTTGATGAAGACTGACTAACAGTGTTTGAGTAATTGAAGAAGAAGCTAACCACAGCCCCCATGATCATAGCACCGAATTTGTGTGATGCCAGTGATTATGTTGTAGGAGCTGTACTTGGACAACGCCGGGAAAAAGTATTCCATGCCATCTATTATGCGAGCAAGACACTAACTGATGCACATTTGAACTACACAACCACAAAAAAGGAATTATTTATGGTTGTGTATGCGTTTGATAAGTTTTTTTCTTATTTGGAGCGAACTAAGGTGGTGGTATACACAGATCACTAGGCCATCCGGTATCTAGTTACTAAGAAAGACGCAAAGCCTAGACTAATTCGCTGGATTTTGCTCCTCCAAGAATTTGATTTAGAGATTAAGGATAAGAAAGGGACAAAAAATTAAGTGGCTGACCATCTTTCGCGGTTAGAAAATCCGAGTCAGGACCAAACAGACAATGTAGTAATCAATGAGTCTTTTCCGGATGAACAATTATTTCTGATCCACGGTGAGTTCCCATGGTATGCAGATTTTGCGAATTACTTGGTGAGTAATATTCTCCCACCAGATTTGACACGCCAACAAAAAAAGAAATTCCTACACGATGTGAAGTGGTATGTGTGGGATGAATCGTATCTGTTCCGACAATGTGCTGACACAATGATTCGGAGATGTGTACCAAAAAGTGAAGTAGAGAGCATATTATAGGCATGTTACGCCTCATTATATGGGGGACACTACGGGAGTGAAAGAACGACTGTGAAAGTTCTCCAAGCAGGATTCTACTGGCCCACATTGTTCAAAGATGCACATCAGTGAGTGAAAAACTGCGATAGATGTCAACGAGTGGGGAATATTTCTAAGTAGAATGAAATGCCACTCAACATGATTTTGGAAGTCGAGGTTTTTGATGTATGGGGAATAGACTTCATGGGACCATTTCTGTCGTCGTTAAGTAATTTGTATATCCTGTTAGCAGTTGACTATGTGTTAAAATGGGTGGAGGCCGTTGCACTACCGACGAATGATGCAAAGGTGGTTTTGAAATTCCTACAAAAGAATATATTCACACGATTAGGTACCACGAGGGCAATTATCAGTTCTGTAATAAGTACTTCACCGCTCTTTTGACTAAATATGGGGTCAACCACAGAATTGCCACCGCCTATCACCCTCAGACGAGTGGCCAAGCCAAAGTATCTAACCGAGAGGTGAAGAGAATCTGGGAAAAGGTTGTGAATCTGAATCGAACAGATTGGTCATTGAAACTAGACGACACTCTATGGGCGTATCAGACCGCTTATAAGACCCCAATCGGCATGTCTCTATATCAGTTGGTCTATAAAAAGGCGTGTTACCTTCCCGTGGAACTCAAGCATAAAGCTTATTGGGCGATCAAGAAACTCAACTTTGATCTATCAGCAGCAGGGGAGAAAAGGCTTTTGCAAATCAATGAGCTAGATGAATTTTGCCTTCAAGCATACGAGAATTCAAAGTTGTATAAAGAAAAGGTCAAGAAATGGCATGATTAGAAGATAATGGAAATAAAGTTTGAACCGGTCCAGTTAGTATTGCTATTCAACTCTCTGTTGAAACTTTTTCCCGAAAAACTAAAATCCAGGTGGTCGGGGCCATTTACCATAAAGACTGTATTTCCACACGGCGCCGTTGAGCTCTATGGTCGGGATCCTACAGAAATAGTCAAAGTGAACGGCCAATGCCTCAAGCATTATTGGGGAGGTGACATCGATCGCCAAGTGATCGCGGTCGACCTGATCGAGCCAATCTGAAACAGGGACTAGTCAGACTGAAAGACTGAAAATCAAGCGCTCGATGGGAGGCAACCCATCCTTTACGTTCATTTGTATTATATCTATGTATATTAGTAGAGTCATTCTTAATTAGTATAATTTGAGTTCTTAATAATGCATGTTCTGACAATTTTCAGGTTGTTCGTGCAGATATAGGCCAAGTGCAAGACTATTCAAGCCAATCATCAGTAAGGTAAACATTAAAGACCAAAGGGTAGTCTACTCATGCATTTCCAGCAGATAAAGGCAGAAAAATTTCAAGTCTAGAATTCCTCTAGGCCAGGCCAAGGCCAAAATGCCCGCCCTCGCGGACTTGTCCTTTGCATAGTACCCGCCCCCACGGGCTTCCCAAGCACAAAATGCCGCCCCGAAGGGGGGTCGGCAGATCAGTTCTTTAAAACTGATTTTAGCACTTCATGTGGGCTATTCTAACATAAAAGAAAACCCTTGGCTGCAGAGAAACACCACCAAAGTCCATATCTTCACTTCCAAAGCACCTATCAAGTGAGATTTCATTCACAACCGAATCCTACCATTGGAAAATCAACAACATCCCCAATCTATCATCAGTCAACAACAAATCAAGGTATACAAGTTCACTTCTTCATTTGGGTCAAAAGTTTGGCTGCAAATTAGGGTTATCTATTTTGAATTTCTAAGTTGTAATTGAACTTGGTGTGATTGCTATATATATCTTTCTTGACTGGTTGTGTGAGACAAATTTGGGGGAAAGCACAGAAACAACCATAACCAATCAAGCTACATTGTTATTGCACCCCACCTGTTCGACAGAAAGCCTCAACCAAAACTCTTCATTAATTAGTTGATTTTGAGCACTTGAACAACATGCCACCAAAAGCACCTAAGAGACAGAAGGGTGAAGAATCGTCCACCCCGGCTAGGATATTTAATAGATTAAAATTCTGCAGTGAGACCGCCGCCGACAAATTTGATTATTTGGCGGGAAAGAAGTTAACCCTCGAGCGTGGCCTCCGGCCCGATGCGTCGAATGGGGAAATGTCGCTACATATTCTAGATCAGGGCTGGGACACTTTCACGGATCAGCCCGACGCGGCAGTGGTGGCCGCGGTAAAAGAGTTCTACGGAAATGTCGAGGATATATCCCCGTTTAAGGAATTCGTCAGGGGGAAATTGGTTGATTTCAGTGTCGCGACAATAAGTGACTTCTACAATCTACAACCTCCGACAATTTATAAGTACAATGAGTTCAGAGATGGGGGGCCTGATTACGATGAAATCCTTATAGAAATTTGCAAGTCGGGCATAGTGTGGAGAAGAGGCAAGAAAAGGGGCATTGATCATGAGCTCAAGCTTAAGCCTCTACGGGAAATTTTGGTATTCGTTCCTCTGTGCCAAGCTCCTTCCTTCGACACATACAAGTGAGGTCACTAAAGAAAAAGTCTCCCTCTTGTATGCTATCCTTAATGATTGCGACATCGACATCGGGTCAATCATCAATTTCTTGATTCTCCGATGTTTGAGAGGATTAATGTCGGGAGGTTTGCCACATCCATAATTGATTATCAGGTTGTACCGCCGTGCTGGTGTAAGGTGGGTGGACGATGAGCTCACTTAGCAGCCACTCCAGCAGCTAGACACGAGGATGATTGCTAAATTCGAACGCTGGCCGTTGGCACCGCCACATCCCTGCTGTCTAGGCTTCAATTTTCCTGCAGCAGCGGATGCGAAGAAGGGAGAGGCCATGGCTACGGATTATGTGCTGACTGGGGAGGATGCATTGGAGGCAGACAGACTGCCTGCAGAGGGAGAGGCAACTACGTCGAGCACTCCTAGCTCGGCGAAGTTTATGTTCAGTTCTCAGTTTAGAGCTCTGCAGCAGCAGTTGGCTGAGCAGCGCCAGGTGGATGACAGAAAGAAAGACCGGTTGGTGGCGTGGCAAAGCCACATGTTCGACACACAGAACCAATTTAATGCCGCGACTGCTGAGGCATTTGCTAGACTGAACACTTTCGTCTATCCTTTCCCATTTCTGACCCCACAGCCACTTCCTGGTTATCCATCTTCAGATTCTGATGTGGAGGAGGTTGAGCCAGATACATGAGTGTCAGGGAAGTCCTCTAAGCTTTAGTTTCTTTATTTTTCATCAATGATGACATTGTGATACTTAAGTTTGGGGGTGTTATGTATATTATTCTTATTCATCATGATATTGTTAGAACTTGCGGCTAGTTAGCATTGCATGATAGTAGTAGTTTATTACTTGCATTAGTAGTTAATTGCATGAGTAGGTTAGTTAAGTGTTTTTATACTTAGTTTAGTTAAGTGTTTTTATGCTCATATATATATAAAAAATTGATAAATCAGAAAATATCAAAAAAGAGTCGTTAATTAGGATTGCATGAGTCAAGTATGTCAGTTGGTATGAAGTAACTTTAGCCAGTGATGAGAATGGACTTACATAGAATTTGAACAATAATGATACCTAGGACATATATGTAATTTCAGACCTTTACATGAATCGTTGCCTGTTTGACACTGTTGTACCGGTTAGCACGTTAGGATAACAATGTAGTCAACTTGGGTTGAATAGTCACATAATTAACGTCTTGAACAAAATTGTGCTTTAATGACAGAAATTTAGTGAACTGATAGTAATGACTAAGATTAGGCAGAAACCTAAGTTTGGGGGGAAAATATGGGAGCTATCTAAATGAAAAGAAAAGAAAATGATTTTTTTTTGGAAAATATGAAAAAACAAACAAAAAGAAACTAGTGAATAAAAACAGTAAATCGTTTGGTTTCGTGGCCTTTGATACTTGAGAAGTAGGCCCTAGTGGATGTTCTTACACCCCCCCCCCCTAAAGCCATTTGGTTTGGGTGTCGTTAGTCGAAAGCTCGCTACATGGGTATCACTGAAAAGCCTAATGGAACTAAACATTGCACAGTCATGAGTAAAGTATATGTACAGGAAATGAGCAAAATGCCCCCATAAATGAATAAAGATAGAAAATCTCCCATATTGACTTCCGGCTTGGTTGATGTTAAGTCAAGGTTGCATTATCTTGTTCTCGCGATCTCTTGAGTTAAAGCTATATTTTCTTTCTAAGATGCGTATTATGTGATATATTTGAACTGTAGTTGATCATATTGTTATCGAGCACACACACACTGCAGTGGTGTTAACAGGTATTGATTTATAAATTGGTTTGAACTGCAAATATGTCTTTGAGTGGATTTGTTGTTTATATTTGTTGTGATTTCTCTGAGGCAATATTGGTTAGCTTTGTATTATCTGACAGTCGCATTCGTAGGCATTATATTTATTTGCATATGCATTGTTTTGCTTGAGGACAAGAAAAGTTTCAAGTTTGGGGGTATTTGATGAGTTGGTTTTACACCTACGAATTGATGTCCATTATAGCTTGATTCTTGGCTATCTTGAGTTGTTTTAGTGTATTTTACTCTGGTTTTGTGTCGTTGATTGCAGGAACCGGAATGAATGGGAAATCGGGACTTAATTGAAGATTTTGCAGCTTGTCAAGAAAAGTGGATGCCCGTTGGGGCGGGCTATCAAAAGGCAAATACCCCGCTGGGGCGGGGGAACAAGAAACTCAGTAGCAACAAGTGGCTACTGTGACGCCCCCAAATCTGGGTCCCAAGAACCTCAGACTTGGTGCGTTACGGTACTTCATTATCATTCATATTTCGCATGTAACAACCCAAAAATCTATAAGATCTTAAATAATTAAAATAAAGGTTAAAGAATAAAACCTAGATGAGAATTTGAGGATTTATTTTAAAAAAATTAAGTAAAACCTATATGGTTTACTATTTGAATGAAAATAGAGAAAATATGGGTTATAAATTTTCAAAACCCTAGAAAATAGATTTATATGTACTTGAAGGAAGATGAGTATATGTATATATATATATATATATATATATATATATATACCTAGTAAGGTGCTATATATTTTAGCAAGAGGAATGATAAACTACGTTAAGGATATGAGAATCAAGATAAAACTATGTTAGTAATTAGCATAGTTTGAATGTTGGCCTTGACTGGCAAATAAGAAGATGAATAAGTATAAAGTAATTAGCTAATATGATTAGCATTAAAAATGGAGTAAGTTAAAACTCAAAATTTGAGTTAGAGATAGAATTTTGAGGCACGGACTGCTCAGTTGCGTTCAGAACGTCAAGTTTAGTAAGAAAAGATAATAAACACAAAATGTGTAACGGTTGACTTTTTGGGTCAAAGTCAACAATTGACTTTTATGGAGAAAAGTCAAAATTAGAGTTAGAAGTGGAATATGTTATGATTTATGTAAACTATGTATGTGATTAAATAAATATACACTATATAATGTGTATACATTTATTTTGTATAAAAAGAGAATGAAGAATAAAGTTAAGTAACCTAATATATATATTAGGTATAGTAATTAAATAACCTAAGAGGTTATAATATGGGAGAATGTTAGTATATAAAAATATATACTGACCTTGAGATATTTATTTTATATATCTCAAATAATTAATTTTATAACCTAAGTAAACCAAGTCTAATTGGGTTATGAAATTAAAGAGGCATGAGTAAGGAATTTATTTCAAATGTGAAAAATAAAAACCCTAATTAAATGATTAGGGTAGAATAGAATTAAAAGTATTGGACTATAATAATATCATAGCCCAAGAAATTAGATAGAGTGGCCCAACTAAGCCCAACAAGTCAATGGACTTAATAGAAAATTGAGTTAAGGTATCAAACGCTAATTATATACTCAATAAACTTGAATACGGCAAGTCTAATTGGGTTATATAAATGAATTAATATTATTGATGGATAATAATATGGAAATATCAATAATAATGAGTATTAGTGCAAGAGTTAATAAATTAAGAAAGTAAGTAATTTAAGCAAGCCCAATTATTTAATTAAGCATGAGACTTGTAGATAAAGTGATTTAAGGAAAATTAAATTATTAAACTAGCTAGCCTAATATATTATGTATAGGGAAAGTATAATAATGGTATAATTTAATTATGGCTGGAAGCCCAAGTTCATTTTAACTAGTAAGAAAACAAGAAAAACAATGCAAGCCCAAAATAATTTAGCAAAAAGCCCAAGTTAAGCCCACTTGGGGAATGATATTTTAGTTATTATATGGAGCTTAAAATAAAATAAAACAATTGGATGTACAAGGCCCATGTGGCCGAAAATTGTGGGAGAGGAGAAAGGGAGGTGTATGTGATAATTAGTTAACTTTAGTAGGTAAATTACTTTTTAGGTGTTATTTTAATAATGGTGCCAACACTTTTGGGTTCTCTTGCAAGCAAAACTTTTCATAATGAGAGAGATAGAAAGGAAATACAAGATATGATAATAATGTATAGATATACATTATATAATTATATCTTTTAACTTTAAGTAAATAAAAGATAACTTTTTATTTTATCTTAGTTCATTTCCTAAGCAAAAGAAAGAGAAAACAAGCAAAGAGAGAGAAAAAAGGGGAGAGGAACGGCAGCCTAGGGGAGAGAAGGAGAAAAAAATTCTCCATGGAAGAGAAGAAAAAGAAGAAGAAGAAGAAGAATAAGAGGAAGAAGAAGAAGAAGATCAATCAAGGTATAAACCTTTTTTTTTTCTAAGCTTTCCTCTCATTTATTTTAGTGATTTGATGAAGAGGGATTTCTGATTTGGAAGTTTAAAACCCTGTAATCTATGTGTTTTCCATAGATTCAAGTATGAATCTAACATATTCAAGTGTTAGAAAGTGGATCAAAAGAAAAGAAAGGGTACTAGGTTTCTAGAAAACTAGAAAACCCTAGCTTTCTCTCCCTTTGAGCAACTAGTATTTTAAATCTACACCTTCTTTTCGCGATCCGTCAAAGAGGGGTACTAGATATATGTGTTGAATAATAAACCCAAGTGGTAGAACTCAAAAATCACATTTCTAAAAGTCGTGGTATAGGTTTTGGTGAAAACAGTCCATGTAATGGACAAAAGGAGGTTAAAAAGTGTTCTGACCGTCTTCCCCAAGGGCATTTTTGTCAACTTTTTTTGTTTTAAAAATTCTGGAAAAATCTGGAGAGTTAATATCATAGGTTATCTAGATCCTGTAAAAATTTGAGAATTGTTGGCCATACGGAATGGGAGTTATGAATTTTACGGCTAAGGGCTATGTTTAGAAATCTACACAAATAACTCTCTGTATGTAAGTCCAAATATTATGACATTTTTACTGGAAGTACATGTGTATAACAGGATCTTACCCTGAACATTTTAGAAATTTTGGAGACAAACTCGATTTATGAAAAATATGACAATATTTGCCTATTATGGACTTTTTAAAAATAGTAAATGTATTTTAAAAAATTTTGGAAAATTGTATTTTCATTAGGGGAATATATAAGGTTGATTTCCAGAAAATAAATTATTTTAGAGATGTTTTGCTATTTTTCACATAAATGATGTTATATGGATAAATGGATTAAATTGAATATATGATGTGAAAAATATGGAAACTAAGATTTTACGACTTGAGACCCTTAAGCATGGTTGATGCAGAATTTTGATGGAGGTTTCGGTCAGTAGTGAAGAGTTATGACGTTTATGGCATTCAAGAATGCTTAAACAAATTAATTAAGGAAATGAAAACAATTAAAATAAAATTATTTATTAATTGATTAAATGACTTAAAATATTTTTACATGATATTTGATTGAAATATCATTAGTAGTATTTGACTTGAATGTTATTAAAAGGTTAATAACATTAGTTTAAAATATTATTACATAATTAATAATATTAAACGGGAAATTAAAATAGAGAATTACTTTATTTTAATTGTAGTTGTTAGATTTGGTATTCAAAGAACTATATTGTGTTTATAGTCTGTTGAAAGAAGAATCCAGGGTACTGAATTTGATTTCGGGTTGCTGAAATTGAATTCAGTCTGCTGAAGTTGATTATGGGATGATGAAATGATTTCGGTTTACTGAATTTGGTTTTGATCTACTGAAATAGTGATTTCAGGATGCTGAAATGTAACATGGTTTACTTATATAGTATTTTTAGTTTACTAAAATGTTGTCTAGTTTACTAAGATAACATATAAAGAGAAAACTTATAAGTATAAGTTATGACATGATTAAAAGATTATCAAAATATAATTGTGGTACGAAGATTTTAATGTAATGTCTAATACTTCAGTATATGATTGAATGTTAGACAATTTAATATAAGATGATAATAATTTATAAAGTGAGTGATTAAGTATTAAGTCTAAAGTAGTACAGTCGTATTCTACAATAGTTGATGTATAGTATCTGGCCTAAACAATTCCTTCAGGGAGCGAAGGTATATACGAATTAGCAACCGATCTAACTCGCTGTGAAAACAGTGTAGACGAGACAGAAACTAATTTGTTGGTTGTTTGTGGGAAACCACTCAGTATACTATATTGAATACTATTAAAGACTGAAGGTGTGCTAGGTTTAGATTTGTGAATTCGTATGGTGTTAAGGAATTATCAAGTATTTGACTATCTAGTTAAATTGTGCGCCCCCAAATTCGGATACCTTCAAACCCAAGATATGGTGCTACACGGTGCTACAATCTACTCATACATTCAATTGAGGAAATCAATATCAATGCATAAGTTTACTAATTATTACATACTATTAATCCTTTCCCAAGTATTCGTAACCAATACATCGTTCTGTGTCATAATATCAGTAAATACAATACTAATACTAATGTTATTACAAAGGGTCACTACTTGTCCAGCTTGGACTTGTCTTTGTCTTTAACGGATCCTTCAGTCCGTTCGTTCTTAGCTGAAATCATTTAGTTTTAAGCAAGAATGAGCATAAATAGCTCAGCAAGTTAAACAGTATATCTTTAAACCACAAAATCAAGAATCATATCTTTTGGTCTTCAATAACTGTACAATAGTTATGAAGTACTTAAGAATAATCAAAATATCGTTTTGATTCCTTTAAAACCATTCCCAAGGATTTTATAGCCTCTTCGGAATCCATCTTAGTCAACGACCACGAACCATATTTTAGTTCTCTTTCATGAAAGTAACAACCCGGCATGAAGGACGTAAGTTCGATATAGCTTACAAGCACATCTATGTGATCGGCCTGTAGTACTCTATGTTGATCAACACTCATACATTAAACGTGTTTACGTTTAATTGGTGGCAACCTCACGTGCCTGTCAAATTAACGACGTTTAAAACTTTTGTTTTATTCACACTCAGGTTTACATGAGAATCCATACCAAGCAATTGGCATAGGATCACAACATTGTATATATTCTAGAGAGATTTGTGGAAAAATCCACCAAAATATGATTAGTCTCAGTCTAGCAGAGTCAAATGGCATTGACTATTCAAGAACAGTTTATGCATAAGCAATTATGCACACTGACCACTTGCCCAACCATAAAGTATAGATAAGGGTTTAGCAAAACTTGCATTCATAATAAAGTATAAACGAAGTTAGGAAACTAGCCTTTGCAACTTCTAAACCTTTACACGTAGTATATTCAGTCTTTACAACGTCTACAGAGCATAACACAAAGCATACCTATGAGATATCATCGTCGATATACCAAGTATAGCCTAACTTCCCCTTCTTGTATAACTAAATCGAAACGTTAAATTAATAACATTCATTTAAGTTATTTAATGTTCATTACGGCTTATTAACATCCTATGTTATAAACCAACTCTTCTTAATCATCACTAGGCATGATGATAAACGAGTACTTAACTTGTTCCTTAACTTAGTTTTGGTAAACGTCCAAAACTTAAGTTTAATTTCATTTAGTTAACATTTAATCCTCATCCCTTGGTTAAACATGTTGTTTAAAGAGTGTATATTCATCACTTACTAGCCCCTTAATGATATGCAAAATGTTAAGTAACTACTAAAAATGTTCAAATTTTCTGACATGTTGGCGCTGCAGCGCTAGGTTTTCCTCTTGGAGTGGCGCTGCAATGCTACCCCTCCAGAGATTTCTCCGGGGAGTGGCGCTGCGGCGCCGGATTAAGCCTATTGGCTGGCGCTGCGGCGCTAGCTCGGCAACTCAGAAAAAATTCTAAGTCTTGAAAATTCTAAAATTCCGGAGTCCGTAACTTGATCGTTATAACTCGTAATTGATTTGTTCCAAAGCCAAAAGTTCATAAACGACATGCTCTATCATCCTATCAAGTCGGAATTCATTTCCAAATCCGTCGGTGAGAAATTTTTTGATTAGTCCATTTTTGCATTTTCGTTAAACGTTCGTGAACGTTCGACGCTCAAATCTTCGTTTTAAGTCGAAATCAATCCGTTCTTAGCTCTCGCAAGTCTTATTTACCTAAATACACGTGTTGCAATAAAAAACCATCATTTTCGATGCACACGGCGACTTTTGACTTCTAATCCAAGAAATTTAGGTTTTCGACGATTAACGTCTAATCGCGTAACTTTCGTCGAATCTTCGTTCTTCGTTATTATTAGCTCAAATCAATGGGAATCAATCCCATAGTTAATTATTAATAATTCTTATCATTCAAAACATTTAAGTTTTAATGGTTTAATAAGTTCATTAGTCCATTTCATAAGATTTCACTAAGTTCATTGATTTGTTCTTCATGAGTTCTTAGTGTCTTCACATGCATGGCTTATTAGGGTTCCTAATTAACCATTACTCTCCTTATAACTTCTCAAAAGGCATAACTCCTTTAATCACTTCTCTATCAAAACTATTATAGAAAGAAGAGATGATGTTTATTTAATTTCCATTGTTATACCTTAAGGATTCTTGCTTGAATGAGTATGGAGACTCAAAGTCTTTCTTAGCTTCTTGGTAGATGAATTAGCTAGGCAAGGCACAAGCTTCTTCTTCTTCTTCTTCTTCTCTCTCTCTCTCTCTCTTTGTTGGTGGAATTGTTAAACAACAAAATATGATGGGCAAGGCTCTCTATTTATAGAGTTGGCAAGGCTTAGGGTACAAAGGCCCAACCTCCTCTACTATTCCCACCTCCTCTCCTTTCTTTCCCACCAAGTTAAGGCCCATGTGCTAGCACATGGTCAACCATGTCTCCCCTTGTGCTCTCCCATGTCCCCCCATGTGCTCCCACATGCTCTCATGTGACCTTGTTCCCCCATGTCCAACATAGGTTGTGGGTTGAACCATGGGTTTAAACCACCCAATGGTTCGACCCACGGGTTAAACTTATTAACTTTTAATTCCAATTAATTCTAATTCACTTTATTTTAACTTATTTACTTCGTATAAAATTTATATTATACGTCGTATTAATTTTCGTATCTTCTCCGCATAATTCTTGTACAATACTTCGTATTATACGCGTATTGGTTCCGTATAATAATCATATATTATTATACGTAAATAATTAATCAATAATTTCACTTTCCCTAACGCTTAGGCTTTAAGTCCCTACGCGAAAATTTCGTAAGCCATAAACGAATTATTATTACATAATCCACCTCGCCTTGAAATCCTATCATTACGCGTTTCTCAAAATTTCAAAATAAATTCGCGAGCAAAAATGGATGAATAGTGATTCTCTCACTTTTCCTCCCGAGAAAACTTTTCTCGGCTAACTTAACTTTTCACGGTATATTACCGTCAAATCTTTCGACAGAACGTCCTTCTGACATTCCGAACTCTCGAAATGGCATAGGGACTCAACCCCTAACCCTTAGGGTCAAACCCTAACTCTTAAGGTTGAATATTATCTATTTCATCTTTTTTCAAAATATTTTTATTCTCGAAAACCTTTTATTTTCATCTTATAAATTCATATCATTTATTCCAAGCACGTAGCCAGAATCCTACTCATTTCTGTATTCTCTAGGTCGTAAAATGACCTACAATTAGCTTACTCAGTTTAATAAACAAATAATCCAAACTTTATTCACTAATTAAAATAAAAATTCATTTTCATAAACGCTCGATTTTCTCGGGCGTTACATTCTCCCCTTCTTATTAGAATTTTGTCCCCAGAATTATAATACAAGTTAATCAAATAAATGAGGATAAGCCTTCCTCATCTTGTCCTCAAGTTCCCACATTGCTTCTTCGGCATTGTGGTTCCTCCATATCACCTTCACCGAAGGTATAATTTTGCTTCTTAACGCTTGTTCCTTCCTATCCACAATTTGAATAGGAATCTCTTCATAAGTTAAGTCTTTCTCGACTTGAATTGGTTCATACTTGATTACGTGCTTGTAATCCGGCTTATAGGGACGCAATACCGAAACGTGGAACACGTTATGGATATGCCCCAACTCTGGAGATAATGCTATCTCATATGCTACCTCTCCTACCCTCTTCAAAATTTCAAACGGTCCTATGAACCTAGGGTTTAACTTTCCCTTTTTCCCAAAATGCATCTTCCCCTTCCAAGGTGACACCTTCAGGAATGCTTATGAACGACTTCAAACTCTCTGTTCTTCTGATGTGGATCAGCATACTTCTTCTGTCTGTCCTGAGCTGCTACTAGCCGCGTTCGTATTAACTTAACTACTTCCGTAGTTTGTGTACCATCTCGGGTCCTACCATTCGACACTCTCTCACTTCATCCCAACAAAGTGGCGTTCGACACTTCCGTCCATATAACGCTTCGTAAGGCAGCATGCCTATACTAGCGTGATAACTGTTGTTGTAGGCGAACTCTACTAATGGTAGATGATCGTCCCAACTCCCCTTGAAATCCATAACGCAAGACCTTAGCATGTCTTCTAAAGTCTGAATTATTCTTTCGCTTTGTCCATCTGTCTGTGGATGGTATGTCGTACTTAATCTCAGTTGTGTTCCCATCTGCTCTTGCAAACTCTTCCAAAAATTTGAAGTGAATCGCAGGTCGCAATCTGAGAAGATTGAAACTGGCACTCCATGTCTTGAGACAATCTCTTTAACATAAAGCTTAGCTAACTGGTCTAAATTGTATCTGACTCTTGTCGGCAATAAATGAGCCGACATCGTCAAATGATCCACTATTACCCAAATAGCGTCGTATCCTTTCTGCGTAGTTGGAAGTCCCACCATAAAGTCCATCGTGATATGTTCTCACTTCCACTCCGAAATCTCCAATAATTATAACAAACATTGATGTTCGGCCTTAACTTTTTGACAAGTTAAGCACCTACTGACGTACTCTGCTATCTCCCTCTTCATATTTAACCACCAAAAATTGGTTCGAAGGTCTTGATACATCTTGGTGCTACCAGGATGAATCGAGTACCTCGAGTGATGCGCTTCATTCATTATCTCCTCTTTTAACTCTGGCTCACACGGAACCCAAACTCTTCATTCAAATTTCAATAACCCTTTGTTATCAATATTGTACACTATTTCAGTACCGTCTGCAATCTTCTTCCTTATCCACTCGCACTCATCAGCTCTGAGTTGCACTTCCTTCACCTTTTCCACTATTGTGGGTTGAACTTTAATTGCAAACAGTTTCTCCCCTTCTTTGATTGGACATTGCACTTCTAACTCCATTCTTGCCTTCTCTGTCACCAGCTCATCTTGAGATGTTAACATCAATAGCTTCTCCCTACCCTTCCTACTTAAGGCGTCGCCGACCACATTCGCCTTCCCTGGGTGATACAGGATTTCACAGTCATAATCCTTTATCAACTCCAGCCATCTCCTCTGCCTCATATTCAACTCCTTCTGTGTGAAGATATACTTTAGACTTTTATGGTCTGTGTAGATCTCACATTTCTCCCCATATAGGTAATGCCTCCAAATCTTTAAGGCAAAAACCACTACGGCGAGTTCAAGGTCATGGGTAGGATAATTCCCCTCATACTCCTTCAACTGCCTAGATGCATACGCAATGACCTTGTCATACTGCATGAGCACGCAACCCAGTCCTTTATGCGAAGCATCGCTATACACTACAAAATTCCCTGTCTCACCCGGTAACAATAATATAGGGGCTTGACTCAACCTCTTCTTCAGCTCTTGAAAGTTGTCTTCACACTTTTCTGTCCATACGTATTTCACCGTCTTTCTGGTTAAGTTAGTTAATGGAGTAGCTATCTTTGAGAAGTCCTGTATGAAACTTCGATAGTAACCCGCTAACCCTAGGAAACTCCGCACCTCAGTCGGTATTTTCGGTTGTTCCCAGTTCATCACTAATTCCACCTTCGCTGGATCCACTGAAACTCCTTCCTTGTCAATGATGTGCCCAAAAAATTGCACTCTCTTTAACCAAAATTCAAACTTTGTGAATTTCGCATACAACCTCTCTCTTCTTTGTGCCTCCAACACTAATCTCAAATGTTTCGCATGGTCCTCCTTCGTCTTGGAATAGACTAGGATATCATCAATGAACACTACGACGAACTTGTCCAAATATTGTTTGAACACTAGATTCATCATGTCCATGAATGCGGCTGGCGCATTCGTCAACCCAAATAACATCACTAAGAACTCGTAATGGCCGTAACGAGTCCTAAATGATGTCTTAGGTACATCCTCCGCTCTAACCTTCAACTGGTGATACCCCGTACGTAAATCAATCTTCAAAAAATATTTTGCCCCTCTCAACTGATTAAAAAGATCATCGATCCTGGGCAATGGGTACTTATTCTTTATTGTTAGTTTGTTTAACTCTCGGTAGTCGATACAAAGCCTTAACGACCCATCCTTCTTCTTTACAAATAGTACCGGTGCTCCCCATGGAGAAACACTCGGTTGAATGTACTTCTTGTCCAATAATTCTTGTAACTGAATCATCAAATCCTTCAACTCCACTGGCGCCATACGATATGGTGCCTTTGACACTTGTGCCGTACCTGGCGCAAGGTCTATAACAAATTCGGTCTCTCTATCGGGTGGAAGGCCTGGCAAGTCACTCAAAAATACATCGGCATATTCATTAACTATAGGTATCTGTTCCAACGTTGCTCCCAATCGTTGGGTATCAACAACATGGCACAGGTAACCTTCGCATCCCTTCTTTAATAATTTTCTAGCTTGTGTCATGGTTAGGCAACTACAGCGTCCTGGTGATTTACTACCGTAGAACACTACCTTGGGTTTCTTAGAAATTCGAAGATTCACACTCTTATTTTGGCAATCTATCATCGCCCCATGGTTAATTAACCATTCCATTCTGAGAATTACATCGAATTCCCCCAACCGTATCGATATAAGATCTACCGACAATTTGTTACCTTTAATATCCACACAACAACTCCTATGAACTGAGTCTACAGGAATTACACCGTCGTTTGCTACCTTAATGTTTAAAGGTATTACAAGTTTTTCGGGGAGTAATCCTAATTGTTTAGGAAACTCACATGCTATGAACGAACATGTTGCACCTGAATCAACCAATACATATGCATTAATGCCGTTGACCAGAATGATACCTGCTACGACGTCGCTTGATGCTACCACATCTTGGACCGTCATATTAAAAGTACGAGCAGTCGGTCTACCCTGTGGTACTGCACAACCAATCGCCAGCTTATTGCCGCTAGCTCCCCTTCTTCGGACAGTTACGTGTCATGTGGTTAGTAGATCCACATAGAAAACAACCGCGACTCTTCTTTGGACTGGGACAGTTAGGCAAAATATGCCCCTCCTGTCCACAGTTACAACAGACCGCCTTACCCTTGAGGCAGACTCCCAGATGAGTCTTACCGCAATTCTTGCACGCTTCCATCTTCCTCTTGGAAAACTCCTGTTTTACTCCGGTATTCCCGGAGTTGAAATCTTTCCTCTTCTAGCCACTTCCACTGGCTCCCTCGATCTTGACTGATACCTCAGTCTTAGCCTTATTCTTCTTCTCGTTGTGGCATAAGGTCAACGCCTCACTCCCACTCTCTGCGATAACTGCCTTTTCTAACACCGCTCCAAAGGTAACACTTTGGAAAATTGATATTCGGTTGTAGAGCCAAGGTTTCAATCCCTGCTCGAACCGTCGTGCCTTCCACAACTCTGTGTCCACTTGGTGTGGAGCAAACCTTGCCAGTTCATTGAACCTGGCTGCGTATTGGGGCACCGTCATGTCCCCCTTCTTCAGTTCTAGGAATTGAATCTCCATTCTCCCCTGCATGCTCGTGGGGAAGTAGTTCTCGAAGAATAACTCCTTGAATCGCTCCCACGTAACCACTTCTGTTCCGGCCCTACCCTGGTTGGCTTCCCACTAGTAGTTGGCCTCCCCCTTCATTAGGTAAGTCGCAAAAGAAGTCTTCTGCACCTCACCGACATTTTCAATTACAAATGCCTTCTCTATTTCCTTTACCCATACCTGGGTGGCGATAGGGTCCGTAGTTCTATAGAACTCAGGCGGACCTATTATCTTGAACTCCTTAAAGGTAGTCCCCCGACCTACCCCAAGATTAGTGCGTACGGTACCTCTCGTTCGATTGAGAGCCGTAGCTAGAAGATTCATAAATTTATGCATCGGGTTTTTATTCCCTTGCTCCTCCTCATTACGAGGTTCTTCTTCTTGATTTCTTGCACGTCTTCTTGGCTGCAATTTCTGTTAATGTGAAAACATTTTGTCATTCTTTATTCCTTTATTCGGTTATTATTAACCATCAAATAATAACTCAATCACATTGCCAAGTATTTTCAATAAAACCTTTCTATTAAAATACTTCCTTGCAGTATAACACTACACTTTACATTACATGGCTTTAGCCATTTACAATACTATCCCGCAATCACTTTCTAAAAGTTGGGATTTACAAAAGACTACCCTTATCTATACAAAAGAGGGTTTTACGTCATCACTAGCTATACACATATTTACATAGCTATTTACATCGCTATCTTTTCTATACATACTACGGAACTACATCTGCAACACGGCATTCATGTAATCCGCATCAGCCATACTGGCCACAATGTCCCGGCTAATAGTATGCCGAGTCTGTCCTTCCTCCACAGGATACTCAGCCATCTGCTACTGGTAATCCTCGTGTGAACACCTATGAATATAGCACATTCTACCTATCTTTTGCTTCTTGTTCAGAAGCTCCGCCTTCAGTTCCTGGACTTCTAGCTTCAAGTCCCGGACTTTATCCTTAGCCAGCACTTTCTCATCGTGCTCAGCCTCCCAGAAGATCTCCATATCCTCTTTATCTTCTACCACATCATCCACCACTTTCTTGAGGTCACGGACCTCCTTACTCAGTAGGACATTTCTGTCCAGTATTGCCATGAACAACATTTTCATAGACTCCCCTTGTTCTGACTCCTCTGCTTCCCCCTCATTAGGCAATACTTTATTAATCGGCATTGTCTCCACCTCCTCAGTAGACAGTACCGTATTAATCGGTACTGACTCAACCTCCTCCTCTGACATACCCTTAAACAATGACGCGTAGTCAAAGTTATCGGAGTACTCAGACGGATCCTCTTCTTCTATATTAGTTCCCTCTAAGATTACCATAAGTATCTCTGCTACTGGCATAGGTACCACCTCTACAAAGTTGACGAAATCTTCGCTAATCTCATGTATTTCATTATACATGCTCATTATTCCTGTTATCTACATAAAACATAAATAACTGGATTAGTATACAATCAAATATGAACAGTTTATATCACATTTAATATGTTTAAGGTTACTTTCTTCTTTCAAAACTTTACCCGAGTTTGTTAACTTCAAATTTCTACTTCACTTCTCCAAGTTATAGTCTAAAGTTTTTACCCCTTAAGTTTTATAACCTACAGCTTTGATACCAACTTGTGACGCCCCCAAATCCGGGTACCTTCAAACCCAAGATATGGTGCTACACGGTGCTACAATCTACTCATACAATAAATTGAGGACATCAATATCAATGCATAAGTTTACTAATTATTACAGACTATTAATCTTTTTCCAAGTATTCGTAACCAATACATCATTATGTGTCATAATATCAGTAAATACAATACTAATACTAATGCTATTACAAAGGGTCACTACATGTCTAGCTTGGACTTGCCTTTGTCTTTACCGGATCCTTTAGTCCGTTCGTTCTTAGCTGAAATCATTTAGTTTTAAGCAAGAATGAGCATAAACAGCTCGACAAGTTAAATAGTATATCTTCAAACCACAAAATTAAGAATCATATCTTTTGGTCTTCAATAACTGTACAATAGTTATGAAGTATTTAAGAATAAGCAAAATATTGTTTTGATTCCTTTAAAACCATTCCTAAGGATTTTATAGCCTCTTCGGAATCCATCTTGGTCAACGACCACAAACCATACTTTAGTTCTCATTCATGAAAGGAACAACCCGGCACGAAGGCCGTAAGTTTGATATAGCTTACGAGCACATCCAGAAGATCAGCCTGTAGTACTCTATGTTGACCAACACTCATACATTAAACATGTTTACGTTTAATTGGTGGCAACCTCACGTGCCTGTCGAATTAACGACGTTTAAAACCTTTGTTTTATTCATACTCAGGTTTACCTGAGAATCCATACCAATCAATTGGCATACGATCACAACATTGTATATATTCTAGAGAGATTTGTGGAAAAATCCACCAAAATATGATAAGTCTCAGTCTAGCCGAGTCAAATGGAATTGACTATTCAAGAACAGTTTATGCATAAGCAATTATGCACAATGACCACTTGCCCAACCATAACGTATAGACAAGGGTTTAGCAAAACTTGCATTCATTATAAAGTATGAACGAAGTTAGGAAACTTGCCTTTGCGTCTTCTAAACCATTACACGTAGTCTATTCAGTCTTTACAATGTCTACAGAGCATAACACAAAGCATACCTATGAGAATTCATCATCGATATACCAAGTATAGCCTAACTTCCCCTTCTTGTATAACTTAATCGAAACGTTAAATTAATAACATTCATTTAAGTTATTTAATGTTCATTACGGCTTATTAACATCCTATGTTATAAACCAACTCTTCTTAATCATCACTAGGCATAATGATAAACGAGTACTTAACTTGTTCCTTAACTTAGTTTTGGTTAACGTCCAAAACTTAAGTTTAATTACGTTTAGTTAACGTTTAATCCCCATCACCCTTGGTTAAACATGTTGTTTAAAGAGTGTATATTCATCACTTACTTGTAATAACCAAGGGTTTCTGTGTGCATTGTAAATAAATATATTAAATAATCTGTAATATATTATGGATGATTAAGTGATTATGCGAATAATATGCTATAGTATTTAAAGGAAGTTTCACTAATAAGTTAAATAAGTTAGTGAACTAGCCTAAGTATTTTAATCATCCAGAAAATAGATTTAAGGTGTTAAACCCTAATTAATTACTCAATAAACTTGAATACGACAAGTCTAATTGGGTTATGTAAGTGAATTAATATTATTGATGGATAATAATATGGAAATATTTATAATAATGAGCATTAGCTTAAGATATAATTAATTAGGGAGAGTAAATAAATTAAACAAACCCAATTATATTTAAATATGGGATTTGTAGATAAATTAATTTAAGGACAATTGAATTATTAAATTGGCTCAATATATCATTTATAAGATAATTTAATAGTGGCCCAATTTAATTAATAGAGTAAGCCCAAGTTTAATTTTGTAAGTAAGTAAAATAATAAAAGTGCAAGTCCAATTTGCATTTAATTAAAGCCCAAATCTGAGCCCATGAGTGAAGGGCATTATAGTCATTAAATGAGGAAGATAATAAAAATAAAAGTGGAGAAAAAGAAAGAGTAAGTGGGCGAGTGTAAGAAGAGAAGGAATGGGAGATTAATGTAATGATAATGTTACTTTAGTAGGTAATTAACTTTATGGGTGTCATCAAATTAATGGCCCAACACATTTAATGTTGCTTGCAAGTAACCTATTCCATAATGAGAGAGAAAGAGAGGGAAAGCAAGACTTGTAGATAATGTATAAATATATATTATATATCTATACTTCTTACATTTAAGTAAATTAAAATCTAATTGTTCATTTTGCTTTCTTTCATTTATTTCATTTACTAAGCTTAAGAAAGAGAAAACAAAGAAAATAGAGAGAGAGTAAGAGAGGGAATTCGGTGGAAGCAAGAAGAGAAGAGGGAGAGGGATTGATTGCTAGATGCACCCAAGATTTATAACCTATTACGGTTGGAGAAGAAGAGAGGCCAAGAAATCAAGGTATAATCTATTTTTAAAGCTTTGCTTTTAATTTCTTTTATGGATTTGATGGAGAAAAGGGTTTATCATTTGAAAGTTTGGAACCCTTTAAGTTATGTCTTTTCTATAGTTTCATGGGTGGATCTAACTTTTACAAATATTAAAAAGTGGACCAAAATGAGAGAAATGAAACTAGGTTTCTAGAAATCTAGAAAACCCTAGCTTTTTCTCCATTTCAACAAATAGTATGTTAAATCTACACCGCCTTTTCATGATCCGTCAAAGAGGGGTGCTAGATATATGTGTTGACTAGTTAACCAAGTGGTAGAACTTGAAAATTACGTGTCTAGCAGTCGTGGTATGCGTTTTGGTCAAAACAGTCCACGTAGTGGACAAAAAGCTTTAAAAAGCTCTATGATCAGTCTGCCACAAGGACAATTTCGTCCACTTCATGTGTTCTAAAATTTCTAGAAAAATTTGGAGAGGTAATATCAGAAGTTAGGTAGGTCCTGTAAAAATTTGAGAATTTGTGGCCATACGGTTTGAGAGTTATACATTTTACGGCCGAGTACTACTTTTAAAACTCTAACTGAATAACTCTCTGTGTATTCATCCAAAAATTACGAACTTTTTACTGGAAGTACATATACATAACAGGAGCCTACCCTAACAATTTCAGAAATTTTGGAATTAATTTTGATTTATAACAAATCTGACAATATTTGGCCATTATGGACTATTTAAATATAGTAAATAAATTTTAAAAATTCCCAAAAAAATATATTTATGAGGGGATTATATGTAGCTACTGTACAGAAAAGAAATGGTTTTGGAATTAGTTTGCTATTTTTCATATAAATCATGTTATATGGATAAATGAAATAAATTAAATATACGATGTCAAAAATATGAAAAATATGGTTTCATGACTTGAGATCCTTAAGCATGGTTGATGCAGATTTGTGGTGAGAATTTTAGTCAGTGGTGAAGGGTGGTTATGTGTATGGTGTTTTAGAAGATTTAAATGAATTAATTAATGAAAGAAAAAGTAATTAAATAAATTATTTATTAATTGATTAAATGATTTAAAATATTTTTACATGATTAATAATATTGGAATAAAATATTATTAGTAATATTAGACCTAAATGTTATTAAAAGTTAATAACATTAGTTTGAAATATTATTATTTAATTAATAATATTAAACGGAAGATTAAAATTGAGAAATTACTTTATTTTAATTATAAGTCGTTGAAATTGGTATGCAATGGACCATATTATGATAGTAGTAGATTGAAATGAGAAGTCAGGGTACTGAAATGGATTCAGGGTTACTGAAATGATTTCGGTTTACTGAGTTTGATTTTGGTCTGCTGAAATTATGATTTCAAGATGCTGAAATATATTTTGGTTTACTGAAATGGTATTTCAGTTTACTGACAAGTTATCTAGTTTACTAAGATAACATATAAAGGAAAAACTTATAATTATAAGTTATGACATGATTAAAAGATTATCAAAGTATAACAGTAACACTAAAACTTTAATATAATGTCTAATACTTAACTATATGATTAAATGTTAGACACTTTAATATAAGATGATAAGATTATAAGTGAGTTATGCTATGACTAATCGAAAGATCAATTATAGGTCTTTTCTCTAAAGAAGTTAAAGTAAATTGCATAGCAGTAGACTACGATTGAGGCAAGTTCTCTAACTCAAACTTGAGTTATATTTCAAATCATGTTAGTGAATAGTTATTGATGATTATTCACATCCTTATTGATTATTGTTAAATCGCACTTTGTGCAATTGAATTCCTGTTCTACTATTATTAGACTGTGAATTGTTTAAGTTCTTTCATTCATTAACTGTTTATGAGATGGATCTATGCTAGTTGTATCAGCTAGATCAAACATGTTTAAATTTGTTAAATCAAATATATTTTTAAAGTGGTGTCTAACCAATTGAAATGGTAAGGACTCTTGACTGAGAAAAAGAACAATTTTACTAAAGCATTATTGGAAAATAATTGTTGCTAGTATGTTGAGTGATTATACATATTTCACAGGGTATGAAAGGCTGATCTCCTTGATTACCAAACTTTATTAAAAGGACCAGTTTAAATACTGACAACCTTAGTATATGTTCGTGGTTATTTCAAACCACTCAGCATCTGTTATTCCATTATTAGAATATACAGTTATAAAGATGTAATTCATGTTCTTTCACAATCGATTTATCTCGTTGAACATTGAAAGCTAAATACTTTTCTAATCATGATATATCTCTTTCATATTTAAACTTGCTAAGTAAATTAGTTGCTTATTCTTGCTATATCATGACAATTATTTCAGCTAAGCCTGAGAGTTCGAGTAAGGACAAGGGCAAAGGAAAGGTTCAGGAATAGTTAACATAAATACTTATGTATCATGAGATACTATGTTTGATGTATTTGTAAACCTTTTGGGTTACTATATGCAACTTATATAATGTATGTTTAAGTTAAGGTAATAGACCTTGGGCTATGTTTGTAAGACTTTAATGTAATGAACAATATATGTTTATTATTCCGTAATAGTTTATAAAATGCTTATGATGGTAATGTACAGTGGGCACTGAATCCGAGATTAGAGAACCCAGATTTGGGGGCGTCACATAACTAGCCCCTTAATGATATGCAAAAGGTTAAGTAACTACTAAAAATGTCCAAATTTTCTGACATTCTGGCGCTGCAGCGCTAGGTTTTCCTCTTGGAGTGGCGCTGCAGTGCTACCCCTCCAGAGATTTCTCCCGGGAGTGGCGCTATGGCACCGGATTAAGCCTATTGGCTGGCGCTACGGCGCTAGCTCTGTAACTCATAAAAAATTTTAAGTCTTTGAAAATTCTGAAATTCTGGAGTCCGTAACTTGATCGTTATAACTCAGAATTGGTTCGTTCCAAAGCCAAAAGTTTATAAACGACATGCTCTATCATCCTATCAAGTCAGAATTCGTTTCCAAATTCGTCGGCGAGAAATTCGCAAATAAGTCTATTTTTACATTTTCGTTAAACGTTCGTGAACGTTCGACGCTCAAATCTTCGTTTTATGTCGGAATCAATCTGTTCTTGCTCCAGTAAGTCTATTTACCTAAATACACGTGTTGCAATCAAAAACCATCATTTTTGACACACACGGCGACTTTTGACTTCTAATCCGAGAAATTTACATTTTCGACGATTAACGTCTAATCGCGTAACTTTCGCCGAATCTTCGTTCTTTGTTATTATTAGCTCAAATCAATGGGAATCAATCCCATAGTTGATTATTACTAATTCTTATCATTCAAAACATTTAAGTTTTAATGGTTTAATAAGTTCATTAGTCCATTTCATAAGATTTCACTAAGTTCATTGATTTGTTCTTCATGAGTTCTTAGTGTCTTCACATGCATGACTTATTAGGGTTCCTAATTCACCATTACTCTCCTTATAACTTCTAAAAAGGCATACCTCCTTTAATCACTTCTCTATCAAAACTATTATAGAAAGAAGAGATGATGTTTATATAATTTCCATTGTTATACCTTAAGGATTCTTGCTTGAATGAGTATGAAGACACAGACTTTCTTAGCTTCTTGGTAGATGAATTAGCTAGGCAAGGCACAAGCTTCTTCTTCTTCTTCTTCTCTCTCTCTCTCTTTCTCTCTCTCTCTTTGTTGGTGGAATTATTAAACAACAAAATATGATGGGCAAGGCTCTCTATTTATAGAGTTGGCAAGGCTTAGGGTACAAAGATAATTTAGGCCCAACCTCCTCTACTATTCCCACCTCCTCTCCTTTTTTTCCCACCAAGTTAAGGCCCATGTGCTAGCACATAGTCAACCATGTCTCCCCTTGTGCTCTCCAATGTCCCCCCATGTGCTCCCACATGCTCCCATGTGACCATGTTCCCCCATGTCGAACATGGGTTATGGGTTGAACCATGAGTTAAAACCACCCGTTTACCCAATGGTTCGACTCACGGGTTAAACTTATTAACTTTTAATTCCAATTAATTCTAATTCACTTTATTTTAACTTATTTATTCCGTATAAAATTCATATTATACGTCGTATTAATTCTCGTATCATCTCCGCATAATTCTCGTACAATACTTCGTATTGTACGTGTATTGGTTATGTATAATAATCATATATTATTATACGTAAATAATTAATCATTAATTTCACTTTCCCTAACGCTTAGGCTTTAAGTCGCTACGCGAAAACTACGTGAGCCATAAACGAATTATTATTACATAATCCACCTCGCCTTAAAATCCTATCATTACGCGTTTTTCTCAAAATTTCAAAATAAATTCCCGAGCAGAAATGGATGAATAGTGATTCCCGCACTTTTCCTCCTGAGAAAACCTTTCTCGGTTAACTTAACTTTTCACGGTATATTACCAGTCAAATCTTTCGACAGAACGTCATTCTGACATTTCGAACTCTCGAAATGGCATAGGGTCTCAACCCCTAACCTTTAGGGTCAAACCCTAACCCTTAGGGTTGAATATTATTTATTTCGTCTTTTTCCAAAATATTTTTATTCTCGAAAACCTTTTATTTTCGTCTTATAAATTCATATCATCTATTCCAAGCACGTAGCCAGAATTCTACTCATTTCTACATTCTCTAGGTCAGAAACTGACCTACAATTAGCTTACTCAGTTTAATAAACAAATAATCCAAACTTTATTCACTAAATCAAATAAAAATTCATTTTCATAAACGCTCGATTTTTTTGGACGTTACATAAATGTTAGATAGTTTACTTATAAAGTAATAGTATTACGAGATAAGGTATGATATGCTAATTGAAAGATTAATCTTATAACTGATATGTCTTTTCAATAAGGAGATTAAATTAGATTGCATAGCAGTAATCAACGGTACAGGCAAGTTTTTCCTAACTCAAACTCGAGTTATATTTTCAAAGAATATTAGTGAATAATTATTGTTGCTTATTCACATCTATACTGATTATTGGTTCGCACTTAGTGCATGTTGTATATGTTCATCAGGTATGAAAGACCGATCACCTTCATTACCATAAGGTTCAATTAAAGTTGTTCATGGTTCTTGTTGACATTAAACATTATTGATTCAGTCATTCAATTATTAATATTTTGATTCATGCTCTTTCACAATTATTATACTGTTGAAAACTTGAAAGCTTATTATTCTTTCAATCATGATATATCCTTGTTATATTTAAACTTGCTGGGCAAAGTAGTTGTTCACCCTTGCTATATCATGATAACAAATTTCAGATTAAGATGAAGGCTTGAAGAAGGACATAGACAAGAGTAAAGTACGATAATAGATTGTTATGTATGCACGAATAACTATTTAGTTATCTTATATAAATTTTTTATAATTTTAAAGGTATAATTTCATTTAAGGTTAATAGACCTTGAGAAATGTTATAGAATCATGTGAAATAAACAATATATATTTATTTATTCCGCATTAAATGATAAAATATATATGATAATGAAGTACCGTAACGTACCAAGTCTGAGGTTCTTGGGACTCGGATTTGGGGGCGTCACAGGTTGGTATCAAAGCTGTAGGTTATAAGCCTTAGGTAAGATTACCTTAGCCTATAACTGCAGAGATAAGGATGATAAATAAACTCAAATAGAGTTTAAGTGCTAAGAGATGAATTTGGTAAATTCATTATTAAGACAAAAAGATGATAAATAAGATTAAAAGAAGAATCTTGAAAAATTATAAGATAAGAATTCATAGTTACCTGACTCCAATAATAAAGATGAAAAGTGATAATAAATAGACAAAGTCTATAAGATGAAAAATGTAAAATCATAATATAATATGATTAAAGGGAAAAAATATCGTAAAATAAAACAATCCTAAGATAGTAAATAATCGTAATATAACACGATTATAAGATAAGATCACAACGTGATCTGATGAGGTCAAAGGAGGACAGATGATCAATCTATTGATTGAAGACTTTATAATAGAATTGCTATACGAATATGGTACTATGAAAGAGTACAAGTTAAACTCAAAAGAGTTGAAAAGGATGATATACGGATTAAATAAAATTCGTATTGAGTAAAGAGAAAGTTAAGATTATGTGGGATTTCAATTAAGGACTCATGTGATAGCTGAGTTGTGCAAACCTTTGTATGGGCGGGGGTTTGTGCTTGGTCTAACGACTACTTAGTTTATCACAATGATAATCATTGAAATAATGGTGTCGCGCTATCGATATACCTACGACGAGAAGGTGATTCTTTTCTCATAATTATATTGGATAGGTAGAGAATATAAGATAGGTGCTAGTTCTTAAAACTCACACTTATGGTAAGTTTGTGACTCATAATCGTATGATATATTTTTGAACCCCTAAGCATATGGACAGTTCCTGATTGATTCTTAAACTACGTATTGTTAGGATACGTTTCTAAACTCATATTATTGTGGAAAGTTCCTGAACTTCTAACGTGTGGTATATTTGATGAACTATACTAGGGTATAGAAAAGTTATGCATGAAGAATTGAGGATTTTTAATATATAGAATTATTAAGCAATTGATCATTAGAGCAATTGAAGTTGATGATGGAAGCATAGGTATTCCAAATCTTCTAGCTGTGCTAGACTTCAAATTTTTGACATCAAGCTAAATTCGCACTGATGTGCCTTTCAAAATATAAATGAAATTTTGTTATCAGCAACACATGGTTACAATTGTGTAGACGTGGGCTTCGAACCACTAGCACATCGTTACCTATTGCGGTATGATAGCACCAAAAATGATTTTTCAATGGTTTTAAACTGTTTAAAGAAGAGTTTACACTAGTTATTTCGGCTAGACAAAAATAATTTGAGATATCAAAATATATTTTTTATATCATTAATGCATCATTGAACCTGGTGCAGAGATGATAAAAATGATAGAGTTATCAATACAGAATTACCTAGTGTTGGATGTGATCTAAGGATCGTCAGCCCACTATTGTACGATATAGTATGACAAAGTCATAAAATGACAAAATCCTCAAACGGACTGTAAATACAGTGCGGTATCATGACGTCGTAAAATAATTTTTAGAGTTTTAAAGAAAAGTTAAGTGCCAATTAAATTTGGTCAGATATATGTTTCGATTAATGTTCGAATTATTGGTATACGTCTAAGCTAATTGATTTTGCTAGACAAATGTTTATGAAAATTTAAGTATCTCTTTGAGAATTTATCCCGAACCAAAAATTGTTTTGGTGCAAAATCTGATGCTAAGTCTGAGGTGAACAACCCCGAAAAATGGGGATATACTGGTTGGATGATATATTCCAATCTTTGAACGTATATAGTCGTTCTAAGAACTAAGGAACAATAGATTGATCACCTAACGTACCCGCATCGGTAGTTTACCTTCTTCATGATTGTAAACATACCTACCACATCATGTTTTAGATTTGGTTACGGTGAATACCGTTAAACCTGAGAGTTCACGGTCTATATGACCCCTCAGCCCGATATATAAAGTTTTCACTCCTTAGAAAGAAGTCATGGAAGAATGTGTTGATAGAGCAGCTCCTCATAAAAGGAAGTAATGTGTACTCATTAAATTAAGCATGAAATCAGGTAAAGGTTAACTTGAAAACCTAGTTTTGATGAATAAAAGGAGTAGAGATTAGTATGCTGTAATTTCGAAAATGAAATTCTTAGAAGAAGGGGTTGGGTATATGTACTTATGTTGAATAATGATTCCGTGGACGGAATCCTTATAAGGGGGAAGAATGTGATAACCCAAAAATCTATAAGATCTTAAATGATTAAAATAAAGGTTAAAGAATAAAACATAGATGAGAATTTGAGGATTTATTTAAATTTTTTAAGTAAAACTTATATGGTTTACTATTTGAATGAGAATAGAGAAAATATGGTTACAAAATTTTAAAATCCTAGAAATGGATTTATATGTACTTGAAGGAAGATGAGTATATGTATATATATATCTATATATATATATATATAGATATATACTTAGTAAGGTGCTATATATTTTAGCAAGATGAATGATAAATTATGTTAAGGATATGAGAATCAAGATAAAATTATGTTAGTAATTACCATAGTTTGAATGTTGGCCTTTACTGGCAAATAAGAAGATAAATAAGTATAAAGTAATTAGCTAATATGATTAGCATTAAAAATGGAGTAAGTTAAAACTCAAAATTTGAGTTAGAGATAGATTTTTTATGCACGGACTGCTCAGTTGCGTCTAGAACGTCAAGTTTAGTCAGAAAAGACAATAAACACAAAATGTGTAAGGGTTGACTTTTTGTGTCAAAGTCAACAGTTGACTTTATGGAGAAAAGTCAAAATTAGAGTTAGAAGTGGAATATGTTATGATTTATGTGAACTATGTATGTGATTAAATAAATATGCATTATATAATGTGTATACATTTATTTTGTATAAAAAGAGAATGAAGAATAAAGTTAAGTAACATAATATATATATTAGGTATAGTAATTAAATAACCTAAGACGTTATAATATGGGAGAATGTTAGTATATAAAAATATATACTAACCCTGAGAGATTTATTTTATATATCTCAAATAGTTAATTTTATAACATAAGTAAACCAAGTCTAATTAGGTTATGAAATTAAAGAGGTATGAGTAAAGAATTTATTTTCAAATGTGGGAATTGAAAACCCTAATTAAATGATTAGGGTAGAATAAAATTAAAAGTATTGAACTATAATAATATCATAGCCCAAGAAATTAGATAAAGTGGCCCAACTAAGCCCAACAAGTGAAGGGACTTAATAGAAAATTGAGCTGAGGTATTAAACTCTAATTACATATTCAATAAACTTGAATACAGCAAGTCTAATTGGGTTATGTAAATGAATGAATATTATTGATGGATAATAATATAAAAATATCAATAATAATGAGTATTAGTGCAAGAGTTAATAAATTAAGAAGAGTAAATAATTTAAACAAACCCAATTATTTAATTAAGCATGAGACTTGTAGATAAAGTGATGTAAGAGCAATTAAATTACTCCCTCCGTTCATAAAAGATTGTCGTTTTAGAAGAAAAAATTTATTTCAAAATATTTGTCATTTAAAACTTTCTAGAAGAATAAATTATTTACTTTCCTATATTACTCCTGTCTTCTCTCATTGTCCCAATAAATTCTCTCCCTTGTATTAATAGTTTTTAATTTCTCATAAAGGGGTAGTGATGGAAATTCAAACAAATTTTACTAGTATTAAATGACTTTTTTAATCCATGTGTCAAAACCTTAAACGACAATCTTTTAGGAACGGAGGTAGTATTAAACTAGCCTAATATATTATGTATAGGGAAAGTATAATAAAGGTATAATTTAATTATGGGTGGAAGCCCAAGTTCATTTTAACTAGTAAGAAAACAAGAAAAAAACATGCAAGCCCAAAAGAAATTAGCAAAAAGCCCAAGTTAAGCCCACTTGGGGGAAGGATATTTTAGTTATTATATGGAGCTTAAAATAAAACAAATCAATTGGATGTACAAGGCCCATGTGGGCGAAAATTGTGGGAGAGGAGAAAGGGAGGTGTATGTGATAATTAGTTAACTTTAGTAGGTAAGTTACTTTTTAGGTGTCATTTTAATAATGGTGCCAACACTTTTGCGTTCTCTTGCAAGCAAAACTTTTCATAATGAGAGAGAGAGAAAGGAAATGCAAGATATGATAATGATGTATAAATATACATTATATAATTATATCTTTTAACTTTCAGTAAATAAAAGATAACTTTTTATTTTATCTTAGTTCATTTCCTAAGCAAAAGAAAGAGAAAACAAGTAAAGAGAGAGAGAAAAGGGGAGAGGAGCGGCAGCCAAGGGGAGAGAAGAAGGAGAAAAAAATTCTCCATGGAAGAGAAGAAGAAGAAGAAGAAGAAGAAGACCCTATAATCTATGTATTTTCCATAGATTCAAGTATGAATCTAACATATTCAAGTGTTAGAAAGTGGATCAAAAGGAAAGAAAAGGAACTAGGTTTCTAAAAAACTAGAAAACCCTAGCTTTCTCTCCCTTTGATCAACTAGTATTTCAAATTTACACCTTGTTCTCGCGATCCGTCGAAGAGGGGTACTAAATATATATGTTGACTAATAAAATCAAGTGATAGAACTCAAAAATCACATTTCTAAAAGTCGTGGTATGAGTTTTGGTGAAAACAGTCCATGTAATGGACAAAAGGAGGTTAAAAAGTGTTCTGACCGTCTGCTCCAAGGGAATTTTCATTAAATTCTTGTGTTTTAAAAATTTTGGAAAATTTGGAGAGTTAATATCAGAGGTTATCTAGATCCTGTAAATATCTGAGAATTGTTGGCCATACGGAATGGGAGTTATGGATTTTACGGCTAAGGGCTATTTTTAGAAATCTACCCGAATAACTCTCTGTATGTCAGTCCAAATATTATGAAATTTTTACTTGAAGTACATGTAAATAACAGGAGCTTACCCTGAATATTTCAGAATTTTTGGAGACAATCTCGATTTATGAAAAATCTGACAATATTTGACTATTATGGACTATTTAAAAATAGTAAATGTATTTTAAAAATTTCTGAAAAAATATATTTTCATTAGGGGAATATATAAGGCTGATTTCCAGAAAAGAATTGATTTTAGATATGTTTTGCTATTTTTTACATAAATGATGTTATATGGATAAATGGATTAAATTGAATATATGATGTGAAAAATATGGAAACTAAGATTTTACGACATGAGACCCTTAAGCATGGTTGATGCAGAATTTTGATGTAGGTTTCGGTCGGTAGTGAAGAGTTATGACATTTATTCTAAGATCCCAACTTTTATGAATAAAGATTTAATTTTCTTTATATATTATTTTAAAATAGTAGGGTGTTAATTTGATAAATGTGGTAAGTTATGGGTAGAATGTGCAAATTTTATAAAGTAAGTGGTTATAAACTATTCATTGTGTCGGGAAATATTCGTTTGGTCGGAGAATATTCTTTTTGTCGGAGAATATTTCGTACGACGGCGCAGTCATTGGTGGGCCCCACAACGGAATAACTGTCGGATATAGAAAGTGACATAAATAACCTTTTTATAAAATAACGGTAAAACTGTTACCGATAAACTGTTGAAATACCCGGTGATAAAAATACAGTAATACGCGTTCTTGCACAGTAGCACACAGTATTGCACAGTATTTCGAATTATTGGTTCTTACATAAGAAGGACCTCATTCAATAATTGTTATAGTTATTACTGTTTAATATTTTATATTATTGATTCAATAATTGCTACATGGATAGTTGCATTGATATTTTATATTATTGATTCAATAATTGTCACTGCACAATATTTCATATTATCAAATCAATACTTTATATTATTTGAATAATATTATTAGATAGCATTATTGGCAATGTCTAGGAAGTTCTGTCTAGGAAAAGGGTTTGGTCACCTAATTGCGCGCCAGTAAGGAGAAATCCTTATCGGAGAGCCCCCTCTTTCCTGGGAACGACCTGGTTGTCAATATTGTAATTCTATAATACTATTTATGAATAATAATTGATTGTTGATAAATATATTAAGTAGGTATTTATTCAATTTTGATATAAATGGGAGAATTTTTAACGAGAGACATTTGTTGGAAGTTGACATTTTATCTTCCCCGATAAAATATTTATTCAAATATATTATTATAATATTACATTATAATAGTATAATGTGATAATATAATAGTATAATTTTATAATTTGAATGGTAACATTATTATAATAAATTCATGGTATAAAATAAAATGAGGTGGAAGAGAAAAAAAATAGAATTGGAATTCTTTTAATAATTATAAATGTTTTAATATATATATATATATATATATATATATATATATTATATAAACATGTATTGGTGGAATTTTTCAAAGATGTTGATTATTCAAATGTGGAGTGCTGCTTGATTTCATAGTTGGTGTGCTGAGAAAGCCACCGGGGTTACATTTGTCAATCCTAGTGTGAAAGTCCAATAATAATCTAGAAGGGCGGGTTGAATAGATTATTACCATTTAAAAATTATCTTTGGCCTTTTTGAATTTTAGTGGATTAATTTTATCAAATTAATAAACAATTTAAAATTCAATCACACAATGCACATATATTTATCTGGTTCACAACATACAGTCCGGGTATGTTGCTACGTCTAGTCTCAAGCTCCTTTCCAGGACTTGAAATCCTATTACTCCCTGTAATAAATACTCCTTCAATAGGCGGAGAAGCCTGTACAAAGTTTTAAAGATAAACTTACAACTATCCTCAACTAACTATCTTGGACAGCGAACTCCCAGCTCCTTCCTCAAGCTTAGTTGACACTTCTTTTGAGCTTAGTACTATTTTACACTTTGGTCTTGAAACAACAATCTCTTCCTCACCTCACAAGTACACTAGAGACCCAACTCCCAGCTGACCTCTCTAAGACTTTGGTTTTGGTCAAAGAATTCTTGTCTTTCTCACAAATATAAAATAAACTAACTCACTCTTTTTTCTTTTACAAAAAGTTTGTTTGAATATATGCTTCTAACAATAAGCAGATACAATTGTAGCACAGATACTTCTCAGATAAGCAGATATGGAATTTCAAGTGTATGATAAAAGTTCAAAAACTTTTATGTGATGTGCTTTTGTGAAAGTAGATGAAATATTTAAGCACCTGTAATAAAGATTTTCTTTTTCTTTAAAGAATATTTTTCAATGAATTAAGAAAAAGATTTTTCTTTATAAAGAGTGTGATTCTTTGGTGTTGAATATATATAACTTTGAATTAAACAACCACACACACACGCACTTATATAATGCAACAATAATTTATGAGCAGTATATTTGATGACAGTTTATCAAGTATGACAATATGATTCACTTTAGATAATACTTGAACAAACTTGTTTTACCCACTTATATATATTATATTATACTTGATCTACGTTGCGAATAATTTGGCCACTTGGGATTTTAAAGACCGTTCAAAGTATTTCAAGAAAATATCATCCGAATTGCATATCACCTATCGGTATCCAAGTACTGACTAAATTTTTTGATTCACAACTTGATAATCCGATATAGAATATTAAAGAATATTTATATCGATTATTTAGATCAGTAAAGGGTTACTTGGGATTTTAAAGACCGTTTGGAGAATTTCAAATAAATAACATCCAAATTATATATCGGTGTCAAAGTACTGACTCTTTACTAGATATGATAGATCATATATAAGATATATATAAATGTTTATCACAAGTTATATCTGATTGTCTAAATCTATATATTGATTATACTAGTAAAGGGCCACTTGGGATTTTAAAGACCGTTTGGAGAATTTCAAAAAAATAACATCCAAATTGTATATCGGTGTCCAAGTACTGACTCTTTACTAATATGGATATATAGATATATGAATATGTATGACAATTTATCACAGATATATGAATGAGCAAGTATGAGATGATATGAACAATTATAATTTTGATAACTTATCTCAAATACTTAGACCAAATTTTCTCTTCCAAAATAAATTATAACTTTGATTGAGCGAAGAGAGTAAAAGCTTGTTTGTATAATCTGTAGGCAAGGAGAGTAAGCTTTTCGATTTATAGAATTGGTAAGTTGAAATGAATAGAAAAGCCTCCTATTTATAGAATTTTAAGGTTCGGGCATAATCGTAATTTTGAAAAATAATTTTTGAATTGAAGGGTCCGGATTGCATGATAGAAAAATGAGGGGCTCAGATCACTTCTCAAATAGTCGGATATAATTTTGAAATGGCCCAATACATATGAGTCACTACATTATTTGTGCCCATGGATTTCAACAAAGGCATAAGCCTTATAAGTCTTTCATGCAAGCACATAAGCCTTCATGGCACAAACATCAATGCCCAACCTATTAAGAAATTTTTGTTCCCAGCATACAAGCTTCAATATTCGGCACATACACATATGCACCATTAAGAAATGAGGCACATACTTCCATGCAAGCATACACAAGAGTTTGGCATACCAACACACATATACACGACACACACTATGCACACACACACGGATATATATATATATATATATATATATATATTTGGAAATAATTTTTGCCCATAAAAGAATTTGAAATTTCATTTTACAAAAAAAAATAGGAATCTCCTTCCTTAGGAAATGTTACTATATGAACTCATTTTATTAACACTTGATATTAAATTATCAAGGTCATAAAATAAATTCAAAAGAAGTTATTAGAAAATAAATATTTTTGGTCAAAATATTCAAGGCAATTAATAAATCATTTTTAACACTTAATCCTATGGAGAGGATTCTACCATTTTAACCTTAAATTATAATTTGTTATCATCAAAATTAAATACCTAGTTTTGGAGACCTATCAATCTCCTCCTTTTTAATGATGACAACAAGTAAAAATATTTGTTTTTCTGAACTCCCCCTTAATTCATGAAGCTGCCCCTAAGATCATGAATCGAGTTTTTAAAAGAATTTTTAAAATATTGAAAAACTATCAGACGGACATACATAGTTATAACTATTCAGGTAGTTTGTAGAACTGTTGTATTTAACATGTAAACCATTCAACATACAAACCATCCATATTGTCCAGTTATGCAGTTATAATAGTTAATAGTAGTTCCTGTCAATCTCATGCACCATTCAGATCATAGTAGGTTTATAATAGTTCATATCTAGTAGATCCATGTCTACTCTTATATCATATTATTACTTAATAATAATCACGTCTGCTCTTATATCAGATTATTACTTAATAATAATCTGATATTTTTCTTTTTCTGATATTTTTCTTCTTATATCAGATTATTAACAGTTCAGATCCATGTTTAATAATCTGATATTTTTCTTTTTCTAATATTTTTCTTCTCCCCCTTTGTCATTAACAAAAATGGAGGGGTTGGAGGAAAATACCAAAAACCTACAAAAACTGTTAGTTTCAGATATTTCCTGCAAGTTAGTATAATAGTTAAAATATAGTAATCATTCTAATTATCAATTAGTGTTTAGTGTTAATACAGTAATCCAAAATAGTTTGTAGGTTAGTTTACATTCTTCTTCAGATTTCATCAAAGTTGAGTGGAGAAAAATTCGTACCCAGGTTTGAGAGAGGCAGATCATGAGGGGTCTGACCAGAAAGATCTGGCTGGACAGAGCTTGTGGTGGCAGTGAAGTTGTACGGGGGGATTGACACCTTGTGGTGTTCCATCAACATACTCACCATATCATGCAAGTGTTGTACAGAGGTTTGTAGAGTCTCTAATTGACACAAAATCTCAGACTGGTTCTTTAATGATAACTGACTCATGCTGTTTAAAAAATCAATTTGGGACAGCAGGTTTAAGTGTGTTTCTATGTGGTCAGTTTCATTTGGTTGGAAAATAATTAAGGGCTTAGCAGGAAGGTTCAAGTGTGACACAATATTGCTATTGTGAATCATTTGAGCCTTGTAAAGATGAACAGGAATACCCAAATGCACAAAAAATCTAGTCATCAAAAGTTCAAATCCCATGTAGTTATTAGAATGACAAAATTCAAAGGATGTCAAGAGAAAGAAAGGCAGACTATAAGGCATGCATCCAATCAGTACACACTTCATAAGTTCCAAATCAAAGGGACTGAACATTTTATCATTTCTGACAAGTATGAAGTTATGCATCAGAATCTTTCCTAAAAACTGACACTCAGCAGTAAAGTAGTCCTTATGCACTTTACATGGATAATCAAATACATTAGCAGGCACAAGTTGATCAGTTGTAATTGCAAGATTGTGCTTAAAGGTAAGGCATTTAGTGGTGGTGATTCCTATGGGATAGGTGTATTCATTTATCTTGGGTTAATCCAAGAACTCTTCTGATATTTAAAGCATGCAAAAGCAGAATTTCATCTATCATATAATCTTGACCTTGAATGCAGGTCTTAATACAAGATAGAAAACCAGTTGAATCATGCACAAAAGACATATGAGCATAGAATTCAGCAATTAAACTAGGATATATCTCTCTGTTTGTGAAGGATATGAGACAGTCCCATCCTATACTTGATATTTTATTTAACAGGTCTGGGAAACTATTGAAAGAAGTTGCTACTCCAGGAATCAAGTTGTGTTTTAAGTGTTCATACTTTGTTTTGGCAGTAGGTGTGTTTAACAAAGGAGTGTATAAGTCATGGGTTAGTGAAAATCTCAGACCTTTTTCTTTTTGAAGAATGGACAGGTTTCATGTTTTGAAAGTAAATGAATGTAGAAAAATGCAGACAAGTAGTAGAAGAGGTTTGAAAGTAATACTGCAGACATTGAAAGTTATCCTTTTATAAAAAAAAGTTTAATTAATATGGCATGTCCTATATGTCAAAAGGTAAACAGTTCATGTGATGACTGTGCAGTGTGAATAGTAAAGGACAGGCAAGTTTTGTAATATTTGGCAGATTTAAATCTTTTGCCAGACTTTCCTTTTTAAAAAATTTGTCCAGAAATCCAATTCGAAGGCACATTCAAATAAAAAAATATGCAGGTTATTGACATAACAGATGTGATCTAATATCAAACAAAGATACATGCTATCATGACTTATTGGCCCATATCAAACTGTAGCAAATCAACATAGATAAGTTATCACAGATAGCATAGATATGCCCACATCAAACTTTTACAAATTAAGACAGAGATACAACTAGTCAATGTCATATAACACTAACATGTTGTCATTGCTAGATACCCATATCAATATAAAGTGAGTTAACACAGTGAGTCAACAAGTCGATGTTACATAATATTGATATAGGACATGATCTCTGTTATACATGTCAGTAGATAACAGTAATATCATATAATTACATAACATGATAATTATTTTCATCACTTAATGCCTATTTTTCAAAGTTGCAGATTTCAGACATCATAATTAACTTTCATTTAATATTTATATCCACATAGATAGTCTCATATAAAACCAGTGGCTTTCAAGTAGCCACATATGCAGAAATAAACAAGAAACACATTTGTATCATAGTTATCCAATTTCACATAGACAAATAGACAGAAACCAGACATGGAAATTATCCATCTTATATTCACATAAGCAGAAGTATATATATATAGCCAGTGGCTCTCAGATAGCCACACAGTTCAATATTCATATAATCTCAATTAATCAGAGAGAGTGAGGGGATAACCTTAGCACAGCTATTCACAAATTGAAGCAGCTTTCAATTTGATCCAAATTATAGCACAGGTGTATCAGTAAGAGAAGAACCATATCCACACACATATCAGAAATCTCAGACTCACACCGCTCATGTATATAGTATACAGCAGTCATTACACATATATATATTCTGATAAGTAAGCATACAAAAATATATAATATTTTTGAAATATTTGTGAAATTTTAGGGTTTAAAAAATGTATATATATATATATATAATAGACAGAAACATTTTTGAAAAAAATTAGGGTTTTTTTATAAAAAAAATGTAAACATAAATTTTGACAGAAAATTTTTGAGAGAGAAAACAAATTAGGGTTTAAACACATAGAAAAGATTTAGTATTTTAAACACACGTATATTTAGGGTTTTAAGAAAAATAAAAATAAACAGAAGGAGAAGAGGAAGAAAGATAGAAAAGAGCACATATATATTAAGGATTTCGAAACAAATTTATATATATATATATATATATATATATATATATATTTTTAAATACACTAAGAAAAAAAAATTTGTTTACAAAACTTGAGTTTAACAGAAATTAGGGTTTGAAAAATATTTATAGAAAATTATCGGAAACTAGCAAGTTCCTTATAAATTTTAAATGATATACAAAAATTTTAACATATGATAAATATATATATATATATATATATATATATATATATATATATATGAAAGATACATTTTGTATGGATCTAATGTTTTGAAAATTTAAGAACACACACACGACAGAATAAAAACATTTATAAATCTAGGTTTTTTTTGAAATCGTTTAAGAGCAAAACAGACTCGAAACAGATAAAAGAAAACAACCAAAAATAAAATATAGGTAGAAGTATTAACGAGACCAAGAACATTCATTTTAATGAAAGAAAGAAGTAGAAAACTAACTTGTAAAGCTTGATTTTGGCTGGTAAGAGTTAGGGTTCGAGAGAGTTGAGAAGATAGAGAAAGGAGCGTTTAGGTTAGAGAGAGAGAAGGGAGAGAACAGACGGAAGAGAGAGAGAGGGAGAGTAAAAAAATGAAATAAAAACAGATTTTTTTTTTGTTTTTATATTTAGGTTAATTAGAGTGATCGTGCGGCTGAAAGTAAACCTGAGATTTGATTAACGGTTGGAATGAGATCGCGCGTTTAACCGATCGGCTGACTATTTAACTTCTGATAGGACGGCTTAGATGAGTTTGTGTTTTCCTTGTGTTGATCGGACGGTTACTGAACATGATCCTTGTGCTAAGGCTTTCCGGCTTCTAATTGGTTGGAATCAATGGACGAGGATTGAGCCGTTGGAAGAGTTATTTGATTTAGCGGCTCAAATCAAACCAGATATATATATTTATGTAATAAATGTTATAGATTGTAATAATTGATAAATAATAATAAAATATACTACAATATTTATATTAAAATTATTAAATTAATAATTTTCATTTTTATGAATATATGTAAATTTTTAATAAAAATATATAATAATATAATTTTCTGATAATTAAAAGAGAGAATGAATATGAATTTTAATGTGTAAAATGCATATTTAAATATATTAACGTATATAAATAAGTTATATATATATATATATATATATATATAAATTAATAGAAAATTATGAATTAATAATAAAAATTAGATTTATATTACCAGAAACAAGCACACATTTTTTTTAAAAATAAGATAGAAGTTTAATATTTTAAGTGACAATATCTAACATTCCTAAGTCTAAACGTATTTACAAAATCTATCAGAACTTAGTGGTTTAGTAAATATATCAGCAATATTTAATTCTGTGTCAATATGTTCTAGTTTAATAATACCATTCTTCACATGATCTCGTAAGAAATGGTGTCTAACATCAATGTGTTTTGATCTACCATGTAATACGGTAATTTTACTTAAGTTGATAGTGCTTGTATTATCACATAATATTAACACACAGTTAAATTTTATATTGTAATCGACAATGGTCTGTTTCATCCACAATATCTGTGCACAACATCGTGCAGCAGCTATATATTCAGCTTCGGTGGTTGAAATAGATACCGAATTTTGTTTCTTAGAAAACCAATAGACTAGACATCCACCTATGAATTGACACGTGCCACTTGTGCTTTTTCGATCAACATGATGGTCGGCATAGTCAGAGTTAGAGAAACACACAAGGTCAAATGGTTGACCTTTAAGATACCATAGACCTAAGTCTGTAGTTCCTTTAAGGTATCAAAATATTCTTTTTACTACAACCAAGTGAGATTCTTTAGGATTTGCTTGGAATCTGGCACATTTACAGACACTGAACATAATGTCAGGTCTACTAGCTGTGATGTAAAGAAGAAGACTGCCAATCATTCCTCGATATTTCTTTGTGTCAATACTTTTTCCATTTTTATCAGCAGTTAGTTTGTCAGTAGTTGACGTAGGAGTATTAAGAGGTTTTATAGACTCTAAACCAAATTTTTTAATCATTTCTTTGCAATATTTGGATTGAGAGATGTGAATACCTATTTCTCCTTGCTTGATTTGTAGTCCTAAAAAGAAATTCAATTCTCCCATCATGCTCATTTCGAATTCCTTACTCATGCTTTCAGAAAACTCATTGCACATATTCATGTTAGTAGATCCAAAAATGATGTCATCAACATATATTTGTAAAATAAGAATATCATCATTTTTATATTTTGTAAAGATGGTAGTATCTACTGTGCCTCTTTTATAACCATTTTCTAATAAAAATTTACTCAGTCTTTCATACCATGCCTTGGGAGCTTATTTTAGACCGTATAAAGCTTTGTGTAGTTTATACACATAGTAAGGATGGTCAAAGTCTTCAAAGCCAGGGGGTTGTTTAACATAGACTTCTTCTTCAATAACACCATTTAGAAAAGAAGATTTCACATCCATTTAAAATAATTTAAAATCTTTATGGCATGCAAAAGCTAATAACATACGTATAGACTCAATTCTAGCAACAGGAGCATATATTTCATTATAGTCAATTTTTTTAAGTTGATTATATCCTTGTGCAACTAATTGTGCCTTATTACGTATAACAGTTCCATTTTCATCTAATTTGTTACGAAATACCCATCGAGTACCAATAATGGAGGTCTCTTCGGGAGTTGGAACTAATTTCCAGACTTTGTTCCTTGTGAACTGTTCAAGTTCTTCTTGCATAGCTATTATCCAGTCTTCATCAATCAAAGCATCTTTTATATTTTTAGGCTCAATTTGTGACAGAAAGGATAGATGACTGGCCATGTTTTGTGCTTGTGATCTTGTAAGAATCCCTTTGTCGATATCACCAATGACATTTTCTATTGGATGATTTCTTACAGCATGTGATTCTTTGAGCAGGTCATTTAGCTGGGGATAGGATTTTCAAGAGGATTAATTTTAACAGAGGGGGAAATATCATCAATTTTCAGTTCTTCCATATTTCTGAGAATATCTTCAGTAGCTGTGTCGTTTTCTGTCAATTCTTTATATTTTGTAGGAGGTTTAGATTCATCAAAGGTTACATTCATTGACTCTTCCACGACTAGAGTTCTTTTATTAAAGACTCTATATGCTTTACTGTTTAGTGAATATCCCAGGAATATTCCTTCATCGGATTTGGGATCGAATTTCACTAGATATTGTTTAGAATTTAGAATAAAACATTTACTCCCAAAAACATGAAAGTAGTTTATTTTCGGAGTTCTTTGATAAAAGAGTTCATAGGGAGTTTTGAGAAGAATTGGTCTCAGCAAGACACGATTCAAAATATAACAAGAAGTTGCAATTGCTTCGGCCCAAAAATATTTAGAAAGTCGATATTCATTAAGCATAGTATTGGCCATTTCTTGTAGAGTACGATTTTTTCTTTTAACCACATCGTTAGATTGAGGCGTGTAAGGTGCAGAAAAGTTATGACTTATACCGTGCTCATCACAGAACATTATGAAACTAGAATCGTCAAATTCTCTTCCGTGATCAGACCGAATATAAACAATAGAGCTTCCCTGTTGATTATGAATTTTCTTACATAGAGCAGAAAAGGAGTTTACCACTTCATTTTTGAATTTTAGAAAATCAACCCAAGTGAATCTTGAATAATCATCAACTATGACTAAAATATAGACAGCACCACCCATACTATGTTTAGGGATAAGTCCAACTAAGTCCATATGCAAGAGTTCAAGTGGTCGAGAGGTTGAAACTGTGAGTTTAGGTTTATGAGATGCATGAATTTGTTTTTCTAATTCACAGGCTTCACAAATATGGTCTTTAAGAAATTTAAGTTTAGGAAGACCACGAACATGTTCCTTAGATGATATGTTATTAATCAATTTCATGTTAATGTGTCCTAGTCTACGATGCCAAAGCCAAGGGTCGTCATTTGCAGATACAAGACACATATTATCCATGTGTGAGTATGTATCTAAATCACACGTGTACACATTTTGACTTCTAGGACAAAGTAAAATTAATTTTCCAATTTGGTCGTATATTGAACAGTTATGAGGACTGAATGTTATTTTAAAACCACTATCACATAGTTGACTGATGGATAGAAGATTATACTTGAGTCTAGTGACCAATTGAATGTTAGAGATTGTTATATGTTTACTATACATATTTACAATTCCAACAACTTTATCTTTGTTGCTATCTCCGAATGTTACCTCGTTACAGTCTGTAGCTTGTAGATTGCTCAATTTAGTTTTGTCGCCTATCATATGTCTTGAACAGCCGCTATCAAGGTACCATTTATTTTTACTAGAATCAGCTGTGGGACATACCTGCAACATATATTAAATTCACAAACTGGTACCCTTTAATGAGAAGGGTCCTTTGGGTAAGTTTTCCAATTTTTATAAGGATTGGTTGTGTTTTCCTTTACAAAGTTTGGTACAGGATAATAATCACTCGTAGGCATACATGTTCTATGAGTAGCAGATTTAAAATATGCATGACTAACTCTTTTAAATGAAGGATTTTGATGAGAGTTTCTAGATGGTCTCTCATGATAAAGAAATTCTCTTTTGTGATAATAGGTGCAGTGTAACTTCCTTTTGGTACCAAATCATTTTTCCTGAATAGTTTTCATTCTTGGCATTACATGAGTAAATTGAATGACAATTTCTATTACAATAAGAGCATTTATCAAAAGGAGATGCATGATCTGTTTCTTTACTTTTAACATGATAGAGTTTCTTATGTTTTATCTTACTAGATTCTTCGGTATACCCTAATCCTTCTTTATTAAAGCTACATCTTTGTTGACCTAGCACAACGTCAAGATTTTCTTTTCCTTTTATAAACTTAATAACTGTAGAGTTTAAGCCATCCCGTTCTAGAGTCAACATTTTAATTTGATTCATTAGAATGGATTCTTTATTTTGTTTTTCTAATGAATTTTCTTTTTTACTTACTTCTTGTTTTTGAGAATCTTTTATAATTATAGTGAGAGCTAAATTTTCAATTTTAAGATTTTCAATAGAAGTAGTAAGTGTAGATTTTTCCTTTTCAAGATTTTGATTTGTTTTTCTTAACTTTTCTAGTTCTTCTTTTACTACAAGATTTTCTGAAGAGTTATTTTTTAATTTCTCATTTTCATGTTTTAAGACTTCATTATCCATGATTAAATTAAAATTTTCTATTTCAAGATTTTTATTTGTTTCAATTAATTTTTAAATGATGCTTTTAATTTAATAAAATCTTCTTTAATAATTTCATTATCATTATAGGCTTGATGTTCCAAATTTACCTCAGATTTTGGTGATGAGTCATTGTCCGCCATAAAACATAGATTTGCTGTTTCTTCGGTTGGCTCAGTAGGTTCTTCTTCATCACTTAGATTCTAGCCTTCTTCAGCTACTAGAACTTTGTTGTTGGCTAGTTTTGGACAATTCTTCTTGAAGTGTCCTGGCTGGTTGCATTTAAAACAGTTATTTGAATTTTCATTAGAGCCAGCATTTTTGAAGTTGCTTTGGTAGCCTTAAAATTCCCTCCTGGAACTTTTGGCTTGAAGGCTTGCTTGTTTCGGAAATTGTTGAAGTTGTTATTTGTTTTCATGAAGCCTTTATCATATCTCTTTGATTTGCTTTGAATTACTCTTCTAAGTTGTCTTGATAATAATGCAACTTCGTTATTATCTAGACTCAAGAGTTCTTCATTCAATTCATCATCATCGCTTTCTTGATCAACAAGTAAGGCTTTGAAAGCGATTCCTTTCTTTTTGAGGTCTGTGTCTGATCCTGCTTTTTTGACCAGCATGTCGACTTCGTGGGCACGAAGTTTTCCAATGAGACTATTAAGAGGATAAGCAGTTAGATCCTGTATTTCTTTGATGGCTGTAACTTTCATTTTCCACACAGATAGAAGAACTTTGAGAATCCTTCTGTTCTTCTCATTTGTTGTGTAAGCTTTTCCCAGTTGTTCTAGCTCATCAATGTTTCTGGAAAAATGAGTTTCCATATCAATGATCTTTTCACCTTCTTCCAGCTTGAAGCTTTCATACTCTTGAATTAGAGCATCTTTTCTGGTTTCTTTGATATAACTGGTTCCTTCATAGGTTACAATCAATTTTTTCCAAATTTCTTTTGCATTCTTGCAGTTGCTAACTCTTTTGTATTCTTTTTCTATAAGAGCACTGGTTAGCACCTGTTCAGCTTTGGAGGCGATGTTCATAATCTCCTCATCCTCGTTGGTTAATTCCCCAGCATCTTTTTCGACGAGCTTTTCATTTTTGACTTTTGTGGGAATCTTTACACCTCGTTCAATTGCTAGCCAAATTTTGATTCCTTGTGACTTGGCGTAGATTTTGAACCTATTTTTCCAGGTGGCAAAGTTTGTGCCATCAAATAGTGGAGGTCTGGATATTGATAGTCCTTCTCCGCATCCGGTAGCATTTGTGTAGGCCATAGATGGATCTACTCTTAGATATGCCTGTAATCACTTAAGAAACAAGTTAAAGAGCACCTCTTTGATACCAATTGAAAGTCCAACAATAATCTAGAAGGGGGGGTTGAATAGATTATTATCGTTTAAAAATTATCTTTGGCCTTTTTGAATTTTAGTGGATTAATTTTATCAAATTAATAAACAGTTTAAAATTCAATCACACAATGCACAGATATTTATCTGGTTCACAACATACAGCCTGGGTATGTTGCTACGTCCAGTCTCAAGCTCTTCTCCAGGACTTGAGATCCTATTAATCCCTGTAATAAATACTCCTTCAATAGGCGGAGAAGCCTGTACAAAGTTTTAAAGATAAACTTACAACTATTCTCAACTAACTATCTTGGACAGCGAACTCCCAGCTCCTTCCTCAAGCTTAGTTGACAATTCTTTTGAGCTTAGTACTATTTTACACTTTGGTCTTGAAACAATAATCTCTTCCTCTCCTCACAAGTACACTAGAGACCTAACTCCCAGCTGACCTCTCTAAGACTCTGGTTTTGGTCAAAGAATTCTTGTCTTTCTCACAAATATATAATAAACTAACTCACTCTTTTTTCTTTTACAAAAAGTTTGTTTGAATATATGCTTCTAACAATAAGCAGATACAATTGTAGCACAGATACTTCTCAGATAAGCAGATATAGAATTTCAAGTGTATGATAAAAGTTCAAAAACTTTTATGTGATGTACTTTTGTGAAAGCAGATGAAATATTTAAGCACCTGTAATAAAGATTTTCTTTTTCTTTAAAGAATATTTTTCAATGAATTAAGAAAAAGATTTTTCTTTATAAAGAGTGTGATTCTTTGGTGTTGAATAGATATAACTTTGAATTAAACAACCACACACACACACACTTATATAATGCAACAATAATTTATGAGCAGTATATTTGATGACAGTTTATCAAGTATGACAATATGATTCACTTTAGATAATACTTGAACAAACTTGTTTTACCCACTTATATATATTATATTATACTTGATCTACGTTGCGAATAATTTGGCCACTTGGGATTTTAAAGACCGTCCAGAGTATTTCAAGGAAATATCATCCGAATTGCATATCGCCTATCGGTATCCAAGTACTGACTAAATTTTTTGATTCACAACTTGATAATCCGATATAGAATATTAAAGAATATTTATATCGATTATTTATATCAGTAAAGGGCCACTTGGGATTTTAAAGATCGTTTGGAGAATTTCAAAGAAATAACATCCAAATTGTATATCGGTGTCCAAGTATTGACTCTTTACTAGATATGATAGATCATATATAAGATATATATAAATGTTTATCACATGTTATATCTGATTATCTAAATCTATATATTGATTATACTAGTAAAGGGCCACTTAGGATTTTAAAGACCGTTTGGAGAATTTCAAAAAAATAACATTCAAATTGTATATCGGTGTCCAAGTACTGACTCTTTACTAATATGGATATATAGATATATGAATATGTATGACAATTTATCACAGATATATGAATGAGCAAGTATGAGATGATATGAACAATTATAATTTTGACAACTTATCTCAAATACTTGGACCAATTTTTCTCTTCCAAAAGAAATTAAAACTTTGATTGAGCGAAGAGAGTAAAAGCTTATTTGTATAATCTGTAGGCAAGGAGAGTAAGCTTTTCGATTTATAGAATTGGTAAGTTGAAATGAATAGAAAAGCCTCCTATTTATAGAATTTTAAGGTTCGGGCATAACCATAATTTTGAAAAATAATTTTGAATTGGAGGGTCCGGATTGCATGATGGAAAAATGAGGGGCTCGGATCACTTGTCAATAGCTGGATATAATTTTGAAATGGCCCAACACATATGAGTCACTACGTTATTTGTGCCCATGGATTTCAACAAAGGCATAAGCCTTATAAGTCTTTCATGCTAGCACATAAGCCTTCATGGCACAAACATCAATGCCCAACATATTAAGTAACTTTTGTTCCCAGCATACAAGCTTCAATATTCGACACATACACATATGCACCGTTAAGAAATGAGGCACATACTTCCATGCAAGCATACACAAGAGTTTGGCATACCAACACACATTTACACGGCACACACTATGCACACACACACGGATATATATATATATATATATATATATATATATATATTATATTTTAGAATACTTTAGTGTGTGTGTGTATATATATATATATATATATATATATTTGGAAATAATTTTTTCCCATAAAAGAATTTGAAATTTCATTTTACAAAATAAAATAGGAATCTCCTTGCCTTAGGAAATGTTACTATATGAACTCATTTTATTAACACTTGATATTAAATTATCAAGGTCATAAAATAAATTCAAAAGAAGTTATTAGAAAATAAATATTTTTGGTCAAAATATTCAAGGTAATTAATAAATCATTTTTAACACTTAATCCTATGGAGAGGATTCTACCCGTTTGACCTTAAATCCTAATTTGTTATCATCAAAATTAAATACCCAGTTTTGGAGACTTATCATGGTGTGCTAAGCATTTCCTATAAATAGGGTGCTTAGTTAAAAATAAAAATCACACCAGAATCAGAAAATTTTCTCTCTATAATATCGAGCGTATTTCTTGTGAGTATAAGGATAGTTTGAGTATGGATTACGGTGCAAGATTTTTTGCAACATAATATCCGATATTTCAGTCAGATCTAGTATTTTACTAATGTAAAGGTAATTATTTTTCTCGTAAATGATGTTATTTTCTTTCAATATTAATAAAGAATATTATTTTCTTTCATATTCCATATTATGAAAGTGATAATATTTCATTTCATATTCCTAAATTTAAACTTACTACGGTAAGTATTGCTTCTATAATTCCTGAAATGATCAGAAATTCTTTGAGTTTTGCGCTTCATCTAATAACATTTCACTGGAATATTGGTCTGAACTTTTTATGAAATTTTTATCTTTTCATGACGAGTTACTATTCACGAGAAAAAAAAATTATAGTCCAAATTATCTTTGATTGTATCCATGGTTTGATCTTCATTTTGAACTCTGGATAAATTCCATAATATTTGTCCTTGATCTCACTAGATTAAATTTTTATATCATTTTTCATCATCCCCAGTCCTATATTGTGGTGAAAGATATCTTTGGCCAGTAGTGCAAAAATGAGTTGTTGATTTATGAATATCTTTGGCCCGTAGTGCAAAGATGAGCTGTTGATTTATCAATATCTTTGGCCTGTAGTGCAAAGATGGACAGATGTTTGACATAATCATAACCACTGGTGACACAAACACATATCCTTGGCCCGTAGTGCATGGATAATTCGTTGATTGAAAATATTATTGATTGGTGTTACAGGGATAAAATATTGATGATGGACTTTTATATCATAGAAGATAGTAGACATCATTCTCTACTTAACTCTTCTAATGAATTGTTATTTCCGTTGCAGTTGTTGATCTAAATTTGGTTGTCTATTATATTTTATCTGATTTATTGAAGGCTAACGATAATTTATTCTTCATTATCTTAGTCATAATATTCTTTACTGGACTAGTTGAGCTCACTCTTTTCTTTTATTGTTCTCTTCAAGAAATTAGAATATAGCTGGGACTAGTCGGGGAATGGAGTGATGGTCCGAGAAAGAGCTGTAGAAGTCCTCACTATTTTATAAAATAGTGTGTTAATAATTGTAATTAATTAGACCTGAATTTGAGTGTTTATATTTTCTACATAATATTTGTATTGACGCTCACAGTTGTGTGGTCGTATTTTGCACGACCGTATAATAGTTGGAATTTAAATATGTGTATTTGGAGTCTGTACCATGTATTTGGCGACTCAGAATGGGTTGTGTACTGAACCTATTTTGGAGACGTCATAGTTGGTATCAGAGCTTAGGGATATGATCTCTGGCAGAGATCTGGGATTAGAACTAGGAGGGGAAAGACGAGTAAAACCTTTGCTAGTGTGTCCAACCTAAGCTTATTTATTGATTAATTGGTCAGTCGGAATATACGGATAATATGTGACATGTTAATTTCTTTAAATTAACCCTTGTTTTGTGGCAGTATTTAAGAATGGCAGCTGAAAATCTAAGCAATGAAGCATTTGAGACCTTTGAGGCACCGCTAATCACTAACCAGGATAATGTGCAACAGGAAGGCAATAATTCTCCTGTAAACAACACCACCAATCAAACGACGAACGATGGGATGTTTAGAAGCTTTATGCAGTTCATGCAAAACTAGACGAGGGTGACTCGTGTTCAAAATACAGGTGGAAATAATGGTAACTCGCGGCTTGTCACTGTCAAGCAATTCAAAGAGTTAGGACCACCAGAGTTTTTGGGAAAGCAAGATCCAATCAAGGCATAAACTTGGGTTAAGCAAATCACCAAGATATTTGATGTCCTGGGATGCCCAGAGGAGCAAAAGGTTCCATTTGCCACCTTTATGTTTCGTGGAGAGGCAGATTACTGGTGGGAATCTGTGAAGCGTACTCAGCCTTCAGGACTTACGATGTCTTAGGAAGAGTTTCAGAAATTATTTAATGACAAGTACTTTCCAGAAAGTATTCGTCATATGAAGGAGGTAGAGTTTATCAAACTAGAACAGAACAACATGACTGTATCCAAATACGAGGCTAAGTTTGCAGAGTTATCCCTGTTTGCATCTCATCTAGTGGATAATGAGGAACGTATGACACGGATGTTTCTAAGAGGTTTGAAACCAGAAATTCATCAGTACCTCATTTCTCATAAACTTTATTTGTATTTAGATGTGGTGAATAGTGCCCAATTATTAGAACGAGATAATGAGTATGTTCAACCAAGGGATAACAACCAAGGCCGTACCGGTGGCAACAGTCATCGGAACAATGAAAATCAGCGTGGAGGAAGTTATCAGGCCAAAAGCGGTAACCACTCCGGTGGTAATCATGGCCATGATAATAGAAGAAGTGAGTTGGGGGGAGATTTCAAAAAGAGAAGGTACAACAATGATAACGTGAAGACGTCGGCACCACCATCAACAACCGTTTCTAGGGGAGGAGAACGACCACCGGTCGTATGTTATAAATGCGGAAAAGAGGGACACATCAGTCCAAACTATACACAGCAATCCATGGTGTGCTATAACTGTGGAAAGGAAGGTCATATAGCTCGAGTGTGTCCTATAGCGAAACCAAGTCCAGCGGGGATGGTGACTCCAAAGGCTGTCCCGGACAAGTCAAAGTCGGTGGTTCCTGGAAGAGCTTTTGTTGTGACTACCCAAAAAGCGAGGAACCCGAACGAGGTTATCACAGGTAAGCTAATCATAAACTCTTGTGAGGTCTATCCCTTATTAGATACCGGTTCTACCCATTCTTTTATTTCACCTGCTTGCGCTCAACATTTGAACTTGACCTCTGACAAATTATACTTTGACCTATCTGTTGAAACTCCATTAGGAGAAACCTTTGTTACATCCACAGTTTACAAATCTTGTTTAATTCAAATTGGCACCCTCACATTACCTGTTGATCTTATCTCTTTGAAAATACTTGCATTTGATGTGATTTTAGGAATCGACTGGTTAACCACTTATCATGCCAAAATTGATTATTTTCGTAAGGTTGTTAGTTTTCATATTCCTAACCAACCTGTTGTGCGAATTCAAACAACCAAACCACTAAAATCAATCAATGTCATTTCAAGTCATAAAGTTATTCGTTTATTGAAAAACGGATGTCAAGCTTTCTTAGCCCATGTCACTGATTTAAACAAGAATACGTCATATTTGAATGATATTTCTATTGTTAATAAATTCTCTGATGTATTTCCCGAAGAACTTCCTGGTCTACCCCCAGAACGTGAAGTTGAATTCTTTATTGACCTTGAACCCGGTACAAAACCCATTTCTAAAACTCCATATCTAATGGTTCCTATTGAACTTCAGGAGTTAAAGGACCAACTACAGGAGTTGTTAGACATTGGTTTCGTTCGTCCTAGTATATCTCCTTGGGGTACTCCAATTTTATTCGTAAAGAAGAAAGACGGGAGTATGTGACTTTGTATTGACTATCGGGAATTGAACCATGTCACCATCAAGAATAGGTATCCATTACCTCGCATTGATGACCTGTTTGACCAGTTGCAAGGTGTGCAATTCTTCTCAAAGATCGATCTTCGTTCTGGATATCAATAGTTAAAGATTAAAACTGATGACATTCCAAAGACTGCCTTCAGAACTCGATACGGGCATTATGAATTCTTAGTCATGTCTTTTGGATTGACTAATGCTTCTGCGGCTTTCATTGATATGATGAACCGAATATTCAAGGAATATTTGGATCATTTTGTGGTTGTCTTATTGATGACATTCTCATTTACTCCAAAAGTCGTGAAGATCATGAGCAACATTTGGAGCTGATACTCCAAAAGCTTCGTGAAAATAAGCTATATGCCAAGTTGAAGAAATGCGAGTTCTGGCTTGAGAAAGTAGCATTCCTTGGGCACGTGGTATCGAAATATGGAATATAAGTTGACCCGTCGAAGATTGAAGCAATACAAAGTTGGGAGCAACATAAGTCGGCAACTGAAGTACGTAGCTTTCTGGGCTTAGCTGGTTATTATCGGAGATTCGTGGAAGGATTTTCTCGAATCGCTACTCCATTAACTCAGCTGACTCAAAAAGATACAAAATTTGAATGGAACGAGGAATGTGAGAAGAGCTTCCAAGAGCTCAGGATGAGACTCATCTCGGCAGCTGTTCTGACAATACCATCTGGTTTAGATGGATTTGTCATCTATAGCAATGCTTCGGGCAAAGGGTTAGGATGTGTTCTCATGAAAGATGAGAAATTCATAGCCTATGCCTCACGACAACTCAAAGAATATGAGAGGAATTATCCTACTCATAATCTAGAGTTGGCAGCAGTCGTTTTCGCGTTAAAGATTTGGAGACACTACCTGTATGGGGAGAAAGTGGAAATCTATACGGATCAGAAGAGCCTCAAATATTTCTTCACCCAAAAAAAACTCAACATGCGACAACGACGTTGGCTTGAGCTGTTGAAAGATTACAACCATACCATCCAATACCATCTTGGAAAAGTGAACGAGGTAGCTGACGCGTTGAGTAGAAGATCATATGCGGGAACGAGTGTGATGATGTCAATACAAAGACCCATTTTGAATGACCTACAAAGAATGGAGATAGAGTTAAAGACTCCAAGGATCCATGTGAAGATGGCAAGTATACGTGTAGAACCAGCTTTAATTGATAAATTTAAAGCTGCTCAAGCTACAGACCCGGGGCTGATGAATATGAAGAAGAAGGTGAAAGAAGGTGCTATTCCAGAAGCAAGAATCGATGAAGAGGGAATACTTCGAGTAAACCCCAGACTATGTGTTCCTAACGACTCTGATTTGAAGTATAAAATCATGATGGAGGCACACAACACACCGTTCGCAATCCATCCTGAAAGTACCAAAATGTATCGTGATCTTCGACATACATTTTTGTGGAGAAATATGAAAAAAGAGATCGTGGAGTTTATCTCGAGGTGTTTAACGTGTCAACGTGTCAAGGCGGAGCATCAAGTGCCAAAGGGTCCATTGCAACCACTTGAAATTCTAAAATTGAAGTGGGAACACATCAACATGGATTTTGTTATGGGTCTTCCTAAGGTTTCTCAAGGCATAGATGCAATTTGGGTTATTGTCGATAGATTAACCAAGTCTGCTCATTTCTTGCCTATACGAGAGACTTATTCACTTGAACGTCTTGCTCGTATATACATAAATGAGATTATGAGATTGCATGGCATGCCAGTATCCATAGTTTCGGATCGAGACCCAAGATTCACTTCACAATTTTGGGTCAGTTTGCAGAAAGCTATAGGCACCGATTTACGATTCAGTTCTGTATATTTTCCTCAAACGGACGGGTAATCAGAAAGGACTATTCAAACTCTTGAAGATCTATTAAGACTCTGTGTTCTAGACTTCAAAGGAAGTTGGGATAAGTACTTACGATTGGTGGAATTCTCTTACAACAACAGTTATCAGGCAAGTATAGACATGGCTCCATTCGAGGCATTGTATGGACGAAAGTGTCAATCTCCAATATATTGGAACGAGGTGGGTGAAGCAACATTATTGGGACCGGAGTTAGTACGTATGACTACGGAAAAGATTCAAATGATCCGATAACGTATACAAACAGCACAAGATCGACAAAAGAGTTATGCTGATCTTCATCGAAGAGACATGGAATTCAATGTCGGAGACCATGTATTGTTTACGTGTTGCTTCATGGAAAGGAGTTACGAGATTCGAAAAGAGAGGAAAGCTCAACCCACGATTTATTGGTCCATTTGAAATCCTTGATTGAGTAAAAACTGTGGCCTATAGACTCGCTTTACCGCCTAGCATGTCTTGTGTTCACAATGTTTTTCACATATCCATGCTACGTAAATATGTGAAAGAACCAAACCATATTATTGAATTAGAACCAGACGAGATAGCTGAAGATTTAATGTATAAGGAGATACCTGTCAAGATCTTGGATAAGAAGGAACATGTCCTACGCTCAAAGATTATACCTCAAGTTAAAGTCTTGTGGAGGAACCATGATATCGAGGAAATGACCTGGGTATTAGAATCAGAAATGAAAGCGAGGTATCCTCACCTTTTCGACATACCAGGTATGTACGTCAATTTCAAGGATGAAATTTCATAAGGAGGGGAGGTTGTAAGACCCCGACTTTTATGAATAAAGATTTAATTTTCTTTATATATTATTTTGAAATAGTAGGGTGTTGATTTGATAAATGTTGTAAGTTATGGGTAGAATGTACAAATTTTACAAAGTAAGCAAGTGGTTATAAAATATTCATTGTGTCGGGAAATATTCGTTTGGTCAGGGAATATTCTTTTTGTCAGAGAATATTCGTACGACGGCGCAGTCATTGGTGGACCCCACAACGAAATAACTGTTGGATATAGAAAGTGACAGAAATAACCTTTTTATAAAATAACGGTAAAAATATTACCGTTAAACTGTTGAAATACCCGGTGATAAAAATACAGTAATACGCGTTGTTGCACAGTAGCACACGGTATTGCATAGTATTTTGAATTATTGGTTCTTACGTAAGAAGGCACTCATTCAATAATAGTTACAGTAATTACTGTTCAATATTTTATATTATTGATTCAATAATTGCTACATGGATAATTGCATTGATATTTTATATTATTGATTCAATAATTGTCAATGCACAGTATTTCATATTATCAAATCAATAATTTATATTATTTGAATAATATTATTAGATAGCATTATTGGCAATGTCTAGGATGTTCTGTCTAGGAAAGGGGTTTGGTCACCTAATTGCGCGCCAGTAAGGAGAAATCCTTATCGGAAAGCCCCCTATTTTCTGGGAACGACCTTGTTGTCAATATTGTAATTCTGTAATATTATTTATGAATAATAATTGATTGTTAATAAATATGATAAGTATGTATTTATTCAAGTTTGATATAAATGGAGGAATTTTTAACGAGAGGCATTTGTTGGAAGTTGACATTTTATCTTCTCCGATAAATATTTATTCAAATATATTATTATAATATTACATTATAATAATATAATGTGATAATATAATAGTATAATTTTATAATTTTAATGGTAACATTATTATAATAAATTCATGGTATAAAATAAAATGAGATGGAAGAGAAAAAAATGGAATAGGAATTCTTTTAATAATTATAAATATTTTAATATATATATATATATATATATATATATATATTATAAACATGTGTTGGTGGGATTTTTCAAAGATGCTGATTATTCAAATGTGGAGTGCTGCTTGATTTCATAGTTGGTGTGCTGAGAAAGCCACCGGAGTTGCATTTTTCAATCCTGGTGTGCTAAGCATTTCCTATAAATAGGGTGCTTAGTTAGAAATGAAAATCACACCAGAATTAGAAAATTTTCTCTCTATAATATCGAGCGTATTTCTAGTGAGTATAAGGATAGTTTGAGTGTAGATTACGGTGCAAGATTTTTCGCAACATAATATCCGATATTCCAGTCAGATCTAGCATTTTACTAAGGTAAAAGTAATTATTTTTCTCGTAAATGATGTTATTTTCTTTCAATATTCATAAAGAATATTATTTTCTTTCATATTTTATATTATGAAAGTGATAATATTTCATTTCATATTCCTAAATTTAAACTTATTACGGTAAGTATTGCTTTTATAATTCCTGAAATGATCAGAAATTCTTTGAGTTTTGCACTTCATCTAATAATATTTCACTGGAATATTGGTCTGAACTTTTTATGAACTTTTTATCTTTTCATGACGAGTTACTATTCACGAGTTACTATTCAAGAAAAAAAATTATATTTTTTTCTGTCCAAATTATCTTTTATTATATCCATGTTTTGATCTTCATTTTGAACTCTGGATAAATTCTCTAATATTTGTCCTTGATCTCACTAGATTCGTTATTTATATCATTTTTCATCATCCTCAGTCCTATATTGTGGTGAAAGATATCTTTGGCCCGTAGTGCAAAGATGAGCTGTTGATTTATGAATATCTTTGGCCCGTAGTGCAAAGATGAGCTGTTGATTTATGAATATCTTTGGCCCGTAGTGCAAAGATGAGCTGTTGATTTATGAATATCTTTGGCCCGTAGTGCAAAGATGGACATGTGTTTGACATGATTATAACCACTGGTGATACAAACACATATCCTTGGGCCGTAGTGCATGGATAATTCGTTGATTAAAAATATTATTAATTGGTGTTACAGGGATAAAATATTGATGATGGACTTTTATATCTTAGAAGATCGTAGACATCATTCTCTACTTAACTCTTCTAATGAATTGTTATTTTCGCTGCAGTTGTTGATCTAAATCTGGTTTTCCATCATATTTTATCCAATTTATTGAAGGCTAACGATAATTTATTCTTCATTATCTTAGTCATAATATCCTTTACTAAGCTAGTTGAGCTCACCCTTTTCTTTCATTATTCTCTTCAGAAAATGAGAATATAGCTGGAACTAGTCGGGAAATGGAGTGATGGTCTGAAATAGAGCTGTAGAAGTCCTCACAATTTTATAAATAGTGTGTTAATAATTATAATTAATGAGACCTGAATTTGAGCATTTATATTTTTTACATAATATTTGTATTGACGCTCACATTTGTGTTGTCGTATTTTGCACGACCGTATAATAGTTGGAATTTGAAGATGTGTATTTGGAGTCTGTACCATGTATTTGGCGACTCAGAATGGGTTGTTTATTGAACCTATTTTGGGGGCGTCACATTTATAGCATTTAAGAATGCTTAAACGAATTAATTAAGGAAAGAAAAATAATTAAAATAAAATTATTTATTAATTGATTAAATGACTTAAAATATTTTTACATGATATTTGATTAAAATATCATTAGTAGTATTTGACTTGAATGTTATTAAAAGGTTAATAACATTAGTTTAAAATATTATTACATAATTAATAATATTAAATGGGAAATTAAAATAGAGAATTTACTTTATTTTAATTGTAGTTGTTGGATTTGGTATTCAAAAAACTATATTATGTTCATAGTCTGTTAAAAAAAGAATCTAGAGTACTGAATTTGATTTCGGGTTGCTGAAATTGAATTCAGTCTGCTGAAGTTGATTATGGGATGCTGAAATAATTTTGGTTTACTGAATTTGGTTTCGGTCTACTGAAATAGTGATTTCAGGATGCTGAAATATAACCTGGTTTACTGAAATAGTATTTTTACTTTACAGAAATGTTATCTAGTTTACTAAGATAACATATAAAGGGAAACCTTATGAGTATAAGTTATGACATGATTAAAAGATTATTAACGTATAATTGTGGTACGACGATTTTAATTTAATGTCTAATACTTCACTATATGATTGAATGTTAGACAATTTAATATAAGATGATAAGAATTTATAAAGTGAGTGATTAAATATTAAGTCTAAAGTAGTACAGTCATATTCTACAATAGTTGATGTATAGTATCTGGGCTAAACAATTCCTTCAGGGAGCGGAGGTATATACAAATTAGCAACCGATCTAACTCACTGTGAAAACAGTGTAGACGAGACAGAAACTAATTTCTTGGTTGTTTGGAGAAACCACTCAATATACTATATTGAGTACTATTAAAGACTCGAGATGTGCTAGGTTTAGACTTATGAATTCGTATGGTGTTAAGGAATTATCTAGTATTTAACTATGTGGTTAAATGTTAGATAGTTTACTTATAAAGTAATAGTAGTACGAGATAAGGTATAATATGCTAATTGAAAGATCAATCTTATAACTAATAGGTCTTTTCAATAAGGAGATTAAATTAGATTGCATAGCAGTAATCAACGGTACATGCAAGTTTTTCCTAACTCAAACTCGAGTTATATTTTCAAAGCATGTTAGTGAATAATTATTGTTGATTATTCACATCTATACTAATTATTGGTTCGCACTTAGTGCTTGTTGTATATGTTCATCAGGTATGAAAGGTTGATCACCTTCATTACCATAAGGTTCAATTAAAGTTGTTCATGGTCCTTGTTGACATTAAACATTATTGATTCAGTCATTCAATTATTGACATTTTGATTTATGCTCTTTCATAATTATTATATTGTTGAAAACTTGAAAGCTTATTTTTCTTCCAATCATGATATATCCTTGTTATATTTAAACTTGCTGGGCAAAGTAGTTGTTCACCCTTGCTATATCATGATAACAAATTTCAGATTAAGACGAAGGCTTGAAGAAGGACAGAGACAATAGTAAAGTACGATAATAGATTGTTATGTATGCACGAATAACTATTTAGTTATCTTATGTAAACTTTTTATAATTTTAAAGTTATGATTTAAGTTAAGGTTAATTTGTAATACCCGAGAATTTTTGAATATTATTAAATTAATATATTATTGGAAATGAATATTTATTTGAATATAAATATATATGTGTTGCGAGATGAGCTCATTCAAATGAATTCAAATTGAATATATAATAATTGAGGAAGAATGTGGAGTTTCTGTTAAAAACGTTGAAATGTCATGTATGGTACGAGAATATAAACAATAATGAGCTTAATTAAGCTTAAGTAATAAGCCTTGTGTGGCCTAATTAATTTCTTAATATAGTTGGGTCATTGAATTAATAATGTATTGGACTTGAGGATATATCCAAGCCCAACATCATTAATGTGATATGTTATAAGAATTAAGAGATGTGGCCCAATCAAATTATGTGCTAGATTAAATAATAGAGTCCATGTGCTTTAGTGTGCTTAGCCCAATTGATTTAATTTGATGTGGCCCAATGTGTATTGTATGATGATAGGAATATGTATATATATACATGTAGATATATATGTATGTAGTTGTATAATAGAGGTTGTAAAATGAGGTGTGGCATTGGAATGTGAATAATTATTATATAAAACTATATGATAAAAGTAAGCTTAACTTATGTAAATTACTAAGTGGTATGAAAGAATCTTATGTGACCCCATGATGTGTGTGGGAGTATTTAAATTAGTATTCTCAACCTATGAGGGAAAAATGACATTAACTAAATAACTAATTAATATTAAATGATTATTTTAATATTTATGTAGAATTTGGAATAATGAGTTTTATGGAAAATAATATTGGTACCCAACTAAATTATTCTAGTATAATGTGAATATTATTTGCATTAAACCAATGTACATAGATTATATAATTCTATGTGTGTAATGTATGAGTGAGTGTATATGTATGCTCATTTGGGGATAAATATCAAATAAACCTAAGTATGCTAAGTAATGGTTTTGTAAATGCTGAGTATTAGTAGTGTCCCAAAATTATAGTCCCATTTCAAAAGTCTCAGCCGTGTTATGCTAAAAGCTTATAGCTCTATATTTGCTGAAAACCAATATGGAAATGATGACTATGGGAAGAGGAGAAGATGGAGTTGGTGAAACTTTTCACCAACTTCTTGTTGCACAATGGTTCCTTCAATCTTCCATGGAAACAATCCTTAGGGCAAAATCTCCATATGGACAATAATCCCTCTATAAATAGAAGTCCCCCTCTCAAACGTGAATTGTTGAATTCTCTGTGACTTTCTAATTGGAGTGAGAGTGTTGTTGAGTAATCTGCAGATTGAAGTTAGAGTAGCATTTCAACTTCACAAAAGGTAATATCCATTTATATGTTCATAAATTCAAGTCTTGCAAAGTTCTTAGAAAAAGGGCTAAAATACTTGTTTGAGTTGGAAAATTTATGGTTGAATCTGTCAATTGATGCTAGATAATGTTAATATGGTTGAATACGAAATCAACGGAAGTTAAATGAAGTAAATTGGTCGAGTAATGAATCCATAGCGAAGAGAATCACAAAATGGCAAAAATCTTGAAATTGGTTCTTGATTTTGATTGTTTATATGTTTGGAGTTGTTGGAATCATGCTACGTATGTTGGGTAGTAGGTTAATGGAGTTTATACATAGTGGGTATGCTTAAAATTGCTCTTTGATTGTGCTTTGGGAAAGTTTGGTCCACAGCAGGGGAGGAACTTTAGAACTGAATTGGCTATGCCCGCCCCGGCGGGCTTCCTATAAACTTAATTGCCGCCCTGCGGGGGGTGGCCAAGGGAATTTTTAGCCATTACCGCCCCGGCGGGCCTTCTTGTAGTGCAATCACCCACCCCGGCAGGGGGTGGCCAGGGAACCAAATTTGTATTGTTAATTTCTCAAACCTAGTAATCTAACCTAACTTAACTTAAGAGCTTACATAATCCTTAACCTAACCTATCTTGTTATCTGATGTTGAAATACTACCAGCTCTGCCAATTGTCCTACATGTTCCTTGATAGACTTTATTTCCTGTTCTATCAGGAACTGCCTTTCTGAGAACTCCCAATTGTCTGGGTTATTAGTGCTTGCTTGGGTTGACTCTCCAACATACTGGAGGTATTTGGATCGTTCTCCGTTTCTCGTGCTAATCATATTGACACTCTCTTCATTGCGTTGAGGGAGATGATTATCTTGCACATGTGGCTGCTCTTGTTTTGTCACCACAATCTCTCCGATATCTATCAAGTCTTGGATTTTGTGCTTAAGAGACCAACAATCTTGCGTGTAGTGGCCCGGTGCTCCAGAATGGTACGCACATTTCTTACTCGGGTCGAAATTTCGTCCGCTTGAACTGGCCGGCAGAAGGAGTTGAACGATCTTATTTTGTGCTGTCAGCAGTTTTAGCATATTTTCTAGTGAATCCCCCAAGGGTGTGATCGTTCTTCAATGTTTGACTTCTCCAGCTTTCTGAAAGGGTGGATTAGAAGGTTGTACAAGAGCTTGGAAAGGGGAATAATTTCTCCTTGGAATGGGCAAGCTACTTGTATTGCCTCTCTTATTCTGTCCCTAAAGTATCAAAGATACCTCTTCCACATTCTTCTTGTGTACTCTCCGGGAATTACTCCCATAGCTTCCAGATTGAATATACTCGACCACGGCCTCCAAAGCGGTAAGGTCTTTTTGTTGGGTTTGTATGAAATCGTGGCGCAATCAAATTGCAAAAATTAGAGGAAGCATGGTATTTCAGAATTTGAAAAATTTCTACAAAACCACTACCCGGATCATCCTTTAATCAAATTATTAATTTAAAACGATAAATAAGAAGTTATGGAATCATATCCTTGTAGAATGAAGCTTCCACAGGTACGAGTTCAACTCCTTGTTCTTTGTGATCTCTTTGAATTTTCGGGTTAGATTCCTTCCTTTGATCAAGGTTAGCCACCCAAGTGTTTGGCCTCTAGAGATGATCCACCAAGGAAGAGGAATTATCAAGAAGGAGGGTGGTTGGCTAAACCCTAGTTTTCTATCCTCTATAGAAAAGGAGTACTCTCTAACAGTTGGAATTTCATCAACTGGTATCTATTATAAGACTCCTCTTATATACATATTGGTTAACCCTTCTAATCTTATTAGACATTGGGTTTCATTTAATTAATTAAACTGCTTTAATTAATTTAGGTTTCCCACCACATTGGGAATAATTAATTAAATTCATTTAATTAATTTGCCTCCTTATCTTATTAGGAATATATGAGAGTACCAATATTAAATTATTTCCTAAACTACTTTAGAAATTAAAATAATAATAATTATAATAATATTAATAAGACTCCTCTTATTAATTTATATTTAATATTTTCAAAATATTAAATAATAAACATTAAGTTATTTAATTTATTTTATCACCATAGATCAAATTAATTACACTTAATGTATTATTACGATTATGTCATTACCTTCTTAAATTATTCTTCTTCTTTTTATCGTGTGGCCTTTTTGGTTCTCCATATTAAACCAGTTGTGAATAAATCAATTAGAACAATTCTAATCTTATTTAAATAAATAAATTAAATTAATAATTTATTTAAATAAATAATATTTATTCTACAATAGAGATAAGCCTCCCTAGCTATCAACAACTTTCCAGATAATATAAATTTCAACATTAATCATAAAAGAACATGTGAGTAAATAGTTATCGTACAATTCAATCCTTCCACCACACAATGTCCTAATTAAATGTAAGACATGTAATTACTGTCAAGTCTTATTTTATTTAATTATATGTATTTCGATTAGAAAATGCACAACTCCAAATAATGCAAATTAAAAACTCCTTTCTAATTTCATTCTGCCTTGGCCAAGGACTACTGGGGTTGTCATTTAACGAATCGCATAGGACATATCTCTTCTTTTACTAGAAGTGATAGATTCTTTATTGATCATTCATTATCTCCATATGTAACTTATTATACCCAAGCATACCCTTTGATATACCCTAAGGGTTTTTAAGGAATAAGTCAAAGTATAATTCATTACATACAAGATACTTTGATGATCTCAAATCCAAGAATAACTTGTATTACTATCACATTAGGAATTCCTATTGACAAGCAAGTAAAACTCCACTAGGTATTCCATAGCGAGTCACGTTCAGTAAACTTATTCTCCAATAAGCACCTACATACTTGCTTTAGTGTCTCTACACAAATGATCATGAGATCAATCATCCTCATCCAATGAGCAAGCAACATATGTACCAATCTATCCGGATTTACTAATCCCTTTTTTAGTAATCCAACGATTGGGAACTATTTTAGTTTTAAGCTTTCTAAGAATTTAGATCTCATTAGCATGATCAACATCATGATTCTAAAAGCATTGCTTAAAACAATGGGTTATTTACATATTATAAAAATAGCATCATGTAGATAATTAAATGTCTTTAATAAATGAATACTTTTATTAATAAATAAATAAGATCGTTTACAAAGTATATGCTTTATCATCATACATGATTGGCTTGTATGCATACTATTTTCAATCTCCCACTTGCACTAAAGCCAATCGCCACGGTATCTCATACTTATCTTCTCTATGTGACTATCAAACTTCTGTTGTGTTAAAGATTTAGTAAATGGATCTGCAATGTTATCTTGAAAGTCTACATGCTCCAAGGTGACGTCTTCTCTTTCAATGATCTCTTTAATCAAAGTGTCATAACACATGTTTGGATTCAAGATGAGACTCAGGAACTATTCCTAGTTCTATAATGAACGTTTCATCTGAAACATCAACTTTCAGCTTCACTTATAATTTATATACTTTGTCTTTGTCACTAAACCAATAACCTTTTGCTGTTTAAAACCTTTCCAATTCAGTGCACACCTTTCTAGGTAACGACTTACCCTAAAGTGGATTTGTTGTTGTCTTAGTCAGTCTGAAAACTTGAGTTTGTTTAGTCCTCTAGTTTAATTCAGACCCATCATGTGTCATGATGACATCCTTAGTGTCAGTTAAGTACTTTAAGATGTTTATCACTGTCCTACAGTGATCTTCTCCAGAATCTGACTGATCAGCATTAAGTCTCATATATTTTATTGCATACATGATAGTAACTCATGCGATATCTCTTTTATTGAGGACAATTTTAGAGAGATACACTCCATGGCTCATCATCATGAGACACCTTTTTGGAGGTTGCCATGCTAAACGCCTTTAGCATCTAATGAATATACGTTCCTTAGGTTAAGCCGGTCATCTTTTTAATTCTATCTATACATATTTATATCTCCAATATAGGATGTTCTACCCAAATCATTCATGGAGGAATGTTTAGAAAACTTTATTTTGATCGATTATAGCATAGGAATGTCATTCCCTATCAGTAATATATCATTAACATATAATACAAGGAATGAAACAGCGCTTCCACTAACCCTTTTGTACACACAAGGCTCATTCTTGTTTTTGATAAAATCAAACTCTTTTGATTGTCTCATCAAAATGAATGTTCCATCTTTGAGAAGCTTACTGCAACCCATAAATGGATTGTTGTAGCTCATATGCATGATTTGCTTCAACCATTGAAACAAATCCATCTGGCTATATCATACATACATTCTCCTCTAACAATGTATATTTGAGGAAGGGCGTCTCCACGTCTATTTTGCATAATCTAGTAATAATAAACTGCAATCGCAAGTAAAATCCAAATGGTCTTGTGCATTGCTTCAAAGATCCATTTTATATTTTAAGGTCATCTACCATTTCTCTTAGTCTTAATTACTCATAGAATGTTTGTAATTGAATGGATCATCATCATTCATGACGTGTACCTCATTGTCATCCTTTATGACGAATTCATACCTTTCAGGTATCTTCGATACTCTTCCAGATTTATGAATAGGGTGTTGTACAGTAGGTGTCTCTACTTGGACAGGTTCATCCAATTGATCTGTAGTGGTTTGTGGTTCTTGAATTTCTTCAAGATCGATTTTCCTCCCACTAGCCTCTTTAAGGGTAAACTCCTTTTCCAAGAAGGCAGCGTGTTTCGCAACAAACACATTTTGCTCAGTATGATTGCAAAAATAGTATCCCAAACTTTCTTTAGGATATCCCACAAACGTGCACTTATCAGATCTTGTCCCAAGCTTATCTTTTTGAAACCTTTTTCACATAAGCTGGACATCCCCAAATCTTAACATGCTGAAGACCAGGTTTCCTCCCTGTCCATATCTCATATAGAGTCTTGGGGACTGATTTCGAGGGGTCACTTCTGAACTCTTTGAACTTTTCAAATGATTTAGATGTGTATTTCATTAAATACACATATCCAAATCTTGAGTGATCATCAGTGAAGTAATAAAATAAAAATACCCTCCCCGTGCATTTGTTGTCATAGGTCCACAAACATCTGTGTGAACCAACGCTAACAACTCTGTAACTTCTTCTCCTTTTCCACTAAAAGAAGATTTAGTCATTTTACCCATGAGACAAGATTCACAAGTTGGATATGATTCATAATCGAATAGCTCTAAGAGCTCATCCTTATGTAACTTGGATAATCTTATTTCATTGATATGATCGAGTCTATAGTGCCACATATAGGTATAATTAACATCATCTCTTTTCCTTTCTTAGTTTGTTCTATTTGAAGTGTATTTTCATGCAAGTCAAGTATATAAAATCCATTTCGCTGATTACCAACACCATATAAAATATTGTTTTTATAAATAGAACAACTGTTGTTCTTTATTATAATGTCAAATCCTTCCATATCTAATACGGAAATAGAAATAATGTTTCTAATGATAATCGGAACAAAATAACAATTATTTGAATAAATGGACTTGCCCGTAGGCATTGCTAAACAATAAGTGCTTACAGCTAATGCAGCAACCTTTGCTCTATTTCCCACTCGTAGGACAACCTCGTCCTTGTTCAGCTTTCTACTTCTGACCAGTCCCTGCACAGTATTACATATGTGAGAACCACAGCCGGTATCCAATACTCAAGTAGAATTTTGAATTTCAGAAAAATTAATTTCAATCATGAACAAACCTTGATTGGAAGTCAAAGCTTCTCCAAGCTTCTTCTCTGCCATAAACTTCTTGCAGTTCCTCTTCCAATGACCCGACTCATTGCAATGGAAGCACATTCCTTTTCTAGATAGATCAGGTTTCTTTTGATCCTTTATATTCACTTTGCCCTTAGCCTTCTAAGATTTCTTCTTTTCAAGAAAATACCTTGGGCCTCTTCCTTTTCTTGAAAGAATCCACCATTAAGACATGGTTCTTCTTGGATGGGAAGTGACCTTCTGCAGTTTTCAACATGTTAAGTAATTCGGGCATGCTGACATCTAAGTTATTCATGTGGAAATTTACGACGAACTACGAGAAGGTCTCAGGGAGTGACTGCAAGACTAAGTCTTGACTCAACTCTCCATCCATGACGAACCCAAGTTGTCCAAGGCGTTCAATCAAATTGATCACCCTTAGGACATGAGTCTTAACAGCAGTGCCCTCGGTCATCCGAGATCGAAAGAGCTCCTTAGATACCTCATATCTAGCAGTCCTACTTTGTTCACCATACAACTCCTTGAGGTGAAGCAATATACTAGGAACATCCATGTTTTTATGCTGACACTGAAGCTCATTATTCATGGATGCGAGCATGATACATTGAGCCACAGATGCATCATCTTGCCACTTTACAATAGTGGAAATCTCTTCCTCATAGGTTATTTCTGGAACAGTTCCAGGGACAAATGAATTTAAGACATAAGAAATATTTTCAGCAGTGAGAACTATTCTCAGATTTCTTAACCAGTCAGTATAATTCGGTCCAGTCAGTTTGTTAGCATCAAGTATGTTATGCAGTGAAATTAGTGATTTCAACATTTTTAAATTTCTATATGTGAAAAGACAATATTTTAGCAAACATTCATTTAATTAATTTTATATACCGAAATAAATTAGGTCTTATTTTAAATTGGTATCTCCCACTATTTTCTTCAAACTATATTACCCTCATATATATAGTTCTGCAACATTTAATTAAAGATTTGCTAGTGAGAATAAGGATCCCATTTCAAATGTATATAGCCTTGTGGATAGCACAACAAATGATATATAAATAAATAGGTAGACAACTCTTTGTCAATTACATCAACATGTAACTCCTTTTTATTTTGTCTCTTAAATCATAATGGTCAAATATGTGCACATCCGAACTAAAATGATTTAAGTTAAGTCCAACCTAGCACTTCTATAAATTAAAAAAAAATATTATCCTTGTGGATAGCCCAACAAAACAATATTGTTCAATTTTCTTGATAAGCATCAAATGTGATTAAATTAATATCTTAAATACGCAATACTTGCCTTGTGGATAGCACAACAAACTCGTACTAAATATTTAATAATTTATTAATTTATCATGCTTGAAGGCAACGTTCGATATTCCAAATATCATTGAACGCTTTAGAATTAATATGATTTCTTTGAGGGGTTTGTTATTATTTGTCTCATCTTGTTTAGCGCATGTTGGTTGTTTTACCGATCAATATATTCGTGCAAGTATACACGGTCAACAAGTAATAAAGTGTAAGTACAGATATCATTCCCACGAGGAATTAACAGATAAAAGGTCGCCAAACCACTAGCCTATAATCATCTCAGTCTTATTTAAACGAGCGGTAAAGAGAATGAATTTAAACTAAGTTAACTAGGCAAGAAATTAAGCTTAAACTAATTAATTCTAGAGTTAAAATCAGATAATGAAGATAAGAGATTCCAATTTCCCCTAATGATTCGTCTAAGTCGACACACTTCCAATTAGGTCAAATTAATCATTATAGTTGTTAGCCGAGAATACGAAGGTAAGAGAAGGCCATCTTTCGATGCACCTAATCCATATCACGTGCAATCCACAGATGATAGAACGCACATGAACACCCACATTATCTAAATCCCTATATGTCTATGGTGTTTACAAATAAATAGGGTTTAAGGTCAAGTCCTATATTGACTACGAGCGGCGCTTCGGTATATGTCTATCCTAAGCACAAATCATACGTCCAATGCCATGTGAACGTACAATCGCCCGCTACTACGATTAGATCTAAACCCACACTTCGTCTTTCAATCCCATGTGGGTTATCACAGTAATTGGTCATGACTCAATTAAACAATGAAAGCATATATCGTAGTAGACAATCACATAACAATAAATATGAACCAAAATGGAAGAGAAATCAACATTAACTACTCATTAGGTTCCATTGGAACCTCAAAATAGATTTAAGGCATAGACAACCCAAATATATTATCCACAAGATTCATAAACATCATCCAAATATACAATGTAATAGCGAAGAGAGTTGAGAGATAGAGAAATGCAATTCTTTGGTCTTTCTCCAAGCTTGGATCTTTGATGCTAATCCCTTGCTTCAATCTTTAAACCTAATCTAACCCTAGAAACTAACTAATTAAACTAAACCCTAATCTAGACTTAATCTACTCCTAATCTATACAAGAAATGTAAAGGAAATGGAAGAACAAGCTAGGGCTAGGCTTAAGGCCAATATTTGATACCCTTTCTTGCCCCAAACGAGCCCCCTTATATCCCAATCAAAAGCCAAGTCCCATTCAATTAAAAAGTCAAGTCTGGCACAGCTGAAGATTGGCGCGGCCGCGCCCAAAAATGCCCTACAATCCTCTCGCCCGCGCCAAGCATTTTTTGCTGCAGAGTCCTCTGGTAAAACGTCCATAACTTTTGATCCGGGAGGAGTTACGAGGCCTTCCAACTGTCAAATCGAAGCTATCGAAGAGCTCTACAACTTTCATTCTTTGAGCATTGAGAAATAATGGACGGATGAAGTCTGCAATTGAGCTCCAAGTGACAGCTGTGCATGAAAACTCAAAACCGTGAGGTTTGACGTCCGTTGGTATACGGGGAATAACTCTCGCCTCCGAACTCCGATTGGGATGATTCAAGATGTTCCGGAAATCTTATAAGATGCTCTACAATATGAACTAAGCTCCAATCCAAGAACATGAAATGAACATAAACCTCCCAAATGATGTCCGGATTGCATTTCCTTCCCATTGTCACGCCATCATTCCATTCTTGCTCCTTTTGACCTCATTTTGTCCTTTTAAGCTCAATAAGCACCAAGGGAGTTCCAAAACATGCAAACTACAAAACAAAGCAAAAACACGTGAAAAGCACACAGATACTTGAGTTTCAACAGCGGAACAAGCTGGTTACTATCCGAATAAGTGGTGATAAAGACCACTTATCATTAAGCGAAGCGCCTGTGTTATCACTACCAGATGATGCGGGAAATTTTATGGTGTATAGTGATGCATTGCCCAAGGGACTTGGCTGTGTGCTTATGCAGCATGGCAAGGTCATTGCGTATGCATCACGACAATTAAAGGACTACGAAAAACGATACCCTACTCACAACCTAGAGTTAGCGACAGTAGTTTTTCCATTGAAGATATGGAGGCATTACTTATACGAAGAGAAATGTGAGATATACACGGACCACAAGAGTCTAAAATATATCTTCACACAGAAGGAGTTGAATATGCGTTAGAGGAGGTGGTTAGAATTAATCAAAGACTATGACTGCGATATTCTTTATCACCCTGGTAAGGCAAACGTGGTTGCCAACGCTCTGAGCACAAAAGGAAGGAAGAAACTATTTTATTTGACGACTCAGGAAGAATTGGTAAGAGAAATGAAAAGATTAGAGATAGAGGTAAGAGGACCAAAAAGTCAGAAGAAAAGTTGTTCGTAATGGAAGCTCGTCCGATATTGTTGGATAGAGTAAAGGAATCACAAGAAAAAGATGAGAAATACGAGAAAATCAGGAAAAGGATCACAAGAATAAAGAGGAGAAATTTCGAATGGATAAAGACGGTATCTTAAGATTCAAAAGAAGAGTGTGGGTACCAGCGGTAACCAAGTTGAGAGAAGAGTTTTGCACGAGGCACACAATACGACGTATTCCGTTCATCTGGGAGGCACTAAAATGTACCGAGATTTGAGGCAACACTTTTGGTGGCCCAATCTGAAACGGGAAGTCGCTGAGTGCGTTAGTAGATGTCTGACTTGCCAACGCATCAAAGTAGAGCACCAGCGACCGAGTGGTTTACTACAATCGTTGGAAATACCGGAGTGGAAATGGGAGCATATTACGATGGACTTCGTGGTAGGACTTCCAATCACACAGAAGGGATATGATGCCATTTGGATTATCGTGGATCGATTAACAAAGACCGCACATTTTCTACCGATCAAGATCCGCTACAGTTTGAACTAGTTAGCAAGTCTTTACGTAAAGGAGATTGTTTCACGACAAAGAGTGCCAGTGTCAATTTTCTTTGATCGAGATCCGCCCTTCACGTCAAATTTTTAGAAAAACTTGCAAGAGAGAATGGGAACACAATTGAGGTTGAGTACCACTTATCATCCTCAGACAGACGGACAGAGTGAGCGAACTATACAAATGTTGGAGGACATGCTTCGGACTTACGTGATGGACTTCAAGGGAAATTGGGACGACCACCTACCTTTAGTAGAATTTTCATATAACAATAGTTTCCATGCAAGTATCGGCATGCCACCGTACGAAGCTCTTTACGGAAGAAAGTACAGAACCCCATTATGTTGGGACGAACTTAGAGAACGATGAATACTCGGACCAGAGTTAGTACAATAAATCGCATACGTGGTGACAATGATAAGAGCTAGATTAGTAGCAGCTCAAGATTGCCAGAAAAAGTACACAGACTTGCATCGACAAAACTGGGACTTTAAAGTCGGCAGTTTTGTATTCTTGAAGGTATCTCCTTGGAAGAGAAAAATCCATTTCGGCAAGAAGGAAAGATTAAGTCCAAGATTCATAAGACCGTTCGAGATACTGAAGCGAGTGGGCGAAGTGGCATACAAAGTTGCATTATCACTCGAGTTGGAACACATTCACAACGTGTTTCACATCTCCGTGTTGCGTCCGTACAAGGCCGACTACAAGCATGTGATTTCTTATGAGCCCATTCAAGTGGAGAAGAATCTAGCATATGAAAAAATTCCTGTCCAGATATTACATAGAAAAGAGCAAACCTTAAGAAATAAAATTATTTCATCTGTAAAAGTACTTTGGCGTAACCACGATGTCGAGGAGGCTACGTGGGAGTTAGAAGATAGGATGATGAGGGATTATCCCCATCTATTTGTGTAACCTTGTAGCAATTTCGGGACGAAATTTTTATAAGGGGGGGAGGATGTAATACCCGAGAATTTTTGAATATTATTAAATGAATATATTAATAAAAATGAATATTTATTTGAATATAAATATATATGTGTTGCGTGATGAGCTCATTCAAATGAATTCAAATAGAATATATAATAATTGAGGAAGAATGTGGAGTTTCTGTTAAAAATGTTGAAATACCTTGTGTGGTACGAGAATAGAAACAAGAATGAGCTTAATTAAGCTTAAGTGATAAGCCTTGTGTGGCCTAATTAATTTCCTAATCTAGTTGGGTCATTGAATTAATAATGTATTGGACTTAGGATATACCCAAGCCCAACATCATTAATGTGATATGTTATAAGAATTAAGAGATGTGGCCCAATCAAATTATGTGCTAGATTAAATAATAAAGTCCATATACTTTAGTGTGCTTAGCCCAATTGATTTAATTTGATGTGGCCCAATTTGTATTGTATGATGATTGGAATATGTATATATATACATGTAGATATATATGTATGTAGTTGTATAATAGAGGTTGTAAAATGAGGTGTGACATTGGAATGTGAATAATTATTATATAAAACTATATGATAAAAGTAAGCTTATCTTATGTAAATTACTAAGTGGTATGAAAGAGTCTTATATGACCCCATGATGTGTGTGGGAGTATTTAAATTAGTATTCTCAACCTATGAGGGAAAAATGACATTAACTACATAAATAATTAATATTAAATGATTATTTTAATATTTATGTAGAATTTGGAATAATGAGTTTTATGGAAAATAATATTGGTACCCAACTAAATTATTCTAGTATAATGTGAATATTATTTGCATTAAACCAATGTACAAGAATTATATAATTCTATGTGTGTAATGTATGAGTGAGTGTATATGTATGCTCATTTGGGGACAAATATCAAATAAACCTAAGTATGCTAAGTAATGGTTTTGTAAATGCTGAGTATTAGTACTGTCCCAAAATCATAGTCCCATTTCAAAAGTCTCAGCCGTGTTTTGCTAAAAGCCTATGGCTCTATATTTGCTGAAAACCAAGATGGAAATGATGACTATGGGAAGAGGAGAAGATGGTGTTGGTGAAACTTTTCACCAACTTCTTGTTGCACAATGGTTCCTTCAATCTTCCATGGAAACAATCCATAGGGCAAAATCTCCATATGGACAATAATCCCTATATAAATAGAAGTCCCCCTCTCAAACGTGAATTGTTGAATTCTCTGTGACTTTCTAATTGGAGTGAGAGTGTTGTTGAGTAATCTGCAGATTGAAGCTAGAGTAGCATTTCAACTTCACAAAAGGTAATATCCATTTATATGTTCTTAAATTCAAGTCTTGCAAAGTTCTTAGAAAAGGGCTAAAATACTTGTTTAAGTTGGAAAATTTATGGTTGAATCTGTTATTTGATGCTAGATAATATTAATATGGTTGAATACGAAATCAACTAAAGTTAAATGAAGTAAAGTGGTCGAGTAACGAATCCGTAGCGAAGAGAATCACTAATTGGGTTAAACTTTGAAAAATGGCAAAAATCTTGAAATTGGTTCTTGATTTTGATTGTTTATATATTTGGAGTTGTTGGAATCATGCTATGTATGTTGGGTAGTACGTTTATGGAGTTTATACATAGTGGGTATGCTTAAAATTGCTGTTTGATTGTGATTTGGGAAAGTTTGGTCCGCAGTAATGGAAGAACTTTCGAACTGAATCAGCTATGCCCGCCCCGGCGGGCTTCTTATAAGCTTAATTGCCGCCCCGGCAGGGGGGGGGGTGGCCAAGGGAATTTTTAGCCATTGCCGCCCTGGCGGGCCTTCTTGTAGTGCAATCACCCGCCCCGGCGGGGGGTGGCCTGGGAACCAAATTTGTATTGTTAATTTCTCAAACCTAGTAACCTAACCTAACTTAACTTAAGAGCTTACATAATCCTTAAACATGTGTCAATACGCATTGCAAGATGTGTTAGTAGGATTAGAGTTTGAGTTATAATCTTTTGAAAGAAAAAGTTAAAGGACGAATACCATGTTTATAAAACCTTACGCCTTTTTGAAATCTAACCTTTTTAGTATGTATTCGCAGCTTAATTAAGTTTATAAGTGAGTATGAAATGTGGTTTCGAAATGCTTTGCATACTTAGTTTGTTTAACATGAGATTTCTTAAGACAAATATGTACACTACTCAATGTTGCTTAAAACAAGTTTTCAAAGAGTAAAGTTATGTTGACTTGGAATACATGAATCAAATACATGCAAGCATGCGTAGGAAGACTGTTTAGCATTATTATATGGTTTAATGAGTACTATGGTTAGTCTTTGACATAATAACCTTTCTTGGCTTTGTAAAATAAAGATTTATGAATAGAATTATCCATTGTTGAAAGTAAATGGAAAAGACCAAACCTAGCTCCTCAACATGCATGTATGAATGTCTTAAGCTATAATACATGGCTCAAGCAATGTTTTAAGTGTTTAAGCATATAGTGACTTTATGGAACTAAGTTTTGCCAAGGTGTTTCTAAGGTTTTCGAAACAATGTGGATTATACATGTATGATTTTAAATGTGTGTCGAATGCATGGATAAACATATGTGTAATAAAAGTATGTTGATATATGTTTATAAACTTTTGAATGTTAAGTCTAAAAGGTATTTGCAAACTATAAAGCAATGATTAGAACTTATGTTATTTGACTTCATGGTGATTTATAAACTAAACTTTTGTTCTATAAGTACGCAAAATGTGTAATGGAGTATGTAAAGAGTATACAACTAAGTTAGACATTTATGTATGCGTTTAAATTTACATATCATGTACGAGTATACGTAACTAATGGATATCCTATACGCATAACTATATTACGACGGGGATTCGAAAAGTGTTGATTTATTTAACGTGGATAGACTACGCTTGAGGCAAGTATCCTAAACCCTTGCATTACTCTATTCAACGAATATTGTAAGAAAGTATTCGAACCCTATTCTTTATTGAGCATTATTTAAGCTTGTACTATTATTGGTTGTAAAAGAATCCCCTTGAAAGTATGATTCATATCTCATGACTTAATACTTCGTAAGCTTAGAAATGAAATTGTTTCCAAACCTTGATTTCGAACAATAATTATTTACGTATATATTTTAAAAGGAAACTGTCTAAGCCATTGATTCGGCTAGACTATTGATATATGATCGAAAGCTATCCAAACCAAATCAACTTGGTGCGGACTCTTATAACTGAGATGAACAACCCTCTTAGTAGGGGAATTATATATTTGTCGAAAAACTGACGTGCGCACATGAGAATGATTAAATATTATGCATGACTTAGGGTACTTTAGGCTGATCACCTGTTGTACTTGTCTTTGTTGGATTATCAGTGTATTACTGTTAATTCTAGTAGAAGTTCATAGTCCTTAGTGACTGCTCAGTATTTCAATTATCTTGAAATCGTGAATTGATTTAACATTGAATCTTATTGATATTCTGTTTTCCTTAGTAACTGTCATTGAAAACTGTTGATACTTCTTGCTATCCTTGAACTATCATACCTTGCTATACCCTTTTGGATTCGAGGACTATAATACTCACCCTTGTTGTTATATTACTTGCTAAGCAAACTTGTTGCTCATTCTTGCTTTCCCTAAAACATTTTAGTTAAGGCAGAGCAGGGCGGACCTTCGGGCACCGACAAGGGCAAGGGAAAGGCTACAGAGTAGCTTTATTTATATAGAACTTTATGATTGTAATAAAAACTTATGCTATTATGTATTAGTTAGGTTTTTATATGCTTTAGGTATGTTTAAGCTATGTAATTGATGTTTAAGGTACGAGACCTTGGGACGTGAATAAATTATATTAATTAAATGTAATCTATTCGGTAGTAGAGTTGTGTATTATTCCGCTGTGCGATGCGACATTTAGTCGTACTATTATTATCATGATGTTAGATTATAGAACGTGACAAACCGAATTCGAGTGACCCTGTGGCGGTCCGAATTTGGGGGCGTCACATAATCGACCTTGGGAAATGTTATAGAATCATGTGAAATAAATAGTATATGTTTATATATTCCGCATTAGATGATAGAATATGTATGATAATGAAGTACCGTAACGTACCAAGTCTGAGGTTCTTGGAACCCGGATTTGGGGGCGTCATATCTACCCGCTGGGGCGGGGGTACGACAGCAAGTATAGCAGTTTCCTTCTTCAAATGGGATTCTACAGTAAGAAAGATTGTGTTTGGCTTGCGGATTGGAGGAGGATAAAAGGCTATCAGAGAGGCTATTATAGAGAGATTTAGACAGATTTTCAAGCCCTAGTTCTTGAGTTTTTACAGAGACGGAGAATTGAAGCACGGTTGAAGCACGAAGAACACAAGGATCGTGACAAAGAGCGGTGATATAATTCTAGAGTTTATTTTCTCTCTTCTTCTGTACCTTATATTCAGAATGGTTTACACTGTGTGGATTATATTTTTTTATTCATTCATGATGAACTAAATTCCTATTTAATCCTATAACGGATCTTGTTATGTAACGGAGGATTGAATAGCTTTCACTTTAGTTTATGCATATTATTTCCAGGTTATTTACTATGTGTTGTGCACAACTTATATAGTTGCTTGATCACCAATTATCTGTTATCCCATATAAATTTGAGAGATGATATATGGGATTAGAACTGGCCATTGTAACGTATGTTTATGATTTCTACCGTAATTAGAATTCATAATTCATGTGTAGGATAGAAATATATATGCATCATTTGTAATCTGAAGAGAACTTGATAATAAACCTTTTTCAATTATAATTCACGTAGAGATATAGTGAATTGCTTAATTAAGGTGTCTTGCTTAATTCTATCGATTGTGGATTTGAGTGAGTATGGGTGTAATGCATCGAGAGATGGTTATATCTACTTATGTGTTCTTGGTTAATAATCTGGAATAATTGATATAAACTAAAGGAAAGTATATTGTCCGAAGTGAAGTAATAAGTAAAGTTGTAGGCTTAATTCTCCAAAACTTGTTAAAATCCTGAATTAGTGTTAATTTTGGTCTAAGTAGTAGTTTATTATAAAAATCATTAGTTAATCATTAGTTTAATAAAGCTAAAATAATATAAAATTGGTAATTATTTGAAGAAATTGGAATTATTATCTCTGTGGGTACGATACTTGATCTTATCGATGCATTACTTGTTGACCACGTACACTTGCGTGTAGCGCGTATAGATTTTACCCAACAACATGGTAAATTAGAGTTTTTAAATATAACAAATTATATACCCGGATCATCCTTTATGCACAGTTATTAATTAAACAAAATAGATGGAGATTAAGATTCATACCCTTGAAAATTCTAGCTTCCTCAGGTACGAGTTCAACTCCAAATCCTTCTCACGTTCTACTTGAATCCATCGGGTTGATTCATTCCTTTGATCAACGTTAGTCACCTAAGTGTTTGGCCTGTAGAGGTGATCCACCAAGAAATAATAAGAATTCAAGAAGAATGGTGTTTGGCTAAACCCTAGATCCTTCTCTCTAGAAAAGTAATGCTCTCCCAAATCAGAGTTTTAAAATTTTACAAATCATATACCCGAATCATCCTTTATACACATTTATTAATTAAACAAAATAGCTGGAGATTAAGAGTCATACCCTTGAAGATTCTAGCTTCCTCAAGTACGAGTTCAACTCCAAATCTTTTTCGCGTTCTACTTGAATCCACCGGGTTGATTTCTTCCTTTGATCAACGTTAGTCACCCAAGTGTTTGGTCTCTAGAGGTGATCCATCAAGAAAGAATAAGAATTCTAGAAGAAGGGTGTTTGGCTAAACCCTAGATCATTCTCTCTAAAAAATTAGTGTTCTCCCAACTCTTGAAATTAAAATGTCTAACCTTGTTCCATAATAAGATTTTCTTATTTATAGATGTAGGCAACCCTCTTAAATAATTTAGAATTAGGGTTTTATATTACGTAATTAAACTCTTTTAATTAATCAGGCTTTCCAATTCTATTGGGAATAATTAAACTCTTTTAATTAATTAGCCTCCTAATCTTATTAGGAATATATATGAGAGAGAGTATCTTATTAATTAATTCCCAAACTATTTTAAGAATTAAATAATAATAATAGAAATAATAATAATAAGAATCCTCTTATTAATTTATATTTAATATTTTCAAAATATTAAATAATAAATATTAAGCTATTTAATTTATTCTATCACCATAGATTAAATTAAATATACTTAACTTATTATTACGATTATGTCATTTGCTTCTTTAATAAATATTCTTTCTTTTATGATGTGACCATTTAGGTTCTCCATATTAAACCGGTTGTGAATTAATCAATTAGAATAATTCTAATCTTATTTAAATAAATAAATTAAACTAATAATTCATTTAAATAAATAACATTTATTCTACAATAAGGATAAGCTTCCTTAGTGATCAACGACTTTTCAGATAATATAGATTTCAACATTAATCATAAAAAACCTGTGAGTTAATAGTTACTATACAATTCAATCCTTCCACCATACAATGTCCCAATTAAATATAAGACATAGAATTACTGTCAAGTCTTATTTTATTTAATTATATGTATTTCGATTCCAAAATGCATAACTCCTAAATAATGCAAATTAAAAACCCCTTTCTAATTTCATTCCACCTTGGCCAAGGATTCCTGGGTTGTCATTTATCGAATGACATAAGACATATCTCTTCTTTTACTAGAAGTGATAGATTTTTTATTAATCATTCATTATCTCCATATATAACTTATTACACCCAATCATACCCTTTGATATATCCTAAGATTCTTAAGGGACATGTCAAAGTATAATTCATCATACACAAGATACTATGATGATCTCAAGTCTAAGGATCACTTGCACTACTATCACATTAGGAATTTCTATTGACAGACAAGTAAAACTCCATTAGGTATTCCTTAGCGAGCCACGTTTAGTGAACTTATTCTCCAATAAGCACCTACATACTTGCTTTAGTGTCTCCACACAAATGATCATAAGATTAATCATCCTTATCCAATGAGTAAGCAGCATATGTACCAATCTATCCGGATACACTAATCCTATTTTTAGTAATCCAACAATTGGGAACAATTTTAGTTTTTAAGCTATCTAAGAATTTAGATCTCATTAGCATAATCATCATCATGATTCTAAAAATATTGCTTAAAACTATGGGTTTATCACATATTATAAAAACAGAACCATGTAGATAAATAAATGCCTTTAATTAAATAATACTTTTATTAATAAATAAATAAGATCGTCTCCAAATTATATGCTTTATCATCATACATGATTGGCTTATATGCATACTACTTTCAATCTCCCACTTGCACTAAAGCCAATCGCCATGGTATCTCATACCCATATTCTCTAAGTAACGATCAAACTGCTGTTGTGTTAAAGCTTTAGTAAATGGATCTACAATGTTGTCTTGAGAGTCTACACGCTCTAAGGTGACGTCTCTTCTTTCAATGATTTCTTTAATCAAAGTGTCGCAACACATGTTTGGATTCAAGATGAGACTTAGGAACTATTCCTTGTTCTGTAATAAACTTTTCATCTGAAACATTAATTTGCAGCTTCACGTACAGTTATATACTTTGTCTTTGTCACTAAACCAGCAACTCTTTGCTGTTTAGAACCTTTTCAATTCACTACAGCACCTTTTAAGGTAACGACTTACCCTAAAGTGAATTTGTTGTCGTATTAGTTAGTCTGAAAAAAATTGAGTCTGTTTAGTCCTCTAGTTTTAATTCAGACCCATCATGAATCATGATTACGTCCTTAGTGTTGGTTAAGTACTTTAAGATGTTTATCACTGTCTTACAGTGATCTTCTCCAGAATATAACTGATCAACATCAAGTCTCGTACATTTCATTGCATACATGATAGTTACTCATGCGATCTCACTTTTATTGAGGACAATTTTAGAGAGATAAACTCCATGGCTCATCATCATGAGACATCTTTTGGAGTTGGCTATGCTAAACGCCTTTAAAATCAAATGAATATACGTTCATTGGGTTAAGCCGAGCATACTTTTAAATCTATCTATATAAATTTATATTCCCAATTTAGGATGTTCTACCCAAATCATTCATGAAGGACTGTTTAGATAACTTTATCTTTACTGATTATAGCACTGGTATGTCATTCCTTATCAGTAGTATATCAACATATAATACTAGTAATGTCACAGCGCTCCCACTGACGCTGTTGTACACACTAGGTTCATTCTCGTTTTTGATAAAATCAAACTCTTTTGATTGTCTCATCAAAATGAATGTTCCATCTTTGATAAGCTTGTTACAATCCATAAATGGATTGGTCTAGCTCATATACATGATTTGCTTCAACCATTAAAATAAATTCATCTGGCTGTATCATACATACATTCTCCTCTAATAATATATATTTGAGGAAAGGCGTCTTGTTGACTTGTTCATTTTCTAACCTTAATGTTTTGATGATGACTTAGTTTTGTGTACTAAATTGTTTACTGTAAAATTTTAGGAAATTTGATAAAAGGAACATTGATGATTTGATCAAAGGCTTTGAAGACTTTTGTGTCCTAAGATTTTATGTAAGGTCATTGCAAATGTTTGATTTTTCAATTCAAGGCTCTAGGTCATGTTATGTGCATTTAATATGATAAGAATTTTATGCATGCTTAAAATGAGATAAAATATTTAAATAAAATGTTATGTACAAAATATGTTATTTTGCAAGTAAATTGGGTACAGGCGTATATGCTAAGAGTTTTGAACTAATCAAATGTTGATATTCGAAGAGAATCCTAGTGTGATATGTTGATTTGTTTGATGCACGTGGCTGTGAAGATATGTTATCTGTTTGAGTACACATATCTTGGGACTCTAAGATAATAATTATCCTAGAGAGACGATTTTGGTTAATACTTGAAATATTTATTACGGAACTAACCTTGTCTCATATCTATTAAGGGATTTTTTCTTAAACCGTGTGATATGTGATAAGAAGAAATATTGACATGAGATATACACGGATTCATTTGACTAAGTATAAATCTTATCGTTTTGATTTGTTCCTAACAAAAATAATAAATCTTTAGAACGGAACTGGTTTACAACGGTAATATTTTTTTGTTATAAAATTAATTGGGTGATCTAAGTCTGGTACAACACATACGAATTAATATTGCGTTGTTTATATACTGAAAAGTTATAATATTATTCTGGTGCAATTATACAAGCTGTTGGGCAATTAATATTTAGATTATTTTCGGCTAGTTTTTCGTGAGTTCTAAATTGGTGATATCTCTTTACTATTTGATCATTCCATACATTAGTTGAGCCTTGCATTGTTAAATTGATTATTTGCTTTGATCATTAGACCTCTATATTTGTAATTCTTTTTGATTTAGACTAAGTGTTGTCTAAAGGTATTTAATCCGGGTGGATTAAGAAATGTTTACAAACAGGTTCAAGGAAGCATAGGTGCTTAAGAAGTGCATTAGTGCACAAGGAGCAAAAGTGCTCAAGTGAATTTTTGTAATTCAAGTATTGAAAGAATCTGTTTTGTAAAAGGAGTCAATTTAAAGAAATAAATTGAGTCTCCAATACTAGTTGGTATTGGACGTGGACTAGGCTATTATTATAGAGGGTAATAGCTGAACCACGTAAAAATCTTGGTGTTCATCTTATTACTTGCTTTATCTTATTTGCTCAGAAAAGATATTTAATTATTTTGATAATTAAAACTTGAATATTTTTATTATCTTAAGATAAATTGTTAACACTAAGTATTTTTACGAAGCTATAAATTCAACAAGTTATTTTCATTAAATAATATGATTAAAGTCTTAATCCAGTAGGCCATATTTATCCAGTAAGCTGCATTAATTAATATAATAGGCTGAATTCAGTAGTTTTCGTTTAAATTTAAAAATTGGTCATAGTTTGTTCCCACACTTATTCAACCCCCCTTCTAAGTGTGCCTTATCTGAATTTCACGTCTCCACGTCCGTTTGCTAGATATAGTAATATTAAGCTATAATCGCAAGTAAAATTCGAATGGTTTTGAGCATTGCTTCAAAGATCCATTTTGGATTTTATGGTCATTTACCATTTCTCTGAGTGTCTACAACTCTTAGCCTTATCGTATATAACTGGATCATCATCCTCTATGATGCGTACCTCATCATCGTCATCATTTATGATTAATCCATACCTCCCATGTATATTCGGTACTATTCTAGATTTACGATTCGGTTGTGGTACAATAGGTCTATCTACAGGTTCCTCCTTTTGACTAATAGTGATTTGTGGTTCCTGAACTTCTTCAAGATCTATTATCCTCTCACTAGTCCTTCAATGATAAGCACCTTTATCTTAGAAGGCAACGTGTTTCAAAACAAACACCTTTTGCTAAGTAGGATTATAGAACATATACTGTAACGAATGAGATTTTGTATATTTAATTGTAAATATTTATTGAATTAAATAAATATTTTAGTTGATTTATTTATTGAGTTGAATAAATAATTTATGTGATTATGTTATGGAGTAATTTAATTAAGTGCAATATGATTAATTTAATTGATGTGTAAGTAATTTTGTGGTATAGTTCTAATTTAATTGAGATAATTAAATTAGATGATATTATGTGGTATTTGTTACATGAGATTATGATTAACGAGTAATTATAATTGTGTGACAATTTAGTATTATGTGGCAATTTTAATTAATTAATGAATATTAGCTTGTATTTAATTAAATTAGAATGTTAGAATTTAATTAAATAAAGTGAAACATTGAAAACTATGTGTTAAAGGAGTTATTAAAATAAAATAAAAGGGTTTTAAAGAGTTTTACCAAACAAGGCCCTTACATCTGTTTTAATCCTATTTTATCAAATAGGGCCCTAACTACTAAAAAACTATTTTTAAAATTAAAGGGTTTTGCCAAACAAAGCCTTAGGGCTTTTGATTTTCAAACAAAAACATAACTGAAATATATTTAATAAGGTATTAAGTATTGTCAGGTTATATTTTATAATTATATGTAATTATATGTATAAGTCAGTTATACATATTATATTATACGTTAAGTAGAATATTAGAGTTAGAAGAAAAGAAAGATCAGAGTGTTTGTCAGTGTAAGAAAAGAGAGAAGAAGAAGAAGAAAGAGGAAGAAGTTTTGAGAAAATCAAGTCACGCCATCTTCATCTTCTTCTCCTAATCAACAAAGGTATAACTAATTTCCAATTATATTCTTCCATTGTTTTCATGAAAATATGTTTTTAGAACTTCTCTGTAATTTGATTTCTATGGTGTTTTATGTAAGTATGGCTTATATATGTTTAATTGTATATATAAACTATCATAGATGATTTATATGAGTATTTAAGTAGTTTAATTCATGTAAATATGATGAATATGAAGAAATCATATTCATAGCAATTTACAGTGAACTTATTTTGAAAAAATAGTTCTTTAAGTATCAAAATTTGTGTTTGATTGTGATATGTTATGTAAATTGAAAATAGATTATGATAATATGTTAATAAACAAAGTTAATACGATTTGAATTACGCGATTTGGTTTAAAAACAAACTCACAGTGTCAATTTTCTTCAAAAATGCTTAACAATGGTGTTTTTTTTTTCAAAATCATGAAATTAAGTATTTTGATTATGTGCTGTGGTGTTTATGTGTATTAAAAACATGTTACAAGTTTAAGATTTTGGTTGTATAAAGTTTCATATGCATTGTGTTGGTTCAAATCGAAATTTGGTGCGAAGAAATAAGCCAAATTGACTTTTTCTATGCACAGTTCGCGAACCAGATTTTCCACCAGCAAGGGGACCCGCCCCAGCGGACTTTTACCCTTGGAAAATCCGCCCCATCAGACTTTCCTTCTGTCCAAAAAATTTATTTGGGTTTTGTGTAGTTTTTATGCATTACATGATTAGCTAACTTAATGTGATGACATATTAAGTGTATAAAATAATAAGATAACATATTGTTGACATGTATAAGACAATTTGAAGTCTCATATTAACATGTTATGTGTGAACTTAGATATAGCTATCATAGGGTATGATTATGATGGTTTCAAATGTTATATATGTGTGATATGCATGTTGTGAGTTTAGACTCACGTTATGTGGTTAGTTAGCGAGTTAAGTTTACAAACCATGTTGTTAAGTTGAACTTAAGTAAGAAGTTCAACATTTAAACATAGTGGTTATGAAACTAATCGATATTATAAACGTAATGTAATATGTAGGATAATTGTGGAACGTAATTGTAAATTGTAGCTTGCGCTTTAGGCAAGTTCCCTAAACCTTTCTTTTACATTATGCAAGTTTTCTAACTATACTCTTTCATTGAGCAAGTTCCTAATCCTTATCTTTATTGAGCAAGTTGTCCTATCCTTTCTTCATTTCGTTTATGCAAGTTATTGAATTCTCTATAAATTCTATATTGGATAAATATCTTATTGAAGTTCATAATTTAATTAATGTGACCTTGACTTAATTGTTCAAGCAAGGTCTATGTTATCTTTCAAATGCTTTAAGTTAATTTTAAAGCATAAGTTATTTCAAAAATCTTTATTTTTGAATTCTTAAAAGTTGATTCAACTACTCCTTAGTTGATGATAGTTGAACTCTAAATTACCCTTGAAGCTTATCCAAACCAAACTGTCTTTGGTGCGGACTTGTTATTAAATACTGAGATGAACAACCCTATTTAATAGCGGATTACCATGCAAAAGTGTTAAGATATTTGTGCACAATACATGATACGAATAGCTGATCCCCCTAAGTACGAGTTAAGAGTCCATATAGTCTAACGACTGTTAAAGGTTTTAAATAGAAATGTTTATAACCTAGGACATAGTTCAAGGTCTTACGACCCTCAGATGAAATCTATATTCCATGTTCAATCCTTTATTATTGATGAAAGAAATGTTATTCAAATCACTTGAAGTTATTCAGTTTATGTCATCACTATTAATTATTATCCAAGTGAGCTTTTGTTTGCTCACTCTTACATTATATAACTCTTGCAGCTAAAGTTGAGAAAGTTGACGAACCGTCAACTAGCAAATGCAAGAGCAAGATGAACAAGTGAAGACTTGTTTAAATTTATTGATTATGATGTGTAATAAGACTTTACTTAACTGATTATGATGTTTTATTTTTTTGCATTGACATTAAGGTTAGAAAACCCTGGGAATGTTTTATTAAAGTTGTAATCCTTTTTATAAGGAAGATTTTTATTTATTTATAATGGTTGTAATTTATTTTACATTCCTTAAATATGGGCAGTAGTTATGATTTATTTAGATAGTGAGCACCAAATCCCGTGGAATTAAAGTACCCGGATTTGGGGGTGTCACATATACCCTAAACTTACTTTAGGATGTCCCATAATTCTTTACTTGTCAAATTTTGTCCCAAGCTTATCTTTTGAAACCTTTTCACATAAGTCGGACAACCCTTTATCTTAACATACTTAAGATTATGAATCCTCCCTGTCTATAACTCTTATGAATTCTTGGGGACGGATTTTGTGGTTACCTTATTTTGTATATATGCAGCCGTTTCCAGTGCATTACCCTATAAGGATACTGGAGTGTCGGTAAAATCATTATGGACTGCACCATGTCCAACAAGGTACGAATTTTCTTTTAGGATACATCAATCAATTATTGTGTATCAGGAAATAGCCATTGTGAGAAAACCATTTAAGATGATCTTAAAATTTATTGCACAAGTATTTATTCCTCGATCCGATTGAAGAATTCTAATACTTTGTCAATTAATTTCACCTCTGAATTCTTTGAATCTTTCAAATGATTCAGACTTGTATTTTACCAAATACAAATATTCAACTTTTTGAATGATCATCTCCTTTTATTTTACTAGTTTGTTTAATTTAAAATTATTTTCATGTAAGTCAAGTATGTAAAGTCCATTCAGTAAATTGTTAATTATTTAAACTAATGAACTTACCTGTAGGCGGTACTAAATAATAAGTTCCTACAGTTAATGGATCAACCTTTGCTCCATTTCCACATGCAGGAAGATTTCCCCTTGTTTAGCTTTCTACTTCTGCTTGGTCTCTTCATAAATCTGTATTTATGAGAACCATAACTGGTATCCAATATCTAAGTAGAAACTTTACTTACTGAAATATTTATTTCAATTATGAACAAACCTGTATTTGTAACCGAAGCCTCACTAAACTTCTTCTGGTTTGCCTCTACAAGATACTTCTCGCAGTTTCTATTCCAGTGTTCGGGCTTATTACAGTGGAAGCAAACTCCTTTACTACCCGTATCAGTTTTGTTCTTATTATCCTTTGTATATGCCTTTCTATTTAGCTTCTTTGAATCGTTCTTCTTTTCAGAAGATCCTTTAGCCCCTACCAGTAAGACTTGGTCTTTTTTGGATGGAAAGTGAATCTCAACAGATTTTCAACAAGTTTAAGCAAGTCAGCGAGGCTGGCATCTAGCTTGTACATCTAAAACTTCAAAACAATTATGAAAAGGAGTCCGGGAGTGAGTGCAAGATCAAATCTTGGCTCAATTTTCCATTCATGACAAAACCTAGTTGTCCTATTTGTTTAGTCAGATTGATCATCTTAAGGACATGTGTCTGTACTGTACTGTCATCGGTTATTCTAGATCGAAAGAGCTGCTTAGATATTTGATATCTTTTAGTCCTTCTTTTCTCACCATTCAACTCTTTAAAGTGTAGGAGTATAGTAGGAGCATCCATAGTTTCATGCTGACGCTGAAGCTCGTTACTCATGGATGCAGGCATGATGAATTGAGCCAACTATGCATCATCTTGCTACTTTCTAAAAGTAGCAATCTCTTCCTCAGAGGCATTGTCTGCAACCATTGCAGGGATACATGTATTAAGGGCATAAGATAGCTTTTCAGCCTTGAGAACTATTCTCAAATTCCTTAACCAATCCATTTAATTCGGTTTGGTTAATTAGCATCTAATATTCTACGTAGTGATAATAATTTAGACATTGCAAAATTCTGTAAATAAATTTGTAATTAACAACATTATAGCATACATTCTTTTATTAATTACCAAAATAAATTAGGTTTTATTTTAAATTGGTATCTCCAACTATTTTCTTCAAACTATACTACCCTCACAATATATAGTTCGGCAAATTTAATTAAAGATTTGCTAGTGAGAATAAGGATCCTATTTCAAATATATATAGCCTTGTGTGTGCACAACAAACTATATATAAATAAATAGGTAGACAACTCTTGTCAATTACATCACCATGTAACTCTTTGTATTTTTCCTCTTAGATCATTATGGTCAAATATGTGCACATCTGAACCAAAATGATCGTAGTTAAGTCCAACCCAGCATTTCCATATAAGTGAAGAGAAAACTACAGCCCTTATGTGTGCACAACAAAGCGGTAATGTTCAATTCCTTATAAACATAATATATAACAAAATAACATCTTAAATATTTAATACTCGCCTTGTGTGTGCACAACAAACTCATATTAAATATTTAATACTCTATTATTTTACCATGCTAGAAGGCGACGTTCGATATTCCAAATATCTTTGAACGCTTAGGACTTAATATAAAATCTTTGAGGGGTTTGTTATTATTTGTCTCATCTTGTTTAGCGCGCATGCACATATATATATATAAAATATGTGTCATTTTATTAAACATGCGAAGCATGTTTTATAATATTAATATATATAATAAGCATGCACATATAGAATACTATATTCTATCCGAATTGATTACGGACTTTATTCTAGTTTGGTTCACTAGAGCCACCAAGTGAACCAAAAGGTCAAACCTAGGGGTGCAAGAATTAAATTTAAATATAACTAATACATTTAAATCATGAGCTTACAAACGGGTCTTCATGCGCTCCTTGCTCCTTTGGTCTCCAATTCTTTAAAATTTAATTCAAACTATTCCTATTACAAAAACTATTTACTATAAATAGAAACCTTGATCAGCAGTCAAGGGAAAGTACATAGGATGAAGATAGAATTTTATATCAAGAAAAATTAGAGAAGACGAGGTACGCAGACCCCATTTAATAAAACTCATACATTCAAGCATCCAACTAAAATAAAATTCAATCACATTGGTCTATAGTCCATAATTAACCCCATTTATTATCATACACATCAACATATGCATCAATAAGTAAAACATTTATCTCATCAATATTAAACATTCAATATATACATTGATATCGATTTCATGGGCAATTTTAGTTAGCATAAAATTTAATTCTGAATTAAAATAAACTCTTTTATTTTAATTCAAATTTAAATCAAAATAAACTTTTTATTTTAATTTATCCATTTTTGAATAAAAATAAACTCCTTTATTTTTAATCAAATTATTTAATCAAAATAAACTCTTTTATTTTAATTAATATGGAATCTAACTTTTAAAAAACATTTTTGGGAGGAACAAAATTATGTGGAATCCAATTCTTTATCAAAATAAACTCCTCTATTTTGATTAATATGAAATCCTATTTCATATCTAAATAAACTCCTTTATTTAAGGAAGCATGGAATCCATTTTCTTAATTCACTAAAAAACTCCTTTATTTTTAGGAAACAAGAAATTCAATTTCATCTCTAATTAGTTATCATGGAAATTTTCTTATCAAAATAAACTCCTTTATTTTGATTAATATGAAATCCTATTTCATATCTAAATAAATTTTTTTATTTAAGGAAACATGAAATCCCCTTTTCTAATCACAAATAAACTCCTTTATTTTAGAAAACAGGGAATTCAATTTCATCTCTAATTAGTTAGCATAAAATTAAATTCTAATTAAAATAAACATCTTTATTTTAATCCAATTCCAAATAAAAATAAACTACTTTATTTAAATCTAGAATTACTAGAAAAACATAGAATTTTAATTTTAATTTAAATAAACCTTTTATTTTAACTAGAAATTAAAATATTAAAAATTAATTTTCTTTTTCTGGAGAGAGGCGTTGCGGCGCCACTAGTGAACTAGCATCGGCGCTGCTTCAAAAACTGTTTTTTCAGTTCGTGAATTGTGTAGTTTTCTCCAAAAAAACATAATTTCATGTCAATAATTATGCTCAAAAAAATTATTCTAAACACATATCAATATACATATCGAATTTGAATAATTAATAACTTGCATAAAGATTTGGCTCTGATACCACTGTTAGGTTTGTAAGATTCATGGATACAATCATATTGCATAAAATAAGCGAAAGCATGGTAAATCAGAGTTTTAAAATTTTACAAATCATATACCCGAATCATCCTTTATACAAATTTATTAATTAAACAAAATAGCTGGAGATTAAGATTCATACCCTTGAAGATTCTAGCTTCCTCAAGTACGAGTTCAACTCCAAACCTTTTTTGCGTTCTACTTGAATCCACCGGGTTGATTTCTTCCTTTGATCAACGTTAGTCACCCAAGTGTTTGGTCTCTAGAGGTGATCCATCAAGAAAGAATAAGAATTCTAGAAGAAGGGTGTTTGGCTAAAACCCTAGATCATTCTCTCTAAAAAATTAGTGTTCTCCCAACTCTTGAAATTAAAATGTCTAACCTTGTTCCATAATAAGATTTTCTTATTTATAGATGTAGGCAACCCTCTTAAATAATTTAGAATTAGGGTTTTATATTACGTAATTAAACTCTTTTAATTAATCAGGCTTTCCAATTCTATTGGGAATAATTAAACTCTTTTAATTAATTAGCCTCCTAATCTTATTGGGAATATATATGAGAGAGAGAGAGAGAGTATCTTATTAATTAATTCTCAAACTCCTTTAGGAATTAAATAATAATAATAGTAATAATAATAATAATAATAATAATAATAATAATAAGACTCCTCTTATCAATTTATATTTATTATTTTTAAAATATTAAATAATAAATATTAAGCTATTTAATTTATTACATCACAATAGATTAAATTAAATATATTTAACTTATTATTACGATTATGTCATTTGCTTCTTTAATAACTATTGTTCCTTTTATGGTGTGACCCTTTAGGTTCTCCATATTAAACCGGTTGTGAATAAATCAATTAGAACAATTCCAATCTTATTTAAATAAATAAATTAAAGTAATAATTTATTTAAATAAATAACATTTATTTTACAATAAGGATAAGCCTTTTTAGCGATCAACATCTTTCCAGATAATATAGATTTCAACATTAATCATAGAAGAACATGTGAGTTAATAGTTACCGTACAATTCAATCCTTCCATCATACAATGTCCCAATTAAATATAAGACATAGAATTACTGTCAAGTCTTATTTTATTTAATTATATGTATTTCGATTCCAAAATGCACAACTCCAAATAATGCAAATTAAAAACTCCTTTCTAATTTCATTCCACCTTGGCCAAGGATTCCTGGGTTGTCATTTATCGAATGACATAGAACATATCTCTTCTTTTACTAGAAGTGGTAGATTCTTTATTGATCATTCATTATCTCCATATATAACTTATTACACCCAATCATACCCTTTGACATACCCTAAGGGTCTTAAGGGACATGTCAAAGTATAATTCATCATACACAAGATACTTTGATGATCTCAAGTCTAAGGATCACTTGCACTACTATCACATTATGAATTCCTATTGACAGGCAAGTAAAACTCCATTAGGTATTCCTTAGCGAGCCACGTTTAGTGAACTTATTCTCCAATAAGTACCTACATACTTGCTTTAGTGTCTCCACACAAATGATCATGAAATCAATCATCCTTATCCGATGAGCAAGCAACATATGTACCGATCTATCTAGATTCACTAATCCCCTTTTTAGTATTCCAACGATTGGGAACAATTTTAGTTTTTAAGCTATCTAAGAATTTAGATCTCATTAGCATAATCATCATCATGATTCTAAAAGCATTACTTAAAACTATAACACATATTCTAAAAATAACACTATGTAGATAAATAAATGCCTTTAATTAAATAATACTTTTATTAATAAATAAATAAGATCGTCTCCAAAGTATATGCTTTATCATCATACATGATTGATTTGTATGCATACTACTTTCAGTAACAGCTCCAGCGTAGCATCAGGGAATGATCTGGTAAATCAAACCGTTGGTAACAACTCCAGCGTAGCATCAGGGAAGGGTCCGATGATGGAAACTGTTTAGACGAAGACCTGAGTACCTGACAGTGTGAACTGTTGGCAACAACTCCAGCGTAGCATTTGGAAAGGCCCGGTGTTATAAGCCGTTAGGAATTACTTCAGTGAAGATCAGAGTACCTGATATTGCAAACCGTTGACGACAACCCCGTCACAGCATCAGGAAAAGACCGATGATGTAAACTGTTGAAAAGATATTTATGCCAAGATCAGCGGATTTAACATTACAAGTCACTGGCATTAACCCAGCATGACATCCGGAACACCTGGCAAGAACGACTATGTAAAGCTATCTTCATCGGGAAGGACCGATGATGGAATCTGTTATACAAGAAATCTCTAGCTGAGACATCAAAGCAGAAGTTTTGGCAGTGATAAACCGTTGTAAACTACCGTTCGAGTAGGCATCGAGGAGGTTCGATGATGGTCAAACCCTGTAAACGACCGTTCGAGTAGGCATTAAATCAAATCAGTTTATCCAACCGTTGTAAACTACCGTTCGAGTAGGCATCGAGGAGGTTTGATGATGGTAAAACCCCGCAAACTATCGTTCTAATAGGTATCAAATTAAATCATTTTATCTGACCGTTGTAAACTACTGTTCGAGTAGGCATCGAGGAGATTCGATGATGTTCAAACCTTGCAAACTACCGTTCAAGTAGGTATCAAATCAAATCAGTTTATCCGACCATTGTAAACTACCGTCTAAGTAGGTATAGAGGAGGTTTGATAATGGTCAAACCCTGCAAACTACCGTTCGAGTAGGTATCAAATCAAATTAGTTTATTAGACCGTTATAAATTACCGTTCGAGTAGGCACCGAGGAGATTCGATGATGGTCAAACCCTGTAAACTACCGTTCAAGAAGGTACCAAATCAATTGAGCTAAGATCGACTGTTGTAAACTACCGTTCGAGTAAGCATCGAGGAGGTTCGGTGATGGTCAAACCCTGCAAACTATCGTTCGAGTAGGTATCGAATCAAATCATTTTAGTCGACCGTTGTAAACTACCGTTCGAGTAGGCATCGAGAAGGTTTCGGTGATGGTCAACCTTGTAAACTACAATTCGAGTAGACATTGAGAAGATGTTATAATTATAAGCTCTATCCTTGGTAGGAATGTCGGCATCAACCAGATAAAAATTCAAACCGTTGGTGACGGCTGTAATACCCAAGAATTTCCAAATATTTTTAAAGGAATATATTAATGAAAGTTGGATATTTATTTGAATATAAATATTTATGTGATATGAGATGAGTTAACTTAATTACTTCAAATTGAAATGATGATAATTAAGAAGAGAATGTGGAGTTTATTATAAGCTCAAGGAATGCCTTGTGTGGCATAATGATGAAAAGTATGTAATTTAATTTATTAAAGAAAGAATTAATAAGTGGATGATTAATTAATAATATATTATTAATTAAGGGTGATAGCATATTAATGGGTAATTAATGTTTGAGGTTGATATTTATTCTATTAATTGTTTAGTGTAAAGTTATGTAATCGTATATTGTATAGTAACTGCAACTATATAATATAATGTATAATGTGACATTTTGGCATAACTATGTAATATATATATATATATATATATATATATATATATATATATATATATATAAACTATATTATAAAAGAAAGTGAGCCACATGGGTGGACTTATAAGAATACATGTTTTATGTACATTATACCATATGAGACCAAACTATATAAAGTGTAGTGTGACACTTTAGTAAGACCATGTAATATATATACTATATGGTATAATAAAGCATGTGAATAAGGAATAACAATAATTATTTCAATAAGTGCATAATTGAAATAATAATAATAATGAGATTTGTGATAATGTAGTATGTCACCATTCAATTAACTCATATAATGTGATATTATTAAAATGTACATGGATTATATGATATGTATATACATGTACCCCAATGTGCTACCATGTAATGTTGTTGTGACATCCTAAGTCCATGTATACTTCTAAGTGAACTTAGACCTAAGCATATATGTGCACTAAGTATATAGTATATAGTATTTCATTTCCCCCAACTTGCTAATGCTGAGTTTCATTGTCCCATATTGAGTGTCCAAATTGCCCCATCTCTTCTCTCACGTGAATAGCCAATGGTCTAAGCTACTCCTTCATCATTTCTCTTCCTAACTAGCATTGAGGGTGATAATGACAAGGGGTGTGGGTTGAGGTGGTGGTTGGACACTATTCCATCAACTCCCCTCAATCCTCTAGTTCTTCATTTCCCCCATTATTTCAAACCTTGGGGCAATTGCTTTGTATGGATATTGAATTTTCCTATAAATACCAAGCCTCTCTTCATTTTCTATGTTGCTAAAATTTGTGCTAAGTTGATATAGAGAGAGTATTGTGAGTTTATAATCTGAATTTGAGAGCAAGTCTTGTGCAAGTTTGAGCTTAAGAGGTATAACCTCTAAACCCATTTGAAATTCAATTCATAGAAATTGCATGATATTGTTGGAATTGATGTGTGATAAAGTACTAGCATAAGTTGTTAAGTATATCTATATATTAGGAATGCAAAGTAGTAGTATGCAAGCATGCTAGCTAAATACATTGTGAGGAATTGCTGAAGTTCTGCTAAAGCAGAACATTGTCTGGCCTGGCCGCGCCACTCCCTAGTACAACTGGCGCGCGGTCGCACCCCTCTATAGTTTCTGTTGACAGTTTTGTTATGTCTTCTAATGTATTGAGCATGTTATATTAGCTAGAATATGCATATAAATCACCATGACATGTGCAATAAGGTTGTTATATATATAGTAAGTCATATTAGTTGTTTAGCTTGAATATTTCAAAGAAAGTTAAAGATTTGAAAACTAGTTGCAATAAACGTTGTGTAATGTATATTTTGACCTTAAGCATCAACGTATCAAGTTACGATATGTCTTGACATGTGAACAATATGTTAGAGATGGTATAGATTATCCAAGCATGATTAGATATAAGTTTTCAAGTAAAAGTCTATACTTGCTATGTGTACAATAAGCTATGTATACTCGAATTCCAAACTTGGTATCATGATTTGATTACCTACATATACATGCACAAGAAAGTGTGGAAGCATTACATAGAGTATATGAACTTACCTTGCATGCTTAAATAATTTTGACAACCTTCTAAGAGGAAACGTAGAGTCTTAAATGTGAACTTGACGAACTATATGTCCTTTTTAAATTTTGAACTTGTGAGCATGCTTAGGTGGTATGATTATGTAGGTACAAGCATGAAATACAATATGTGTAGTAGCTTTGCATGCTTGGTGGCTTAACATAAGTTTTTTCAAAAGAAATCTTGAAAACTAGTTTGTCAATAACTACGTTGTAAGTATTCTAGAATGTGACTTCATGATTAGGTGTGCCATGCCTATAGACATGATTAACATGAATGACTAGTTAGTCTTATACATTGTACAATAGTTGAGCATGATTAAGAACAAGATTCAAGGAAGTGAAACATAGAACATAAAATGCATGACTAAAGTAGCTTGAACATGTGTATATGATATTCAGTGACCTCATGGCATATGTGTAGCAATTAAACGTAAGAAATGTTGTTACTTGAATACTTAAAGCTTTGATTAGATAAGAATGGATAACGAATTGAACCTAGTTGTCAGTTTCCTAACATGTGTATTTATTGTGATCCTTCTTATGCGTGCAATGCGTATTAAATTGACAAGGTGTTTCTAAATGATAAGTCTAACGATGGATCCGAACTACGTAGTAGCATACGTATTGGATTGTATGACTAGTCATATGTGTAGACTTGAATCACATATCAAGTTTGTTTATCTAATATGTTTAAATAATGAACATCCTAAACATATTATATACTATAAATAGGGTTCGAAAGTGTTGATTAACATTACGTGAGTAAACTACGCTAAAGGCAAGTTTCCTTAAACCCGTTCTTGTATTATTTGCAAGTATCCTAAACCCTTGCTTTACTTTATTCAATGGATATTGTAAGCAAGTTTCTAACCTTACTCTTTATTGAGCATTCATTTAACTTGTGCTATTATTTTCGTACAAGTAAGCTTTCGAGATTGAAATTCAGATATTATGAATCATATACTTCATGGATAAGATAAAAGTCGAATTATATGCTTCGAGCTTTAAATCTTGAGATTAAACTTATAATTGTTGTGATCTATGCCATTTGATTCGGCTAGACTTATATTATTGAAAGGCGACCCAAACTAATTGATTAGTGCGGGATCTTGTATTTGACTGAGATGAACAACCTTCGTTGAAGGGAAATTATATTGCCGGGAGACCGACGTGCGCACTTTAGTACGATTGAACGATATGCATACCGTAGGGTACTTTAGGCTGATCACTTGTTGTACTTACTTTGTTGGATTATCAGTATATTACTGTTAATTCTAGTAAAAGTTCATAGTCCTTAGTGACTGCTCATTATTCAGTTAACTTGAAATCTTAAATTGATTGAATCATATTGATATTATTTTGTCCTTAGCGACTGTTATTGAGAACGGTTGATATTCTTGCTATCCTTGAAATATCATATCTTGCTATACCCTTTTTGAGATTCGAGAACTATATTACTCGCCCTTATTGTTATATTACTTGCTGAGCACACTTGTTGCTCATTCTTGCTTTTTCTAAAATATTTCAGTTAAGGCAAAGCAGTGCGGACCCTCGAGCACCGACAAAGGCAAGGAAAAGGCTACGGATTAGCTTTATTTATATAGAACTTTATGATTTGTAATAAGAACTTATGCTATTATGTATTAGTTAGGTTTATATATGCGTAAAGTATGTTTAAGCTATGTAATCGATGTTTAAGTTACGAGACCTTGGGATGTGAATAAATTATATTAATTAAAGGTAATCTATTCAGTAATAGTTGTGAATTATTCCGCTGTGCGATACGATATTTAGTCATAATATTTATTGTAGTGTTAGATATTAGAACGTGACAAACCGAATTCGAGTGACCAAGTGGCGGTCCGAATTTGGGGGCGTCACAGTTTGGTATCAGAGCTGTAGTTAAAAACTGTAACGATTGAAATATTATATAATAATTTTAAATATTTATTGAGTTAAATAAATATTTTGTGTAATTATTTATTGAGTGGAATAAATAAATTATGTGATTTTGTGGAGGGATTTAATTAAGTGTTATATATTAATTAAATGAATATTTAATAATTTATTTAAGTGATGTATATTAATTTATAGTATAGTTCTAATTTAATTGAGATAATTAAATTAGATGAATTGTGTGATGAAGTGTTACATGAATTATAATTAGCGAGTAATTATAATTATGTGGCAAATTTTTATGTGATTAATTGATGTTGAATTTTAATTGATTAAATTAGATGAGTAATATTTAATTAATTAAAGTGTGACATTAAAGTATGTGTTAAAATAATTTATTAAAATAAAGAAAAGAGTTTTTAAATGATTTTTAAACAAACAAGGCCTTTACTTTTGTTTTAAAAGGCTTTTGCCAAACAGGGCCCTTGCACTTGCTTTAAACCCATTTTACCCAAACAAGACTTTAGTTAATAAAACTAGTTTCTAAATTTACCTGTTGCCAAACAAAGCCTTATGGCTTTTGATTTTCAAAAGTTTTGTAACTGCTATATATTAAGTAGAGGTATAATTATTTAGCAGTTATATATTATATAATTATGTTTTATATTATATACATATATTAGTTATGTATATGTTATATTACGTTAGTTATAAAGATAGTCAGTGTTAGAAAAAGAGAGAAAAGAAAACAGAGAAAAGATAGAGAGAAAAGGAAGAAGAGAGAAGAAGAAGAGAATTTTGAGAAATCCAAAGGAAAGCTTTACACCATCATCTTCATCTTTTCTACTAGCTTTAATCAAGAGGTATTAATCTTAAATTTAAATTATGTTTCTTTATGTTCTTCACCAATATTTAATTCTCTGTAAAAGTTTAATTCTTCATGAACATGATGATGTTCATGGATGAAAGTGATATGGTGTATATAAGTTCTTTGTAATTGATTAGTATGATAAATTGGATTGTTTAATTCATGCTTATATATTAAACACGAGGAGTTCATATTCTTCAAAGAATTACAGTGAAAGTATTTTGAAATTTTATATATATATGGTTTTCTTTTAAAAATCAAAGGAATTCATGTTTGATTGTTCATCTTTGTTTAAACTAATTGTGGATGATGATAGCATGTTTAAGAATTGAATTACTATGATTGACATTGAGTGAATTGATTTAAAAACAAAAATGCAGTGTTCAATTTCATGAAAACACTTAACAATGATTTTTTTTTTAAAAAAAATCATGAAATTGATTGTTTTGATTATATGTTATAATGTTTATGTATGTTAGAATCATGTTAGAAGTTTTAAGTTTATGTTTTCTATAAGTTGTTATGAATTGTATTAATTGGAATTAGAATTTGGTGTGGTGAAAGAAGCCAAATTGGCTTTTTCTCTGCACAGTTCGCGAACTTGTCTGTGTTCGCTGGAAGGGCCCCACCCCGGCGAGCATATCAAGAAAGAAACCCCAGCCCCGGCCGGGGGGGGGGGGGGGGGGCTAGGAAAAAGGAAATTTGTTTTCTTTTATATTTTGTATAGCTAATTTTAGTAGTAACTTTTATAGTATGATTAAACATATATTAAAATGCTAAATGAATATTAATAAAATATAATTTGTGATTATAATTTTGAATAATTATAATTACAGTAAAGGTTTAATTTAAATTATAATTTTGTTAAATTATAATGATTATAGTTGATTAATTTTAATCAAGTGAATGAAATTTTTTAAATTTTAATTGATGCATGATTAATTATAGATTATAATCTTGTGTATTATAATTCAATATTTGCATGATTAATTATAAATTATAATTTGTGTAATTATAATTTAGTAAATGCATGATGTAGTTAATTAATTATAAATTATAATTTATTTATATTTTAATTAAATAAGATGTGATTATAATTTGAGTAACTATAACTAGATAAATGTTTAAATTATAATTAATTTAATTATAATTTAATATGAAATACATAATTATTATATGAGTTAATTATGTGAGCATGCCTATGTGATCTAATTAAATTATGTGATTATTAATTATTAATTTAATAATTAAATAAGAATAAGTTAACCTAGAAAGGTTAACCAATGATGTGAGTTAGTTACGTGTTAACTAATTTAGATTGTTGTGATTAAACATATATGTGTAGGAAGTGTTATAGAACGTGAATTATATTAGTAACTTGCGCTTGAGGCAAGTTTTCTAAACTCTGATCTTGTATTAATTTTTATGCAAGTCTTCTAAACCCTAAACTTATTTATTTGTTTCGATTCAATTATTCATTGTTGGAGATTGTTCTTTTATTGGACAAGTAATTATTGAAAGTTCATGATATAATTAAAGTAACCTTGGCTTATTGTTCAAGCAAGGTTTGAATATTCTTTTGAGATACTTTAAATTTATTTCTAAAGAATATGTTAGTTCGTAGTTCTTTCACTTACGAATTATTCTAAGTTATTGAAAGTCGATTCAACTAATCCTTAGTTGATGAACGTGAATTCTAAATTACCCTTGTAAGCTTATCCAAACCAAACTTTCTTTGGTGCGAACTTGAATTCAAATTAATGAGTTGAACAACCCTATTATTAAGGGAGGTTACTACGCGTAAGCGTTAAGATGTTTGTGCACAATACATGGTACGAAGGGCTGATCCCCCTAAGTACGAGTTAAGGTCCATAGTCTTATTGACTGTTAAAGGTTTAAATGGAAATGTTTATAACCTAGGACAAAAGTTCAAAGGTCTTATGACCCTCAGATCAATTATATATTCGATTTTTAATGTTTATAGAGAATTATTATTCAATTCTTTATTGCTGAAGTAAGCTAAGTTCTTCAAATTCTTTTTAAAGATATCCTTTCATGTATTTATTATTGTTAAACTCCAGTGAGCTGTTGTTTGCTCACTCTTACATTATATAACAATTGCAGCTAAGGTTGATAATGTCGACTCCCCATCTACGAGTAAAGGCAAGGGAAAATAAAACAAGTGAAGACTTGTTTTTATTATTTGAAATGATTGTAATAGACTTTAATGTTATGTTTTTATTTTCGCACATTATTATTATGTCAAGGTTAGAGTAACCCTAGGATTGATTTTTAAGAAGGTTGTAACCCTTGTTTTAAGGGAGATTTTATTATTTTGAATAAAGGTTGTATTTTATTTAGAGGTTATATTGGGTAGATGTATATTATATTAGAAAGTGAACACCAAATCATGTGGAAACGAAGTACCCGAATTTGGGGGTGTCACGGGTTGGTATCAAAGCTGTAGGTTATGAAACTTTAGGTTGGGGAAAACCTTAGGTAGTAACCTTATAGGTAAGATCGAAAAGATAGATGCGATATGTAAAGATAATAAACTACCTTATGTGCTATGTGTTACATTTAGGTATTCGAAGAGTGATGACTCGATATCACGTAATAATGAACTTTAAAATTCTTTTGTCAGGATGACGAACCTTGGAGTACCTAGTCAGGCTAGAGAGGATATACCTCAGGTGCCTAAAGAGGAGGAGCCCCGAGACATCTATGTTGTCTGGGAGCAGCTGGTTAGGAGAGAGCCATCTCCAGTGATCACCATAGTTGGTCGGGAGCGTGAGCTGACACTTATTCCAGAGGAGGAGGATGAGGACGAGTCTGTAGAGGAGGAAGAAGATCCCGAAGAGGAATTCCCAGCTCACTCTACTAGTGCTGAGATGTACGAGGTAGTCTACGACAGTAACGTGGAGCTTCATGGACGAGTCGGAGAGCTCGAGAAAACTATCCAGCAGCGAGACGAGACGATAGAGGATATGGCAAGTGACCTAGGAGATGCACAGTGGAACCTGATACACATGGAGAATGATAGAGATGTGACTCGAGCTGAACTGGCAAAGCTAAAGCAGGACGTCCAGGAGGAGTTGAGGAAATGAGCCAGAGCTGAAGATATAAGCTTGAGGGCTACTCAACGAGCCGATCGAGCTGAAGATGAAGCCGAAGCCAAGAGGGATAAGCTGAGGGAAACAGCCCATGATCGTGTTTTCTACTACCCAGCTCAGTTCCAAGGTTTACCGTGGTATGTGAAGGACCGAAGAATAGCGTTTCGGGTAATGGAAGAGGAACGCAGAGAGGCTGTGTGACGTATCAATATGCCTAGGCAGTAGTAGAGTTTTGGTTTATGTGTTGCTTTTTGTAGTAAATAATGTAAATCCCATAATTTGAAATAAGAATGGGATGAGTTAATAATGTAATCCTGTAACTTTTCCAGTTCAGGAAGGATAATGTAAATAGCAGAAATGCTATCTAATTGATGTTTTTAAACTACGAGTAATGAATAAAAGAAGTTTATTGACGTGCTATGTGTTCTATATGAACTGAATTGTTTAAAACGTTTAAGTATGAACTTGAATACTTAATAGTTGAATAAAGGGTCTAATCATAATATTTTCTTAACAGAAAATGCCTCCTAGAAGAAGACCAACACGTCAAAGCCCCGAGGGTTCGACGAACAACAACAATAACAATGGGACGAATTCCAACTCTGTTCAGCAGTTGGTGAACCTGTTAACAGGAGCTCTTGTGAATCAGCCGCAAGTACAGGGTACTACATTCAAGGAATTCAAGGCAGTAGGACCGCCTGAGTTCAAGGGATCGACAAACCCTATCGAGGCCTAAACGTGGGTGATGGAAATGGAGAAGGTCTTTGACGTAGCCAGAGTAGGTGAAGACCAGAAGACAGCGTTCGCGGCTTTCATGTTAAAGTCGGATGCTAGCTTCTGGTGGTAGGCTAATAAGACCAGAGAGGGTGAAGGAGTCATAACGTGGGAACGTTTCAAGAAAATGTTCTACGAAATGTACTTTCCAGTGAGTTCGCAGGACCAAATGGAGGTCCAGTTCCTAGAGCTTAAGCAGGGAGGGATGACGGTATCCGAATACGACGTAACGTTCAACGAACTGGCCAGGTTTGCTACATACCAGGTCAGTACTGACGCTAGGAAGGCAAGGAGGTTTGAGCGGGGACTGAAACCATGGCTCTACAGTAAGGTTTCTGTATTCTAGTTGAACACATTTGCAGCTGTGCTGGAGAAGGCTATACTGGCTGAAGGAGGAAGCGATGCGGTGACGAAGTTCAACCAAGACAAAAAGAAGAAGAATGAGATAGAAACCAAGGCTGGTGGGAGCAGCGCTATAAACAAGAAGAGGAAATGGAATGACAACACCTCTGCTGGGAGTCAGCAAGGAAGCCAGAAGAAGAGGAAGTTTGAAACATGTGCTACATGTGGGAAGAATCACACTGGCGTGTGCATGAAGGGGAAATGGGTGTGTTTCAACTATGGTCAGGAAGGCCACATTGCGCCTAATTGCCCAAACCCAAAGAAGGGAGCTTGCTTTACATATGGATCCAAGGATCATATGGCTCGCAACTGCCCGAAGATGCTGACGGCAGGTTCAATAGGGAGAGGAGGAAATGGAAGCGGCAGTACCATTACTATCGATGCACCATTGCAAGCTGTTCGACCCACTGCACGTACATTCAATATGACGATGCAGGATGCTGTGCAATCAAAAGACCTCGTGTCAGGTATTATTCCGGTCAATAGTATAAATGCATATGTATTATTTGATTCGGGTGCTACTTGTTCATTCATATCTGATGATTTTGCTAAAACCCTAGACTTACCTGTAGAGGATTTAGTATACCCTTTGAACAGAGAGATTGCGAATAGGGAGGTTATTCCTGTGAGAAGTGTCTATAAGAACTGTAGACTGGACATTAAGGGTCAGGAGCTGAGAGTAGATTTAATTCTGATAAAACTTGGGGAATTCGATGTCATACTGGGTATGGATTGGTTGTTCAACCATGGAGCGATAATCGACTGTCAGAAGAAGTCGGTAAACCTTACGACTCCGTCAAAGTTAGTGTTCTATAGTAGCAAATCGCCTAAACAAGCGAGTTGTTTGACGGTTATGCAAGCTAAGAAAATTTTAATGCAAGGCTGTATAGGATATCTAGCCTACATAGTAGATACGCGTAAGAAGAGCCCGAAGGTGGAAGAGATATCAGTAGTTAAGGAGTTTGTGGACGTGTTTTCGAGCGACTTGCCAGGACTACCACCAGATAGGGAGACAGAGTTCGTAATCGATTTAGCGCCGGGAACTGCTCTGATTTTGAAGGCTCCGTACAGAATGGCTCCAGTCGAGATGAACGAACTGATGGTTCAATTACAAGAATTGCTAGACAAGAAGTATATTCAACCGAGCATTTTGTCGTGGGGAGCACCAGTCTTATTTGTGAAGAAGAAGGATGGATCGATGCGTCTTTGCATTGATTATAGGGAGTTAAACAAAGTTACGATCAAGAATAGGTATCCTTTACCTAGGATCGATGACTTGTTCGATCAACTGAAGGGTGCTAGGTACTTCTCGAAAATCAATTTGAGAAGCGGGTATCATCAATTGAAGGTGAGAAAGGAAGATATACTGAAAACGGCCTTTATGATTCGATATGGTCATTACGAGTTCTTGGTGATGTCATTTGGTCTCACGAATGCCCCAGATGCATTTATGGACCTAATGAACAGGGTGTTTAAGCCATTTCTAGACAAGTTTGTAGTGGTGTTCATAGATGACATCCTAGTTTATTCCAAGACCGAGGAGGAACACGCTGAACATTTAAGGCTAACCTTAGAATCGCTAAGACGAGAGAAGCTTTATGCAAAGTTCTTGAAATGCGAATTTTGGTTGGAACGTGTGCAATTTCTTGGCCACGTGATCAACAAGGATGGTATATCGGTAGATCCGTCGAAGGTTGAAGCGATAATGAATTGGGATCAGCCAAAAATGTCGTCTGAGGTGAGGAGTTTCTTGGGATTGACAGGTTATTACTGGAGATTTATCCAAGACTTTTCCAAGATTGCCACTCCGTTGACGAATTTGACTTGTAAAATAATTAAATTTATTTGGACGAAAAAGTGTGAGAAAAATTTTCAAGGAGCTGAAAAAGAGGTTGAGTACTGCGCCCGTGTTGTCTTTACCGGATAGTACGGGGAATTTCGTGGTATATAGCGATGCCTCACATAAAGGATTAGGCTGTGTGTTGATGAAGAGCGGCAAAGTCATTGCCTATGTGTCATGTCAGCTGAAGGATTATGAGAAGGGGTATCTGACCCATGATTTAGAATTGGCGGCAGTAGTGTTTGCCCTAAAGATATGGAGACACTACTTATATGGAGAAAAGTGTGAGATATACACAGATCACAAGAGTCTGAAATATATTTTCACCTAGAAGGATTTGAACATGCGCCAAAGAAGATGGTTGGAACTGATCAAGGACTACGACTGCGAGATACTTTACCATCGATGTAAAGCTAACGTCGTCGCCGACACTTTGAGCTGAAAAGGTCGAGAGAAGCTGAATATGTTAACTGATCAGGATCAGTTGATAAAACAGATGGCTAGATTAGAGCTGGAAGTGAAGTTTCCGAAGGAATCGGATGAGAAGTTGTTTCAAGTAACTACTGGTTCTACTCTGGTAGACAAGTGAAAGAAGCACAACTTCACGATGAGGAATGCGAGAAGATTCAGAAAAGAATAACCGATGGAGAAGAGTTAAATTCAAGATCGATAACGAAGGATTGTTACGGTTTAAAGGGAGAATCTGGGTACCGCCAGTAACAGAGGTCAAAGAGGAGATTCTAAGCGAAGCGTATAGTTCTATATATTCTATTCACCTTGGGAGTACGAAGATGTAACAGGATCTCAGGAAGCATTTCTGGTGGCAGAATATGAAGAGGGACGTTGCTGAATGAGTTGCAAAATGTCTAACGTGCCATAAAGTTAAGGCAGAACACTAGAGACCAAGTGGGTGGCTACAACCATTAGAAATTCTAGAGTGGAAGTGGGAGCACATCACGATGGATTTCGTGGTGGGTCTTCCAGTGACTCAGAAGGGATTTGATGCGTTATGGGTTATAGTGGATCTACTGACGAAGTCAGCCCACTTTCTGCCGATCAGGATAAAGTACAACTTAGATCAGCTAGCGAAGCTGTATGTTAAGGAAATTATTTCTCGACACGGCATTCCGGTGTCGATTGTGTCCGACAGGGATCCACGTTTCACGTCTAATTTTTGGAAGAATTTGCAAGAATGTCTTGGGAACGCAATTACGAATGAGTACGGCGTATCATCCTCAGACCGATGGCCAGAGAAAAAGAACGATTCAAACGCTGGAGGATATGCTGAGAGCTTGCGTAATGGACTTCAAGGGAAGCTGGGAGGATCATCTACTATTGGTGGAGTTCGCCTACAATAATAGTCATCATGCGAGTATCGGCATGCCACCTTACGAAGCGTTAGACGCCAGAAAATGCAGAACTCCCTTGTGCTGGGATGAAGTTGGTGAACGTCAATTGTTGGGACCGGAACTGGTACAACAAACCGCCGAACTTGTAAAGCTGATCAGAACGATATTAGTTGCTGCTCAAGACAGACAGAAGAAGTATGCCGATCTACATCGACAAAACCGAGAATTCTTACCAGGAAGTTTTGCATGTGTTCCTGAATGTATCTCTCTAGAAGGGGAAGATTCGATTTGGTAAGAAGGGAAAGCTGAGTCCCCGATTTATTCGACCTTTCGAGGTACTACGAAAAGTTGGCGAGGTAGCTTACGAGATTGCATTACCTCCGGAGCTCGAGAATATACATAATGTCTTTCATATTTTTGTGTTAAGACCTTACAAACACGATTATAAACATGTGATAGAGTATGAACCTTTGCAATTGGATAAGGACTTATCATATGAAGAAGTACATGTTCAAATAGTTGATAGAAAGGAACAAGTACTTAGGAATAAAGTGATACCTTCTGTTAAGGTAATCTGGAGGAACCACAGTTCTAAAGAAGCTACGTGGGAACTCGAAGATGTTATGATGAAATCTTACCCACAGTTATTTGCTTATACTTTCTGTGTGTAACCCCTTATGTACTGATTCTGAGGACAGAATCTTTTTAAGGGGGAAAGAATATAATAGACGAGAATTTTTTTTTATGCGTGATTCTGGGGACAGAATCCTTTTAAGGAGGGAAGATTGTAACGATTGAAATTTTATATAATAATTTTAAATATTTATTAAGTTAAATAAATATTTTGTGTAATTATTTATTGAGTGGAATACATAAATTATGTGATTTTGTGGAGTGATTTAATTAAGTGTTATATATTAATTAAATGAATATTTAATAATTTATTTAATTGATGTATATTAATTTATAGTATAGTTCTAATTTAATTGAGATAATTAAATTAGATGAATTGTGTGATGAAGTGTTACATGAATTATAATTAGAGAGTAATTATAATTATGTGGCAAATTTTTATGTGATTAATTGATGTTGGATTTTAATTGATTAAATTAGATGAGTAATATTTAATTAATTAAAGTGTGATATTAAAGTATGTGTTAAAATAATTTATTAAAATAAAGAAAAGAGTTTTTAAATGATTTTTAAACAAACAAGGCCTTTACTTTTGTTTTAAAAGGCTTTTGCCAAACAGGGCCCTTGCACTTGTTTTAAACCCATTTTACCCAAACAAGACTTTAGTTAATAAAACTAGTTTCTAAATTTACCTGTTGCCAAACAAAGCCTTATGGCTTTTGATTTTCAAAAGTTTTGTAACTGCTATATATTAAGTAGAGATATAATTATTTAGCAGTTATATATTATATAATTATGTTTTATATTATATACATATATCAGTTATGTATATGTTATATTACGTTAGTTATAAAGATAGTCAGTGTTAGAAAAAGAGAGAAAAGAAAACAGAGAAAAGATAGAGAGAAAAGGAAGAAGAGAGAAGAAGAAGAGAATTTTGAGAAATCCAAAGGAAAGCTTTACACCATCATCTTCATCTTTTCTACTAGCTTTAATCAAGAGGTATTAATCTTAAATTTAAATTATGTTTCTTTATGTTCTTCACCAATATTTAATTCTCTGTAAAAGTTTAATTCTTCATGAACATGATGATGTTCATGGATGAAAGTGATATGGTGTATATAAGTTCTTTGTAATTGATTAGTATGATAAATTGGATTGTTTAATTCATGCTTATATATTAAACACGAGGAGTTCATATTCTTCAAAGAATTACAGTGAAAGTATTTTGAAATTTTATATATATATGGTTTTCTTTTAAAAATCAAAGGAATTCATGTTTGATTGTTCATCTTTGTTTAAACTAATTGTGGATGATGATAGCATGTTTAAGAATTGAATTACTATGATTGAAAATGAGTGAATTGATTTAAAAACAAAAATGCAGTGTTCAATTTCATGAAGAACACTTAACAATGATTTTTCTTCAAAAAAATCATGAAATTGATTGTTTTGATTATGTGTTATAATGTTTAAGTATGTTAGAATCATGTTAGAAGTTTTAAGTTTATGTTTTCTATAAATTGTTATGAATTGTATTAATTGAAATTAGAATTTAGTGTGGAGAAAGAAGCCAAATTGGCTTTTTCTCTACACAGTTCGCGAACTTGTCTGTGTTCGCTGGAAGGGCCCACCCCGGCGAGCCTATCAAGAAGGAAACCCCCGCCCCGGCGGGGGGGGGGGGGGGGGGGGGCTAGGAAAAAGGAAATTTGTTTTCTTTTATATTTTTGTAAAGCTAATTTTAGTAGTAACTTTTATAGCATGATTAAACATATATTAAAATGCTAAATGAATATTAATAAAATATAATTTGTGATTATAATTTTGAATAATTATAATTACAGTAAAGGTTTAATTTAAATTATAATTTTGTTAAATTATAATGATTATAGTTGATTAATTTTAATCAAGTGAATGAAATTTTTTAAATTTTAATTAATGCGTGATTAATTATAGATTATAATCTTGTGTATTATAATTCAATATTTGCATGATTGATTATAAATTATAATTTGTGTAATTATAATTTAGTAAATGCATGATGTAGTTAATTAATTATAAATTATAATTTATTTATATTTTAATTAAATAAGATGTGATTATAATTTGAGTAACTATAACTAGATAAATGTTTAAATTATAATTAATTTAATTATAATTTAATATGAAATACATAATTCTTATTTGAGTTAATTATGTGAGCATGCCTATGTGATGTAATTAAATTATGTGATTATTAATTATTAATTTAATAATTAAATAAGAATAAGTTAACCTAGAAAGGTTAACCAATTATGTGAGTTAGTTACGTGTTAACTAATTTAGATTGTTGTGATTAAACATATATGCGTAGGAAGTGTTATAGAACGTGAATTATATTAGTAGCTTGCGCTTGAGGCAAGTTTTCTAAACTCTGATCTTGTATTAATTTTTATGCAAGTCTTCTAAACCCTAAACTCATTTATTTGTTTCGATTCAAATATTCATTGTTGGAGATTGTTCTTCTATTGGACAAGTAATTATTGAAAGTTCATGATATAATTAAAGTAACCTTGGCTTATTGTTCAAGCAAGGTTTGAATATTCTTTTGAGATGCTTTAAATTTATTTCTAAAGCATATGTTAGTTCGTAGTTCTTTCACTTACGAATTATTCTAAGTTATTGAAAGTCGATTCAACTAATCCTTAGTTGATGAACGTGAATTCTAAATTACCCTTGTAAGCTTATCCAAACCAAACTTTCTTTGGTGCGAACTTGAATTCAAATTAATGAGTTGAACAACCATATTATTAAGGGAGGTTACTACGCGTAAGCGTTAAGATGTTTGTGCACAATACATGGTACGAAGGGCTGATCCCCCTAAGTACGAGTTAAGGTCCATAGTCTTATTGACTGTTAAAGGTTTAAATGGAAATGTTTATAACCTAGGACAAAAGTTCAAAGGTCTTATGACCCTCAGATCAATTATATATTCGATTTTTAATGTTTATAGAGAATTATTATTCAATTCTTTATTGCTGAAGTAAGCTAAGTTCTTCAAATTCTTTTTAAAGATATCCTTTCATGTATTTATTATTGTTAAACTCCAGTGAGCTGTTGTTTGCTCACTCTTGCATTATATAACAATTGCAGCTAAGGTTGATAATGTCGACTACCCGTCTATGAGTAAAGGCAAGGAAAATAAAACAAGTGAAGACTTGTTTTTATTATTTGAAATGATTGTAATAGACTTTAATGTTATGTTTTTATTTCCGCACATTATTATTATGTCAAGGTTATAGTAACCCTGTTATTGATTTTTAAGAAGGTTGTAACCCTTGTTTTAAGGGAGATTTTATTATTTTGAATAAAGGTTGTATTTTATTTTGAGGTTATATTGGGTAGATGTATGTTATATTAGAAAGTGAACACCAAATCATGTGGAAACGAAGTACCCGAATTTGGGGGTGTCACAGGTTGGTATCGAAGCTGTAGGTTATGAAAATTTAGGTGGGGGAAAACCTTAGGTAGTAACCTTATAGGTAAGATCGAAAAGATAGATGTGATATGTAAAGATAATAAACTACCTTATGTGCTATGTGTTACATTTAGGTATTCGAAGAGTGACGACTCGATATCACGTAATAATGAACTTTAAAATTCTTTTGTCAAGATGACGAACGTTGGTGTACCTAGTCAGGCTAGAGAGGATATACCTCAGGTGCCTAGAGAGGAGGAGCCCCGAGATATCCATGTTGTCTGGGAGTAGCTGGTTAGGAGAGAGCCATCTCCAGTGATCACCATAGTTGGTCGGGAGCGTGAGCTGACACCTATTCCAGAGGAGGAGGATGAGGACGAGTCTGAAGAGGAGGAAGAGGATCCCGAAGAGGAATTCCCAGCTCACTCTACTAGTGCTGAGATGTACGAGGTAGTCTATGACAGTAACGTGGAGCTTCATGGACGAGTCGGAGAGCTCGAGAAAACTACCCAGCAGCGAGACGAGACGATAGAGGATATGGCAAGTGACCTAGGAGATGCACAGTGGAACCTGATACACATGGAGAATGATAGAGACGTGACTCGAGCTGAACTGGCAAAGCTAAAGCAGGACATCCAGGAGGAGTTGAGGAAATGAGCCAGAGCTGAAGAGATAAGCTTGAGGGCTACTCAACGAGCCGATCGAGCTGAAGATGAAGCCGAAGCCAAGAGGGACAAGCTGAGGGAAACAGAGTATGCTTTCCACATAGCGATATGGAGAGCCCATGATCGTGTTTTCTACTACCCAGCTCAGTTCCAAGGTTTACCGTGGTATGTGGAGGACTGAAAAAAAGTGTTTCGGGTAATGGAAGAGGAACGCAGAGAGGCTGTGCGACGTATTAATATGCCTAGGCAGTAGTAGAGTTTTGGTTTATGTGTTGCTTTTTGTAGTAAATAATGTAAATCCCATAATTTGAAATAAGAATGGGATGAGTTAATAATGTAATCCTGTAACTTTTCCAGTTCAGGAAGGATGATGTAAATAGCAGAAATGCTATCTAATTGATGTTTTTAAACTACGAGTAATGAATAAAAGAAGTTTATTGACGTGCTATGTGTTCTATATGAACTGAATTGTTTAAAATGTTTAAGTATGAACTTTAATACTTAATAGTTGAATAAAGGGTCTAATAATAATATTTTCTTAACAGAAAATGCCTCCTAGAAGAAGACCAACACGTCAAAACCCCAAGGGTTCGACGAACAACAACAATAACAATGGGACGAATTCCAACTCTGTTCAGCAGTTGGTGAACCTATTAACAGGAGCTCTTGTGAATCAGCCGCAAGTACAGGGTACTACATTCAAGGAATTCAAGGCAGTAGGACAGCCTGAGTTCAAGGGATCGACAAACCCTATCGAGACCCAGACGTGGGTGATGGAAATTGAGAAGGTCTTTGACGTAGCCAGAGTAGGTAAAGACCAGAAGACAGCGTTCGGGGCTTTCATGTTAAAGTCGGATGCTAGCTTCTGGTGGTAGGCTAATAAGACCAGAGATGGTGAAGGAGTCATAATGTGGGAACGTTTCAAGGAAATGTTCTACGAAATGTACTTTCCAGTGAGTTCGCAGGACCAGATGGAGGTCCAGTTCCTAGAGTTTAAGCAGGGAGGGATGACGGTATCCGAATACGCCGTGAAGTTCAACGAACTGGCCAGGTTTGCTACATACCAGGTCAGTACTGACGCTAGGAAGGCAAGGAGGTTTTAGCGGGGACTGAGACCATGGCTCTACAGTAAGGTTTCTATATTCCAGTTGAACACATTTGCAGTTGTGCTGGAGAAGGCTATACTAGCTGAAGGAGGAAGCGATGCGGTGACGAAGTTCAACCAAGACAAGAAGAAGAAGAATGAGATAGAAACCAAGGCTGGTGGGAGCAGCGCTATAAACCAAAAGAGGAAATGGAATGACAACACCTCTGCTGGGAGTCAGCAAGGAAGCCAGAAGAAGAGGAAGTTTGAAACATGTTCTACATGTGGGAAGAATCACACTGGCGTGTGCATAAAGGGGAAATGGGTGTGTTTCAACTATGGTCAGGAAGGCCACATTGCGCCTAATTGCCCAAACCCAAAGAAGGGAGCTTGCTTTACATGTGGATCCAAGGATCACATGGCTCGCAACTGCCCGAAGAAGCTGACGGCAGGTGTTGGGTTTGTACATAACGCAATCATGCAATCAAATCACATAAATAGGGCGGAAGCGCAAAAACTAGGTTTTCACAAATTTATACAAACCCATAACCATGATCATTCTTGTGCATCAATTATCAGTGAATATAGAACGGAGAAAAATAGAATTATACCTTTGAAGATCCAAGCTTCCTCAGGTACAAGTTCTACTCCTTTGATTCCTTTGATTCCTCTGTAGTGGCTCCTTCCCTTGATCAATGTCAGCCACCCAAATGTTTGGCCTCTAACGGTGATCCACCAAGGAAGATGAAGAACTCAAGAAGATGGGTTATTGGCTTAACCCTTGTTTCTATCTCTATAGAATATGTGTACTCCTAACTCTTGGAAAAATTCATGTACCTTATTTCTGATATAAGACTCTCTTATATAGATATTAGGTTAACCCTCCTAATCCAATTAGAATAGGGTTTTATTTAATTAATTAATTAAACACTTTTAATTAATTTATATCCTAATCTTATTAGGATTGAGAGAGAGAGTACTGATATTATATTAATTCCTAAACTCCTTTAGAATTAAAATAATAATAATAATAATAATATTAATAAGACTCGTCTTATTAATTTAATTTAATATTTCTAAAATATTAAATAATAAACATTAAGCTATTTAATTTATTCTATCACCATAGATTAAATTAATTATACTTAATGCATTATTGCTATCATGCCATTTTCTTCTTAAATAATTCTTCTTCCTTTTATGGTGTGACCCTTTAGGTTCTCCATATTAAACCGGTTATGAATAAATCAATTAGAACAATTCTAATCTTATTTAAATAAATAAATTAAACTAATAATCTATTTAAATAAATAACGTTTATTCTATAATAGGGATAAGCCTCCCTAGCGATCAATGACTTTTCAGATAATATAGATTTCAACATAATCATAAAAGAACTTGTGAGTTAATAGTTACCGTACAATTCAATCCTTCCGCCATACAATGTCCCAATTAAATATAAGACATGAATTTACTGTCAAGTCTTAATTTATTTAATCATATGTATTTCGATTAGAAAATGCACAACTCCAAATAATGCAAATTAGAAACCTCTTTCTAATTTCATTCTACCTTGGCCAAGGATTCCTGGGTTGTCATTTAACGAATCACATAGGACATATCTCCTCTTTTACTAGAGGTGGTAGATTCTTTATTGATCATACATTATCTCCATATGCAACTCATTATACCCAAGCATACCCTATATATGTCTTAAAAGGTCTTAAGGAATAAGTCAAAGTATAATTTGTTACATACAAGATACTATGATGATCTCAAGTCCAAGGATCACTTGTACTACTATCACATTAGGAATTCCTATTGACAGGCGAGTAAAACTCCATTAGGTATTCCATAGCGAGTCACGGTCAGTGAACTTATTCTCCAATAAGCACCTACATACTTGCTTTAGTGTCTCCACACAAATGACCATGAGATCAGTCATCCTCATCCAATGAGCAAGCAACATATGTACCAATCTATCCGGATTTACTAATCCCCATTTTAGTAATCCCACAATTGGGAACTATTTTAGTTTTTAAGCTTTCTAAGAATTTAGATCTCATTATCATGATCTCATCATGATTCTAAAAGCATTGCTTAAAACTATGGGTTATTTACATATTATAAAAACAGCACCATGTAGATAATTATATGCCTTAAATGAATATTTTATTAATAAATAAATAAGATTGTTTACAAAGTATGTGCTTTATCATCATACATGATTGGCTTGTATGCACACTACTATCAATCTCCCACTTGCACTAAAGCCAATCGCCATGGTATCTCATACCCATCTTCTCTAAGTGACGATCAAACTGCTGTTATGTTAGAGCTTTAGTAAATGGATCTGCAATGTTGTCTTGAGAGTCTACACGCTCCAAGGTGATGTCTCCTATTTCAATGATCTCCCTGATCAAGTGAAATCGCCGCAACACGTGTTTAGATTTCTGATGAGACCTGGGTTCCTTAGCCTGTGCAACCGCTCCGGTGTTGTCACAGTATACGGGAACTGCTTCTCCGATGCTAGGAACCACACCAAGTTCAGTTATGAACTTCTTCATCCAAACAGCTTCCTTTGCAGCTTCAGTTGCAGCTATATACTCTGCCTCTGTCACTGAATCAGCAACTATTTGCTGCTTGGAACTCTTCCAACTCACTGCACCTCTGTTCAAGGTAAACACATACCCTGAAACAGATTTACTGTCATCTTGGTCTGTTTGAAAACTTGAGTCCGTGAATCCCTCGAGTTTTAATTCAGACCCACCGTAGACAAAAAAAAATATCTTTAGTCCTTCTCAAGTACTTTAGGATATTTTTCACTGTCTTCCAGTGCTCTTCTCCTGGATTCGACTGGTATCTGCTTGTTACACTAAGTGCGTGAGCAACATCCGGTCTAGTACATATCATACCGTACATGATAGATCCTATTACAGAAGCATAAGGGATCTTACTCATACGGTCTCTCTCCTCAGGTGTCTTTGGGGCCTGTTTCTTGGAGAGATTTATTCCATGGCTCATCGGCATGAGACCTCTTTTGGAATCTTCCATGCTAAACCTCTTTAGCGTCGTATCAATGTACGTTCCTTGGGATAAGCCGAGCATCCTTTTAGATCTATCTCTATATATCTTTATCCCCAAAATATAGGATGCTTCACCCAAGTCCTTCATGGAGAAGTTTTTAGATAACCAGATTTTAATGGATTGTAACATAGGAATGTCATTCCCTATCAGTAATATATCATCAAAATATAATACAAGGAATGATATTGTGCTCCCACTAACCTTCTTGTATACACAAGGCTCATCCTCGTTTTTGATAAAATCAAACTCTTTGATTATCTCATCAAAACGAATGTTCCATCTACGAGAAGCTTGCTTCAACCCATAAATGGATCGTTGTAGCTTACAGACTTGATTTGTTCCAACTTTTTAGATAAATCCCTCTGGCTGTGTCATATACACATCCTCCTCAAGTTTCCCATTGAGGAAGGCCGTTTTCACGTCCATCTGCCAGATCTCATAGTCGTTGTAAGCTGCAATCGCAAGCAAAATCCGAATGGACTTGAGCATGGCTACTGGTGAGAAGGTTTCATCATAGTCAACTCCTTGTCTTTGTTTGAAACCTTTTGCAACCAGTCGGGCCTTATAGGTCTCTACCTTTCCATCTGCTCCAGTCTTTTTCTTAAAAACCCATTTACACCCAATAGGTTTAATACCTTCAGGTGGTGAAACCAAAGCCTATACTTTGTTTTCATACATGGAGTCCATTTCGGATTTCATGGCTTCAAGCCATTTTCCTGAGTCTTTATTACTCATAGCCTGTTCGTAATTCAATGGATCATCATTCATGATGTGTACCTCATCGTCATCATCTATAACGAATCCATACCTCTCAGGTATCTGCGGTACTCTTCCAGATTTACGAACAGGGTGTGGTACAGTAGGTTCTTCTACTTGGTTAGGTACTTGACTTTGGTCCGTGGTAACTTGTGGTTCTTGAACTTCTTCAAGATATATCATACTCCCACTGACCCTTTCATGGATAAACTCTTTCTCCAAGAAGGTAGTATGTTTCGCAACAAACACCTTTTGATCAGTTGAATGATAGAAATAATACCCTACAGTTTCTTTAGGGTATCCCACAAATCTATACTTATCGAATTTAGTCTGTAGCTTATCATTTTCAAACTTTTTGACATAAGCTGGACAACCCCAAGTCTTAACATGCTTAAGATTTGGTTTCCTCCCTTTCCACATCTCATATGGAGTCTTTGGGGTGGATTTGGTAAGTACCTTGTTAAGTAGGTATGCAGCCGTTTCTAGGGCATATCCCCAGAAGGAAATTGGAAGGTCGGTAAAACTCATCATGGATCGAACCATGTCCAACAGTGTTCGATTTCTCCTTTCAGATAATCCATTTAACTGTGCTGTACCTGGAGGAGTCCATTGTGAGATTATACCATTTTCTCTGAGACAATTGAGAAACTCACTGCTTAAGTATTCTCTACCTCGATCTGATCGAAGTATCTTAATACTCTTGCCCGTTTGTTTCTCTACTTCACTTCTGAACTCTTTGAACTTTTCAAATGATTCTGATTTGTATTTCATTAAATACACATATCCAAATCTTGAGTGATCATCAGTGAAAGTAATAAAATAAGAATACCCACCCCGTGCACTTGTTGTCATAGGTCCACAAACGTCTGTGTGAATCAATGCCAACAACTCTGTAACTCTCTCTCCTTTTCCACTAAAAGGAGATTTAGTCATTTTACCCATGAAACAAGATTCACAAGTTGGATATGATTCATAATCAGATAGCTCGAGGAGCCCATCTTTATGCAACTTGGATAATCTTGTTTCATTGATATGACCGAGTCTACAGTGCCACATATAGGTATAATTAATATCATCTCTTTTCCTTTTCTTAATTTGTTCAATTTGAAATATATTTTCTTGTAAGTCAAGTGTATAAAGTCCATTTCGCAAATTTCCAATACCATATAAAACATCGTCTTTATAAACAGAACAACCATTGTTCTTTATAATAACGTCAAAACCTTCTATAACCAATACAGAAATTGAAATAATATTTTTAATAATATTCGGAACATAATAACAGTTATTAAGATAAATGGATTTTCCTGAAGGCATTGCTAAACAATAAGTTCCTACAGCTAATGCAGCAACTTTGCTCCATTTCGCACTCGTAGGATCACCTCATCTTTGTTCAGCTTTCTACTTCTGACCAGTCCCTGCACAGTATTACATATGTGAGAACCACAGCCGGTATCCAATACCCAAGTAGAATTTTAACTTTCTGAAAAATTAATTTCAATCATGAACAAACCTTGATTGGAAGTCGAAACTTCTCCAAGCTTCTTCTCTGCTAGAAACTTCTTGCAGTTCCTCTTCCAATGTCCCGGCTCATTGCAATGAAAGCATAGTCCTTTAGCTGGTTCAGGTTTCTTTTGCTCCTTTTCTTTCCCTTTTCCCTAGGCCTTCTTAGATTTCTTCTTTTCAGAAGACACCTTTGGCCTTTTCCTTTTATTGGAAGAATCCACCATCAAGACATGGTTCTTCTTGGATGAGAAGTGACCTTCTGCAGTTTTCAGCATGTTAAGCAGCTCTGGCAAGCTGACATCTAGTTTATTCATGTGAAAATTAACCACAAATTGCGAGAAGGTCTCAAGGATTGACTGCAAGACCAAGTCTTGACTCAACTCCCCATGCATGACGAACCCAAGCTGTCCAAGGCGTTCAATCAAATTGATTACCTTCAGAACATGAGTCTCGACGGCAGTGCCCTCGGTCATCCGAGATCGAAAGAGCTCCTTAGATATCTCATATCTAGCAGTCCTACTCTATTCACCATACAACTCCTTGAGGTGAAGCAGCATAGCAGGAGCATCCATTTTTTCGTGCTGACGCTGAAGCTCGTTATTCATGGATGCGAGCATGATGCATTGAGCCACAGATGCATCATCTTGCCACTTATTGAAAGTGGCAATCTCTCCTCAGAGGCTGTTTCTGAAACAGATTCAGGGATAGTGGAATTTAGGACATAAGAAATCTTTTCAGCAGTGAGAACAATTCTCAGATTTCTTAGCCAGTCCTCATAATTCGGGCCGGTAAGCTTATTTGCATCAAGTATGCTTCGTAGTGAGATTAGTGATTTTGACATTTTTAAAATTCTGCATGTGAAAAGACAACATTTTAGCAAACATTCATTTTATTAACTTTGCACACCAAAATAAATTTAGGTCTTTATTTTAAATTGGTATCTCCCACTGTTTTCATCAAACTATATTACCCTCACTTATATAGTTCGGCAATATCTAATTAAAGATTTGCTAGTGAGATTAAGGATCCCATTTCAAATGTATATAACCTTGTGGATAGTACAACAAGCGATATACAAATAAATAGGTAGACAACTCTTGTCAATTACATCACCATGTAACTCCTTTTATTTTGCCTCTTAAATCATAATGGTCATGTGTGTGCACATCCGAACTAAAATGATTTAAGTTAAGTCCAGCCTAGCACTTCCATAAATTCAAAAAGAAAAATTTTCGTCCTTGTGGATAGCACAACAAGACTAGATCGTTCAATTTTCTTGATAAGCATCAAATGTGATTAATTAACATCTTAAATATTCAATACTCGCCTTGTGGATAGCACAACAAACTCATATTAAATATTTAATACTCTATTAATTAATCATGCTAGAAGGCGACGTTCGATATTCCAAATATCATTTGAACGCTTCAGACTTAATATTATTTCTTTGAGGGATTTGTTATTTTTTGTCTCATCTTGTTTAGCGCTCATGCACATATATATATATATAAAATACGCGTCATTTTATTAAACATGCGAAGCATGTTTGCATAAAATATAATATATATAATATTTAGCATGCAATATAGAATACTATATTCTACCCGGATTGATTATGGACTTTTATTCTACTTTGGTTCACTAGAGCCACCAAGTGAACCAAAAGGTCAAACCTAGGAGTGCAAGAATTTAAATTTTAAATGTAACTATTACATTTAAACCCGGGCTCCATACAAACGGGTCTTCACGCGCTCCTTGCTCCTTGGTCTCCAATTTCTTCAAAATAATTCTAAATATCTCTATTACATTAACTATTTAAAATTAAATAGAAACCTTGATCAGCAGTCAAGGGGAAGTACATAGAAAGGAGATAGAATTTACATCGAGAATAAAACTAGAGAAGACGAGGTACGTAGACCCCATTTTATAAAACTCATTCATTCAAGCATTCAACCAAAATAAAATCCAATCACATTGGTCATAATCCATAATCAATCCCTTTTATTACCATCCATATCATCATACGTATCAATAAAACTTATTCATCTCATGAAAATAAATTCATTCCATATATGTATTAATATCAGTTAATGGGCAAAAATTTGCTAAACTTTGTTTTTTGAAAAATAAACTCTTTTATTTCATTCAAAAATAATTCAAATTAAACTCTTTAATTTTAGCAATTCTAAAATCTCATTTCATATAAAATAAACATCTTTACTTTAAACCTTTATTAATTAAATAAACCATTCATTTAATTAAATAAAACAAAAAAAAATTCAATTCCTGTCCAGTGGCGCAGCTGCGCCAAGAATGTAAAGGGAACCGGCGCAGCTGCACAGCAATATTGCCTTGTACCGGCATAGCTGCGCAGCTTCGCAGAATCTGAAAAATTTTTGTTGCCCAGAACTCGATCCAATCGCATATCATACATGTATGGAATCACATAGACAGATAATTAGCACAAGATTGGCTCTGATACCACTGTTGGGTTTGTACGTAACGCAATCATGCAATCAAGTCACATAAATAGGGCGGAAGCGCAAAAACTAGGTTTTCAAAAATTTATACAAACCCATAACCATGATCATTCTTGTGCATCAATTATCAGTGAATATAGAAGGAGAAAAATAGAATTATACCTTTGAAGATCCAAGCTTCCTCAGGTACAAGTTCTACTCCTTTGATTCCTTTGATTCCTCTGTAGTGGCTCCTTCCCTTGATCAATGTCAGCCACCCAAATGTTTGGCCTCTAACGGTGATCCACCAAGGAAGATGAAGAACTCAAGAAGATGGGTTATTGGCATAACCCTTGTTTCTATCTCTATAGAATATGTGTACTCCCAACTCTTGGAAAAATTCACGTACCTTATTTCTGATATAAGACTCTCTTATATAGATATTAGGTTAACCCTCCTAATCCAATTAGAATAGGGTTTTATTTAATTAATTAATTAAACACTTTTAATTAATTTATATCCTAATCTTATTAGGATTGAGAGAGAGAGTACTAATATTATATTAATTCCTAAACTCCTTTAGAATTAAAATAATAATAATAATAATAATATTAATAAGACTCGTCTTATTAATTTATATTTAATATTTCTAAAATATTAAATAATAAACATTAAGCTATTTAATTTATTCTATCACCATAGATTAAATTAATTATACTTAATGCATTATTACTATCATGCCATTTTCTTCTTAAATAATTCTTCTTCCTTTTATGGTGTGACCCTTTAGGTTCTCCATATTAAACCGGTTATGAATAAATCAATTAGAACAATTCTAATCTTATTTAAATAAATAAATTAAACTAATAATCTATTTAAATAAATAACGTTTATTCTATAATAGGGATAAGCCTCCCTAGCGATCAACGACTTTTCAGATAATATAGATTTCAACATAATCATAAAAGAACTTGTGAGTTAATAGTTACCGTACAATTCAATCCTTCCACCATACAATGTCCCAATTAAATATAAGACATGAATTTACTGTCAAGTCTTAATTTATTTAATCATATGTATTTCGATTAGAAAATGCACAACTCCAAATAATGCAAATTAGAAACCTCTTTCTAATTTCATTCTACCTTGGCCAAGGATTCCTGGGTTGTCATTTAACGAATCACATAGGACATATCTCCTCTTTTACTAGAGGTGGTAGATTCTTTATTGATCATACATTATCTCCATATGCAACTCATTATACCCAAGCATACCCTATATATGTCTTAAAAGGTCTTAAGGAATAAGTCAAAGTATAATTTGTTACATACAAGATACTATGATGATCTCAAGTCCAAGGATCACTTGTACTACTATCACATTAGGAATTCCTATTGACAGGCGAGTAAAACTCCATTAGGTATTCCATAGCGAGTCACGGTCAGTGAACTTATTCTCCAATAAGCACCTACATACTTGCTTTAGTGTCTCCACACAAATGACCATGAGATCAGTCATCCTCATCCAATGAGCAAGCAACATATGTACCAATCTATCCGGATTTACTAATCCCCATTTTAGTAATCCCACAATTGGGAACTATTTTAGTTTTTAAGCTTTCTAAGAATTTAGATCTCATTATCATGATCTCATCATGATTCTAAAAGCATTGCTTAAAACTATGGGTTATTTACATATTATAAAAACAGCACCATGTAGATAATTATATGCCTTAAATGAATATTTTATTAATAAATAAATAAGATTGTTTACAAAGTATGTGCTTTATCATCATACATGATTGGCTTGTATGCACACTACTATCAATCTCCCACTTGCACTAAAGCCAATCGCCATGGTATCTCATACCCATCTTCTCTAAGTGACGATCAAACTGCTGTTGTGTTAGAGCTTTAGTAAATGGATCTGCAATGTTGTCTTGAGAGTCCACACGCTCCAAGGTGATGTCTCCTATTTCAATGATCTCCCTGATCAAGTGAAATCGCCGCAACACGTGTTTAGATTTCTGATGAGACCTGGGTTCCTTAGCCTGTGCAACCGCTCCGGTGTTGTCACAGTATACGGGAACTGCTTCTCTGATGCTAGGAACCACACCAAGTTCAGTTATGAACTTCTTCATCCAAACAGCTTCCTTTGCAGCTTCAGTTGCAGCTATATACTCTACCTCTGTCACTGAATCAGCAGCTATTTGCTGCTTGGAACTCTTCCAACTCACTGCACCTCTGTTCAAGGTAAACACATACCCTGAAACAGATTTACTGTCATCTTGGTCTGTTTGAAAACTTGAGTCCGTGAATCCCTCGAGTTTTAATTCAGACCCACCGTAGACAAAAAAAATATCTTTAGTCCTTCTCAAGTACTTTAGGATATTTTTCACTGTCTTCCAGTGCTCTTCTCCTGGATTCGACTGGTATCTGCTTGTTACACTAAGTGCGTGAGCAACATCCGGTCTAGTACATATCATACCGTACATGATAGATCCTATTACAGAAGCATAAGGGATCTTACTCATACGGTCTCTCTCCTCAGGTGTCTTTGGGGCCTGTTTCTTGGAGAGATTTATTCCATGGCTCATCGGCATGAGACCTCTTTTGGAATCTTCCATGCTAAACCTCTTTAGCGTCGTATCAATGTACGTTCCTTGGGATAAGCCGAGCATCCTTTTAGATCTATCTCTATATATCTTTATCCCCAAAATATAGGATGCTTCACCCAAGTCCTTCTTGGAGAAGTTTTTAGATAACCAGATTTTAATGGATTGTAACATAGGAATGTCATTCCCTATCAGTAATATATCATCAAAATATAATACAAGGAATGATATTGTGCTCCCACTAACCTTCTTGTATACACAAGGCTCATCCTCGTTTTTGATAAAATCAAACTCTTTGATTATCTCATCAAAACGAATGTTCCATCTACGAGAAGCTTGCTTCAACCCATAAATGGATCGTTGTAGCTTACAGACTTGATTTGTTCCAACTTTTTAGATAAATCCCTCTGGCTGTGTCATATACACATCCTCCTCAAGTTTCCCATTGAGGAAGGCCGTTTTCACGTCCATCTGCCAGATCTCATAGTCGTTGTAAGCTGCAATCGCAAGCAAAATCCGAATGGACTTGAGCATGGCTACTGGTGAGAAGGTTTCATCATAGTCAACTCCTTGTCTTTGTTTGAAACCTTTTGCAACCAGTCGGGCCTTATAGGTCTCTACCTTTCCATCTGCTCCAGTCTTTTTCTTAAAAACCCATTTACACCCAATAGGTTTAATACCTTCAGGTGGTGAAACCAAAGCCTATACTTTGTTTTCATACATGGAGTCCATTTCGGATTTCATGGCTTCAAGCCATTTTCCCTGAGTCTTTATTACTCATAGCCTGTTCGTAATTCAATGGATCATCATTCATGATGTGTACCTCATCGTCATCATCTATAACGAATCCATACCTCTCAGGTATCTGCGGTACTCTTCCAGATTTACGAACAGGGTGTGGTACAGTAGGTTCTTCTACTTGGTTAGGTACTTGACTTTGGTCCGTGGTAACTTGTGGTTCTTGAACTTCTTCAAGATATATCATACTCCCACTGACCCTTTCATGGATAAACTCTTTCTCCAAGAAGGTAGTATGTTTCGCAACAAACACCTTTTGATCAGTTGGATGATAGAAATAATACCCTACAGTTTCTTTAGGGTATCCCACAAATCTATACTTATCGAATTTAGTCTGTAGCTTATCATTTTCAAACTTTTTGACATAAGCTGGACAACCCCAAGTCTTAACATGCTTAAGATTTGGTTTCCTCCCTTTCCACATCTCATATGGAGTCTTTGGGGTGGATTTGGTAAGTACCTTGTTAAGTAGGTATGCAGCCGTTTCTAGGGCATATCCCCAGAAGGAAATTGGAAGGTCGGTAAAACTCATCATGGATCGAACCATGTCCAACAGTGTTCGATTTCTCCTTTCAGATAATCCATTTAACTGTGCTGTACCTGGAGGAGTCCATTGTGAGATTATACCATTTTCTCTGAGACAATTGAGAAACTCACTGCTTAAGTATTCTCTACCTCGATCTGATCGAAGTATCTTAATACTCTTGCCCGTTTGTTTCTCTACTTCACTTCTGAACTCTTTGAACTTTTCAAATGATTCTGATTTGTATTTCATTAAATACACATATCCAAATCTTGAGTGATCATCAGTGAAAGTAATAAAATAAGAATACCCACCCCGTGCACTTGTTGTCATAGGTCCACAAACGTCTGTGTGAATCAATGCCAACAACTCTGTAACTCTCTCTCCTTTTCCACTAAAAGGAGATTTAGTCATTTTACCCATGAAACAAGATTCACAAGTTGGATATGATTCATAATCAGATAGCTCGAGGAGCCCATCTTTATGCAACTTGGATAATCTTGTTTCATTGATATGACCGAGTCTACAGTGCCACATATAGGTATAATTAATATCATCTCTTTTCCTTTTCTTAATTTGTTCAATTTGAAATATATTTTCTTGTAAGTCAAGTGTATAAAGTCCATTTCGCAAATTTCCAATACCATATAAAACATCGTCTTTATAAACAGAACAACCATTGTTCTTTATAATAACGTCAAAACCTTCTATAACCAATACAGAAATTGAAATAATATTTTTAATAATATTCGGAACATAATAACAGTTATTAAGATAAATGGATTTTCCTGAAGGCATTGCTAAACAATAAGTTCCTACAGCTAATGCAGCAACTTTGCTCCATTTCGCACTCGTAGGATCACCTCATCTTTGTTCAGCTTTCTACTTCTGACCAGTCCCTGCACAGTATTACATATGTGAGAACCACAGCCGGTATCCAATACCCAAGTAGAATTTTAACTTTCTGAAAAATTAATTTCAATCATGAACAAACCTTGATTGGAAGTCGAAACTTCTCCAAGCTTCTTCTCTGCTAGAAACTTCTTGCAGTTCCTCTTCCAATGTCCCGGCTCATTGCAATGAAAGCATAGTCCTTTAGCTGGTTCAGGTTTCTTTTGCTCCTTTTCTTTCCCTTTTCCCTAGGCCTTCTTAGATTTCTTCTTTTCAAAAGACACCTTTGGCCTTTTCCTTTTATTGGAAGAATCCACCATCAAGACATGGTTCTTCTTGGATGAGAAGTGACCTTCTGCAGTTTTCAGCATGTTAAGCAGCTCTGGCAAGCTGACATCTAGTTTATTCATGTGAAAATTAACCACAAATTGCGAGAAGGTCTCAGGGAGTGACTGCAAGACCAAGTCTTGACTCAACTCCCCATGCATGACGAACCCAAGCTGTCCAAGGCGTTCAATCAAATTGATTACCTTCAGAACATGAGTCTCGACGGCAGTGCCCTCGGTCATCCGAGATCGAAAGAGCTCCTTAGATATCTCATATCTAGCAGTCCTACTCTATTCACCATACAACTCCTTGAGGTGAAGCAGCATAGCAGGAGCATCCATTTTTTCGTGCTGACGCTGAAGCTCGTTATTCATGGATGCGAGCATGATGCATTGAGCCACAGATGCATCATCTTGCCACTTATTGAAAGTGGCAATCTCTCCTCAGAGGCTGTTTCTGAAATAGATTCAGGGATAGTGGAATTTAGGACATAAGAAATCTTTTCAGCAGTGAGAACAATTCTCAGATTTCTTAGCCAGTCCTCATAATTCGGGCCGGTAAGCTTATTTGCATCAAGTATGCTTCGTAGTGAGATTAGTGATTTTGACATTTTTAAAATTCTGCATGTGAAAAGACAACATTTTAGCAAACATTCATTTTATTAACTTTGCACACTAAAATAAATTTAGGTCTTTATTTTAAATTGGTATCTCCCACTGTTTTCATCAAACTATATTACCCTCACTTATATAGTTCGGTAATATCTAATTAAAGATTTGCTAGTGAGATTAAGGATCCCATTTCAAATGTATATAACCTTGTGGATAGTACAACAAGCGATATACAAATAAATAGGTAGACAACTCTTGTCAATTACATCACCATGTAACTCCTTTTATTTTGCCTCTTAAATCATAATGGTCATGTGTGTGCACATCCGAACTAAAATGATTTAAGTTAAGTCCAGCCTAGCACTTCCATAAATTCAAAAAGAAAAATTTTCGTCCTTGTGGATAGCACAACAAGACTAGATCGTTCAATTTTCTTGATAAGCATCAAATGTGATTAATTAACATCTTAAATATTCAATACTCGCCTTGTGGATAGCACAACAAACTCATATTAAATATTTAATACTCTATTAATTAATCATGCTAGAAGGCGACGTTCGATATTCCAAATATCATTTGAACGCTTCAGACTTAATATTATTTCTTTGAGGGATTTGTTATTTTTTGTCTCATCTTGTTTAGCGCTCATGCACATATATATATATATAAAATACGCGTCATTTTATTAAACATGCGAAGCATGTTTGCATAAAATATAATATATATAATATTTAGCATGCAATATAGAATACTATATTCTACCCGGATTGATTATGGACTTTTATTCTACTTTGGTTCACTAGAGCCACCAAGTGAACCAAAAGGTCAAACCTAGGAGTGCAAGAATTTAAATTTTAAATGTAACTATTACATTTAAACCCGGGCTCCATACAAACGGGTCTTCACGCGCTCCTTGCTCCTTGGTCTCCAATTTCTTCAAAATAATTCTAAATATCTCTATTACATTAACTATTTAAAATTAAATAGAAACCTTGATCAGCAGTCAAGGGGAAGTACATAGAAAGGAGATAGAATTTACATCGAGAATAAAACTAGAGAAGACGAGGTACGCAGACCCCATTTTATAAAACCCATTCATTCAAGCATTCAACCAAAATAAAATCCAATCACATTGGTCATAGTCCATAATCAATCCCTTTTATTACCATCCATATCATCATACGTATCAATAAAACTTATTCATCTCATGAAAATAAATTCATTCCATATATGTATTAATATCAGTTAATGGGCAAAAATTTGCTAAACTTTGTTTTTTGAAAAATAAACTCTTTTATTTCATTCAAAAATAATTCCAAATTAAACTCTTTAATTTTAACAATTCTAAAATCTCATTTCATATAAAATAAACATCTTTACTTTAAACCTTTATTAATTAAATAAACCATTCATTTAATTAAATAAAACAAAAAAAAATTCAATTCCTGTCCAGTGGCGCAGCTGCGCCAAGAATGTAAAGGGAACCGGCGCAGCTGCGCAGCAATATTGCCTTGTACCGGCGTAGCTGCGCAGCTTCGCAGAATCTGAAAAATTTTGTTGCCCGGAACTCGATCCAATCGCATATCATACATGTATGGAATCACATAGACTGATAATTAGCACAAGATTGGCTCTGATACCACTGTTGGGTTTGTACGTAACGCAATCATGCAATCAAGTCACATAAATAGGGCGGAAGCGCAAAAACTAGGTTTTCAAAAATTTATACAAACCCATAACCATGATCATTCTTGTGCATCAATTATCAGTGAATACAGAAGGAGAAAAATAGAATTATACCTTTGAAGATCCAAGCTTCCTCAGGTACAAGTTCTACTCCTTTGATTCTTTTGATTCCTCTGTAGTGGCTCCTTCCCTTGATCAATGTCAGCCACCCAAATGTTTGGCCTCTAACGGTGATCCACCAAGGAAGATGAAGAACTCAAGAAGATGGGTTATTGGCTTAACCCTTGTTTCTATCTCTATAGAATATGTGTACTCCCAACTCTTGGAAAAATTCACGTACCTTATTTCTGATATAAGACTCTCTTATATAGATATTAGGTTAACCCTCCTAATCCAATTAGAATAGGGTTTTATTTAATTAATTAATTAAACACTTTTAATTAATTTATATCCTAATCTTATTAGGATTTAGAGAGAGAGTACTAATATTATATTAATTCCTAAACTCCTTTAGAATTAAAATAATAATATTAATAATAATATTAATAAGACTCCTCTTATTAATTTATATTTAATTTTTCTAAAATATTAAATAATAAATATTAAGCTATTTAATTTATTCTATCACCATAGATTAAATTAATTATACTTAATGCATTATTACTATCATGCCATTTTCTTCTTAAATAATTCTTCTTCCTTTTATGGTGTGACCCTTTAGGTTCTCCTTATTAAACCGGTTATGAATAAATCAATTAGAACAATTCTAATCTTATTTAAATAAATAAATTAAACTAATAATCTATTTAAATAAATAACGTTTATTCTATAATAGGGATAAGCCTCCCTAGCGATCAACGACTTTCCAGATAATATAGATTTCAACATTAATCATAAAAGAACCTGTGAGTTAATAGTTACCGTACAATTCAATCCTTCCACCATACAATGTCCCAATTAAATATAAGACATGGATTTACTGTCAAGTCTTAATTTATTTAATCATATGTATTTCGATTAGAAAATGCACAACTCCAAATAATACAAATTAGAAACCTCTTTCTAATTTCATTCTACCTTGGCCAAGGATTCCTGGGTTGTCATTTAACGAATCACATAGGACATATCTCCTCTTTTACTAGAGGTGGTAGATTCTTTATTGATCATACATTATCTCCATATGCAACTCATTATACCCAAGCATACCCTATATATGTCTTAAAAGGTCTTAAGGAATAAGTCAAAGTATAATTTGTTACATACAAGATACTATGATGATCTCAAGTCCAAGGATCACTTGTACTACTATCACATTAGGAATTCCTATTGACAGGCGAGTAAAACTCCATTAGGTATTCCATAGCGAGTCACAGTCAGTGAACTTATTCTCCAATAAGCACCTACATACTTGCTTTAGTGTCTCCACACAAATGACCATGAGATCAGTCATCCTCATCCAATGAGCAAGCAACATATGTACCAATCTATCCGGATTTACTAATCCCCATTTTAGTAATCCCATAATTGGGAACTATTTTAGTTTTTAAGCTTTCTAAGAATTTAGATCTCATTATCATGATCTCATCATGATTCTAAAAGCATTGCTTAAAACTATGGGTTATTTACATATTATAAAAATAGCACCATGTAGATAATTATATGCCTTAAATGAATATTTTATTAATAAATAAATAAGATTGTTTACAAAGTATGTGCTTTATCATCATACATGATTGGCTTGTATGCACACTACTATCAGCAAGGTCAATAGGGAGAGGAGGAAATGAAAGCGGCAGTACCGTTACTATCGATGCACCATTGCAAACTGTTTGACCCACTGCACGTACATTCAATATGACGGTGCAGGATGCTGTGCAATCAAAAGACCTCGTGTCAGGTATTATTCCGGTCAATAGTATAAATGCATATGTATTATTTGATTCGGGTGCTAGTTGTTCATTCATATCTGATGATTTTGCTAAAACCCTAGACTTACCTGTAGAGGAGTTAGTATACCCTTTGAACAGAGAGATTGCGAATAGGGAGGTTATTCCTGTGAGAAGTGTCTATAAGAACTGTAGACTGGACATTAAGGGTCAGGAGCTGAGAGTAGATTTAATTCTGATAAAACTTGGGGAATTCGATGTCATACTAGGTATGGATTGATTGTTCAACCATGGGGCGATAATCGACTGTCAGAAGAAGTCTGTAAACCTTACGACTCCGTCAAAGTTAGTGTTCTATGGTAGCAAATCGCCTAAACAAGCGAGTTGTCTGACGGTTATGCAAGCCAAGAAACTTTTAATGCATGGCTGTATAGGATATCTAGCCTACATAGTAGATACGCGTAAGAAGAGCCCGAAGGTGGAAGAGATATCAGTAGTTAAGGAGTTTGTGGACGTGTTTTCGAGCGACTTGTCAGGACTACCACCAGATAGGGAGACAGAGTTCGTAATCGATTTAGCGCCGGGAACTGCTCCGATTTCGAAGGCTCCGTACAGAATGGCTCCAGTCGAGATGAAGGAACTGATGGTTCAATTACAAGAATTGCTAGACAAGAAGTATATTCAACCGAGCATTTTGTCGTGGGGAGCACCAGTCTTATTTGTGAAGAAGAAGGATGGATCGATGCGTCTTTGCATTGATTATAGGGAGTTAAACAAAGTTACGATCAAGAATAGGTATCCTTTACCTAGGATCGATGACTTGTTCGATCAACTGAAGGGTTCTAGGTACTTCTCAAAAATCGATTTGAGAAGCAGGTATCATCAATTGAAGGTGAGAAAGGAAGATATACTGAAAACGGCCTTTAGGATTCGATATGGTCATCACGAGTTCTTGGTGATGTCATTTGGTCTCACGAATGCCCCAGCTGCATTTATGGACCTAATGAACAGGGTGTTTAAGCCATTTCTAGACAAGTTTGTAGTGGTGTTCATAGATGACATCCTAGTTTATTCCAAGACCGAGGAGGAACACGCTGAACATTTAAGGCTAACCTTAGAATCGCTGAGACGAGAGAAGCTTTATGCAAAGTTCTTGAAATGCGAATTTTGGTTGGAACGTGTGCAATTTCTTGGCCACGTGATCAACAAGGATGGTATATCGGTAGATCCGTCGAAGGTTGAAGCGATAATGAATTGGGATCAGCCAAAAATACCGTCTGAGGTGAGGAGTTTCTTGGGATTGACAGGTTATTACCGGAGATTTATCCAAGACTTTTCCAAGATTGCCACTCCGTTGACGAATTTGACTCGTAAAATAATTAAATTTATTTGGACGAAAAAGTGTGAGGAAAATTTTCAGGAGCTGAAAAAGAGGTTGAGTACTGCGCCCGTGTTGTCTTTACCGGATAGTACGGGGAATTTCGTGGTATATAGCGATGCCTCACATAAAGGATTAGGCTGTGTGTTGATGCAGAGCGGCAAAGTCATTGCCTATGTGTCATGTCAGCTGAAGGATTATGAGAAGGGGTATCTGACCCATGATTTAGAATTGGCGGCAGTAGTGTTTGCCCTAAAGATATGGAGACACTACTTATATGGAGAAAAGTGTGAGATATACACAGATCACAAGAGTCTGAAATATATTTTCACCTAGAAGGATTTGAACATGCGCCAAAGAAGATGGTTGGAACTGATCAAGGACTACGACTGCGAGATACTTTACCATCTATGTAAAGCTAACGTCGTCGCCGACACTTTGAGCTGAAAAGGTCGAGAGAAGCTGAATATGTTAACTGATCAGGATCAGTTGATAAAACAGATGGCTAGATTAGAGCTGGAAGTGAAGTTTCTGAAGGAATCGGATGAGAAGTTATTTCAAGTAACTACTGGTTCTACTCTGGTAGACAAGTGAAAGAAGCACAACTTCACGATGAGGAATGCGAGAAGATTCAGAAAAGAATAACCGATGGCGAAGAGTTCAAGTTCAAGATCGATAACGAAGGATTGTTACGGTTTAAAGGGAGAATCTGGGTACCGCCAGTAACAGAGGTCAAAGAGGAGATTCTAAGCGAAGCTTATAGTTCTATACATTCTATTCACCTTGGGAGTACGAAGATGTAACAGGATCTCAGGAAGCATTTCTGGTGGCAGAATATGAAGAGGGACGTTGCTGAATGCGTTGCAAAATGTCTAACGTGCCAGAAAGTTAAGGCAGAACACTAGAGACCAAGTGGGTTGCTACAACCATTAGAAATTCTAGAGTGGAAGTGGGAGCACATCACGATGGATTTCGTGGTGGGTCTTCCAGTGACTCAGAAGGGATTTGATACGTTATGGGTTATAGTGGATCGACTGACGAAGTCAGCCCACTTTCTGCCGATCAGGATAAAGTACAACTTGGATCAGCTAGCGAAGCTGTATGTTAAGGAAATTATTTCTCGACACGGCATTCCGGTGTCGATTGTGTCCGACAGGGATCCACGTTTCACGTCTAATTTTTGGAAGCATTTGCAAGAATGTCTTGGGAACGCAATTACGAATGAGTACGGCGTATCATCCTCAGATCGATGGCCAGAGAAAAAGAACGATTCAAACGCTGGAGGATATGCTGAGAGCTTGCGTAATGGACTTCAAGGGAAGCTGGGAGGATCATCTACTATTGGTGGAGTTCGCCTACAATAATAGTCATCATGCGAGTATCGGCATGCCACCTTACGAAGCGTTAGACGGCAGAAAATGCAGAACTCCCTTGTGCTGGGATGAAGTCGATGAACGTCAATTGTTGGGACCGGAACTGGTGCAACAAACCACCGAACTTGTAAAGCTGATCAGAACGAGATTAGTTGCTACTCAAGACAGACAGAAGAAGTATGCCGATCTACATCGACAAAACCGAGAATTCTTACCAGGAAGTTTTGCATGTGTTCCTGAATGTATCTCTCTGGAATGGGAAGATTCGATTTCGTAAGAAGGGAAAGCTGAGTCCCCGATTTATTGGACCTTTCGAGGTACTACGAAAAGTTGGCGAGGTAGCTTACGAGATTGCATTACCTCCGGAGCTCGAGAATATACATAATGTCTTTCATATTTTTGTGTTAAGACCTTACAAACACGATTATAAACATGTGATAGAGTATGAACCTTTGCAATTGGATAAGGACTTATCATATGAAGAAGTGCATGTTCAAATAGTTGATAGAAAGGAACAAGTACTTAGGAATAAAGTGATACATTCTGTTAAGGTAATCTGGAGGAACCACAGTTCTAAAGAAGCTACGTGGGAACTCGAAGATGTTATGATGAAATCTTACCCACAGTTATTTGCTTATACTTTCTGTGTGTAACCCCTTATGTACTGATTCTGGGGACAGAATCTTTTTAAGGGGGAAAGAATATAATAGACGAGAATTTTTTTTTATGCGTGATTCTGGGGACAGAATCCTTTTAAGGAGGGAAGATTGTAACGATTGAAATTTTATATAATAATTTTAAATATTTATTAAGTTAAATAAATATTTTGTGTAATTATTTATTGAGTGGAATACATAAATTATGTGATTTTGTGGAGTGATTTAATTAAGTGTTATATATTAATTAAATGAATATTTATAATTTATTTAATTGATGTATATTAATTTATAGTATAGTTCTAATTTAATTGAGATAATTAAATTAGATGAATTGTGTGATGAAGTGTTACATGAATTATAATTAGAGAGTAATTATAATTATGTATCAAATTTTTATGTGATTAATTGATGTTGGATTTTAATTGATTAAATTAGATGAGTAATATTTAATTAATTAAAGTGTGATATTAAAGTATGTGTTAAAATGATTTATTAAAATAAAGAAAAGAGTTTTTCAATGATTTTTAAACAAACAAGGCTTTTACTTTTGTTTTAAAAGGCTTTTGCCAAACAGGGCCCTTGCACTTGTTTTAAACCCATTTTACCCAAACAAGACTTTAGTTAATAAAACTAGTTTCTAAATTTACCTGTTGCCAAACAAAGCCTTATGGCTTTTGATTTTCAAAAGTTTTGTAACTGCTATATATTAAGTAGAGGTATAATTATTTAGCAGTTATATATTATATAATTATGTTTTATATTATATACATATATCAGTTATGTATATGTTATATTACGTTAGTTATAAAGATAGTCAGTGTTAGAAAAAGAGAGAAAAGAAAACAGAGAAAAGATAGAGAGAAAAGGAAGAAGAGAGAAGAAGAAGAAAATTTTGAGAAATCTAAAGAAAAGCTTTACACCATCATCTTCATCTTTTCTACTAGCTTTAATCAAGAGGTATTAATCTTAAATTTAAATTATGTTTCTTTATGTTCTTCACCAATATTTAATTCTCTGTAAAAGTTTAATTCTTCATGAACATGATGATGTTCATGGATGAAAGTGATATGGTGTATATAAGTTCTTTGTAATTGATTAGTATGATAAATTGGATTGTTTAATTCATGCTTATATATTAAACACGAGGAGTTCATATTCTTCAAAGAATTACAGTGAAAGTATTTTGAAATTTTATATATATATGGTTTTCTTTTAAAAATCAAAGAAATTCATGTTTGATTGTTCATCTTTGTTTAAACTAATTGCGGATGATGATAGCATGTTTAAGAATTGAATTACTATGATTGAAATTGAGTGAATTGATTTAAAAATAAAAATGCAGTGTTCAGTTTCATGAAGAACACTTAACAATGGTTTTTCTTCAAAAAAATCATGAAATTGATTGTTTTGATTATGTGTTATAATGTTTATGTATGTTAGAATCATGTTAGAAGTTTTAAGTTTATGTTTTCTATAAATTGTTATGAATTGTATTAATTGAAATTAGAATTTAATGTGGAGAAAGAAGCCAAATTGGCTTTTTCTCTACACAGTTCGCGAACTTGTCTGCGTTCGCTGGAAGGGGCTCGTCCTGGCGGGCCTATCAAGAAGGAAGCCCCCGCCCCGACGGGGGAAAGGAAGGAAAAAAGGAAATTTGTTTTCTTTTGTATTTTGTAAAGCTAATTTTATGTAGTAACTTTTATAGCATGATTAAATATATATTAAAATGCTAAATAAATATTAATAAATTATATTAATAAAATATAATTTGTGAATATAATTTTGAATAATTATAATTAGAGTAAATGTTTAATTTAAATTATAATGTTGTTAAATTATAATGATTATAGTTGATTAATTTTAATCAAGTGAATGAAAATTTTTAAATTTTAATTAATGCATGATTAATTATAGATTGTAATCTTGTGTATTATAATTCAATATTTGCATGATTAATTATAATTTATAATTTGTGTAATTATAATTTAGTAAATGCATGATGTAGTTAATTAATTATAAATTAAAAATTATTTATAATTTAATTAAATAAGATGTGATTATAATTTGAGTAACTATAATTAGATAAATGTTTAAATTATAATTAATTTAATTATAATTTAATATGAAATACATAATTTTTATTTGAGTTAATTATGTGAGCATACCTATGTGATGTAATTAAATTATGTGATTATTAATTATTAATTTAATAATTAAATAAGAATGAGTTAACCTAGAAAGGTTAACCAATTATGTGAGTTAGTTACGTGTTAACTAATTTAGATTGTTGTGATTAAACATATATCTGTAGGAAGTATTAAAGAACGTGAATTATATTAGTAGCTTGCGCTTGAGGCAACTTTTCTAAACTCTGATCTTGTATTAATTTTTATGCAAGTCTTTTAAACCCTAAAATCGTTTATTTGTTTCAATTCAATTATTCATTGTTGGAGATTGTTCTTTTATTGGACAAGTAATTATTGAAAGTTTATGATATAATTAAAGTAACATTGGCTTATTGTTCAAGCAAGGTTTGAATATTCTTTTGAGATGCTTTAAATTTATTTCTAAAGCATATGTTAGTTCGTAGTTCTTTCACTTACGAATTATTCCAAGTTATTGAAAGTCGATTCAACTAATCCTTAGTTGATGAACGTGAATTCTAAATTACCCTTGTAAGCTTATCCAAACCAAACTTTCTTTGGTGCGGAATTGAATTCAAATTACTGAGTTGAACAACCCTATTATTATGGGAGGTTACTACGCGTAAGCGTTAAGATGTTTGTGCACAAGACATGGTACGAAAGACTGATCCCCCTAAGTACGAGTTAAGGTCCATAGTCTTATTGACTGTTAAAGGTTTAAATGGAAATGTTTATAACCTATGACAAAAGTTCAAAGGTCTTATGGCCCTCAAATAAATTCTATATTCGAATTTTAATATTGATAAAAAATTATTATTCAAATCTTTATTGCTGAAGTAAGCTAAGTTCTTCAAATTCTTTTTAAAGATATCCTTTCATGTATTTATTATTGTTAAACTTTCGTGAGCTGTTGTTTGCTCACTCTTGCATTATATAACAATTGCATCTAAGGTTGATAATGTTGACGCCCCCGTCTACGAGTAAAGGCAAGGGAAAACAATACAAGTGAAGACTTATTTTTATTATTTGAAATGATTGTAATAGACTTTAATGTTATGTTTTTATTTCCGCACATTATTATTATGTCAAGGTTAGAGTAACCCTGGGATTGATTTTTAAGAAGGTTGTAACCCTTGTTTTAAGGGAGATTTTATTAATTTGAATAAAGGTTGTATTTTATTTTGAGGTTATATTGGGTAGATGTATATTATATTAGAAAGTGAACACCAAATCATATAAAAATGAAGTACCCGGATTTGGGGGTGTCACATAAACCTTAGGAGCGAGTGTCCTTAGATTATAACTTAGGAGAACTTAGAAAGTTAGAAGGAGATAAAACTCATATAGAGTTTTCCTAGAGAGACTTAGCGTGTTACGAAATGTAACTTCATTCTATACAATGAACTTATATTTTAATTAACATTCTAATGGAGTTGCTGTTTGTTTGTATTGTGTTTGTGATTGTAGGATGGCAGACACAGGGGTACCTAGTAGAGTGGCAGAGGAGGAGCCCAGGAATATACATGTAGTATATGAGGCACCTCTAGAGGCTATACCAGTGCAAGCTGTTGCACCGTTCGAGTCTGACGACGAGAATCAGATTGAGATAGCGTCCGATCCAGAGGAGGAGCCGATGGAGGACGAGCCGATGGGGGATGAGCCAGTGGAGGACTCTGATGAGGCTACTGTAGAGGAGCAGATGCTAGGCGAGTATGAGGAGCGGATTCTAGAGTTAGACTGCAGAGTCCAGGAGCTAGATGCCGAGGCCCAAGAGAGAGAGTCTGAGTTCCAGAAGCTGAGGGACGAGGACCATCAAAGGAAGTTGGACACGCAGGAGTTAGAGGTGGAGATTGCTTACCGCAGGGAGGCAGGTATCTAGATGGGAACCTTATTCCATAGGTCGGTGGCGAGAAACGTAGATCTGGCAGGTAAGCTGGAAGAAGTAGAACAGATAGAATTGAGAGAGAAGACTGAGAAAGAAGCACTCCGTACTTAGCTAGAGTTGGAGGTTATGGATAGGATACACTTAGAGGAGAAGTGGGAAGCGGCTAACGAGAGAGCAGACGACCTAGAGGATGAGGTCAAATGCAAGAAAAGGAAAATGAACAAGATGGGGTATGTGTTCTGTTCAGCATTTGAGAGGGTGATTGACGGTGTGTACCACTACCCAGTAGAGCAGGGACAGACCCTACATACTATGAGCCGAGAGTTGGTTGCATATATAGCTCAGATCGAGTACAAGAGCGCTGTGGAGTGTGGGATGATGGGATGAGACCCTTAGTCAGTCTAGTTGTAGTATTTACTTTATGTTATGTATATACTATGTTGTAATCCTAACTTTTTGTGTAAAGTATGGGATAGTGATGTAAACCCCGAGTAAGCATTTGTTAGAGGGGTAGTATGGTAGTAGGTTGGTATGTTCCCTGTCTTTTGTGATATTAGGGGATATGTGATAACATTTATAGAAATATGCTAGGATAATCATGTAATGAAATGATTTGGCATATGAATATAAATGAAGCTTATTTTAGAAATGTGTTATAAAATTTTATGCCTTTAGTATTAAAAGAAATACTTAAGTAATATAACTGAGTAATAATAAAATGAAAATTTGTGATGCAGATAATGCCGCCTAGACGTAGATTGACTGCACCTGAGGAGTTAGTGAACAATGAGAGGGAACAAGTAGACCCGATCCAGAAGCTAGTAGATCTGTTAGGAGAAGCCCTTAGAGGAAGGAACAACGAACCCGTTCGCCCCAATCCTCAAGGAGTACCAGTCACAAACTTTAAGCACTTTAGGAGCGTAGGACCCCTAGAGTTCAAGGGTACTACCGACCCAATCATTGCGCAGACATGGGTTAAGGATATCGAGAAGGCCTTCACTATTGCTCGTGTGGGTGAAGACCAAAAGACTATATTCACTACATATATGATGAGAGGCGAAGCCAACTACTGGTGGGAGGCTAATCAACAAAGAGCTGGAGAAGGGATAATATCTTGGGATAGATTCAAGACTCTGTTTTTTGAGAACTACTTCCTGAAAAGCATGAAGAATAGGATGGAGGTGAAGTTCTTAGAACTGAAGCAAGGTGATATGACGGTGGCGCAATACGCAGCTAAGTTTAACGAACTAGTGCGATTTGCAGAACACCAAGTTGGAGATGAGGAAAGAAAGGCGAGACATTTTGAGCAAGGGCTGAAGCCGTGGCTGTTCAATAAGGTATCAGTTCTTCAAATTGATTCCTTTGCGACATTGCTAGAGAAGGCGATCATTGCGGAAGGTGGCAGTGAGGCCTTAAGTCTGTATAACAAGGAAAAAAAGGAAAGAATACTGGAGAAGAGAACCGTGCTGGAGGAAGCAGTAGTGGAGGAAGCAACATGGGTAAAAGAAAGTGGGAGAACAATAACAACAACAACAACAAAAATAACAACAATCAATCGGGGAATTTTTGTGGAGGTTTTAAGAAAAGGGCTTAAGGATGCCCGAAATGTGGGAAGAACCATTAAGGCGATAGCTGGAAGGGACGCGACACTTGCTACAACTGCTAACAGGACGGGCACATCTCGCCCACCTGCCCGAAATCGAAAAAGATACAAGGATACTTTGCATATGGCTAGACGGAGCACCGGATTAAGGACTGCCCGAAGAAGGGAAGTGGCGGAGGTAGAAACCAACAAGGAGGAAACAAACTGATGATTGGCGGACCGGCACAATCTAATCACCCAACCGCTAGGACCTTTAACATGACCGTCCAGGACGCAGTGGCTGCGAAGGACATGGTGTCAGGCATAAACCCAATCAATGATATAAATGCTTATGTATTATTTAATTCGGGTGCCTCTTACTCTTTTGTATCTGAATAATTTGCTAGTAGACGTAACAAACCCCGAGAACGATTAGAAAATCCCTTGAACATAGAAGTTACGAACAAGGAAGTAATCCCTGTAGAATACGTTTATCGAAATTATATGAACTGAGCGTAGACTTGATTCCTATTAGATTGGGAGAATTTGACATAATACTGGGAATGGATTGGTTGTATAACCATGCAACAATAATTGACTGTTAGAATAAATGTGTGAACCTTCAGACTTCGAGTAAGTCTAAGGTAGTGTTTTATGGTAGCTCATCGCTTAAATAATTGTGTTGCATTACGATGATGCAGGCCAAGAAATTGTTAAGGAAAGGATGTGTAGGTTACTTAGCTTACATTGTAGATGATCGAAAAAAGGGAGTAGAAATTAAGGATATATCCGTAGTGAATGAATTTCGAGATGTATTTCCGGACGATCTGCCTGGTCTTCCGCCAGACAGAGAGATCGAATTCGTGATAGACTTAGCACCAGGAACGACACCGATTTTGAAAGCCCCATACCGTATGGCGCCTGTAGAAATGAAGAAGTTAATGATACAACTGCAAGAGTTATTAGATAAGGGTTACATACGACCGAGTGTGTCTCCTTGGGGAGCACCAGTGTTATTCATTAAGAAAAAAGACGGATCGATGAGGCTCTGCACCAATTATCGAGAATTGAACAGAGTAACGATCAAGAACAGATATCCGCTACCGAGGATAGATGACTTATTTGATCAATTGAAAGGAGCGAAGTGTTTTTTGAAGATAGACCTACGGACAGGTTATCACCAACTGAAGGTACGGGATGAGGACATACCAAAGACTGCGTTTCGAACCCGTTAAGGACATTACTAGTTTTTGGTAATGTCATTTGGATTGACTAATGCTCCGGCAGCATTTATGGACTTGATGAACCGAGTTTTCAAGCCATACTTGGATAAATTCATGGTAGTTTTCATTGACGACATCTTGATCTACTCAAGGACAGAAGAAGAGCACGCCGAACATCTGAGGATTGTTTTGGAGGCGTTAAGGAAGGAGAAGATGTATGCGAAATTTTTTTAAGTGTGAATTTGATAGTAGTGTGCATACAAGCCAATCATGTATGATGATAAAGCACGTACTTTGTAAACAATCTTATTTATTTATTAATAAAATATTCATTTATTAAAGGCATTTAATTATCTACATGTTGCTGTTTTTATAATATGTAAATAACCCATAGTTTTAAGCAATGCTTTTAGAATCATGATGATGATCATGCTAATGAGATCTAAATTCTTAGAAAGTTTTAAAACTAAAATAGTTCCCAATCGTGGGATTACTAAAAAGGGGATTAGTAAATCCGGATAGATTGGTACATATGTTGCTTGCTCATTGGATGAGGATGATTGATCTCATGATCATTTGTGTGGAGACACTAAAGTAAGTATGTAGGTGCTTATTGGAGAATAAGTTCACTGAACGTGATTCGCTATGGAATACCTAATGGAGATTTACTCGCCTGTCAATAGGAATTCCTAATGTGATAGTAGTACAAGTAATCCTTGGACTTGAGATCATCATAGTATCTTGTATATAACAAATTATACTTTGACTTATTCCTTAAGACCTTTTAAGGCATATATAGGGTATGCTTGGGTATAATGAGTTACATATGGAGATAATGAATGATCAATAAAGAATCTACCACCTCTAGTAAAAGAGGAGATATGTCCTATGTGATTCGTTAAATGACAACCCAGGAATCCTTGGCCAAGGTGAAATGAAATTAGAAAGGAGTTTCTAATTTACATTATTTGGAGTTGTGCATTTTCTAATCGAAATACATATAATTAAATAAAATAAGACTTGACAGTAAATTTATGTCTTATATTTAATTGGGACATTGTATGGTGGAAGGATTGAATTGTACGGTAACTATTTACTCACAGGTTCTTTTTGATTAATGTTGAAATCTATATTATCTGGAAAGTCGTTGATCGCTAGGGAGGCTTATCCCTATTGTAGAATAAATATTATTTATTTAAATAAATTATTAGTTTAATTTATTTATTTAAATAAGATTAAAATTATTTTAATTGATTTATTCACAACCGGTTTAATATGGAGAACCTAAAGGGTCACACCATAAAAGGAAGAATAATTATTTAAGAAGGTAATGACATAATCGTAATAATGCATTAAGTATAATTAATTTAATCTATGGTGATAGAATAAATTAAATAGCTTAATGTTTATTATTTAATATTTTGGAAATATTAAATATAAATTAATAAGAGGAGTCTTATTAATATTATTACAATTATTATTATTTTAATTTCTAAAGGAGTTTAGTAATTAATTTAATATTTAGTACTCTCATTTATTCCTAATAAGATTAGGAGACAAATTAATTAAATGAATTTAATTAATTATTCCCATGTGGTGGGAAGCTTAAATTAATTAAAGGAGTTTAATTAATTAAAAGAAATCTCATGTCTAATAGGATTAGAAGGGTTGACCAATGTCTATATAAGAGAAGTCTTATAATAGATATTAGATTGATGCAATTCCAATTGTTGGAGAGTACTCCTTTTCTATAGAGGATAGAAAACTAAGGTTAAGCCAAACACCCTCCTTCTTGATAATTCCTCTTCCTTGGTGGATCACCTCTAGAGGCCAAACACTTGGGTGGCTAACGTTGATCAAAGGAAGGAATCTAACCCGGAAATTCAAGGAGATCACGAAGAACAAGGAGTTGAACTAGTACCTGTGGAAGCTTCGTTCTACAAGGGTATGATTCCATAACTTCTTATTTATCGTTTTAAATTAATAATTTGCATAAAGGATGATCCGGGTAATGGTTTTGTAGAAATTTTTTTTAAACTCTGATATACCATGCTTCCGCTAATTTTTGCAATTTGATTGCGTCACGATTTCGTACAAACCCAACAGTGGTATCAGAGCCAAATCTTTATGCAATTATTAATTTATTTTTGATTTCATATACATATGGGTATGTATTTAAAATAATTTATTGGGCATAATTTTATTGTATAAAATTATATTTTTTAAGAAAAAAAAAAAAGACTTTTTTTGGGAAGAATCACAATTTTTTTTTTTGGGTGCTAATCTTGAATTCTGCAAAGAAAAGGTGTTGTCTCTTTCTTACTCCAAAAAGAATGTGACCCATCAAGAAAGGACTTTTTTAATAAACCTGCAGGACTCTTTTAATAAAAGAAGGTGACTTTTTTTAAAAAAATAAATAAATATGATATATTTATATATTATATTCTAAATAATTTTATAATTAAAATAAAGAGTTTATTTTAATCTTGAAATTGGATTTCATGCAATTTAAAATTGTCCATTAAATGATACTCATATATATATGGAATGTTTTAATTCATGAGATGAATATTTATTTATTAATATATATGGTGATATGTATGAAAATAAATGGGGATTGATTATGGACTATTTGACCAATGTGATTGGATTTTATTTTAGTTGAATGCTTGAATGAATGGGTTTTATTAAATGGGGTCTGCGTACCTCGTCTTCTCTAAATTTTTTTCTTGATGTAAAATTCTATCTCCCTCCTATGTACTTCCCCTTGACTGTTGATCAAGGTTTCTATTTAAATTAAATAGTTTAATGTAATAGAAATAGTTAGAATTATCTTTAAAAATTAGAGACCAAGGAGCAAGGAGCACGTGAAGACCCGTTTGTATGGAACCCGGGTTTAAATGTAATAGTTACGTTTAAATTTAAATTCTTGTACCCCTAGGTTTGACCTTTTGGTTCACTTGGTGGCTCTAGTGAACCAAACTAGAATAAAAGTCCATAATCAATCCGGATAAAATATAGTATTCTATATTGCATGCTAAATATTATATATATTATATTTTATGCAAACATGCTTCGCATGTTTAATAAAATGACGCGTATTTTATATATATATGTGCATGCGCGCTAAACAAAGATGAGACTAATAATAACAAATCCCTCAAAGAAATAATATTAAGTCCGAAGTGTTCAAATGATATTTGGAATATCGAACGTCGCCTTCTAGCATGATAAATTAATAGAGTATTAGATATTTAATATGAGCTTGTTGTGCTATCCACAAGGCGAGTATTGCATATTTAAGATGTTAATTAATCACATTTGATGCTTATCAAGAAAATTGAACGATCTAGTCTTGTTGTGCTATCCACAAGGACAAACATTTTTCTTTTTTGAATTTATGAAAGTGCTAGGCTGGACTTAACTTAAATTATTTTAGTTCGGATGTGCACACACTTGACCATTATGATTTAAGAGGCAAAATAAAAGGAATTACATGGTGATGTAATTGACAAGAGTTGTCTACCTATTTATTTGTATATCGCTTGTTGTGCTATCCACAAGGTTATATACATTTGAAATGAGATCCTTATTCTCACTAGCAAATTTTTAATTAGATGTTGCCGAACTATATAAGTGAGGGTAATATAGTTTGATAAAAATAGTGGGAGATACCAATTTAAAATAAAGACCTAAATTTATTTTGGTATGCAAAATTAATAAAATGAATGTTTGCTAAAATGTTGTTTTTCACATGCAGAATTTTAAAAATGTCAAAATCACTAATTTCACTGCGAAGCATACTTGATGCTAATAAGCTTACCGGGCCGAATTATACGGACTGGCCAAGAAATCTGAGAATAGTTCTCACTACTGAAAAGATTTCTTATGTCCTAAACTCACATGTCCCTGGAACTGTTCCAGAAACAACCTCTGAGGAAGAGATTGCCACCATTGTAAAGTGGCAAGATGATGCATCTATAGCTCAATGCATCATGCTCGCATCCATGAATAACGAGCTTCAGCGTCAGCAAGAAAACATGGATGCTTCTACTATGTTGATTCACCTCAAGGAGTTGTATGGTGAACAAAGTAGGACTGCTAGATATGAGATATCTAAGGAGCTCTTCCGATCTCGGATGACCAAGGGCAAGGTGAACATAAAGGAACAAAAGAAATCTGATCCAGCTAGCAAAGGAATGTGCTTCCATTGCTACGAGCCGGGTCATTGGAAGAAAAACTGCAAGAAGTTTCTGGCAGACAAGAAGCTTGGAGAAGCTTCGACTTCCAATCAAGGTTTGTTCATGATTGAAATTAATTTTTCAGAAAGTCAAAATTCTACTTGGGTATTGGATACCGGCTGTGGTTCTCACATATGTAATAATGTGAAGGGACTGGTCAGAAGTAGAAAGCTGAACAATGATGAGGTGATCCTACGAGTAGGGAATGGAGCAAAGGTTGCTGCATTAGCTGTAGGAACTTATTATTTAGCAATGCCTTCGGGCAAGTCCATTTATCTTAATAATTGTTATTATGTTCCGAATATTATTAAAAACATTATTTCAATTTCTGTATTGGATATGGAAGGATTTAACGTTGTTATAAAGAACAATAGTTGTTCTATTTATAAAGACGATGTTTTATATGGTATTGGAAATTTGCGAAATGGACTTTATACACTTGACTTACAAGAAAATATATTTCAAATTGAACAAACTAAGAAAAGGAAAAGAGATGATATTAATTATACCTACATGTGGCACTGTAGACTCGGTCATATCAATGAAACAAGATTATCCAAGTTGCATAAAGATGGGCTCCTCGAGCTATCCGATTATGAATCATATCCAACTTGTGAATCTTGTCTCATGGGTAAAATGACTAAATCTCCTTTTAGTGGAAGAGGAGAAAGAGTTACAGAGTTGTTGGCATTGATTCACACAGACGTTTGTGGACCTATGACAACAAGTGCACGGGGTGGGTATTCTTATTTTATTACTTTCACTGATGATCACTTAAGATTTGGATATGTGTATTTAATGAAATACAAGTCAGAATCATTTGAAAAGTTCAAAGAGTTCAGAAGTGAAGTAGAGAAACAAACGGACAAGAGTATAAAGATACTTCGATCAGATCGAGGTGGAGAATACTTAAGCGGTGAGTTTCTCAATTGTCTCAAAGAAAATGGTATAATCTCACAATGGACTCCTCCAGGTACACCACAGTTAAATGGAGTATCTGAAAGGAGAAATCGAACACTGTTAGACATGGTTCGATCCATGATGAGTTTTACCGACCTTCCAATTTCCTTCTGGGGATATGCCCTAGAAACGGCTGCATACCTACTTAACAAGGTACCTACCAAATCCGCCCCAAAGACTCCATATGAGATGTGGAAGGGGAGGAAACCAAATCTTAAGCATGTTAAGACTTGGGGTTGTCCAGCTTATGTCAAAAAGTTTGAACATGATAAGCTACAGACTAAATCCGAAAAGTGTAGATTTGTGGGATACCCTAAAGAAACTGTAGGGTATTATTTCTATCATCCAACTGATCAAAAGGTGTTTGTTGCGAAACATGCTGCCTTCTTGGAAAAGGAGTTTATCCATGAAGGGGTCAGTGGGAGTAAGATATATCTTGAAGAAGCTCAAGAACCACAAATTATCACGGATCAAAGTCAAGTACCTGACCAAGTAGAAGAACCTACTATACCACACCCTGTTCGTAAATCTGGAAGAGTACCGAAGATACCTGAGAGGTATGGATTCGTTGTAGAGGATGACGATGAGGTACGCATCATGAATGATGATGATCCATTGAATTACGAACAGGCCATGAGTAATAAAGACTCAGGGAAATGGCTTGAAGCCATGAAATCCGAAATGGACTCCATGTATGAAAACAAAGTATGGACTTTGGTTTCACCACCTGAAGGCATTAAGCCTATTGGGTGTAAATGGGTCTTTAAAAGAAAGACTGGAGCGGACGGCAAGGTGGAGACCTATAAGGCCCGACTGGTTGCAAAAGGTTTCAAACAAAGACAAGGAGTTGATTATGATGAAACCTTTTCACCAGTAGCTATGCTCAAGTCCATTCGGATTTTGCTTGCGATTGCAGCTTATAACGACTATGAGATCTGGCAGATGGAAATGAAAACAGCCTTCCTCAATGGGAAACTTGAGGAGGATGTGTATATGACACAGCCAGAGGGATTTGTTTCAAAGGTTGGAATAAATCAAGTCTATAAGCTGCAACGATCCATTTATGGATTGAAGCAAGCTTCTCGTAGATGGAACATTCGTTTTGATGAGACAATCAAAGAGTTTGATTTTATCAAAAATGACGATGAACCATGTGTGTACAAGAAGGTTAGTGGGAGCGCAATTTCATTCCTTGTATTATATGTTGATGATATATTACTGATAGGGAATGACATTCCTATGCTACAATCGATTAAAATCTGGTTATCTAAACACTTCTCCATGAAGGACTTGGGAGAAGCATCCTATATTTTGGGGATAAAGATCTATAGAGATAGATCTAAAAGGATGCTTGGTTTATCCCAAGGAACGTACATTGATGCAATGCTAAAGAGATTTAGCATGGAAGATTCCAAAAGAGGTCTCATGCTGATGAGCCATGGAATACATCTCTCCAAGAAACAGGCCCCAAAGACACCTGAGGAGAGAGACCGTATGAGTAAGATCCCTTATGCTTCTGCAATAGGATCTATCATGTACGATATGATATGTACTAGACCGGATGTTGCTCATGCACTTAGTGTAACGAGCAGATACCAGTCGAATCCTGGAGAAGAGCACTGGAAGGCAGTGAAAAATATCCTAAAGTACTTGAGAAGGACTAAAGATATTTTTCTTGTCTACGGTGGGTCTGAATTAAAACTCGAGGGCTTCACAGACTCAAGTTTTCAAACGGACCAAGATGACAGTAAATCTATTTCGGGGTATGTTTTTACCTTGAACGGAGGCGCAGTGAGTTGGAAGAGTTCCAAGCAGCAAACAGTTGCTGATTCAGTGACAGAGGCAGAGTATATAGCTGCAAGTGAAGCTGCAAAGGAAGCTGTTTGGATGAAGAAGTTCATAACTGAACTTGGTGTGGTTCCTAGCATTGGAGAAGCAGTTCCCATTTACTGTGACAACACAGGAGCAGTTGCACAGGCTAAGGAACCCAGGTCTCATCAGAAATCTAAACACGTGTTGCGGCGATTTCACTTGATCAGGGAGATCATTGAAAGAGGAGACGTCACCTTGGAGCGTGTAGACTCTCAAGATAACATTGCAAATCCATTTACTAAAGCTTTAACACAACAGCAGTTTGATCGTCACTTAGAGAAGATGGGTATGAGATACCATGTCGATTGACTTTAGTGCAAGTGGGAGATTGATAGTAGTGTGCATACAAGCCAATCATGTATGATGATAAAGCACGTACTTTGTAAACAATCTTATTTATTTATTAATAAAATATTCATTTATTAAAGGCATTTAATTATCTACATGTTGCTGTTTTTATAATATGTAAATAACCCATAGTTTTAAGCAATGCTTTTAGAATCATGATGATGATCATGCTAATGAGATCTAAATTCTTAGAAAGTTTTAAAACTAAAATAGTTCCCAATCGTGGGATTACTAAAAAGGGGATTAGTAAATCCGGATAGATTGGTACATATGTTGCTTGCTCATTGGATGAGGATGATTGATCTCATGATCATTTGTGTGGAGACACTAAAGTAAGTATGTAGGTGCTTATTGGAGAATAAGTTCACTGAACGTGATTCGCTATGGAATACCTAATGGAGATTTACTCGCCTGTCAATAGGAATTCCTAATGTGATAGTAGTACAAGTAATCCTTGGACTTGAGATCATCATAGTATCTTGTATATAACAAATTATACTTTGACTTATTCCTTAAGACCTTTTAAGGCATATATAGGGTATGCTTGGGTATAATGAGTTACATATGGAGATAATGAATGATCAATAAAGAATCTACCACCTCTAGTAAAAGAGGAGATATGTCCTATGTGATTCGTTAAATGACAACCCAGGAATCCTTGGCCAAGGTGAAATGAAATTAGAAAGGAGTTTCTAATTTACATTATTTGGAGTTGTGCATTTTCTAATCGAAATACATATAATTAAATAAAATAAGACTTGACAGTAAATTTATGTCTTATATTTAATTGGGACATTGTATGGTGGAAGGATTGAATTGTACGGTAACTATTTACTCACAGGTTCTTTTTGATTAATGTTGAAATCTATATTATCTGGAAAGTCGTTGATCGCTAGGGAGGCTTATCCCTATTGTAGAATAAATATTATTTATTTAAATAAATTATTAGTTTAATTTATTTATTTAAATAAGATTAAAATTATTTTAATTGATTTATTCACAACCGGTTTAATATGGAGAACCTAAAGGGTCACACCATAAAAGGAAGAATAATTATTTAAGAAGGTAATGGCATAATCGTAATAATGCATTAAGTATAATTAATTTAATCTATGGTGATAGAATAAATTAAATAGCTTAATGTTTATTATTTAATATTTTGGAAATATTAAATATAAATTAATAAGAGGAGTCTTATTAATATTATTACAATTATTATTATTTTAATTTCTAAAGGAGTTTAGTAATTAATTTAATATTTAGTACTCTCATTTATTCCTAATAAGATTAGGAGATAAATTAATTAAATGAATTTAATTAATTATTCCCATGTGGTGGGAAGCCTAAATTAATTAAAGGAGTTTAATTAATTAAAAGAAATCCCATGTCTAATAGGATTAGAAGGGTTGACCAATGTCTATATAAGAGAAGTCTTATAATAGATATTAGATTGATGCAATTCCAATTGTTGGAGAGTACTCCTTTTCTATAGAGGATAGAAAACTAAGGTTAAGCCAAACACCCTCCTTCTTGATAATTCCTCTTCCTTGGTGGATCACCTCTAGAGGCCAAACACTTGGGTGGCTAACGTTGATCAAAGGAAGGAATCTAACCCGGAAATTCAAGGAGATCACGAAGAACAAGGAGTTGAACTAGTACCTGTGGAAACTTCGTTCTACAAGGGTATGATTCCATAACTTCTTATTTATCGTTTTAAATTAATAATTTGCATAAAGGATGATCCGGGTAATGGTTTTGTAGAAATTTTTTTTAAACTCTGATATACCATGCTTCCGCTAATTTTTGCAATTTGATTGCGTCACGATTTCGTACAAACCCAACAGAATTTTGGATGGAGAAGGTTCAATTCTTAGGTCACGTGGTGGATAAGAATGGAATCTCAGTGGACCCTGCAAAGGTCGAGGCAGTAAGTAATTGGGAGCAGCCAAGAAAACCGACGGAGGTAAGAAGTTTTTTAGGGTTAGCTGGGTACTATCGAAGATTCATCCAAAAATTTTCTAAGATAGCAACCCCGTTGACCAATCTGACGAGGAAGACGGTGAAGTTTGTATGGACAGACAAATGCGAAGGGAGTTTTCAAGAATTGAAGGGGAGATTAAGCGAAGCACCTGTGTTATCACTACCAGATGATGCGGGAAATTTTGTAGTGTATAGTGACGCATCGCACAAGGGACTTGGATGTGTGCTTATGCAGCACGGAAAGGTCATTGTGTATGCATCACAACAATTGTAGGATTATGAAAAATGATACCCTACTCACGACTTGGAGTTAGCGGTAGTAGTTTTTGCGTTGAAAATTTGGAGGCATTATTTGTACGGAGAGAGATGTGAGATATACACGGACAACAAGAGTCTGAAATATTTCTTCACGCAGAAAGAGTTGAATATGCGTCAGAGAAGGTGGTTAAAATTAATCAAAGACTATGACTGCGATATTCTTTATCACCCAGGTAAGGCAAACGTGGTTGCCGACGGTCTGAGCAGAAAAGGAAGGGAGAAACTGTTTCATTTGTTGACTCAGGAGGAATTGATAAGAGAGATGGAAAAATTAGAGATAAAGGAAAAAGGACCCGAGAGGTCTGAAGAGAAGTTGTTTGTAATGGAAGCTCGTCCAACCTTATTGGATAGAGTGAAGGAATCACAAGAGAAATATGAAGAGTGCGAGAAAATCAGAAAGAGGATCACAGAAAGTGAAGAAGAAAGATTCTGAATGAATAAAAGACGGTATTTGATATTCAAAGGGAGAGTGTGGGTACCAGCGGTAACAGAGTTAAGAGAAGAGATTTTGCACGAGACACATAATACGACATATTTCGTTCATCCGGGAGGCACAAAGATGTACCAAGATTTGAGGCAACACTTTTGGTGGCCCAATCTAAAATGAGAAGTCGCAGATTGCGTTAGTGGATGTTTAACTTGTCAATGCGTTAAAGCAGAGCATCAGCGGCCGAGTGGTTTACTACAACCGTTGGAAATATCAGAGTGGAAATGGGAGCACATTACGATGGACTTCGTGGTGGGACTTCCAGTCACACAAAAGGGATATGATGCCATTTGGGTTGTCGTGCATTGAGTAACAAAGACCGCCCATTTTCTACCGATCAAAATCCGCTACAGTTTAAATCAGTTAGCGAGTCTGTACGTAAAGGAGATTGTTTCACGACATGGAGTGCCGGTGTCAATTGTCTCTGATCAAAATCCGCGCTTCACGTCGAACTTTTGGAAAAGCTTGCAAGAGAGGATGGGAACACAGTTGAGGTTGAGTACCGCTTATCATCCTCAGACAGACGGACAGGGTGAGCGAACAATACAAACGCTGGAGGACATGATTAAAATTTGCGTGATGGACTGCAAGGGAAATTGGGACGACCACCCACCCTTAGTATAATTCGCATATAATAATAGTTACCATGCGAGTATCGGCATGCCACCGTACGAAGCTCTTTACAGAAGAAAGTGTAGAATGCCATTATGTTGGGACGAAGTCGGAGAGTGACGCATACTCGGACCAGAGCTAGTACAACAAACAGCAAACGTGATGACAGTGATAAGAGCCAGACTAGTAGTAGCTCAAGACCGCCAAAAAAAGTAAGCAGATTTGCATCGGCAGGACCGAGACTTTAAGGTCGGTAATTTCGTATTCTTGAAGGTATCTCCATGGAAGGGAAAGATCCGTTTCGACAAGAAAGGAAAGTTGAGTCTAAGATTCTTAGGACCGTTCGAGATACTAAAGCGAGTGGGCGAAGTGGCATACAAAGTTGCAGTACCACCCGAGTTGGAGCACATCCACAACGTGTTTCACATCTCCGTGTTGCGACCGTGCAAGGCCGACTAAAAGCACATGATTTCTTATGAACCTATTCAGGTAGATAAGAACTTGGCGTACCAAGAAATTCATGTCCAGATATTAGATAGGAAAGAGCAAACCTTAAGAAATAAAGTTATTTCATCTGTAAAAGTACTTTGGTGTAACCACGATGTCGAGGAGGCTACGTGGGAGTTAGAAGATATGATGATGAGGGATTATCCCCATCTATTTGTGTAACCTTGTAGAAATTCCAGGACGAAATTTTTATATGGGGGAGGATGTAATACCCAAGAATTTCCAAATATTTTTAAAGGAATATATTAATGAAAGTTGGATATTTATTTGAATATAAATATTTATGTGATATGAGATGAGTTAACTTAATTACTTTAAATTGAAATGATGATAATTGAGAAGAGAATGTGGAGTTTATTATAAGCTTGAGGAATGCCTTGTGTGGCACAGTGATGAAAAGTATGTAATTTAATTCATTAAAAAAAGAATTAATAAGTGAATGATTAATTAATAATATATTATTAATTAAGGGTAATAGCATATTAATGGGTAATTATTGTTTGAGGTTAATATTAATTCTATTAATTGTTTAGTGTAAAGTTATGTAATCGTATATTGTATAGTAACTGCAACTATATAATATAATGTATAATGTGACATTTTGGCATAACTATGTAATATATATATAAACTATATTATAAAAGAAAGTGAGCCACATGGGTGGACTTATAAGAATGCATGTTGTATGTACATTATATAAGACCAAACTATATAAAGTGTAGTGCGACACTTTAGTAAGACCATGTAATATATATACTATATGGTATAATAAAACATGTGAATAAGGAATAACAATAATTATTTCAATAAGTACATAATTGAAATAATAATAATAATGAGATTTGTGATAATGTAGTATGTCACCATTCAATTAACTCATAATGTGATATTATTAAAATGTACATGGATTATATGATATGTATATACATGTACCCCAATGTGCTACCATGTAATGTTGTTGTGACATCCTAAGTCCATGTATACTTCTAAGTGAACTTAGACCTAAGCATATATGTGCACTAAGTATATAGTATATAGTATTTCATTTCCCCCAACTTGCTAATGTTGAGTTTCATTGTCCCATATTGAGTGTCCAAATTGCCCCATCTCTTCTCTCACGTGAATAGTCAATGGTCTAACCTACTCCTTCATCATTTCTCTTCCTAACTAGCATTGAGGGTGATAATGACAAGGGGTGTGGGTTGAGGTGGTGGTTGGACACTATTCCATCAACTCCCCTCAATCCTCTAGTTCTTCATTTCCCCCATTGTTTCAAACCTTGGGGCAATTACTTTGTATGGATATTGAATTTTTCTATAAATACCAAGCCTCTCTTCATTTTCTATGTTGCTAAAATTTGCGCTAAGTTGATATAGAGAGAGTATTGTGAGTTTATAATCTGAATTTGAGAGCAAGTCTTGTGCAAGTTTGAGCTTAAGAGGTATAACCTCTAAACCCATTTGAAATTCAATTCATAGAAATTGCATGATATTGTTGGAATTGATGTGTGATAAAGTACTAGCATAAGTTGTTAAGTATATCTATATGTTAGGAATGCAAAGTAGTAGTATGCAAGCATGCTAGCTAAATACATTGTGAGGAATTGCTGAAGTTCTGCTAAAGCAGAACATTGTCTGGCCTGGCCGCGCCACTCCCTAGTACAACTGGCGCGCTGTCGCGCCCCTCTATAGTTTCTTTTGACAGTTTTGTTATGTCTTCTAATGTATTGAGCATGTTATATTAGCTAGAATATGCATATAAATCACCATGACATGTGCAATAAGGTTGTTATGTATATAGTAAGTCATATTGGTTGTTTAGCTTGAATATTTTAAAGAAAGTTAAAGATTTGAAAACTAGTTGCAATAAACGTTGTGTAATGTATATTTTGACCTTAAGCATCAACGTATCAAGTTACGATATGTCTTGACATGTGAACAATATGTTAGAGATGGTATAGATTATCCAAGCATGATTAGATATAAGTTTTCAAGTAAAAGTCTATACTTGCTATGTGTACAATAAGCTATGTATACTCGAATTCCAAACTTGGTATCATGATTTGATTACCTACATATACATGCACAAGAAAGTGTGGAAGCATTACATAGAGTATATGAACTTGCCTTGCATGCTAAAATAATTTTGACAACCTTCTAAGAGGAAACGTAGAGTCTTAAATGTGAACTTGACGAACTATATGTCCTTTTTAAATTCTGAACTTGTGAGCATGCTTAGGTGGTATGATTATGTAGGTACAAGCATGAAATACAATATGTGTAGTAGCTTTGCATGCTTGGTCGCTTAACATAAGTTTTTTCAAAAGAAATCTTGAAAACTAGTTTGTCAATAACTACGTTGTAAGTATTCTAGAATGTGACTTCATGATTAGGTGTGCCATGCCTATAGACATGATTAACATGAATGACTAGTTAGTCTTATGCATTGTACAATAGTTGAGTATGATTAAGAACAAGATTCAAGGAAGTGAAACATAGAACATAAAATGCATGACTAAAGTAGCTTGAACATGTGTATATGATATTCAGTGACCTCATGGCATATGTGTAGCAATTAAACGTAAGAAATGTTGTTACTTGAATACTTAAAGCTTTGATTAGATAAGAATGGATAACGAATTGAACCTAGTTGTCAGTTTCCTAACATGTGTATTTATTGTGATCCTTCTTATGCGTGCAATGCGTATTAAATTGACAAGGTGTTTCTAAATGATAAGTCTAACGATGGATCCGAACTACGTAGTAGCATACGTATTGGATTGTATGATTAGTCATATGTGTATACTTGAATCGCATATCAAGTTTGTTTATCTAATATGTTTAAATAATGAACATCCTAAACATATTATATACTATAAATAGGGTTCGAAAGTGTTAATTAGCTTTACGTGAGTAAACTAAGCTAAAGGCAAGTTTCCTTAAACCCATTCTTGTATTATTTGCAAGTATCCTAAACCCTTGCTTTACTTTATTCAATGGATATTGTAAGCAAGTTTCTAACCTTACTCTTTATTGAGCATTCATTTAACTTGTGCTATTATTTTCGTACAAGTAAGCTTTCGAGATTGAAATTTAGATATTATGAATCATATACTTCATGGATAAGATAAAAGTCGAATTATATGCTTCGAGCTTTAAATCTTGAGATTAAACTTATAATTGTTGTGATGTATGCCATTTAATTCGGCTAGACTTATATTATTGAAAGGCTACCCAAACTAATTGATTAGTGCGGGATCTTGTATTTGACTGAGATGAACAACCTTCGTTGAAGGGAAATTATATTGTCGGGAGACCGACGTGCGCACTTTAGTACGATTGAACGATATGCATACCGTAGGGTACTTTAGGCTGATCACCTATTGTGCTTGTTTTGTTGGATTATCAGTATATTACTGTTAATTCCAGTAGAAGTTCATAATCCTTAGCGACTGCTCCGTATTCAGTTAACTTGAAATCTTAAATTGATTGAATCATATTGATATTATTATGTCCTTAGTGACTGTTATTGAGAAATGTTGATATTCTTGCTATCCTTGAAATATCATATCTTGCTATACCCTTTTTGAGATTCGGGAACTATATTACTCGCCCTTATTGTTATATTACTTGCTGAGCAAACTTGTTGCTCATTCTTGCTTTCCCTAAAATATTTCAGTTAAGGCAGAGAAGTGCGGACCCTCGAGCACCGACAAGGGCAAGGGAAAGGGTACAAAGTAGCTTTATTTATGAAGAACTTTATGATTTGTAGAAGAACTTATGATATTATGTATTAGTTAGGTTTATCTATGCTTAAGGTATGTTTAAGCTATGTAATCGATGTTTAAGTTACGAGACCTTGGGACGTGAATAAATTATATTAATTAAAGGTAATCTATTCAGTAATAGTTGTGTATTATTCTGCTGTGCGATGCGATATTTAGTTGTAATATTTATTGTGGTGTTAGCTATTAGAACGTGACAAATCGAATTCGAGTGACCAAGTGGCGGTCCGAATTTGGGGGAGTCACAACGGCCCTAGCATAGCATCGGGAAGGATCCGATGATATAAACTGGTGCAAGTTATCATCAGAATAAGCACCAGAAGTCCCCACCGAGGTCACTCGTAAAAAGAGAAATATCCCCAGTGGAGGTAAAACCAGAGAGCAAATCTGGAAAAGAGAGAGTTGGCAAAAACCCCAACGTCAATTCAGAAAGGTATAGTGGTATCAGCCATGAAAGTCCTCCCCAGCAGAAAATAGAGAATGGGCGTTGATCCAACCTGTGGCAGCTGACCCCACAGAGGCATATGGCATTCATGACATATCATACCATGCATTGCATTACATTTGCATTTTATCATATTTCCATTGTCTAGCAATCTTTATCCTGTTCATTCCATTGCATTACATAAACATGATAAAGAGGGGCATCTGTAGACACTCAAAATTTTGCATTCCTATTACTAACCTTACAAGAGGGCAAAAGTGTCTTTTCACACTCCAAAGACAACCCTGGAGGATTAAATCATCAAACCAAACCCCTGGAGACAACACCGGGAAAGCATCAAACCAGACCCCCGAAGACAACGTCGGGAAAGCATCAAACCAGACCCCTGGAGACAACACCGGGAAAGCATCAAGCCAGACCCCCGGAGACAACGCATGGAAAGCATCAAACAAGACCCCCGAAGACAACATCGGGAAAACATCAAGCCAGACCCCCGGAGACAACACCGGGAAAGCATCAAACCAGACCCTCGGAGACAACACCGGGAAAGCATCAAACCAGACCCCCGGAGATAATGCCGGGAAATCATCAAACAATACCCCCGGAGACAACGCCAGGAAATTATTAAATTAATCTCCTCAAAGACAGTCCTGGGAATCATCAAAACCACTTCAGTGATAGCCCTGAAGATAGACAAAAGTCAACAGAAGTCTAACCCTGGAGACAACTCTGAGAAAGACAGCTGCAACCACGTCAAGCCCGAAACCAACCCGGAAGGGAAAAAGGGTAATTTTTCCAACTCAACTTCAAATCAAGTCAACTTACCATGAAGAATGTCATGCAGAACCATAACAGCAATGCCGAGTGAAAACAACGCAAGACAGCTCAACGGACTGACTGCGAAGACTCAAAGATCTGGTCATAGACTTATCTTCCCGGACTCGAAAAGGTCAAGCCCTATGTCATTGTGTAGCTCTCAGAAAGGGTTTTTCAGAAAGGTATTACACGCCTCCACCGTATTCCCGGATTGAAAGTTATGTAGGTTCAAGCAGATAGTTTGTTGGTCTGAGTACACGTACTTCGAGATAGCGGGGCCCACCATAAACAACTGCAGGTAGACCCGCGGCTACCGCGTTAGACTCCCGGCCATCGGGTCTATATATTTGGCCTCTCCCCTTAGCTTAGAAAGAGAGAGAGAGAAGAGGAAAGGGCCGCGGCGAGAGAAATAGAAGCTAGGAAGGTCAAACGGAGGCTCATACGTACTCCGATTCTTGTAAAATCTCTTTGTAGAAGTTCACACACATATATACTATAACATATAAAATTTTATTGGTGAAAACTTTTGTCAGAGCACCAAAAGTCGTTCGAGAGCTGTTTTTGCTATATATATTGTAAGATTTTTCAGATCTGCATTTTTTGCTTACTCTAAAACGTATATAAACGATATATATACATTTTTAATGGTCAATATTCATCAGATCTGAGTTTTTCACCATTTATTTCTTGTAAATAGTTAATATTTGATCTGTATTGACTAGATCAGTATTCGATCTAACCAGAACTACCTTTTAACAGGTTCAAAAAATTTAAAACTTGAACCTGGAAGCTAGAATGGCTAAGATATGTACAGATCTAGTTTTTCTTTTTAGCTTTTGTAAAAATTTAGCGACTGCGTGAACCTAGATTTGTATCTAGAGGAAACTAGAAGTTATGAGCTATACGCGTTAGAAAATTTGATTGATGAATATTTCATTTAGCGACGTCTTGATGAGTAGGATTTTATACCTATGAATTAGATATCTTTAGTTTGATGAATTGTGAGTTTTTGGGTATTTCCGTTTCCTTTTTATGTGTTTGATTGATCTTGTGTAGGAAAAGGAGAAATAGAACAAAGACATGAAAAATGAAGCAACTTGGCTAAAGCGGTGTCAAGGTGGAGCTAAGCGGTTCGAGCTAGGCACGGCTAAGCAAGACACGAGTAGGCTATGACACCACATTGGCATGGAGAAGCAAGGAAAAGCAATCCTGCCATATTTTGGAGTACAATATGCATAATAATGGGAGATTGCAAAGCTTTTAATTCTAAGTTGGATGCATGTTCTTGGCTTGGAACTTGGATTTTATTGTAGATCTACTTCTTATCTTTCCGGAACATCTTGAATCGTCCAAATCGGAGTGCGGATGAAAAAGTTTTAACAATTTTATTAACAGAGATCAAAGCTCAGAGTTATCATGCTTGCCATTTACACAGCATCCACTTGAAGCCCAATTTCGATCATGTTCCAACCTAAATCTGTCAATACTTAAAGAATGAAAGTTTTATATCTCATCGATATCTTTGATTTGATAGGTAACGGGCCCCGTAACTCATCCTGAATAAAAGTTATGGACATTTTACCAAAAGACGTCGAAGCAAAAAATTGACCTGCGCGGACCGCGCCAGAATCAGCTCGGGGACCGTGCCAGAATCAGCGCGGGGAGCGCCGGACGGCGGGGAGAGAGCTTATTTGGGTGCTTTAGTGTCCAAGTTGTGTTTTAGTAAGATTTTGGGATGCCTAAAGTATTAGGGTTTCTCTTAGGACTATAAATACTTGGTTATAACTTGGATTTTGGGACTTTTCACTACAAATCATTGAGAGCCATCTTGTGGAGACTTGGAAACTTCCATTGGAGATCACACAAGATGGAGATTGAAGTTATAGAGATTGGAGTTCCTCGGCAGAGTTTTCTTCTTCTTCTCTTAATTTCATTATCTGTACTTGGGATACTATTTAATTTTAATCTTTTATTTTCTATTATGATGATGCACTAATTTCCCAATTAGGAGTACAATGGAACTTTTTGGAATTCAATAATTTAATTATCATTATTTTCATTTGTTGATCCTATTGAGTTGATTATTATATTTTGTGTTTAATCTATTAATTGTCTAGCTAGCAATTAATCTGATATCTTTGATGGAATTGAAAGAGGAAATCTTAGATTAGATCTGAATATAATAACGTATGAATTTGTTGATTCTTGTTAAGGATAACATAACAGTGTATGAGACGAAAGTACTTGTATGTCATGCGTAACTTTGTTAGGAGTTTGTGCTTAATGAATATGTTTAAAGTGTCTTGCACGAAAGTAGCAAAATAACTAAAAAAGGTCTTTTTATTAATCATTGAAAGATGTTAGTAAATTAATAAGCAATCCTAGTTGGCAATTCATTGGATTAAATAAGTGAAAATATGATAAGGCGATTGTTGCAAAGCAATTGGGGAAATTGTACTCCTATGTCTTAATCATCTAGTGATCAATCTTTGTTAGTTTATTTAGTTCTTAATTTTCTTTATTTAAAATAATTTTCACACAACAATTGGAGTGACTGTTTAAGTGGATTTAAATTGATAAAGTTGCTGCTCAAGACAGACAAAAGAAGTATGCCGATCTTAATCGACAGAACCGAGAATTCTTGCCAGGAAGTTTTGTTTTCCTGAAAGTATCTCCCTGGAAGGGGAAAATTCGATTCGGTAAGAAGGGGAAGCTGAGTCCCAGATTCATTGGACCTTTTGAGGTATTACGAAAGGTGGGCGAGGTTGCTTACGAGATTGCATTACCTCCGGAGCTCGAGAATATACATAATGTCTTTCATATTTCTTTATTAAGACCTTACAAGCACGATTACAAACATGTAATAGAATATGAACCTTTGCTATTTGATAAAGACTTAACGTATGAAGAAGTGCCTGTTCAAATAGTTGATAGAAAGGAACAAGTACTTAAGAATAAAGTGATACCTTCTGTTAAGGTAATTTGGAGAAACCACGGTGCTGAAGAAGCTACGTGGGAACTCGAAGATGTTATGATGAAATCTTATCCGCATTTATTTGATTAGTTTTGTGTAACCCCTTATATACTGATTCTGGGGACAAAATCCTTTTAAGAGGGGAAGAATGTAATAGACGAGATTATTTTTTTTGTGATTCTGGGGACAGAATCCTTTTAAGGAGGGAAGATTGTAACGATTGTGATTTTATATTTAATTTTAAATATTTATTGAATTAAATAAATATTTTATGTGATTTATTTATTGAGTTAAATAAATAAATTATGTGATTTATGGAGTGATTTAATTAAGTGTATATATTAATTAATTGAATGTGTAATGCTTATTTAATTAATGTATATTAATTTTATATTATAATTCTAATTTAATTGAGATAATTAAATTAGATGAATTATGTGATGAAGTGTTACATGAATTATAATTAGCGAGTAATTATAATTATGTGGTAATTTTATGTGATTTATTGATGTTAGATTTTAATTGATTAAATTAGATGATTAATATTTAATTAATTAAAATGTGACATTAAAGTATGCGTCAATGATTTATTAAAATAAAAAGAAAAGGATTTTTTTAAAATGATTTTAAACAAACAAGGCCCTTGCTTTTGTTTTAAAAGACTGTTGCCAAACAGGGCCCTTAAACTAGCTTAAACCTAATTTACCTAAACCATGCCTAAGTTAGTAAAACTAGTTTCTAATTTTCCTGTTGCCAAACAAGCCAAAAGGACTTTTAAATTTTGTAACTCCTAATTTAATTGGATTATTAAATATTAGTTAGTAAGTATATTATTAATATATGTCAGTTATATATCTATATACTACGTAAGGAAAAACTACGTTAGTTTAAGCCTAAGACTAAGAAGAAAAGAGAGAGCAGAGAGGAAGAATAACAGAGAAGAAGATAAAGAGAAAAGGTATAGCTTGAGAAGGAAAAGGTATAGCTTGAGAAGCTTGAAGGGAATCACTATCATCTTCTTCTTCAATCATCTAAGCAAAAAGGGTATTATTTCAATTAAATTATATTTCTATGTGTTTTCTTTATAATATTCATGAATATGAGTTCTCTGTGTTTATGATTTAGCATAAAAGTTATACAAATATGATGTACATATATAAATTGTGTTTATAATGGTTATTATATGAATTGTATGTCATGATCAAGGATTTTAAGAAATCAAAATTTTGTCAGAACATGTTTTAATGGAGAAATTGATGTTCTTATGATTTTGTATGTTATTGGCAAATTTTAGAGTAAAAGTTATGATTTGATTGTGTGTTAATATGCCTATTTAGAATTGTTGTGATAATATCTTCAATTTCAAACATAATGCATGTTTTATAAGTGGAATTGGTAAGAAAATTTTATTATAGAGAATTATTTTATGAAAATATGAGTTTTCATAAAAATGGCCAAAATAGATTTTCAAAACTTATGATTATCATTGTTTAAATGATTTTGTATTTTGGAAGCATGCTTTATATATGTGTAATAGCGTATATATGTTTTACAGAGTCTATAGTACTGTATTTTTGGCGTTGTTGGCTTGTATGGGTTAATCGGTGAAGTAGAGTAACGTGGCTGTCTGCATCTGGCCGAGTTTCAGCGCAGCTGCGCCGGCAGCAAGGCCAGGAGCAGCGCAGCAGCGCCGCTTGTCCTTCCCAGATTCCTTCCCTGCGCAGCTGCGCCGGTTTAAAGGCAGCTGGCTGCGCAGCTGCGCCGGGCACAGTGCTTGGGCAGTGAGTTTTGCTTGCTTGTACAGTTTATTTTAAAGACCTTAGTTTAATTTTTCATGGATAAGGGGATATATATTTTGAATGATATAACATGTTGTTATATGATTATGATAATTTCATGTTTGGAAAATAAAAGAAATTTTGAAAACCTAATATGGTATTTAAAACTATAATTGTTTAATAAGTTACTTAATTATAATTTTATTAATTATAATTAAGAGTAAATGTGTAATTTAAATTATAAATTTTGTGAAATTATAAGGTATAGAAGTTTAATTATTTTAATTTAAATTATAATTTATGTAATTATAATTTAATAAATGCATGTTTAATTATGAATTTTTAATTGATAATTACATAATTAATTATAAATTGTGTAATTATAATGCATGTTATAGTTTAATTAATTATTGATTATAATTGATAAATACATGATTAATTATAAATTATGTAATTATAAATGCATGAATGTGGTTTAATTGATTTTAAATTATAAATTATTGATAATTTAAAAGGTAACGATAATTTAAGTAATTATAATTTGATTAAGTGTTTGAATTATAATTGTTTAATTATAATTAAGTTAAATACATAATTAATTTAATTATGTGAATATGTAGGTGATGTAATTAACTATGTGATGGTTGATTATTATTACTATTTAATCAGAATGTGAGTTAACCATGAGGGTTAACCACTTATGTGAATTAGTTACGTGTTAACTAATTTAGGTTATTGTGATTGAATATATATGTGTAGGAAGTATTAAAGTACGTGAATTGTGTTAAGTGGGTTACGCTTGAGGCAAGTCTTCTAAACCCTAAACTCGTTAATTTTACGCAAGTTTTCTAAACCCTAATCTTGTATTAATTTTATATGATCTCTTGAATTCATATATTCATTGTTGAGAATGTCCTTTCCATTTCAGTATTGGACAATTGTTTATTTAATTGAAATGGTCTTAACTTATTGTTCAAGTAAGATCCAATTATTATTTTAAATGCTTTAGGTTTACTTCTAAAGCATATGTTAATTCATAATTCTTTTATTTTGAATTATTGGAAGTCGATTCAACTAATCCTTAGTTGATGAACGTGAATTCTAAATTACCCTTGTTAGCTTATCCAAACCAAACTTTCTTTGGGGCGGACTTGAATTCAAATTACTGAGTTGAACAACCTTCTTTACTAGGGGAGGTTACTACGCATAGCGTTAAGATGGTTGTGCACAATACATGGTACGAAGGGCTGATCCCCCTAAGTACGAGTTAAGGTCCATAGTCTTATTGACTGTTAAAGGTTTAAATAGAAATATTTATAACCTAGGACAAGAGTTCAAAGGTCTTATGACCCGCAGATAAATTCTATATCTAAATTTTAATATTGATAGATAATTATTATTCAATTCTTTATTATCGAAGCAAGCTAAGTTGTTCAGATTTGCTTAAAGATATTCTTTTATGACTTTATTATTGTTAAACCCAAGTGAGTTGTGGTTTGCTCACTCTTGCATTAAATAACAATTTCAGTTAAGGTTGATAACGCTGATGCTCCGTCTACAAGTAAGGGCAAGGGAAAGCAAAGCAAGTGAAGACTTGTTTTTTTTTATTTAATTGAGAATGATTGTAATAATTGAATGTTTATGTTTTATTTTTGCACTTTATTATATTCATGTCAAGGTTAGAGTAACCCTGGGATTGATTTTGAGAAGGTTGTAACCCTTGTTTTAAGGGAGATTTAGTTATTTTAATTTAAGTTGTAGTTTATTTTGCATTATTCATTGGGTAGATATATGTTATATTAGAAAGTGAACACCAAATCATGTGGAAACGAAGTACCCGGATTTGGGGGTGTCTCAGGTTGGTATCAAAGCTGTAGGTTATGAAACCTTAGGTGGGGAAAAACCTTAGGTAGTAGCCTTATGGTAAGATCGAAAAGATAGATGTGATAGGTAAAAGATAATAAACTACCTTATGTGTCTATGTGTTTACATTTTAGTATTCGAAGAGTGACGATTCGTTATCACGTAATAATGAACTTTAAAATTCTTTTTTCAGGATGTCGAACGTTGGAAAACCTAGTCAGGCTAGAGAGGATGTACCTCAGGTGCCTAGAGAGGAAGAGCCCCGTGACATACATTTTGTCTGGGAGCAGCTGGTTAGGAGAGAGCCATCTCCAATGATCACTGTAGCTGGTCGGGAGCGTGAGCTGACACCTATTCCAGAGGATAAGGACCAGGACGAGTCTGAAGAGGAGGAAGAGGATCCCGAGGAGGAATTCCCACCTCACTCTACTAGTGCTGAGATGTACGAGGCAGTCTACGATAGCAATGTGGAACTTCAGGGACGAGTAGGAGATCTCGAGGAGACTATTCAGCAGCGGGACGAGACTATCGAAGAGATGGATAGTGACCTGGGAGATGCACAGTGGAACCTGATACATATGGAGGTCGAGAGAGATGCTGCTCGATTTGAACTGGCAAAGCTGAAGCAAGACATCCAGGAGGAGTCGAGGAAGCGTGCCAGAGCTGAAGAGTCAAGCTTGAGGGCTAATCAACAAGCCGATCGAGCTGAAGGTGAAGCTGAAGCCAAGAGGGCCAAGCTGAGGGAAACGGAATATGCTTTTCATACGGCGATAGAGAGAGCTCAGGATCGTATTTTCTACTACCCAGCTCAGTTGTAAGGTTTACCGTGGTATGTGGTGGACCGAAGAACGGCATTTCGGGTAATGGAAGAGGAACGCAGAGAGGCTGTGAGACGCATTAATATGCCAAGGAAGTGGTAGTAGTGGTAGTAGTAACAGTAGTGGTAGAGTTTGTTATGTATTGCATGTTTTGTAATAAGTAATGAAAATCCCATAATTTGAGATAAGAATGGGATGAGTTAATAATGTAATCCTGCAACTTTTCCAGTTCAGGAAGGATGATGTAAATGGCAGAAATGCTATCTGTTTGATGTTTTTAAAACTACGACTGATGAATAAAAGAAGTTTATAGACGTGCTTGGTGTTCTATGTGAACTGAATTGTTTAAAACATTTAAGTATGAACTTGAATACTTAATAGTTGAATTAAGGGTCAGGAACTTAGAGTAGATTTGATTTTGATTAAACTTGGGTAATTCGACGTTATACTGGGTATGGATTGGTTGTTCAACCATGGGGCGGTAATCGACTGTCAGAAGAAGTCGGTGAACCTTACGACTCCGTCGAATTTGGTGTTCTATGGTAGCAAATCGCCTAGGCAAGCGAGTTTTCTGACGATTATGCAAGCCAAGAAACTTCTGACGCAAGGCTGTGTAGGATATCTAGCCTACATAGTAGATTCGCATAAGGAAAGCCCGAAGGTGGAGGAGATATCGGTAGTTAAGGAATTTGTGGACGTTTTTCCAAACGATTTACCAGGACTTCCGCCAGATAGGGAGACAGAGTTCGTGATCGATCTAGCGCCGGGAACTGCTCCGATTTCGAAGGCTCCGTACCGAATGGCTCTAGTCGAGATGAAAGAACTGATGATTCAACTGCAAGAATTACTGGACAAGAAGTATATTCAACCAAGCATTTCGCCGTGGGGAGCGCCTGTCTTATTCGTGAAGAAGAAGGATGGGCCGATGCGTCTTTGCATTGATTATAGAGAGTTGAATAAAGTTACGATCAAGAATAGGTATCCTTTACCTAGGATCGATGACTTGTTTGATCAACTGAAGGGTGCGAGGTACTTCTCAAAAATTGATTTGAGAAGTGGGTATTATCAGTTGAAGGTGAGAAAGGAAGACATACCGAAAACGGCTTTTAGAACTCGGTATGGTCATTACGAGTGCTTGGTGATGTCATTTGGTCTCACGAATGCCCCAGCTGCATTTATGGACCTAATGAATAGGGTGTTCAAGCCATTTCTAGACAAGTTCGTGGTAGTGTTCATAGATGACATCCTGGTTTATTCCAAGACCGAGGAGGAGCATGCTGAACACTTACGACTAACCTTAGAAGCCCTGAGACGAGAGAGGCTTTACGCTAAATTCTTGAAATGCAAATTTTGGTTGGAACGTGTGCAATTTCTTGGCCACGTGATCGACAAGGATGGTATTTCGGTAGATCCGTCGAAGGTTGAAGCTGTTATAAATTGGGAACAGCCGAAGACGCCGTCCGAAGTGAGGAGTTTCTTGGGATTGGCAGGTTATTACCGGAGATTTATCCAAGACTTTTCTAGAATCGCAACTCCGTTGATGAATTTAACTCGTAAAACAGTTAAGTTTGTTTGGACGGAGAAGTGTGAGGAGAGTTTTCAAGAGCTGAAGAAGAGGCTGAGTACTGCGCCTGTATTGTCTTTACCAGATAGTTCCGAAAATTTCGTAGTATATAGCGATGCCTCACATAAAGGATTAGGCTGTGTATTGATGCAGAGCGGCAAAGTCATTGCCTATGCGTCACGTCAGCTGAAGGATTACGAGAAGGGGTATCCGACCCATGATCTAGAATTGGCGGCAGTAGTGTTTGCCCTGAAGATTTGGAGGCACTACTTATATGGAGAGAAGTGTGAAATATACACAGATCACAAGAGTCTGAAGTATATATTTACCCAGAAGGATTTGAACATGCGCCAAAGAAGATGGTTGGAGCTGATTAAAGACTACGATTGCGAGATACTTTACCATCCGGGTAAAGCTAACGTTGTCGCTGACGCTTTAAGCAGGAAAGGTCGGGAGAAGCTGAACGTATTAACTGATCAGGATCGGTTGATAGAACAAATGGCTAGATTAGAATTGGAAGTGAAGTTTCCGAAGGAATCGGATGAGTTGTTGTTTCAAGTAACCAATGGTTCTACTCTAGTAGATAAGGTGAAAGAAGCACAATTCAATGATGAAGAATGTGAAAAGATTCGGAAGAGGATAACCGAAGGCGAAGAGTTCAAATTCAAGATTGGTAACGAAGGACTGTTGCGGTTTGAAGGTAGAATATGGGTACCGCCAGTACCAGAGGTCAAAGAGGAAATTCTAAGCGAAGCTCATAGTTCTAGATATTCTATTCACCCTGGGAGTACGAAGATGTACCAGGATCTCAGGCATCATTTCTGGTGGCCGAATATGAAGAGGGACGTTGCGGAATGCGTTGCGAAGTGCTTAACGTGCCAGAAAGTCAAAGCAGAACACCAGAGACCAAGTGGACTGCTGCAATCGTTAGAAATTCCAGAGTGGAAGTGGGAGCATATCATGATGGATTTCGTGGTAGGTCTTCCAATGACTTAGAAAGGATTTGATGCGATATGGGTTATAGTGGATCGACTGACGAAGTCAGCCCACTTTCTGCCAATCAGGGTTAAGTACAACCTGGATTAGCTAGCGAAGCTATACGTGAAGGAAATTATTTCTCGACATGGTGTTCCGGTGTCGATTGTGTCCGACAGAGATCCGCGTTTTACGTCAAATTTCTGGAAGCGTTTGCAAGAAGGTATGGGAACGCAATTGCGAATGAGTACAGCGTATCATCCTCACACTGATGGACAAAGAGAAAAAACGATTCAAACACTTGAGGATATGCTAAGAGCTTGTGTGATGGACTTCAAAGGAAGCTGGGAGGATCATCTAACATTGGTGGAGTTCGCCTACAACAATAGTTATCATGCGAGTATTGGCATGCCGCCTTACGAAGCATTATACGGCATAAAATGCAAAACACCTTTGTGCTGGGATGAAGCCGGTGAACGTCAATTGTTGGGACCAGAATTGGTACAACAAACCGCCAAAATTGTGAAGCTGATCAGAACGAGATTAGTTGCTGCTCAAGACAGACAAAAAAAGTATGCCGATCTTAATCGACAGAACCGAGAATTCTTGCCAGGAAGTTTCGTTTTCCTGAAAGTATCTCCCTGGAAGGGGAAAATTCGATTCGGTAAGAAGGGGAAGCTGAGTCCCCGATTCATTGGACCTTTTGAGGTATTACGAAAGGTGGGCGAGGTTGCTTACGAGATTGCATTACCTCCGGAGCTCGAGAATATACATAATATCTTTCATATTTCTGTATTAAGACCTTACAAGCACGATTACAAACATATAATAGAATATGAACCTTTGCTATTTGATAAAGACTTAACGTATGAAGAAGTGCCTGTTCAAATAGTTGATAGAAAGGAACAAGTACTTAGGAATAAAGTGATACCTTCTGTTAAGGTAATTTGGAGAAACCACAGTGCTGAAGAAGCTACGTGGGAACTCGAAGATGTTATGATGAAATCTTATCCGCATTTATTTGATTAGTTTTGTGTAACCCCTTATATACTGATTCTGGGGACAGAATCCTTTTAAGGGGGGAAGAATGTAATAGACGAGATTATTTTTTTTTGTGATTCTGGGGACAGAATCCTTTTAAGGAGGGAAGATTGTAACGATTGTGATTTTATATTTAATTTTAAATATTTATTGAATTAAATAAATATTTTATGTGATTTATTTATTGAGTTAAATAAATAAATTATGTGATTTATGGAGTGATTTAATTAAGTGTATATATTAATTAATTGAATGTGTAATGCTTATTTAATTAATGTATATTAATTTTATATTATAATTCTAATTTAATTGAGATAATTAAATTAGATGAATTATGTGATGAAGTGTTACATGAATTATAATTAGCGAGTAATTATAATTATGTGGTAATTTTATGTGATTTATTGATGTTAGATTTTAATTGATTAAATTAGATGATTAATATTTAATTAATTAAAATGTGACATTAAAGTTGCGTCAAATGATTTATTAAAATAAAAAGAAAAGGATTTTTTTAAAATAATTTTAAACAAACAAGGCCCTTGCTTTTGTTTTAAAAGACTGTTGCCAAACAGGGCCCTTAAACTAGCTTAAACCTAATTTACCTAAACCATGCCTAAGTTAGTAAAACTAGTTTCTAATTTTCCTGTTGCCAAACAAGCCAAAAGGACTTTTAAATTTTGTAACACCTAATTTATTTAGATTATTAAATATTAGTTAGTACGTATATTATTAATATATGTCAGTTATATATCTATATACTACGTAAGGAAAAACTACGTTAGTTTAAGCCTAAGACTAAGAAGAAAAGAGAGAGCAGAGAGGAAGAATAACAGAGAAGAAGATAAAGAGAAAAGGTATAGCTTGAGAAGGAAAAGGTATAGCTTGAGAAGCTTGAAGGGAATCACTATCATCTTCTTCTTCAATCATCTAAGCAAAAAGGGTATTATTTCAATTAAATTATATTTCTATGTGTTTTCTTTATAATATTCATGAATATGAGTTCTCTGTGTTTATGATTTAGCATAAAAGTTATACAAATATGATGTACATATATAAATTGTGTTTATAATGGTTATTATATGAATTGTATGTCATGATCAAGGATTTTAAGAAATCAAAATTTTGTCAGAACATGTTTTAATGGAGAAATTGATGTTCTTATGATTTTGTATGTTATTGGCAAATTTTAGAGTAAAAGTTATGATTTGATTGTGTGTTAATATGCCTATTTAGAATTGTTGTGATAATATCTTCAATTTCAAACATAATGCATGTTTTATAAGTGGAATTGGTAAGAAAATTTTATTATAGAGAATTATTTTATGAAAATATGAGTTTTCATAAAAATGGCCAAAATAGATTTTCAAAACTTATGATTATCATTGTTTAAATGATTTTGTATTTTGGAAGCATGCTTTATATATGTGTAATAGCGTATATATGTTTTACAGAGTCTATAGTACTGTATTTTTGGCGTTGTTGGCTTGTATGGGTTAATCGGTGAAGTAGAGTAACGTGGCTGTCTGCATCTGGCCGAGTTTCAGCGCAGCTGCGCCGGCAGCAAGGCCAGGAGCAGCGCAGCAGCGCCGCTTGTCCTTCCCAGATTCCTTCCCTGCGCAGCTGCGCCGGTTTAAAGGCAGCTGGCTGCGCAGCTGCGCCGGGCACAGTGCTTGGGCAGTGAGTTTTGCTTGCTTGTACAGTTTATTTTAAAGACCTTAGTTTAATTTTTCATGGATAAGGGGATATATATTTTGAATGATATAACATGTTGTTATATGATTATGATAATTTCATGTTTGGAAAATAAAAGAAATTTTGAAAACCTAATATGGTATTTAAAACTATAATTATTTAATAAGTTACTTAATTATAATTTTATTAATTATAATTAAGAGTAAATGTGTAATTTAAATTATAAATTTTGTGAAATTATAAGGTATAGAAGTTTAATTATTTTAATTTAAATTATAATTTATGTAATTATAATTTAATAAATACATGTTTAATTGTGAATTTTTAATTGATAATTACATAATTAATTATAAATTGTGTAATTATAATGCATGTTATAGTTTAATTAATTATTGATTATAATTGATAAATACATGATTAATTATAAATTGTGTAATTATAAATGCATGAATGTGGTTTAATTGATTTTAAATTATAAATTGTTTATAATTTAAAAGGTAATGATAATTTAAGTAATTATAATTTGATTAAGTGTTTGAATTATAATTGTTTAATTATAATTGAGTTAAATACATAATTAATTTAATTATGTGAATATGTAGGTGATGTAATTAACTATGTGATGGTTGATTATTATTACTATTTAATCAGAATATGAGTTAACCATGAGGGTTAACCACTTATGTGAATTAGTTGCGTGTTAACTAATTTAGGTTATTGTGATTGAATATATATGTGTAGGAAGTATTAAAGTATGTGAATTGTGTTAAGTAGCTTGCGCTTGAGGCAAGTCTTCTAAACCCTAAACTCGTTAATTTTACGCAAGTTTTCTAAACCCTAATCTTGTATTGATTTTATATGATCTCTTGAATTCATATATTCATTGTTGAGAATGTCCTTTCCATTTCAGTAGTGGACAATTGTTTATTTAATTGAAATGGTCTTAACTTATTGTTCAAGTAAGATCCAATTATTATTTTAAATGCTTTAGATTTACTTCTAAAGCATATGTTAATTCATAATTCTTTTATTTTGAATTATTGGAAGTCGATTCAACTAATCCTTAGTTAATGAACGTGAATTCTAAATTACCCTTGTTAGCTTATCCAAACCAAACTTTCTTTGGGGCGGACTTGAATTGAAATTACTGAGTTGAACAACCCTATTTACTAGGGGAGGTTACTACGCATAGCGTTAAGATGGTTGTGCACAATACATGGTACGAAGTGCTGATCCCCCTAAGTACGAGTTAAGGTCCATAGTCTTATTGACTGTTAAAGGTTTAAATAGAAATATTTATAACCTAGGACAAGAGTTCAAAGGTCTTATGACCCTAAGATAAATGCTATATCCAAATTTTAATATTGATAGAGAATTATTATTCAATTCTTTATTATCGAAGCAAGCTAAGTTGTTCAGATTTTTTTAAAGATATTCTTTCATGACTTTATTATTGTTAAACCCCAGTGAGCTGTGGTTTGCTCACTCTTGCATTAAATAACAATTTCAGTTAAGGTTGATAACGCTGATGCTCCGTCTACAAGTAAGGGCAAGGGAAAGCAAAGCAAGTGAAGACTTGTTTTTTTTTTATTTAATTGAGAATGATTGTAATAATTGAATGTTATGTTTTATTTCCGCACTTTATTATATTCATGTCAAGGTAAGAGTAACCCTGGGATTGATTTTGAGAAGGTTGTAACCCTTGTTTTAAGGGAGATTTAGTTATTTTAATTTAAGTTGTAGTTTATTTTGCATTATTCATTGGGTAGATATATGTTATATTAGAAAGTGAACACCAAATCTTGTGGAAACGAAGTACCCGGATTTAGGGGTGTCACAAAAACAATCATGAAGTGCCTTTTAGAAATGTAGAGAATCAGTTGGGGCAGTTGGTAAATGCCGATAGCAATTGCCCTCAAGGTGAATTGCCAAGTAACATAGTTTATGAAATTGATGGAGTACCCTAGTCAATACTCATGGATGCTGAAAAAGAGGAGACAAGTGGGGAGCAGGAAAAAGAGGTCGGAGATAAACTAGCCTTGAGTTCCAATGTTGTTTTGATAGTTCCCCATGTACCGTTTCCACCAAAACTCAAGGATTAGGGAAGATTTGCAATCCCGTGCCCAATTGGTAGTCATGTCGTCAGCAAAACTCTATGTGAAATGAGAGCTATTATATCTGTTGAGCTATGGTGGGATGAGAAAGGGAAGAAAGAGTAAGATCCAGTTATGTTTAAAAAGATTCAATGCAATAATTCTTTCACATACACAATTGAGCAAATGTTTAGCTACTCAAAGTTCTTAAAGGAGATAATATATACGAGTAATAAGCTAGGTGAACTTGAAATGATGACCCTTATTGAAGCGAAGCCCTCAAATGTTACATGGCTATTGATGGATGGAGGGTTCCTCAATTTTTGAAGGGGAATTGGATAGAGGGAATTGAAGTAGTCTGGCTGACGATTCTAAAACGAGCGCTTATTAGGAGGCAACCCAAGTTTAAATTTTAATTTTTGTTTTTAGTAGTTAATAAATTTGCATTTATTAGGATTTAATAAACGTACTTCTATTATGTTCACAGGTTAATCAAGTCCAATTCAAGTGTGGTGCCAGATTCATTCTAATATGCCTAGCCTATTCTTCAGACTTAGCAGACAAGGAGGAAAATTGATATATTTTCAGGGAAGTCCTCTACTTTACTTTTTCCTATCTTAGCCATTGAAGACAATATCTGTTTTAAGTTTGGGGGTATTTATTATGTTTGGTTATTACTTGGGCAATGTTTTGATGGAAATTATTTTTGGCCAATGATAAGTGGGTGGTTAATGAGTTTTTAACTCTTGGAGAATTGATGAGCATGCTTAGTCTATATTTCGACTTATTAGTTGGTTTTTACAATGATTGAGAATCTTTTGAACTTCTATGCACATATCCATCTGTTTAGCTAGTTGGGGTTAAAAAAAATATTTGGCTAAATACTTTTGAAAGATATCATTGCAACTTGAGAAATCCTATTTGAGCATTATTCAAAGTGAAAATTAGGCACCCACATAAGTTTGGGGGAAATCTTGGAGTGTTTTTGAAAAAAAATTGGAACCTTCCCGAGTTGAATAATTGAATCATGTGGTGGGTCGAGATGGAGCGTAAAACGCACTCACATATAATGACAGGCACGAGATGGAGCATAAAACGCACTCGTGCGAGAGGAAATGAGATGGAGCGTAAAACGCACTCACTAAAAAAATAAAAAAAGAGTGTTTTTAAAGTACTTGGGAAGGGTTCATATGTGCTTAAAAATTTAAATATCCGTTTGATCCTCAAAAATTTGTGTTTTGCCTTTATTAGTGGAGATTGATGTGATAAGATGGTTTTTAGAGTTGATTTTGAAAATCTTTTATGAGTATTTGTTTATATGATCTAAATCATGACTAGTTTGAACATTTGGATGCACACATGCACTTAAAGGATCATGAGTAGATGTGGAACTAACGAATTTGTTAAAATTTTAGACATTGCATCGTTTTGAAATTTTCTTTGGGTTATCTTGTGTTTTAACCTTTGAGGCCATTGTTCAAATTCATATTGATTCATTGCTTGAGTAGTTCATTGCTAGAGATTGAATCTTTCTTATTTTTGTTCTTAGTGTTTTGCTTGAGGACAAACAACGATTCAAGTTTAGGGGTATTTGATGAGTAGGCTTTTATACCTATGAATTGGATATCTTTAGTTTGATGAATTGTGAGTTTTTGGGTATTTCTGTTTCCTTTTTATGTGTTTAATTGATCTTGTGTAGGAAAAGGAGAAATAGAACAAAGATATAAAAAATGAAGCAACTTGGCTAAAGCGGTGTCAAAGTGGAGCTAAGTGGTTCGAGCTAGGCACAGCTAAACAAGACACGAGTAGGCTATGTCACCACATTGGCATGGAGAAGCAAGGAAAAGCAATCTTGACATATTTTGGAGTACAATATGCAAACAAAGATAATAAGGGGAGATTGTAAAGCTTTTAATGCTAAGTTGGATGCATGTTCTTGACTTAAAACTTGGATTTTATTGTAGATCTACTTCTTATCTTTCCGAAACATCTTGAATCGTCCAAATCGGAGTGCGAATGAAAAAGTTATGACAATTTTATCAACAGAGACCAAAGCTCAGAGTTATCATGCTTGCCATTTACACAGCATCCACTTGAAGCCCAATTTCGACCATGTTCCAACCTAAATCTGTCAATGCTCAAAGAATGAAAGTTGTATATCTCGTCGATATCTTCGATTTGGTAGGTAGCGGGCCCTGTAACTCATCTCGAATCAAAATTTATGGATATTTTACCAAAGGACGTCACAGCAGAAAATTGACCTGAGCGGACCAAGCCAGAATCAGCGCGGGACGCGTCAGAACACCAGATTTTCTGACACTGTAGCGCGGGGGGCACCAAAAGTAGCCTAGGAACAGCACGGGACGGGACGGACGGCGAAGAGAGAGCTTATTTGGGTATTTTAGTGTCCAAGTTGAGTTGTAGTAGGATTTTGGGATGCCTAAAGTGTTAGGTTTTCTCTTAGGACTATAAATACTTGGTTATAACTTGGATTTTGGAACTTTTGACTACAAATCATTGAGAGCCATCTTGTGGAGTGGTAGCTGTCGTTAGCACTACTAAATTTACCTCACTTTTACTTTACAAATTTAAACAATTAGCACAGTAGTAAGCAAGGATCGATCCCATAGAGAGTGATTTATTTTATATTTATCCTATGATTTCTAATTAAAAGGGGGTTTTGAATTGATTAAACTAAATTATCAAGAATAAAGTAATAAGAATTAACAATTAATAAAAAGCTTTAGTTCAGTATCCCCTTCTCACAATTATAGATTAATCAAGTTGTACAGTATTTACCCTTCAATGAAACTAATAGCCCTAGGTAACAACAAGCTCTGCTACCCGAAACTCCCCTTAGATTGTCACTCAATGAAACAAGCTCTTCACAAGATTCTAACCATTATATAACCTAAAACAAGCTCTCTAGATTTAATATAACAGCAGCATTAAGAACTAAGGAATTAGACTATTCCAAGCAACAAACACATAAGCTCGGATTATTTAACTTGTCTTCTGATAATCATAGAAATACTCAAAAGCTTGTCCACAATCAGGTATTACTAATTGCTACTTGTGATTAGGAATAATATCAATTACACGTAATACTATTCCTTGATCTAGCATATGACACCAATTCACTAATTTAATCTTGCAGAATCACGTTAATAAATTGAATAGCATACAAGAAGTTAAAGTAGATTATCAGAATAAATCATGCAAGAAGGAATAAATAAAATAAACTTGATCAAACCGTTACTTATGAATAAGGTTCAACATCCCCTCCGAACTAAATTGAAAGAATTAGTTCATGACTCCGAGCAATCCTAGATATAATATAAAAGAAATAAGAAGATTACAAGAGAATGGATCCCCTTACATATGTTAATTCCCATTCCTTTTATATATAAAATTGCAACCCTAATATCCCTTATCTTGCATCCAAGTTCGTTTCGCAAAAGGAATTCGGCAGCTGACCCGTATCCCTGCCCTAGCGGGAGTTTACTAGCCTAATGCCCCGCCCTAGCAGGGTAACACACTGCCTAGCCGTGTCTCACTTCAAGATCTTTTATTTTGCATGTTGATTTAATTTCCGTACTGCTTTGCAAGCTACTTATTCGAGGCCCATTCATGTTGCCAGCTGCTTCAATTAGTAATATGTCAAAACCGTAAGCTGCTTGGATTCTTGCATGCACGTGGGCCCATGATACATGATATCTTATTCCAATTGACACTATCCAATTCCGTGACCCACATGTAGATAATCAATTCGTAATCTGGTAGACTCCTAAACATGCTATGAATAGTAAGTTACTTCAATTCGTGGGCCCATATAATACTCCTTTTCCAATTTAACATTCCAAGCTGCTAGTGTATGAATTGGATTTGATAGTGCATGTGCTGCCACTTTTTAATATATATGATATACTCTCATTTGCCAACATGTAAATCCATCAGCTTCTTGGACTTTCGTCTAATTAAATAAACCATGCAGCCATCCAAATTAGAATTTAGTTTGGAATTTGTAAGCTACTTGGTGGGAGTGCTGCTTGATAAATTGGGCATGTTAATGCATGGATTCCTTGCCTTTTGATAGTTGGTGACCACGTGAGTTGGCATGATGATTGCATGTAATATATATGCTGATTTCGTGAGCCTCCCACCTTTTGCCAGCTTGCTTTATATCATGTTACTTGGTAGGAATCCTTTTACCATTAGACACTCCCCAAACCGTGACTTGCTTGGATTTGGAATACATGGTGTGGCCCACTTGATCATTTGCTCCTCAATTGTTGATTTCGTGGCCATGTAATATTTATTCAAGCTAGCTGCTGAACCGAGAGCTCATGTGCCGAATTGGGTCAGCCCAATTAGTCCCAAATTAAACTCCAATTCGTCCCGTTTCAATATATTAGTTCCACATAATCCTGAAATCAATAAACACAGTAATAAGCTCATATCCACATTAAACATGTAATAAAACTAAATATAAAGGAATAATAATTATCAAATATTATATACTTATCAAATTCCCCCACACCTAGCCTTTACACGTCCTCGTGTAAATCAAAAGTTTGATTTCCAAAAAAATTCTATTCAACTATAGTGTCAAAAGATTTCAAGACCAAATCATGATTATCAATACTAAACCCACAAAAACATAACTAACGCTTCATCAATCAACTCAAGATAAGCACCTCACCAGTTCACCAATGAGTTTCATTAAGTTAAATTGTAACCACATAAGCCCTCGTCTATGATCCACATACTTACTCAACTTAGTTACCATGAAGCAAAAACCGTGCACACCACTCAAAATCTCAAAACATACTTTTTCTGTTTTATTTTTATTTCCAGGACCCTTTTATTTTTTCCTTTTTGTGTCCAGTGAATGCATTTTATGCTCCGTTTCACCTTCCTCGATCATTCTTTTGTAAGTGAGTGCATTTTATGCTCCATCTCACTTATTCGCGCTCGTTTATGGGAGAGTGCGTTTTACGCTCCATCTCATCCCACTACATGACTTCTTTGTTGCGTCTTTTTCAATAATTTCATTAGGTTTTTAACTTTTTGGATTTTTTTCCACATGGTCCTGCAAAAAGCATAAGCAATTCACTAGTTCTAGAGCATGAGATTAGTGCACATAGACAACTCCACAGATAACTTAGCTAACTAAGCATATATCACATGTTCAAGTACTCATGACACAAATTCAATTCAAATCAACTACTATGGATCATGACTTAGTTTTTCTCAATCATTAACCAATTAAGCATCAAACAGATTTTGAATTTTTAGCATTGATTTTCAATTGTTGACTTTAACCTTCGAACACATAGGCAAATAGAATCAAGAAACTCAATTTTTTCAAAAATTTTCAAGATGGTCCTATTTTCTTTCAAAATCGGCAGATCAAATATCCCTAAATAAAATAAAAACCTAAATCCTTCCCCGCACACTCAAACCTTACATTGTCCCCAATGTAAGAAAATCATGCAAAGAAGAAAGAACTACATGTAAATAAAAAACTAAATAGTAATGGGATAGAAAAATCAAATCTGATTTCTTGGGTTGCCTCCCAAGCAGCTGCCCTTGTTTATCGTTATTGGCTTGACATCATTATTCTCATTCTATGTAATCGGAGTTGTGAACTTCAAGTGGACTGGTAACAGTTTCTGCCTTAATTGAGGAACATTGTGTACTTCATGATCCTTCTCCTTTCCAGCCACCAAATCCTCCTCGTATAATTGTATTCGATCAAAAGATTCCTGCACTGAATAATCCACAACATCAATAACAAAAATAGATTTAACATTACCAAGATACTTTTTAGCCTCATCTGCGTTGAACTGGAACTTTGCATTGTCCAATTCCATGGTAAAGGTACGATGGTGTGTAGCACTCCTTAATTCTGTTAGTTGTATTGATGGAGATGAATCCACGTCTTTCTTGTCGAGATCTGCAGAATTTATCAAATTATTCTGTTCTTCCTCTTGTTCCTTCTCTTCATCAAATTCCATATTACAGTCCGTTCCTGGAGTAAGCCCTAAATCCTCCCGCTCCTCTTCTTCAAATCCCATTGTACTGGAGTTCTCAACAAACGGAGGAGATTACTCCCCGAAGCCTTGAAATTCTAACCTTCCTACTATGGTTGCAAGCTGACCAACTTGATCCCTCAGACCTTGAATAGAAGTTCTTGTCTCCTGCTGGAACTGCTGTGTCTGACTCATGAACTATAGTGTTTGGCTCATGAATGCCTTGAACATATCCTCCATAGATGTCCCAGAATTGACAGGTACTTCGTAACTCAAGTCGTGATGATCTCTCCATCCAGAATTGTGAGTTTCTGCCCAAAGATCACATTGATGTGGATTTTTTCCGGAGAATGTCCCAACAGCATTAACTTGATGAACAATTACATCCTCTTGTACTATGGGACTATCATTTGTCGCATGTCCCGATTTTGAGCAAATTCCATATACTTTTGCAACCGACACATTTCCTGTTGTTAATTGTTGCACCACAGCAGTTAAGTTAGAAATCTGTTGTACCAATTCACTCATGCTTACCTCACTTACCCTTTGTGGAGCATGAGTCATCCTAGTGCTATACTGCTGTGAGTTGGCTTCCATGGTTGCAATTAAGTTCTTTACAGTGTTTGGAGTTTTGTCTACCAGTGCTCCTCCACTTACTGCATCAATCATGCTTCTATCCATTGGTAGCAACCCCTCATAGAAGTACTGTATCAAGTAATGATCATCAATTCAGTGAGGTGGATAGCTGGAGCACAACTTCTTGAACCTTTCCCAATACTCGTAGAGAGTTTCTCCATTGAACTGCCTGATTCCATATATCTCTTTCCTTGTATCGGCAACTCTTGATGCAGGAAAATACCTCTCCAAGAATAACTCTTGCATGTCAGTCCATGATCGTATTAATTCTGAAGGCAAATAGTATAACCAGTCTTTAGCCAAATCTGCTAATGAGAATGGAAAAAGTCTAAGCTTGATCTGCTCCTCTATCATTCCTTGTGGTTTCATCGTGGAACACACCACATGAAACTCCTTCAGATGCTTATATGAATTTTTACCTGTAAGACCACGAAAAGTAGGCAAAAGATGAATTAGTCCAGAGTTAAGTTCAAAAGCAACGTCTAAAGTAGGATATTCAATACACCAAGATGGTTGATCAAGATCAGGAATAGCCAGTTGTTTCAAAGTCAGGTTGTTATTTGGCACCGCCATCTTTTCCTTTTTAAGTGTTGGAACAAGAATTTCTTTTGTATCTGCAGTTTTCTCTATCTCTTGATCAAAATTTAAGTTAATAGAGTGAGAGGATTGAGTCATAAAACAAAAATAAAAAGAAAATAAAAATAAATGACAACAAAGAATAAACAAAAACAAATAACACTCCACGGCAACAGCGCTAAAATTTGGTAGCTGTCGTTAGCACTACTAAATTTACCTCACTTTTACTTTACAAATTTAAACAATTAGCACAGTAGTAAGCAAGGATCGATCCCACAAAGAGTGATTTATGTTATATTTATCCTATGATTTCTAATTAAAAGGAGGTTTTGAATTGATTAAACTAAATTATCAAGAATAAAGTAATAAGAATTAACAATTAATAAAAAGCTTCAATTCTTCAGTTCAGTATCCCCTTCCCACAATTATAGATTAATCAAGTTGTACAGTATCTATCCTTCAATGAAACTAATAGCCCTAGGTAACAACAAGCTCTACTACCCGAAACTCCCCTTAGATTGTCACTCAATGAAATAAGCACTTCACAAGATTCTAACCATTATATAACCTAAAACAAGCTCTCTAGATTTAATATAACAGCAGCATTAAGAACTAAGGAATTAGACTATTCCAAGAAACAAACACATAAGCTCGGATTGTTTAATTTGTCTTCTGATAATCATAGCAATACTCAAAAAACTTGTCCACAATTAGGTATTACTAATTGCTACTTGTGATTAGGAACATTATCAATTACACGTAATACTATTCATTGATCTAGCATATGACACCAATTCACTAATTTTATCCTGCAAAATCACGTTAGTAAATTGAATAGCATACAAGAAGTTAAAGTAGATTATCAGAATAAATCTCATGCAAGAATGAATAAATAAAATAAACTTGATCAAACCGTTAATTATGAATAAGGTTCAACATCCCCTCCGAACTGAATTGAAAGAATTAGTTCATGACTCCAAGCAATCCTAGATATAATATGAAAAAAAATAAGAAGATTACAAGAGAATGGATCCATTCACATATGTTAATTCCCGTTCATTTTATATATAAAATTGCAGCCCTAATATCCCTTATCATGCATCCAAGTCCGTTTCGCAAAAGGAATCCGGCAGCTAACCCGCATCGCCGCCCCCAGCGGGCGTTTACTAGCCTAATGCCCCGCCCTAGCGGGGTAACACACTGCCTAGCCGTGTCTCACTTCAAGATCTTTTATTTTGCATGTTGATTTAATTTCCATAATGCTTTGCAAGCTACTTATTCGAGGCCCATTCATGTTGCCAGCTGCTTCAATTAGTAATATGTCAAAAACGTAAGCTGCTTGGATTCTTGCATGCACGTGGCCCATGATACATGATATCTTATTCCAATTGACACTATCCAATTCCGTGACCCACATGTAGATAATCAATTAGTAATCTGCTAGACTCCTAAACATGCTATGAATAGTAAGTTACTTCAATTCGTGGGCCCATATAATACTCCTTTTCCAATTTGACATTCCAAGCTGCTTGTGTATGAATTAGATTTGATAGTGCATGTGCTGCCACTTTTTAATATATATGATATACTCTCCTTTGACAACATGTAAATCCATCAGCTTCTTGGACTTCCGTCTAATTAAATAAACCATGCAGCCATCCAAATTATAATTTAGTTCGGAATTCGTAAGCCACTTGGTGGGAGTGCTGCTTGATAAATTGAGCATGTTAATGCATGGATTCCTTGCCTTTTGCTAGTTGGTGATTACGTGAGTTGGCATGATGATTGCATGTAATATATATGCTGATTTTGTGAGCCTCCCACCTTTTGCCAGCTTGTTTTATATCATGTTACTTGCTAAGAATCCTTTTACCATTAGACACTCCCCAAACCGTGACCTGCTTGGATTTGGAATACATGGTGTGTCCCACTTGATCATTTGCTCCTCAATTGTTGATTTCGTGGCCATGTAATATTTATTCAAGCTAGCTGCTGAACCGAGAGCTCATGTGCCAAATTGGGTCAGCCTAATTGGTCCCAAATTAAACTCCAATTCGTCCCGTTTCAATATATTAGCTCCATATAATTCTGAAATCAATAAACACAGTAATAAGTTCATATCCACATTAAAAATGTAATAAAACTAAATATAAAGGAATAATAATTATCCAATATTGTGTACTTATCATGGAGACTGGGAGACTTCCATTGGAGAGCACACAAGATGGAGATTGAAGCTATAGAGATTGGAGTTCCTCTACAGAGTTTTCTTCTTCTTTTCTTAATTTCATTATCTGTACTTGAGATGCTATTTAATTTTAATCTTCTATTTTCTATTATGATGATGCACTAATTTCCCAATTAGGGGTACAATGGAATCTTTTGCAATTCAATTATCATTATTTTTACTTGTTGATCCTATTGAGTTGATTATTATATTTTGTGCTTAATCTATTAATTGTCTAGCTTGCAATTAATCTGATATCTTTGATGGAATTGAAAGAGTAAATCTTAGATTAGATTTGAATATAATAACGTATGAATTTGTTGATTTTTGTTAAGGATAACATAACAGTGTATGAGACGAAAGTACTTGTATGTCATGCGTAACTTTGTTAGGAGTTTGTGCTTAATGAATATGTTTAAAGTGTCTTGCACGAAAGTAGCAAAATAACTAAAATAGGTCTTTTTATTAATTATTGAAAGATGTTAGTAAATTGATAGGCAATCTTTGCTGGCAATTCATTGGATTAAATAAGTGGAAATATGATTAGGCGATTGTTGCAAAGCAATTGGGAAAATTGTACTCCTATGTCTTAATCATTTGGTGATCAATCTTTGTTAGTTTATTTAGTTCTTAATTTTCTTTATTTAAAACAATTTTTACACAACAATTGGAGTGACTGTTTAAGTGGATTTAAATTAATAAAACTTGTTAAGTAGAATAGTTATTAGTAACTGTTCCTTGTGGGTTCGACACTCTTCTTACTTCTTTGTTACTTGATTGACCGTGTATACTTGCCCGTATTTGTCATTATATAAATCGGATAACACGTCTAGTATAGTTTTACGTTTTATTGCAATATATTCTTTATGCAGGCTGTTTATTTGATTTCCTGTGAGCCAAGGAGCTACAGGATCTACGATTCAACTTATGGATCTAGATCCGGTTCCCATGATGGACCTGGTTGAGTTGTACAGCCAGCTTGCAAATTTTATAATTGTAAATAGAGGACCTTAAAACGGTTATCGGATTTAAGGTCCCCGTAATAATGGAAATCTTATGTGTGATGTCCGGGCACACTTTGATGGTTTTCATGCCCATAAGGAGCCCGACACTTAAATATATATATTATTTTATCGAGGATGGTTTGCATCCTGAGATTAAAATCAAATAAAGCTGAATATGGAATAAAATGGAAGTATCAAAGGGCTTCAATTCTTATGCGAGCGAAAGGGTTTGAAAACTAATTTTCAAAACATCATTTTCATATTCTTGTCTAAAAATGGACTTTTCAAAAAATCAAACCCTTCGTATATAGGTACAACGAAGCACAACACTACTTCCAAATAAAGCACTTAGGCCCAATTAACTGCAAAGCACACACACACACATACACAAAGATTAGGGAATGAAAAGCGCGGTAACCGTGTTTCACGAAAGTCGGGAGGTGCCTAACACCTTCCCCCCGCTTAATCAAGCCCCCGAATTCTATGAAATCTCGGTTTCCAAGACCAATTAAACAGAGTCCAATAATTGGACCATATTGCAAAATCGTTCAAAACTCGGTTGAGTTGGTACAACCATTTCACTCATACCAACTGGCGGCTTTGTTTAATTCGGACCAATAAAATTAATCTTTTCAAATCGTCGACATTATATGTCAGCCTTTTCCTGAAAATTCACCCTACAGATCTAACAAAACCAAATCAAAAACATAAAGGGTAGAAACACTTAGGAAAAGGGAACCCAAAATTTTCCCGATGTCGACACTCTGTCAAAGCATTCTTCAATCTCCAAGAACTTCAATCAATTCATGCTCTCCATTCCTTGTTGCTAAGTTACTCTTGAGCTCCATGGAATGCCAATTATCTCCCTAATCTATCTTGTTTCCAAAAGTTATGTACAACACTAAAAGAGAAAATACAAAGTTCTAAGTTATCTAGGCTATCTTTGTCTGAGAGATCCCATTTAAAAGGAGGCTAAGTGTTAATATATATATATATATATCCCTCCTTAGACTATGTTATTTCCTCTTGTGTCTGCCTAAAAACAGGAGGTGGTTAAAAGCACTGGTTAAGAAGTAGGCACTGCAGCGCTTGGTTAAAAGCACTGGTTAAGAAGTAGGCACTGCAATGCGAGTTTTGTGAAGGAATTGAGGCACTGCAGAGCGACATGTGGTTGAGATGGCTTCGAAGGGGCGCTGCGGTGTCAGATTAACACTAGAAACTGGCGCTGCAACGCCAGTGCTATAAAAATGACCCTTTTGCCCCTAAAAGCTCGAAATGACCTAAAAACCCCTGCAAAACATATTTAAAGCAAAATAATAACAAAATGCTATAAAAGAAACATAAAACATAATTGACATACAATTTCTTATGGACAAAAGTATTCGATTCGCGGGTATAAATCCCACTCATCAAACACCCCCAAACTTAAGCCTTTGCTTGTCCACAAGCAAAAAAATCATAACAAAAATATCAAAAGTAAATATAACTGTGAATTATGTGCCGAACTACTATATACCTGCATTGTGGCCTCAAGGCAAAGAATAACGATTTCAAAGAAGAAGCAAAGTCTTAAATAAGGCTTCGATCAAATCTCTAGCTTAAACTACTACTGATCCAAATCCGTGTGTGTGTGATTACTAACTATTCTAACCAATTATAGTTCATACACATAAAAAATTGCAAAAAAGGAAAATGCCAACTCAATACGCTCAAGCTACATCAAGTATTCAGAACAAAACATAAATGTAAGAACAAACCACCCGGCATTGGCATGAGAACAAATAAATTTGACTTGTGCAAAGTTCATCTACCTTAGGCTGGGTTACCCATGTAACGAGCTTTTGATCAATGACTCCCAAGCCAAATGGCTTTAGGGCACTAGGTGTAGAACACCCCTAAGGATCTATTAACTCAAGCAACACTAGCCACGTAACCAAACTTAAGCCAAACTAGAATTTTATTCGTTATGTATTAACCAGCACAACCTCAATCATGACCGTGCATTGTCTAATGACATTAGGCTATTAAGAGTTACCCGTGTAATGAGCTTTTGATCAATGACTCCCAAGCCAGATGGCTTTAGGGCACTAGGCGTAGAACACCCCTAAGGATCTACTAACTCGAGTAACAAAAGCCACATAATCAAACTTAGTCAACTAAGGTTATTAATTTATTCCTTATATATATATATATATATATATATATATATATGCTATTAGACCAAGAATGTATCCGAACTTGCATAAGAATCTAAATCTTACTATCATTGACTCACTTAAGTTTGTAAGAGATAAAACAAAAAATTTCCATATAAAATTACCAATTAAGTCTATTAAAAGAATGACTAGCTATAACAGTTGGTATGTGCTCAATAAGCTAGACAAGATCAACAACAATCTTAACTAAAAATTAATCTAAGAATCTCATTCATAAATGCTTGACCTTTTTGACAAAGCCATACCACAAGCATATCATTGGCCACAATCAAAAAATTTAACTATATATAACCCATACCAATCATATAAACAGTTCAGGACAGGGTTAATCAAAAGCCATAGCATGGCCAAACTAGATAGATATAAATAAATATATAAACCCTTGCAATAATAAAAGCTCAAAATTGGGTCTAAAACAAACATGGCACAAGAAAATAGATATGCATCCATTCATAACTAATAAAGCCATAATATAGATAGAAATAAGCATTTATACATAATCCATGCATCAAAAACCAATAATCTATGACTGCAATTAATACAATACTTTACAGTCCACAATAAATAGCATCTTAACAATTCCTAACATAGATAATAGATAGATAAAGATAGATAAAACGCAAAATGACTCCCCCAAACTTCAGATGGCCAATGCCCTCATTGGCTGAATATGCGGAAGAAGGATCAGTCTGTGCCATCGCCATCTAGAATCTCATCGTTGCCCTCCTCTACAGTAGGTGAAGGTGTTGGATATGGTGGAAAGACAGGAGGCTCCGGGAATCAGAATGGTATAGAATCTTCCTCGTCTACACCATATGATGTCTAAATATTGGCCACAGTGGTGGCAAACTCAGCTTGGTCCGGCATCATCAAGTCCTGCCTCTGAGCAACCACTGCTATATGCCTCAAATGCCTCTCCAATCTCTGAGCTTCTAAATCCGCCTTCTGGTGCAATAGAGTCAGCGATGCTAGAATCTTTTCCAAGGGCCCCACTGATGAAGAACCTAGCTCTAGCGGCTGAGTAGATGGCCCAACCACTAAACAAGGAGGCGGCTGAGTGGATGGTAGAAAGCCCTCACTGCGGGCATGAGAATCTGCCCCATCCCAGACACTGAATTGTTAAATAGCAACATGATCTATAATTGACATGGGTGACTGGGCGATCTCATTAGCTCGCCACTGTACCTTTGCCCTTTTGCACAGCCTAGTTATCAGCGATGGGTGTGGAAGTCCCCTAGAAGTGCTGCCCTTGATGGACTTCAGAATGGATTCTTGGATGAGTGACCCCACATCTACCTTCAATCCAGTCACTATGGCGAAGAGTAAGATTGCACGTTCCTTGGTGACGTCGCTATGATGGCGGGTAGGTAAGATATTGGAGCATATAAAGCTATACCACGCCTTTCTATAACGACTCAGTTCATGGTGTGGAAAACTAGACTTTTCTTCAGTGCTTTCATTGGTTTTCCATACTGTCCCGGGCTTGCAAAGCCTTTTGATGATGTCCTCTAGGTCATAACTGCGGATCCCTGACTCCATAGAATCTGTACCATCATAGCTAGGCATATCGAAAAGAGTATTGATGGTTTTATTGTTAAAGGTAACTTCTTGCCCTCGAACTTGAACTACTACTGGACCTTCAGAAGTGGCATTCTCACAGAACTCACTGACTACAGAGATAATAGCGGATCTAAGCTGCTTTGTAAAACGCACCCATTTTCGATCAATAATCATGGTCATCAATTTGCCATCTTGCTTTGGGTCTGGCCTCAAGCCCCTCTCAGGCACCAAACATTTTCTAGCAAAGATTTTATTGTATCTTGCAAAAGCCTCCTTGCTGACAAATTTTGTTTGGTCCCATTGCGGTGCCGCAGAAGAGGAGCCGCCAATGCTAAGTATTTGTCTCTTTAGATGCATTTTCAAATTTTTAGCAGTTACTGTGCAAAAATGTCCAAATGCAATTCAACACCAAGCCAAACTACAAACCAATCCTAACTGAATTCTAACAATGCCAAACCGCAGCCCAATGTGAAGCCAAGTCAAATAAAATCACAGTTTATCCCAAAACGAACACCAAGTATCAAGCCAAAATGAATGCCAAAGTGAAGTCCAATGCAACCCAATCCCAAACTACAACATCACACTGTAATACAATGCAAGTGACAAGCCAATATGAGACTAATGTTCACTGGTACATTTCGTCGAACAGTTAGTGTGCACAACCCAAAATTAAGCTTGATAGCCTTTGTGTAGGTGTCCTCTGTTACGACTTTGCTATAAATCAAAAAATTACAGAAAAGAAAAATAAGCTTGCAGGAAAAGAAAGTTTACAGAAGGAATAAATAGTTCATTCATTCGATGATTCTCAAATCAGTTCCAAGTAACACATAAAGTAACTCAGCAGCATTATACGCCAGCACCATGTTCATCACATGACCTGTAACTGTTAGTTCCTAGTAGGCATAACAATAGATCTAGAAGGGGGGTTGAATAGATCCTTTGCATTTTAAAACTCTTTTTTATTTTATTTTGTATTGCTAAGAAATTAGCACATAACAAACATAAGAATCATTTCAAGAACATCGGAATAAGTTAAATATCCCCTTCATTGATATATTGATAAACATTGATACATTGTTCTTGGAGTTAGTTTAGTTGTAATTGGTTAGTACATACAAAGCAGTTATAGCAGTTAAGTACATAATGTAAAGACATAAAGTAAATGACAGAAAGTAAAAGACACAGAGGGTTTTAAGTAGTTTAGAGTCAACTCGACTCCTAATCCACTCTTCTGCACTCTCGCAGGAAATCCACTACGGAATGGGCAGCACCCTGAATCACTAAGATTCCTTCAAAGCCAGCAGCCCTGGAACTTCAGTTCACTTTTGAACTCTTCAAGCCATTTATCTTGGAACTCTAGTTCACTAAGAACTCTTCAAGCCCTCCGGCTTGGAACTCATTTAGTCCCTCCGGACAAGGACCCTTTGGCCCTAGCTACTTGTAGTTGTAGTTGTTGTTGTTGTTTGTGCTTTGCTGCTAAGATGTCTTGATGCTTGATCATCTTTGTACTTAGCAGCTAGGCTTGGTCCTCATCATTCTGCTTAGAGTCTGGACCTGTTCTTTGGTGCAGCTGATCTTTATTCTGTTCAGCTCATCTTCACTTGGTGTCAACTGTGCACCATCACCACATAGGACTGCTAAGGCTTTTCATTGTGGGTCACCTTCTTCTGGTCCTTAGCATTCCTTGAACCCTTCTTGATAGATAAGCAGACATGGTTCTGCATCTTTTCCTTTTCAGCTTCTGGTTCTTCATGGCGATCCGTAGAGTGGCTCGTCTGATCTTCTTTATGCTCAGCCACTTTTTTGAATGCTATCTTCATGGCCTTTTCGGCTCTCAGCTTGGTTGCCATCTTCAGTGGCATTCTCATCCTTGTTGAGTGAGGCTCTAGTCTGTTCAGTCCTTCTTCAAGTCTGCTTCACTCCCACCTTCGTAGTCTCACTTCCACTAAGACTTGTTCTCTTCAGCTTTGGTGGAACTCGTAGAGTCAACAATATAGCATTCCAACAACTCAACGAATCTGCAACTTAGCGACATCTCTTATCTTTGAAGCTTGTCCTTTAAATACCCTTCCATGATCTTCCCGTTAGAAAGTAGCCGTTGGAAGCTTTTTGAATTGCTTCGCAGATCTTGAGTTATTTTGTGCAGACTGCTAATGTGACGTGACAGGTCCTTTTTGACTTTACTGACACAACAGTCTGCTTTCTTACCTACCACCTCAGAGATGTCACTAGTCCATGTCAAGCTGGTAGTCATCTTTATTTCTCCTTTCTGATTCCTTGCTTCGACTCCTTAGGAGTTGTCCTTTTGCATCGATGCTCGCAATCAACAACGTTCGGATGTCAGTCTTTATATTGATTCATTTCCATTGCTTCAATACTCTGATGCTCGAACTCCACAATTCTGATGCAAGTGTTCTTAGACCTTTATCGTAGTGTGTCATGTTTAATGTTGCCTTGACTGGTTAATACAACGCTACAATTTTGAAGAGTGTTCTTAGATCTTCAATGTGGAAAACCTCTTCCTTCTCTTGTGCAGTGCTTCATCACTTCTGCTTGCCTTGACTAATCTCAGGAACTGATATCTTGACTTGTCGTTCTGACCTCTTCTGAATAGCAAGATGCTTCAGATTTGTGGCATACCCAGCTTCTTTCTCCTGGTGATCTCCCGTTCACCTATCTTCAATGGTCTGACCCATGCTTAATCACTTTTGTCTTATTCCAAAAGCTGGCCGGTATCTCTATAGGTTGTATCAGTTCCTTCTTCACTTTGGCAAACACTACGATCTTGAGTGATTCTCAAAATTGTTATTTTCTGTTCTCTTGACAGCTACTGCACTTACTGACTTCCTCTAGTCAGTTACTTTGTATGAAATCTTCTTCTTATTGGCTTGTGGAAGACTTCATCTCCAATGGCTTCACAACTTAGTCTGCATGTTGATAGAGTTGATGCTTAGATCTTCTGTTAGCTCGCACGCCATTCGGTGAGTGCTCTCTGGTACTCTTCATGTAGAATGTATCTTTGTAGCTCAAACTAGAGGCTTCATGCTTTGGATATATTGGGAGTGCCCATTTGTTGAGAATCGTGTTGACACTACGATTCTTCCCTTAGCGTTATTGAGCAACCATTGTGGAAACTTTAGCTCTGCAGACTATGATTCGGCTTTGTTGCTGTAGACACTACGATTTCGAGATCAGACCTTGACAGACTATGATTCTGCCTTCGTGCTTGCTGTCCTCATCTGATCTGGCCCGACTACTATCTCTACCTCTGATGATCATTAGATTCCACTGCTTTAAGTGTGATCTACGATTCTTGACTTAGTTCTGGCAGATTCTCAGTCGGTTCATAGACAGACTGTCTCTTTGATTCTAAACATTACTTCCTCAGTAGACTACGGCTCCGAGGAAGTTCTTCACGACACACTACGATCCTTCCTCGTTTCTCCTGGCAGACTACGAATTCTGATGCAGTGCTCGACGATCAGACAAGCCTATCTATTACATTATAAAAGATTAACCTAACAAGTTTGATCTTTCTATACTTATAGTCCTTGTACATCATTTCTTTTTAAGGACTTTATAGAAGCTGTTTTTCTTATGTAGGATCAACCTAACACATTTGATCAATTCATTCTAATGTCCTTATACATATATTCCTATTATCTATCAAAGGATTTTACAGCTTCTGACAATGCAAGCATACTTGTATATTCACTCATTTATATCATAATCAAATCATATATAAATAGGAATATCATTCTCATGAGTATTCCTAACAATCTCCCCCTTTTTGATTATGACAAAAATAATCAGTGCATATATATGAGATGAGTGAATCTTATATAAAGTGAGCATCTGTATTTCTAAAGCAGATAATCATGAATGTCATTGATGAGAATATGAAATTACATATGCTATGACACTCTACATTCTGAATCCAGAACATACTTAACTAGATAGAGATGTACCTCTTTTTCTCCATCTATGTCTCTAGAATGTCTGTTGATTAGCTTCTACTGCTCCTCATCTTTCTTTTCTTCTTTCCCTTGCTCCCCCTCAGATGTATGCTTCACATCTTTGTCTGATCAGTTTCTGGTTCAGTTGCATGCTCTTCTTCTTTGTTTAGCTCCCCCTCAGATTTTGTGTTCATGGGGTCATCATCTTTTGGCTCCCCCTCAGATGATGATTCTGCTACTGCTGCTGCTTGCTCTTTCTTCTTTGCCTTTGTCCTCTTGACCACCTTTGTATCTCTGCTTCGCTTCATCTTAGACTGAACCTTCAATCTCCTCCTTGAGTGCTCTCCCCTTAGATGTCTCTTTTGATGTATCTTTTTCTCCCCCTTTTTGTCATTAATCACTTGTGAAAGTTGCTCCACATTTGCCATAAGCTGCTCCATCAGGTGAGAAGAGTTACCAAACCTCAATCTTAAGTTCTTGTTGGCTTAGCTCAAGTTGGAGAAAGAGAAACTATTTCAGATTGTCAATCTTGTCAGAGAGAAATAGGATTTAGTCTTCATTAGCCTTCTGAACTTGTAGAGCTTCTTCCTTCTGATCACTCATGGCCTTCAGAAATACTTGATCCCTTAGATGAAGCTTGAGGGATATGTCTGAGAGTCTGTCTTGAAGCCTTGTTGTCAACTCATTATCTTCTCCTGTTGACAGGTTCTTTACTTCTGCAATAATTTGAGAAATCTCCTCAACCAAATCTTTTGAGGACTTCTGAGGCTCTTGCTCTTGAGGATGTCTGTCATCAAGTTTCTGAGCTACTGATTGATCAGCCTCCTATTGAGTATCAGGGTGCACTCAATGATTTTCTTCTTTCTGAGCATCAGATTGGACTCCACGATTCTTACTCTTGGATAGATCTTCAAAGACTGTGAGAATCTGGTAAATCATTGAGTTCCATGCTGCTTGGTCAGAGTACATCTTCTCAATTTCATTATAACCATCTTCATTGGTAGAGTGAGAGAACTCTTCGATTGTAAACTTGGGCAGAATTCTTCTTCCATCTGAATCTGCTCGACAGTCATAGGGGATGTAATGATTTTTAGCATGTCTGTATATCTTGAAGTGAGACTTATCCCTGATTAGCAGAGTTGGAAACTTCTTCACTCTCGGAAAGTTTTGTGCCACCAATTCTAGGTTGGGGAGGTGAGAGAAGCACCATAAGAGATAACTGCTGTCGCCAGTGAGAGATGCCCTTGCCCATGGCATGTGAGGATGAAACCATCTTATAGCATGATCCTTGACTTCAATATCATAAAGCAAGGTTGAGGAATCTATCTTTATAGTATCTTGATGGTTGAGTAGATGTACTGCAGTCATTTTCACCACTTGCAACCTTCCATTCCCATGACTAATCCATTTCTTTGGAAGTTCATCTAGTTGTTCTTTATCAATTTTGACCACTATCCTTCTCTTGCATTGAACAGGATAAGAGATATGAAGATCTTCTGGTTCGTCATCCTCAGGACTGAAGTCTCCTTTAATTTCTTCGTGATCTGAGCTGGAGTCAGATGGATGTAGACTTCCTTCAACTGACTCGTCAGTTTGTTCATGCATCTGATCATTATCTTTATCATTATCAGCAGAGCTTGCTTTTGCCGACCCACTAGCCTCTTCTAGCTCTGCTATCTTCAGCCTTTTGCTACCGTTCTTGGTAGACACTTTCATTTTTCTTTCTTGAGTATCTTCTTTTGCTGATACAGCTTCATCATCACTCAGCTCAATGACAGTTGTAGATGATTCTCCTTTCTTTCCTAGGAAAGCTTGAACATGCAGTCTATTGCTCTTTCTTCATTTTGGGGATTCAGATATAGGAGATTCAGATCTCTTTTCATCTTCAGTCTTTGAAGTCTCTGACTCATCAGACAGACTTCCTTGAGATTCAATAGCAGGAGTGACAGATACTTCTTTGTTAGATTCTTCATCTTTTGTACCATCAGATGAACTTCTTGATACTTCAGGACTAGGAGATCTAACTGTTGTATGTTCAGATTCTCCCTTATTAGCAGAATGGCTACTCTATGGGTTTGCCATAGGACTTTCATATTCTTCTTTATCCCCAGACTTGCTCCTAGAAACTTCATCCTTAGATTTCTCAGTTCCCATCTCATTTTCTGACTCTTTGTTATCTTCTTCAGTAGATAAACTTCTTTGGGAAACTAACTTCTGCTTTTGCACCACTTTTGCTTTCTTCTTCAAAGGCTTTGCAGACTTGGGCTCTGGGATAATTGCTCCTTCAGAGGATGAAGACTCTTCTTCTTTCACAGAACTAGCTTTCCTCTTCTTTGAAGCACTATTGCTGCTGCTGCCATATGTTAGCCGTTTGTTCTCCATTGGATTCTTCTTCCAGTTTGCAAATAGCTGTGTAGTCATTATCTTATGGCTATTAAGGACTTCACCCTCATCATCCTTACTTTTGTTCTTCAACCTCTTCTTCAGAATAATGCTCAAAAATATTCCATGGAAAACCTTAGTGAATGGTTTCCCTGTTAACCTCTTCTTCTCTTCCCTTTCCAACCATTTGGACATTTGGTCAATCAGGATAACTCCAAAATTTATCTGCTTCTTCAGAACTATTGCAGACATGATTTTCAGCTGTTGATCAATCATAGTATCATGTGCAGTGTCCTTGCATAGTATACATTTGCCTATAATCTCTGCAAGGAACTCAAACTCTTCAGGAAACTCCTTCTTCTTCATGTCCTTCAGACTAGGGTTTCTTCTGTATCCCATAATCTTCTTGGCTCCTTCGATGTCAACTTTTTCAAGGCTTTTCAGTCCTAAGTCAGGAAAACCCAAGCACTGATTTATGTCAGACGATTTCAGATTCAAGATCTGACCTTTTACTTTGGTAGAGAGGATTCCAGAGTTCGTAATCATGTTGGAGTAGAACTCTTTGACCAGGTCAGCATATATTGGTGTGATTGTCTCAAAACATTCTGAGAATCTAACTTTCTTCACTAGTTCAAGAATGTTTCTGAACTTCTTCTCAGATTTTTTGAATGTCTTAGTTCCGAGATGAATGCCAGTAATTATTTTCCAATCTGCCATTAGAGAAGTTAGGGTTTTCTGATTATAGCTCTGTGAAGATCTAGTGAGATGTTAAGAAGCGATTTGAGGTTTGATAATGGTTTGAGAAGATCTGGCTGTTCTGAAGTGTTTAGGTTTTGACTTGAGAGGATGAGTGTATGAATTTGACAAGTTTGCAGCTTTTGAGAAACTCTTTAAGATGAAACTGCCAATAATTTGAATTTCCCTCTTGTAACTGTTCCTTCCACATTCTCTTAGTGGGACAGTTGTAAGATGCTGATAGGTCATAATCTGTAACTCCTCCATCGTGTTAGTTAATCAGATTTGACTTTTCTTCTGTTGACTATTAACTTCTTCGATTCTTAGAGTGACTTGTGTCTTTTCTTAGTACTCCACGATTTCCCAGATCACTCTACAATCTTTGCTTCTTCTTTGATGATCGTAGTCTGTGGTCATGCTTCAATAGACAACTTCTCCATTAGACTCTGAGGGATTGGCAATTCTTATTTACAGCAAGTAATCTTCTGAGGAGCTGCTACATACTTCAGTAGAGATTCTTGTGATGCATTCCATATTAGCATTCCTTCTGAGTAAGGTAGCTCAGGATGGGCCAACCTCTTAGCTTAATGTTAAGGATTAGGTTTATCCTTGAGATGCTTACCAGATGAAAAGCTTTAGACATTATTAGTACTGACATCACATTTGGCATCTCTGCTAGGGAGTTCATCTACCAACTCTTGAAATTCATTTGTGCTGGTTTTAGTATAGGGTGTAATCGTGGTGTCCTTTTGCACTTTTGCTATGGTCAGATGGTTGATCATAGACACTTCACGATTTTGAGATGGGTGGCTGATAGGGTTATCAATAGCATGTTTTGGGACATTACTACTGACTATGATGGATATTCATTTGGTTCATCACTCACAGAATTTTGGGACTCTGTAGCTGGAATCTTTCTGGTTTGGGTTAGCTCCTGTTTATCTCACAACCTCTGGCAAGAGTTTCACTTCTTAATTTTGCTCTTTGATCTTCACCATCTCTATGTCTTCATCTGTTTAGGCTGAGAGGCCGCTACAATTTCTCCATCTGCAGTTATAATTTGTCTGGACTCTACGATTTGTGATCACTCTATAATCGTAGTGAGGGAAAACTTCTTTGTTCTGTGACTTCTTTCTTTTCTTGAAGTTCACAGCTTTTTCAGCTTTTCACTTGATCTTTCTGAGTTAATCAAGTTACTATCTTTTCTGTTTGAGAGATCTGAAGAATTTGCTTCATCAATCATCTTTGACACTTTTAGAGCTACTGCTCTTAGCAGATCACTGCTCCCCCATAGATGATGCTATCTCTTCATTGAAGCATAAATTTCTCTTCTTCATATTCATTAGAAGCCAGCCTTGACTCCTTTTGACTAGAATCTACTCCTTCGTATAAGCTTCCTTGAATCATGAAGAGAGATTTCTTCAGGATTGTTCACTCCACGATTGTTGATAGAACTACGAACGTAGTCACTTTCATTGGATACCAGACTGGATGTTTCAGCTGCTTGTAGTCCTTCCTTAGAATCTTCACTATGAGCTAAGGATGGCTAATGGATTCCTTTAGACTATCAACTAGTCATCATCCATCAGCCTTTCTTCAACAATTTTCTCTTCCTCCTTAATCAGAACTGGAATCTTTGATGCTGATTAGAGAGGAGCTACGATTAAGGTCATTATGACACAATCGTAGTGTGTTGGCTTGCACAGGCTTGGTATAGTCTTGCTCGTAGAGAACACTATGATTTTCTTTTGGCTCTTTGATAGGCTGCATTCGTGGAGTTCTGCTTCTTTGCTATTTCCTCTGAGTTGATATGCTTTAAGTGGTTAAGCATAGAGGATCTTGTTAATCTCGGCATGAATGACCAGCTTCCATATAGAGATTAGCAATCTTGTGAGCTTCATTTAAGTTAGCTCAACAAGTCTTCAAGAACAGGCTTTGGCATAGAATGATTTTGATAAGAACATTACTGAAATGTCTTGAGCCTCCAGCTGTTTTAATCTTCATGACTGAAGCCGTCTGCTTCAGTATTCCTTAGTGTGGTCGGGTAGACCAAGTACCTGCAGGTTTAGATAATTTTTATTTTGGTACCCAAGTTTGATTGAGTCCTACTGGGTTAGTTTTCTCAAAACCCCTATTCCTCATATGTTAGAATTTTCATCAATTTTAGCATCAATGATCATATCTACGCATGTATCAGATTAGATAAGATATTTATCATGCATGCTAGTGAGAATGTGTAAGATTAATCATTTTAATAAAACACTCTTTTTCATTGATGGTTTCACCCTTTGCTTGGTTATGTTCATAGGTTTTGAAAGTTTGTAGAGTAGGAATCAACTCTATTACTTAGTTGTATCTTGTTAATTCATGGAGGTGATCAGTTTCTAAGAATCTTTAAGATATTCCTCTAGAACTGATCATACTCTACGTATTATCAAAAACTTAGAATATAGGTTTGTACATACATACTAACCTTTCAACTAGGATTACTCCACTTAATCTTAATTAGATCTTGATATGCTTATGACCTATTTTAGACTTCTTTCAAGATGTTATCTTCAACCTAAAACTTGGGTGAAGAGAAAGTTTGTTAGCAATTAAGTTTCCAACATCAATGTACTTTCTCTCTTCCCCTTTTTGGGTAGAGTATGGTCTCTTGATAGAATACTATTATAGTACATAAAGTGATGCAACATGATGTACACATTTATATTAATGAGGAACCGTACCTTTACACTGTCAGTTTCTTGACAGTCATTTACCTTACTAGAATGAGATTAGGCATTGATGTGCATATCTTTACATTTATTTCTGACAGCTTGTTGCTCCAGTTGTCCTTCAATCAATCAGTCATAGCCTTGAAGAGATAAGCTAGGAAGATCTTGGCATCTTTAGTTCTTTAACTCTCTTAAACCTCAAGGTTCACATCCAACCATTGTTTGGCCAAATCATAGTTGAGAGAATCTTCTTTCTCCTCTGTATAAACACTTCTTAGCTTGTATGGCCTTTCATCTTTCAGAATGGAGGAAGCTTGATTCTTTGTTGTAGATACTTCTTGACTTCCCAACTCTGGTCTTCAAACTACAAGATTGACTATGGACAAGGATTGGTCTTGATGTAATGGCATTTAAGAACTGGACTAATCTGAACAACTTCAGGTGTATATACACATCTACCTATACACATTATGTCCAACGTGTGAGCTATCTACATTTACAAGTTACTTACTACTAAACTATGTTTAGAACAATGTTTGTGCCTAGGATCAGACTTAAAGCGATTAGTTTTTGAATAGCATGAGAACCTGCTCTGATACCAATTGTTAGTTCCCAGTAGGCACAACAATAGATCTAGAAGGGGGATTGAATAGATCCTTTGCATTTTAAAACTCTTTTTCATTTTATTTTGTATTGCTAAGAAGTTAGCACATAACAAACATAAGAATCATTTCAAGCACAGCGGAATAAGTTAAATATCCCCTTCATTGATATATTGATAAACATTGATACATTGTTCTTGGAGTTAGTTTAGTTGTAATTGGTTAGTACATACAAAGCAATTATAGCATTTAAGTACATAATGTCAAGACATAAAGTAAATGACAGAATATAAAATACACAGAGGGTTTTAAGTGGTTCAGAGCCAACTCGACTCCTAATCCACTCTTCTGCACTCTCGCAGGAAATCCACTAAGGAATGGGAAGCACCCTGAATCACTAAGATTCCTTCAAGGCCACCATCCCTAGAACTTCAGTTCACTTTTGAACTCTTCAAGCCCTTTGGCTTGGAACTCTAGTTCACTAAGAACTCTTCAAGCCCTCCTGCTTGGAACTCTAGTTCACTAAGAACTCTAGTTCACTAAGAACTCTTCAAGCCCTCCGTCTTGGAACTCATGTAGTCCCTCCGGACAGGGACCCTTTGGCCCTGGTTACTTGTAGTTGTAGTTGTTGTTGTTGTTTGTGCTTTGCTGCTAAGATGTCTTAAAGCTTGATCAACTTTGTACTTACCAGCTAGGTTTGGTCCTCAGCATTCTGCTTAGAGTCTGGACCTCTTCTTTGGTGCAGCTGTTCTTTATTCTGTTCAGCTCATCTTCACTTGGTGTCAGCTGTGCACCATCACCACATAGGACTGCTAAGGCTTTTCATTGTGGGTCACCTTCTTCTGGTCCTTAGCATTCCTTGAACCCTTCTTGATAGATAAGCAGACATGGTTCTGCATCTTTTCCTTTTCAGCTTCTGGTTCTTCATGGCGATCCGTAGAGTGGCTCATCTGATCTTCTTTATGCTCAGCCACTTTTCTGAATGCTATCTTCATGGCCTTTTCGGCTCTCAGCTTGGCTGCCATCTTCAGTGGCATTCTCATCCTTGTTGAGTGAAGCTCTAGTCTGTTCAGTCCTTCTTCAAGTCTGCTTCACTTCCACCTTCGTAGTCTTACTGCCACAGAGACTTGTTCTCTTCAGCTCTGGTGGAACTCGTAGAGTCAAATATATAGCATTCCAACAACTCAAAATCTGCAACTTAGCAACATCTCTTATCTTTGAAGCTTGTCCTTTAAATACCCTTCCATGATCTTCCCGTTGGAAAGTAGCCGTTGGAAGCTTTTTGAATTGCTTCGCAGATGTCGAGTTATTTTATACAAACTGCTGATGTGACGTGACAGATCCTTTTTGACGTTACTAACACAGCAGTCTGCTTTCTCACCTATCGCCTCAAAGATGTCACTGTTCCTTGTCAGGCTGGTAGTCATCTTTATTTCTCCTTCTTATTCCTTGATTCGAATCCTTAGGAGTTGTCCTTTGGCATCGATGCTCTCAATCAACAACGTTCGGATGTCAGTCTTCATATTGATTCATTGCCAGTGCTTTAATACTCAGATGCTCGAACTCCACGATTCTGATGCAAGTGTTCTTGGACCTTTATCATAGTGTGTCATGTTTAATGTTGCCTTGACTAGTTGATACAACACTACGATTCTGAAGAGTGTTCTTGGATCTTCAATGTGGAACACCTCTTCCTTCTCTTGTGCAGTGCTTCATCACTTCTTCTTGCCTTGACTAATCTTAGGAACTGATATCTTGACTTGTCGTTCTGACCTCTTCTGAATAGTAAGACACTTTAGATTTGTGGTATACCCAGCTCCTTTCTCCTGGTGATCTCCTGTTCACCTATCTTCAATGGTCTGACCCATGCTTAATCACTTCTGTCTTGTTCTTCAAAAGATGGCCGGTATCTCTGTAGGTTGTATTAGTTCCTTCTTCACTTTGGCAAACACTACGATCTTGAGTGATTCTCAAGATTGTTGTTTTATGTTCTCTTGACAGCTACTGCACTTGCTGACTTTCTCTAGTCAGTTACTTTGTATGAAGTCTTCTTCTGATTGGCTTGTGGAAGACTTCATCTCGAATGGCTTCACAACTCAGTCTGCATGTTGATAGAGTTGATGCTTAGATCTTCTATTAGCTTGCATGTCATTCGGTGAGTGCTCTCTGGTACTCTTCATGTAGAATGTATCTTTGTAGCTCAGACTAGAGGCTTCATGCTTTGGATATATTGGGAGTGCCCATTTGTTGAGAATCGTGTTGACACTACGATTCTTCCCTTAGCGTTGTTGAGCAACTATTGTGGAAACCTTAGCTCTGCAGACTATGATTCGACTTTGTTGCTGCAGACACTATGATTCCGAGATCAGACCTTGACAGACTACGATTCTGCCTTCGTGCTTGCTATCCTCGTCTGATTTGGCCCGACTACTATCTCTGCCTCTGATGATCAGTAGACTCCACTGCTTTAAGTGTGATCTATGATTCTTAACTTAGTTCTGGCATATTCTCAGTTAGTTCATAGACAGACTGTCTCTTTGATTCTGAACGTGACTTCCTTAGCAGACTACGGCTCTGAGGAAGTTCTTCTCGACACACTACGATCCTTTCTCGTTTCTCCTGGAAGACTACGAATTCTGATGCAGTGCTCGACGATCAGACAAGCCTATCTATTACATTGTAAAAGATCAACCTAACAAGTTTGATCTTTCTATACTTATAGTCCTTGTACATCATTTCTTTTTAAGGACTTTATAGAAGCTGTTTTGCTTATGTAGGATCAACCTAACACATTTGATCAATTCATTCTAAGTCCTTGTACATATATTCCTATTATCTATCAAAGGACTTTACATCTTCTGTCAATGCAAGCATACTTGCATATTCATTCATTTATATCATAATCAAATCATATATAAATAGGAATATCAATCTCATGAGTATTCCTAACAGTAACAACTCTAAACAGACTCATAAAGGAAAGACTTAAGTACCCTTACTGAATCAAATAGAAAGACTATTCTATCACACCCAATCATTTATTAGATAACTGACTAAACTAGTTAAGCTTTATAGGTAATCTTCCTAACAATTCCCCTTCCCTAAAATTGGTATTGTACCACCATTCAGCAAATGGCAGCCACTTTCTCCATTGAGCAGGTTTTTGTCCAGTCATGCACCTCAAGTACATCTCAATACATTGGTTGACCCTTTCACTTTATCCATCAGTTTGGGGGTGGTAGGATGAACTTAGCTTGATTTGTGTTCCTATGGCTTTAAAGAGTTCTTTCCAAAAACTACTAGTAAAGATTTTATCTCTATTAGAAATAATGGCATTTGGGGTTCCATGTAGCTTGATCACATGATCTAATACCAACTTAGCAACTTGTGAGGCTGTGTAAGGGTGTGATAGAGCCATTAAATGACATCCTTTGGTGAACTTATCTATTGTCACCAATATAATGTCCTTTCTATCGGATTTAGGCAATCCTTCCACAAAGTCCATAGTTATGAATTCCCAAGCTTGATTAGGAATGGGAATTGGCTGCAGTAGACCTGGAGATAGTACATGCTTACGCTTATTTCTTTGGTACACATCATATTATTTGACAAAGTTAGTAAAGTCCTTCCTCAAACCTGGCCAGTAGAAAAGGGCTTCAGCCCTCTTAATAGTGGTTGTCATTCCAGAGTGTCCCCCCTCTGAACTCCCATGAATTGCTTCTATTTACTTCCTCCTCAGCTCTCCCTGAATTCCCACATAGATTTTTCCTATTTTCCTCAAGACTCCTTCTTTCAGACTGAAGAGTGGATTAACATCTGGATTCATCATTAATGGGGCCATATTTTGTTGTGCTTCTAAGTCCCCTTCCAAGTTGCTACTGATTTCATCTTTCCAATTTTGGCTCATTTCTATAATTGTGGTGCACCTGATTTCAGTCTCATATTGTCTGGATAGGGCATCTGCCACCAAATTGTCCTTTCCCTTTTTGTACACTGAAGTATAATTAAATCCAAGCATTTTGGACACCCATTTATGTTGCACCAGTGTTGTTAATTTCTGCTCCATAAAATATTTCAATGCCTCATGGTCTGTTTTAATTATAAATTTCTACCCTAGCAGATAAGTCCTCCATCTCTGGACAACCATAATAATGGCTAGCAACTCCTTCTCATAAGTTGACATCCCCAAGTATTTGTTTGCTAATGCCTTACTGAGATAAGCCAAAGGTTTACCCTCTTGCATCAAGACAGCCCCAATACCAGTCTGACATGCATATGTTTCTATGGTGAAAGGTTTTCTAAAGTCAGGTAGTGTAAGCACTGGAGTAGAAGACAAAGCCTCTTTCAATCTACACAAGGCTTCCTCGGCTTCTTTGGCTTCTTTTCCCCACTGAAAGGCTCCCTTCTTAAGCAAGTTGGTTAGAGGTTTGGAAATAATTCCATAATGTTGTACAAACCTTCTGTAGTAGCCTGTGAGACCCAAGAAACCCCTTAGTGACTTCAAATTTTTGGGAAAATGCCATTTCCTCATTGCTTCTATTTTGTTCTCATCCACTGCCACTCCATCTTCCTTAATTACATAGCCCATATATTCAATCTCAGATTTACAAAAGTCACACTTACTTCTTTTAACAAAGAGCTGATGCTTTCTTAAAATTGAAAATACCTGTCTCAGGTGCTGTTTATGATCTTCCAAATAGTGGCTGTAGACCAAAATATCATCAAGAAAACTAATACAGATTTCCTCATTTGTTAGCTAAAGACTTCATTCATTACACACTGGAAAGTGGCTGGTGAATTGGTTAAACCAAATGGCATCACCATAAATTCATAATTTCCTTGGTGGGTTTTAAAAGCAGTGGTTTGAACATCCTCATCTTTGACTCTGATTTGGTGGTATCCACTCCTCAAATCTAGTTTAGTGAACACTTTACTTCCTTTTAGCTCATCTAGCAGTTCATCTATAATAGGTATAGGAAATTTGTTCTTCACAGTAATGTTATTTAAAGCCCTATAGTCCACACAAAATCTCTAAGTGTTATCCTTCTTTTTGACTAAGAGAACTGGTGATGCATAAAGTGAAGTGGTGTGCATAATAATACCATTATCTAGCATTTCTCTAACTAACATTTCAATTTCTATTTTCTGTATATAAGGGTACCTGTATGGATTGGCATTGACTGGTTTGTTGCCTAGAACAATTGGTGTGTGATGGTCTAGACTTTTAACTGGTGGCAGCCCTTGTGGTTCCCTAATAAGATCTTCATATTCATCTAACAAATTTTGGATTTCTGTGGGGGGGGGGGGGGGGGTGACTGATCACCTAATTCTGCTTCTCTCATAGCTGTTAATTGGGCTAAAAAATAAGTCTCTTCTTTGGGATTCCAGTGGAATTTTTCTTGTATCTGTATATTATAGAAGTTAGGGGTTTGTTCCTGGTCCCCCAAAATCATCTTCTTTCCTTTTCAATGAATCACCACTTTCTTTTCTTCAAAGTCACATAGTATAGGATTGATAGTTTTCATCCATTGTATGCCTAAGACAACATCATATCCACCAAGAGGAATCACATACATTGGAGTTTGAAACTCTACCTGCTCCATATGCCAGGTAAATTTTGAAACTATTCTGTCACATTTGATGGAGTCCCCATTGACCACAGTTACCCTTACTAGAGTACATAGTTCAGTGGGTAGTTGACATTTCTTAACCACAGTGGTAGACACAAAGTTGTGTGTGGAACCACTGTCTAGAAGCATACAAATCTGCTTGTTCTTAATTCTGCCCTTCAACTTAATGGTGTGAATTCCACTAGTACCAGTGATGGCATGTAAGGAGACCCCATAATTATCTTCCCATTGTAATTTCTCTTCTCCTTCATCTTGTATTATCATGGCCATTTTTGAAATTTCTTCCTCTGTTTGTTGTGGTTGTTCTTCTGTTTGTTCTTCCTCTATAATCATGATGTAGATGTGTTTATTCTTACACTTATAGCCTATAGTGTATACCTCATCATAGTGGTAACACAAGACTTTATCTCTCCTAGCTGCCATCTCAGTTGCAGTCAACCTCTTGATAGGATAAGTTTTAATTTGCCCACTACCTTTATTGCTTACTGCTAATTCTTTAGGTACAGGTGAGTAAGACTTGAAGGCAGAGGTAGTAGTGTAGCCTCCACCCTTATGTGAACTTTATTGTCTCTTGTCCAAGGACTCCAAGTGAAGTTCCTACCCTTTTGCTTGATTTATTACCACTTTGAGAGTCAGTGGTTTCACTACATAGAGGGCTTTGGAAATTTCATCCTTTAATCCACTCAAGAAACTCTCTACAAAATATTCTTTTGTGTAACTTCTGTTCTGAGCTAGTATAAAGGTTTTTAACTTCTCAAACCTTTTGATATACTCATCAACTTTGCCTCTTTGTGTAAGTTTATTAAATTGACCAGTCAAGTTCTCAAGTAATCTAGAGGCAAATCTACTATAAATATAATGAATAAAATCCTCCCAAAGCAGCCAGGGGTGTTCCTCTTGAAAGGATTGGTACCAAATATCAGCTTCTCCATCTAGATATAGAGCTGTATACAAAACTTTAGTTCTGGAATCTATGAGAGGGTTCAACTGGAAAACAATTTCACACTTTTTCAACCATCCTCTAGGATCTCTTCCTTCGAATTTGGGAAAGTCCATTTTTGGCATTGGAAAGGGCAGAAAAAGGTTGTGAGGCCTGTATTGTGGAACCTCAGGTGGAATACCCCAAGGTTGTGGATTACCAATGGTATAGTTTGGTCCATATTGCATATAAAGGTTAGAAAAATTATGGTGTACTGAATACAAATTTCCAGGGGAATGTGATCCAGTTATAGACAGGGTTGTTACTATAGGGGGTCGAGCTAGGTTCCACATAGGGATTCCATAAGGACCTCGGATTGGTGGTATTATTTGTATAGGGTCTTATGAAGGGTTATGTGGATGGATGTGTAATTATGTGGTTAAATGGAGTTGTAGGTACTGCATTATTGTTTGGAATTTGAATGGCAGGTTTTATAATATTGGAAAAATTATTAGTGAAGGAGCTGAAAGTTTGTGGTGTGGTTAATAGAGGATAAGTGGTTCTAATTTGAACAAGGGTAGCAGGTACAGAGATAGGAATGATAGACTGTGAAATCATTGAAGAATTCAATCCAGCTGTTGAATTTAAGAATTGAGAATTTGAAGCTAAATTACTACTGTCATCAATCAATGCTGTCTTACTCAGGCCAGTCGTATTAGCACTTACTTCACGTTGGATGGATCAATTCAGAAGGGATTCCAGTGTCTCACCTATCTTCTTCGAGAGTTCATCCTGAGAGGATTGAAGTCGTTGCTGCGTACCAGTTACCATTTCTAACTACTCCTTCGTCTGCTCAAAGCTCCTCTCCATCATCATTTGGAGTTATTCCAGCCTATTCTCCAAAGACTTGAGATCTTTCTCATGTTTTTGTAAACTAGGTTTAGTGGTGGAGTCTGCCATAACAGTTGGCCCAAGGTTGCTTTGATACCACTTTGTTACGACTTTGCTATGAATTAGAAAATTACAGAAAAGGAAACTAAGCTTGCAGGAAAAGAAAGTTTACAGAAGGAATAAAAGGTTCATTCATTCGATGATTCTCAAATTAGATCCAAGTAACACATATAGTAACTCAGCAGCATTACACGCCAGCACCATGCTCAACACGTGATCTGTAACAACTCTAAACAGACTCATAAAGGAAAGACTTAAGTACCCTTACTGAATAAAATACAAAGACTATTCTATCCCACCCAATCATTTATTAGATAACTGACTAAACTAATTAAGCTTAATAGGTAATCTTCCTAACATCCTCTATCCCAAAATTTTGTCCAATCAACTTAATACAATCAACACAGTAGCCCAAATGCAGAATGAAAGTAATGGAAAAGCGATTTCAAGAAACTAATGTTCTGCCTCTGAATGTAGAGAATTCCAATTGTCGAATAAGAGAGGAAGACTTCCCAACCAAGAATAATTTTTCGATTAGAGTTTCAAATAAAATAGCCCCACTTACCCGAATGATTTTACCGAATGCATTACCTCTGCAGCCTCCCTCGATTTCTCACCCAAATAGGTTTGGGTTTATTCGAAAAGGGACTCTTGTATTCTTGGATTTGATGACCAAATTAGGCTTTAAATTAGGCTGGGAGATGTTTGCATGATTGAACTTAGTGTATAATTGAGCATGGATTTGAATAGATTTGGCTTAGGGTCTTTTGTGCTGGTATGAGGTGGAATTTGGGTGGGATTTATGCTGTAGATGCCAATCGAAGCCTTACTAACTCAACAAAAATTCGCTACTGGCGCTGCGGCGCCATTATTCCTTTGTTGTTAGGCGCTGCAGCGCTGACTTTTAACACTTGATTTTAGTTGAGGCGCTGCGACGCGACTTGAAGAACAAAATGGTGCGCCACGACGCATCTTTGCAGTAAGTTGGGCTCATTTCGGGCGCTGCAGCGAGGCATGCTAGGCTTCTAGAGGAGTGGCGGCGGGGTTTAAAGGAAATTGGCTTTGATGGAGGCACTGCAGCGCCACTTTAAGAGTAAATGGCGGCGCCACGATGCTTACCTTGCACCTGTGAATTTTTTTTAAGGGCTTTCATGCACACATCAAGCCACTTCAACACAGCAACAATTAGCCAAACATTCGACAAAAAATATTATGTACTTCCAACTTATTATAATAAACTAAAATTGATAAACTTAGATAGATGCATATCAACATGCAATTTAAACAAAAACTTACCTACTTAAACACAAATGGTTGATCAAAAATTTCAAAAGTGAAACCACAAGGCTACCATAACATTGACCAATGGAATACATATAATGCTATACCAATAACTACTATAAGCATGAAAATATAATATGATAACTAACATTGAAGCAAAACAAACAAAACAAGATAAACTAACACTAAAGTAAAAATGAAAGAAATATAGATCAAAAGGGTATAAAGAAATTGAAAATTGCACTTGGGTTACCTCCCAAGAAGCGCTTGTTTATAGTCGTCGGCTCGGCTCTTTAACTTCCTTTCAATCAGACTCATATGCAAAAATAACCATATCATGCTGCCTCTTTGTCTTTTCTTTGATTTCCATGGTGGACATAGATGATTGGCGACCCTCAAATTCCACTTCATCCATCGACACGAAAAAACTTTCATTGTTCGAATTATCCACTCATTCGCCTTTCAAAATTTGAAACCGTTCTTTATGCTCTTTTGGGTCCTCTATGATTTCAACAACCTTGAGTGTGGTTTCCAGATTTTCATTATTCTTGACATTACACCCACTCATGCTCCCATTTTCTCCAACCTCAAAATCCACAGTCACATCAGAATGTATTTCTTCATTTCTTTCAAGAATTTCGTGTATCTCCTCGCCATTTCTTTGTGCATCCACCATGCATTACTTTTCACCCGCCTTGATAGAATTCAATTTTGTGAGGCTCGATAAAATGCTATGCAGTTGATTAAGGGCAATATTGACAAGTTGTCCTAGTTGATTCTCGAGGTTCCGCAATGAGGCTTCTTGGTTCGTTATTCGAATCTCATTTTTCTCTATAAATTTGGAAAGGAGCTCCTCCAATCTTCTTTCTTCTTCATGCTCTAAGTACTGAGCAAGAGTCTCCCCCAACTTAGATGTTTCCTCATATTGCGGTAGAGGTTGGTATGAACATTCTGACTGGTGTGAAAGATTAGGGGCATAAGATTGCTCTTGGTTGTCGTCCCAGGGAAAGCTTAGATAGCTCTCTAGATCATAGTAGGTTGAGCCGTAGTTAGCATGATATTGACAGTAGGTATTCTGAATGGATTGACACTCAAGATTGTTAGAGAACCTTCAGAGATTTGCGACTTGTTCTTGTAATCGCTCAAGTGTTCCTTCCGAACTTGGTTGTGTCGTCCTCTCACAAGACCATTGATAGTTATGCTCATCCATAGCTGAAAGAACTTAAAAATAAAATAAAGCAAAAACATATTAAATACAAATATACACGTTCAAATTAAGAATAAATTGATTGAAATTGATATTGGTCAATATTAGAAGAATAAGTTCCCCGGCAACAGCGCCAAAAACTTGTTGATTGATTTCGCAATCAATAAAACACGCGCAAGTATATGTGGTCCGCAAGTAATATAATGATAAGTTGAGTGTCGAACCCATGAGGAATTATTACTAATATTTACCAAGTACCGACTTTGTATCGCTTAAGTCTTATTTAAACAGTTAAATAGATGATAGTTAATTAATCTAATTAATTCTAATTATCAAAGCAAGTAAATGGATAACAACTGGTATCTAAGGTGCTACAAGCTAAGATCATAACTTTCCCCCACACAAGCATTTTGTCAAACACTTGGCGTGCTATGTTTCATTAAACATCATAACTCTCTCTTTGGTCTTAGTGGTTAAGACATATTGTTGACTGAGAACTCACAAGTGCTCATACGCCTCTTCCGAGGTTCGTATAAATCTATCCTCTCTAGATCTACCCAAAAGGGAATAGAATAACAAAAGAACATCCTAGCTAAATAATCCGACATATTCCTATGTGAATTAACCATAAACAAGGAATTAAAGCTTAGGTTCTCAATTAGGTCACACATGGCATATAAGTATATTCCTATCTTACACACAAATTATGCAGTCCATTGATGTAGACAAATCATAATTACATGACAACATATCAAGGTATAAATCTATAATCTATTTCCAAATTTCTCATAGATTACCTAGTTAATAACTAATCCCTTAGTAATTATCATTAAACACAAATACATAAGACCAATCCATATGGTGCCAACCAAAGAGTTAAGAAAATCAATTCAAATTAACAATGGGTTCCATTATAATCTTAGAACAAAAGTCTAGTTCATAGCTTGTGAATTAAATATAAGCAGTAACATATACAACATTTATAGATTACAAAACCAAAAGAAATACTAGAGAAGAATAAACTCTGTCAAAGCATTCTTCAATCCCTAAGAACTCCAATCAATTCATGCTCTCCATTCCTTGTTGCTAAGTTACTCTTGAGCTCCATGGAATCACAATCATCTCCCTAATCTGTCTTGTTTCCAAAGTTATATACAACATTAAAGAGAAAATGCAAAGTTCTAAGTTATCTAGACTATCTCTGTCTGAGAGATCCCTTTTAAAAGGAGGCTAAGTGTTAATATATATATATCCCTCCTTAGACTAGGTCATTTCCTCTTGTGTCTGCCTGAAAACAAGAGGTGGCGCTGCGGCGCCAAGATTTAGCCTTGAACAGGTGCTACATCGCTTGGTCAAAAGCACTAGTCAATAAGTAGGCGTTGCATCGCCAGTTTTGTGAAGGAATTAGGGTGCTGCGGCGCGACATGTGGCTGAGCTGGCTTCGAAGGGGCGCTGCGGCGCCAGATTAACACTAGGAACCGGTGCTGCAGCGCCAATGCTATAAAATGACCCTTTTGCCCCTAAAAGCTGGAAATGACCTGAAAACCTTGCAAAACATATTTAAAGCAAAATAATAACAAAATGCTATAAAAGTTACATAAAACATAATGGACATACAATTTTTTAAGGATAAAAGTATTCGATTCACGGGTATAAATCCCACTCATTAATATTTCAAATTATTTTTCGTAATGTGGTTGAATGGCATCAAATGAATCACTTCCTTTTAAAGATGAATATTGTGCTTATGTTATTATTATCTTTGGATAGAAGAATAATAATTTGTTATGATAAGAAAGAGAGAGTACGCTTGTGTTATTATTCATGAAATATTAAGGAATCATTAGAATACAGATGAGAAATGATGCTTGGTCTAATTGTTCTAACAGAAAGATTCAAGCGAGAAATCATCCATTTTTGGGGATATCTTTGGCTGCAGTGTGTTCCCTCCTCCTCCTCCTCCTTTGTTGTCCCTAAATTAAAGGTTAGTTTTTAATTTTGTGTGTTTACGGTTAAGAAACCTAATATTATTTGTACCTACCTGTGTATTTTATTGTATATCTTGTTTGGAAAGTAATTAGGAAAGCTTACAACGTGTTTGATAAATTGTCTACTCGAACTAGATCTCTCTTACCCCCTTACTTTTATTGCATTTAATCTTTCTTGGTCTGTACAGATGGCTTGTTAAAGCCTTTTGGTTACGATCGATGTCAATCTTTCTTGGCATGTAATGTATATGGATGATAGTTTATCCTTGTACACCTACACATTTTATTCAACTCTGCTTGTTCTTACTAAATTAATGCATTGGGTTTTGTCAAGAAAGAAGTTATTGCATCTTCACTGTTTCGTTTGAAATAAATTTCTTTGTTAAAACATAAGTAATAATTAATGATAAGGAAAGAATGTTATTGTTTATATGGAAAGAGTGTTATTGTTTATAGGTTTTGAAAGAAAGTAAATGATAAGGAAAGAGTGTTATCTTTATAGGTTTTAAAGTTTTAGGTAAGTGGCTATATATATATGTAATAGTTATGTATATAGGTTTATATATGTCTAATAAGAGTAGTCTAAGCTAGACTACTCTTATATATGTAATAGTTATATATATGTTTTCTATTAGCACTTTATTGGGTTTTCTTTCTTGTTTACTCATGGAGGGAAAATATGATTAGACCAAATAAGAAATGTAAACTTTTTTTGTATGAAGTTAATTTACATATGTGATGGGTAATTGTGATTTTGAAGACATCTTCTGATGAAGTGGGATTGAAATAATCAGTAAATTATGGTTTTCTTGTTCCTTCTCGTGGTATAAAGCCCTGCAATGATGATCTAGATAGTTGAAATTGGAGGAGCAGCGGAGCTTGAATATTTGGGTTAGTTTCATGTTTGTAATTTCTTTTGGAGTCCGCCTCCTTTGAAATATTTTTATTACTTGAATCAATGTTCATTGTTTACGAAAAAAATGTTGGAAAACACTGTTTTTTGATGTGGCAGTTTCTCGTGCTGAATGTTATGTGGGAGCCTATGTAAAGACTGTAAGGTTTTTTGACTACAATCTGCATACAATAGAGACATCCTTGATGTGAATACAATATTGCGAGCTTGCAAACAAAGAAACATTAATATTGAAAATTCGTTGACATCATATCGTTTAGGTATATTTTCTAGATATTTGAAATGTATTGCAAACACTAGTTCAAATTTACATGAAAAGAGATACATACTTTACCTTGTACGCAATGGGAGATTATTTTATTTCGCTATAAATTAAACACTTATTAATGGGCGTATTACTCCTTAATAATCGATAAACTCCTTGTAGGTGTATTAGTTTGGTACAAAAAAAAAATAGTTAATTCCCTTTTTATTGTCTGACCAGACACATTTGTCTTCTCAGTGCTTAGATATGCCCTTGGTGGTTGATAAAAAGCTGCAGTTATTCGTATCAGTGATTTAAAGGAGGAAATTCCTTATTTATTTATTTAAAGCAAGAAGCTTTAGTTTTTTAGTGAAACTCAATCTACTCCTGCTATGTGAGGGATGCAAATGCAATGAATCTCTTTGGAATTTTACCTTTCCTTAATTTCCCCGTGTGTGTGCATTTTAACGTGACCTTTCTCAATGACATGGTGTCGGAGGTAAATTCTAGTTAGGTGCGAGTTGGACCCCTTTTTAATTTCTTATTCAATTTTTTTTTCTGCTTAGTTATTATACTTGAAGTTTGTTATACCCTCTTTTATTCCTCTGTTGTCTGTTTATATTATTTTGTTTTTCTAATTTCACACTTACTAAATAATGGAACTAAAAGAAACATGATTCAGAAGAAGCTGAGAACAAAAAATAAAATGATAACTAAACAAGTGTTGCACTTTAGATATGTAATTTAAAAAGTTGAAATTTCAGCATGGTATCTGAATTTCGAGCTTCATGCTTCAGCATGATGTCCCAATTTCACGCTTCATGATCATCTTTTAGAATTTTCTTTTATTTTCTTAATGTAACTAAGAGTAGCATGAATGAATGTTAAGGCAAAATAGTAATTTAGTATGTTGCAGTCAGTTATTCATTAGACATTTTGTTGTGAAATACATTTTTTAGGTTGCTTTAATGGCTTCTAATAGAGCGTTCAGATCTCGTGATAGCTGTTCAAATAACCCGAAAATTAATGAAAATGAAGATAATGCTAACGAACCTCATGTAGAGGAGGAAACTATTCATGAGAATGCTGAAGGTATCATGCATATATCTACACATATACTTGCATTATCATGGTTTTAGGGTGGATGGGTAATTATTGGTTAGATATATAGCTTCTTATTCATAAATAATGACTTGCATTGTCTTGGTTTTGCGGTGGTGGGATCCTTATTCTCCAATTTGTGGTTTTGGTTGTGGGTCGTAATTGTACTCCAAACATTTATCTCCTATTTGTGGATTCGATTCATTATAGTTTTTGGAGCAGTTGGAATTATTTTGGTCTTTTTTTATACATTATTCCGGAATATGCATTATGTTTGATTACTTTTGGAACTTTTTATTTATCTAATATATTGAATTATGTAACTTTGAGGCAACTTGTAATATTCGAGAATTTTATAAATAATTTTAGAATTTAAAATAAAGATAATTGTAATTATTTGTGTGCAAGTATATATATATGTGTGCCATGCGATTAATAATTTTATATAAATTAAATTGAGTATGAAATGATTGAGAAGTATATTGATGATAATAATAAGCTTAATTAAGCTTGAATGTTTAGCCTTGTGTGGCATAATTAATTCTTAATTGAATTAATTAACGGATGATTTAATAATATATTGGACCTATAATTATACTAAGCCCAATATGAATTAGTTACAAGTATTAGTATATGTGGCCGATTAATTTTGTTAGGAGTTCAATACATATGAATTGGTAGCCCAATAAAGTTATTATACTAGTATATGTGTTTAGCCCAATGTAATTTAGCATGAGATTAAGCCCAATGTATATTGTATGGATGGTAGATATATGTATTTATATACATGTACATGTAAGTATATATGTGGGAGTATGTATATAAGTATATTTAGCATGAGATTAAGCCCAATGTATATTGTATGGATGGTAGATATATGTATTTATATACATGCACATGTAAGTGTATATGTGGGAGTATGTATATAAGTATATATACGCATGTGTATAAGAGACATGTATGCCAACATGTGTACAAAAGAAAATAAAATGTGACTTAGGGGCAATGCACCCCTCCCAACCGAATCTCCCCATGGCCTAAGAATACTGATTTTGTGCCTTAGATAAACTAACAAGCAAGTTCCATGTGATGGAAATGATGGTGTAGCCCAATAACTAGTAGTACTATGAATAGTGTTAGTTGGTAGAAACTTTTCACCAACTCCACTTTTACCCTTGGGTAATGACCAATGTTTGGACAAAAGTTTTCCTATAAATAGAGGCCCTTATGCATCTTATAAGGATTACTAGAATCGTTTACTCTGCATTAGAAAGAACAATATAGTGAGTTGAGAGATATAAAGAACCCAAGAGGAGCTCTTGCAGTTCGGAGGGCAGAGGAGAGAGGGAGAAAGGGACCAGCCAGTAGCTACCCAGTGTTTTGTCAGTAGAAGGAAGACTTCAAGAGGTACACATCCCTTTGACCCTATATTAATTTAACCTTCTGCAAGTCAGCTATGGAGTAATATGCGTACAAGTAAAAGTTTGTTATGTAAGCTACATGAACCGAACAAAAACAGAGTATAACATATCATACTAAGATGAATTTAAAAACCATATCAGTAGTGAAAGAGGAACATGATACTCTATACTAATGAATAATGCAGACGATGAAGGCTAACAGTAAGATTACGTCCGTACTCTAGTATAATTAAGGAAAGGTGTTAAATTGATTAAATGTGGTGATGCTATGCCAAAGTCATTCAAATACCATACACCCATTAATATGCATTTATCAATAATTGAATTGGAGACCAGTTCAACTCATTGAGTCCTGCAATATTATGCCTTAGTCTCCGATTGTGGTAGTAGTAACCAACAATGGTAAACTTACCTCACGATCGTAGAGTGACTCTGCAGATCGTGGAGTCTAACACCAGACCAGACCAACCATGAACCAAATCATAGACCGAACCCCACGATGGTAGACTCACTCTCAGATCGTGGAGTAAACCAGGCTGACCATAAATCGACCCATAGACGAAACACCACGATCGTAGTATGGTCTCACCTTAATCATGTAGATCTCGCACAGATCATGGAGTGAACCCGAAGGTGATCTTGCACAGATCGTGCAGTGAACCCGAAGGTGATCTTGCACCAATCGTGGAGTGAACCCGAAAGTGACCTCTCATAGATCGTGGAGTGAACCCGAAGGTGATCTCTCACAGATCGTAGATTTCACATAACCATCAAAAGATGATCTCTCACAAATCGTGGAGTGTTTGTAAATCATAGATTACTCCTGCAGAGTGACCAAACACTGAAAATTCATGCGCCCGACTTACTAATCATTGATTAAATCTTTACAAAAACTTATTAAAGTCTGTCCAAGGGTGATTGATCCATGAATTAGGAGGACTAAAGAGAATAATCATGGTAGAATCCAACGACTATCACCATGTTAGGAATTGGCATGATGTAGTAATTCAGATATATTAAGCAAACCAAAGAAGGCTGGACAAAAGAGTCACCCTGTTAATAACAAATAATTACATAAACAATTCAGGCCAAATGGACTGTAATAATTCTGAATAGTAGAATGTTACAGAGATTAATTATTAGGATAGCTTATGATTAATGTAGGTTATCCGAAGAGCAAAATCGTAGAGTTAAATATTAAGTAGCAGTTCAGGCAAGTTTCCTATCTTCATTTGATTTTGATATTGAATGCAAGTTCCCTAACTTGCACAACTCTGTATATTTTGCAAACCTTATTTCAATTGTGCAAGCTTCTAAATATTGTTATACCATTATATATTTGAGCAAATATACTTAGGTTATAAACCTTAAGAGCGAGAATCCTTAGACTATAACCTTAGAATAACTTAGAAGAACTTAGAGATAGAAGGACATAAAACTGATGTAGAGTTTTCCTAGAGACTGAGTGTGTTATGAAATATATTTTCATTCTATATAATGAACTTATGTTTTATTTAACATTCTAATGGAGTTTGTTGTTCGATTGTCGTGTGGTTGTGGTTGTAGGATGACTGACTTTAGAGAGCCTAGTAGGATTTCCAAGGACAAGCCACGTGATATACACGTAGTGTATGAGGCACCTTTGGTAGCCGAACCCGAGCAGGAAGTAGTACCATCCGAGTTTAACGATGAGGATGAGATAGAGGTGGAGTCAGATCCCGAGGAGGAACATATGGAGGACGAGCCCGTGAAAGATTCTGACAAGGCTACGTTCGAGGATAGGATGCTAGGAGAGTATGAGAAGCGGATTTTGGAGTTAGATTATCGAGTGGAGGAGCTAGAGACTGAGGCTCAGGAGAGAGAGACTGAGTTGCAACAACTGAGGGATGAAGACCATAAAAGAAAATTGGAGATGCAAGATATGAAAGTGGAGATTGCCTACCGCAAGGAAGCTGGAATTCAGATGGGAACCTTGTTTTACCGTTCGATAGCTAGGAACATAGAACTAGTAGGTGAACTGAGCTAGAAGAGTCCGAGCAGAGAGAATTGAGTGAGAAAGTTAAGAAGGAGGCTATTCGCACTGAACTGGAGCTGGAAGTCATGGAGATAATTCACTACAAGGAAAAGTGGGAGGAAGCCAATAGTAGAGCTCAGGACTTAGAGGATAAGACTAGGTGCAAGATGAGGAAGATGAATCGAATAGGCTATACTTTTTGCACAGCTATGGAAAGGTTGATAGATGGTATGTACCATTATCCAGTGGGGCAGGGACAGACCCGTTACACATTGAGTAGAGACATGATGGCTCACATGACTCAGATGGAGTACCAGAGCGCCGTGGAGCGCGGGATGTTAGGTTGAGACTTATTAGTCTAGTAGTAGTAGTAGTTATTTCTACGTAATGTATATATTGTGATATAATCCTAATCTTTTGTATAAGATATGGGATGGTTATGTAAACCCCGAGTAGGCTTCTATTAGAGGGATACTAGGTTAGTGTTTTCCCCATCTTTTTTGATATTAGGGGATAGATGTTGACATTTATAGAAGTATGCTAGGAATGATAATATCGATGTAATGATTTGGCATATGAATATAAATGTCCTATTTTAGAAAACGTGTTATAAAATTTTATTCCTTTGGCATTAAGGAAATACTTAAGTAATATAATTAGATAATAAGAATAAAATTTTGTGATGCAGATAATGGCGCACAGGCGTAGACTAACTGAACCAGGGGAGTTGGTTAATAACGAGAGAGAGCAAGAAGATCCTTTATAACGACTAGTTAACTTGTTAGGAGAAGCCCTTCGGGGAAGGAACAATGAACCCGTTCACCCCAATCCACATGTGGTTCTGGTGACAAACTTTAAAGACTTTAGGAGCTGTAGGACCTCTGGAATTTGCGGGTACTACCAGCCCTACTGAGGCGCAGACGTGGATTAATGATAGAGAAAGCCTTCGCCATTGCTCGTGTGGGTGAAGACCAGAAGACTGTGTTCGCTACCTACATGATGAAAAGTGAAGCAAATTATTGGTGGTAGGCCAATCAACAGAGAGCGGGAGAAGGAAGCAAAGCCTGGGATAGGTTTAAGACTTTGTTCTTCTAGAATTACTTCCCAAAGAGCATGAAGAATAGGATGGAGGTGAAGTTCCTAGAACTAAAGCAAGGGGAGATGACGGTGGCGCAATATGCGGCTAAGTTCAATGAGCTTGCCCAATTTGCAACACATCAGGTAGAGGCTGAAGAAAGGAAAGCCAGTCGCTTCGAACAAGGACTGAAACCTTGGTTGTTCAATAAGGTGTCAGTTCTCCAAATTGACTAACTCTCCACACTATTGGAGAAGGTCATCATTGGGGAAAGGGGTAGTGAGGGCTTGAGTCAGTTCAACAAGCAAAAGAAGAACAAGAATACCGGAGGGGAGAGCCGTGGAGGAAGTAGTATTGGGGGAAGCAATCTGGGAAAGAGAAAATGGGATAACAATAACAACAACAACAATAATAGAAATAAAAATCAGTCGAGAAATTATTTAGGAGGGTTTAAGAAGAGAGCTGAGGGATGCCCGAGGTGTGGAAAGAACCACCAGGGAGAATGCTGGAAAGGATGCATTGTCTGCTGCAACTGTGGTCAGGAGAGGCACATTTCACCGAACTGCCCAAACCCAAAGAAGATCAATGGATGCTTTGCTTGTGGCTCGACTGAGCATCAAATCAAATACTTCCCGAAGAAAGGAGGCAGTAGAGGAAGCGGCCAACAAGGAGGAGGCAACAAGATGATGATCGAAGGACCGACACAATCCGACCGACCAACTGCCAGAACCTTTAACATGACTGTCCAGGATGCAGTAGCTGTGAAGGACGTGGTTTCAGGTATTATCCCAATTAATAATATAAATGCATATGTATTATCTGATTCGGGTGCTACCTGTTCATTTATGTTTGAAGAATTTGCTAGTCGATTAAACTTACCCCCAAGAACGATTAGGAATTCCTCTGAACATAGAAGTTGCGAATAAGGAAGTAATCCCCGTAGAGTTCGTATACCGAAATTGTTGCGCAACCATTAGAGATCACGAACTAAGCATAGAATTAATTCAAATTAGATTGGGAGAATTTGATGTGATACTGGGAATGGATTAATTGTATAACCATGAGGCGATAATTGACTGTCAAAACAAAAGTGTGAACCTTCAGACTCCGAATCGGTCTAAGGTGGTGTTTTATGGTAGCTCATCGGTTAAGCAATCATGTTGTTTTACGATGATGCAAGGCAAGAAATTGTTAAGAAAAGGATGTGTAGGTTACTTAGCTTACATTATAGATACTCAGAAAAAGGGAGTATAAATGAAGGATATATCCGTAGTGAGAGAATTTCAATACATATTTCTTGATGATCTGCCTGGTCTTCCGCTAGACAGAGAAATCAAATTCGTAATAGACTTAGCACCAGTAACTGCACCTAAGTCAAAAGCGCCATCTCGTATGGCGCCAGTAGAAATAAAGAAATTGATAATACAATTGCAAGAATTGCTAGATAAGGGTTACATACGGCCGAGTGTGTCTCCTTGGGGAGCACCAGTGTTATAAGAAGAAGGACGGATCGATAAGGCTCTCTATCAATTATCGAGAATTGAACAGATAATGATCAAGAATAGATATCTGTTACCGAGGATAGACGACCTTTTCGTCCAATTGAAGGGAGCGAAGTGTTTCTCAAAAATAGACCTACAAACGGGTTCTCACCAGTTGGAGGTACGGAATGATGACATAGCAAAAACGGCGTTTCGAACCTGTTATGGGCACTACGAGTTTTTGGTAATGTCATTCGAATTGACTAATGCTCTGGTAGCATTCATGGACTTGATGAACCTAGTTTTCAAGCCATATTTGGATAAATTCGTAGTAGTTTTCATCAACGACATCTTGATTTACTCAAAGACCAAGGAAGAGCAAGCCAAGCATCTGAAGATCGTTTTGGAATCGCAAAGGAGAGAGAAAATATATGCAAAAATTTTAAAATGTGAATTTTGGATGGAGAAAGTCTAATTTCTAGGACACGTGATTGACAAGGATGGGATTTTAGTAGATCCTGCGAAGGTAGAAGCATTAAGTAATTGGGAACAACCAAAGACACTAACGAAAGTAAGAAGTTTCTTAGGGCTAGCTGGGTACTATCGAAGATTTATCGAAGATTTTTCTAAGATAGTGACCCCATTGACCAATCTAACGAGGAAGACCGTGAAGTTCGTATGGACAGAGAAATGCAAGGCAAGTTTTCAGGAGTTAAAGAAGAGGTTGAGCGAGGCGCCCGTATTATCATTGCCAGATGATGCGGAAGGTTTCGTGGTATATAGTGATGCATCGTACAAGGGACTTGGCTGTGTGCTAACTCAGCATGGCAAGGTCATTGCGTATGCATCACGGCAATTGAAGAATTACAAAAAACGATACCCTACTCATGACTTAGAGTTAGCGGCAGTAGTTTTTGCGTTAAAGATTTGGAGACATTATCTATACGGAGAAAAACGTGAGATATACACGGACCACAAGAGTCTGAAATATATTTTCACACAAAAGGAGTTGAACATGCGACATAGGAGGTGGTTGGAATTGATCAAGGATTATGACTGCGAGATTCTTTATCACCCAAAAAAGGCAAACGTAGTTGCCAACGCACTGAGTAGAAAGGGAAGGGAGAAATTGTTCAAGTTAACAACTCAGGAGGAGTTAATAAGAGAAATAGAGAAATTGGAAATAGAAGTGAAGGGACCTGGAAGGTCTGAAGAAAAAGCATTTGTAATGGAAACTCGTCCAACATTATTGGATAGAGTAAATAAATCACAAGAGAAGGATGAAGAATGCGAGAAGATTAGAAAGAGAATAGTAGAAAATGAAGAAGAAAAGTTCAAGATGGATAAGGACGGTATATTGAGATTTGAGGGACGAGTATGGGTGCCAGCCGTAATAGAGCTGAGAGAGGAAATCTTGCACAAAGCACACAATACGACGTATTTTGTTCATCGAGGAGGCACGAAGATGTACCGAAATCTTAGACAGCATTTTTAGTGGCCCAATCTAAAATGAGAGGTTACAGAGTGAGTCGGTAGATGTCTTACTTGTCAACGAGTCAAGGCAGAACACTATAGGCCGAGTGGTTTACTTCAACCATTAGAAATATCGGAGTGGAAATGGGAGCACATTACGATGGACTTCGTGGTAGGACTTCCAGTCACACAAAAAGGTTATGATGCTATTTGGGTTATCGTGGATCGACTAACGAAGACCACACATTTTCTACCGATCAAGATTCGAATTCAGTTTAAGTCAGTTAGCAAGTCTATACGCAAAGGAAATAGTTTGGCAACATGGAGTGCCAGTATCAATTATCTTCGATCGAGATCCGCGCTTCACATCAAATTTTTGGAAAAGCTTACAAGAGAGGATGGGAACGCAGTTAAGATTGAGTACCACCTATCATCCTCAGACAGACGGACAGAGTTAGCGAACTATACAAATGCTAGAAGACATGCTTAGAGCTTGCGTGATGGACTTTAAAGGGAATTAGGACGACCACCTACCCTTAGTAGAGTTCGATTATAACAATAGCTATCATACGAGTATCGGTATGCCATCGTATGAAGCTCTTTACGGGAGAAGATGCAGAACACCGTTATGTTGGGACGAAGTCGGAGAACGACAAATTTTGGAACCAGAGCTAGTTCAACAAACAGGCAATGTAGTAAAAACGATAAGAGCTAGATTGGTAGCAGCTCAAGATCGTCAAAAGAAGTACGCAGATTTGCATTGTCAGAACCGAGACTTTGATGTCGGCAATTTTGTATTTTTGAAAGTATCTCCTTGAAAAAGAAAGATACGATTCGGCAAGAAAGGAAAATTGAATCTGAGGTTCGTAGGACCATTTGAGTGTTGGGTTTGTACGAAATCGTGACGCAATCAAATTGCAAAAATTAGCGGAAGCATGGTATATCAGAGTTTAAAAAATTTCTACAAAACCATTACCCGGATTATCCTTTATGCAAATTATTAATTTAAAACGATAAATAAGAAGTTATAAAATCATACCCTCGTAGAACGAAGCTTCCACAGGTACGAGTTCAACTCCTTGTTCTTCGAGATCTCCTTGAATTTCCGAGTTAGATTCCTTCCTTTGATTAACGTTAGCCACCCAAGTGTTTGGCCTCTAGAGGTGATCCACCAAGGAAGATGAATTATCAAGAAGGAGGGTTGTTGGCTTAGTTTTCTATCCTCTATAGAAAAGGAGTACTCTCTAACAATTGAAATTGCATCAACTGATATCTATTATAAGACTCCTTTTATATAGATATTGGTCAACCCTTCTAATCCTATTAGACCTGGGATTTCTTTTAATTAATTAAACTCATTTAATTAATTTAGGCTTCCCATCACATGGGAATAATTAATTAAATTCATTTAATTAATTTGTCTCCTAATCTTATTAGGAATAAATGAGAGTACTAATATTAAATTAATTACTAAACTCTTTTATAAATTAAAATAATAATAATTGTAATAATATTAATAAGACTCCTCTTATTAATATATATTTAATATTTCTAAAATATTAATAAACATTAAGCTATTTAATTTATTCTATCACTATAGATTAAATTAATTACACTTAATGCATTATTACGATTATGCCATTACCTTCTTAAATAATTATTTTTCATTTTATGGTGTGACCCTTTAGGTTCTCCATATTAAACCGGTTGTGAATAAATCAATTAGAACAATTCTAATCTTATTTAAATAAATAAATTAAACTAATAATCTATTTAAATAAATAACATTTATTCTACAATAGGGATAAGCCTCCCTAGCGATCAACGACTTTCCAGATAATATAGATTTCAACATTAATCATAAAAGAACCTGTGAGTTAATAGTTACCATACAATTCAATCCTTCCACCATACAATGTCCCAATTAAATATAAGACATGGATTTACTGTCAAGTCTTATTTTATTTAATTATATGTATTTTGATTAGAAAATGCACAACTCCAAATAATGCAAATTAGAAACTCCTTTCTAATTTCATTTCACCTTGGCCAAGGATTCCTGGGTTGTCATTTAATGAATCACATAGGGCATATCTCCTCTTTTACTAGAGGTGGTAGATTCTTTATTGATCATTCATTATCTTCATATGTAACTCATTATACCCAAGCATACCCTATATATGCCTTAAAAGGTCTTAAGGAATAAGTCAAAGTATAATTTGTTACATACAAGATACTATGATGATCTTAAGTCCAAGGATCACTTGTACTACTATCACATTAGGAATTCCTATTGACAGGCGAGTAAATCTCCATTAGGTATTCCATAGCGAATCACGTTCAGTGAACTTATTCTCCAATAAGCACCTACATACTTGCTTTAGTGTCTCCACACAAATGATCATGAGATCAATCATCCTCATCCAATGAGCAAGCAACATATGTACCAATCTATTCGGATTTACTAATCCCCTTTTTAGTAATCCCACGATTGGGAACTATTTTAGTTTTAAAACTTTCTAAGAATTTAGATCTCATTAGCATGATCATCATCATGATTCTAAAAGCATTGCTTAAAACTATGGGTTATTTACATATTATAAAAACAGCAACATGTAGATAATTAAATGCCTTTAATAAATGAATATTTTATTAATAAATAAATAAGATTGTTTACAAAGTACGTGCTTTATCATCATACATGATTGGCTTGTATGCACACTACTATCAATCTCCCACTTGCACTAAAGCCAATCGCCATGGTATCTCATACCCATCTTCTCTAAGTGACGATCAAACTGCTGTTGTGTTAAAGCTTTAGTAAATGGATCTGCAATGTTGTCTTGAGAGTCTACACGCTCCAAGGTGACGTCTCCTCTTTCAATGATCTCCCTGATCAAGTGAAATCGCCGCAACACGTGTTTAGATTTTTGATGAGACCTTGGTTCCTTAGCCTGTGCAACTGCTCCTGTGTTGTCACAGTAAACGGGAACTGCTTCTCCAATGCTAGGAACCATACCAAGTTCAGTTATGAACTTCTTCATCCAAACAGCTTCCTTTGCAGCTTCACTTGCAGCTATATACTCTGCCTCTGTCACTGAATCAGCAACTGTTTGCTGCTTGGAACTCTTCCAACTCACTGCGCCTCCGTTCAAGGTAAAAACATACCCCGAAACAGATTTACTGTCATCTTGGTCAGTTTGAAAACTTGAGTCTGTGAAGCCCTCGAGTTTTAATTCAGACCCACCGTAGACAAGAAAAATATTCTTAGTCCTTCTCAAGTATTTTAGGATATTCTTCACTGCCTTCCAGTGCTCTTCTCCTAGATTCGACTGGTATCTGCTCGTTACACTAAGTTCATGAGCAACATCCGGTCTAGTACATATCATACCGTACATGATAGATCCTATTGCAGAAGCATAAGGGATCTTACTCATACGGGCTCTCTCCTCAGGTGTCTTTGGGGCCTGTTTCTTGGAGAGATGTATTCCATGGCTCATTGGCATGAGACCTCTTTTGGAATCTTCCATGCTAAATCTCTTTAGCATTACATCAATGTACGTTCCTTGGGATAAACCAAGCATCCTTTTAGATCTATCTCTATAGATCTTTATCCCCAAAATATAGGATACTTCTCCCAAGTCCTTCATGGAGAAGTGTTTAGATAACCAGATTTTAATCGATTGTAGCATAGGAATGTCATTCCCTATCAGTAATATATCATCAACATATAATACAAGGAATGAAACTGCGCTCCCACTAACCTTCTTATACACACATGGTTCATCGTCGTTTTTGATAAAATCAAACTCTTTGATTGTCTCATCAAAACGAATGTTCCATCTACGAGAAGCTTGCTTCAATCCATAAATGGATCGTTGCAGCTTACAAACTTGATTTGTTCCAACCTTTGAAACAAATCCCTCTGGCTGTGTCATATACACATCCTCCTCAAGTTTCCCATTGGGGAAGGTCGTTTTCACGTTCATCTGCCAGATCTCATAGTCGTTATAAGCTGCAATCGCAAGCAAAATCCGAATGGACTTGAGCATAGCTACTAGTGAAAAGGTTTCATCATAGTCAACTCCTTATCTTTGTTTGAAACCTTTTGCTACCATTCGGGCCTTATAGGTCTCTACCTTGCCGTCCGCTCCAGTCTTTCTTTTAAAGACCCATTTACACCCAATAGGATTAATGCCTTCAGGTGGTGAAACCAAAGTCCATACTTTGTTTTCATACATGGAGTCCATTTCGGATTTCATAGCTTCAAGCCATTTTCCTGAGTCTTTATTACTCATAGCCTATTCGTAATTCAATGGATCATCATCATTCATGATGTGTACCTCATCGTCATCCTCTATAACGAATCCATACCTCTCAGGTATCTTCGGTACTCTTCCAGATTTACGAACAGGGTGTAGTATAGTAGGTTCTTCTACTTGGTCAGGTACCTGACTTTGATCCGTGATAATTTGTGGTTCTTGAACTTCTTCAAGATATATCTTACTCCCACTGATCCCTTCATGGATAAACTCCTTTTCCAAGAAGGCAGCATGTTTCGTAACAAACACCTTTTGATCAGTTGGATGATAGAAATAATACCCTAAAGTTTCTTTAGGGTATCCCACAAATCTACACTTATCGGATTTAGTCTGTAGCTTATCATTTTCAAACTTTTGACATAAGCTGGGCAACCCCAAGTCTTAGCATGCTTAAGATTTGGTTTCCTCCCCTTCCACATCTCATATGGAGTCTTTGGGGCAGATTTGGTAGGTACCTTGTTAAGTAGGTATGCAGCCGTTTCTAGGGCATATCCCCAGAAGGAAATTGGAAGGTCGGTAAAACTCATCATGGATCGAACCATGTCCAACAGTGTTCGATTTCTCCTTTTAGATACTCCATTTAACTGTGGTGTACCTGGAGGAGTCCATTGTGAGATTATACCATTTTCTTTGAGACAATTGAGAAACTCACCGCTTAAGTATTCTCCACCTCGATCTGATCGAAGTATCTTTATACTCTTGCCCGTTTGTTTCTCTACTTCACTTTTGAACTCTTTGAACTTTTCAAATGATTCTGACTTGTATTTCATTAAATACACATATCCAAATCTTGAGTGATCATCAGTGAAAGTAATAAAATAAGAATACCCACCCCGTGCACTTGTTGTCATAGGTCCACAAACGTCTGTGTGAATCAATGCCAACAACTCTGTAACTCTTTCTCCTTTTCCACTAAAAGGAGATTTAGTCATTTTACCCATGAGACAAGATTCACAAGTTGGATATGATTCATAATCGGATAGCTCTAGGAGCCCATCCTTATGCAACTTGGATATTCTTGTTTCATTGATATGACCGAGTCTACAGTGCCACATGTAGGTATAATTAATATTATCTCTTTTCCTTTTCTTAGTTTGTTCAATTTGAAATATATTTTCTTGCAAGTCAAGTATATAAAGTCCATTTCGCAAATTTTCAATACTATATAAAACATCGTCTTTATAAATTGAACAACTGTTGTTCTTTATAATAACGTCATATCTCTCCATATCCAATACAGAAATAGAAATAATGTTTCTAATAATATTCGGAATAAAATAACAATTATTTAGATAAATGGACTTGCCCCGAAGGCATTACTAAACAATAAGTCCCTACAGCTAATGCAGCAACCTTTGCTCCATTCCCCACTCGTAGGATGACCTCATCATTGCTCAGCTTTCTATTTCTGACCAGTCCCTTCACATTATTACATATGTGAGAATCACAGCCGGTATCCAATACCCAAGTAGAATTTTGACTTTCTGAAAAATTAATTTCAATCATGAACAAACCTTGATTGGAAGTCGAAGCTTCTCCAAGCTTCTTCTTTGCCAGAAACTTCTTGCAGTTCCTCTTCCAATGACCCGGCTCGTTGCAATGGAAGCACGTTCCTTTGCTAGCTGGATCAGATTTCTTTTGTTCCTTTATGTTCACTTTGCCCTTGGTCATCCGAGATCGGAAGAGCTCCTTAGATATCTCATATCTAACAGTCCTACTTTGTTCACCATACAACTCCTTGAGGTGAATCAACATAGTAGGAGCATCCATGTTTTCGTACTAACGCTGAAGCTCGTTATTCATGGATGCGAGCATGATGCATTAAGTCACAGATGCATCATCTTGCCACTTTACAATGGTGGCAATCTCTTTCTCAGAGGCTGTTTCTGGAATAGTTCCAGGGACAGGTGAGTTTAGGACATGAGAAATCTTTTCAGCAGTGAGAACTATTCTCAGATTTCTTAGCCAGTCCGTATAATTCGGCCCGGTAAGCTTATTAGCATCAAGTATGCTTCGCAGTGAAATTAGTGATTTTGACATTTTTAAAATTCTGCATGTGATAAACAACATTTTAGCAAACATTCATTTTATTAATTTTGCATACCAAAATAAATTTAGGTCTTTATTTTAAATTGGTATCTCCCACTATTTTTATCAAACTATATTACCCTCACTTATATAGTTCGGCAACATCTAATTAAAGATTTGCTAGTGAGAATAATGATCCCATTTCAAATGTATATAACCTTGTGGATATCACAACAAGCGATATACAAATAAATAGGTAGACAACTCTTGTCAATTACATCACTATATAACTTCTTTTATTTTGCCTCTTAAATCATAATGGTCAAGTGTGTGCACATCCGAACTAAAATGATTTAAGTTAAGTCCAGCCTAGCACTTCCATAAATTCAAAAAAGAAAAATGTTCGTCCTTGTGGATAGCACAACAAGACTAGATCGTTCAATTTTCTTAATAAGCATCAAATGTGATTAATTAACATCTTAAATACGCAATACTCGCCTTGTGGATAGCACAACAAGCTCATATTAAATATTTAATACTCTATTAATTTATCATGCTAGAAGGCGACGTTCGATATTCCAAATATCATTTGAACGCTTCAGACTTAATATTATTTCTTTGAGGGGTTTGTTATTATTTGTCTCATCTTGTTTAGCGCGCATGCACACACATATATATATATATATATAAAATACGCAACATTTTATTAAACATGCGAAGCATGTTTGCATAAAATATAATATATATAATATTTAGCATGCAATATAGAATATTATATTCTACCCGGATTGATTATGGACTTTTATTCTAGTTTGGTTCACTAGAGCCACCAAGTGAACCAAAAGGTCAAACCTAGGAGTGCAAGAATTTAAATTTAAATATAACTATTACATTTAAACCCGGGCTCCATAGAAACGGGTCTTTACGCGCTCCTTGCTCCTTGGTCTCTAATTTCTTCAAGATAATTCTAACTATTTCTATTACATTAAACTATTTAATTTAAATAGAAACCTTGATCAGCAGTCAAGGGGAAGTACATAGGAGGGAGATAGAATTTTACATCAAGAAATTTTTTTAGAGAAGACGAGGTACACAGACCCCATTTAATAAAACCCATTCATTCAAGCATTCAACTAAAATAAAATCCAATCACATTGGTCAAATAGTCCATAATCAATCCCCATTTATTATCATACATATCACCATATATATCAATAAATAAATATTCATCTCATGAATTAAAACAGTCCATATATATATGAGTATCATTTAATGAGCAATTTTAAATTGCATGAAATCCAATTTCAAGATTAAAATAAACTCTTTATTTTAATTATAAAATTATTTAGAATATAATATATAAATATATCATATATATATATATATATATATAAATATATCATATATATATATATAATATAAATTCACATTTATTTTTTAAAAAGAAGTCACCTTCTTTTATTAAAAGAGTCCTGCAGGTTTATTAAAAGAGTCCTTTCCTGATGGGTCATCTTCTTTTTGGAGTAAGAAAGAGACAACACCTTTTCTTTGCAGAATTCAAGATTAGCACCCCAAAAAAAAAATTTGTGATTCGTCCAAAAAAAAAAAGACATTTTTTTTTCTTAAATTTTTTTTTTTATACAATAAAATTATGTCAAATAAATTATTTTAAATATATACCCATATGTATATGAAATCAAAAATAAATTAATAATTGCATAAAGGTTTGGCTCTGATGCCACTGTTGGGTTTGTACGAAATCGTGACGCAATCAAATTGCAAAAATTAGCGGAAGCATGGTATATCAGAGTTTAAAAATTTTCTACAAAACCATTACCCGGATCATCCTTTATGCAAATTATTAATTTAAAACGATAAATAAGAAGTTATAAAATCATACCCTCGTAGAACGAAGCTTCCACAGGTACGAGTTCAACTCCTTGTTCTTCGAGATCTCCTTGAATTTCTGGGTTAGATTCCTTCCTTTGATTAACGTTAGCCACCCAAGTGTTTGGCCTCTAGAGGTGATCCACCAAGGAAGATGAATTATCAAGAAGGAGGGTTGTTGGCTTAGTTTTCTATCCTCTATAGAAAAGGAGTACTCTCTAACAATTGAAATTGCATCAACTGATATCTATTATAAGACTCCTCTTATATAGATATTGGTCAACCATTCTAATCCTATTAGACATGGGATTTCTTTTAATTAATTAAACTCATTTAATTAATTTAGGCTTCCCATCACATGAGAATAATTAATTAAATTCATTTAATTAATTTTTCTCCTAATCTTATTCGGAATAAATGAGAGTACTAATATTAAATTAATTACTAAACTCTTTTAGAAATTAAAATAATAATAATTGTAATAATATTAATAAGACTCCTCTTATTAATTTATATTTAATATTTCTAAAATATTAATAAATATTAAGCTATTTAATTTATTCTATCACTATAGATTAAATTAATTACACTTAATGCATTATTACGATTATGCCATTACCTTCTTAAATAATTATTTTTCCTTTTATGGTGTGACCCTTTAGGTTCTCCATATTAAACCGGTTGTGAATAAATCAATTAGAACAATTCTAATCTTATTTAAATAAATAAATTAAACTAATAATCTATTTAAATAAATAACATTTATTCTACAATAGGGATAAGCCTCCCTAGCGATCAACGACTTTCCAGATAATATAGATTTCAACATTAATCATAAAAGAACCTGTGAGTTAATAGTTACCATACAATTCAATCCTTCCACCATACAATGTCCCAATTAAATATAAGACATGGATTTACTGTCAAGTCTTATTTTATTTAATTATATGTATTTCGATTAGAAAATGCACAACTCCAAATAATGCAAATTAGAAACTCCTTTCTAATTTCATTTCACCTTGGCCAAGGATTCCTGGGTTGTCATTTAATGAATCACATAGGGCATATCTCCTCTTTTACTAGAGGTGGTAGATTCTTTATTGATCATTCATTATCTTCATATGTAACTCATTATACCCAAGCATACCCTATATATGCCTTAAAAGGTCTTAAGGAATAAGTCAAAGTATAATTTGTTACATATAAGATACTATGATGATCTTAAGTCCAAGGATCACTTGTACTACTATCACATTAGGAATTCCTATTGACAGGCGAGTAAATCTCCATTAGGTATTCCATAGCGAATCACGTTCAGTGAACTTATTCTCCAATAAGCACCTACATACTTGCTTTAGTGTCTCCACACAAATGATCATGAGATCAATCATCCTCATCCAATGAGCAAGCAACATATGTACCAATCTATTCGGATTTACTAATCCCCTTTTTAGTAATCCCACGATTGGGAACTATTTTAGTTTTAAAACTTTCTAAGAATTTAGATCTCATTAGCATGATCATCATCATGATTCTAAAAGCATTGCTTAAAACTATGGGTTATTTACATATTATAAAAACAGCAACATGTAGATAATTAAATGCCTTTAATAAATGAATATTTTATTAATAAATAAATAAGATTGTTTACAAAGTACGTGCTTTATCATCATACATGATTGGCTTGTATGCACACTACTATCATTGAGGTATTGAAGCGAGTGGGCGAAGTGGCATACAAATTTGCTTTACCACCCGAAGTGGAACACATCTACAACGTGTTTTATATTTCTGTGTTACGTCCATACAAGCCCGACTATAATCATGTGATATCCTATGAGCCGATTCAAGTAAAGAAATATCTGACTGACGAGGAGATTCCTGTCAAAATAATAGATAGGAAAGAGTAAACGTTGAGGAATAAGGTTATATCTTCTGTAAAAGTAGTTTGGCGAAACCACAACGCCGAGGAGGCTATGTGGGAGTTAGAGGATAAGATGAGGAGAGATTTTCCCCATCTATTTGTGTAACCTTGTACCAAATCCGAGGACAAAATTTTTATAAGGGGGGAGGATGTAATACCCAAGAATTTTATAAATAATTTTAGAATTTAAAATAAAGATATTTGCAATTATTTGTGTGCAAGTATATATATGTGTGCCATGCGATTAATAATTTTATATAAATTAAATCGAATATGAAATGATTAAGAATTATGTTGATGATAATGATAAGCTTAATTAAACTTAAGTGTTTAGCCTTGTGTGGCATAATTAATTCTTAATTGAATTAATTAACGGATGATTTAATAATATATTGGACCTATAATTATACTAAGCCCAATATGAATTAGTTACAAGTGTTAGTATATGTGGCGGAGTAATTTAGTTAGGAGTCCAATAGATATGAATTGGTAGCCCAATAAAGTTATTATACTAGTATATGTGTTTAGCCCAATGTAATTTAGCTTGAGATTAAGCCCAATGTATATTGTATGGATGGTAGATATATATATATTTATATACATGTACATGTAAGAATATGTGGAAATATGTATATAAATATATATACGTATATATGTGTATAAGAGACATGTATGCCAGCATGTGTACAAAAGAAATTAAAATGTGACTTAGGGGCAGTGCACCCTTCCCAACCAAACCTCCTCATGGCCTAAGAATACTTATTTTTTGCCTTAGATAAACTAACAAGCAAGACCAATGTGGTGCCAATGATGGTGTAGCCCAATGGTTAGTAGTACTATGAATAGTGTTAGTTGGTAGAAACTTTTCACCAACTCCGCTTTTACCCTTGGGTAATGACCAATGTTTGGACAAAAGTTTTCCTATAAATAGAGGCCCTTCTACATCTTATAAGGATTACTAGAATCATTTACTCTACATTAGAAAGAACAATATAGTGAGTTGGGAGATATAAAGAACCCAAGAGGAGCTCTTGCAGTTCGGAGGGCAAAGGAGAGAGGAAGGAAGGGACCAACCAGTAGTTACCTAGTGTTTTGTCAGTAGAACAAAGACTTCAAGAGGTACATATCCCTTTGACCCTATATTAATTTAACCTTCTGCAAGTTAGTTATGGAGTAATATGCGTACAAATAAAAGTTCGTTATGTAATCTACATGAAAAGAACGAAGAGAGAGTATAACATATCATACTAAGATGAATTTAAAAACCATATCAATAGTGAAAGAGGAACATGATACTCTATGCTAATGAATAATGCAGACCATGAAGGTTAACAGTAAGATTATGTCCGGACTCTAATATAATTAAGGAAAGGTGTTAAATTGATGAAATGTAGTGATGCTATGCCAAAGTCATTCAAATACCATACACCCATTAATCTGCATGTATCAATAATTGAATTGGAGACCAGTTCAACCCATTGAGTCTGAAAATATTATGCCTTAGTCTCCGATTGTGGTAGTAGTAACCAACAATGGTAAACTTACCTCATGATCGTAGAGTGACTCTGCAGATCGTAGAGTCCAACACCAGACCAGACCAACCATGAACTAAATCATAGACCGAACCCCAAGATCGTAGACTCACTCTCAGATCGTGGAGTAAACCAGGCTAACCATAAACCGACCCATAGACAAAATACCACGATCGCAGTATGGTCTCACCTTAATCATGGAGATCTCGCACAGATCGTGGAGTGAACCCGAAGGTGATTTTGCACAGATCGTGGAGTGAGCCCGAAGGTGATCTCGCACCAATCGTGGAGTAAACCCGAAAGTGACCTCTCACAAATCGTGGAGTGAATTCGAAGGTGATCTCTCACAGATCGTAGAGTGAACCTGACAGACAGAAGGTGATCTCTCTTAGATCGTAGAGTGCACCTGACCATTAAAAGATGATCTCTCACAAATCGTGGAGTGTTTGTAAATCATAGATTACTCCTGCAAAGCGAACAAACACTAAAAATTCATGCACCCGACTTATTAATCACTGATTAAATCTTTAAAAAATCTTATTAAAGTCTGTCCAAGGGTGATTGATCCATGAATTAGGAGGACTAAAGAGAATAATCATGGTAGAATCCAACGACTATCACCATGTTAGGAATTAACATGATGTAGTAATTCAGATATATTAAGCAAACCAAAGAAGGCTGGACAGAAGTGTCACCCTGTTAATAATAGATAATTACATAAACAATTCAGGCATAACGGACTTTAATAATTCTGAATAGTAGAGTGTTATAGTTAGGCCTACATCAACTTTTATAACTTAGCAAGGATTAATTATTAGGATGGCTTATAATTAATGTAGGTTATCCGAAGAGTAAAATTGAAGAGTTAAATATTAAGCAGCAGTTCAAGAAAGTTTCTTAACTTCATTTGATTTTGATATTGACTGCAAGTTCCCTAACTTGCACAACTCTGTATATTTTGCAAACCTTATTTCAATTGTGCAAGCTTCTAATTATTGTTATACCATTATATATTTGAGCAAATATACTTATGGATCGTATATCATTCTATGAAATAACCCTTGAGAAATATTATTCATACTCTAAAGTTTGGTTTGAAGTTAAAACTATATTATGTGAATCATGTTGCAAGCATTGAACTCATATATTGTTACGAAATGCATTATAAAGATTGTCTAAGCCATTTGTTTCGGCTAGATTAATACCATGTGTCAGAAACTATCCAAACCAATTGACTTGGTGCGGACTCTTAAAAATCTACTTAGATGAACAACCCTCATTGAAAGGGAAAATTATATAACTGTCGGGGAAACGACGTGCGGACATACTAGCATGTTTTGAATGTATTGCATAACGTAGGGTACCTTAGGCTATCACCTATTGTACTTGTTTATATTGGATTTTCAGTATAATACTGTTAATTCTAGTAAGAGTTCTTAGTCTATAGGGACTGCTCAGTGTTCATTCTTCTTAAACATCGAAATTATTGAACTTTTAAATCTTGTTGATATTTTTCAGTCCATAACGACACTTATTGAGAACTATAGATACTTCTTGTTATTCTCAAACTATTATTTACTGTTATACCCTTGAGATTCAAACTTTATAATTGTTCACCCTTATTGCTATATTACTTGCTGAGCAAATTTTAGTTAAGGAATAACAGTGTGGACCCTCAGGCAAAGATAAGGGAAAGGGCAAATCTACGGATTAACTTTAGTCCTCTATGCTAGAAGTTATTATTAAGTTGTAATAGTATTTAATTACGGTTTATGTATTAAGCTATGTTATGAATTTTATTATGTAATGTCTTAGTAACGGTTACGAGACTTTGGGACGTGAATATTTATATTAAATTAATATAAATTATTCTATTATTCTGTTGCATGAGATTTTAGTATGTCATTAGAATTAGCATGTGATGCACCGAATTCGAAAAACAAGTGTCTGAATTTGGGGGCATCACAGGTTGGTATTAGAGCATTAGGTTATAAACCTTAGGAGCGAGAATCCTTAGACTATAACCTTAGAATAACTTAGAAGAACTTAGAGATAGAAGGAGATAAAACTTATGTAGAGTTTTCCTAGAGACTTAGTGTGACACCCCCAAATTCGGTATCTTAATTTTCACAAGATTTTGTGTTCACTGTTCCAATATCATACAACTATCTACCCATAAATAATGAAATTAATTTATTAGATAAATAAATCATCATCTTACATCATCTGAAATAATAATATATCATAAATCCCAGGTTAAACTTAACCTTAAATCTCTGTTGCGGAAACGTAAATAAATAAGTCTTAAGTCATCACACATAAATCTTGAACTTTAACATTCTTAACATCAACACAAGTCTTCAACACTTGTTAGGCTTTTCCTTTGCCCTTGCTACTAAAAGGTACATCACTTCGTTCATTATTAGCTGCAATGTTATTATGCAAGAGTGAGCACGAATGCCTGCAAGTATAAAAATATGACAGAATAATAACATGCGAGTGAAAGAATTCTGAATAACAGAAAGCTCAACATTTGAATCAAGAATATTAATCAAGAGTCAAATTACTTCTCAACTTTTGAATCAAGAATATTAATCGAGAATCAAATTACTTCTGAGGGTCATTAAGACCTTGAACCGAGTCTTAGGTTGTCAAGTATATTAACCTTTTCAACCTTTAACAGTCATAAGACTATAGACTTTACTTCTCGTACTTAGGGAGATCAGCCCTTCGTACTGATACTGTGCACACTATTTTAACGCTTAAAGCATCTTCATTAATTCCCTATATTAGGGTTGTTCATCTCAGTTTAACATCAGAATCAGCACCAAATAAAGTTGATTTGGATAACTCAATAAATGATATTCAAATTGAATATTAACTTCTCAAGGTATACAATCGAATAAGTATTGTACATTTAAATGATACTTTTAAAAGAATCATGGCATCTCATGTGAAATTCTAAACTTGGATATTCAAGAGTAAGAATTTGCTCAACAATAGTAATTAAGCATAGCAATTGCTCAATTTAAAGAGTTTAGTTTAGGAAACTTGCCCAACAATAATAGTAAGTTAGGGATAGAAAACTTGTCTCGTGCGCAAGCTACAATTATTACTCACTTCTTTAATTACTCTTACCTATCACACATTTACAATATCAATTAATCACAGGTTCGATATGATTATTGATTTACAATAGTATTCTTCGAACTCATTATTAGTTTTTTTTTCAATAATGGTTCACGTTGATTAATTAACTTATTAATTAATCACATAACTTAAGTTATTAACTTGTATTAACAACTTATTACATACATAACATGTCTTCATATTTATATCACATTATTTAAACTTTACAAATAATAGTTAAAGTCACATAATTAATTTATTAATTAATCACGTAACATAAATTATTAAACTCATATTAACATCTTATCATATATACAACATGTATTCGTGTTTATTGGATTCAAAACACATTTCACAAAATTCCAACACTTAACATTTTTTTTTTCAAAATTTCAGGCCTGGCGCGGCCGCGCGCCGTTTAGCCTTGCACTCGGCGCGGCCGCGTGGCTGCGTTTTTCCAGAATTTCTGGTTCGCGAAGAACATATAAATTCGGCCACTTTCTCTAATTTCACACCAATACACTGATTAATAATGTTACCCATGAAGTATAAACTTCACAGAAACATTATATATCACCTATACCATAATCTTAACATTCCAAGTCATGTAATTATACAATTCAAGACATTAATTCTCACTGTTCTTCAAAACTTGTAAAGTTTTTATGAAAAATATATAATCTATCATTACGAATTCGTTACTACACCGAATCCGTTCATTTTAATTCCATTCTCTTTGTTTAAACATATACAATCATATTCATACGTCAATTTTAATACAATTATATGAATCAATCATGAATTTGACCCATATGGGTTATTCACCCATATTCAATACTCTATAATTTCATAAACTCAATTATTAATAAAATTACTTGGTGTGATCAATGTAAATCATGGATACATGATCCAACACATAATACTAACATATACGATCACATATATAATAACTTCACACTTTAATTTTCCAAAAACAAGTACTGACAGAGAAATTTTACAATATCGTAGAAAACTCTGTAACTTTTTGAAAAACCAATTAAGGCCAAATTATATAAAATTGATTACTTTAAAACATGTTTATACTTTAGAAAACATGTTATAATCACATACCTATACAGATAAAGCCATATCATAACCCAATTGGGAAATCCAATTTTCACAGACTTTAGAATACGTATATGAAAAACTTTGGAAAACTTAATTTTAAAAACTTTGAAAGAAGATTACCCTTTGTTAGTATGAAGATAAATCTAATACAACATTCAGGATTCCTCAAATCTCTTTCTCTCTTCTTCTTCTTCTCTCTAAAAATTTCTAAGTTTTTTTTTCTTTCTCTGACTTTGAACAAAATGAAAACAATTCCATTTAACAGAATAATATACATATATATAATATATCTGTTGTATAACAAACGGACTAACTCCCCTTAAGGCCTTGTTTGGCTACACCCTTAATTCCTTTTTCATTTATTTTAATTAACTAGTTTAGTATATAGTTAATTGTAACACTTTAATTAATCAATTAATTTTATTTAAATCAATTAAATAAAATATAATAAATTTTACATTAAATCATATTGTCACATAATTAATATTTTTATTTATTAATTATGTCAATTCATTAATTCTTTAATTAATTAAAGTAACATATGCTTATTTAATTAATTAATTTAATCAAATAAACTCAATTAAATATATTCTTTGAATTATTAAATTACTACACATTAATTTAATTAATGTAACACATATAATTAAATTAATCTACCACAAATTCATGAATTAATTATTTAACTCAATAATTAAATCATTAAAATATTTATTTATTTCAATAAATATTCAAATATCTTTACAAAATTCTCGTTCGTCACACTTAGTGTGTTACAAAATATATTTTCATTCTATATAATGAACTTATGTTTTATTTAACATTCTAATGGAGTTTGTTGTTCGATTGTCGTGTGTTTGTGGTTGTAGGATGACGGACTTGGGAGAACCTAGTGATATTTTTGAGGAGGAGCCACGTGATATACACGTAGTGTATGAGGCACCTTTGGTAGCCGAACCCGAGCAGGCAGTAGTACCATCCGAGTTTGACGGCGAGGATAGGATAGAGGTGGAGTCAGATCCCGAGGAGGAACATATGTAGGAGGAGCCCGTGGAAGATTCTGACGAGGCTACATTCAAGAATAGGATGCTAGGAGAGTATGAGGAGCGGATTTTGGAATTAGATTGTCGAGTGGAGGAGCTAGAGACTGAGGCTCAGGAGAGAGAAAGACTGAGTTGCAGCAACTGAGGGATGAAGACCATCAGAGGAAGTTGGAGATGGAAGATATAGAAGTAGAGATTGCCTACAGCAAGGAAGCGGGAATTCAGATGGGAACCTTATTTCATAGTTCGATAGCTAGGAACGTAGAACTAGTAGGTGAGCTGGAAGAGTCCGAGCAGAGGGAATTGAGTGAGAAAGCAGAGAAGGAGGCTATTCGCACTCAACTAGAGCTGGAAGTCATGGAGAGAATTCACTGCAAGGAGAATTGGAGGAAGCCAATAGTAGAGCTGAAGACTTAGAGGATGAGACTAGGTGCAATAAGACAAAGATGAACTGAATGGGCTATGCTTTTCACACAGCTATGGAAAGGTTGATAGATGGTATGTACCATTATCCAGCGGAGCAGGGACAGACCTGTTACACATTGAATAGAGACATGATGGCTCATAGGACTCAGGTGGAGTAACAGAGTGTCATGGAGCGCGGGATGTTAGGTTGAGACCTATTAGTCTAGTAGTAGTAGTTATTTCTACGTAATGTATATATTGTGATGTAATCCTAATCTTTTGTATAAGATATGGGATAGTTATGCAAACCCTGAGTAGGCTTATGTTAGAGGGGTAGTAGGTTACTGTTTTCCCTATCTTTTTTTATATTAGGGGATAGATGTTGACAATTATAGAAGTATGCTACGAATGATCATATCGATGTAATGATTTGGCATATGAATATAAACGTCCTATTTCAAAAAACGTGTTATAAAATTTTATTCCTTTGGCATTAAGGAAATACTTAAGTAATATAATTAGATAATAAGAATAAAATTTTGTGATGCAGATAATGGCGCACAGGCGTAGACTAACTGAACCAGGGGAGTTGGTCAATAACGAGAGAGAGCAAGAAGATCCTATACAACGGCTAGTTGACTTGTTAGGAGAAGCCCTTTGGGGAAAGAACAATGAACCAGTTCACCCCAACCCGCATGTGGTTCCGGTGACAAACTTTAAAGACTTTAGGAGCGTAGGACCTTTGGAATTTGTGGGTACTACCGACCCTATTGAGGCGCAGATGTAGATCAAGGAGATAGAAAAAGCCTTCGCAATTGCTTGTGTGGGTGATGACCAGAAGACTGTGTTCGCTACCTACATGATGAGAGGTGAAGCAAATTATTAGTGGGAGGCCAATCAACAGAGAGCAAGAGAAGGAAGCATAGCCTGGGATAGGTTTAAGACTTTGCTCTTCAAGAATTACTTCCCGAAGAGTATGAAGAATAGGATGGAGGTGAAATTCCTAGAACTAAAGCAAGGGGAGATGACAGTGACGCAATATGTGGCTAAGTTCAATAAGCTTGCCCAATTTGCAACACATCAGGCAGAGACTGAAAAAAAGAAAGCTAGACGCTTCGAATAAGGACTGAAACCTTGGTTGTTCAACAAGGTGTCAGTTCTCCAAATCGACTCGCTCTCCACACTATTGGAGAAGGTCATCATTGCGGAAGGGGGTAGTGAGGCCTTAAGTCAATACAACAAGGAAAAGAAGAACAAGAATACCGGAGGGGAGAGCCGCGGAGGAAGTAGTAACGGGGGAAGCAATCTAGAAAAGGGGAAATGGGGTAACAAGAACAACAACAACAGTAGAAGCAATAATCAGTCGAGAAATTATTCAGGAGGGTTTAAGAAGAGAGCTGAGGGATGCCCGATGTGACACCCCCAAATTCGGGTACTTCGTTTCCTCAGGATTTGGTGTTCACTTTCTAATATAACATACATCTACCCAATGAATAATGCAAAGTAACTACAACTTAAATTAAAATAAATAAATCTCCCTTACAATAAGGGTTACAACCTTCGTAAAATAATCCCGGGTTACTCTAACCCTGTCATGAATATAATAAAGTGCGGAAATAAAAATATAACATTCAAGTCTTATTACAATCATTCTCAATTAAATAAAACAAGTCTTCACTTGCTTTGCTTTCCCTTGCCCTTACTTGTAGAGGGAGCATCAGCGTTATCAACCTTAACTTAAATTGTTATTTAATGCAAGAGTGAGCAAACCACAGCTCACTGGAGTTTAACAATAATATATACATGAAAGGATATCTTTCACAGAATCTGAATAATATGATTTGCTTCAACAATAAAGGATTGAATAATAATTCTTTCATCGCAATTACAATTCAAAAATAGAATTTATCTGAGTGTCATAAGACCTTTGAACTCTTGTCCTAAGTAATAAATATTTCTATTTAAACCTTTAACAGTCAATAAGACTATGGACCTTAACTCGTACTTAGGGGGATCAGCCCTTTGTACCATGTATTGTGCACAAACATCTTAACGCTATGCGTAGTAACCTCCCCTAGTAAATAGGGTTGTTCAACTCAGTAATTTGAATTCAAGTCCGCACCAAAGAAAGTTTGGTTTGGATAAGCTTACAAGGCAATTTAGAATTCACGTTCATCAACTAAGGATTAGTTGAATTGACTTTCAATAATTCATTAATAAAAGAATTATGAACTAACATATGCTTTAGAATCAACTTAAAGCATTTAAAATAATAATTGTATCTTACTTGAACAATAAGTTAAGATCATTTCAATTAAATAAACAATTGTCCAATACAGAAATGGAAAGGACATTCTCAACAATGAATATATGAACTCAAGATATTGTATAGAATTAACAAGTTTAGGGTTAGAAGACTTGCCTCAAACGCAAGCTACTTAACACAATTCACGTACTTTAATACTTTCTATACACATTCAATTATAATAATCTAAATCAGTTAACACATAACTAATTCACATAGGTGGTTAACCCTCATGGTTAACTCACTCACATTAAATAAATAATAATTAACCACATAATTAATCATATCACGTACTCGTATAATTAATCGAATAACAACCACATGAATTAAATTATAATTTAAACAATTATAATTTAAATTAAACAATTCATATAATTAAATCAAATTATAATCACATCTTTAATCAAATTATAATTTTTTTTATTAAACATGTACATTAATTAAAATTTATCAACTAACTTTATGCACTCATATTAATTTAAATTATAATTTAAACTAATTACAATTTAAATTAATCAATCACTTTGGTTGCACATAATTAATTTATATTCATGCACACATCAACAATTTATAACTTACATTACTATTAATCAAGTTATAAATTACATATTATATTTTATTAACATAATACATTACTGACCATTTAACCTTTTAACATGCTTTATGAATTAACACATTAACTCCCAATATTTTACATTTTTAAAACAAATTTTCTGCCCAACTTCGAGGACCTGCGCGGCCGCGCGCAATTTGGACTTGGAAGTGGCGCGGCAGCGCCGCGACGTAGACCAGCCTGACAGTTTTCGCGAACTTTGCAGAGAAAAGCCAAATTGGCTTAATTCTCCACAACGAGTTCTCAATTCAGCCAATAATTTGAATTTAAAACTTTACAGAAACAAAGTGTAAAGCTTCTAACATGTTTTGAACACACTGATACATTAATTAACAAGATTACACGCTTAATTTTTACAAAAATTTAAAGAAAATACCAATGTCAGTGTTCTAGATGAAATTGAACACTGTGAATTTGTTTTGAAACCATTTCTCATAATTCCAATCCCAATCAACTAATTTCTAAACATAATAACATATTCCATAATTAATTTATACAAAAATCAACAATCAACATATATTTTGATTTCTATGAGAAACTTTATTTTTTCCAGACACTTCACTGTGACTTTTGAAAAACATAAATTCTCCATTTATATCATATATCTTCATGAACTAAACAACTAATTAAGCATACCATCACATATAGACATGATATGAACATAATTACATATATATATATATATATATATATATATCCATCATGTTATACAACTTCTAAAACATGTTTTCTAGAGAATAAAAATATAAGGATCATAACTTTAAAACTGGTTTTTACAACAATTATATTTTGAAAATCTTTCCATGGCATACAACTACATATGAAAACATATGAATATCATAGATACATAGTCATAATTATACAACTTCATGAAAACATAATTTGACAAGAAGAAATATGACACATAAGAATTGATTCTATGGTTAAGAGTATAATCTTACTAGCTTGAATTGGAAGAAGAGATGGAGATGATGATGTAGAGTTTTTCTCTTATATTCTCAAAGTTCTCTTCTTCTTCTCTGTATTCTTCTTCTCTGCTTCCTCTTTTCTTTCTTTGTTTTGTTTTGTAAAACTAATGAACTGATAAAATATACATATAATATATAATACAAGTAATATATAATATATGTAACTCCCATATAATAAGTATATACTAACTACTAATTATAACGTAAGTTACAAAATTCAAAAGCCAACTTGGCTTGTTTGGTTATAAGAAAATTTAGAAACTAGTTTTTATTAACTCCAAACATGGTTTAGGTAATTTAGGTTTAGCTAGTGTAAGGGCCCTGTTTGGCAATAGTCCTTTAAAGCAAAAGCAAGGGCCTTGTTTAGTAAAATCATTTAAAAACCATTTTAATACATACACTTTAATGTCACACTTTAATTAATTAAATATTAATTATCTAATTTAATTAATTAAAATCTAACATCAATTAATCACATAAAATTGCCACATAATTATAATTACTCGCTAATTATAATTCATGTAACACTTCATCACATAACTCATCTAATTTAATTCTCTCAATTAAATTAGAACTATAATATAAAATTAATATACATCAATTAAATAAATATTAAACAGTCATCTATTTAATATATAACACTTAATTAAATCACTCCATAAATCACATAATTTATTTATTTAACTCAATAAATAAATCACATAAAATATTTATTTAACTCAATAAATAATTAAAATTAAATATTAAAATCTCAATCGTTACACCTGTGACGAACAAGATTTTTGTAATTTAATTTGAACATTTATTGAATTAAATAAATATTTTTTGATTGAGTTAAATAATTAATTGATGAAATTGTGGTAGATTAATTTAATTATATGTGTCACATTAGTTAAATTAATGTGGTGAATTTTTATATTCAAAGTATGTATTTAATTGAGCTTATTTGATTAATATATTAATTAATAAGCATAATGTTATTCTAATTAATTTAATAATTAATTAGAGATTTATGATTAGACATAATTAATAAATAAGAATTTTAATTATGTGACTATGTGATTTAATGTGAATTTATGCTATTTTATTTAATTAATTTAAATAACATTATTTAATTAAATTGGGTGTGACATTAATTAACTATATAATAGTAAGTTAATTAAATTAATGGGAAAGGAAGAATATAAAGGGCAAGCAAACAAAGCCTTATTGGGGGTTGGGGTCAGTTAACCCATTATGGGATTAACGGACGACCCATGACTCCACTATTATATACGTATATCATATTAGTGGTATATCATATATCATATATTGCATTCAACAGTTAAGAAAGTAGAGAGAAAACACAAAGAGAAAAAGAGAGAAATTGAGAGAAAAGACTTGAGAATTAGTTAGAGAAGAGATTGAAGAATTTAGTTGCATCATCATCACTAACTAGCAAGGGTAATTCTTTCTCCTACGTTTTTAAATTCAAGTTCTTACAGTTTCCATTAACGTATTCTTAAAAAGTTATCTATGAATGACTAATTTGATTATTAATGCATGATATGGTTTTATATGTGTTATTATATGATCATTACATGTTTTATACCATCCATGCATGATTTAAAGTAATAAATTTCATACAATTATGCTTGATTTGATTTTACAAAAGTCAGATAGTAGAAAAGTTGTATATATGGCCATACGGCCCTTATGTACAATTTTTATACCATGAATCGATGATTTAACTTTGAATTAGCACTTGCATATGATTGTACACGTTTATACGAACAAAACGGAAGTTAAACGAACGGATTCGGTGTTATACCGAATTCATAAAGTTAAATTTCGTGATTTTCCTTCAAAACATGATAAAGTATGAAAACAGTGAAATTAGATGCCTTGGATTGTGTGATTACATGATTTAGAATGCTAAGATCATGCTAGAAATGTTGTATAATGTTTCTTTGAAGTTCATACTTCATGGGTAGCAATTAAATTGTTGTGGTAGCATTAAATGGTGAATTTTGGGCCTGGTTCTCTGTTATTCGTGAACTGCAGATTCTGAAACTGGCGTGTGGAGCTGCAGTGCCAACTTTAAGCCTAAGAGTGGGGCTGCAGCGCCAGTGGAGCTGCAGCGCCAACTTTAAGCCTAAGAGTGGGGCTGCAGCGCTAGTGGAGCTGCAGCGCCAGCTTTAAGCTTAAGATTGGGGCTGCAGCGCCAGTGGAGCTACAACGCCAGACTTAAGCTTAAAGTCCGAGCTGCAGCGCCAGTGGAGCTGCAGCGCCATTTTTAGTTCAAATGGTGGAGCTGCAGCGCCACTTGGCAATTTTGCCCAGAAATGAGATTTTAATTGTTCAAGTCCAGGAAATGTAATTGGAACCTAATGTAATAAACATGAAGACATGATTAAACATATAATAAGAGGTTAATAACTTATATTACGTGAGTAATTAATAAGTTAATTACATGACTTGAATCGTTAATTGTATAGTCCAATAACGTGGTCAAGACCGATGTGTGTGATTCGATACGTATATCGAGTTATTGATTAATGTGTATTGTGAACGTATTGATATGTAGGATTTAATAAAGAACGTGAATTATAAATTGTAGCTTGTGCAAGAGGCAAGTTTCCTATCCTTAAACTTGTTTAATATTTTGCAAGTTTCCTAAACTCAAATCTTACTTTTACATTGAGCAAGTTTTTATCCTTGTTTATTCAAGTTGAGATTTTCATATGAGATATTACTATTCCTTTAAGCATTACTTCAGTTATACAATACTTATTCGATTGTATACTCTTAATATTTATTATTCAAGTTGAATATCGTTGTTATTGTTAAACCTTATAAGACTAGAGAACCCTTATTGATTCGACTAGTCCATAGTTGATGAACATTCTAAATTCTAGAATTTTTATTGAGCTTATCCAAATCAAACTTCCTTTGGTACGGACTCTGATGTCAAACTGAGATGAACAACCCTTTAATAGGGGATTATTTACGCTTTAGCGTTGAGATATTGTGCACACTATGGTACTAAGGGCTGATCCCCCTAAGTACGAGAAGTAGAGTCCATAGTCTTATGATTGTTAAAGGTTTATAGTATAAACACTTTACAACCTTGGACATAGTTCAAGGTCTTATGACCCTCAGATGTTCTTTTGATTCCTGTTATTTATCCTCGAGTCAAAAGTTGAGTTTCTTTATTCAGATGTCTTTAATTCACTCGCATGTTATTATATTGTTGTCATATTATTATACTTGTGGGCAATCGTGCTCACTCTTGCGTAATAATAACATTGCAGTTAAGAACGAAAGGTCCGACGAGCCTTCTTCTAGCAAAGGCAAGGGCAAAGTCAACAAGTCATGAAGACTTGTTGTTTATTTTATGTGTTTATGTTTCAGACTTATGATAAAGTTGTGTAAGACTTATTTAATTGTTTATGTTTCGTATTTGAGATTTTAGGTTAAGTACGACCTGGGATTGATGTATTTATTTTTAGATGTTGTAACCCCATAAGGGGATGATTATTTCTATTTATTTCATGGTTTGTTTTTATTATGGGTAGATAGATAGATGATATTTGTGCAGTGAACACCAGATCCCGTGGAATTGAAGTACCCGGATTTGGGGGTGTCACAGGTTGGTATCAGAGCTGTAGGTTATGAACCTTAGGTGGGGGAAAACCTTAGGATAGTAGCCTTTTTAGAGATCGAGAACATAGTAATGATAACTCTTATCGAATTCTAAGAAAGATAATAACTTACCTTATGTGCTTATACTTATATATTGGAGTATCGATTAGCATCACGGAATTACTAAAACTTAAAATTGTATTTGTCAGGATGACAGATGCTGGGGAACCTAGTCAGTCCAAGGACCTTGTACCCCTAGAGGCTAGAGAGGAGGAGCCCCTAGATATCCATGTAGTCTGGGAGCAGTTAGTCCGACGAGAGCCATCCCCATTGATCACAGTCATTGGTCAGGAGCATGTACCGGTGTCTGAATCAGAGGAGGACTCTGAGGAAGAGCCTGAGGAGGTTGAGGTGCAGGCTGAGACAGCCGAAGGGGAGGAGGAAGACCCTGAAGAGTTTCCACCGAGCTCTATCAGTGCTGAGATGTATGACGAGCTGTATGACTGTAACATAGAGTTACATGATACTGTTCAGGAGGTGAGGGAGACTGTTCAGGAGTTGAGGGAGTCGTCGGTTACTCAACAGTCTACCATCAAGCAGAGGGATGGAGAGGTTGAGGCTTTTCACACACGGTTGGGAAATGTAGAGTGGGATTTGGTTCACGAGAAGGGCCAAACCGAGCAGATGTCAGAGGAAATAGAGGAATTGAAGAATGAACTAAAAGAGAAATCAGCAAGGCTGGCCATAGCAGAGGAGGCCTGGGTAAGAGAATCACGACGAGCAGATCTCGCAGAAGACAACTATTGGGCAAAGAAGGCCAAGCTTGAGGAGACGTACTCTACATTTCAGTATGCAATTGATGAAGCCCAAGATCGGGTTATGAGGTACCCAATTCAGTTCGAAGGACTACCGTCGTACATGCTAGATCGCAGGACGATGTCCCGGATTATGGAAGAAGAGCGTGGCAAAGCTGTTCGTCGCCTTAATGGGCAGTGATAGGAACATTAGATTTTTTGAAACCTATCTGGTAGTTAATAATGTAAATTCCAATGTGTTTATAAACAGAGGAATATTTTATGTTTTAAATCCTATAGATTCTTTATCTCGGGATAGTTGATGTAAATAACAGTGATGCTATCGTGTTATGTTAAAGCTTTTGATTTAATAAAATATCAGAGTTTATTTGAGATAATGTGTTGACTGATTGTGTCTAAATGTTTAAGTTAAGCCTTGGATATTTAGAGAATTGAATAAAGATCTAATAAGTGTATTTCTTAACAGAAAAATGCCGCAAAGGAGACGATCTAACCGTCAACAGGCCCAAGAAGGGTCAACGAATAACAACAACGACGCCAATGCTAACCCCGTTCAGCAGCTGGCGAACTTACTTGCTGGAGCGCTTAACAACCAACCTCAAGCTCCATCGAACACAACGTTCAAGGACTTCAAGGCGGTGGGACCGCCAGAGTTTAAAGGGACCATGAACCCGATAGAAGCTCAAACCTGGGTCATGGAGATTGAAAAAGTTTTCGACGTCGCCAGAGTCAGAGAAGACCAGAAAACCGCCTATGCAATGTTCACGCTGAAATCCAAAGCTAGTTATTGGTGGCAATAGAATAAGGTCCGGGGAGGTGAAGGTGTGATTACATGGGAGAGGTTCAATGAGATATTCTTCGATATGTACTTTCTGACCAGCTCGCAGAATTAAATGGAGGTCCAGTTCTTGGAACTGAAATAGGGGAATATGTCCGTATCACGGCAAAATTCAATAAGTTGGCTAGGTTTGCCACGTATCAAGTGTACACCGATCAGAGGAAGGCAATGAGGTTTGAACAGGGCCTGAAGCCCTGGTTGTATAGCAAAGTGTCAATGTTCCAATTGAACACTTTTGCTGGGGTGCTAGAGAAGGCCATTCTCGCTGAAGGTGGGAGTGACGCTGCTATAAAGTATAACCAAGATCAGAAAAAGAAGAAGAGTGAAGGTGAAGAAGTTAACAAGGCTAGTAGTAGCAACACGGGAGGGAGTAATAATCAGAAGAGGAGGTGGAATGATAACTCATCAACTGGGAATCAGCAAGGAGGTCAGAAGAAGAGGATCGAAGCATGTCCAACCTGCGGGAAAGCTCACCTGGGGTCTGTATGAAGGGAAAACGAGTATTCTACAATTGTGGTCAGGAAGGCCACATAGCACCTAACTGTCAGAACCCAAAGAAGGGCGCTTGCTTCACTTGCGGCTCAAAGGACCATATGGCAAGGGACTGTCCCAAGAAGGGATCTGGAGGGGCAGGATCAAGAGGGAACAGGGGAAACACCGGTGGAAGTGCTCTAACTATCACGGGACCAACCGCAACCAACCGACCAACCGCCAGAACCTTCAACATGACCGTGCAGGATGCTGTACAGTCTCGCGATGTGGTGTCAGGTATCATTCCGATCAATAAAGTTAATGCTTATGTACTATTTAATTCAGGTGCTACTTGTTCATTTATATCCGATGACTTTGCTAAGAACTTAGAACTTCCTATGGACTAGTTAGAATACCCCATGAACATAGAAATTGCGAATAGAGAAGTGATCCCTATTAAGTACGTACACAAGAACTGTAGGGTGGATATTAAGGGTAACATTATGAACGTAGATCTTATCCCGATTAGACTTGGGGAATTCGATGTTATTCTAGGAATGGATTGGCTAATCAATTATGGGGCTGTAATTGATTGCCAGAGGAAGTGTATCAACCTTATGACCCCGTCAAAGGTTATGTTTTATGGCAGCAAATCGCCTAGACATGCGAGTTGTCTGACGATGATGCAGGCCAGGAAGTTGTTAAGACAAGGATGTGTAGGATATTTAGCCTACATAGTCGATAGTCGTAAAGAAAACCCGAAAGTGGAAGATATACCAGTCGTGAGGGACTTCTTAGACGTATTTTCGGATGATCTGCCAGGACTTCCGCCAGACAGAGAGGTTGAGTTTGTGATCGATTTGGTGCCAGGGACGACTCCAATATCGAAAGCACCATACCGGATGGCTCCGGTAGAGATGAAAGAGTTGATGGTACAACTGCAAGAGTTATTGGATAAGAAGTACATCCAACTGAGAGTATCGTCGTGGGGAGCGCCGATGTTATTTGTGAAGAAGAAGGATGGGACGATGCGGCTTTGCATCGACTACAGAGAACTGAATAAGGTTACCATTAAGAATAGATATCCATTACCGAGGATCGACGATCTGTTTGATCAATTGAAGGGAGCAAGGTACTTTTCGAAGATAGACTTGAGGAGTGGTTATCATCAACTGAAGGTGAGGCTAGAGGATGTCCCGAAGACAGCATTTAGGACTCGATATGGTCACTATGAATTTCTGGTGATGTTATTTGGTCTAACGAATGCTCATGCAGCATTTATGGGCTTAATGAATGGAGTGTTCAAGCCATTTTTGGACAAATTCATGGTGGTCTATATCAACGATATTTTGGTATACTCGAAGACTAAGGAAGTACATGTAGAACATCTGAAGTTAACCTTAGAGGCGTTGAGAAGAGAGAAGTTGTACGCCAAATTTTTGAAATGTGAATTCTGGATTGAAAGAGTGCAATTTCTTGTACATGTGATCGACAAGGACAGAATTTTGATAGATCCCTCTAAAGTCGAAGCTGTGATGAACTGGGATCAGCTGAAAACACCGTCGGAAGTGAGGAGTTTTCTTGGATTGGCGGGTTATTATAGAAGATTCATTCAGGACTTTTCCAAGATCGCAACTCCGCTGACGAATTTGACTAGGAAATCGGTGAAATTCGTTTGGACGGAGAAGTGTGAGGAAAGCTTCCCAGAGCTTAAGAGGAGGTTGAGTTCAGCACCTGTGTTATCCCTTCCGGACGACACAGGAAATTTTTGTAGTTTATAGCGATGCGTCGCATAAAGGACTTGGTTGTGTGCTTATGCAAAACGGCAGGTTCATTGCGTATGCGTCACGTCAATTGAAAGACTATGAGAAGGGGTATCCGACCCATGACTTGGAATTTGCTGCAGTGGTATTTGCTTTGAAGATCTGGAGACACTATCTCTATGGGGAAAAGTGTGAAATATATACAGACCACAAGAGTCTGAAATATATTTTTACACAGAAGGACTTAAATATGCGCCAGAGAAGGTGGCTGGAGTTAATTAAGGACTACGATTGTGAAATTTTATACCATCCGGGTAAGGCTAATGTGGTTGCCGACGCCTTAAGTTGAAAGGGTCGGGAGAAATTAATGATGTTGACTGCTCAGGAGGAGCTAATTTCAACAATGGAAAAGCTGAAATTAGAAGTGAAGTATCCGATGGAGATTGATGAGAAGTTGTTTCAGATGCAAGTTGGTACAACCCTATTGGATAAAGTTAAGGAAGCCTAACTTCAGGACGAAGAATGTGAGAAGGTAAAGAAAAAGATATATGAAGGAACCGAACTGAGATTCAAGATAGACAGTGAGGGACTACTGAGATTTGAGAACAGAGTGTGGGTACCGTCAGTACCAGAGATTAAGGATGACATTTTGAGCGAGGCTCATAGCTCATGGTATTCGATTCACCCCGGTAGTACCAAGATGTACCAGGATCTTCGACAGCACTTCTGGTGGCCGAATTTGAAACGAGATGTTGCTGAGTGTGTTGCAAAGTGTCTAACCTGTCAGAAAGTGAAAGCAGAACATCAGAGACCGAGTGGTTTACTACAACCCCTGGAAATCCCAGAATGGAAATGGGAACACATTACAATGGATTTCGTGGTTGGCCTTCCGACGACTCTGAAAGGCTACGACACAGTATGGGTTATCGTTGACCGACTAACGAAATTCGCACACTTCCTTCCGATCAAAATCAGATTCAACATAGACCAGTTGGCAATGCTATATGTGAAAGAGATTATTTCGAGGCACGGAGTTTCGGTGTCAATAGTTTCTAACAGAGATCCGCGCTTCACATCGAACTTTTGGAAGCGACTACAGGAATGCATGGGGATACAGTTGAGAATGAGTACGGCTTATCACCCTTAGACAGACGGGCAGAGTGAAAGAACGATCCAGACATTGGAAGATATGTTGAGAGCATGCATCATGGATTTTAAAGGAAATTGGGATGATCACCTACCTCTTGTGGAATTCGGTTACAACAACAGTTACCACGCTAGTATTGGCATGCCGCCTTACGAAGCGTTGTACGGAAGAAAATGTAGAACTCCGCTATATTGGGATGAAGTTGGCGAGAGACAATTGCTAGGTCCAGAGTTGGTACAACAGATAGCAGAGATAGTCAAAGTGATCCGAACAAGACGGGTAGCCGCTCAGGATAGGCAGAAGAAATACGCCGATCCACACCGTAAGAACATTGAGTTTGAATCGGGTAGCTATGTGTTTTTGAAAGTCTCTCCTTGGAAAGGGAAGATCAGATTCGAAAAGAAAGGGAAATTGAGCCTGAGGTTCATTGGACCCTTTGAGGTACTGCGAAGGATTGGAGAAGTTGCGTATGAGGTAGCCTTACCTCCGGCACTCGAGAATGTCCACAACGTCTTCCATGTTTCAGTTTTACGACCCTACAAACCCGATTACAAACATGTAATTGAATATGAACCCATGCATTTTGAGAAAGACTTATCCTATGAAGAAATTCCTGTTCAAATTGTTGACAGGAAAGAGCAAGTTCTCAGAAACAAAGTTATACCTTCTGTTAAGGTAATTTGGAGGAACCACAATGCTGAAGAAGCTACGTGGGAACTCGAAGAGCATATGATGAAGAATTACCCAGATTTATTTACTTAATTTTTGTATATGCAATTCTGGGGACATAATCTTTGTAAGGGGGGAGAATGTAACGGGATGAATTTTTAATTGAACCGTGATTCTGGGGACAAAATCCTTTTAAGGGGGGAAAGATGTGACGAACAAGATTTTTGTAATTTAATTTGAACATTTATTGAATTAAATAAATATTTTTCGATTGAGTTAAATAATTAATTGATGAAATTGTGGTAGATTAATTTAATTATATGTGTCACATTAGTTAAATTAATGTGGTGAATTTTTATATTCAAAGTATGTATTTAATTGAGCTTATTTGATTAATATATTAATTAATAAGCATAATGTTATTCTAATTAATTTAATAATTAATTAGAGATTTATGATTAGACATAATTAATAAATAAGAATTTTAATTATGTGACTATGTGATTTAATGTGGATTTATGCTATTTTATTTAATTGATTTAAATAACGTTATTTGATTAAATTGGGTGTGACATTAATTAACTATATAATAGTAAGTTAATTAAATTAATGGGAAAGGAAGAATATAAGGGGCAAGCAAACAAAGCTTTATTGGGGGTTGGGGTCAGTTAACCCATTATGGGATTAACGGACGACCCATGACTCCACTATTATATACGTCTATCATATTAGTGGTATATCATATATCATATATTGCATTCAACAGTTAAGAAAGTAGAGAGAAAACACAGAGAGAAAAAGAGAGAAATTGAGAGAAAAGACTTGAGAATTAGTTAGAGAAGAGATTGAAGAATTTAGTTGCATCATCATCACTAACTAGCAAGGGTAATTCTTTCTCCTACGTTTTTAAATTCAAGTTCTTACAGTTTCCATTAACGTATTCTTAAAAAGTTATCTGTGAATGACTAATTTGATTATTAATGCATGATATGGTTTTATATGTGTTATTATATGATCATAACATGTTTTATACCATGTATGCATGATTTAAAGTAATAAATTTCATACAATTATGCTTGATTTGATTTTAAAAAAGTCAGAGAGTAGAAAAGTTGTATATATGGCCATACAGCCCTTATGTACAATTTTTATACCATGAATCGATGATTTAACTTTGAATTAGCACTTGCATATGATTGTACACGTTTATACGAACAAAACAAAAGTTAAACGAACGGATTCGGTGTTATAACGAATTCGTAAAGTTAAATTTCGTGATTTTCCTTCAAAACATGATAAAGTATGAAAACAGTGAAATTAGATGCCTTGGATTGTGTGATTACATGATTGAGAATGCTAAGATCATGCTAGAAATGTTGTATAGTGTTTCTTTGAAGTCCATACTTCATGGGTAGCAATTAAATTGTTGCGGTAGCATTAAATGGTGAATTTTGGGCCTGGTTCTCTGTTATTCGTGAACTGCAGATTCTGAAACTGGCGTGTGGAGCTGCAACACCAACTTTAAGCCTAAGAGTGGGGCTACAGTGCCAGTGGAGCTGCAGCGCCAACTTTAAGCCTAAGAGTGGGGCTGCAGCGCCAGTGGTGCTGCAGCGCCAACTTTAAGCCTAAGAGTGGGGCTGCAGCGCCAGTAGAGCTGCAGCGCCAGCTTTAAGCTTAAGATTGGGGCTGCAGCGCCAGTGGAGCTACAGCGGCAGACTTAAGCTTAAAGTCTGAGCTGCAGCGCCAGTGGAGCTGCAGCGCCATTTTTAGTTCAAATGGTGGAGCTGCAGCGCCACTTGGCAATTTTGCCCAGAAATGAGATTTTAATTGTTCAAGTCCAGGAAATATAATTGGAACCTAATGTAATAAACATGAAGACATGATTAAATATATAATAAGAGGTTAATAACTTATATTACATGAGTAATTAATAAGTTAATTACATGACTTGAATCGTTAATTGTATAGTCCAATAACGTGCTCAAGACCGATGTGTGTGATTCGATACGTATATCGAGTTATTGATTAATGTGTATTGTGAATGTATTGATATGTAGGATTTAATAAAGAACGTGAATTATAAATTGTAGCTTGTGCAAGAGGCAAGTTTCCTATCCTTAAACTTGTTTAATATTTTGCAAGTTTCTTAAACTCAAATCTTACTTTTACATTGAGCAAGTTCTTATCCTTATTTATTCAAGTTGAGATTTTCATATGAGATATTACTATTCCTTTAAGTATTACTTCAGTTATACAATACTTATTCGATTGTATACTCTTGATATTTATTATTCAAGTTGAATATCGTTGTTATTGTTAAACCTTATAAGACTAGCGAACCCTTATTGATTCGACTAGTCCATAGTTGATGAACGTTCTAAATTCTAAAAATTTTATTGAGCTTATCCAAACCAAACTTCCTTTGGTGCGGACTCTGATGTCAAACTGAGATGAACAACCCTTTAATAGGAGATTATTTACGCTTTAGCGTTGAGATATTGTGCACAGTATGGTACTAAGGGCTGATCCCCCTACGTACGAGAAGTAGAGTCCATAGTCTTATGACTGTTAAAGGTTTAAAGTATAAACACTTTACAACCTAGGACATAGTTCATGGTCTTATGACCCTCAGATGTTCTTTTGATTCTTGTTATTTATCCTCGAGTCAAAAGTTGAGTTTCTTTATTCAGATGTCTTTGATTCACTCGCATGTTATTATATTGTTGTCATATTATTATACTTGTGGGCAATCGTGCTCACTCTTGCGTAATAATAACATTGCGGTTAAGAACAAAAGGTCTTACGAGCGTTTTTCTAGTAAAGACAAGGGCAAAGTCAACAAGTGATGAGGACTTGTTGTTTATTTTATGTGTTTATGTTTAAAACTTATGTTAAAGTTGTGTAAGACTTATTTAATTGTTTATGTTTCCGCATTTGAGATTTAAGGTTAAGTACGACCTGGGATTAATGTATTTATTTTCAGATGTTGTAACCCCATAAGGGGAGGATTATTTCTATTTATTTCATGGTTTGCTTTTATTATGGGTAGATAGATAGATGATATTTGTGCAGTGAACACCAGATCTCGTGGAATTGAAGTACCCGGATTTGGGGGTGTCACAACACCTGAGGTGTGGAAAGATCCACCAGGGAGAATGCTGGAAAGGACGCAGTGTCTGCTACAGCTGTGGCCATGAAGGGCACATTTCACCGAACTGCCCAAAGCCGAAGAAGATCAAGGGATGCTTTGCTTGTGCATCAAATCAAATATTACCCGAAGAAAGGAGGCAGTGGAGGAAGCAGTCAACAAGGAGGAGGCAGCAAGCTGATAATCGAAGGACCGACACAATCCAACCGACTAACTGCCAGAACCTTTAACATGACTGTCCAGGATGCAGTAGCTGCGAAGGATGCGGTTTCAGTTATTATCCCAATTAATAATATAAATGCATATGTATTATCTGATTCGGGTGCTACCTGTTCATTTGTGTCTGAAGAATTTGCTAGTCGATTAAACTTACCCCAAGAAAGATTACGAATTCCTCTGAACATAGAAGTTGAGAATAAGGAAGTAATCCCTGTAGAGTTCGTATACCAAAATTATTGCGCAACCATTAGAGATCACGAACTAAACGTAGACTTAATTCCAATTATATTGGCAGAAATTGACGTGATATTGGGAATGGATTGGTTGTATAACCATGCGGCGATAATTGACTATCAAAATAAAAGTGTGAACCTTCAGACTCTGAATCGGTCTAAGGTGGTGTTTTATGGTAGCTCATCGCTAAAGCAATCATGTTGTCTTTCGATGATGTAGGCAAAGAAATTGTTAAGAAAAGAATGTGTAGGTTACTTAGCTAACATTATAGATACTCAGAAAAAGGGAGTAGAAATGAAAGATATATCCATAGTGAGAGAATTTCAAGATATATTTCCTGATGATCTGCATGGTCTTCCGCCAGACAGAGAAATCGAATTTGTAATAGACTTAGCACCAGGAACTGCACCGATTTTGAAAACTCCATATCATATGGCGCCAGTAGAAATGAAGTAATTGATGATACAATTGTAAGAACTGCTAGATAAGGGTTACATACGGCCGAGTGTGTCTCCCTGGGGAGCACTAGCGTTATTTGTTAAGAAGAAGGACGGATCGATGAGGCTCTATATTGATTATCGAGAATTAAACAGATAACAATCAAGAATAGATATCCGTTATCGAGTATAAACTACCTTTTCGACCAATTGAATGGAGCGAAGTGTTTCTCGAAAATAGACCTACGAATGGGTTTTCACCAGTTGAAGGTACGGAAGGAAGACATACCAAAAACGGCGTTCCGAACCCGTTATGGGCACTACAAGTTTTTGGTAATGTCGTTTAAATTGACTAATGCTCTAGCAGCATTCATGGACTTGATGAACCAAGTTTTCAAGCCATATTTGGATAAATTCTTAGTAGTTTTCATCAACGACATCTTGATTTACTCAAAGACCAAGGAAGAGCACGCCGAGAATCTAAAGATGGTTTTGGAAGCGCTAAGGAAAGAGAAAATGCATGCCAAATTTTCAAAATTTGAATTTTGGATGGAGAAAGTCCAGTTTCTAGGACACGTAAACGCCAAGGATGAGATTTCAGTAGATCCTGCGAAGGTAGAGGCAGTAAGTAATTGGGAACAACCAAAGACACTAACAGAAGTAAGAAGTTTTTTAGGGCTAGCTGGGTACTATCGAAGATTTATCCAAGATTTTTCTAAGATAGTGATCTTGTTGACCAATCTAACGAGGAAGATCGTGAAGTTCGTATGGACGGAGAAATGAGAGAAAAGTTTTCAGGAGTTGAGGAAGAGGTTGAGCGAGGTGACCGTATTATCATTTCCAGATGTTGTGGGAGGTTTCATGGTATATAGTGATGCATCGTACAAGGGACTTGGTTGTGTGCTAATGCAACATGGCAAGGTCATTGCGTATGCATCACGACAATTGAAGGATTACGAAAAATGATACCGTACTATTGACTTAGAGTTAGCGGCAATAGTTTTTGAGTTAAAGATTTGGGGACATTATTTGTACGTGAGAAAAATGTGAGATATACACGGACCACAAGAGTCTGAAATATATTTTCACACAAAAGGAGTTGAACATGAGATAGAGGAGGTGGTTGGAATTGATCAAGGATTATGACTGCGAGATTCTTTATCACTCAAAAAAGGCAAACATAGTTGCCAACGCACTGAGTAGAAAGGGAAGGGAGAAGTTGTTCAAGTTAACAACTCAGGAGGAGTTAATAAGAAAAATGAAGAAATCAAAAATAGAAGTGAAGGGACCTGGAAGGTCTGAAGAAAAAGCATTTGTAATGGAAGTTCGTCCAACATTATTGGATAGAGTAAAGAAATCGCAAGAAAAGGATGAAGAATGCGAGAAGATAAGAAAGAGAATAGTAGAAAATGAAGAAGAGAAGTTCAAGATGGATAAGGACGGTCTATTGAGATTTGAGGGACGAGTATGGGTGCCAGTCGTAACAGAGATGAGAGAGGAAATCTTGCACGAAGCACACAATACGACGTATTCTGTTCATCCAGGAGGCACGAAGATGTACCAAGATCTTAGACAACATTTTTGGTGGCCCAATCTAAAATGAGAGGTGGCAGAGTGCGTCAGTAGATGTCTTACTTGTCAACAAGTCAAGGCAGAGCACCAGAGGCCGAGTGGTTTACTTTAACCATTAGAAATATCAGAGTGGAAATGGGAGCACATTACGATGGACTTCATGGTAGGACTTCCAGTCACACAGAAAGGTTATGATGCCATTTGGGTTATCGTGTATCGACTAACAAAGACCACACATTTTCTACTAATCAAGATTCGATTCAGTTTAAATCAGTTAGAAAATCTATACGCAAAGGAAATTGTTTTGCGACATGGAGTGCCAGTATAAATTATCTCCGATCGAGATCCGCGCTTCACGTTAAATTTCTGGAAAAGCTTGCAAGAGTGGAAGGGAACGCAGTTAAGATTGAGTACTGCCTATCATCCTCAGACAGACGGACAGAGTGAGCACACTATACAAATGCTAGAGGACATGCTTAGAGCTTGCGTGATGGACTTTAAAGGGAATTGGGATGACCACCTACCCTTAGTAGAATTCGCTTACAACAATAGTTATCATGTGAGTATCAGTATGCCACCATATGAAACTCTTTACGGGAGAAGATGCAGAACACCGTTATGTTTGGATGAAGTCAAAGAACGACAAATTTTGGGACCAGAACTAGTTCAACAAACAGCCGATGTAGTAACAACGATAAGAGCCAGATTGGTAGCAGCTCCAGATCGTCAAAAGAAGTACGCGGATTTGTATCGTCAAAACCGAGACTTTGAAGTCGGTAGTTTTGTATTTTTGAAAGTATCTCCCTGAAAAGGAAAGATACGATTCCGCAAGAAAAGGAAATTGAGTCCGAGGTTTGTCGGACCATTTGAGTTATTGAAGCGAGTGGGCGAAGTAGCGTACAAAGTAGCTTTACCACCCGAACTGGAACACATCCACAATGTGTTTTATATTTCTGTGTTACGTCCATACAAGCCCGACAATAATCATGTGATATCCTGCGAGCCGATTCAAGTAGAGAAGAATCTGACTTACGAGGAGATTCCTGTCCAAATAATAGATAGGAAAGAGCAAACGTTGAGGAATAAAGTTATATCTTCTGTAAAAGTAGTTTGGCGAAACCACAACGCCGAGGAGGCTACGTGGGAGTTAGAGGATAAGATGAGGAGAGATTTTCCCTATCTATTTGTGTAACCTTGTACCAATTTTGAGGACAAATTTTTTTTAAGGGGGGGTGGGAGGATGTAATACCAGAGAATTTTATAAATAATTTTAGAATTTAAAATAAAGATATTTGCAATTATTTGTGTGCAATTATATATATGTGTGTGCCATGCGATTAATAATTTTATATAAATTAAATCGAGTATGAAATGATTAAGAAGTATGTTGATGATAATGATAAGCTTAATTAAACTTAAGTGTTTAATAATTTTATATAAATTAAATTGAGTATGAAATGATTCAGAAGTATGTTGATGATAATGATAAGCTTAATTAAACTTAAGTGTTTAGCCTTGTGTTGCATAATTAATTCTTAATTGAATTAATTAACGGATGATTTAATAATATATTGGACCTATAATTATACTAAACCCATTATGAATTAGTTACAAGTGTTAGTATATGAGGCCGATTAATTTAGTTAGGAGTCCAATAGATATGAATTTGTAGCCCAATAAAGTTATTATACTAGTATATGTGTTTAGCCCAATGTAATTTAGCTTGAGATTAAGCCCAATGTATACTGTATGGATGGTAGATATATGTATTTATATATATGTACATGTAAGTATATATGTGGAAGTATGTATATAAGTATATATACATATATATTTGTATAAGAGACATGTATGCCAGAATGTGTACAAAATAAAATAAAATGTGACTTAGGGGCAGTGCACCCCTCCCAACCGAACCTCCTCATGGCCTAAGAATACTGATTTTGTGCCTTAGATAAACTAACAAGCAAGACCCATATGGTGGCAATGATGGTGTAGCCCAATGACTAGTAGTACTATGAATAGTGTTAGTTGGTACAAACTTTTCACCAACTCCACTTTTACCCTTGGGTAATGACTAATGTTTGGACAAAAGTTTTCCTATAAATAGAGGCCCTTATGCATCTTATAAGGATTTCTAGAATCATTTACTCTGCATAAAAAGAAAAATATAGTGAGTTGAGAGATATAAAGAACCCAAGAGGAGCTCTTGCAGTTTGGAGGGTAGAGGAGAGAGGAAGGAAGGGACCGGCCAGTAGCTACCTAATGTTTTGTCAGTAGAAGGAAGACTTCAAGAGGTACACATGCCTTTGACCCTATATTAATTTAACCTTCTGCAAGTCAGTTATGGAGTAATATGCATACAAGTAAAAGTTCGTTATGTAAGCTACATGAACCGAACAAAAAGAGAGTATAACATATCATACTAAGATGAATTTAAAAACCATATCAGTAGTGAAAGAGGAATATGATACTCTATACTAATGAATAATGCAGACCATGAAGGCTAATAGTAAGATTATGTCCGGACTCTAGTATAATTAAGGAAAGGTGTTAAATTGATGAAATGTGGTGATGCTATGCCAAAGTCATTCAAATACCATACACCCATTAATCTGCATTTATCAATAATTGAATTGGCGACCAGTTCAACCCATTGAGTCTTGCAATATTATGCCTTAGTCTCCGATTATAGTAGTAGTAACCAACAATGGTAAACATACCTCACGATCATAGAGTGACTCTGCAGATCGTGGAGTCGAACACTAGACCAGACCAACCATGAACAAAATCATAGACCGAACCACACGATCGTTGACTCGCTCTCAGATCGTGGAGTAAACCAGGCTGACCATAAACTGACCCATAGATGAAACACCACAATCGTATTATGGTCTCACCTTAATCATGGAGATCTCACACAGATCGTGGAGTGAACCCGAAGGTGATCTCGTACAGATCATGGAGTGAACCCGAAGGTGATCTCGCACAGATCGTGGAGTGAACCCGAAGGTGATCTCGCACCAATCGTGGAGTGAACCTGAAAGTGACCTCTCACAGATTGTGGATTGAACTCGAAGGTGATCTCTCACAGATTGTAGAGTGAACCTGACATGCAGAAGGTGATTTCTCACAGATCGTAGAGTGCACCTGACCATCAAAAGATGATCTCTCACAAATCGTGGAGTGTTTGTAAATCGTAGATTACTCATACAGAGTGACCAAACATTGAAAATTCATGCACCAGACTTGCTAATCACTGATTAAATATTTACAAAAACTTATTAAAGTTTGTCCAAGGGTGATTGATACATGAATTAGGAGGACTAAAGAGATTAATCATGGTAGAATCCAACGACTATCACCATGTTAGGAATTGGCATGATGTAGTATTTCAGATATATTAAGCAAACCAAAGAAGGCTGGACAGAAGAGTCACCTTGTAAATAATCGATAATTACATAAATAATTCAGGCCTAATGGACTGTGATAATTCTGAATAGTAGAGTGTTACAGTTAGGCCTACATCAAATTTTATAACTCAGCAGGGATTAATTATTAGGATGACTTATGATTAATGTAGGTTATCCGAAGAGCAGTTCCCTAACTTCATTTGATTTTGATATTGAATGCAAGTTCTCTAACTTGCACAACTCTGTATATTTTGCAAACCTTATTTCAATTGTGCAAGCTCCTAATTATTGCTATACCATTATATATTTGAGCAAATATACTTATGGATCGTATATTATTCTGTGAAACAACCCTTGTGAAATATTATTTATACTCTAAAGTTTGGTTTGAAGTTAAAACTATATTCAGTGAATCATGTTGCAAGCATTGAACTCATATATTGTTCCTAAATGCATTATAAAGATTGTCTAAGCCATTTGTTTCAGCTAGACTAATATCATGTGTCAGAAAGCTATCCAAAGTAATTGACTTGGTGTAAACTCTTAAAAATCTACTGAGATTAACAACCCTCATTGAAGGGGGAAATTATATAACTTTCGGGGAACTGACGGGCGCACATATTAGCATGTTTTGAATGTTATGCATAACCTAGGGTACTTTAGGCTGATCACCTGTTGTAATTGTTTATATTAGATTTTTAGTATAATACTGTTAATTTTAGTAAGAGTTCTTAGTCTATAGTGACTGCTCAGTGTTCATTCTTCTTGAACCTAAAAATTTTTGAACTTTTAAATCTTGTTGATATCTTTCAGTCCATAGCGACACTTATTGAGAACTATAGATACTTCTTGTTATTCTCGAACTATCATTTACTGTTATACCCTTGAGATTTGAACTTTATAATTGTTCACCTTTGTTGCTATATTACTTGCTGAGTAAATTTGTTGCTCATTCTTACTTTTCTTAAACATTTCAGTTAAGGAAGAACAGTGTGAACCCTCAAGCAAAGATAAGGGAAAGGGCAAAGCTATGGATTAGCTTTAGTCCTCTATGATAAAAGTTATTATTAAGTTATAATAGTATTTAATTACGATTTATGTCTTAAGCTATGTTATGAATTTTATTATGTAATGTCTTAGTAACGAATACGAGACTTTGGGACGTGAATATTTATATTAAATCAATGTAAATTATTCTATTATTCCGTTGCTTGAGATTTTAGTATGTCATTAGAATTAGCATGTGATGCACCGATTTCGAGATACGAGTGTCTGAATTTGGGGGCGTCACACAACTCATGATGAAGCAAAAACTCGACTTAGTAGAATAGGACTACAAAAATAATGTCCTCCCATGTGCTAGCACATGCCACCGTGTGTTCTCCCATGTCCCCCACATGCTAACATGGGTCATGCATTGCCCCATAGGTTTAAACCACCCGTTTACCTGCCGGTTTGACCCACGGGTTTAAATTCTTAGATTTAATTCAAATTAAATATATTTACTTCGTATAAAATCCGTATTATACGACGTATTAATTCTCGTATCCTCCTCGTATTATACTCGTATAATAACTCGTATTCATTCTGTATAATAATTATTTATTATTATACGTAATCAATTTAATCATTGATTTTACTTTCCCTAATGCATAGGATTTTAAGTCCCTATACGAAAACTTCGCGAGCCATAAATAAAATATTATTACATGTTCCATCTCGTCTCAAAATCCTATCATTACACGTTTCTCGGAATTTCAAAATAAATTTCTGAACAGAAACAGATGAATAGTGATTTTCGTCATTTTCTTCCCGAGAAAACTTTTCTCGAGTAACTTAACTTTTCACGATATATTACCGTCAAATCTTTCGACAGAATGCCATTCCGACATTCCGAACTCTAGAACGAGCTTAGGGTTCCACTAACCCTAATCTTTAGGGTCAAACCCTAACCCTTAGGATTTTATAAATAGTGCCTATTTTGTCTTTTTCTCAGAAATATTTTTATTCCCGAAAATCTTTTATTTTCGTCTTGAAAAATCAGACTAGTTCATTCTAGCTCGTAGCCAGAATCCTTCCCATTTCTAGTCATCCTATGTCATAGAATGATTAATAACCATATATCACAAAATATAATCAATAAAATACCTTTTATTAATTATTAATTCTTTAATCTTAATTTTCTGGATAATCCGATTTTTTGGGTTGTCACATTCTTCCCTCCTTATAAAAATTTCGTCCTCGGAATTTTCCAAACCACATCCATACCCGAATGCATTATCCTTACAACCCTTCAATGAAGAGTTAACCTTAACTCTTCTTATTTATGTTAAAAAATCTCAACATACAATTCAGTTAGGTATTTACCTAGTCATTCCTTCTTATTTTCTCTTCTACATCCTCCCCCCAAGGATCATTATCTTGTTATAGTTGTCCGATGATACATATCCTGACAACTATACTTCTAAAATCTCGGGTTATCACATTCACCCCTTCTTCTAAAAATTTCGCCCTCGAAATTGTTGCTATAACCTTTTTCTCAACTTCTCATTATAGAAGTCATCATCCATTGTTCATTTAAGAACATTTCATATGTTGCCTTTATATTTATAAAGGAACATCCCTGCACTAAGGCCCCATACTTCTCATCTTCCCCCATTTAGTAATCTTCACAATCTACACACTAATTATGAAGGTTGAACCAATGACAAGGAATATATAAGATTCCTTTAAAACATTTTGCTGAGGGGTCCTAGAAACCATGAACCATTGAACTTGATTTGTTAGTATTTACAGAGAACCAATTCCTTGTCGGTCAGTTTACAATCACAAAGAATGTAAACTACCTCTTCCGGTACATTAGGTGATCAACCTATTGTACAACCCCAAAACGGTAGGTTTGTCCACCTCAGACTTATTTGTCAAATTCTGCACCAAAACAATTTGGCTTGGGACAACTTCTTAAAGAAAGCTTAATTTCTTTTAAACATGATAAACCATTTTTCTAGCCAAATCAAATAGCTTAGACCATCTAATAAATTAGACTCCAACTTGAAACAGTCGTCTAGTCAATCAGTTGACATAGACTTCTCTTTTAAAATTCTTTCACAATAACTCAAAACGTGTAATAACGTCGTGATACCGTACTGATTCACAGCACGTTGAGGACTTTGCCATTTTCTGACTTTGTCATACCACATACTGTCATACACTTCAAGGTATGTTCAGATGTAATAATAACTCCGTTTTTTTACCACCTATGCATCAATTGCATTGATGATATAAAATTCATTTTGATATTTCAAATCAAACTCTGTCTAACCAAAATGATTAGCATAGACATACAAAGAATATCACTTTTAAAAATCATTAGTTTCCAAAAGTTGAACCCAATATTTTAGATCCAAAGACATACACATCCGCACGATGTGAATAATTTCGAAATCTAGCATAGCTAGAAAACTTGGAATTTTCTACTTCTGCTTCTTTTATTGTCATACTTGCGACAATATTAACCTCTTCTAGCACGTTAAGTGCTATCTATACTGAAAATAACTTATTTTCAATCTAAACTTCCGATATCTTAGTATAGTTCATCAACTTACCACACTTTATATGTTTAGGAACTTTCCACAATCATATATGTTTAAGAACTTATCTTCGCAGTATGTAGTCCAAGAACAAATCAAGGACTGTCCATACGCTAAGGGCTCAGAAACATAGCATACAACTATGAGTCACAAACTTTTCATAAGTATGAGTTTAAAGAACTCGCATCTAACTTAATACATTCTACTATCTAATATGCACATGAGAAATGATTCACCCTCTCGTCATACACACATCGACAGCATGACATTACTATTCCAATGATTATCACTGTAATAGACTGAGTGGTTGTTACACCAAAGCACAAACTCTTGCCCATAATAAAAGTTCACATAACTCAACTATCACATGAGTCCTCAATTAAAATTTACCACCCTCAAACTTTCTCTTGACTTACAACGAATTTTCTTTAATTCGTATACTATCCATTACAACCCTACCGAGTTCTTTCCTTTGTACCATCTCACAGTACCTTTTCATTATAGCAATTAGCTATAACTCATTCATCGTTTAACAGGAAACCTGTTCTTACGGTTTAATGAGATCATGTAGTGATCTCTTCCTTAATCGTTTATCTCCACGATTTTCTTACCCTTCTCTTCTCAGGCTATAGTTTTAGGTAATCTTACCTAAGGTTTATAACCTATCAGCTCTGATACCAATATGTGATGCCCCGAAATCCGACCTATTTTTCACACCTGAATTCCGTGCGTTACGATACTTCCCATTTCATACATACATCATTATATCCTGAAGATACATGATATCTACACACATTCCCAGGTTCTATTACCTCAAAACGTTCCTTCAATAAAAATAATGGTAATTACATTATTCTTATCACATTACAAGTGTGACTTAACTAGTCACCATATCTATAGAATAGTTTTAATCGAACTATTCCCCAAGTCTCGACTTGATCTTCACGCTTGTTTATAACATGAACAGTACTTCATCTTGCGACGCTAATGGTATTCGCAACCATAGCATCTCACCATAGCATGACATCGATCCACTTGATCTTCGTCAGGTCCTTTAACACATACTACCGTCGTTCGCTGAAAATGTTTTTTATTTCAAACAAGTGTGAGCATTCAATTGCTCAGCAAGTCATAGCAGTTGAATATTAATAACTCAAGAATTAACATTCTTTTAAGACATCAATAACCGAAAAATGGTTATGAAGCAGCTCGAATAATAGGAATATGTTTCGATTCCTATCATTTTAAAACATACATCACATATACTTTGACAAACTTCTGTCTGGCTAAAATCATTAACACAGACTTAACAAGTATGGTTCATGAATAAACCAAACTCTTTCATACTTAACAGTTCAATCACAGAACAGTTTATTTCACTTAACCACCGAAGTGTTAACATTGTGGCACAACGCCTCATATATATTACCATCTTGAACAAATATCGCACATTTGCACATACAAAATTTCTACCTCATGTTCAACATCTGAGGAAGTTAAGAAACTAACATTCATATAAAAATGAATGAAGTTAGGAACTTGCATCAAGTAGAACTTGAGCAAGATTAGAAACTTGCCTTAGCGTTGCATACTTCTTACGCCTTATCGTTCATCACAATCCCTATATATCACATAAGGAATAACACATATCCATTAGTCAAATACTTGACTTATGCATTAGCTTATCTTTACTTTACTTCGTATGGTTTGCGTTCTTGTAATATAAATCTACGCGACCAACTTTACGTTCATTTCTTCTATTCTTTCATTACATTCCCTTACCACGTCCGGTCCATACGACCCGTAACGTTTATCCTAGTTATTTAACATTAACTTGGCTTATCAACGTTATACGTTATTCATTCTCTTCATTCTCTTGTTACCGTTTGCTATGACTTATTAACATCTTATTATGCCAACATGCATTAATGTCTAAGTCATACAACCAATGTATACTTAGAACGTTCTCTCAATGCCGATACGATTCACGAGAAACGTTCACGTATCCTGAGTTCACGTTACTCGTCTCTTAATCTCAGTCAGCCTTGACTTGAGGTTTAAATCACTTGTTTTATGTGTTACATTAAGTGAATTCTATGTTCACTTGAACTCTCATCAATTATCTCTAAGTATGATGATCGACGAAATCTTAACTTGTTCTTCAAATTAAACTTTGGTTAATGTTTCCAAGATTAAGTTCAATTACATTTGTTCAACGTTTAACTCTCATAAACATTGATTAAACATGTTTTTTAAAGCTTACATTACATCACTTGCTAGCCGATTAATTGATATGCAAAAGGTTAAGTACTTACTAGCAATGTCAGAATTTTCCGACATGCTGGCGCTGCAGCGCCATATTTTCCCCTTAGAGTGGCGCTGCGGCGCTACCCCTCCAGAGATTTCTCCCAAGAGTGGCGCTGCGGCGCCGTTTTAAGCCTATTGGGTGGCGCTGCGGGGTAAGCCCTGCAGCTCAGAAAATTTTTTAAGTCTTTAAAAATTCTGAAATTCCCGAGTCCGTAACGTGATCGTTATAACTCGAAATTGGTTCATTCCAAAGCCAAAAGTTCACAAATGACATGCTCTACCATTCTATCAAGTCGAAATTCATTTTTGAATTTGTTGGCGAGAAATTCGCAGATTAGTCCCTTTTTACGTGTTCGTCGAACGTTCGACGTTCGTTTCTTTATTTTAACTCCGAATTCGTTCGTTCTTACTCTCGCAAGTCTTGTTTACATAATTACACGTGTTGCAATCAAAAACCATCATTTCTGAATCACACGACAACTTTTGACTTTTATTTCGAGAAATTTTACGATTTCGACGCTTAGCGTCTAATCGCATAAACTTCCACCGAATCTTCGTTACTTGATATTTTTACGTCAAACCAAATGGAATCAATCCATTGGTTGTTCCTTTACGATTCTAACCATATTAAACATCTAAGTTTTAATGGTTTTCTTCATTACGTTCTTCGTGTTCTTCGTTCGTTCTTCGTTCTTAATCAATGTTATGTTTATGATTTTTTGTTTTCACGCATTCTAATGTTATAAGTTTGATAATTCAACCTTATAACATCGGAGAGTGCATATAACTCATCCAAATCGTCCACTAACATCTTCTAACATCTATTTCATTCATTAACCAATTATTATGGTTTTAACTCATTTCTTCCTTAACTCCTTAACCATTCACTTATGGTTTCACTTGTTCTTGATTATTAATGGTTTAAATTTCACTAACATCAATCTTCTCACTTCCTACAATTCATTCTCTATCATTTTTCACTTCTCTATCAATTAAAGAATTGAAAGAAGATGAAAATTAAGTTTAACACTTATACCTTATAAGTGTTCTAGAGCTTGTGACTTTGTGTTCTTGACAAAGTCTTAAGCTAACTTCTCTTGCTTCCTTGATTGCATGACCAAGCTTTCCCTCTTCTCTTCTCTTCTCTCTCCATATAGGAGTTGGTGGGATTTTCAAACAACAAAAATATGAAGGCCAAGCTGTGACGCCCCCAAAATAGGTTCAATACTCAACCCATTCTGAGTCGCCAAATACATGTTACAGAATCCAAATACAATCTTTTATAACATACGGTCGTGTAAAATACGACCACACAAACTATGAGTTTTAATACAAATCGTATATAATACGAAATATAAACACTCAAATTCATTCCTTATTCATTACAATTTTTGTCCCACTATTTTATAGAATAATGAGGACTTCCACAGATCTAACTCTGATCATCACACTGTTCCCCGACTAGTCCCCGCGATATTCTCATTTCCTGAAGAGAACAATGGAAGAAAAGGGTGAGCTCAACTAGCCCAGTAAAGAATATTATGACTAAGATAATGAAAAACAAATTATCGTTAGCCTTTAATAAATCATATAAAATATTATGGACAACAAGTTTTAGATCAATATTCACAGCGAAAATAACAATTCTGTAGAAGAGTTAAGTAGAGAATGATGTCTACTATATTCTTTGATTTAAAAATCCATCATCAATATTTTATCCCTGTAACATCAATCAATATACATCTCGAATCAAATATTCATCTTTGCACTACGGCCAAAGATATTCATTTGTATCACTGGTTGGTCATGTTCATCTCAACACCTGTCCATCTTTGCATTACGGGCCAAAGATATTCATCAGGTAATCATTCATCTTTGCATTACAGGACAAAGATATTCAGTTATATCACCATTTAGGACTAAGGATGATGAAAGATATTTTAAAGAACGAATCCAATGAGATAAATGACAAAGATTAGGGATTCGTAATTTAGTTTATCCAAGTTCAAAAATACTCCATAATAATCAATTGTGGAGCAAAATTCAAGAATGAAATTCAAAACTTGAATCCAATCGAAGAAAACATAAAAAGAAAAAATATATATATATATTATCGTAAATAGTACCCCGTGAATAGTAACTCGTGAATAGTAACTCGATATGAAAAGATAAAATTTGTACAAGAAAGTTCAGACCAATATTCCAGTAAAATGATATTAGATGAAGAGCAAAACTTAAGAAATTTCTGATCATTTCAGGAATTATAGAAGCAATACTTACCATAGTAAGTTTAGAGTTAGGAATCTGAAATGAAACAATATACGAAACTGCAATTGGATTTTCACCTGTCAGGCGGTAGTTCACTCAGACATATTCTTTCCACAATTTAATAACAACTGAATACGAAGGGCTATTCACCAGGTATGCGGTAGTCCGCGTGGACAGATTATTCCCACAGAATAATAATAAAGAATGGAATAACAACAGGATTTCACCATGCATGCGGTAGTCTGCGTAGACAGGTTATTCCAACAGAATAATAAAGAATGGAATAACAACCCTTACGACTATTGAAAGAAAATAACTCTCTTCATGAATACGAAAGAAATAATACCCCTTACCTTAATAAAAATTAGGAGACTGCACTAGTGTAATAGCAGAATACTCTTCTTCTTTCTCTCTTACTCTCTATACTTTCTCTCTCTACAACTTTAGTGAATTGGTGAGAAATAATGAAGAAATGAGGTTCTATTTATAGGCTTGGCAGAGTAAGGGTAAAATAGTCTTTTCGCCATAATTTATGACATCATCGCTTACATCATCGATCCTATGACATCATTGCTTACCTTATCATTCCGATGACATCATTGCTTATCTCATCATTCCGATGACATCATTATTTACATCATAAGAATTCTGATTCAATTTGTTCTCTTCCACCTCATTTTACTTTTATACCATGAATTTACTATAATAATGTTACTATTCAAATTATAAAAATCATACTATTATATAATCACATCATACTACTATAATGTAATAATATAATAATATATTTGAATGAATTATTTTATCAAAAAAGATAAAATATCAACTTTCAACAAATGTCACATGCTAAAAAAATTCCTCCGTTAAATCCACGTTGAATAAATATTTTCTTATCATGTATTAATTATTCACAAATAATATTACAAAACTACAATATTGACAACCACGTCGTTCCCAAGAAAAAGGGGGCCTTCCGATAAGGATTTCTCCTTACTGGCGTGCAATTAAATAACCTCTCCTAAACAGAACTTCCTTAGACATTGCCAACAATGCTATCTAATATTATTATTCCAATAATATGAATTATTGATTTGATAATTTGAAATACTGTGCAATGATAACTAATATCAATGTAGCAATTATTGAATTAATAAAATAAAATATTGAACAGTAATTACTGTAACAATTATTGAGTAGTGACTTCTTACGTAAGAATCAATAATTAAAATTACTGTGCAATACCGTGTGCTACTGTGCAACACTGCGTATTACTGTATTTTAACCACCGGGTATTTCAACAGTTTTAACGGTAAAAGTTTTATCGTTATTTTTGTAAAAAGGTTATTTCTGTCGCTTTCTATATCCGACATTCATTCTGTTGTGGGGTCCACCAATGACTGTGTCGTCGTACGAATATTCTCCGACAAAAAGAATATTCCTCGACCAAACGAATACTCCCCAACACAACGAATATTTTATAACCACTTGCTTACTTTGTAAAATTTGCACATCTCACCCATAACTTATCATATTTATCAAATCAACACCTTACTATTTCCAAAATAATATATAAAGAAAACTAAATCTTTATTCATAAAAGTTGGGGTCTTACAACCTCCCCTCCTTATGAAATTTCATCCTCGAAATTGACTTACGTACCTGGTATATTGAAAAGGTGAGGATACCTCGCTTTCATTTCTGATTCTAACTCCCAAGTTATTTCCTCGATATCATGGTTCCTCCACAAAACTTTAACTTGAGGTATAACCTTTTGAGCTAGGACATGTTCCTTCCTATCCAAGATCTTGACAGGTACCTCCTCGTATGTTAAATCTTCGGTTATCTCATCTGGTTCTAACTCAATAATGTGGTTTGGGTCTTTCACATATTTACAAAGCACGGATATGTGAAAAACGTTTTGAACACGAGACATGCTTGGTGGTAGGGCGAGTCTATAGGCCACATTTCCTACTAGGTCAAGGATTTCAAATGGACCAATGAATCGTGGGTTGAGCTTTCCTCTCTTTTCGAATCTCGTAACTCTTTTCTATGGAGCAACACGTAACAATACATGATCTCTGACAATAAACGCCGCGTCCCTTCGATGAAGATCAGCATAACTCTTTTAACGATTTTGTACAGTTTCTATACGTTGTCGGATCATTTGAATCTTTTTCGTAGTCATACGTACTAACTCCAATCCCAACAATGTTGCTTCACCCACCTCGTCCCAGCATACAGAAGAACGACATTTTCATCCATACAACGCCTCAAATGGAGCCATGCCTATACTTTCCTGATAACTATTGTTGTAGTAGAATTCCACCATTGGTAAATACTTGTCCCAACTCCTTTCGAAGTCTAGAACACGAAGTCTCAATAGATCTTCAAGAGTTTGAATAGTCCTTTCTGATTGTCCGTCTGTTTGAGGATGATATACCGAACTGAATCGTAAATCTGTGCCCATAGCTTTCTGTAAGCTAACCCAAAATTGTGAAGTAAATCATGGGTCACGATGCAAAACTATGGATACTGGCATGCCATGTAATCTCACAATCTTATTTAAGTACATACGAGCAAGACGTTCAAGGGAATAAGTCTCCCGTATCGGCAAGAAATGAGCAGACTTGGTTAATCTATCAACAATAACCCAAATCGCATCTATGCCTTGAGAATCCTTGGGAAGACCCGTAACAAAATCTATGATAATGTGTTCCCACTTCCATTTCGGAATCTCAAGTGGTTGCAATGGACCCTTTGGCACTTGATGCTCCGCTTTGACACGTTGACACGTTAAACACCTCGAGATAAACTCTACGATTTCTCTCTTTATATTACTCCACCAAAATGTATGTCGAAGATCACGATATATTTTGGTACTCCCAGGATGGATTGCAAACGGTGTGTTGTGCGCCTCCATCATGATTCTATACTTCAAATCAAAATCATTAGGAACACAAAGTCTGGAGTTGACTCAAAGTATTCCTTCTTCATCGATTCTTGCTTCTGGAATAGTACCTTCTTGCACCTTCTCCCTCATATTCATCAGCTCCGGTCTGTACCTTGAGCAGCTTTGACTTTATCAATCAAAGCTGGTTCTACGCGTATACTTGACATCATCGCATGGGTCTTCGAGGTATTGAACTCTATCTCCATCCTTTGTAAGTTACACAAAATAGGCCTTGACAGCATCTCATTCGTTCCCGCATATGATCTTCTACTCAACGCGTCAGCTATCACGTTCACTTTTCCAGGATGGTATTGGATGGTATGATCGTAATCTTTCAACATCTCAAGCCAACGTCGTTGCCACATGTTGAGTTCCTTCTGGGTAAAGAAATATTTAAGGCTCTTATGATCCGTATAGATCTCCACTTTCTCCCCATACAGGTAGTGTCTCCAGATCTTCAATGCGAAAATGACTGCTGCCAACTCTAGATCATGAGTAGGATAATTCTTCTCATATTCTTTGAGTTGTCACGAGGCATAGGCTATGACTTTCCCATGTTGCATGAGAACACATTCTAACCCTTTGCCCGAAGCATCGCTATAGATAACAAATCCATCCGAACAAGATGGTATTGTCAGAACAGGTGCCGAGATGAGTCTCCTCTTGAGCTCTTGAAAGCTCTTCTCGCATTCCTTGTTCCATACAAATTTTGTATCTTTCCAAGTCAACTGAGTTAATGGAGTAGCGATTAGGGAAAATCCTTCCATGAATCTCCGATAATAACCAACTAAACCCAGAAAGCTACGTACTTCGGTCACCGACTTCGGTTGCTCCCAACCTTGTACTACTTCAATCTTCGTCGGGTCAACAGATACTCCACGTTTTGATACCACGTGCCCAAGGAATGCTACCTCCTCAAGCCAAAACTCGCATTTCTTCAGCTTGGCATATAGCTTGTTTTCACAAAGCCTTTGAAGTACCAGCTTCAAGTGGTGCTCATGATCTTCACGGCTTTTAGAATAGATGAGGATGTCATCAATAAAGACAACCACGAACTGATCCAAATATTCGTTGAATACACGGTTCATCATATCTATAAAAGCAGCAGGAGCATTAGTCAATCCAAAAGACATGACTAAGAATTCATAATGCCCGTATCGAGTTCTGAAAGTAGTTTTTGGAATATCTTCAATTTTAATCTTTAACTGATGATATCCAGAACGAAGATCGATCTTTGAAAAGAATTATGCACCTTGCAACTAGTCGAACATGTCATCAATACGAGGTAACGAATACCTATTCTTGATGGTGACATGGTTCAACTGCCGATAGTCAATACAAAGTCGCATACTCCCGTCTTTCTACTTTACGAATAAAACAGGAGCACCCCAAAGAGATGTACTAGGTCGTATAAAATCGATGTCTAACAACTCCTGTAGTTGGACCTTTAACTCCTGAAGTTCAATAGGAGCCATTCGATATAGGGTTTTAGAAATGGGTTTTGTACCGGGTTCAAGGTCAATAAAGAATTCAACTTCACGTTCCGGGGGTAGACCGGGAAGTTCTTCGGGAAATACATCAGGAAACTCATTAACAACAGAAATATCATTCAAACCTGACGTATTCTGGTTTAGATCAATGCATGGGCTAAGAAAGCTTGACATCCGTTTTTCAATAAGCGAATAGCTTTATGACTTGAAATGACGTTGATTGATTGTAATGGTTTGGTTGTTTGAATTCGCACAATAGGTTGTTAGGAATATGAAAACTAACAACCTTATGAAAATAATCAATTTTGGCATGATAAGTGGTCAACCAGTCAATTCCTAAAATCACATCAAATGCAAGTATTTTTAAAGATATAAGATCAACAGGTAGGTTGAGGGTACTAATTTGAATCGAGCAAGATTTGTAAACTGTAGATGTAACGAAGGTTTCTCCCAATAAAGTTTCAACAGATAAGTCAAAGTCCAATTTCTCAGGTGTCAATTTCAAATGTTGAGCACAAGAAGGTGAAATAAAAGAATGGGTAGCACCGGTATCTAATAAAGTGTAAACTTCACAAGAGTTTATTATCAGCTTACCCGTAAGAACCTCGTTCGGGTTCCTTACTTGTTGGGCAGTCACGACAAAAGCTCTTCTAGGAACCACTGACTTTGACTTGTCAGGGATAGCCTTTGGAGTCACCATCCCTGCTGGACTTGGTTTCGCTACAGGACACACTCGAGCTATGTGCCCTTCCTTTCCATAGTTATAACACACCTTGGATTGTTGTGTGTAGTTGGGGCTAATGTGTCCCTCTTGCCCGCATTTATAGCATACGACTGGCGGTCGTTCTCCTTCCCTAGAAACAGTTGATGTTGGTGCTGCTGTCGATGCTTTCACGTTCTCATTGTTGTACCTTATCTTCTTGAAATCTCCCCCCGACTCATTTCTTCTATTATCATAGCCACGATTACCACCGGAGTGGTTACCGCTTCTGTCATGATACTTTCCTCCCTGCTGGTTGTCATTGTTCCGATGACTGCTGCCACCGGTACGACCTTGGTTATTGTCCCTTGGTTGAACATAATCATGATCTCGTTCTAATAATTGGGCCCTGTTCACTACATCCGAATATATAGAAAATTTATGAGAAATGAGGTATTAACGAATTTCGGGTTTCAAACCTCTCAGAAACATCCGCGTCATACGTTTCTCATTTTCCACCAAATAAGGTGCAAACCAGGAAAACTCCGCGAACTTAGCCTCGTACTGGGACACAGTTATGTTGTTCTATTCCAGTCTGATAAATTCTACCTCTTCCATATAACGAATACTTTCTGGAAAGTACTTGTTATTGAACAGTTTCTAGAACTCTTCCCAAGACATCTTGAGTGCAGCAGGCTGGGTACGCTTCACAGATTCCCACCAATAATCTGCCTCTCCGCGGAACTTAAACGTGGCGAATGGAACCTTTTGTTCCTCCGTGCATCCCAAGACATCAAATATCTTAGTAATTTGCTTAATCCAATTTTCTGCCTTGATTGGATCTGGCTTTTCCTGAAACTCTGGTGGTTCCAACTCTTTGAACTGCTTGGCAGTGGCTAGCAGCGAGTTATTATTTCCACCTGTATTATGAATACGAGTCTCCCTCGTCTGGTTTTGCATGAACTGCAAAAAGCTTCTAAACATCCCATCGTTTATCGTTTCATCGGTGGTGTTGTTTCCGGGAGGAATATAGCCTTCCTGTTGCACGTTCTCCTAGTTAGTGATTAAAGGTGTCTCAACGGTCTCATTCACTCCATTGTTTAGATTTTCAGCTGCCATGCTCAAATACTGCAACAAAATAAGGGTTAATCAAACTAATTAACATATCACATATTAACCCTATGTTCCAAATGACCAATTAAATACCAAATAAGCTTAGGTAGGACACACACTAGCGAAGGATTTACTCGTCTCTCCTCTCCTAGTTTTATTCCCAGATCTTCGCCAGAGATCATATCTCAAAGCTCTGATACCAACTGTGACGCCCCCAAAATAGGTTCAATATTCAACCCATTCTGAGTCGCCAAACACATGGTACAGAATCCAAATACAATCTTTTATAACATACGGTCGTGTAAAATACGACCACACAAACTATGAGTTTTAATACAAATCGTATATAATACGAAATATAAACACTCAAATTCATTCCTTATTCATTACAATTTTTGTCCCACTATTTTATAGAATAGTGAGGACTTCCACAGATCTAACTCTGATCATCACACTGTTCCCCGACTAGTCCCCCCGATATTCTCATTTCCTGAAGAGAATAATGGAAGAAAAGGGTGAGCTCAACTAGCCCAGTAAAGAATATTATGACCAAGATAATGAAAAATAAATTATCGTTAGCCTTCAATAAATCAGATAAAATATTATGGACAATAAATTTTAGATCAATATTCACAGTGAAAATAATAATTCTGTAGAAGAGTTAAGTAGAGAATGATGTCTACTATCTTCTTTGATTTAAAAGTCCATCATCAATATTTTATCCCTGTAACATCAATCAATATACATCTCGAATCAAATATTCATCTTTGCACTACGGCCAAAGATATTCATTTGTATCACTAGTTGGTCATGTTCATCTCAACACCTGTCCATCTTTGCACAACGGGCCAAAGATATTCATCAGGTAATCATTCATCTTTGCACTACAGGCCAAAGATATTCAGTTATATCACCATTTAGGACTGAGGATGATGAAAGATATTTTAAAGAACAAATCTAGTGAGATAAAGGACAAAAATTAGGGATTCGTAATTTAGTTTATCCAAGTTCAAGAATACTCCATAATAATCAATTGTGGAGCAAAATTCAAGAATGAAGTTCAAAACTTGAATCCAATCAAAGATAACTTGAAAAGAATATATATATATATATATATATATATATATATTATCGTGAATAGTAACTCATGAATAGTAACTCATGAATAATAACTTGATATGAAAAGTTAAAAATTTCACAAGAAAGTTTAGACCAATATTTCACTGAAATGATATTAGATGAAGCGCAAAACTCAAGGAATTTCTGATCATTTCAGGAATTATAAAAGCAATACTTATCGTAGTAAGTTTAGAGTTAGGAATCTGAAATGAAATAATATACAAAACTGTAATTGGATTTTCACCCATCAGGCGGTAGTCCGCTCAGATAGATTATTTTCACAATTTAATAACAACTGAATACGAAGGGTTAGTCACCAGGCATGAGGTAGTCCGCGTAGATAGGTTATTCCCACAGAATAATAAAGAATGGAATAACAACAGGATTTTACCATGCATGCGGTAGTCCGCGTAGACAGGTTATTCCAACAGAATAATAAAGAATGGAATAACAACCCTTACGAGTATTGAAAGTAAATAACTCTCTTCATGAATACGAAAGAAATAATACCCCTTACCTTAATAAAAATTAGGAGACTGCACTAGTGTAATAGTAGAATACTCTTCTTCTTTCTCTCTTACTCTCTCTATACTTTTTCTCTCTATAGCTTTAATGAATTGGTGAGAAATAATGAAAAAATAAGGTTCGATTTATAGGCTTATCAGAGTAAGGGTAAAATAGACTTTTTGCCATAATTTATGATATCATCGCTTGCATCATCGATCCTATGACATCATTGCTTATCTCATCGTTCTAATGGCATCATTGCTTACCTCATCGTTTCGATGACATCATTGCTTACATCATAAGAATTCAGATTCAATTTGTTCTCTTCCACCTCATTTTACTTTTATACCATGAATTTACTATAATAATGTTATCATTCAAATTATAAAAATTATACTATTATATAATCACATCATACTACTATAATGTAACATTATAATATTATATTTGAATGAATTATTTTATCAAAAAAGATAAAATACCAACTTTCAACAAATGTTACATGCTAAAAAAATTCCTCTGTTTAAATCCACATTAAATAAATATTTTCTTATCATATATTAATTATTCACAAATAATATTACAGAACTACAATATTGATAACCAGGTCGTTCTCAGGAAAGAGGGGGTCTTTCGATAAGGATTTCTCCTTATTGGCGCTCAATTAAATAACCCCTCCTAAACAGAACTTTCTTAGACATTGCCAATAATGCTATCTAATAATATTATTCTAATAATATGAATTATTGATTTGATAATTTGAAATACTGTGCAATGACAACTAATATCAACATAGCAATTATTGAATCAATAAAATAAAATATTGAACAATAATTACTGTAACAATTATTGAGTAGTGACTTCTTACGTAAGAATCAATAATTAGAATTACAGTGCAATACCGTGTGCTACTGTGCAACACCGCGTATTACTGTATTTTAACCACCAGGTATTTCAACAGTTTTAATGGTAAAAGTTTTATCGTTATTTTTGTAAAAAGGTTATTACTGTCGCTTTCTATATCCGACATTCATTCCGTTGTGGGGTCCACCAATGACTGTACTGTCGTACGAATATTCTCCGATAAAAAGAATATTCCTCGACCAAACAAATATTTCCCGACGCAACGAATATTTTATAACCACTTGCTTACTTTGTAAAATTTGCACATCTCACCCATAACTTATCACATTTATCAAATCAACACATTACTATTTCCAAAATAATATATAAAGAAAATTAAATCTTTATTCATAAAAGTTGGGGTCTTATACAAGCCTTCTATTTACAGAAGTTGCAAGACCAAGGGCTTAAAGGTCTTTTAGGCCCAACCTCGTCACTATTCCCACCTCCTCACCCTTTCTTTGTGCCCAAGTTTGAGCCCATGTGCAACCTATGTCTTCCCATGTGCTAAACCATGTCCTCCCATGTGCTAGCACATGCTAGCACGTGCCACCATGTGCTCTCCCATGTCCCCCACATGTTAACATGGGTCATGGGTTGCCCCATGGGTTTAAACCACCCGTTTACCTGCCGGTTCGACCCACGGGTTTAAATTCTTAGATTTAATTCAAATTAAATCTCTTTACTTCGTATAAAATTTGTATTATATAACGTAATAATTCTTGTATCCTTCTCGTATTATACTCGTATAATAACTCGTATTACACTCGTATTCATTCCGTATAATAATCATTTATTAATATACGTAATCAATTAAATCATTGATTTTACTTTTCCTAACGCATAGGATTTTAAGTCCCTACGCGAAAACTTCGAGAGCCATAAATGAAATATTATTACATATTCCATCTCGTCTCAAAATCCTATCATTACGCGTTTCTCAGAATTTTAAAATAAATTCCCGAACAGGAACGGATAAGTATTGATTTTCGTCATTTTCTTCCCGAGAAAACTTTTCTCGGCTAACTTAACTTTTCACGATATATTACCGTCAAATCTTTCGACAGAATGTCATTCCGACATTTTGAACTCTCAAACGAGCTTAGGGTTCCACGAACCCTAGCCCTTAGGGTTTCAAAAATAGTGCCTATTTCGTCTTTTTCTCAGAAATATTTTTATTCCCGAAAATCTTTTATTTTCGTCTTGAAAAATTATACTCGTTCATTCTAGCTCGTAGCCAGAATCCTCCCCATTTCTAGTCATCCTATGTCATAGAATGATTAATAATCATATATCACAGAATATAATCAATAAAATACCTTTTATTAATTATTAATTCTTTAATCTTAATTTTCTAGACAATCCGATTTTCCGGGTTATCACATTCTTCCCTCCTTATAAACATTCATTCCTCGGAATTTTTCAAACCACATCCATACCCGGATGCGTTATCCTTACAACCCTTCAATGAAGTGCTAACCTTAACTCTTCTTATTTATGTTGAAAAATCTCAACATACAATTAAGTTAGGTATTTACCTAGTCATTCCTTCTTATTTTCTCTTCTACATCCTCCCCCCCCCAAGGATCATTATCTTGCTATAGTTGTCTGATAATACATATCCTGACAACTATACTTGTAAAATCTCAGGTTATCACATTCACCCCTTCTTCTAAAAATTTCGCCCTCGAAATTGTTGCCATAACCTTTTTCTCAACTTCTCATTACAGAAGTCATCATCCATCATTCATTTAAGAACATTTCATATGTTGCCTTTATATTTATAAAGGAACATCTCGGCACTAAGGCCCCATACTTCTCATCTTCCCCCATTTAGTAATCTTCACAATCTACACACTAATTATGAACGTTGAACGAATGACAAGGAATATATAAGATTCCTTTAAAACATTTTGCTGAGGGGTCCTAGAAACCATGAAGCATTGAACTTGATTTGTCGGTATTTACCGAGAACCAATTCCTTGTCGGTCAGTTTATAATCACAAAGAATGTAAACTACCTCTTTCGGTACATTAGGTGATCAACCTATTGTACAACCCCAAAACGGTTGGTTTGTTCACCTCAGACTTATTTGTCAGATTCCGCACCAAAACAATTTGGCTTGGGACAACTTCTCAAAGAAAGCTTAATTTCTTTTAAACATGATAAACCATTTGTCTAGCCAAATTAAATAGCTTATACCATCCAATAAATTGGACTCCAACTTGAAACAGTCGTCTAGTTAATCAGTTGACATCGACTTCTCTTTTTAAGTTCTTTCACAATAACTCAAAACGTGTAATGACGTCGTGATACCGTACTAATTTACAGCACGTTGAGGACTTTGCCATTTTATGACTTTGTCATACCACATACTGTTACACACTTCAAGGTATGTTCAGATGTAATAATAACTTCGTCTTTTTACCACTTATGCATCAATTGCATTGATGATATAAAATTCATTTTGATATTTCAAATCAAACTCTGTCTAGCCAAAATGATTAGCATACACATAGAAAGAATAGCACTTTTAAAAATCATTGGTTTCCAAAAGTTGAAACCAATATTTTAGATCCAATGACATACACATCCGCACGATGTGAAAAATTCAAAATCTAGCATAGTTAGAAGACTTGGAATTTTCTACTTCTGCTTCTTTTATTGTCATACTTGCTACAATATTAACCTCTTCTAGCACATAAAGTGCTATCTATACTGAAAATAACTTTTTTCAGTCTAAACTTCCTATACCTTAGTATAGTTCATCAATTTACCACACTTTATATGTTTAGGAACTTTCCACAACCATATGTGATTAAGAACTTATCTTCGCAGTATGTAGTCCAAGAATAAATCAAGGACTGGCCATACGCTCAGGGCTCAGAAATATAGTATACAACTATGAGTCACAAACTTTTCATAAGTATGAGGTTAAAGAACTCGCACCTAACTTATTACATTCTACTATCTAATATACACATGAGAAAGGATTCACCCTATCGTCATACACACATCGACAGCGTGACATTACTATTCTAATAATTATCACTGTAATAGACTGAGTGGTTGTTACACCAAAGCACAAACTCTTGCCCATAACAAAAGTTCACATAACTCAACTATCACATGAGTCCTCAATTGAAATTTACCACCCTCTAACTTTCTCTCGACTTACAACGAATTTTCTTTAATTCGTATACTATCCCTTACAACCCTACCGAGTTCTTTCCCTTATACCATCTCATAGTACCTTTTCATTATAGCAATTAGCTATAACTCATCCATCGTTTAATAGGAAACCTGCTGTTACGATTTAATGAGATCACGTAGTGATCTCTTCCTTAATCGTTTATCTCCATGATTTTCTTACCCTTCTCTTCTTAGGCTATAGTCTTAGGTACTCTTACCTAAGGTTTATAACCTATCAGCTCTGATACCAATCTGTAATGCCCCGAAATCCGGCCTATTTTTCACACCTGAATTCCGTGCGTTACGATACTTCCCATTCCATACATACATCATTATATCCTGAGGATACATGATATATTGACACATTCCCAGGTTCTATTACCTCAAAATGTTCCTTCATTAAAAATAATGGTAATTACATTATTCTTATCACATTACAAGTGTGACTTAACTAGTCACCATATCTATAGAATAGTTTTAATCTAACTATTCCCCAAGTCTCGACTTGATCTTCACGCTTGTTTATAACATGAACAGTACTTCATCTTGCGACGCTAATGGTATTCGCAACCATAGCATCTCACCATAGCATGACATCTCTCCACTTGATCTTCGTCAGGTCCTTTAACACATACTACCGTCGTTCGTTGAAAATATTTTTTATTTCAAGCAAGTGTGAGCATTCAATTACTCAGCAAGTCATAGCAGTGGAATATTAACAACTCAAGAATTAACATTCTTTTAAGACATCAATAACCGAATAATGGTTATGAAGCAGCTCGAATAATAGGAATACGTTCCGATTCCTATCAGTTTAAAACATACATCACATATACTTTGTCAAACTTCTGTCTTGTTAGAATCATTAGCACAGACTTAACAAGTACGGTTCATGAATAAACCAAACTCTTTCATACTTAACAGTTCAATCACAGAACAATTCATTTCACTTAACCACCGAAGTGTTAATATTGTGGCACAAGGCCTCATATATATTACCATCTTGAACAAATATCACACATTTGCACATACAAAATTTCTTCCTCATGTTCAACATCTGAGGAAGTTAAGAAACTAACATTCATATGAAAATAAATGAAGTTAGGAACGTGCATCAAGTAGAACTTGAGCAAGATTAGAAACTTGCCTTAGCGTTGCGTACTTCTTACACCTTATCGTTCAACACAATCCCTATATATCACATAAGGAATAACACATATCCATTAGTCAAATACTTGACTTATGCATTAGCTTATCTTTACTTTACTTCGTATGGTTCGTGTTCTTGTAATATAAGTCTATGCGACCAACTTTACGTTCATTACTTCTATTGGGTGGCGCTGCGGCGCTAGCCCTGTAGCTCAAAAAAATTTCTAAGTCTTTAAAAATTATGAAATTCCCGAGTCCGTAACGTGATCGTTATAACTCGAAATTGGTTCGTTCCAAAGCCAAAAATTCACAAATGACATGCTCTACCATCCTATCAAGTCGAAATTTGTTTCCGAATCCGTCGACGAGAAATTCGCCGATTAGTCCATTTTTATGTGTTCGTCGAACGCTCGCGAACGCTCGACGCTCGTGTCTTCGTTTTAACTCCAAATTCGTTCATTCTTTCTCTCGTAAGTCTTGATTACATAATTACATGTGTTGCAATTGAAAACCATCATTTCTGAATCACAGGATGACTTTTAACTTTCATTCCAGGAAATTTTACGATTTCGACGCTTAACGTCTAATCGCATAAACTTCCACCGAATCTTCGTTTCTTGATATTTTTACGTCAAACCAAATGGAATCAATCCATTTGTTGTTCCTTTATGATTCTAACCATATTAAACATCTGAGTTTTAAAGGTTTTCTTCATTACGTTCTTCGTGTTCTTCGTTCGTTCTTCGTTCTTAATCAATGTTATGATTATGATTTTACGTTTTCTCACATTCTAACGTTATAAGTTTGATAATTCAACCTTATAACATCAGAGAGTGCATATAACTCATCTGAATCGTCCACTAACATCTTCTAACAACTATTTCATTCATTAACTAGTCATTACGGTTTTAACTCATTTCTTCCTTAACTCATTAACCATTCACTTATGGTTTCACTTGTTCTTGATTATTAATGGTTTAAAGTCCACTAACATCAATCTTCTCACTTCCTACAATTCATTCTCTATCATTTTTTACTTTTCTATCAATTAAAGAATTGAAAGAAGATGAAAATTAAGTTTAACACTTATACCTTATAAGTGTTCTAGAGCTTGTGACTTTGTGTTCTAGAAAAAACCTTAAGCTAACTTCTCTTGCTTCCTTGATTGCATGACCAAGCTTTCCCTCTTCTATTCTCTTCTCTCTCCATATAGGAGTTGGTGGGATTTTCAAACAACCAAAATATGAAGGTCCAGCCTTCTATTTATAGAAGTTGCAAGACCAAGAGCTTAAGGGTCTTTTAGGCCCAACCTCCTTACTATTCCCACCTCCTCACCCTTTCTTTGTGCCCAAGTTTGAGCCCATGTGCAACCTATGTCTCCCCATGTGCTAAATCATGTCCTCCCATGTGCTAGCACATGTGACACCCCCCAAATTCGGACCCCCAGAACCTCGGACCTGGTACGTTACGATACATTATTTCTATAAATATTGCGGAAGATATAAACATAAATTATTTATACAATAACTTTTACAACATAATTCTCAAGGTCTGTAACCTTAACTAAATACCTGCATTCAATATCCTACACGACATACAATGTCTTTTGTATTCTATACTATTACCATTTTAACCGTATAATAATTCCATCCTGGAACTTGTCTTTGCCTTTGACTGTGTCCGAAGTTTCTTCTTTAATCTGAAATATTTATCATGATATAGCAAGGGTGAGCAACAAGTTTGCCGAGCAAGTTTAAGTTCAAATGAAGATATATCATAATTGAAAAGAATAATAAGCTGACAAACTTTCAACAATATCATATTGATGAAAGAACATAAATCAATTTACATAACTGAATGACCGAGCCAATAATGATGAATGGCCAATAATGAACATGAACAAATTTAACTGGACCTTAGGGTAATGAAGGTGATCCGCCTTTCATACCTGATAAACATATGCAACATGCACTAATTGCGAATCAATAATTAGTATAGATATGAATACTCAACAATAATTATTCACTACCATGCTTTGAAAATGTAACTCAAGGTTGAGTTAGAGAAAACTTGCCTGTACCATCAATTACTGCTACGCAATATAATTTAATCGCTTTATTGTATAGACCTATCAATTATAAGATTGATCTTTCAATTAGCATAACATACCTTATAAGTAAACTATCTAACATTTAAACATATAATCAAATATTAGATAACCTTAACACTATACATATACACAAGTCTAAACCTAGCACACAACGAGTCTTTAATAATATTCAATATAGTATACTTAGTGGTTTCCCACAAACAACTAACAAATTAGTTTCCGTCTAGTCTACATTATTTTCACAGTGAGTTAGATCGGTTACTAATTCGTAGATCCGTTCCCCATATGAAGGAGTCATTTAGCCCAGCTACTATACATCAATCATTAAAGGGTACGACTGTACTACCTTAGACTTAACACTACCTATATCATACAACTTGTGAATTAACACTTAATCTTTCATTTTATAAGTCCATTTATAAATTAGTAAGCCGAATACCTAATCCAGCAACCTGGATTCAGACTAAATTTTAATTTAGTAAACTATTTTCTAATCAAGTAGACTGGATTCAACTGACCTCCAATCCAGCAAGCTCGGATTCAACTGTCATCTAATTCGACAAGCCTGGATTCAACTAACATCTAATCCAGCACACTGGATTCAACTGACCTACAATCCAGCAACCTGGATTCACTAATCCTTCAATCTAGCAACCTGGATTCACTAATTTTTCAATCCAGCAACCTGGATTATCTTTTTTAACCTAATCATCGTATTATTTTACCACCCTGGCAAAACATATAAACACATATTTCATACACAAAAATACTTTTTCTAGAACTTTTCAATTTACTTAAATATATTTCAAAAATCCGTTTATAGTTAATTCCTTACGAAATTTTCTACATCACGCTTAACTTTAAAAATTTCCAACTCTTGGAGGGATCTTACACATGTTATCGTGAGCCTCCAGTTTAAATTTCGTGGCCATCGGAGTTATACAACTCCGGTTATAGCGATTCGTCAAAAAAATACAAATATTGAAATAGTCATAACTTGCTCAATTTAAGTCGAAATAAGCTCATTTTTGGACACAAGCTACTTTATCCCATATAGTTTCATGTCCCAAAAGATTGGAATTTATTTCATAATTTAACTGAACAAAACTACCCCTAAACGTTTTGGACAGATTGCATTTTGTCATTTTCAGATTTTGCGTCCTTTGCTAAAAACTGTCAAGACGGAAATCTACAAAGAATTGTTCAGTGATTCCACTTGGATCCATTAGAAGACTTCTATATCTAACTCTAAAAATTGACCACACTCAAAAATTCAAAATACACTAGGAGATATGGTCGTTTCCGTTTCATGTTACGTTTTCCCCAAAAATAATTTTTCTAATCTTTGTGTTTTCTAAGAAATCTTCCTAGATCTCTTGATTAACCAAAAATTAAACATCATAAACTTTTATAATACATACTAATACACCTTAAGATCATGGATCTACCATGATCCATGATCTATTACACAAAACATACACCAAATCCAAGCAAAACAAAATTTATACTAAGAAAATCATAGTTTTCTAACTTTTTAAAATATAATTCCTTTTTCTAACTTTTGATCTAACTTTTGATCCTTAAAAGTGATAGATCTACACATAACACACTTATATACATATAGATCTAAGGTTTTGGAGTTTTGAATCATAGATTCAAGTTTTGATTCAAACAATAACACACAAATTTCATGAACTAGTTTAAAGCTTATACCTTTGCTTTGTAGATATTCTTTCTTGATCTATTCAAATAGACGATGATTTAGGGGAGAAGAAAGATCAAAGCTTCCTTCTCTCTCTTTGCCTCATACATGGCTGATCTCTCTCTATTTTCACTCTCTAAGTGGCGGGTGGGAGGAAGAGAAAGGTGAGAGAAGATTGCTTCTAATTTCCTCTTTCCATTAGTAGGTAAAAATGATTTTTAGGAGAGAGAGTTAATTTAGATAATTTGTAAAAGTATATAGATATATCATTGGTATATCTATATTAACTTTCCACTTCTCTCTCTTCCTCCATCATTAAGTTATAACTTGTAAGCTTTAGTTTACATGCTAGTTTGGTTAAAGTGGGTGGCTTAGTAAAAATTGGACACATGTAGGGAGTGGTTGGGAGTTAGTAAGTGATAATCTTTACTTACATGCACCTCTCATTTCTTCCTTATTCCTTGTTTGGCCAAAATTATTCTCCCTTTTATCCCCAACTTGGTTAAATTTTATTGCTTTATTTAGCTTATCAAATGTCCAACTAAATCCTTTAACAATTGGGCTAAAGTCTTGGGCTCCAAATTAATTCTTTTGAGCTTGCTAATAAAATAATTGGGCCATGTAACTTAACATAGTCCACTACTTTTAATTCTATCACACCCTAATCATTTAATTAGGATTTCTATTCACCACATTTGTAATTCAAATCCTTACCCAAATATATTTAATTGCTTAACCCAATTAGACTTGCTTTAATAAAATTAATAAATTGAGATAATAAAATTAATCTCTTAGGTTAGTAAAAATTTTAAATACTAACATCCTTACATATTATAACCCTTAAGTTATTTAATTTTCATACCTAATATATATATTAGGTTACAAGACTTTATTCTTAATTGTCTTTATATGTTAAATAAATATATAAATAATACACAAAACCATATAAGTCCTTCACAAAATTTTTAAATCCATACTCTATTTCCAGTCTAGGTCTTATTATTTAACGTTTATTTAATCATTTAAGATTTTATTAATCTTATAAATTCTCGGGTTGTCACATTCACCCCTTCTTCTAAGAATTTCATCCTCGAAATTACAGCCTACTAATCCCTACTCCTTCTATTCACCAAAACTAGGTTTTCAACTTAACCTTTATCTAATTTCATTCTCATTTAATGAGTACACATTCTGTGAGGAATTATTCTATCCTCACATTTTATCCAGACTTCTCCCCAAGGAGTTAAAAAAACTTTTCTTATAATGCTGAGTGGTCATGAACTTTTATTTTTCAATTTCGAAAAGGTTTAAACAGAAATTCATCTGTAAACCGCTCTGTTCTTACGGACACATTAGGTGATCAGCCCGTATGCCCTGCATTGATCAGATGCTACATGCTGGAACGACATTCGTGTTCATCATCACTGCCTTTGGCATAAAATATTTCTCATTTTAGGGATGTTCATACTCAGCCTGAAGTCCGAATCAAAACAATATAGTTCGGGATAAGTTCTCAAAGAGATACTTGAATTTTCATAAACATTGTCTAGCTGAATTAAATAGCTTTAGACATATACCAATAATTCCAATATCAATCTAAACATGTGTCTGGCCAAATTTAATTGACACTTGACTTTTCTTTAAAATTCTGAAAATCATTTTATGACGTCATAATATCGCACTGTATTTACAGTCCATTTTAGATTCCGCCATTTTTGTGACTTTGTTATACAACAATATACCATAGTGGGCTGAGGATCTATAGATCACATCCAACACTAGGTACTACTGCATTAATAACTTCATCATTTTTATCATCTTTGCACCAGGTTCCATGATGCATTGATGATATATAAAATATATTTTGATATTTTAAATAATCTTTGTCTAGCCGAAACAATTAGCGTAGACTCTTCTTTAAATCGTTCAAAACTATTGAAAAACATTTTTTTGGAATTATCATGTCGCAACAGGTAATGATGTGTCAGGGTCCCGAAGTCCACACATACACAATTGTAACCATGTTTTGAAGATAACCACAAATTTATTTTTGATGTTATCATGCCGCAACAGGTAACGATGTGATAATGGCTTAAAGTCCATCTCCACACCCTTGTCACCATGTTGTGAAGATAACAAAAATTTATTTTATTTCAAAAAAGGCTCATCAGTGCGAATTTCACTTGATGTCAAAAATTTTGATGTCTAGCACAACTAGAAGATTTGGAATACCTATGCTTCCACCATCAACATCAATTTTTCTAATGATCAATTGCTTAATAATTCTATCTATTTCTATTATCCTCAATCCTTTATTCACAATTTTCCTATATCGCCGTATAGTTCATCAAACATACCACACGTTATGAGTTCAGGAACTTACCACAATCATATGGGTTTTAGAACTTATCCTAGTCAGACCAAAGTCGTCCATTCGCTGAGGGGTTCCACCATACGATTATGAGTCATGAACTTACCATACGTATGAGTTTAACAAACTCTCACCTAATCTTATATTCTCTACATATCCGTTATACACATGAGAAAAGAATCACCTTTTCATCATATATATAGCGAATAACGCGACACCGACATTTCAATGATTATTAATGTGAGAAACTAAGTAGTCGTTAGACCAAGCACAAAACCACCGCCCATACAAAGGTTTGTACAACTCAGCTATCACATGAGTCCTCAATTAAAATCCAACATAATCTTAGCTCCCTCAATACTCAATACGAATTTCATTTAATCCGTATCTACAATTCACAACTCTTTCCTGAGTTTTAATAGTACAATTTCATAGTACAACTGTCATACAGCAATTCTGCTATAAAGTTTTTAATCATTTAATTGATCATATGTCCTCTTATGACCTCATCAGATCACGTTATAATCTGATATTATAATCGTATTATATTACGATTCTTTTCTATGCTATGATCATTTTGTTTTACGATCTTATTTCCCTTTATACTTTTAGTATTTTAGACTCTATCTATTCATTACTACTGTTCATCTTTATTATCAGAGTTAGGTAACTCTGGATCTTTATTACTTGTCAAGATTCTTCTTTGAATCTTATTGACTTATTAATACCTTGCCCAAATTCATCGCTTAGAACTTAAACTCTATTTGAGTTTATTCCTTATCCTCATCCCTGCGATTATAGCCTAAGGTACCCCTACCTAAGGTTTATAACCAACAGCTCTAATACCAACTGTGACCCCCCCTCCAAATCCGGGTCCCCAGAACCTCGGACCTGGTACGTTACGATACATTATTTATATAACTATTGCGGAAGATATAAACATAAATTATTTATACAATAACTTTTGCAACATAATTCCCAAGGTCTGTAACCTTAACTTAATACCTGCATTCAATATCCTACACGACATACACTGTCATTTGTAATATATACTATTACCATTTTAACCGTATAATAATTCTGTCCTGGAACTTGTCTTTGCCCATGACTATGTCTGAAGTTTCTTTTTTAATCTAAAATGTTTATCATGATATAGCAAGGGTGAGCAACAAGTTTGCCCATCAAGTTTAAGTTCAAATGAAGATATATCATAATTGAAAAGAATAATAAGCTGACAAACTTTCAACAATATAATATTGATGAAAGAACATGAATCAATTTACATAACTGAATGACCGAGACAATAATGATGAATGGCCAATAATAAACATGAACATATTTAGCTGAACCTTAGGGTAATGAAGGTGATCAGACTTTCATACCTGATGAACATATGCAACATGCACTAAGTGCGAATCAATAATTAGTATAGTTGTGAATAATCAACAATAATTATTCACTACCATGCTTTGAAAATATAACTCAAGGTTGAGTTAGAGCAAACTTGCCTGTACCGTCGATTACTGCTACGCAATATAATTTAATCGATTTATTGTAACGACCTATCAGTTATAAGGTTGATCTTTCAATTAACATAACATACCTTATAAGTAAACTATCTAACATTTAAACACATAGTCAAATATTAGAAAACCTTAACACTATACATATACACAAGTCTAAACCTAGCACACATAAAGTCTTTAATAAAATTCAATATAGTATACTGAGTGGTTTCCAACAAACAACTAACAAATTAGTTTCCATCTAGTATACATTATTTTCACAGTGAGTTAGATTGTTTACTAATTCGTAGATCTGTTCCCCATATGAAGGAGTCGTTTAGCCCAGCTACTATACATCAATCATTAAAGGGTACGACTGTACTACCTTAGACTTAACACTACTATATCATACAACTTGTGAATTAACACTTAATCTTTCATTTTATAAGTCCATTTATAAATTAGTAAGCCGAATACCTAATCCAGCAACCTGGATTCAGACTGAATTTTAATTTAGTAAACTATTTTCCAATCCAGCAGACTGGATTCAACTGACCTCCAATCCAGCAAGCCTGGATTCAACTGTCATCCAATCCGGCAAGCCTGGATTCAACTAACATCTAATCTAGCACCCTAGATTCAACTGTCCTACAATCCAGCAACCTGGATTCACTAATCCTTCAATCCAGCAACCTGGAATCACTAATTTTTTAATCCAGCAACCTGGATTCCCTTTTTTAACCTAAAAATCATATTATTTTTCCACCCTTTGGCGAAACATATATACATATATTTCATACACAAAAATAATTTTTTTAAAAATTTTCAATTTACTTAAGTATTTTTCAAAAATCCGTTTATAGTTAATTCCTTAAGAAATTTCCTACATCATGCTTAACTCCAAAAATTCTCAACTCTTGGAGGGATCTTACACATGTTATCGTGAGCCTCCATTTTAAATTTTGTGGCCATCAGAGTTATACAACTCCGGTTATAGCAATTTTTGTCAAAAAAAATACAAATATTGAAATAGTCATAACTTACTCAATTTAAGTCAGAATAAGCTCATTTTTGGACACAAGCTAGTTTATCCAATATATTTTCATGTCCCAAAACAGTGGAATTTATTTCATAATTTAACCGGATGAAACTTCCCCTGAAATTTCCAGACAGATTGTATTTTGTCATTTATAGATTTCGCATCCTTTGCTAAACACTATCCAGACGGAAATCTACAAGGAATTTTTTAGTGATTCTACTTGGATCCATTAGAAGACTTTTAGAACTAACTCCAGAAATTGACCACACTCAAAAATTCGAAATACACTAGGAGATATGGTCGTTTCCGTTTCATGTTACGTTTTCCCCAAAAATAGTTTTTCTAATCTTTGTGTTTTCTAAAAAATCTTCCTAGATCTCTTGATTAACCAAATATTAAACATCATAAACCATTATAATACATACTAATACACCTTAAGATCATGGATCTACTATGATCCATGATCTATTACACCAAACATATACCAAAACCAAGCAAAACATAATTTCTACTAAGAAAATCATAGTTTTCTAACTTTTTAAGGCATAGTTCCTTTTTCTTGCTTTTGATCTAACTTTTGATCCTTAAAAGTGATAGATCTACACATAACACACTTATATACATATAGATCCAAGGTTTTGGAGTTTTGAATCATAGATCCAAGTTTTGATTCAAACAATCAAACACAAATTTCATGAACTAGTTTAAAGCTTATACCTTTGCTTTGTAGATATTCTTTCTTGATCTATCCAAATAGATGATGATTTAGGGGAGCAGAAAGATCAAAGCTTCCTTCTCTCTCTTTGCCTCATACATGGCTGATCTCTCTCTATTTTCACTCTCTAAGTGGCAGGTGGGAGGAAGAGAAAGGTGAGGGAAGATTGCTTCTAATTTCCTCTTTCCTTTAGTAGGTAAAAATGGTTTTTAGGACAGAGAGTTAATTTAGATGATTTTTAAAAGTGTATAGATATATCCTTGGTATATCTATATTATCTTTCCACTTCTCTCTCTTCCTCCATCATTAAGTTGTGACTTGTAAGCTTCAGTTTACTTGCTAGTTAGGTTAAAGTGGGTGGCTTAGTAAAAATTGAACACATGTGCGGAGTGGTTTGGAGTTAGTAAGTGATAATCATTACTTATATGCACCTCTCATTTCTTCCTTATTCCTTGTTTGGCCGAAATTCTTCTCCCTTTTTTCCCCAACTTGGTTAAATTGTATTGCTTTTTTTAGCTTATCAAATGTCCAACTAAATCCTTTAACAATTGGGCTAAAGTCTTGGGCTCCAAATTAATTCTTTTGAGCTTGCTAATAAAATAATTATGCCATGTAAATTAACATAGTCCACTACTTTTAATTCTATCATACCCTAGTCATTTAATTAGGATTTCTATTCACCACATTTGTAATTCAAATCCTTACCCAAATATATTTAATTGCTTAACCCAATTAGACTTGCTTTAATAAAATTAATAAATTGAGATAATAAAATTAATCTCTTAGGTTAGTAAAAAATTTAAATACTAACATCCTTACATATTATAACCCTTAAGTTATTTAATTTCCATACCTAATATATATATTAGGTTACAAGACTTTATTCTTAATTCTCTTTATATGTTAAATAAATATATAAACAATACACAAAACCATATAAGTCCTTCACAAAATTTTTAAATCCATACTCTATTTCTAGTATAGGTCTTATTATTTAACCTTTATTTAATTATTTAAGATTTTACTAATCTTATAAATTCTAGGGTTGTCACAGCACATGCCACCATTTGATCTCCCATGTCCCCCACAAGCTAACATGGGTCACGGGTTGCCCCATGGGTTTAAACCATCCGTTTACCTGCTGGTTCGACCCACGGGTTTAAATTCTTAGATTTAATTCAAATTAAATCTATTTACTTCGTATAAAATTCGTATTATATAACGTATTAATTCTCGTATCCTCCTCGTATTATACTCGTATAATAACTCGTATTATACTCGTATTCATTCCGTATAATAATCAATTATTATTATACGTAATTAATTTAATCATTGATTTTACTTTTTCTAACGCATAGGATTTTAAGTCCCTACGCGAAAACTTTGCGAGCCGTAAATGAAATATTATTAGATATTCCATCTCGTCTCAAAATCCTATCATTACGTGTTTCTCAAAATTTCAAAATAAATTCCCGAACAGAAATGGATGAATAGTGATTTTCGTCATTTTCTTCCCAAGAAAACTTTTCTCGGCTAACTTAACTTTTCACGATATATTACCGTCAAATCTTTCGACAGAATGTCATTCCGACATTCCGAAATCTCGAACGAGCTTAGGGTTCCACGAACCCTAACCCTTAAGGTCAAATCCTAACCCTTAGAGGTTCATAAATAGTGCCTATTTTGTCTTTTTCTCGAAAATATTTTTATTCTCGGAAATCTTTTATTTTCGTCTTGAAAATTCATACTCGTTCATTCTAGCTCGTAGTCAGAATCCTCCCCATTTCTAGTCACCCTATGTCATAGAATGATTAATAACCATATATCACATAATATAATCAATAAAATACCTTTTATCAATTATTAATTCTTTAATCTTAATTTTCTGGACAATCCAATTTTCTAGGTTGTCACATTCTTCCCTCCTTATAAAAATTTCGTCCTCGAAATTTCCCAAACCACATCCATACCAGGATGCGTTATCCTTACAACCCTTCAACGAAGAGTTAACCTTAACTCTTCTTATTTATGTTGAAAAATCTCAACATACAATTCAGTTAGGTATTTACCGAGTCATTCCTTCTTATTTTCTCTTCTACATCCTCCCCCCCAAGGATCATTATCTTTTTATAGTTGTCCGATGATACATATCCGGACAACTATACTTCTAAAATCTTGGGTTATCACATAAACTGTGGCTGCACTACACTCATTGCCCTAACTCTCAGATAAGTGTGCAGTCCATTTATTTCAACTACATGTGTCTCATCAAAAACTATTACCATCTGTTGTGCAAGCTCCAACACTTGAATTGAAACAATTACCTGCACACTTGAAATATGCATATTTGGAGACTACTGAAACTTTACCTGTGATAATTGCTAGTAATCTAACCAAAGTGCAGGAAGAAAAATTATTAAGAGTCCTTAGGGACCATATCTCATCTTTTGGTTGGACTATAGCAGACATAAAAGGAATTAGTCCCGCAACATGCATGCATTGGATTTTATTGGAAGATGGTGCTAAACCCACGAGGGATGCACAAAGAAGGTTGAATCCACCAATGATGGAGGTAGTAAAGAAAGAGGTAATAAAATTACTCGATGTAGGAATCATCTACCCCATCTCCGACAGTGAATGGGTAAGTCCGGTACCGGTAGTTCCAAAGAAATCCGAAATCACAGTTGTCAAGAATGACAATAATGGGTTAGTGCCCACACGGATGAAAATAGGTTGGAGAGTGTGTATTGACTATAGGAGGTTGAATGTTATAACTCAAAAAGATCACTTTCCCCTTCCTCTTATTGATCAAATGTTAGAACGATTAGCTGGGCATATTTATTATTTCTTTTTAAATGGTTTTTCAGGTTATAACCAAATTGTGATTGCACTCGAGGACCAAGAAAAGACCACCTTCACATGTCCCTTTGGTACCTTTGCCTATCGACGAATGTCCTTTAGACTCTGCAATGCCCCAGGTACTTTTCAAAGATGCATGATGAGTACTTTTTTCAATCTTTTAGAAGAATGCATTGAGGTCTTTATGGAATTTCATAGTACATGGTAATTCTTTGGATACTTGCTTAGAAAATTTGACTTGTGTTTTGGATAGATGTGTGGAAACTAACCTTGTGCTAAATTGGGAAAAATATCACTTTATGGTAGAATAAGGAATTGTACTTGGTTATGTAGTGTCAGTTAATGGTTTAGAAGTCGATAAAGCTAAAGTTGATATTATATCTGCATTGCCTTACCCCGTCAACGTGCGAGAGATAAGCTTTTTTCTTGGACATGCTGGATTTTATGGCAGGTTTATCAAAGATTTCTCCAAGATAGCATTTCCCCTATGCAAGTTGCTCCAGAAAGATGTGGAATTTCATTTTGATGATGAATGCAAGGTGGCTTTTGATACCTTAAAGAAATTATTGACGTTAACCCCCTGTCATTCAACCACCAAATTGGAAGTTTCCATTTGAGATAATGTGTGGTGCAAGCAACTATGCTGTCGGCTCCTTCTGAGGCCGAAAGATTAACAATGCTGTCCATGCCATCTACTATGCTTATAGAACATTGAATGCGGCTCAGATAAATTATTCCACAACTGAAAAAGAAATCTTATGTGTTGTATTTGTTTTAGATAAGTTTAGATCATACTTACTTGGTACTAAAGTGATAGTTTATTCTGACCATGCTGCTCTTAGGTACTTGCTTACTAAGAAGGAGTCCAAACCCCGAATCATCAGATGGATCTTATTGCTGTAAGAATTCAACTTGGAAATTAAAGATAAGAAGGGTGCGGATAACTTGGTAGCAGATCACTTGAGCAGAATTCTTAAGAAGGAAGAAGCACTACCATTACAAGATATGTTTCTGGATGAGCATCTACTTGCAATTGGCAATACAACTTCCTGGTATGCTGACATTGTGAATTATTTCGTAAGTGCGTATTTACCGGATGAGTTTTCAAAATCTCATAAAGAAAATCTTAGGAGTGATGCAAAACATTATGTGTGGGATGACCCATACTTGTGGAAATTTTGTGTTGATCAGATAGTTAGACATTGTGTACCTGATAATGAGTTCCAATCTATTCTAGCTTTCTGTCATTCCTATTCTTATGGAGGTCATTTTGGACCTAAAAGAACATCCAATAAGGTGTTAGAGAGTTGTTTCTTTTGGCCCTCAATTTTCAAAGACTCATATCTATTTTGCAAATCATGTGAAAATTGTCAAAGAATATGAAATATATCACATAGACATCAAGTGCCACAAAACCCTATTCTAATTGTTAAAATCTTTGATGTTTGGGGTATTGATTTTATGGGACCCTTTCCTGTTTCCTTTGGTAATGTTTACATCTTATTGGCGGTTGATTATGTTTCAAAGTGGGTGGAAGCTAAAGCCACTAGGACTGACGATTATAAATTTGTTGCACATTTTGTCAGGACTAACATATTTGTCAGGTTTGGAGCACCACAGGCCATCATTAGTGATCGCGGAACTCACTTTTGTAATAAGATATTAGCAGCTTTGTTCCTGAAATACAACGTTCTTCATATGGTTTCTACGTCCTATCATTCGCAAAGAAATGGCCAAGCTGAGGTATCCAACCGAGAGATAAAATCCATTTTGGAGAAAGTAGTTAACCCAAGCAGGAAAGATTGGAGTCTTAGACTTGATGATGCAGTTTAGGCGTATAGGACAGCATACAAAACTCCTATTAGTATGTCACCTTATAAGCTGGTGCTCGGGAAACCATGCCACTTACCTGTGGAGCTAGAGCATAAAGCTTTCTGGGCGATCAAACAGTACAACATGAACTTAGATCAAGCTGGCGTCCATAGGAAGTTGCAGTTACAAGAACTGGAGGAGTTGCGTTTTGAATCATATGAGAGTTCTAAACTGTATAAGGCTAAGACGAAAGCTTTCCATTTTAAGAATATTTTGCGAAAGAATTTCACCGTTGGGCAAAAAGTTCTCCTTTATAATTCACGATTGAAATTATTTCCAGGTAAGCTTCGTTCCCGTTGGGAGGGTCCATTTGTTGTTACTAATGTGTTTCCTCATGGTGCTCATTAGTCGTATTCCTGATCAATATATGCGTGCAAGTATACACGATCAACAAGTAATATAGAATAAGTACAGTATCGATCCCACGGAGAATTATCTAACAAGATTTACCATAAACTAACCTATAACCAACTTAATCTTATTTAAACGATGAATTTAATATTTTGAAGTAAAACTATGTAATAAAACTAATACTAACTATCCCTAGAATGAAACTAGATAATGAAGATATGAGACTATAATATCACCTATTGTTTTATCTAAATCAATACACTTCCCATTAAGCCAAATTAATTATCACGGATTGTTAATCGAGAATACGAAAGCAAATCATGGCCATCTCTCGATGTACCAAGTCCATATCACATATAATCCACAAATGATAGAATGCACGTGAACACCCAAATTATATAAACCACTATATTTCTATGTGACTTAACAATAATAAGGGTTTAAGCAGAAGTTCTCAAATGACTACAAGTGGTGCTTCGATATATGTTTATACGAAGCACAAATAATGAATTCCAACGCCATGTAAAACACACAAACACAAGCTATTATGATCAGATCTAAACCCATAATCCATTTCTCAATTTCATATGGATTACCACGGTAATTGATAGCTAGGCAATTAAACAATTGAATACAAATCACAATAGACAATCCAATAACAATCAATAAGACTAACAAGGAAGCATATCAATGTAAACTACACAATAAGATCTATTATAATCTCAAAATGGAGTTTAATTCATAATTGAAGTGAAATCCATAATCCATAATTGAATAAACATTAAAAGATACAAAGAGATAAGAAGGGAACTTAGGGTTTGGAGTAAGCAAATCTGAATTCTCTTGCTTCCAATATGAATCTCCAATGATCTTCAAGAGCTTAAATTTCTTACTCTAATCTAATCTAAGGTTTTTCTAATCTAATTGAAGAGTAGAATATCTAATGATGATATATACAAGATGATGATCCCCAAGGATGGAATGTTTTTCTCCTCTACTGATATCTCTTTATTTATAAGCCGTAATATGACTCCTCCAAGTTACGCTTCAATTGCACTATTTAATAAAAAAGTCAACTCTGGTCAGTTTCAGGAATGGCGCGGCCGCATTCCAAATGTCCTGGAGTTGGGCGCGGGTACTCTAGTAGCAAATATCACGTTTTTGGACCAGGGAAGAGCACGGGCGCGCTCTAAATACACTATAAAATGGCGCGGCCGAGCCCCAGATTTTCTGCTGCAGTGCCCTTTGGTAGAACAACCATAACTTTTGATCCAGGAGGAGTTACGGGGCCTCCGACCTGTCAAATCGAAGATATCGATGAGATCTACAACTTTAATTATGTGAGAATTGAGAAATAATGGACGAATAAGGGTTGAAATTGGGATTTAAGTTACAGCTTGTGCAATGGCAACCCAAAACATTAAAGTTTAACGTCCGTTGGTACAAAGGTCATAACTCTCGCCTCCAAACTCTGATTGGGATGATTCAAGTTGTTTCAGAAAGCTTAGAAGAAGCTCTACAATAAAACCCAAGATTCCAAGCCAAGAGTATAAATGAACATGGAAGTCCAAACGATGTCTGGATTGCATTTCCTTATCTTTTCATACAAATAGTCCCTCATAGAGTTCCCAAGCGTAAGATCTACAAAATGACCACAAAATTCATGAAAAGTAACTACGAAACATAGGTTTAAGCAACTAATTCAAGTATTAGATACTGGATAAGTAGGTGTAAAATTGACCTATCAAATACCCCTAAACTTAAACCGTTGCTTGTCCCCAAGCAATACATATAATGCAATGCCATAAACTAAACAAAATGCAATCTACTCTAAATGCTAACAAATCCAAATACCAGACAGATATGAAGCTCACAAGAATTGCCTCAAGGAAACTACAAAATCTTCAAACAGAGAATCCAACCAAGAATAAGGCCATAATGCAGATTATTTTGTAAATCAAAACCTGTCATCACTGATGTAGTGTGTGTGTGCTTAGCAACCATTAAATTGCTACAGCATAAATACTTTACATAATATGCTTCTTAGAGGGAAAAATACAGTTTCAACTCAAGAAAGGCAGTAAACAAATTAAGCTCCAACCAAGACTACGCACCAACTAAGCTAAGAGTCAACAAGGGGTTTATTATGCTTTTATTCACTCACGAGGGCGTTATTCGCTCATTCCCATGATTACACCTGACTGTACAAATGCCTAGCCCTCTTAGGCTTTTTAATGATACCCGTGTAACGAGCTTTCAACCAACGACTTCCAATCCAGATGGCTTTAGGGCGCTGGGTGTAGAAACAACCCCTAGGGCGTACTTACTCGAGTATCAAAGGCCACAGAACTAAACTAGCCATTGCTAACTGTCTACTAAATCTCTCTATCATTAAAACATAAATTTCCCAAAAGATGATAATTATGTGACCATTTAAACTGAGCATATCGTATTGGATACTCTAAAATGCTATACGATTACATCAGTTTCAAACAGATTAAAATTCACATCATGTTATAACATTACAACTAAGCCTAAGTAATCAAAACTGATAAAAAATCATGCAGTTCCAATCTCCTCATAGGCCAAATGAATTTCACACAAATTGAAAACTTGGATTCATGCAATATGACCTAACTAAATGCAATAATTAAAAACAAATATTAACAAATATTTTTAAAATTTTTTGATTTTATTAATTTATTAGATGTAAAATATGAGTAAAAACTAAATTATATGCAATACACATGGACATACTAATATGCACCCTAAAGAAGAACAATCCCCCAAAACTTAAAACGAACAATGCCCTCATTGTAATAAAAAGTGAAAGACTACTACCCTAAGTGGCATCGTCATCTCTGTTCGCCTCCTCATGATCCAATGGTGTATCAGGCGGTGGATAAGTCTGGATGGATCCAAAAGTTGGGAACTGAGCGTGGACTTCTCTAATGCCTTGGGAATTTGACCTGCAATCCCCCCAAACTTATTTGGCACTCTAATATACTCTTTTAGCCCTTTTTAGAAACACTTGCAGTGCGCTTTGTTTTTAACTTCTATTCTGACCATTCATCCTCACAGCAATTGAATTGAATCGATTATGCAGACCTTTAAAAGATAAATTTTCTGGGAATTGGCGCGGTCGCGCCGTGACTTAGGTTATCTGGGGTGCGGGTGCGCCTGGATTGGGAACACACTGCATAAAAATATGATGGTGCGGGTGCGCTGCCTTTGGCTTGGCAAACGGTGCGGCCGCGCTGCACTGGTCCTGATTCTGCTGTTTATGTAGTACTTATCAACTTAGAAGCTCTCTAGCATATGAACCCTTTCCGGCACAAATGTGTATCTAAGATGAGACATATTCTTATTCCACTAACTCAAAATTAAACTATTTAAACTAAATATATCTACTCTTAAAAATGTAATATTTGAAATTTGCTATATTATGACAAAAATGGACTTAAAACTCAAAGTATCCAAGAATTAAACATGGGGGGGGGGGGGGGGGGGGGGGGGGGGGGGGGGCGGGAATGATAGATAAGTAACAAGAATTAAATAAGAGGGAGAAAGATTGGATGGGGTGCCTCCCACCGAGCGCTTGGTTTATAGTCCTTTAGCTGGACTTCTTCTTATCAACGCTATCTAATTCCTCTTCGATAACTGAGGAACCCTCCATCCATTAAGACCAACGTATTCTTTGAGAGGTTCCCATTAGTGATAGCCTTTAAATTTAAGTCAACTAGCTTGCTTCTTGTAGATAAGTTCTCAATTTTGAATATCGAATAGTTAGGTGCTTCCTCCGTTGTGTTTATAAACAGATTGGGGCATTGGGGCATGTAAAACACAACGGGCTCTTCTTCTATTTTCTCTTCTTTGGCCCACCATAGCTTTAAGGTTGTACTATCTCTCATGTCATAAAGAGCATTGCCATCGACGTGACTACCAAGGGGGCATGGTTGTACAAAACTGAATGGATTCTTGAACTTTGGCGGAGAAGGCACTTGGGGTACTAGCAAGATTGGCTCATATTCGTTGCGACTAACAGTTAGATCTTTAATGGCCTCATTTTCTTTATCCCCATTTGTCTCCTCGATTTCAAATTCTTATGGCTCATCCAGTTGTATATTCAACTCGAGCTCTCCATCAGTCTTAGAATCCATGTCATAGCACCAATTATTTTTAGGACAGTTGTTCAAGGCTTTAAACATTTGATCTATCTGATTCTGAAGATTTTGAATTAACATCTCTTGCTCAATCAATCTCTCCTTATTTGACGCTATAAACTTGAATCACAATTCCTCCACTATTGAATTTTCTGTTTCAGCCTCAGAATCCATGTATTGAGGACCATTGGTTGGAGTATTGATGAGTTGTGCCATCTGGTTCTGAAAATTTTGGCTCTATATTGCCTGACTCATCATCTTCACTTCTTGGTTTCCTAAAAGCTTGAACATGAATTCCTTCTTTGACTTTTCTTCTTGTGGCAATGGAGATTGCTATGTGAATTCTGGTGCATATGTTGGACTTGGAGCTCAGTATTGGTCTTGATAATAATAGCTCTATGAAGAATCTGAGTGATAACCCCAATCTTGATGATAATTGGAATAAGCATAGTTGTTGAGGTAATCACCCCCATACTGTACTGGTCCAAAATTGACGGTGCACTGATGACTCGGATGGTTGCCAACACAATAATCACAAGTAACTGCTATCTTTTAAATACGTTGGGTTACAACAATGTCGAACTTCTTCGAAAGTGTCTCAATATGTGCTGATAATGCCGTCATTTCGTTGAGTCCATCAATACCTATTTCCCTTGGTTGAGACATCCTCGTGTATGGCCATTGATAAGCAAAGTCATCCATGATACCTGAAAAGAGTGAAATATATGAAGAGAATTAAAAACTAAAATAAAATAAATTGTTTAAATTAAGACAAATTTGATTGAAGTTAATATTGGCAAAAATTATTAAACTAAATCCCCGGCAACGGCGCCAAAAACTTGTTGGTCGTATTCCCGATCAATATATGCGTGCAAGTATACACGGTCAACAAGTAATATAGAATAAGTAAAGTATCGATCCCACAGAGAATTATCTAACAAGATTTACCAAACACTAACCTGTAACCAACTTAATCTTATTTAAGCGATAGATTTAATATTTTGAAGTAAAACTATGTAATTAAACTAATACTAACTATCCCTATAATGAAACTAGAAAATGAAGACATGAGACTACAATATCACCTATTGTTTTATCTAAATCAATACACTTCCCGTTCAGCCAAATTAATTATCACAGATTGTTAGTCGAGAACACGAAAGCAAAACATGGCCATCTCTCGATGTACTAAGTCTATATCACATATAATCCACAAATGATAGAATGCACGTGAACACCCAAATTATATAAACCACTATATTTCCATGTGACTTAACAATAATAAGGGTTTAAGCACAAGTTCTCAAATGACTACAAGTGGTGATTCGGTATATGTCTATTCGAAGCACATATAATGAATTCCAACACCATGTAGAACATACAAACATAAGCTATTCTGATCAAATCTAAACTCATAATCCATTTCTCAATTTCATATGGATTATCACGGTAATTGACAGCTAGGCAATTAAACAATTGAGTATAAATCATAACAGATAATCCAATAACAATCAAGAAAACTAACAAGGAAGCATATCAAAGTAAACTACACAACAAGATCCATTATAATCTCAAAATGGAGTTTAATTCATGATTGAAGTGAAATCCATAATCCACAATTGAATAAACATTGAAAGATACAAAGAGATAAGAAGAGAATTTAGGGTTTGGAGTAACCAAATCTGAATTCTCTTGCTTCCAATATGAATCTCCAATTTTCTTCAAGAGCTTCAATTTCCAACTCTAATCTAATCTAGGGTTTTTCTTATCTAATGGAAGAGTAGAATATCTAATGATGATATATACAAGATGATGATCCCCAAGGATGGAATGCCTTTCTCCTCTACTAATATGTCTTTATTTATAAGCCCTAATATGACTCCTCCAAGTTACACTTCAATGACACTATTTAATGAAAAAGTCAACTCTGGTCAGCTTCAGCAGTGGCGCGGCCGCGCTCCAAATGTCCTGGAGCTGGGCGCATGCGCTTCAGTAGCAAATATCACTTTTCTGGACAAGGGAAGAGCACGGACGCTCTTCAAATACACTATAAAATGGGGCGGCCGCGCCCCAGATTTTCTACTGTAGTGCCCTCTGGTAGAACAACCATAACTTTTGATTCGGGAGGAGTTACGGGGCTTCTGAACTGTCAGATCGAAGATATCGACGAGATCTACAACTTTAATTCTTTGAGAATCGAGAAATAATGGATGGATGAAGGTTGAAATTGGGCTTGAAGTGACAGCTTGTGCAATTGTAACCCAAAACATTGAAGTTTAACGTTCGTTGGTACAAAGGTCATAACTCTCGCCTTCGAACTCTGATTGGGATATTCAAGATGTTCTGAAAAGCTTAGAAGAAGCTCTAAAATAAAACCCAAGTTCCAAGCCAAGAGAATAAAATGAATATGAAAGTCCAAACGACGTTCAGATTGTATTTCCTTGTCTTTTCATACCAATACTCGCTCACACAGTTCCCAAACATAAGATCTACAAAATAAACGCAAAATGCATGAAAAGTAACTACGAAACATAGGTTTAAGCAACTAATTCAAGTAGTAGATACCGGATAAGTAGGTATAAAACCGACTTATCAGTGCTATAGATATAAAAAATCCAAAGACATGGAATGTGTTCAAGGTGAACGGACATAGGTTGAAGATATTTTTGTATAGCAGTCAATTTTAGGAGGTTGAGATGTTGACGCTGATGGATCCGGCTTTCGGATGATTGAGAAAATTGTAGTCGAGCTAACGACGTTAAACAAGGGCAGCTGTTTGGGAGGCGACCCAAGAATTCAGATTTGATCTTTCTATGCCTTTTCTTTTTAATTTGTTCGTTGTAGTATTTTTTGCTTTGCATGAGTTTTTTACATTGGGGACAATGTAAGGTTTGAGTGTGGGGGAGGGAATTTTAGATTTTAGTTTTCTTCATTTTTTTAGGTATAGTAGTCCTTAATTTGCCGAAGCTTGAAAATATGCTGAAATTTTTGCTTGGATCCATTATTTTATTCGCCTAAGTGTTGATGAGTTAGAGTCAAGGATTGAAAATTGATGTTTAATATCAAGATCTGTTGGTATTTAGTTGATCAATGAATGATGAAAAATAAGTCATTAACCATAGTAATTGATTCGAATTGAATTTGTTAATATGTGAGTACTTGAATATGTGAAGCATGCTTAGTTGACTAAGTTTTATGTGGAGTTGTCTATGTGCACTAATTTCATGCTTTAGAACTGTTCTCACTGCTTATGTCAATGAAACAACCTTGTGAAAAGAAAAATTAAATGAAAAGTGAAAAAATGGTGATGAAATTGATGTATGATAAAAAATAATGAAAATCTGCTTCAATGTCCATTATATAAATTAACTAGGTATCCAAGCCTAGGAAAGCATCGGTATTCACACTGAAAAATGTGATAGATAAAAGCAGCTTGACTAGTCAACTTTTGTTGTCTTTTTTACTTTACTAAGTAAGCCCTAGGGGTGTCTCTACACGTAGCGCCCTAAAAGCATCTGGTTTGGGAGTCGTTCGTTGAAAGTTTGCTAAATGGGTAACACTGAAAAGCCTAAGAAAAGGAGACATTGCACATGTCAAGAAAAAAATATACAAAAAGACATCAAAATATAGTCATCTGGGCTAAAAAGCAGGTTCTTTGGAAAGAAAAGTATAAAGTAGGAAAACATGTTTTCAGTTATGAGTTAGTGTGCCTGGTTTTTGCTCCATGAAAAACTAAGTTGGGTAAGTATACGGATTATGGGATTGTCACTAATGTGGATACGGTTCAATTTGTTGAAAGTCATTGGTGAGTTGGTAAAGTTATTAGTCATAAATTGATTGGTGAAGTACGAATCAGGCTTCTGTTGATAAACATTGATGCTCATGAATTGTAACTTGAACTTTTTGATACCATGGTTGAATAAGATTTTTGTGAATGGTAGCATAACCTTTGAATTGGTTTACACGAGGACGTGTAAAAACTAAGTGTGGGGGAATTTGATGAGTGTATAATATTTATCTATTTTGGTTCCTTTTTACTTGGTTCATTGCATGTTTTGTGGATTAACACGAGTCTAATAAGGTTGTTTATGGATTTCAGGTTGAAACGGAGTTTTGGTGAAGAAACGGGTTGATTCGGAGTTGTTGCGGGGCAAACGAAAGAAGAATCAGGATGCAGGGCAGCCCGCCCCGGCGGGTCTTTTGGCTTAAGAAGTTCCACCCCGACGGCTACCTCTCTGTCCATTGCCTTCCTAGCGCTCTCGGAAGTCGCCCCGACCTCTCTGTCCATTGCCGCCCCGGCGAGTTTTGCGAAGGAAAAGTACCGCCCCGGCAGGGGTGTGCTCTAGAGCTGGGAAAAAAAGGACACCCGCCCTTGCGGGTGTTGGCAGTATAGAAGACCCCCCCCCCCCCGGTGGGCTTAGTTGACAGATTCAGCAAATTTACTATTTTTGACAAGTTATTGGCATATTTCTAAGGTTATTAGGATTGCGATTTCTTAGGATTGTAGGGATTTTGTTATACAGTATAAATAGATGTAAGACCCATTAGTAGGGAATCATCTTCAACATTCATTCAAACCCTAGTTTTGGAGAATCAAGGCATGTCAAGCTAAACTACTCAATTAAATTTTGAAAGGATGTTGAACCTTATTCATAATTAACGATTTGAGCAAGTTTACTTTTTTACTCTTTCGTATGTGAGATTTATTCTGATTATCTATATAAACTTTCTTGTATACTATTCAATTGACTAATTTAGTTTCTGCAAGATTAAATTAGTAAATTGATATCATCTCCTAGATTAAGATATATATTAAGCAAACGATGTATGTCTGATCATAAGTGGCAATTAATGATATTCGATTGTGGTCAAAATTTTGGATATTGTTAAGATTTTCAGAAGACAAGTTAAATAATTCCTGATTGTGTAATTGTTGCTTGGAACAATCTAATTCTCATTCTTCATGCTTCTATTATATTAAATTTAGACTAATAGTTCTAGGTTATATGATAGTTAGGATCTTTTGTTGGCGATTGGCGCATTAGATTTACGCATAAGGAGAATTTCAGTTAACTAGCGATCGCAGTTTACTAAGATTGTTAATCTCATTGAAGGATAAATATTGTAAAACTTGGTTAATCCCTAATTCTGAAAAGGCGATACTGAACTGAAGAATTGAAGCTTTTTACTCATTGATACTTCTTTTAGATTCACTTTCGATAATTCAACTTTTCTAACCAAAACCCCCCAATTCATTAGAAAATACTTGGATAAATATAAAACAAAGCACTCTCTGTGGGATCGATCCTTGCTTATTAATATATTAATTCTTGAGTTAGTAGAATAGGAGTAAGGTTAATTTTGGAGTGCTAAAGGATAGCTCCCAATTTAGTAAATTATTTTTGCATTCATACATTTATATGTACAAGGCTCATATATATATGTATAATTGGTCATATATATTTTGTTGGGATATGTTTTATGTTGCTTGATATTTTCAGCCATTTACGTATTGAAAACGCATCTTAAGTAGAAGTTAAGAAGGCTTTTGCATCCGAGAAATACTCTTAATTATCTTGAATTCATTATACCAGTTCCTGTTATCCTACTGGTAAGCTTACTTCCATATTACCATATATGGAAAGGATGATATTTTTTAGGGATAATTAAATAAATATCTATCTTATATGATTTTTGTTCAAATTCCATGTTGGGTAAAATCTATACGTGCTACACGCAAGTGTACGTGGTCAACAAGTAATATAATAATAAGATCAAGTATCGTACCCACAGAGACACTAATTATGATTTATTCAAACAAGTACCAATTTTGTATTATTTCAATTTTATTAAACCAATGATTAAATGATGGTAATTATGAAAAACTACTACTCATACTAGAATTAACACTATTACAGGAATTTGACAAGTTTTTGGAGAATTAAGCCTATAACTTCACTTATTATTTCACTTCGGACTACATACTTTCATTTAGTTTATATTAATTATTCCAGATTAGTAGCCAAGAACACGGAAGTAGATATAACCATCTCTCAATGCATTACATCCATATTCACTCAAATCCACAATTGATAGAATCAAGCAAGACGCCTTAATTAACTAACTCACTATATCTCTATGTGAATTATAATTAAAAAATGTTTAATATCAAGTTCTCTTCAGATTACGCATGACGCATAGATGTCTCTATCCTACACATGAATTATGAATTCCAACTAATAGTAGAAATCACAAATATACGTCACTATGTCTAGTTCATATGGGATAACAGGTAATTGGTGATTAAGCAAAGACATAAGTTACGCACACACCATAGCAAATAACCTGGAAGTAATCTTTATAAACTACTTTAAAAGCAAATCAATCCTTAGTTACAAAATAAGATCCATTGTAGGCTTAAATAGAATTAATTCATCATCAATGAAATAAAAACCATAATCCACAAGGTGTTTAACATCCTGAATACAAGGTATAGCTGAAGAGAGAAAATAAACTCTAAAATTGTATCACCACTCTTCTTCACGATCCTTGCGTTCTTTGTGCTTCGCCGTGCTTCAATTCTCCTTGCGTATCAAGTCTCACGAACTAGAGCTTTGTTTCTGTCTAAGTATCTATCAATATGTCTCTCTGATAGCCTCTAAAAGTCCCTTAATCGCAAGCCAAATCGTAGCCTTTCTTTTTGCAGAATCCCAAGAAAACAAGGAAACCTCCATCTTTTCAGTCGTGTACCCTCGCCCCAGCTGGGTTCTTTGCCTTTTACACGCCCGCCCCGACGGGTGTCACTTTTTGCTTTGGTCGACAAGGGATTTGGAAAAGTTTCTCGTGAGGTTAGGGCTCAAGCTCTGTATTGGAATGGCGTAAATTGAGGGCTGACTTGTGTTTAAAAAAATAAAAAACTGTCGAACCCCCATCGGGTCCGGGCCCCTTACTGAAACAAAGCCCGCGGGGGAGGGTCCTTTTGTGCACAACTAGCTCGCGGGGACGGGCCTCTAAATTTTTCTGTTCTGCCCTTTTTTGAGTTTTGCTGCTGGATTTGAACTTGAGTAGGATTCCTATTTTGCATTGAAGTTTTCCCCATGAAGATTTGCTTGAATAGTTACTAGACTTTGCCTATACCTGCACCGCATATCATTACCAATGTTAGAACAAACACTATATAAAAAAACTAATTAATTACTATGCATGATTATAACTACTTGACATTTATATAATACAAATGAACGTAAAGGATGGGTTACCTCCCACCGAGCCCTTTATTTTAAGTAGTTCAGCCTGACTCTTTCTTTGATTCGCTAATCAGGCTCCGCTGGGATATTGTGGATGCTCTTGGTCTCCACTGAACATGCCCAGCACTGTTTCACTATTTGCCCTTTTTCACCATTGATTCTCTTTGTATTACGATTTTCATCACCAACTACACTTCGTAGACCAACTCTATCCCTGGAATCCTCACGAACCACTTTGTTTCCTTCCATAATCACAGGACATTCTTCATCGTTGCTTGGGAATTTAATCGCTTTGAACACTTGAAATTTAACTTCTTGATCATTTATTCTCATCGTTAATTCGCCATTCGGCACGTCAATCACAGTTCTGTCGGTGGCCAAGAACGGTCTTCCCAAGATTATTGGAATTCTTTATCTTTTTCATAGTCCAACACTACGAAGTCTGCCAGTAAAATTAGCTTGTCAACCTTGACCAAAACATCCTCCACTATACCGAATGGATACGTGATCGATCTATCTTCAAGTTGTAAAGTGATACTCCTTGGCTTGGCTTCCTTTAAACCCAGCTTCTTGTATATTGACAGTGGCATGTGGTTGATACTTGCTCCCAGATCATATAAGGCTTTCCCTACAAATTGATTCCCGATTCAACAAGGGATGTTAAAACTCCCAAGATCTTTAACTTTTGGCGAAAGCTTTCTCTAGAGAATTGCACTACACTCTTCTGTTAGTGTCACGGTCTCATATTCACTTAGCCTTCATTTTTTGGATAGTATATCTTTCATAAATTTCACGTAGCTCGGCATTTGCTCTAGGGCTTCGGCGAACGGAATATTGATGTGTATCTTTTTAAAGATTTCCATGAATTTTGAGAATTAGTTCTTAAGCTTTTGACTTTGTAAACTTTTAGGAAAAGGGACCCGAGGTACATCTGAGTTTTGTTTTACTTGTTTTGAACTCTCCGGTTGACTTTCATCAATTTTCTTCTCCCCACCGTTCTGCGCATGTTCTTTTCCCATGGATTTGGGCACCATTTTTTTATTCTCAGTAGGAGTTCCCTTTAACTCTTTTCTACTCCGAAGTGAGATAGCGTTACACTGCTCATGACCTCCCTTTGGGTTCTTTTCATTGTATCTTAGTAGAGTTCCTTGGGGTCTACTATTCAACGCACTTGCAATTTGTCCCATCCGAGTTTCCAAATTTTTAATTGCAGCCGCTTGTGTTTTCATTGTTGCCTCATTTCCTGTTATATATTTCATGAGTATCTCCTCCAAATCATACTTTTTCTCATGATTCAGGACTAGTTGTTAATGTTGATTCTAGAAACCAGGGAGTATGATGGTCGTGGAGCCTGCTACTGATTCTGAATTTTGTTCTGATTGTTGCTCCATAAGAAATTTGGATGGCTCCTCACCCCCTGATTATACGCATTCTGATATATGTTAGGTGGCATGTTGTAGCTACCCATAAACTGCACTGAAGCTGGGTTTATCGCACAATGATCTGTCAGATGCTCCCCTGCACAAAGTTCACATATAACTGCTACTTGCTGCACATTTCCACTTGACATGACATCCATCTTCTTTGATAGCGTTGCTATTTGTGCGGATAGAGCTGTCATATTGTCCACTTCTAGAATATATGCTGCCTTGGGTTGAGTCAATCTCTCAGTCGGCCACTGATAGTTGTTTGCGGCCATTGTTTCTATCAAGTCCCAGGCCTCCTCAAACTTCTTTGCCATAAAAGCTGCACCAGAGGCTGCATTGATGCTAGTCCGTATATGACTCCCTAACTCGTTGTAGAATGTGTTTATCTGCATCCAATGCGGTAATCCATGATGTGGGAATTTTCTTAACAGCTCTTTGTACGTTTCCAATGCTTCATATAGTGGCTCTCCTTGTAGCTGTACAAATGAAGAAATATCCGTTCTCAATTTATGTGTCTTTAAAGGCGGGAAAAACTTAGCCAGAAATTTAAATTCTAAAGCATAAGTTATTTCATAATTCGTTATTATTGAATTATTCTTGATTGTGAGTTGATTCAACTACTCTTTACTTGATGATAGTTGAAACTCCAAATTTTCTTTTAGCTATCCAAACCAAACTTTCTTTGGTGCGGACTTGTATCAAATACTAAGATGAACAACCCTATTTTTTAGGGGAGGTTACTATACAAAAGCATTAAATGTTTGTGCACAATACATGATACGAAGGTCTGATTCCCCTAAGTACGAGTTGAGAGTCCATAGTCTAAACGACTATTAAAGGTTTTAAATAGAAATGTTTATAACCTAGGACAAGGTTCAAAGTCTTATGACCCTCAGATGATTTCAATATTCGAAATTCTAAATATTGATGAAATAATTATTATTCAATTCTTTATTGTTGATGAAAGGAAAGTTATTCAAATCTTTTAAAGTTATTCAGTTATGTTATAATTAATATTGTTGTTATTCCTAGTGAGCTTTTGTTTGCTCACTCTTGCAATTAAATAACCATTGCAGCTAAAGTCGAGAACGTTGACGTACCATCAACGAGTAAAGGGAAAAGCAAGATGAACAAGTGAAGACTTGTTTAGATCATTGGTTACAATATGTAATAAGACTTTATGTTATGATATTTTACTTTCGCATTATTGTTTATGTTAAGGTTAGATAAACCCTGGGATTATTTTGGATAAAGTTGTAATCCTTTTTATAAGGAAGATTTTTATTTAATTATAAGGTTGTAATTTATTTTTCATTCCTTATTATTGCGTAGATGTATGTTTTATTTAGATAGTGAACACCAAATCGTGTGAAAACGAAGTACCCGAATTTGGGGGTGTCACAATATCTCTATCCTACACATAAATTATGAATTCCAACTATTAGTAAAAATCACAAACATACGTCACTATGGTTAGTTCCAATCCCATATGTCATCTCTCGAGTTCATATGGGATAACAGGTAATTGGTGATCAAGTAAAGACATAAGTTACTCACAAACCATAGCAAATAACCTGGAAGTAATCTTCATAAACTACTTTGAAAGCAAATCAATCCTTAGTTACATAATAAGATCCGTTATAGGCTTAAACAGAATTAGTTCATCTTCAATGAAATAAAAACCATAATCCACAAGGTGTTTAACATCCTGAATACAAGGTATAGATGAAGAGAAAAAATAAACTCTAAAATTGTATCACCACTCTTCTTTACGCTCCTTGCGTTCTTTGTGCTTCGCAGTGCTTCAATTCTCCTTACGTATCAAGTCTCACGAACTAGGGCTTCGTTTCTGTCTAAGTATCTCTCAATATGTCTCTCTGATAGCCTCTTAAAAGTCCCTTAATCGAAAGCCAAATCGTAGCCTTTCTTTCTGCAGAATCCCAAGCAAACAAGGAAACCTCCATCTTTTCAGCTGCGTACCCCCGCCCTAGCGGGGTTCTTTGCCTTTGACACGCCCGCCCCGGAGGGTGTCACTTTTTGCTGAGCCAGATGCTGCACCCCCGCTCTAGCGGGTGGTATGCTCTAGGAAGGCCCGCCCCAGCGGGTGTCCAAGCCATGAAATGCTGAATTTTTGCTCTTAAGTCCTTGTTTCCGTCCACTCTGCTTCCTGCAATCAACAAAGCAAAACAGAGTAAAATAACACTAAAACCACTTGAGATAACAAAGAATCAAACTAAAACGGACATCGATTCGTAGGTATAAAACTAACTCATCATTCCAGAGAATATTTATAATCGAAAAAGATCTGTTAAGAATAATAGAGGTATGATCTCCCCAAGAATTTAATATTGTATTCATTAAATATCTTAAAAATTCCTCGATCAATTCATGTTGTAATAAAACTAAAATTATAAAAGGTTACAATATTTATGAGTGGATTTAAAAATTTTCAGTTTCTATTGCCTCTTCTGTCAAGCTAGCCACTTGTCAGAACTCGTTGGTCAATGATAAATAAAATTGTGCTCATGATACTTGGGGTCATTTCCATTAATTTTTAGTTGGACGACAATCATGTTAAGCTTTTATATAATTTAATTGTTGCAAAATTACTTTTTCCTCATAGAAATATGCTATTTAACAAATTGTTAATAATAGATTTGGCAACGATACAATACCGTCGCTGATAATTGACAACAACTTTCGTTGCTCTTGAAAAAAAATTTGCATCAAACAATATGGTTGCTAATTGATCTAATTATCTAAAACAAAACCAATGACAACGAATAATTTTGTTGCAAATGAATATATGACCGGCTTATTATGCATATTTAGCAACAAACATAGTTGCCAAAAAGTATACAATTAGCAACTAAAACCAGTTAATGTAACAATTTTCATACTGTTCAGCAACGAAAAATATCGTTGGCAAATGTGTATCAAACGCAACAAATTTTATTTTCGTTGGCAAAAAAAAATTTCTTTTCGTTGCCAATTAGGCATATTTTGCAACGAAAGTTGCTTTTCAATAACAATATCTCAATAAATTTGCTGTAAAATATTTCGTTGCTAAATGATATATGATTTTACACGAAAACAAACTTTCGTTGGGAAATATCTCACTTTTTGCAACGGGAAAAAATTTCGTTGCTAAACAATTAGCAACACTTATTGCGCAACGAATGGTCCAACGGCTTAAAAATCGTTGCAAATGACCTTTGACAACGAAATTTCTCACCTTTAGCAACGAAAACCGTTTGTTGCAGAGGCTAACCAGAAGAAACTTAGTGAAGCTTCGGTTACAAATACAAGTTTGTTCATAATTGAAATAAAAACAGATTGGTTCTCATAAATACAGATTTATCAAGAGACCAAGCAGAAGTAGAAAGATAAACAAGGGGAAGTCTTCTTGCATGTGGGAATGGAGCAAATGTTGGTCCATTAACTGCAGGAACTTATTGTTTAGCACCGCCTACGGGCAAGTCTATTAGTTTAAATAATTAATAATTTACTGAATGGACTTTACATACTTGACTTACATGAAAATAATTTTAAATTGAACAAACTAGTAAAAAAAAAGGAGATGATCATTCAAAGAGTTGAATATTTGTATTTGGTGAAATACAAGTCTAAATCATTTAAAAGGTTCAAAGAATTCAGAAGTAAAACTAATTTGCAAGGTATTATGATTCTTCGATTGGATCGAGGAATAAATACTTGTGCAATAAGTTTTAAGATCATCTGAAATGGTTTTCTCATAATAGACACTTCCTAATACACAATAATTTATTGGTGTATCTAAAAAGAAAAATTGTACCGTGTTGGACATGGGGCGGTCCATAATGATTTTACGGACATTCCAGTATCCTTCTGGGGTAATGCCCTAGAAACGGCTGCATATCTACAAAATAAGGAAACCTCAAAATCCGTCCCAAAGACTTTATAAGAGTTATGGACAGGGAGAATTCCTAATCTTGAGTATGTTAAGATAAAGGGTTGTCCATCTTATGCGAAGAGGTTTCAAAAGGATAAGCTTAGGACAAGATTTGGCAAGTACATATTTGTGGGACATCCTAAAGTAAGTTTAGGGTTTATGTTCTATAATCCTACTTAGCAAAACGTGTTTTTTGTGAAACACGCTGCCTTCTAAGATAAAAATGTTTATCATTGAAGTGCTAGTGGGAGGATAATAGATTTTGAAGGAGTTCAAGAACCACAAATCACTATTAGTTAAAAGGATGAACCTGTAGATAGATCTATTGTACCACAACTGAATCGTGAATCTGAAATAGTACTGAATATATGTGGGAGGTATGGATTCATCATAGATGATGATGATGAGGTACGTATCATAGAGGATGATGATCCAGTAATACACAATAAGGCAGAGAGTTGTAGACACTCAGAGAAATGGTAGATGGCCATAAAATTTGAAATGGATCTTTAGAGAAAATGGCAAGGTGGAGACCTATAAGGCCAGACGTTTTTAGAAAAGGTTTTCAAATAAATTCAAGGAGTTGATTGTGATAAAATCTTATTACCGGTAGTAATGCTCAAGTCCATTTGGATTTTACTTGCGATTGCAGCTTATTATTACTAGATCTTGCAAATGGACGTGGAGACGCCCTTCCTCAAATATAAATTATTAGAGGAGAATGTATGTATGATACAGCCAGATGGATTTGTTTCAATGGTTGAAGAAAATTATGTATATGAGCTACAACAATCCATTTATGGATTGAAGCAAGCTTCTCAAAGATGGAGCATTTATTTTGATGAGACAATCAAAAGAGTTTAATTTTATCAAAAACGAGAATGAACCTAGTGTGTATGAAACGGTCAGTGGGAGTGATGTGACATTCCTAGTATTATATGTTGATATATTATGAATAAGGAATGACATACCAATGTTCCAATCAGTAAAGATAAAGTTGTCTAAACATTCCTCCATGAATGATTTGGGTAGAACATCCTATATTTTGGGGATCTATATTGATAGATTTAAAAGGATGCTCGGCTTGACCCAAGGGATGTATATTCATTTGATGCTAAAGGCGTTTAGCATGACAAACTCCAAGAAAGGTCTTATGATGATGAGTCATGGAGTGTATCTCCCTAAATTATCCTCAATAAAAGAGAGATAACATGATTTAATATCATGCATGCAATAAAATTTACGAGACTTGATGTTGATCAGTCATATTATGAAGAATTCACTATAAGACAGTGGAAAATAACTTAAAGTACTTAACTGGCACTAAAGATGTGATCATAAAGTATGGTGGGTCTGAATAAAAACTAGAGGACAAAACAAAATAGAATTTTTCAGACTGACCAAGACGATAACAAATCCACTTTAGTGTAAATCGGTACCATGAAAGGTGGTGCAGTGAATTAGAAAGGTTTCAAACAACAAACAGTTGCTGAATTAGTGATAAAGACAAAGTATATAACTGTAAATAAAGCTGCAAGTTGATGTTTTGGATTAACAGTTCATTATTGAACTAGGAATAGTTTCTAAGACTCATCTTGGATCCAAACATATGTTGCGGCACTTTCACTTGATTAGAGGAATCACTGAAAGAGGAGAAGTCACTGTATAGATAGTGGACTCTCAAGGATAACATTGCATATCCATTTACTGAAGCTTATCCAACAGCAGAATGATCGTCACTTAGAGAAGAAGGGTATGAGATGATGAGTGGGTTTCATACCTACGAATCAGATATCTTTCAAACCTAAGATATTGCTACTTCGGGTACTTTTAGGAGGATTTTTACTTGTTTTAGTTAACTTTGTGTAGGGATAAGTCGGGAGGACGAGAATAGGGAGATGAGTTCAAAAGGAGAAAAGTCAGCAGAAATTTCATAAACTCGTCGGGGCGTAGTTTCTGGCAATGTAAATTTTTCGGGGAGCAAGTGCGCCGGGGAGAGAATTTAAAGAAGGAAAACTCGCCGGGGCGAGGTGCGCGAATGAAACATGAAGTTTCCTTGTTCGAGTTGGATTATGGAGATCTTTTGTACTGGATTTGGGACGTGGTTAGAAGGGTATTAAAAGGTAAATAAAGGGGTAGAGAGGACATTATCATATTGAATATCATTAACCCTAACCTTGGAGATCACACGTTGGAGAATTGAAGCGAGGCGAATGGCACGAATAACGCAAGGCGAGATTGGAGAAGAGTAGCACTATACTTTCAGATTCTATTCTCTTTCTTCATCTGTTCTTTGTATTCAGGTTGCTAGTAACTTTGTGGATATCAGTTACTTATTTATCTATGATGATCTAATTGTCTGTTTAAGTCTACAATGGAGCTTTTTGCGTAACTGAGAATTGACATGCTTCCATATTAGTTTTTTGAGACTATTTCCAGATTATTTACTATGGTTTATGCTTAATTACATTTTTACTTGTTCACCAATTACTTGTTATTCCATATGAACTGGAGAGATGAAATATGGGGTTAGAACTGATCAACGTAACGTATGTTTATGTTTTCTGCGTTTAGTTAGGATTCATAATTCGTGCTTAGGATAGAGATATACCTACGCATCATACGTAATCTAATAAGAACCTGAACTGAAACCTTTTTCAATTATAATTCACATAGAGATATAGTGAGTTAGTTAATTAAGGTGTCCTATTCAATTTTATTAATTGTGGAGTTAAGTTGGTATGGGTGTACTATATTGAGAGATGGTTATATCTACTATTGTGTTCTTGGTTAATAACTTGGAATAGTTAATTTGACTTAAAGGGAAGTGTGTCATTTGAAGTGAAATAATAAGTAAAGTTGTAGGCTTAATTCTCCGAAAACTTATCAAATTCCTGGATAATGTTAGTTATAATTTAATTCGTAGTTTTACATAAATATCATCACTTGATCATTGGTTTAATAAAATTGGGATAATATAAAATTGGTAATTGTTAGGATAAATTAGAGATATTTTCTCTGTGGGAACGATACTTTACTTTCACTCTATTACTTGTTGACCACGTCTACTTGCATGTTGCGCGTAACTAGATTTTACCCAACCAGTTTTTGGCGCCGTTGCTGGGGATGCATAACTGTGCTTATTACTTTCAATATCAGTTTAATTAAATCAGTTTTAATTAAACCTTTTTTATTCTTATTTTTGTTTTATTTATTATTTAAGGTACTCTCGAGTAGTGCATGCAAACTCGATAAAAGAAGACTGAATTGTTGTCGTACGAGGACGACATCGACAAACGATTTCAGAAATTGAGTAAGTGGATTGAGAAAACTAGAGAATCACATGAAAGACCGGACAACATGGCTGAAGAAGAACAGAAAGCACTGCGGGACTATGTTACGCTGTGAGTAACGAAAATTTAGTCAAGTATTACCAGGCCTGCTATTAATGCTAACAATTTTGAGATTAAGCCTGGTACTGTACAAACGGTGCAGAATACTTGTCAGTTTGGGGGTCTACCGAATGATGACCCGGACGATCACATTGTCAGCTTTATAGAAATTTGCGATACATTCAAGTGCAATCGGGTGTCAGATGATGCTATTAGGCTGAGGTTATTTCCATTCACTCTCAGGGATAAGGCAAAGGGTTGGCTCCATTCTCTACCACCGGGGTCAATTACCACATGGAATGATTTGGCACATAAATTTCTGGCTAAATTCTTCCAGCCAGCAAACAACAAGACTAAGAACTGAAATTTTTACATTTCCACAGCAGCAGGGAGAACCTTTATACAAAGTATGGGAAAGATATAAAGAGTTGTTGAGAAAATGTCCACACCATGGACTACCACATTAGATGCAGATGAATTCCTTCTACAATGGGTTAGGAGGTCATACCCAGACTAGCATTGATGCAGCATCAGGGGGAGCTTCCATGGCAAAGAAATTTGAGGAAGCTTATGACTTGATAGAAATAATGGCAGCAAACAACTATCAATGGCCGACTGATAGAATGACACAACCCAAGGTAGCAGGGATTCTGGAAGTGGATTCAGTGACAACTCTGTCAGCTCAAATAGCAACCTTAACAAAGAAGATGGATTCGATCTTAGAAGGGAATATGCAACAGGTAGCAGTTGTGTGTGAGCTATTTGCAGGGGAGCATCCAACGGACCATTGTGCAATTAATCCGGCATCAGTACAATTTATGGGTAGTAACAATAGGCCACAAAACACGTATCAGAATACATACAATCCGGGGGCAAGGAACCATCCCAACTTCTCATGGAGCAACAATTAGAACCAGAATCAGAATCAGAATCAGCAGCAAGCTCCACGACCAGCGTAACCCCCCGCCCCCCAGTTTTCAAAATCAACACTAACAATCAGCTCCGCATCATGAGAAGAAGACAGACTTGGAGGAGCTACTTATGAAATACATAACAGGTAATGAGGCGGTAATGAAAACGCATGCGGCTGCAATAAAAAATTTAGAAACTCAAAAGGTACAAATTGCAAGTGCTTTAAATAATAGACCTCAAGGAACTTTTTCGAGCGACACCGAAAAGAATCCTAGGGTAGGCCATGAGCAATGCCAAGATGTTACACTTCGGAGTAGAAAACAGTTAGTTAAGCAAAATGTAGAAAATCCGACGATAGAGAAGAATGTTGAGAAAAATGTGGAGGAAACAGTTGAGGGAAATAAAGGAGGAGAAGAATCAGTGGTAAAGGAACAGGTAGTTAGTTGCACCAACAGTTTATCCACCACCACCCTTTCAACAACAGATCCAGAAACAGAAACTAGAAAAGCAATTTAATAAGTTTCTAGAAGTGTTCAAAAAGTTGCATATCAACATTCCGTTTGCAGAAGCATTAGAGCAGATGCCGAGCTACGCCAGGTTTATGAAGGATATCTTATCAAAGAAAAAGAAGCTAGAGGACTTTGAGACCGTGGCGTTAACCGAGGAATGTAGCGCTATATTACAAAAGAAGCTTCCACCCAAATTGAAAGATTCGGGCAGTTTCACCATTCCTTGCACAATAGGTAGTTTGTCCTTCAACAAATATTTATGTGACTTAGGTGCAAGCATCAATCTCATGCCGTTATCAGTATACACTCAGTTGGGTGTACCAGCACCTAAACCAACGAACATTTCTCTATAGCTTGCGGACCGATCAGTGATATATCCAAGGGGAATTGTTGAAGACATTCTGGTAAAAGTTGATAAATTTATATTCCCAGCTGATTTCATCATCTTAGATTATGAAGAGGATAAGGATATTCCGATAATACTCAGGCGACCGTTTCTGGCAACCGATAGGACTCTCATTGTTGTTCAGAAAGGAGAGTTAACCATATGAGGGTTTAAGACCAAGAGGTAACCTTCAATGTTTTCAAAGCCATGAACTTCCCCAAGGAGGATGACGAGTGTTATCGCATGGATGTGATTGAGAAAGTTATAGGGGATGAACAGGGTCGCATACTGAGTACCAATCCTTTACAGATGACATTGATAGGGGATTATGAGAGCGATGATCCAGATTTAATTGAGTATATGCATTTTTTAAATGCACAGCCCATAATGAGCAGATTCAAAATATTATTTGAGCCGTTAGAAGTTGTAGGAACGTCATCAGTTTGGATGAGACCATCTCTAGAGGAACCACCTTCACTCGAACTCAAGCCTTTACCTAAACATCTCAGGTATGCATTTTTGGGTAATTCATCTACTTTACCTATTATTATTGCATTCGCGCTTAATGATTCGCAGGAAATAAAGCTGTTAAGAGTTCCTTGAGAATACAAATCGGCTATTGGATGGACCATCGCCAACATCAAGGGAATCAGCCCTTCAATCTGCATGCACAAGATATTGATGGAAGAGGATGGTAAGCCTACAGTGGAACAACAAAGGAGGCTCAATTCGATTATGAAAGAGGTATTGAAGAAAGAAATTTTAAAATGGCTCGATGTTGGAATAATCTACCCTATTTCTGATAGTGCATGGGTGAGCTTAGTTCAGTGTGTCCCAAAGAAGGGTGGTATGACAGTAGTAACTAATGAAAATAATGAGTTGATACCAACAAGGACAGTGACTGGTTGGAGGGTTTGTATAGATTATAGGAAACTCAATAAGGCAACCCGAAAGGATCATTTCCCCTTGCCGTTTATTGATCAGATGTTACATAGATTAGAGGGACATGAATACTACTATTTGCTGGATGGTTATTCGGGGTACAATAAGATTGTAATTGCACCGGAGGACCAAGAGAAGACAACCTTTACATGCCCACATGGCACCTTTGCCTTTAGAAGGATGTCATTCGGGATGTGTAACGCACCGACAACCTTTCAAAGATGCATGATGGCGATATTTTTAGATATGGTGGAACGCAATGTCGAGGTATTCATGGATGATTTTTCAGTGTTTGGGGATTCTTTTGACAACTGCTTAGAGAATCTTGTCATGGTACTTAAAAGATACGTAGAAACTAATCTGGTGCTCAACTGGGAAAAGTGTCATTTTATGGTTTAAGAGGGAATAATACTTGAACATAAAGTCTCAGAAAAGGGGTTGGAAGTTGATCGAGCAAAATTGGAAACAATAGAAAATCTACCACCTCCAACTTCAGTGAAAGGTATTCGGAGTTTTCTCGGCCATGCCGGATTCTACCGCCGGTTCATTAAGGATTTCTCCAAAATCACAAAACCTCTATGCAATTTGTTGGAGAAAGATGTACCGTTCAGATTTTATGAATTATATTTATCGGCATTTGAGCAGTTAAAGAAGAAATTAACTACAGCACATGTGATCATAGCACCGTACTGGACCATGCCATTCGAATTGATGTTTGATGCGAGTGATTATGCGGTAGGGGATGTGTTGGGACAACGCCGAGATAAAGTTTTTCATGCAATCTACTATGCGAGAAAAATGTTGACCGATGCGCAACTGAATTACACAACTACCGAAAAGAAAATACTTGCGATTGTGTACGCGTTCGATAAATTTCGCTCGTATTTAGTGGGAACTAAGGTGGTTGTTTACACCGATCATTCGGCTATACAGTATGTGGTTGCAAAAAAAGATGCAAAGCCGAGTCTGATTCGCTAGATCTTGCTCCTTCAAGAATTCAACTTAGAAATCAAAGATTGAAAGGGGATAGAAAATCAGGTGGCTGATAACCTTTCAAGATTGGAGAATCCGAATCAAGACAAGACGGACAAAGTGTTGATTAATGAATCTTTTCCAGATGAGCAGTTGTTTATGATTCATAGCGAGATCCCGTGGTATGCGGATTTGGCCAATTATTTGGTGAGCATTATTCTCCCTCCAGATTTGACACGCCAACAAAAGAAGAAATTCTTACATGATGTGAAATGATATATGTGGGATAAACCATTTTTGTATCAACAATGTGCCGATAGAATGATTCAGCGGTGTGTGCCACAAAGTGAGGTGGAGAGTATTTTATAGGCGTGCTACGCATCGGTATATGGGGGACACTATGGAAATGAAAGAACAGCTGCCAAAGTACTATAGGCTAGATTTTATTGGCCCACCTTGTTCAAAGACGCACATCAGTGTGTAAAGAATTGTGATCGATGTCAACGGGTGGACAATATTTCCAAACGGAACGAGATGCCTCAATATGATATTGGAAGTGGAAGTTTTTGATGTATGGGGGATCGATTTCATGGGACCTTTCCCGCCTTCATACAATAATTTGTATATCTTGTTAGTAGCAGACTACGTGTATAAATTGGTGGAGGCAGTCACGCTACCGACGAATGACGCTAAGGTTGTTTTGAAATTTTTACGAAAGAATATCTTTACAATATTTGGCACCCCAAGGGCAATCATCAGTGATGAGGGATGTCACTTCTGCAACAAGTTTTCCACAGCTCTCTTGACCAAGTATGGGGTCAACCACAGAATTGCCACTGCCTATCACCCCCAGATGAGTGGCCAAGCAGAGGTATCTAATAGAGAGGTGAAAAGAATTTTGGAGAAAATAGTAAACCCGAACCGGAAAGATTGGTCTTTGAAATTAGATGACGCTCTATGAGCATATCAGACTGAATACAAGACCCCGATCGGAATGTCTCAATATTAGTTTGTCTACGGCAAAGCGTGTCACCTCCATGTGGAACTTGAGCATAATGCCTATAGGGCCATCCGAAAACTCAATTTTTATCTAACAATTGCGAGGGAGAAAAGACTTCTACAACTTAACGAGTTGGATGAATTTCAGCTGCAGGCATACGAGAACTCCAAATTGTATAAAGAAAAGGTAAATAAGTGGCACGATCAAAAAATCATGAATAAAAAGTTTGAACCGGGCCAAGCAGTATTATTATTCAACTCCCGGTTGAAACTCTTTCCCGGGAAATTGAAATTCAGGTGGTCGGGCCCATTCACCATCAAAATAGTGTTTCCACACGGGGCCGTTGAACTATACAGTCGGGATTCAGCAGAAACATTTAAAGTCAACGAACAACACTTAAAGCCAGTCATTGGTTATTTTGATTATTAAAAATAATAGTTACGTCCGTGCCTCGATCTCACATATGGATACTAATAAGGTTCACGGATTTTGTTACAGGATGGAGGCATGCATTCACATGCGGAGGAGGAGACATAGTTGTGATACACGTGCGCTACACAGTCGAGGGAATGATAACACAAAATCAATTTTTTGGGCAGGAAACAGGAAGCTCGCCCCGGCGTAGATATTACAAAGGAAAGGTTCGCCTAGGTGCAGATGTCTCTGGTAAAACTCGCCCCGGTGAGGTTTTACAAAGAAAAAGGTGTGCCTAGGAGTAGATGTCTCTGGAAGAATTCGCCCCGCCGCAGTTGGAAGGACAAATAACCTCGCCCCGGCGAGGTTGTAGACATTCAAAATTTTGCTTTCTTTGTACTAACCTTGCAGAAGGGCAAAAGCGTAATTTTACTTCAGAGACCACCACAAGACAGGGCAAAAGAACCCGGTCATCTCGGAGACTGTAAGAACCCGAATTTTTAGAAATTATAAAATAAGAATTTAATAAATAAAATTCTTAAAGTATGGGATGGGTTCGAATAAGAATATATATATATGTGATACGAGGTTTGTAGTATTGTGTTACATAGGATAATATGAGCCATGTTAGAAGTGATTTTGTGTTTAATAAATATATATCATTATTATATATTTGTTATAAATTGTAGAGATGAATTAGTAAGAAGATGGATAAGATTTATCTATCGACATTAAATAATTTCAAACTAAACATTTTTACGGTGTGGATCGGCGTATTTCTTTTGCCTCTCTTGAGCTGCTATCAGTCTTGTTCGGATCACTTTAACTATCTCTGCTATCTGCTGTACCAGTTCTGGACCTAGTAATTGTCTCTCGCCAACTTCATCCTAGTATAGAGGAGTTCTATATTTTCTTCCATACAACGCTTCATAAGGCGGCATGCCAATACTAGCGTGGTAACTGTTGTTGTAACCGAATTCAACAAACGGTAGGTGATCATCCCAATTTCGTTTGAAATCCATGATTCATGCTCTCAACATATCCTCCAATGTATGGATTGTTCTTTCACTCTGCCCTTCTGTCTGAGAGTGATAAGCCATATTCATTCTTAACTGTGTCCCCATGCATTCCTGTAGTCGCTTCCAGACGTTCGATGTAAAGAGCTGATCCCTATCGGAAATAATTAAAACCGGAACTCCGTGCCTCAAAACAATCTCTTTCACATATAACCTTGCCAACTGGTCTAAGTTGAATCTGATTTTGATCGAAAGGAAGTGTGCGGATTTCGTCAATCGGTTAACGATAACCCATACTACGTCGCAGGATTTCTGAGTTGTCGGAAGGCCAACCACGAAATCCATCGTAATATATTCCCATTTCCATTCTGGGATTTCCAGGGGTTGTAGCGAACCACTCGGTCTCTGATGTTTTTCTTTCACTTTCTAACACGTTAGACACTTTGCAACACACTCAGCAACATCTCGTTTCAAATTCGGCCACCAGAAATGTTGTCGAAGATCCTGGTACATCTTGGTACCGTGAGCTATGAGCCTCGCTCAAAATGTCCTCCTTAATCTCTGGCACTAACGGTACCCAAACTCTGCTTTCAAATCTTAGTAGTCTCTCACTGTCTATCTTGAATCTCGGCTCGGTTCCTTTAGATATTTTCTTCTTCACCTTCTCACATTCTTCATCTTGAAGTTGAGCTTCCTTAACCTTATCCAATAGAGTTGTACCAGCTTGCATCTGGAACAACTTCTCGTCAATCTCCATCGGATACTTCACTTCCAATTCCAACTTCTCCATTACTTAAATTAGCTCCTCCTGAGCAGTCAACATCATCAATTTCTCCCGACCCTTTCTGCTTAAGGCGTCGGCAACAACGTTTGCTTTACTTGGATGGTATAAAATCTCGCAGTCATAGTCCTTACTCAATTTCAGCCACCTTCTCTGGCACATATTCAAATCCTTTTGTGTAAAAATATATTTCAGACTTTTGTGATCTGTATATATCTCACACTTCTCCCCATAGAGATAGTGTCTCCAGATCTTCAAAGAAAATACCATTGCAGATAACTCCAAGTCATGGGTCGGATACCCCTTCTCATAGTCCTTCAATTGTCGTGACGCATACGCAATGACCCTGCCGTTTTGCATAAGCACACAGCCAAGTCCTTTATGCGATGCATCACTATAAACCATAAAATTTCCTGTGTCATCCGGAAGAGATAACATAGGTGCTGTACTTAACCTCTTCTCAAGTTCTTGAAAGCTCTCCTCACACTTCTCATAGTCCTTCAATTATCCTGAATGAATCTTGTATAATAACTTGCCAATCCAAGAAAACTTCTCACTTCTGATGGTATTTTCGGTTGATCCTAGTTCATCACAGCTTCGACTTTAGAGGGATCTACCGAAATTCCATCCTTATCGATCACATGTCCACGAAATTGCACCCTTTCAATCCAGAATTCACATTTCAAAAATTTGGTGTACAACTTCTCCCTTCTCAACGCCTCTAATGTTAATTTCAGATGCTTTACATGTTCCTCCTTGGTCTTCGAGTATACAAAAAATGTCGTCGATAAAGACCACCATGAATTTGTCCAAAAATGGATTGAACACTTCGTTCATTAGGCCCATAAATGCTGCAGGAGCATTCCTTAGACCAAATGACATTACAAAAATTCATAGTGACCATATCGAGTCCTAAACGCTGTCTTCGGAACATCCTCTTGCCTCACTTTTAGCTGATGATAACCACTCCTCAAGTCTATCTTTGAAAAGTATCTCGCTCCCTTCAATTGATTAAATAGGTCGTCGATCCTTGGTAATGGATATCTATTCTTAATGGTGACCTTGTTTAACTCTCTATAATCAATACAGAGCCGCATCGTCTCGTCCTTCTTCTTCACAAATAACACCGGCGCTCCCCATGGCGATACACTCAGTTGTATGTACTTCTTGTCCAGTAGCTCTTGCAGTTGTACCATCAATTCTTTCATCCGGTATGGTGCCTTCAAAATTAGAGCCGTTCTTGGCGCCAAAATGATCACAAACTCAACCTCTCTGTTTGGCAGAAGTCTTGGCAGATCGTCCAGAAATAAGTTTGTGAAGTCCCTTAGGACTGGTATCTCCTCTATCTTCGGGTTCTCTTTACGACTATCGACTATGTAGGCTGAATATCCTATACAGCATTGTCTTAACTACTTCCTGGCCTGAATCATTGTCAGACAACTCTCTTGTCTAGGCGACTTGTTGCCATAATACACAACCTTTGACGGAGTCATAAGGTTAATACATTTCTTCTGGCAATCAATTACAGCCCTATAATTGAATAGCCAATCCATTCCAAGAATAACATCGAACTCCCCAAGTCTAATTGGGATAAGATCTACGTTCATAGTGTTACCCTTAATATCCACCCTACAGTTCTTGTGTACATACTTAACAGGGATCGCTTCTTTATTCGCAATCTCTATGTTCATGGGGTATTCTAACTCGTCCATAGGCAATTCTAAGTTCTTTGCAAAGTCATTGGATATAAATGAACAAGTAGCACCCGAATCAAATAATACATAAGCATTAACTTTATTGATCGAAATGATACCTGACACCACATCGCGAGATTGCACATCATCTAGCACTGTCATGTTGAAGGTTCTGACGGTCGGTCGGTTGGTTGCTGTTGGTCCCGTGATAGTTAGAGTATTACCCCCGCTGCCGCCTTTGTTCCCTCCTGGTCCTGCCCCTCCAGATCCCTTTTTGGGATAGTCCCTTGCCAGATGGTCCTTCTACCCATATGTGAAACAGGCGCCCTTCTTTGGGTTAGGACAGTTAGGTGCTATGTGGCCTTCCTGACCATAATTGTAGCACACCCGTTTTCCTTTCATACAGACCCCCAGGTGAGCTTTTCCGCAGGTCAGATATGCTTCGATTCTCTTCTTCTGACCTCCTTGCTGATTTCCAGTTGATGAGTTGTCAGTCCACCTCCACTTCTAATTGTTACTTCCTCCCGTGTTGCTGCCACTAGCTTTGTTATTTCCTTCACTTTTGCTCTACTTCTTTTTCTGATCTTGGTTATACTTGGTTACCGCATCGCTTCCACATTCAGCGAGTATGGCCTTCTCCAGCACCCCAGCAAAAGTGTTTAATTGAAACATTGACACTTTAGCTGTACAACCAGGGCTTCAGGCCCTGCTCAAACCTCCTTGCCTTCATCTCATCGGTGTGCACTTGATACGTGGAAAACCTAGCCAACTCATCAAATTTCATAGCATAGTCTGGTACAGACATATTCCCCTACTTCAGCTCCAGAAACTGGACCTCCATTTTGTTCTGCGAGCTTGTTGGGAAATACATCTCGAAGAACATCTCCTTGAACCTTTCCTAAGTAATCACACCTTCTCCTCCCCGGACCTTATTTGCTTGCCACCAATAACTGGCTTCTGATTTCAGCATGAACATTGCGTAGGAGGTTTTCTGGTCCTCTCTGACTCTGGCGACGTCAAAGACTTTTGCCATCTCCATAACCCAAGTTTGAGCTACTATCGGGTTCATGGAGCCTTTAAACTCTGGCGGTCCCACCACCTTGAAGTCCTTAAACGTTGTGTTCGGTGGAGCTTGAGGTTGATTGTTAATTGCTCTAGCTAATAAGTTCACCAACTGTTGAACGGGGTTAGCATTGGCATCGTTGTTGTTGTTCGTTGACCCTTCCTGGGCCGGTTGACGGTTTGGTCATCTTCTTGGCGGCATTTTTCTGTTAAGAAACACGTTTGTTAGATCTTTATTCAATTCTCTAAATATTTAAAACTTAACTTAAACATTTAGACACAATCACTTAACACATAACATCTCAATTAACTCTGATATTTTATTTATTCAAAAGTTTTAACATAATACGATAGCATCACTGCTATTTACATCAACTATCCCGAGATAAAGAATCTACAGGATTTAAAACATCAAAATATTCCTATATTTATAAGCACATCGAAATTTACATTATTAAATACCAGACAGGTTTTCACATAATCAAAATGTTCCTATCACTGCCTATTAAGGCGACGAACAGCTTTGCCTTGCTCTTTTTCCATAATACGGGACATCGTCTTGCTATCTAGCATGTACCACGGTAGACCTTCGAACTAAATTGGATATCTCATAACCCGATCTTGGGCCTCATCATTAGCATTCTGAAGCGTATAGTGCGTTTCCTCAAGCTTGGCCTTCTTTGCCCGACAATTATCTTTTGCGAGATCTGCACGTCGTGAATCCCTCACTCAGTCCTCCTCCGCTATGGCAAGCCTTGCTGATTTCTCTTTCAATTCATTCTTCAATTCCTCTATTTCCTCTGACTTCTGTTCATTTTGGCCCTTCTTATGAACCAAATCCCACTCTACGTTTCCCAGACGTGTGTGAAGAGCCTCAACCTCCCCATCATTATGTTCGATGGTAGACTGTTGAGTAACCGTCCGCTCCCTCAGCTCCTGGACATTATCTCGTAACTCTATGTTACGGTTATACAGCTCTTCGTACATCTCGGCACTGATAGAGGTCGGTGGGAACTCTTCAGGGTCTTCATCATCCTCCTCAGCTGCACTAGTTTGAATTCAACCTCCTCAAGGTCTTCCTCAGAGTCCTCCTCTGAGTCAAACACCGGCACATACTCTTGACCCACGACGGTGATCAAAGGAGATGGCTCTCGCCGAACTAACTGCTCCCAGACTGTGTGGATGTCTCGGGGCTCCTCCTCTCTAGCCTCTCGGGGTACAATGTCCCTAGGCTGACTAGGTTCTCCAATATCCGTCATCCTGACAAATCAAATTTTAAGTCTTAGTTATTATGTGATGCTAATTGATACTCGAGTATATAATTATAAGCACATATCACATAAGGTAAGTTATTATCTTCCTTAGAACTCGATAAGAGTTTATCATTACTATGTTCTCGATCTCTTAAAAAGGCTATTATCCCAAGGTTTTCCCCCACCTAAGGTTCATAACCTACAACTTTGATACAAACCTATGACACCCCCAAATTTGGGTACTTCAATTCTACGGGATTTGGTGTTTACTGTACAAATATCATCTATCTATCTGCCCATAATAAATTCAAACCATGCCATAGATAAAAATAAATCCTCCCCTTATGGGGTTACAACATCTGAAAAAAATACAATCCCAGGTCATACTAACCTTAAACATCTATGCAGAAACATAAATAAATAAATAAGTCTTTAAACAACATCAAGTCTTATCAATATACATTCTTAAATTAAATAACAAGTCTTAAACACTTGTTAACTTTCCCCTTACCTTTGCTAGTGGAAGGCTCGTCAGATCTTTCGTTCTTAACTGCAATGTTATTATTACACAAGAGTGAGAACGATTGCCCACAAGTATAACAATATGACAATAATATAATAACATGCGAGTGAATCAAAGACATCTGAATAACGAAAACTCGACTTTTGACTCAAGAATGAATAACAAGAATCAAAAAAACATCTGAGGGTCATATGACCTTGAACTATGTCCTAGGTTGTAAAGTGTTTATACTTTAAACCTTTAACAGTCATAAGACTATGGACTTTACTTCTCGTACTTAGGGAGATCAGCCCTTAGTACCATACTGTGCACAATATCTTAACGCTAAAGCATCGTCAATCCCCTATAATAGGGTTGTTCATCTCAGCTTGACATCAGAGTCCGCACTAAAGGAAGTTTAGTTTGGATAAGCTCAATAATAGTTCTGAAATTTAGAACACTCATCAACTATAGACTAGTCGAATCAATAAGGGTTTGCTAGTCTTACAAGGTTTAACAATAAAGATATTCAATTTGAATAACAAATCTCAAGAGTATACAATTTAGGAAATATTGTATAATTGAAGTAATACTTAGAAAGAGTTATAATATCTCATCTGAAATCTTGAACTTGAATAGTAAGAACAAGAACTTGATTGACATAGAATTATAAGTATCGGACTTGCTCAATTGAAGAATTTAGAATTTAAAGAAACTCGTTTAACAATAATAAGTTAAGGCTAGAATACTTACTCAATGTAAAAGTAAGGTTTAGAAACTTGCATAATCGTAAACGAGTTAGGGTAAGGAAATTTGCCTCGTGCGCAAGCTACAAATATAGTTACAATTCAATTCCTCAACGTCCTACACATTACATTGTGTATATAACATCGATTAGTTTTCATAACTACCATGTTTAACTATTGAACTATTCACTTAAGTTCAACTTACAACTTGGTTTATTATATTACTCGATGACTAACCACATAACATGAATGTAAACTCACAACATGCATATCACACATGTGTAACCCTCTAAACAATCATAATCAAGTTTTACAATCACAATATTCAAGTTCGCACTTAGTTTGTTAACTTGAACCGTCACATTATCTTATACATGTCAATAACTTAGTTTATTAACCATTAACTTCAAATCATATAATATTCATGTATGTAACTTGAAACAACGTCTTTTATTGTCGAGAACACTACACTTGCGTACGTGCATGTTCGACGCCCTCCGATTGCCTCCGAATACGCATCAGTCACAACGATGGACATTTTTACCCATTTTAACGACTTCAAATCGAAAAACTTAAATAATGAAAGTTTTAGGTCTACTAGTTATCTTTCCGAATCATTCTGAATTACCTTAATCGGAGTTAGTATGAAAAAGTTATGCTTATTTTACTATAGGCGGTCAAAACAGAATTTTTTCCTCTAAACTACCCTCGTTGGGGCGGGGTTTAGGCCCGCTGCGGCGGGTATAATCTGTATGGGGCCGACTAGGGCGGTCATAAAGCCGGTTGGGATGGGCATGCCCTTGCGGTTCAGTAACAGTTCGCGATTTTGACAATTTTAACCCAATTAAATGCAAATTAAACTAACACAGTGATTTCTATAAAGTATAAACTTCATAGAAACATCATACCATGTTACTAACATGTTTTTAACATCTAAAATCATGCAATTACTCGAATTAAATCAAGAAATTTCACTGTTCTTGGTGTTCTTGACGGTTTTGAAGAAAAACACAAAATTTGACGTCACGGATTCGTTATAACTCTGAATACGTCCGTTCAAAGTTTTTTTTTCTTTGGTTTATCATGTATTATCATATTTAAATGAAAAATTTAAGTTAAAGAAATAATTCATGCCATACAATTGTTCGTAAGGGCTATAAAGGTCATATATACAACTTTTATACTCTATAACTTTTGAAAAACTCAATTAAAACATAATTACCTGAAATTGATGGTTTGAAAACAGACATAGATGGTAGAAAACAGGTTATGATTATATATTAACATTTATATACACATAAATCATCAATTTATGCATTGATCACAAAATAATTATTTTACAAAGAACTCAAAATAGTCGTTACTGGAAAACTCTGATTATGGCATGTCTATATGAAATTGGTTACTCTAGCATATGAATACATGATATAAACTATATAATATACGTATACTAACATATATATCATCATATACTCATCAATTATCAATCTCTTCAATCACAGAGGACTTGAACAGTTTTTCATAAAAATATAAGAACGTGAATTGAAGGTTTGGGTTGAAGAGATTACCCCTTGAAGTAATTTTGATGATGATATGAAATCTAGAATCTACAACTCTTCTTCTCAATTTCCTCTCAAATTCTCTCTGAGTATTCTAAGCTTCTCTCACAGATATGATATAAAATATGAATGTGAATATAAGATATACGTATATATTATATAACTGATAATGTCGTGGGTCGTTAGTTAATCCCATAATGGGTTATTTGGCCCCAACCTCCACTAAGGCCTTGTTTGGCTAGCTCTTTATTCTTTCTTTTTCTTTATTTTAATTACATGCTTTATAATATAGTTTAATGTCACACTTTTAATTAGTCAAATAATCTTATATAAATCAATTAAATAAAATATCATAACTCCACATAATATTACATTATCACATAATTAAAATCCTCAATTATTAATTATGTCAAATCATTAAATCTCTAATTAATTTGAATAACATTATGTTTATTAAATAATTAATTTAATCAAATAAGCTCAATTAAATTTATACTTTGAATAATAAAATTCTCCACATTAATTTAATCAATGTAACACATATAACTAAATTAATCTACCACAAATTCATCAATTAATTATTTAATTCAATAATTAAATCATTGAAAAATATTTATTTAATTCAATAAATATTCAAATTAAATTATAAAATCTCGTTCGTCACAGTATATGTTATGAGAACATATAAGTATGGTAATACTTTATGACCATATTATAAAATGAAATATTAGTTGGTGAGATTGTTGTGTTAAGCTTGAGACATATTAAATTCTAAGTTTATATAATTATGCCTTGTGTAGCATAAATAGTAGAGTTAAATCAATTGATGGTTTAACTATAAACTTTAAAAGGAGAGTTAATTGGTAAGTTAGTGAATGAATTGATATTAATTATCATTATAACATTTGAGTATATTTGAAAATGGTGGGATAATAATACCCAACTATATTATATAATTAGCCCAATTAAAATATTATTGGATTAAGCCAATGTACATGAGGTACATTATTATAAGTGTAGGTATGCTTGTTTATATGAAGGTATACATATGTATGTATATATATATGTATATATATATATATATGTGTGTGTGTGTATCTATAACTTATATTAAAGTAGCAATATTAAGCCATTTTAATTGACTTAAGAAGCTAAGAAGGAAGAAAAAGGAGTATATTAGTATCTAACTAATAATACATGTTGAGAAACCAAATTGGTTGTCCCATTTTGAGAGTCTCATCTCTTTCTTTATCACGTGAGTAGCCCAATGGCCTTGCTTCCTACCTTGCTGAAATTGAGAACGGTAATTGTAATACACAAGAATTTCAGAATATTATTAAATGAATATAATAATGGAAATGAATATTTATTTGAATATAAATATTTATGTGTTATGAGATGAGTTAACTCAATTACTTCAAATGAATTCAAATTGAATATATATATAATAATTGAGGAACGTATGGAGTTTATGATAAGCTCGTTTAAATGCCTTGTGTGGCACGGGAATAGAAACGTTGATGAGTTAATTAATGAAGGAATTATTACGTGAACAATTAATCAATATTAATTGTTAATTAATTGATATAATGAGAAATAGAATATTAATGGTGATTAATTAATAGTATATTGATTATTATTATTGCAAGTAATAGTATAATAATAAGTAAATGGTTTATAAATATAATAAGATTTGTATTTATTAAACTGTTGAGGAATGTGATAAATTATGGTATAATAATAATTGATAAGAGTAAATTAATGAAGAATGGATTAATTAATATTATTGTTAATTAATCGATAAAATGGGTAATTAATTATTATTGATTTATCTGACATTGTGAATAATAAAACAAATAAGTTATTAATATTAATTGCATTGTGCAATATTATGAGATATTAAACATATAATATAGCGGTTACAACTATATTATATAATGCAATGTGACACTTATGTGTGACTATACAATATATAGAAACTATATATTAAGATTAAATAAGTTATATGAATACATCATGAGACTACGTGATAATGTAAGTGTGTGGACATTAAATTAATATCTATTGAATATGTAATAAACAATTGCAAATTGATGATTATTTCAATATTTAATTGAATAATAAATGAGATAATGTAATGTGATAATATCCGAGTAAATTATACCGGTATGATAAAATGTACATAGATTATATGTGTGCAAATTACATTTACTACATTATGTGAATTACAATATGACATTAAATTATAGCCTAAGGATATATATTATGTATTATATAACCTAAGTATACATGGTAGCTTATATATATGTAACCTTAGTAGGTTGAATTACCAAATGCTGAGATGTAGTTGTTGTCCCAATATGAGAGTCACATTTCACTCTCACGTGTATAGCTTGCAAGCCTAAACCTACTCCTTTCCTCAAACTCAACAAACTTAGGCTAGCAATGATTCAATGGGAAGTGTGATTCATGATGAAGGTCACTAACTAATTACCTACTTCTCCATAACCACCATATAATTCATCTTCCCATTAGTTTGAATTGAAGTGTATAAGCATTGTCTGTATAATAATTCTTCTATAAATATAGCCTTTTCTCCTCCTCAATCCTTTGCTGAGAAATTCTAAGTAAGAAAGAGTAGAGAGTGACCATACATATCAGTTGAGGAAGGAGTGAGATAGCAGCAAGTTCAATTTGCATTTAGCATAGGTATAATCCCCTTTTCCTTGTTCTTCATTCTTGTTTTCTGAAAATTTTCTAATTCTTGATTTGAACATGGAATTCATGATAATGTGATTTGGTAATGATTGTTAATTGTTATAAAGTTGATATACTAGCTCAGAAGCATGTCTACACTAAAATGTGGCTGTTTAGAATCAAATTCGTGAAGTAATTATGTGCTTGGGTTTCTAACTGCCGAAGCAGGGAGTTCTCTGGTGCATACCAGACACGGCGCAGCTGCGCCGGTTTTGTACTGAGGCGCAGCTGCTCTGGAACCAATTTATTGATTCTGCAGGAATCTGTTATGTGTAAATTGTTATTATTTCTTAGAAAAATCATGATAGCATGAGTAACATGTATACGCAAGTATATTGACATAGCGTGAGTTGTTTAACCATGATGATACACATTCTTGATGAAAAAGCTTATAGTTAAAAATAAACTTAAGGTTTGATAATCAAACTTTGACATATATAAGTCATGTTGATATTCTGACCTTGTAAGCATGTTTGTGTGATTTAGAAATGCATGTTAACATGAGTGCATAAGTTTCATGAGGTAGCATGAACATATTGAATCTCATTAGTAAACAATACTAAAGAAATATGAGCCTTGGACATGAACGTTGACATGTTATATTGAGCATTAGATTCTGATATTTATAGACATGTTTGATAGTGCTCTTAACCTCACTAAATGTCATACATGTATACCTACCATCATAGATGCCATGAAAATAAGTTAGGCACAAATGAGGCATGAATTAAGTTTGTAACGATGCTAGTAATACGTATATGATATAGGTACTTTTGAGCATGCCTAAAATAAGCTATGTGATCACCTCATATGTTTAAAATAACAAACATGATAGCTTACATGAATTCATGATGTTGTCAGGCCTTAAATTGTTTAAGATAGAACCATGTCATGGAAGGTTGAACTTAGAAAGGTTATGAGAGCATGAAAAGGACCTTTAATGTGAATATACACTATGTGGTATTGTATAATAGTGTTGGACAGAAGCAGTAATGCAACAGCTTAACCCTGGTCTGGCCAAGGACAGCGCAGCTGTGCCGTCCCTAGGCCTAACCAGGGCGCAGCTACGCTAGGCCAAAATGAAATCTGGACAGTTTTTCTTAATCTGATTTCGACAATTAACTTGTTATGATTCCTAAACTGTTAAAACTTGGTCAGATCCCTACTGTTACATGTTTACAAGTGTAAATAGTATAACATAATGATGTTTAACTTATAAAAGGAACCTTGGAGAGAGTAATTGTGACACCCCCAAATCCGTTATCTTAATTTCTACAGGATTTGGTGTTCACTGTTCCAATATCATACAACTATCTACCCATAAATAATGAAATTCATTTATTAGATAAATAAATCATCATCTTACATCATCTGAAATAAAAGTACATCATAAATCCCAGGTTATACTTAACCTTAAATCTCTTTTGCGGAAACGTAAATAAATAAGTCTTAAATCATCACACATAAATCTTAAACTTTAACATTATTCATGACAACACAAATCTTCATCACTTGTTAGCTTTTCCTTTGCCCTTGCTACTAGAAGGTACATCACTTCGTTCATTATTAGCTGCAATGTTATTATGCAAGAGTGAGCACGGATGCCCGCAAGTATAAAAATATGACAGAATAATAACATGCGAGTGAAAGAATTCTGAATAACAGAAAGCTCAACATTTGAATCAAGAATATTAATCAAGAGTCAAATTACATCCAAATCGATAACAAAATCTACTTCCCTGTCAGGCGGAAGTCCTGGCAGATCCTCCGGGAAAACATCCACGAAGTCTCTTACGACTGGTATTTCTTCTAACTTTGAATTCTCTTTACGACTATCGACTATGTAGGCTAAATACCCCACACAGCCTTGTCTTAATAACTTCCTGCCCTGCATCATCGTCAGACAACTCGCTTGTCTAGGCGATTTGCTGCCATAAAACACAACCTTTGATGGAGTCATAAGGTTAATACATTTCTTCTGGCAATCAATTACGGCTCCATAATTGAATAGCCAATCCATTCCCAGGATAACATCAAATTCCCCAAGTTTAATCGGGATAAGATCTACATTCATAACGTTACCCTTAATATCCACTCTACAGTTCTTGTGTATATACTTAACAGGAATTACTTCCTTGTTCGCAATCTCTATGTTCATAGGGATTTCTAATTCGTCTTTAAGCAATTCTAAATTCTTTGCAAAGTCATCGGATATAAATGAACAAGTAGCACCCGAATCAAATAAAACATAAGCATTGACTTTATTGATCGGAATGATACCTGACACCACATCACGAGACTGCACAGCGTCTTGTACGGTCATGTTAAATGTCCTTGCAGTTGGTCGGTTTGTCGAAGTCGGTCCGGTAATGGTAAGAGGATTTCCACTATTATTTCCCTTATGTCCACCTGACCCTGCCCCTCCAGATGCCTTCTTTGGACAGTCTCTAGCCAAGTGATCCTTTGACCCACATGTGTAGCAGGCAGCTCTTCTTAGGGTTAGGGCAGTTAGGTGCTATGTGGCCTTCCTGACCACAGTTGTAACAAACTCTTTTTCCTTTCATGCAGACTCCCAAGTGAGTCTTCCCACAGGTTGGGCATGGTTCTAACTTTTTCTTCTGACTACCTTGCTGACTTACAGACGACGGGTTGTCATTCCATTTTCGTTTATGATTATTAATTCCCCCTGTGTGATTGCCACTAGCCTTATTGTTTCCTTCACTATCATTCTTCTTCTTCTTTTGATCCTGATTGTACTTAGACACCGCTTCGCTTCCACCTTCAGCGAGAATTTCCTTCTCCAGAACTCCAGCAAAAGTGTTCAATTGAAACATCGACACCTTGCTATACAACCAGGGTTTCAGTCCCTGTTCAAAACGCCTAGCCTTTCTTTCGTTAGTATGCACCTGATATTGGGCAAACCTAGACAATTCGTTAAACTTTGCCGCGTAGTCGGGCACAGACATATTCCCCTGCTTCAACTCCAGAAACGGCACCTCCATTTGATTCTGGGAGCTGGTCGGGAAATACATCTCGAAAAATATTTCTTTAAACCTTTCCCAGGTTATTACACCTTCTCCTCCCCTGATCTTATTTGCCTGCCACCAATAGCTGGCTTCTGATTTTAACATAAATGTCGCGTAGGCGGTCTTCTGGTCCTCCCTAACACGGGCGATCTCAAAAATTTTCTCCATTTCCATAACCCAAGTCTGAGCTTCTATCGGGTTCGTGGAACCCTTAAAATCTGGTGGTCCCACTGCCTTAAAGTCTTTAAATGAGGTGTTTGGTGGAGCTTGAGGCTGATTGTTCATCGCTCCAGCCAACAGATTTACCAACTGCTGAACGGGGTTCGCATTGGCATCATTGTTGTTATTGGTTGACCCCTCTTGGGCTTGTCGACGATTGTGTCTCCTTCTTGGCGGCATATTTCTGTTAAGAATATATGTTCATTAGATCTTTATTAAATCTCTTAAATATTTAAGACTTAACTCAAATATTTAACATAACTACTTTAACTCTTTTCTTTTCAAATAACCTTTGATATTTTATTTAAATCAAAAGTTTTAAACATAGTACTATAGCATCTCTGCCATTTACTTCAACTATCCCAAGATAAAGAATCTTCAGGATTTAGTTTCTCAAAATATTCCTTTGTTTTTAATCACATCGGAATTTACATTATTTACGATTATTTAAACATTAACAATATCATATTATCCTATCACGGCCTACTAAGGCGTCGGACAGCTTCACTACGTTCCTCCTCTATAATGCGGGACATAGTCCTGCGATCTAACATATACCTAGGCAGTCCCTCGAACTGAATTGGATATCTCATAACTCGGTCCTGGGCATCATCCATTGCCCTCAGAAACGTGTAGCACGTCTCTGCAACCTTAACTCTCTTCGCACGCGCATCATCCTCTGCCAGATCTGCACGTCGTGCATTTCTCACCCAAGCTTCTTCCACTATGGCGAGTATTTCAGATTTCTCTTTCAACTCTTTCTTTAACTTTACTATCTCCTCTGTCTTCTGCTCAGTTTGGCCCTTCTCATGAACCAAATCCCACTCCACATTGCCAAGACGGGTGTGGAGTGTCTCAATCTCACCACCCTGAGCAACTGACTGCTCCCTCAACTCCCGAATTGTATCTCGTAACTCTACGTTGCGATCATATAATAAATCATACATATCAGCACTGACAGAGTTCGGTGGGAACTCCTCAAGATCTTCCTCCTCCTCTTCTTCTTCAGGGTCTTCTTCTTCCTCCTCCTCGGCTGCCTCAGCCGGGATCTCAACCTCCTCAGGGTCCTCCTCTGAGTAAATCTCTGGCTCATGCTCCTGACCAAAATCTGGAATCACAGGAGATGGCTCTGGCTGTACTAACTGCTCCCAGACAGTGTGTATGTCCCGGGGCTCCTCATCTCTAGTCTCTAGGGGTACAACATCCCTGGACTGACTAGCTCCTCCAGTATCTGACATCCTGACAAAATAAGTTTTAAGTCTTAGTTTTTACGTGATGTTAATCAATACTCTAACAAGTATGAACACATAAGCACATAGCACATAAGGTAATTTTATTATCTTTCTTAGAACTCAAATCAGAGTTGTCATTACTATCTTCATGAAGGCTACTATCCTAAGGTTTTTCCCCCACCTAAGGTTCATAACCTACGGCTTTGATACCAACTTGTGACACCCCCAAATCCGGTATCTTAATTTCTACAGGATTTGGTGTTCACTGTTCCAATATCATACAACTATCTACCCATAAATAATGAAATTCATTTATTAGATAAATAAATCATCATCTTACATCATCTGAAATAAAAGTACATCATAAATCCCAGGTTATACTTAACCTTAAATCTCTTTTGCGAAAACGTAAATAAATAAGTCTTAAATCATCACACATAAATCTTAAACTTTAACATTATTCATGACAACACAAATCTTCATCACTTGTTAGCTTTTCCTTTGCCCTTGCTACTAGAAGGTACATCACTTCGTTCATTATTAGCTGCAATGTTATTATGCAAGAGTGAGCACGGATGCCCGCAAGTATAAAAATATGACAGAATAATAACATGCGAGTGAAATAATTCTGAATAACAGAAAGCTCAACATTTGAATCAAGAATATTAATCAAGAGTCAAATTACTTCTCAACTTTTGAATCAAGAATATTAATCAAGAGTCAAATTACTTCTGAGGGTCATTAAGACCTTGAACCGAGTCTTAGGTTGTCAAGTATATTAACCTTTCCAACCTTTAACAGTCACAAGACTATAGACTTTACTTCTCGTACTTAGGGAGATCAGCCCTTCGTACTGATACTGTGCACATTATCTTAACGCTTTAAGCATCTTCATTAATTCTCTATATTAGGGTTGTTCATCTCAGTTTGACATCAGAATCCGTACCAAATAAAGTTGGTTTGGATAACTCAATAAATGATATTCAAATTGAACATTAACTTCTCAAGGTATACAATCGAATAAGTATTGTACACTTAAATGATACTTTTAAAAGAATCATGGCATCTCATGTGAAATTCTAAACTTGGATATTCAAGAGTAAGAATTTTCTCAACAATAGTAATTAAGCATAGCAATTGCTTAATTTAAAGACTTTAGTTTAGGAAACTTGCCCAACAATAATAGTAAGTTAGGGATATAAAACTTGCCTCATGCGCAAGCTACAGTTATTACTCACTTCTTTAATTACTCTTACCTATCACACATTTACAATATCAATTAATCACAGGTTCGATATGATTATTGATTTACAATAGTATTCTTCAAACTCATTATTAGGTTTTCAAATAATGGTTTACGTTGATTAATTAACTTGTTAATTAATCACGTAACTTAAGTTATTAACTTGTATTAATAACTCATTACATACATAACATGTCATCATGTTAATTAGATTTAAAATAATGTCTTAATGTTTATAACACATTATTTAACCTTTACAAATGATAATTTAAATCACGTAATTAATTTATTAATTAATCACATAACATAAATTATTAAACTCATATAAATATTTTATTATATTTATGTAACATGTGTTCATGTTCATTAGACTCAAAACACATTTCACAAATTTCCAACACTTAGCAATTTTTTTCAAAATTTTCGGACAGGCTCGGCCGCGGGCCATTTTGCCTTGCAGCCGGCGCGGCCGCGCGGCTGCGGAATTTCAGAATTTGAAGTTCGCGAATGAACACAGATTTTCATCCCATTTTCTCCCAATTCACATTATTACACTGATTTATAATGTTACCCATGAATTATAAACTTCACAGGAACATTATATATCACTTATAACATGTTCTTAACATTCCAAGTTATGTAATTATACAAATCAAAATATTAATTTTCACTGTTCTTCAAAACTTTCAAGAGTTTAATGAAAAACATAAAAATCTCCTTACGGATTCGTTACTACACCGAATCCATTCATTTCAATTCCATTTTCTTTGTTTTAACATATGCAATCATATTCATGTATCAATTTAAATATAAACATATGATTCAATCATTAATTTAACCTATATGGGTTATTCACCCATATTCAATACTCTGTAATTTCATCAAACCCATTTATTAACAAAGTTATTTGGTGTGATCAGTGTAAATCATGGATACATGATCCAACACATAATACTAACATATATGGTCACATATATAATAACCTCACACTTTAATTTTCCAAAAATAAGTACTGACAGAGAAATTTTACAACATCGTAGAAAACTCTGTAACTTTTTGAAAAACCAATTAAGGCCAAATTATATAAAATTGATTACTTTAAAACATGTATATACGTTAGAAAACATGTTATAATTACATACCCATATAGATACAGCCATATCATAACCCAATTGGGAAACCCAATTTTCACAGAAAACTTAAAAGTACGTATTTAAGAAATCTTAATTTTGAAAACTTAAAAGAAGAATTACCCTTTTGTATGTAGATAACACAATCACAGACAATACTTAGGATTTCTCAAATTTCTTTCTCTCAATCTCTTCTCAATTCCTTCTTTTTCTCTCTGACTTTTCTCTGAAAAACTTCTAAGTTTCTTCTGATAATAACTTAGAAATAATAAGTATACGTATTATATAAATGTTACCGTTGTATAATAAACGGATTAACCTCTCTTAAGGCCTTGTTTGCCTTCCTCTTCTTTTCTTTTCCATTTATTTTAATAAACTAATTTACTATATAGTTAATTGTCACCTTACTTATTGATTAATTAATTTTATTTAAATCAATTAAATAAAATAAGATAATTCACATTAAATCACATTGTCACATAATTAATATTTTTATTTATTAATTATGTCAATTTATTAATTCATTAATTAATTATTAAATTAACTAAAGTAACATATGCTTATTTAATTAATTCAATTAATCAAATAAACTCCATTAAATATATTCTTTGAACTATTAAATTACTACATATTAATTTAATTAATGTCACACATATAATTAAATTAATCTACCACAAATTCATGAATTAATTATTTAATTCAATAATTAAATCATTAAAAATATTTATTTATCTCCATAAATATTCAATATCTTTACAAAATTCTCGTTCGTCACAGTAATGGCATAACTGACTTAGTGTTATGATTTGCTAATAATAACATACGTGATATGACTATGTTACATGACTTCATAACTTCTTATATACTGATTTCATGATACATGTGTATAGGTAAGTAATGACATACGTATAGGGCTATATAAGTGAGTTAGAACCATATGTGTATACTATATTTACATATCGAGCTTGTGTATGGAATGTGCTTAGCTAATAAACATCCTACACATGTAAATAGGATTCGATAGTGTTGGTTAGCTTTACGTGGATAGACTACGCATAAGGCAAGTATCCTAACCTTGTGTTTACTTTATTCAAGGAACATTGTAAGCAAGTTTCTAACCCTACTCTTTATTGAGCGTTCATTAAGCTTATGCTATTATTGTCGTACAAGTAAACGTTTGAAATTGCAAGTCATGTATTATTACTATATACTTCATGAATAAGATAAAAGTCGATATATATCCTTCGAGCTTTAAATCTTGAGTTTGAACTTATAATTGTTCTTATATACCTTGAAATAGTGGTCTACGCCATTTGATTCGGCTAGACTTATATAATGATTAGAAAGCTGTCCAAACAATTTGAATGGTGCGGAATTCTTGTGTTAACTGAGATGAACAACCTTCTTTAAAGAGAAAATATATTTGTCAGGAGACCGACGTGCGCACTTGAGTACGATTAAATGTTATGCATAATATAGAAGATCCCTTGAACATAGAAGTTGCGAATAAGGAAGTAATCTCTGTAGAATACGTTCATCAAAATTATCGCGCAAACATTAGAGAACATGAACTGAGCGTAGACTTGATTCCAATTAGATTGGGAGAATTTGACGTAATATTGGGAATGGATTGGTTGTATAACCATGAAGCAATAATTGACTGTCAGAATAAATGTGTGAACCTTCAGACTCCGAGTAAGTCTAAGGTAGTGTTTTATGGTAGCTCATCGCTTAAGCAATCGTGTTGCCTTACGATGATGCAGGCCAAGAAATTGTTAAAAAAAGGATGTGTAGGTTATTTATCTTACATTGTATATACTTGAAAAAAGGGAGTAGAAATTAAAGATATATCCGTAGTGAATGAATTTCAAGATGTATTTTCGAACGATCTGCCTGGCCTTCTGCCAGACAGAGAAATCAAATTCGTAATAGATTTAGCACCAGGAACTGCACCAATTTCGAAAGCTCCATACCGTATGGTGCGAGTAGAAATGAAGAAATTGATGATACAACTACAAGAGTTATTGGATAAGGGTTACATACGACCGAGTGTATCTCCTTGGGGAGCACCAGTGTTATTCGTTAAGAAAAAGGACGGATTGATGAGGCTCTGTATCGATTATCGAGAATTGAACATAGTAACGATCAAGAACAGATATCCACTGCCAAGGATAGACGACCTATTTGACCAACTGAAAGGAGTAAAGCATTTTTCGAAGATAGACCTACGGACAGGTTATCACCAACTGAAGGTACGGGATGAGGATATATCAAAGACTACATTTCGAACCCATTATGGGCATTACGAGTTTTTGGTAATGTCATTTGGATTGACTAATGCTCCGGCAGCATTTATGGACTTGATGAACCGAGTCTTCAAGCCATACTTGGACAAGTTCGTAATAATTTTCATCGACGACATCTTGATCTACTTAAAGACTGAGGAGGAGCACGCCGAACATCTGAAGATAGTTCTAGAAGCGCAAAGAAAGGAGAGGATGTATGCAAAAATTTTTAAGTGTGAATTTTGGATGGAGAAGGTTCAATTCTTAGGTCACGTGGTGGATAAGAATGGAATCTAAGTAGACCCTGCAAAGGTCGAAGCAGTGAGTAATTGGGAGAAGCCGAGCACACCAACGGAGGTGAGAAGTTTCTTAGGGTTAGCTGGGTACTATCGAAGATTCATCCAAGATTTTTCTAAGATAGTAACCCCGTTGACCAATCTAACGAGGAAGACAATAAAATTCGTACGGATGGACAAATGCGAAGAGAGTTTTCAAGAGTTGAAGAAGAGATTAAGCGAAGCGCCTGTGTTGTCACTACCAAATGATGCAGGAAATTTTGTGGTGTATAGTGATGCATCGTACAAGGGACTTGGCTGTGTGCTCATGCAGTACGGCAAGGTCATTGCGTATGCATCATGACAATTGAAGGATTACGAAAAACGATACCGTACTCACAACCTAGAGTTAGCGGCAGTAGTTTTTGCGTTAAAGATATGGAGGCATTATTTGTACGGACTGAAATGTGAGATATACACGGACCACAAAAGTTTGAAATATATCTTCACACAGAAGGAGTTGAATATACGTTAGAGAAGGTGGTTAGAATTGATCAAGGATTATGACTGTGATATTCTTTACCACCCGGGTAAGGCAAACGTGGTTGCCGACGCTCTAAGCAGAAAAGGAAGAGAGAAACTATTTCACTAGACGACTCAAGAGGAGTTAATAAGAGAAATGGAGAAATTGGATATAGAGGTAAAAGGGCCGGAAAGGTCTGAAGAGAAGTTATTTTAATGGAAGCTCGTCCGACATTATTGGATAGAGTGAAGGAATCAAAAGAGAAGGATGAAGAGTGCGAGAAAATTAGAAAGAGGATCACAGAAAATGAAGAAGAAAGATTCTGAATGGACAAAGACGGTATCTTAAGATTCAAAGGAAGAGTGTGGGTACCAGCGGTGACCGAGTTGAGAGAAGAGATTTTGCACGAGGCACATAATACTATATATATTGTTCATCCGGGAGGCACAAAGATGTACTGAGATTTGAGGCAACACTTTTGGTGGCCCAATCTGAAATGGGAAGTCGCAGAGTGCGTTAGTAGATGTCTGACTTGCCAACGCGTTAAAGCAGAGCACCAGCGGCCTAGTGGTTTACTTCAACCGTTGGAAATACCAGAGTGGAAATGGAAGCACATTACGATGGACTTCGTGGTGGGACTTCCAATAACGCAGAAAGGTTATGATGCTATTTGGGTTATCGTGGATCGACTAACGAAGATCGCACATTTTCTACCAATCAAGATCCACTATAGTTTGAATCTGTTAACGAGTCTGTACGTAAAGGAGATTATTTCACGACATGGAGTGTCCGTGTCAATTGTCTCTGATCTAGATCCGCGCTTCACGTCAAACTTTTGGAAAAGCTTGCAAGAGAGAATGGGAACGCAGTTGAGATTGAGTGTCGCTTATCATCCTCAGACAGACAAACAGAGTGAGCGAACAATACAAACGCTGGAGGACATGCTTAGGACTTGCGTCATGGACTTCAAGGGAAAGTGGGACGACCACCTACCCTTAGTTGAATTTGTATATAACAATAGTTACCATGAGAGTATCGACATGCCACCATACGAAGCTCTTTATTGGAGAAAGTGCAGAACGCCATTATGTTGGGACGAAGTCGGAGAACAACGAATACTCAGAGCAGAGTTAGTACAATAAACTGCAGACGTGGTGACAGTGATAAGAGTCAGACTAGTAGCAGCTCAAGATCACCAGAAAAAGTACGCAGACTTGAATAGACAAGACCGAGACTTCAAAGTCGGCAGTTTTGTATTCTTGAAGTTATCTCCCTGGAAGGAAAAAATACGATTCGACAAGAAAGGAAAATTGAGTCCAAGATTTATAGGACCGTTCGAGGTATTAAAGCGAGTGGTCGAAGTGGCATACAAAGTTGCATTACCACCCGAGTTGGATCACATTCACAACGTGTTTGACATCTTTGTGTTGCGTCCGTACAAGGACGACTACAAGCACATAATTTCTTATGAGCCCATTCAAGTGGGGAAGAACATGGCATATGAAGAAATTCCTGTCCAAATTCTAGATAGGAAAGAGCAAACTTTAAGAAATAAAGTTATTTCATCTATAAAAGTACTTTGGTGTAACCACGATGTCGAGGAGGCTACGTGGGAGTTAGAAGATAGGATGATGAGGGATTATCCCCATCTATTTGTGTAACCTTGTAGCAATTCCGAGGATGAATTTTTTATAAGGGGGGAGGATGTAATACCAGAGAATATTTGAATATTATTAAATAAATATATTAATGGAAATGAATATTTATTTGAATATAAATATTTATGTGTTATGAGATGAGTTAACACAGTTACTTCAAATGAATTCAAATTAAATATATATAATAATTGAGGAACGTATGGAGCTTATGATAAGCTCGTTAAAATGCTTTGTGTGGCACGGGAATAAAAACGTTGATGAGTTAATTAATGAAGAAATTATTACATGAACAATTAATCAATATTAATTGTTAATTAATTGATATTATAAGAAATAGAATATTAATGGCGATTAATTAATAGTATGTTGATTATTATTATTGCAAGTAATAGTATAATAATAAGTAAATGGTTTATAAATATAATAAGATTTGTATTTATTAAACTGTTGAGGAATGTGATAAATTATCGTATAATAATAATTGATAAGAGTAAATTAATGAAGAATGGATTAATTAATATTATTGTTAATTAATCGATAAGATGGGTAATTAATTATTATTGATTTATCTGACATTGTGAATAATAAAACAAATAAGTTATTAATATTAATTGCATTGTGAAATGTTATAAGATATTAAACATATAATATAGCGGTTACAACTATATTATATAATGTAATGTGACACTTATGTGTGACTATACAATATATAGAAACTATATATTAAGATTAAATAAGTTATATGAATACATCATGAGACTACGTGACAATGTAAGTGTGTGGACATTAAATTAGTATCTCTTGAATACGTAATAAACAATTGCAAATTGATGATTATTTCAATATTTAATTGAATAATAAATGAGATAATATAATGTGATAATATCCGAGTAAATTATACCGGTATGATAAAATGTACATGGATTATATGTGTGCAAATTATATTTACTACATTATGTGAATTACAATGTGACATTAAATTATAGCCTAAGGATATATATTATGTATTATATAACCTAAGTATACATGGTAGCTTATATATATGTAACCTTAGTGGGTTGAATTACCAAATGCTGAGATGTAGTTGTTGTCCCAATATGAGAGTTACATTTCACTCTCACGTGTATAGCTTGCAAGCCTAAGCCTACTCCTCTCCTCAAACTCAACAAACTTAGGCTAGCAATGATTCAATGGGGAGTGGGATTCATGATGAAGATCACCAACTAATTACCTATTTCTCCATAACCACCATACAATTCATCTTCCCATTGGTTTGAATTGAAGTGTATAAGCATTGTCTATATAATAATTCTTCTATAAATATAGCCTTTTCTCCTCCTCAATCCTTTGCTGAGAAATTCTAAGTAAGAAAGAGTAGAGAGTGACCATACATATCAGTTGAGGAAGGAGTGAGATAGCAGCAAGTTTAATTTGCATTTAGCAGAGGTATAATCCCTCTTTCCTTGTTCTTCATTCTTGTTTTCTGAAAATTTTCTAATTCTTGATTTGAACATGGAATTCATGATAATGTGATTTGGTAATGATTGTTAATTGTTATAAAGTTGATATACTAGCTCAGAAGCATGTCTACACTAAAATGTGGCTGTTTAGAATCAAATTCGTGAAGTAATTATGTGTTTGGGTTGCTAACTGCCGAAGCAGGGAGTTCTCTGGTGCATACCAGACACGGCGCAGCTGCGCCGGTTTTGTACTGAGGCGCAGCTGCTCTGGAACCAGTTTATTGATTCTGCAGGAATCTGTTATGTGTAAATTGTTATTATTTCTTAGAAAAATCATGATAGCATGAGTAACATGTATACGCAAGTATGTTGACATAGCGTGAGTTGTTTAACCATGATGATACACATTCTTGATGAAAAAGCTTATAGTTAAAAATAAACTTAAGGTTTGATAATCAAACTTTGACATATATAAGTCATGTTGATATTCTGACCTTGTAAGCATGTTTGTGTGATTTAGAAATGTATGTTAACATAAGTACATAAGTTTCATGAGGTAGCATGAACATATTGAATCTCATTAGTAAACAATACTAACGAAATATGAGCTTTGAACGTAAACGTTGACATGTTATATTAAGCATTAGATTATAATATTTATAGACATGTTTGATAGTTCTCTTAACCTCACTAAATGTCATACATGTATACCTACCATTATAGATGCCATGAAAACAAGTTAGGCACAAATAAGGCATGAATTAAGTTTGTGACGATGCTAGTAATATGTATATAATATAGCTACTTGCGAGCATGCCTAAAATAAGCTATGTGATCACCTCATATGTTTAAAATAACAAGCATGATAGCTTACATGATTTAATGATGTTGTAAGGCCTTAAATTGTTTAAGATACAGCCATGTCATGGAAGGTTGAACTTAGAAAGGTTATGAGAGCATGAAAAGGACCTTTAATGTGAATATACATTATGTGGTATTGTATGATAGTGTTGGATAGAAGCAGTAGTGCAACAGCTCAACCCTGGTCTGGCCAGGGGACAGCGCAGCTGCGCCGTCCCTATGCCTAACCAAGGCGCAGCTGCGCCAGGCCAAAATGAAATCTGGACAGTTTTGCTTAATCTAATTTTGATAATTAACCTATTATAATTCCTAAACTGTTAAAACTTGGTCAGATCCCTATTGATACATGTTTACAAGTGTAGATAGTATAACATAATGATGTTTAACTTATAAAAGGAACCTTGGAGAGAGTAATGGCATAACCGACTTAGTGTTATGATTTGCTAATAATAACATACGTGATATGACTATGTTACATGACTTCATAACTTCTTACATACTGATTTCATGATACATGTGTATAGGTAAGTAATGACATACGTATAGGGCTATATAATTGAGTTAGAACCATATGTGTATACTTGATTTACATATCGAGCTTGTGTATGGAATGTGCTTATCTAATAAACATCCTACACATGTAAATAGGATTCGATAGTGTTGGTTAGCTTTACGTGGATAGACTACGCATAAGGCAAGTATCCTAACCTTGTGTTTACTTTATTCAAGGAATATTGTAATCAAGTTCCTAACCATACTCTTTATTGAGCGTTCATTAAGCTTGTGCTATTATTGTCGTACAGGTAAACTTTTGAAATTGCAAGTCATGTATTATTACTATATACTTCATGAATAAGATAAAAGTCGATTTATATCCTTCGAGCTTTAAATCTTGAGTTTGAACTTATAATTGTTCTTATATACCTTGAAAGAGTGGTCTATGTGATTTGATTCAGCTAGACTTATAGAATGATTAGAAAGCTATCCAAACCAATTGAATGGTGTGGAATTCTTGTGTTAACTGAGATGAACAACGTTCTTTGAAGGGAAAATATATTTGTCGGGAGACCGACGTGCACACTTGAGTACGATTAAATGTTATGCATAATATAGGGTACTTTAGCTTGATCACCTGTTGTACTTGTTTTTGTTGGATTATCAGTATATTACTGTTAATTCTAGTAGAAGTTCATAGTTCTTAGTGACTGCTCAGTATTCAATTATCATGAAATCTTGTATTGATTTTGCATTGAATCATATTTATCTTATTCCGTCCTTAGCGACTGTTATTGAGAATTGTTAATATTCTTATTATCCTTGAAATATCATATCCTATTGTACCTTTTGAGGTTCGAGAACTATATTACTCATCTTTATTGTTATATTACTTGCTTAGCAAACTTATTGCTCATTCTTGCTTTCCCTAAAAACTATTTTCAGTAATAAGTTGTTATTTGATATTATTATGTATTCTATTAAGTACTGTAGGTTGCGAGACTTGGGGGAATAAATATAATAAATCATTGTATATTATTCTAGATTTTCCGCTGTGATTGTATGATTTTAGTTATTATTGTATTATCGTGAGGAAGTGACGAACTGAATTCGAGAGACCAGTAGCGGTTTGAATTTGGGGGCGTCATAGTAATGTTGGTTAGGCAATAATGAAGGGGAGTGGCTCTAATAGTAAACACCAACTACTCCCCAATACCTATCAAATTCTTGTTCTTCCCGTTAGTTTGGAATGGTGGGCAAAACTTTGGACTTTGTAATTCATTCTCTATAAAATGAAGCTCTTCTCCTCTCAAATTGAATTGTTGAAATTCTGCTAAGTCCTTATAGAGTGTGAGAGTGATGAAACAGTGAGCTATCTATCATTGGAAGCAAAAGTTAGCAATTCATATCACAAAGGTAACATATTAGTGTTCTTACTTTGATAATTGAAGAATTCTAGAATTTCTTGAAAATCACTTGTGAATTGAATTATGAAGTTATTTAGAAGTTGCTAACATGATGTTAGTTCAGTTAGTTGCCTTACATGATTAGGTTGACCTAGTTGTCCATGGAAATAGGTATGCCGTGTGGTTTCAAACCCCTTTGAATACCATGAATCTCTTAGTCACTTTAGTGAGTGGTTCTAAAGAAAACTTGAAACCTTGAAATTAAACTTAAAGGAACTTGTGTACTTAAAGTTCTAAATGTGATAACATGCGTACATTGCATAATTAGTTATGAAATGAGATTTAAAGTTGTCTTACATGCACAAGTTGCTTTAGCTTGGCTTATACTGACTTCTAAAGGCAAACTTAAACATTTTGAAACCCATATCCATGAGCATGGTGCTACCTACCCTCTGAACTTGTAAGAATTCATGCTAGTACTAGTTGCGTCATTAAACATGGCCTATGAATGCACTCACTTAGTTTAACACAATAAAAAGTTATCCAAGCATGAGTTTAGATATGTTTTAAACTACACTAGTTATGTGTAAATGATGAGAATACTTACAAGTGTGCACATTACAGATTATAGGACCTTCTCATATGAAAAGATGGTTAATATAGTTGGCCTCATTATTTTATGAATTTATTGGCCTTAATTCGGTAGAAATTTCTAACTAGAGACACATTGTGAGTATATGGACTTGAGGTGACCCTAAGAAAATCTAAGTCCTTTTTAGATGTATGTTGCTATGTGTTAATACTCTTGCATGCTAGAAACCAAAACGAAACCAGAAATCAAAAGCCAAATCTAGTCTGGACAGGGAGCTGCGCAACTGCGCCCCTCCCAGGTCTAATTGTGGCGCAGCTGCGCTACAGGGCAATTTTGCCTGATTGTTTTAAATGCAGTCTGAACCTTGTGATAGGCTTACATTGTTATCATAAGATATAAAACAGAGTTTAAATAATGCTTTGAGTGTTGATTAATGTAATGATGATAGGAAACCCGTAATTCATAAATTTTCCTAAGGTTTGAGAAACACAAAGATAATGTGAATTGTGTATCTATGAGTTTTAAAATGTGTGTATCGAACACATAGATAGTTAAGTGTGTATGAATGTTGATGTCGAGTGTGGGTAGTTAAGATAAACCTATACATACTTAGTTATTCTAAGAACATGATGAGAAAGTGAAAAGAAGGTTGTACAAACCTAGTTAGAAAATAATATACAATTGTTCTTATACTTAGAGCGTATGAAATGTATGGAGGTGTATAACTGACAAGTGTGAAATCCATGATTATATAACAGAGGATTACATGAAGTGCAGATATCTTTAAGCAGTTACGTCGTAGTTGTTAAACTACGAATCAGGCAAGTCTTTCAGTTCCTATTTATTATATGAAATTGATAACTGTTAGTTGAATTATATTATTCTATGAGAATGTTGATATGAAATGCATATGGAATATGTATGATATTTGAAAGCTGATCTTTGATGATATATTTATGAAGTAAATCTCTATGCATGTTATGTGAGAAGTAACATGCGTAGTATATTTAAATGATTATGAATGCATAAACTGAACATGATTGTATATGTTATATGATGCATGAAAACTGCTAGAATTGTTGAGTTGTTGAGCTCACTCTTGCAAATAACCATTTTTACAAGTTAAGGACTCACGATTAAAAGTTACATGCTACTTGATTGATAGAGTTCTATAGTTTCACAAGGAGATCGATGTAGTTATCTAATGATATGATCTTGAACAATGTTTATGTTTTATATGATGTACTTGATAGTGGTTTAAGATGTTCGACTTATGTATAATTATATAGTCGTACTATTCGATATATCAAGAATATTGAAATAAGATGTACAGTTGTACTATGTGATACATAGGGGATATTATATCGAGATATAAAATCTTATACAGTAATTCGAATAAAGTGAATCATAGCATAAGTTGATTCAAGGATATGTAATTGATTCAAGTTATAAAATCAATAAAAGATTTTATTCAAGAAGATTGAAAAAGTTTAAGTTATTCCGTATTTTAATAATATCGAATGACATAAGACAGGAATGGTAAATGACCAAGATTATAACTTATAAAAGTTTGGGGTCATTATACAGATCCTGGAAACGAAATGAATTTATATTCTAAGTTTGTAATAAAGCGAAGTTATATTCATTAAGTTATGAATAAAAGATGTAATAGCTTGACTAGTAGTACCGTGACTACACCGGATCCGAGATAATGAAGGGACCCAGATTTGGGGGCGTTACAGTGACAACCCCGGGAGGGATGCATAGGACCAATGACGTCTGAACATATTGATGGGTGGGATATATACCCGTGAATCGGATACTCTATGGCTTAAATAGTTGCCTGATCTTCATGGATTTTATACAGTTTTATATGATTATAGTATTATTATGCTTAACCGATGTATTGCAGGGCTTTACAAGACTTTTCTAGCTTTCAGGGGGCAAAATGGGCAATTTACGTACACTGGAGGCCACAGCACCAGAGCAAAGACTTACGCTCGCACTGCAGCGCCACCCCCCTGTCCAACTTGACGTCACCTTGGCGCTGCCGCGCCCCTGATCCTTCATGGACTCACGCTACAGTGCGACCTCCGGTCTTTTCGTGCTAACATGGCGCCGCAGTGCCACCCATAAGCCCTATTTCTCGCGCCGCAACGTGACCTCCAGTGCCCAGGCAGAGAACACTTGTTTTTAACCTAGCTAAAAGGGGCAAGTGATATATATATATATATGGAGAGAGCCTCAGTCGGAAAGATATAGAGAGAGGGGGATATAGCATGGAGATATTCGGATAGCTTAGGATAATATAGTTCTCTCTCCTCTTTTGTAATCTCTCTCTCTATTTCTTAGTTAATGTTTGTAAATATAGATTAGGTAGATTAGGGAAAAGTCTGGGATTTCCTTGGACCAACAAGAGCAGTGAGCTACACGGATTGGAGAGCTTGAAAGGAGCGAAATGCTTGGAGACTGAAGAGCCTTGACAGAGTTTGTTTTTATCCATTTATTTCCTCTGATTTTGTAATCCATAAATGTTGTCTTTATTGCTACTTATATTTTGTTCAATAGCTATGAACTAAGTATTGGTTCTAAGGTTATAATAGAACCCTTTGTTATTAAAATTGACTGTCTTATCTCTTTGGTTGGCACCATATGGTTTGGTTTAATATATTCATGCTTAATGATTCTCACTAAGACATTAGTGATGATTTTGGTAATCTACATGATACTGAAAGAAGGATTGTAGATTTACACCTAAATATATTGGCATGTGATTATGGGTTTCGACTGCATAAATTATGCGTAGAATAGACATATATATGTGCGCCATGTGTGACCTAATTGAGAACTTATGCTTAAATCATTGTTAGGTTAATTCGCATAGATATGTGTAGGATTATCATCTAGCTTGGACGTTCTTTTCTTTTCTATTCCCTATCGGGTGGATCTGGAAAGGTTATGTTTGTGCATACCTCGACAGAGGTGTATGAGCACCTGTGTGTTCTCAGTCGACAAACTGTCGTGACCATTAAGACCAAAGATAGAAGGGTAGGAAGTTTGATGAAGCAAAGCACGCTAGGTGTTCGACAGAATGCCTGTGTGGGGTGAAGTTGTAATCTTAGCTTGTAATTCCTTCGATTGCCATTCGTTATCCATTTACTTGCTTTGATAATTAGTTATAACTAGATTAACCACACTGCTATTAGTTTGCTGTTCGAATAAGACTTAAGCGATAAAAAGTTGGTATTTGGTAAATATTAGTGATAGTTCCTCGTGGGTACGAAACTTTCCTTATCACTGTATTACTTGTTAGACCGCGTATACTTGCCCGTGTTAAGTGATCAGCTTTCCGACCAACAAATTTTTGGCGCCATTGCCGGGGAACTATTATTTTAACATTGTCCAATATTGATTTAAATCAATTTAGTCTTAATTTGAACATATATATATATATATATATATATATATTTTATTTGTTTGATTTTCCTTTTTGTTTTTAAGTTACTAGTTATGGACGATCAATGTTATCAATGGCCTTATGAGAGGACGACATAACCAAGCTCGGAAGAAGGACTCGAGCAATTGCGAGTTCAAATTGCAAATGTCTTGAGGTTTTCTGACAATCTTGAGTGTCAGTCCACTCAGACTGCCTACTATCAGGGACGAGATGACATTGAACCGATGTCCTATCATCCAAACTGTCAGGGTTATCCAAACTCTTGGGACTACAGTCAAGAGAAATATCATGATCTGAATTACTCCTATCCAAATTAATTTGAATATCCGTCTCCGGTGCAGTATAAGGTGACATTCCAACCCAATGAGAGCTTTTCGGTAGACTCAACAGAAGAGAAAAGGCTTGAAGAGCTCCTCACCAACTTTATAGAGAGAAATGAGGTTCGAATGGCAAGCCAAGACGCCGCATTGCAAAGCCTCAAAAATCAATTGGGACAACTCGTCAATGCCATCATAAACCCATTGCAAGACTTTCTACCGTTCATAATTGATCTCAACGTTGAAGCAGTAGAGCATTGCACGGTGGATACGCAAAAAGAAGGCGATGAGTCTCACAAAGTTGTTGAGGGAGATGTCGTGGTGCAAATTTTCCAACCGATGGAGCCTGAAGTAGGAGAAGAGAGGGTCAAGAGTGGTTGTATTATCAAGACTAATCAACAACCAGAAACCACGCTCACAGTTGTGGAAATCCTGGAGGGCCAACTAGTGCACAAAGAACACTTTCAACTTGATTAAAAAGGCGAATTAGTGGATAATTCCAGTGGTGAAAGATTCTTCGTGCTGATGGGTGAAGAAAACGAGGATGATCAATCATCCATGTCTGCCAAAAATTTAAAGGAATTGACAAATAGGCGGCATGAAATGGTCATTTTTGCTTATGAGCCGGATTGAGCGGCATCGGTATTGTCAAGCCGACGACTTTGAAACAAGCGCTTGGTGGGGTGGCAACCCCATCTTAGTATCAATTTTCTCTGTTTTTCTTTTCTTATGTCTAGTTTATATTGTGTCTTTTTTCTTTACTATGTAAACATCTCTACCAGTTATTGTACTGCAATGTCGTACCTGATGCGCATGTTTTTGTGATTATAGGATGCAGGAAGCATGTTATTTAGTATGATGCTAGTGTATATCTTAGTTAGAAATAAAGCATATCTACCATGTTGTTTACTTAGCATGATATATGTGTAATATATGTTGGCTAATACATGGCTTTTGTGCAGGGAAAAAAACTCAGATACAAGGCTGGCGCCGCAGCGACAGAATATACCCTGGACTTCGCGCCGCAGCACCATGTTCAATATCCAAATTTTTTGCCTCGCGTCGCAGCACCCAAGAACAAAGGGGGCCTCACGCCGCAGCGCACCACAAGCGAGCCCAACCTGCTGTTAACTCGCGCAGCAGAGCCAATTAAAGAGGGTCGCGCCACGGCGCTGCGCCACAAGTGAGATTTCTTTTTTTTTTAAACGAGAGAAAGCCAGCAGTTGTGCCCACTACTTCCCATTTCTCTAGACAGTTTCGACAGCACAAAGAACCCAAGTGACCCAAAACCAAAACGTGCCTTATTTCTCCACACCGAGCCTTTGATCAATTCTACCCATAAGAGAGCAATTCATACATTCTTCCCACAAGACCCCAAGCCAGTGCACGCAGCAAGAGGAGATCAGAGTCAATCTAGGGTTTCCCACTTAAGGTATTTGGGGGATTTCAGTAATTCATTTATAGTGTTTGATTTCAATATTTGGGTTGGTTTTTATCTGTTGATTGGGGTGATTTCCATTGACAAAAATCTGGATAGAGCACTTTCAAGCAAAGGTTATCTAGTTTGGTTTGAAAAGCGCACACATGGTGTTTGATAAATTGCTTGAACCGGAGATTGATTTGTTTGGGTTATTTTGACATTGAAATTTCATTGGGGATTATCTGGACTAAGTTTGGGGGAGTGTGTGCTTCAGTCTTCTGTCTTTGACAAACTAATTGACATGGCTTCAAAGCGGCAACGAGGACGCCAATGCTCTGAGGCAGCAAAGGCACATAGCAACGGTGGCCCTGAGGTAGGGCATAGCGATGCAGTATCAAGCTGAGCTGGTCAACACGATGCAGAGCATATACACCGTGTATAGTGGCGAGGATGCTGAGTTCATGCCATTCCAGTTCTCAGAGCCTCCTGTCTTACCACCATACCCTCCACTATCACCGCCAGTCGAAGCTAACGAGGATGATGCTGCTGTCGAGTGACCAGACTTCAGGGAAGCCCTCTTATTTAGATTGATATATGTTTAGCAATGAGGGCATTGCTCACTTTAAGTTTGGGGGTGTTATGGTTTATTATCTGTGTTATTTCTGTCTATTGCCATATTAGGTTGCCATATTTAGTACTTTGCTTATAATTTTATCGGTATTGTAGTGCCGTCATTTTGAACTGCGGTATTTTGTTTTGGATTATTATGGATGGATGTCATATAGAGTTTTTGTTATTATTTATGAATGCTTGGATTATTATCAGCATATATGTTTGGTTTATAGCCATCTTTTTGGGGCTTTTACAGATTTAGATGTTTGTGCCATGTGAATGGCCTTATTACCCTATTTTGAGCTGTTATTATGCAAGGGTGTTATATTTATCATTAATTTTTGATTATGGCTAATGACAAGCGCCAAGTAATTATGTCTATCTCTTAGAGTCTTGTCAAACATGTGTGAGCTAGGGGTTTGTTAAATTGATAAGTTGAGACTGTTACTGATCCGTCCTTGTTAGCAAGCACCGACCAACTGTGTTAACTAGTTATTTTTTGAATTTAGTTCGCGTGGTTATTGCATTGAGAGTATGTTTACTCTTATAAACTTTCATTGTTACAAGGTAATAAAATACTTAGACGCATATACAGTTTTCTATCTTGGATTCTGGCATGTTGACATATAAAAAAAATGTAATAAAAGAATAAAAAGAAAAGAAGATTGAATATCAAAAGTCTTGCGGTGGGTCTAGATGGATCGTGAAATGCACTAGCCCATAAACGCAGGACCGATGTTGAGATGGAGCATAAAATGCACTCGCCAAATAATCTTCGGATTTCGTAAAGTCTAATTTAGCTTATGTTAATTACGTGGCCTTTGATGCTCGAGTTATTAGATTCATAGGGGTGTTCTGCACCTAGTGCCCTAAAGTCATCTGGCTTAGGAGTCACTGATCAAAAGCTCATTAAGGGGTAGCTCTGAATAGCCTAAGGTAATTAAGGACTGTCCGAGTCAGATTTTACTGTCTTCATGCTAGAGCCTTTTGATCCTTTCATGCACTTGCATCTTAGTCTTAATTCTTGTTGAATGTTTAAGTTATGAAGTGTGCGTATTGGTATTAACAATCGACTGTGCGAACTTATTTGAGCTATGATTAGTTAGGATGGTTGGTCTCCACACACACGCACATAGAATGGATCGAATACAGTTTTATGCTTGAAATTGAATGAACCCTTACTAATATCTGTGTTTGCCCTGTTCTCTGGAAGTAGCTTTGATCGAGCTTAGAAGCCATGATACTAGTATACAGTTATATTTTTCTTTCGCGTGTGTTTTACTATTGTTAGTTTTGTGTTAGATAGTTTACTCGAGGACAAGCAAAGACTTAAGTTTGGGGGTATTTGATGAGTGAGATTTATACCCGCGCATCAGATACTTTATAACTTAAATAGTTGCCTGATCTTCGTGGATTTTATATAGTTTTATATGATTATAATATTATTATGCTTAATCGACATATTGCAGGGCTTTACGGGACTTTTCTAGCTTTCAGGGGGTAAAACGGGCAATTAACGTACACTAGCACCGCAGCGCCAGAGCCAAGGCTTACGCTCACGCCGCAGCGCCACCCCTCTGTCCAGCCTGACATCACCTTGGCGCTGCCGCGCCCCTGATCCTTCATGGACTCGCGCTGCAGCTCGACCACAGATCTTTTGGTGCTAACGTGGTGCCACAGCCCCACCCATAAGCACTATTTCTCGGGCCGCAGTGTGACCTCTGGTGCCCAGGCAGAGAAGACTTGTTTTTGACCAAGCTAAAAGGGGCAAGTGATATATATATGGAGAGAGACTCAGGAAAGATATAGAGAGAGGGGGATATAGCATGGAGATATTCGTATAGCTTAGGATAATATAGTTCTCTCTTCTCTTTTGTAATCTCTCTCTCTATTTCCTAGTTAATGTTTGTAAATATAGATTAGGTAGATTAGGGAAAAGTCTAGGATTTCCTTGGACCAACAAGAGCAGTGAGCTACACGGATTGGAGAGCTTGAAAGGAGCGAAATGCTTAGAGAATGAAGAGCCTTGACAGAGTTTGTTTTTATCCATTTATTTCCTCTGATTTTGTAATCCATAAATGTTGTCTTTATTGCTACTTATATTTTGTTCAATAGCTATGAACTAAGTATTGGTTCTAAGGTTATAATGGAACCCTTTGTTATTAAAATTGACTGTCTTATCTCTTTGGTTGGTACCATATGGTTTGGTTTAATATATTCATGCTTAATGATTCTCACTAAGACATTAGTGATGATTTTGGTAATCTACATGATATTGAAAGAAGGATTGTAGATTTACACCTAAATATATTGGCATGTGATTATGGGTTTCGACTGCATAAATTATGCGTAGAATAGACATATATATGTGCGCCATGTGTGACCTAATTGAGAACTTATGCTTAAATCATTGTTAGGATAATTCGCATAGACATGTGTAGGATTATCATCTAGCTTGGACGTTCTTTTCTTTTCTATTCTCTATCGGGTGGATCTGGAAAGGTTATGTTTGTGCATACCTCGACAGAGGTGTACGAGCACCTGTGTGTTCTCAGTCGACAAACTGTCGTGACCATTAAGACCAAAGATAGAAGGGTAGGAAGTTTGATGAAGCAAAGCACGCTAGGTGTTCGACAGAATGCCTGTGTGGGGTGAAGTTGTAATCTTAGCTTGTAATTCCTTCGATTGCCATTCGTTATCCATTTACTTGCTTTGATAATTAGTTATAACTAGATTAACCACACTGCTATTAGTTTGCTGTTCGAATAAGACTTAAGCGATAAAAAGTTGGTATTTGGTAAATATTAGTGATAGTTCCTCGTGGGTACGAAACTTTCCTTATCACTGTATTACTTGTTAGACCGCGTATACTTACCCGTGTTAAGTGATCAGCTTTCCGACCAACAAGTTTTTGGCGCCATTGCCGGGGAACTATTATTTTAACATTGTCCAATATTGATTTAAATCAATTTAGTCTTAATTTGAACATATATATATATATATATATATCTTTTATTTGTTTGATTTCCTTTTTTTTTTAAGTTACTAGTTATGGACGATCAATGTTATCAATGGCCTTATGAGAGGACGACATAACCAAGCTTGGAAGAAGGACTCGAGCAATTGCGAGTTCAAATTGTAAATGTCTTGAGGTTTTCTGACAATCTTGAGTGTCAGTCCACTCAGACTGCCTACTATCAGGGACGAGATGACATTGAACCGATGTCCTATCATCCAAACTGTCAGGGTTATCCAAACTCTTGGGACTACAATCAAGAGAAATATCATGATCTGAATTACTCCTATCCAAATTAATTTGAATATCCGTCTCCGGTGCAGTATAAGGTGACATTCCAACCCAATGAGAGCTTTTCGGTAGACTCAACAGAAGAGAAAAGGCTTGAAGAGCTCCTCACCAACTTTATAGAGAGAAATGAGGTTCGAATGGCAAGCCAAGACGCCGCATTGCAAAGCCTCAAAAATCAATTGGGGCAACTCGTCAATGCCATCATAAACCCATCGCAAGACTTTCTACCGTTCATAATTGATCTCAACGTTGAAGCAGTAGAGCATTGCACGGTGGATACGCAAAAAGAAGGCGATGAGTCTCACAAAGTTGTTGAGGGAGATGTCGTGGTGCAAATTTTCCAACCGATGGAGCCTGAAGTAGGAGAAGAGAGGGTTAAGAGTGGTTGTATTATCAAGACTAATCAACAACCAGGAACCCTGCTCACAGTTGTGGAAATCCTGGAGGGCCCACTAGTGCACAAAGAACACTTTCAACTTGATTAAAAAGGCGAATTAGTGGATAATTCCAGTGGTGAAAGATTCTTCGTGCTGATGGGTGAAGAAAACGAGGATGATCAATCATCCATGTCTGCCAAAAATTTAAAGGAATTGACAAATAGGCGGCATGAAATGGTCATTTTTGCTTATGAGCCGGATTGAGCGGCATCGGTATTGTCAAGCCGACGACTTTGAAACAAGCGCTTGGTGGGGAGGCAACCCCATCTTAGTATCAATTTTCTCTGTTTTTCTTTTCTTATGTCTAGTTTATATTGTGTCTTTTTTCTTTACTATGTAAACATCTCTACCAGTTATTGTACTGCAATGTCGTACCTGATGCGCATGTTTTTGTGATTATAGGATGCAGGAAGCATGTTATTTAGTATGATGCTAGTGTATATCTTAGTTAGAAATAAGGCGTATCTACCATGTTGTTTACTTAGCATGATATATGTGTAATATATGTTGGCTAATACATGGCTTTTGTGCAGGGAAAAAAACTCAGATACAAGGCTGGCGTCGCAGCGACAGAATATACCCTGGACTTCGCGCCGCAGCACCATGTTCAATATCCAAATTTTTTGCCTCGCGTCGCAGCACCCAAGAACAAAGGGGGCCTCACGCTGCAGCGCACCACAAGCGAGCCCAACCTGCTGTTAACTCGCGCAGCAGAGCCAATTAAAGAAGGTCGCGCCACGGCGCTGCGCCACAAGTGAGATTTCTTTTTTTTTTTAAACGAGAGAAAGCCAGCAGTTGTGCCCACTACTTCCCATTTCTCTAGACAGTTTCGGCAGCACAAAGAACCCAAGTGACCCAAAACCAAAACGTGCCTTATTTCTCCACACCGAGCCTTTGATCAATTCTACCCATAAGAGAGCAATTCATACATTCTTCCCACAAGACCCCAAGCCAGTGCACGCAGCAAGAGGAGATCAGAGTCAATCTAGGGTTTCCCACTTAAGGTATTTGTGGGATTTCAGTAATTCATTTATAGTGTTTGATTTCAATATTTGGGTTGGTTTTTATCTGTTGATTGGGGTGATTTCCATTGACAAAAATCTGGATAGAGCACTTTCAAGCAAAGGTTATCTAGTTTGGTTTGAAAAGCGCACACATGGTGTTTGATAAATTGCTTGAACCGGAGATTGATTTGTTTGGGTTATTTTGACATTGAAATTTCATTGGGGATTATCTGGACTAAGTTTGGGGGAGTGTGTGCTTCAGTCTTCTGTCTTTGACAAACTAATTGACATGGCTTCAAAGCGGCAACGAGGACGCCAATGCTCTGAGGCAGCAAAGGCACATAGCAACGGTGGCCCTGAGGTAGGGCATAGCGATGCAGTATCAAGCTGAGCTGGTCAACACGATGCAGAGCATATACACCGTGTATAGTGGCGAGGATGCTGAGTTCATGCCATTCCAGTTCTCAGAGCCTCCTGTCTTACCACCATACCCTCTACTATCACCGCCAGTCGAAGCTAACGAGGATGATGCTGCTGTCGAGTGACCAGACTTCAGGGAAGCCCTCTTATTTAGATTGATATATGTTTAGCAATGAGGGCATTGCTCACTTTAAGTTTGGGGGTGTTATGGTTTATTATCTGTGTTATTTCTGTCTATTGCCATATTAGGTTGCCATATTTAGTACTTTGCTTATGATTTTATCGGTATTGTAGTGCCGTCATTTTGAACTACGGTATTTTGTTTTGGATTATTATGGATGGATGTTATATAGAGTTTTTGTTATTATTTATGAATGCTTGGATTATTATCAGCATATATGTTTGGTTTATAGCCATCTTTTTGGGGCTTTTACAGATTTAGATGCTTGTGCCATGTGAATGGCCTTATTACCCTATTTTGAGCTGTTATTATGCAAGGGTGTTATATTTATCATTAATTTTTGATTATGGCTAATGACAAGCGCCAAGTAATTATGTCTATCTCTTAGAGTCTTGTCAAACATGTGTGAGCTAGGGGTTTGTTAAATTGATAAGTTGAGACTGTTACTGATCCGTCCTTGTTAGCAAGCACCGACCAACTGTGTTAACTAGTTATTTTTTGAATTTAGTTCGCGTGGTTATTGCATTGAGAGTATGTTTACTCTTATAAACTTTCATTGTTACAAGGTAATAAAATACTTAGACGCATATACAGTTTTCTATCTTGGATTCTGGCATGTTGACATATAAAAAAAATGTAATAAAAGAATAAAAAGAAAAGAAGATTGAATATCAAAAGTCTTGCGGTGGGTCTAGATGGATCGTGAAATGCACTAGCCCATAAACGCAGGACCGATGTTGAGATGGAGCATAAAATGCACTCGCCAAATAATCTTCGGATTTCGTAAAGTCTAATTTGGCTTATGTTAATTACGTGGCCTTTGATGCTCGAGTTATTAGATTCATAGGGGTGTTCTACACCTAGTGCCCTAAAGTCATCTGGCTTAGGAGTCACTGATCAAAAGCTCATTAAGGGGTAGCTCTGAATAGCCTAAGGTAATTAAGGACTGTCCGAGTCAGATTTTACTGTCTTCATGCTAGAGCCTTTTGATCCTTTCATGCACTTGCATCTTAGTCTTAATTCTTGTTGAATGTTTAAGTTATGAAGTGTGCGTATTGGTATTAACAATCGACTGTGCGAACTTATTTGAGCTATGATTAGTTAGGATGGTTGGTCTCCACACACACGCACATAGAATGGATCGAATACAGTCTTATGCTTGAAATTGAATGAACCCTTACTAATATCTGTGTTTGCCCTGTTCTCTGGAAGTAGCTTTGATCGAGCTTAGAAGCCATGATACTAGTATACAGTTATATTTTTCTTTCGCGTGTGTTTTACTATTGTTAGTTTTGTGTTAGATAGTTTACTCGAGGACAAGCAAAGACTTAAGTTTGGGGGTATTTGATGAGTGGGATTTATACCCGCGAATCAGATACTTTATAGCTTAAATAGTTGCCTGATCTTCGTGGATTTTATATAGTTTTATATGATTATAATATTATTATGCTTAATCGACGTATTGCAGGGCTTTACAGGACTTTTCTAGCTTTCAAGGGGTAAAACGGGTAATTAACGTACACTAGCACCGCAGTGCCAGAGCCAAGGCTTACGCTCACGCCGCAGCGCCACCCCTCTGTCCAGCCTGACGTCACCTTGGCACTGCCGCTCCCCTGATCCTTCATGGACTCACGCTGCAGCTCGACCACCGATCTTTTGGTGCTAACGTGGTGCCACAGCGCCACCCATAAGCACTATTTCTCGGGCCGCAGCGTGACCTCTGGTGCCCAGGCAGAGAAGACTTGTTTTTGACCAAGCTAAAAGGGGCAAGTGATATATATATGGAGAGAGCCTCAGGAAAGATATAGAGAGAGGGGGATATAGCATGGAGATATTCGGATAGCTTAGGATAATATAGTTCTCTCTCCTCTTTTGTAATCTCTCTCTCTATTTCTTAGTTAATGTTTGTAAATATAGATTAGGTAGATTAGGGAAAAGTCTGGGATTTCCTTGGAGCAACAAGAGCAGTGAGCTACACGGATTGAAGAGCTTGAAAGGAGCGAAATGCTTGGAGACTGAAGAGCCTTGACAGAGTTTGTTTTTATCCATTTATTTCCTCTGATTTTGTAATCCATAAATGTTGTCTTTATTGCTACTTATATTTTGTTCAATAGCTATGAACTAAGTATTGGTTCTAAGGTTATAATGGAACCCTTTGTTATTAAAATTGACTGTCTTATCTCTTTGGTTGGCACCATATGGTTTGGTTTAATATATTCATGCTTAATGATTCTCACTAAGACATTAGTGATGATTTTGGTAATCTACATGATATTGAAAGAAGGATTGTAGATTTACACCTAAATATATTTGCATATGATTATGGGTTTCGACTGCATAAGTTGTGCGTAGAATAGACATATATATGTGCGCCACGTCTAACCTAATTAAGAACTTATGCTTAAATCTTTGTTACGTTAATTCGCATAGACATGTGTAGGATTATCACCTAGCTTGGACGTTCTTTTTTGTTCTATTCCCTATCGGGTGGATCTGGAAAGGTTATGTTTGTGCATACCTTGACAGAGGTGTACGAGCACCTGTGTGTTCTAGGTCGACAAACTGTCGTGACCATTAAGACCAAAGAGAGAAGGGTAGGAAGTTTTATGAAGCATAGCACGCCAGGTGTTCGACAGAATGCCTGTGTGGGGTGAAGTTGTAATCTTAGCCTGTAATTCCTTCGATTGCCATTCGTTATCCATTTACTCGCTTTGATAATTAGTTATAACTAGATTAACCACACTCCTATTAGTTTGCTATTTGAATAAGACTTAAGCGATAAAAAGTTAGTATTTGGTAAATATTAGTGATAGTTCCTCGTGGGTATGACACTTTTCTTATCACTGTATTACTTGTTAGACCGCGTATACTGTATTACTTTCCTTATCACTGTATTACTTGGTAAATATTACTTGTTAGACCAATTGAGGATCGCTGAGCTGAGATTGTGTCCACCTGAAACCACCTCAGCAAACCTTGATCAGCGTGCCACCGAAGATAAGCTAGCTAACTGATATCTGGACCTGGAAGATACATCTAAGCTACGAGTATCGACTTCCCGAACCCTAATTCAGTCAGACTCGATCTTATCCCGCCGCATTCAGCAAAGACGTTCCGAAAGATTGGTCTGCGGAGGTCAACTTGTTCCGAACTGGGAACACATGTCGAGATTGTGGGACCCACCTAGCCCAGCCACATCCATACATGCGGCTAGCCTCATGTATGTATGCGGCTGGCTCGGACAGCTTAAATAAACCATATTAGTTCATAAAATAGAGAGATATATATAATTTTATAGAGGAAAAATACATTCTAGAGAGAGAAGGGCTCGGGTTTGACATATAGACACTAACTTGAAGCTTATTTATCTCATTTAGCATCTACTTGAAGTCCCTGGAGTGTTCCACGTTGACCACGGGAGTTAAAACGCTTGTTCACACGCCCCTCAAGGTGAAAACACGCACTTGCTAGCTTCGTTCTTTGTAAACGTTATTCAAAATACTAGATTGATGATATATCTTATTTAAAGCTAGTTAATCTTGTTGTTTATAAGCATATTATGTAATAGTTGATAGATTTTACTGTTCTATCAGTTATATCGTGTTTATTGTATTGTAAATCTAGTACGGAGGCTAGATCTACCTAGATCTAAGCTGAATCTAGCCTTTGAGAGGTTATTAAGCATGAAGCTTTAACCCGTGTGCTAGATCGGTTTAGATTTATGGTAGATCTATGGATTTATGGCATTAACGGTTCCGGTTACCTCGTATAACCCTAGATCTATATCTAGAGGTGAAAGGGGTCCGAAATGGCTCGAAACGGTGATTTCAACCGATGAAATCGTTGAATATCAAGTCTAGGACCTTGTATATATGTATTCCCATATAAATAATGTGAGCCTTGGAATCCCGATGTTGAGATCCCTGAATGGATCCGACTCGATTCCCATGATGGACCGATTATGATGATGTAATGTTTAAATAGCATAAATATCATTGTCTATGTAATATTCGGATCTTGAAGACGAGCTCGAGGGGTTAGTCCCGAGAGGCCGGATTCATGATCCCGTGATAGTGAAAACTATAACTGCGGGTGCACGGTTTCATCGAGATGGCTTTCATGCCCGATGATGATCCGACCCTTTTTGACGCTTTTGCATGCATATCATCAAAATGATTTCTAATAAAACCACAAAAAGCTTTCGATCATAATAAATAGATTCAGGGTAGATCACCTAATGAACGTAACGAATAAAAGGAAGTATCGAAGTCCTCAATTCTTAGTCGAGCAAAGGATTTGAAAACATTACTTTCTAAAACATTATTTTAATTCATAAATCTTCTTAAAAATAAACTTTTTGTCAAATCAAATCCTTCGTACCTAGGCGCAAAAGAGGTACAACACTACTTTCAAGTCACCCAAAATAAAGACTTAGAATAAAACACGAATAAAGCTTTCAAAATAAAATGCACACACACACACATTTTATGCACAGAAAATCAATAAGATGCAGTACCGTGTTTTTATTAGAGTCGGGGGGTGCCTAACACCTCCCACCCCCCCCCTGCTTAACCTAGCCCCCAGATTCCACGAATCTCGGGTGTCAAGACCAATCTTTTGGAGTCATGCATTGGACCATCTTGCAAAAAACTATTAAAACTCGGATGAGGTGGTACATCTATTTAAACCATACCAACTGGCGACTCTGTCTCATTCGGTCCAATCATCAAAATTAAATCAATATTTTCAAAGTCGTCAACACCTATGTCAGTACCTCTTTCCTAAATCCTCACCCTTCAATAAAATCCATTGAAATAGCAAAATGGAAAAGGGTAGATAAGCTCAAACAAAGGAAAGATGGAAATCAAAAGCAAAGAAAAAAGGGCTTCTTCAAAAACGAAAAGGAGGAAATTTTTCCCGGCGTCGACAGGTGGCGACTCCGCTGGGGATTCAAAGAGGGCTTAAGTCGCGATCAAACTTTTTAATTTTCTTTTTGCCTATGCATCTTATGTGAATGATCTTTGTGTGTGATAACTGTATCAATCTTTAAGCATTTTGTATTAGTGCCTCGCATAATATATTAGTGCTTCGCACAATGTCATCATATTACATACGGTGAAGATGTGAATATATGTGAATGTATGTTGTGTGGTACCTCCATTAGGAGGCAATCCCGTCGATTGTTTATTACTGGACTCCTCTGGGTGTTTCCATTGTGAGGCTCAGGAAAGGCACCACTCAGATCCGTTCCAATTGAAAAATGGATGTTTTCATCAAGTAAATTGCGAAGATCTGAGAACCAATTTCAAACAGCCCGTGAGAGTAACCCTAAGATAGGTCAGCCTCTGATAAACCAAACGCGTGGTTTGTTTCTTAATGCCCTATTTACTCTTCTGTGTATATAAATGACAATCATCTGAAACTGTCATCTATACATCGTTCATATCCTGTCATCAATTCGACTAACCCGTTGTGTTGCAGGAAAAGATTAAAAAACCATTAAACTGATGCATAGCATATCATGCATCCCTGTCCACCAATATCCAGTCTAAACTAGATATCGATTTTGTGCAAATTGGTCCAAGAACTCAATTTTGAGCCAAGAAGTCCCGTTCACCACCATTCATGATGGCTGAAGGAAGCTCATCTGAACCCATCCCTGTATCTCTAGATGAATTCGAGGAGTTTAAGAAACAGATGGCTGAGATGACGACCCTGTTAAGAGAACAGTGCAAAGTATCTCAGGAATCTAAGCATAAGAGTCAGACTGAACCCTCTGTTCAAGGAGACATGAAAATACCCAAAAAGGAAGGTGTTACCCAAATGTCCACACCTATCTCTCCCCTCGATGTTGAAGTACCCAAGGAGGCTTCAATCCAGAAGACGACACGGGAAATCATAGACCTTCGGGATGACAAAGATACTGGAGACATTAGGAAGAAAGTTAGACAAATGGAGGACGTTATCCGGTTTATGAAAGGGATAGGATCCCACGGGAGTGTGAATTATTCGGATCTGTGTATTTTCCCAAAGGCGAGATACTCGAATAAGTTTTAAGTCCCCGAGTTCGAGAAATATAACAGACTGGGAGATCCATATACTCACTTAAAAGTCTATATAGGTGAACTTGGAACTTACGCCGAGGATGAAAATCTCAGGATGAAACTATTTCAGAAAAGCCTTACCGGTGAAGCCTGAACGTGGTATGCACGGATAGATAATTCCAAAGTCAGAGATTGGGAAGATTTGGCCCAAGCTTTCCTCAACCAGTACAGTTTCCAATCCTAGATGGAACCTGATCGCTACTAGGTTACCAAAGTCAAAAACATTAAGCATTGAATCGTTAAGAGAATATGCACAGCGGTGGAGGAGAATGGCGGCCCAAGTTAACCCACCAATGGATGAAAGTGAGATGGTTACAATTTTCATTGATATACAAGAAGCCCTTTTCTATGAGAGAGTCCTCGCCAGGTTAGGAAAATCCTTCTCCAAAATGATCAAACACGAGGAAATGGCAGAAATGGGTTTGAAGTCTGGACAAATTAAGGATCTCACTGCCATGGAAGCCGTAGCCGAGCACATATAATCGAGAAATTATGCGAGCGCTCCCAAAAGAGTATCGAAGAGGAAGGAAGAATATGTCTCTTTAATATTGCAAGGACAAGCTGCTAACAAGAGCTCTAATTCGCCTATCAAGAGGCAAAACTCTCATCCAGTGAATTCTCAAAATTCCATACCAGTGAAAGTTGGGGAAAACAAGCGAAGAAGGATATTCACTCCTTTAGGGGACTCCTTGGAAAATATATTAGCACTACTGATCGCCCAAAAGAAGACTATTGAGCTAGCTCCAGCTTTCGATCCAAACGGAAGGCAATTTGATTCCAGCAAGAAATGCGCTTACCATTCCAACTCACCGGACCATGATACTCAGGAATGTTAGACTTTGAAACACAAAATTCAAAACTTGATTGACAACGGGGAGATTATAGTCAAAGCGCTAGAGCAGCCGAGTGTCAACAACAACCCTTTGCCTCAACATACTGAGGAAGGAATCAACATGATCAGTGCCGAAAGTAGGGAAAATTACAAATACCTAAGGAAGATGGGAGAGGCACCCTCTACACTTGACACTGCAATATGGGGATATCCTGAAGAGAAGTATGGGGTAGAACAAAACTTGGTTTTAATTAAGGCGCGAGTTGATCAGTTGGCCGAATTGGTTGCATACAAACACCTGTTGACCCGACAGCTAATAGTCCAAGTCCTACCAAGGCCAATCAACGCCATATCTGTCCAAGATGTTTCAATATTTAGAAGGGATGGAATTCGCTACAAAGAGCAGAACAAATGGACGAAAAATATGGCACGAGAAGCTAGACTGCAGAGCCGATGAGAATTTATTGGCAAACGGAAATTCGCCCCCTTGAGACAATGCAGGGAGGAAATTCTCTGCACCTTGATCGAGGAAGGGAAGATCACAAAATTTCTGCCACCTCCAGATCAATGATCAAAATGTTTCGATCCTTCAAGGTCCTACCTCTACTATACAAATGCTCCTGGACATGCCACGGAGGAATGTTGGGCCGTGTGACATCTAATTTTGAATCTGATTGAATCAAAAGAGCTGGAATTAATGAATAAAGCTGAGATCTTCTCTGAGGAAGAGACAATCTACCCTCGAGGACCAAGGAATTTGGAGGGTATGGTAGCGGTTATCCTTTACATGGAAGGAACGTCTGGCAGACCCATAACCATCAAAGGATTATCTGAGTAGAGAAACAAAGCTACTTTCGAGATACCGGCACCGAAACCCCTGATGTTGGCTCCTTGGCTGCAACTCCCAATTCTTAGCCTGAAGAAGGTACCGTGGAATTATGGAGAGGGCATAAAATTGGCACCCAACTGTACCGCTATCGTACCTAAAGAGAATCCATTTTACCTCCTGGGGCATTCGGCGAAACCGACGACCAAGGTATTAGGGAAGGTATCGACTAGAAAGATCGCAGAGTTCATCCATAAGATGGGGCACGGCGAAGCAAGGACGGTGAAGTAGTTGGAAGCGGAACCACATCAAATATCCATCATGGATTTGGTATTAGATTCTGATGATCATCGTCAAATTCTAATCTAAGTATTGGAGGAGGCACATCTTTCCAAAACCATTGATACTAAGAAATTTCAACACCTGATCAACCATATATTGGACAGTAATGTGATATCATTCACCGATGACGATATACCAGCTGAAGAAACTAGGCATCATTGACTATTGCATATTGCTGTCGTATCATCTGGATACGTGGTAGGAGGCATGCTAATTGATAGCGGATCATCCATAAACATTTGTCCGCAGGATACCTTGGATAAGATGAAGATCAACCCAAACCGGATTCTAGAAAACCATGTAGTCATACGAGCATTCGATGGATCAAGAAGGGAGACCGTGGAGGAGATTGAACTTCCTGTGGACATTGGCCCCTTCACCTTCAATATACCTTTCCAAATCTTGAAGATCACTACCGGGTATAATCTGTTGCTGGGACGACCATGGATCCATATAGCTAGGCGCGGTTCCTTCAACTCTTCATCAACAATTGAAATACATCGTCAATGTTAATCTGGTCACTGTTAGTGGAAAACCTGATTATCCTGTTCATGATCTGGGAGATATGCCCTGATCGACATGAATGAGGGTATTGAGCCCGCCAGTTTTCAAGCCTTTGAAATAAACAATCCGCGATACAACTCTGTGGGGGAGCCAGTCTTATTCCCCGGATATCTCCAGAAGTGATGACAGTTGGCCAAGAGATGCTTTTTAGAGGACATCGACTAGGCCGAGGATTAGAGAGAAATGGCGAAGGAATCAGGAACCCAATCCACTTAGCCACGCAGTTGGGAAAGGATGGATTAGGATATTTCGGTTAATACAAACATCATAATCCTCACAAGCACAAGCCAGTTAATCATCTAATTCACCTCAAGCCAAACCTCAGTGAAGCCGAATTTAAAGATTCGTTAAAGAAGATCCCCGTCATTATCTCAAACCTTCTGATCCCTAAAGTCAATCAGAATGGACATCAGGAGGTTAGGGATGAAAAGCCTCTCAAGGATGCTGCCCGGAGGGCCAAAGATAAGAAGTTTCTAGAAGAGATTCAATTGCAATTCATAAACAATTTTTGCCTTTTTGAAAAGGACCTGAAAAAGTCCAAAGGGACAGATCTATCAAGTGATCAATCCATCCTCCCGGTCCTTAACTGGGGAAATGTAAACATCCCGAACGAGGATCCTGGGACCAGTTCCAAACCAGTTATGGCCATCCTGGAAGACTGCTGACAACTCCGACAGCCCGTCTATCTTAGCGACCCCCCAGGATCTCAATACCATTCATTGGACGGTCGCCCCTCATATCGTCCAAAAAGGGTAAAAATCAGGAAGTGACCGCTAACAGGGAGCTCTACCTTTATCTATATTTATATCTGTTTTATTTCATCTGTAACTTCTTATTGCTTGTTATCATATTAACTGATGAATCTTTTTGTAATTGACAACCACTTGTATATATTTAGCAATCACGTTTTTGTATCATGTTTCCAAATTTGTGTTTCTCTAGCCACGTCCATGACTTGCCAAATTTGAGTAATGATTATGATTTTGATATAGAATTGGACTTTAACTTGATGGGAATTGAGCAAAAGGAAGGGGATGATGACGAGGTGCCCGAGGAAATCAAAGCATGGGTCGAAGATAAACCTAAACCCAACCTTGATCAAACCATCACCATAAATATCGAAACCCCTAACAATCTCCAAGAGATACAGATCGGAACCAGCCTCCCTTCTAACCAAGAAAAAGAATTAATCAAACTTTTAACCCAATTCAGAGATGTTTTTACCTGGTCTCATGAAGACATGATAGGTCTCTCCATCGACATAGTTGTCCATCGACTACCAATTAAAGAAGGGTTCAAACTAGTCAAGTAAAAATTAAGACGGTCGAAACCAAAATGGAGCCTGAAGGTCAAAGAAGAAATTATCAAACAGTTCAAAGAGAGAATCATTATGGTGTCAATAATCCTGAATGGTTGTCCAACATAGTCCCAGTGCCGAAATCTGGGGGAAAGGTGCGTGTATGTGTAGATTATCGAGATCTCAACAAGGCCAGCCTTAAAGATGACTTCCCCGTGCCGTTCATCGACGTATTAATCAACAACACTGCACAGTTCGAGATATATTCTTTTGCTGATTGCTTTGCTGGATATCACCAGATTATGGTTGCTGAAGAAGACAGGGAAAAGACCTCCTTCATTACCCTTTGAGGAACCTTCTGTTATTGAAGACTAGCTTTTGGCCTTACTAATGCTGGTGCTACTTATCAAAGGGCCATGATGACCTTATTCCACGACATGATACATAAAGAAATAAAAGTGTATGTGGATGATATCATCGTGAAGTCTAGAAAGATAAATGACCATTGCACCCATCTTTGGAAGTTGTTTGAAAGACTCCGCAAATTCAATTTGAAGTTAAACCTAAAGAAATGTGCTTTTGGTGTGAAATCTGATAATCTGCTGGGATTCTCGTGAGTAACCGGGGCAATGAATTGGATCCTGCCAAGATCAAAGCCATCACAGAAATGCCCGAACCAAAGACAGAGAATGAAATTCGAGGTTTCCTGGGAAGAATAAACTTCATCAGTCAGTTCATATCGCAGTTAACAGCAACCTGTGAACCAATTTTCAAATTGTTAAGGAAAAACTCTTCGAGAAAATGGAATGAAGACTGTCGAAAAGCTTTTCATACCATCCAGAAAAGGTTGATTGAAGCGCCTATCTTGGTACCCCCAAGGGATGGAATTCTGTTATCCATGTATATCTCTGTCAACTCCAATGCTATGGGTTGCCTACTAGGGCAAAAGAATGACATGGGGAAAGAAAGTGCAATTTATTATCTCAGTAAATGCTTCACCTGCGGAGAGAGGAAATATACCCTAATAGAAAGAACATATTATGCATTAGCTTGGGCAGCCACAAGGTTACAGCGTTACCTACACGGCCATACCACTTATCTCATCTCTAGGATGGATCCTTTGAAATACATCTTCAGCAAGCCTAATTTGAACTACCATTTATCCAAGTGGCAGGTGATCCTTCAACAGTTAGACATCATCTATGTGACCCAAAAGTCCATTAAAGGGCAAGGGGTTGTAGATCACCTGTCGACCGCACCAGCAGAAGGTTTTAAACCTATGGAAACATATTTCCCGGTGGAGGAAGTGATGACTATCCAACTGACCGATAAGGAGGATCGAGGTTAATTCTGGAAAATGTATTTTGGCGGTGCATCTAACACCGAAGGCACAGGAGTCGGGGCAGTTCTGGTATCCATCACGAGAGATCAATACCCCGTGGCAACCAAGTTGCATTTCAACAACTCCAACAATACCGCAGAATATGAAGGATGCATTGTGGGGTTAAAACTGGCACAGTCCATGGGAGTTAAACGTTTAGCGGTGTTTGATGATTCGGAGCTAGTCATCAGACAGTCTACCGAGGTATACACCACCAAGGAATTGCATCTATTGCCTTACCATCGACATATTCTTATATTAGCAGAAGAGTTTGAAGACATTGTGTTTATGCATATTCCCCGAAACTAAAATGATTTCGCCGATGCATTGGCCACATTAGCTTTATTGGTAAACCTGTCAGCAAGAAGGGGAATGCCTGTCATCAGTTTCACTGTGCAGAATACACCGTCATATGGAAACAGTGTAGAGGAAATATCGAATGAGATATCACCTACTGGACCACCTTGGCACCACCACATTAAAGAATAGTTTCGAGATCAATCAACCTAAGAAGGAATGAGCCAAGCCGCGAAGAATTGAATACAGAAAATGGCCATGAATTTCTACCTAAGTGGAGATGCTCTCTACAAGAGAGACCCATGTGTAGGCCTTCTAAGATGTCTCGACAAAGATCAAGCCCAACGACTCATGAATGAAGTATATGGTGGGGTATGAAGAGCACATATGAGTGGACCCCTGCTTGCCAAGAAAATTTTGAGGACAGGACATTACTGGATATCCCTCAAAGAGAATTACGACAATCATGTCAAGCGTTGTTATCAATGCCAGATCCATGCCAACATTATTCAGGCGCCTCCGAATTAACTGCATGGCATGACATCACCATGGCCTTTTTCCATGTGGGGAATGGACGTGATAGGACCAGTTGAGCCTAAAGCCAGTAGCGGTCATCGCTTCAACTTCACTATGATCAACTACTTTACCAAGTGGGTGGAAGCAGCCTCCTTCCCCAAGGTTACCAAGAAGGTCATCATTGGTTTCATTAGAAACAAAGTCATCTGTTGGTATGGACAACCTGAGGTCATCATATAAGACAATGCGAAGAATCTAAATAATGAGATGATGAGGGAACTGTGCAGTAAGTTCAATATCAAACACCTCAATTTGGTTATTTATCGTCCAAAAATGAACAGCGTGGTGGAAGCGGCTAATAAGAATATCAAGAAGATAATAATGAAGATGTCGACAAATCATCGGGGATGGCCAGATCTATTACCGTTAACCCTACTCGCATACCGAGCGTCGACTCGAACCTCGACTGAGGCAACACCCTAGTAACTTGTATATGGCATGGAGGCTGTACTTCCTGTCGAAGTGGAGACAGAATCACTGAGAGTGATGCTAGATTCCCAGATAGAGGAAAGCCAATGGATACAAGATTGATACGATCAGTTATCCTTGATAGATGAAAGGAGAGCAACTGCTATTTTCCACTATCAACTCTATCAGCAGCGAATGTCCCGATATTATAACAAGAAGGTGCGACCTCGAGAATTTAAAAAGCATGATTTGGTGCTGAAGAAGATCATTCCGGGCCAGGATGCAGCTAAACGAAAATTTACCCTAAATTGGGAAAGCCCCTTTATTGTCAAAGTAATCATATTGGGCGGAGCTTTGAAATTGGAGGAGATGGACGGTGAGGAATTCCCGCAATTGATCAACTCCGATTCGGTGGACCGGTACTATGTCTGAGACCCCTTTTATTTTCAAGCTGGAATACTTTGTCTTGATAAAAAAAGAAAAAAAAGAAAGAAAAGAAAAAAGAAAAAGAAAAAAAAGAAAAAGAAGAAGAAAAAAATATTAATTCTAGTTTTCATGTCTGAGCCTGAACTACGAAATACCTGATCTCTTATTTGTGGGAGTACGTAGGTATCCATTTATGGTGCAGTCTAACTTGAAAAAAAATCAAAACCTTATCAAATCAAATCAAACACATCAAAATTCCATCAAAACAAACTCAAACCCAAATAAACACTTTTCAATTATTCAGGTCTGAGCCTGAACTACGAAAGACCTGATCTCCTATATGTAGGAGTACGTAGGCAGCCATTTATGGTGCAATCTAACCTTCAAAAAAAAATCCAAACACTTTCACCTTATTCAAAATCCTAAGCTATACAGAAATCAAAATCTTATCCATAAAGCCCGCCCAATCGACGGCTTATGCGGAGAAGACCTAGCCACATCTCAGCATCATTCCCGCCGAATCTGATGCCACATGACGACACCAGTTCTATGTCGACATAATAAATCATGAAGCGAGAATGGTAACAGTATACAAGGCTAGACATGCTCAAAAAAGGGAAGTTAACTGAACTTGTTTCTTTTTATATATACAACTGTTTAGAATATAAAAGTTGATTATAACCTATGACAAGCGATAATGACAGAGTCTCTACAGGGAAATAAAAGAAAGCTATAAATCGGCAGTAAGACGAGCTAACATAGCCAAATATCCAGCGGTCTTTGCAGTCAAAGGGACATCTCTGAGCTCGTGCTCCAGTGTCTCGACATGTCTCAGCATCTCTACTGCCATACGATAAACCTCCTCCTGACTCTGTACTACACCTTGTACGTGACTAATGAGTCCATCTGAGAAAGTCTTGGCCGTATCTTTGTCAACGAGGGCCTGGTCTCTAGAAGCAAGAGTTGTGTTTCTCTCAGCGATAGCCGCATCCTGACCAGCTATGGTGGTATACATAAGGGCTAGAGCCTGATCCCTCTCAAAGGTCACTAGGTGAAGCTGTCTATCCATCGCCTCCATGGAAACTGAGGCCAAATGCGGGATAGTACTAACAAGAGAAGTTGTCAACTCTACAAATAGGGCATCCTCAGTCTGAGATATAGGATCCTCCATGGGCTCCTCAATGTCAATAGACCCACCATCATCCTCGGATAAAGATCATGTGTCAACCTGATCCGCGGCATCTGCTGCCAAATCCGACTCCAGCTAAGTTAACTACTCTGCAGATCGACCTGGATGGCAGTCTCTAAAGTCCGCTGTCTGTCGATGAGATCAGAATCCATAAACCCGAGCTAGATCAGCCTCGGTAACTGAGCAGACGGGGAAGCGATAATCCTCAGTCCCCTCAAATGCATGGACCTCCTGGTATTGATCAAACTGTCTCATCACCACCAGAGGATGATAGGTCGTCACACGCCTCAAACCCGCCAACGAAAGAAAATCCAGGTTGGCTACATGGGTGGTGAAACTCAAAAAGGAGCAATAACCAGAATACACAACTATCGCAAAAGGCTCCTCCATGGCACCTAGAAATGAAGTCCAGGATGCCTCATCAACGTAAGAAGTCGGGCAATATGAGTAGACCTAGGACAAGCCATGTCCAAAACAGAACCCGTGACGACGAAGCTAACCGATCGGTCTGAGGTACATCATAAATTAGATGTATAGGAGCACGGGCCACCTCTGAACTACTGATCCCCAACAGTATAGCAGGTAGAAGCTGATATCAATGTCTCTGCCAGGATAAGGGGAAGTATGGTGAAGTCATCTCTGAGAGCCCTGACAGCCATCGACATCGCCACGTTTAGATGGTCAGCATAGAGTGGCATATATAGATATGCTACGAGGCACATGACCTAGGGCATCCACTCGGGCAGTATGCCATCTCTCCTCTAAAATAGCGAAGTCTCCATGATAAATGAAAAAGCTGTCAGTAGATTCAAAGTGACCTATCATGAAGTCTATGGAAATGATGTGGCTACCACCCACCTCGGCCAGTACAACTGCCCTCCTCAGTCCAGTCATCGTCATGAAATGGCGGCACATATGGCCTAATGTCATTCGAGCACATGGCCCCTCCATCGACAATCCAGAAATGCTACCATACTCCTCCAAAGTAGTAGTCAACTCATCCGAGCCAAATAAAAAAATATAGCGCTCAGGAATCCAATACCTAAATATCCCACCAATAAACCCCTCAGGAACCTGAAAGGACAATAGAGATAGGGAATGGCCTAGAATGCGACCAACGACGATACGGTCCGTATATGGAAATTGGTCATACCAAACCCTCAAACTGGTAGCTATATGACTAGGCAGAAGGTGATCCAAGTGCGCCACAGCAGAGGACGCTATCTGTAAAAACTGTGTTAATAAGACCATACAGGGGTCAATATCTATCCAATCATTTAAGTATATATGAAGCATGCATCATAACAAGTGCTAAAATAGCATGTGCGATGAATAAATAGAAAATATCACACATAGATATCTGTCAAATACATTAGTTCTATATACATCACTGTCATACCTATAATACATGTGAAAACTAAAAAATAAAAAGTACAGCATACTGGGGTACAAACGCTCAATGACTAACATAGGACCTATGGGCTCGTCACAACGTCAAAATCCTCTAAGAAGGTGATGGGATCATCGAACTGATCAACTTGGGGCAAGCCACCTGGGGTGGGCACATCCTGCTGATCCGGGTGATAAGGTGTCTCATGCATATCCGGGTGACAAGTAAATGGATCACTTTTACCCTGAGAGCCACCCATGCCTGAAGATCCAGCACCATGAGAGCCACCACCGCCTGACGGTCTTGCCTCATAACCTTGAGCAGCAAAAGTACTAGCTAAAGAGGGATCTCCGCCCAGATGAGGACAATACATCGACATCTGCTCCAACTGAAATCTCAAATTAGCGATCTGAGTCTGATGGGAGGGTTCCTGAAAATATGATATCCAGTCCTTTATCATAAGTGATCCTGGAACCATATCTCCCAAGAACTGGGTAGCCCTAGTCTGAGCTCCTATAGTGAGCGGGCCCCACCAAGTGGTAAAGTCCTCGAAAGTGATAGGACCGTCGGACAAGTGAAAATCATCATAACCCGCAGAAGGAATCGATGCATCTGACTAAGACAAAGGCCAGAAGCGCTAAGCTGGAGGAGGAAAAGGAAGACGAATCTACCCTGTGATACATCGAAAAGCACGCTCCCAGAGGTAGAGCTCCCAACCTCCATAAAAAAGGAATGGAATTCGGCAAGTAGATAAATAAAACTCTGGCCCTGTCGGTAAACCATCCTCAAATCCCTCGGACAAGTGCTCTTTGGAATATGGAACCCACACTATATCCTCAACCATCAATGTCTCTAACTGAAGACGGGCATGGGTAAAGCCCTCCGCGACTGGGACCTCCGACAAAGTAGACTGATGCCATCTACGTCCCCGTGGATAAGTGTTCAAGCCCAAGACAGAGATGGGGTAAAGACAGGAAAGCCTCTCATAAGCGTAGAACTGTCAATTCAAAAGAACCCTACATTAGTCATGGGAATAGATAAATCAACCAAAAGTCAAACGAATGAAATTCAGTCAAAATGACTCACCAGGAGAAACGGGTAGAATCCGACCCAGGCATCGGTAACTCCCTCAGATCGCAATCGCATCCCATGCAGGAAGAGAGAAAATGTAAACGATCCCCAATCGTAGTCCCCAATGCAGTCTACGTCTCGAACAACCCCTACCAAGCTGAAGGGAACAGTGGAGGAGTTGTTTGCAATGAAACAACCCCTCATGATAGTCACGAATAGAAGCCGCAAGATGCGATCTTTATCCATCAAATCTATCGATAACTGTTGTTATAGGGTGCCTCGAGCAGCATCGACGCATAGGCTCCTCGACCGGATACTGCGATCCTTGAAGGCCCGCTCCTGAGAAGAAAACCCAAAAAGGGTACACACCGTGGTCGGAGTGATGCCCGTCTTCAAGGGAGCTCTGTCCCCAGTAAACTCTAAGCCTGTGATGTACATCCAATCCATAGGAGCCATCACCACCTTGCAGTCCAGTAGATGGAGAGACTGACTCTGATGAAACCATTGCTCGAACAAAGCTCGCAAGTAGCCCCAAGGGCAGCAACAGGGAGCAATGGTGAAGAAAGCCTGAAATCCCCAAGAATCCATGACCTCCCGGTACTCTGGATGTAGCGAATGATACAGAGAGTCTATGCTAACCCAGTTAGCCCTGGGCTTGGTAAACTTCAGAACCTGCACAACCTCAAGGTTAAGAAAGCCTGTCGATGACAGAAAGGAAAAATGAAGATAAATTAATCACGCACCTCATTCGTGTTGGGTTTGTACGAAATCGTGAAGCAATCAAATTGCAAAATTAACGAAAACATGGTATATCAGAGTTTAAAAATGTTCTACAAAACCATTACCGGGATCATCCTTTATGCAAATTATTAATTTAAAACGATAAATAAGAAGTTATGGAATCATACCCTTGTACAACGAAGCTTCCATAGGTACTAGTTCAACTCCTTGTTCTTCGTGATCTCCTTGAATTTATGTGTTAGATTCCTTCCTTTGATCAACGTTAGCCACCCAAGTGTTTGGCCTCTAGAGGTGATCCACCAAGGAAGAGGAATTATCAAAAAGGATGGTGTTTGGCTAAACCTTAGTTTTCTATCCTCTATAGAAAAAGAGTACTCTCCAACAATTGGAATTGCATCAACTGATATCTATTATAAGGCTCCTCTTATATAGATATTGGTCAACCCTTCTAATCCTATTAGACATGGGATTTCATTTAATTAATTAAACACCTTTAATTAATTTAGGCTTCCCACCACATTGAGAATAATTAATTAAATTTATTTAATTAATTTGTCTCCTAATCTTATTAGGAATAAATGAGAGTACTAATATTAAATTAATTACTAAACTCCTTTAGAAATTAAAATAATAATAATTGTAATAATATTAATAAGACATCTCTTATTAATTTATATTTAATATTTCTAAAATATTAAATAATAAATATTAAGTTATTTAATTTATTCTGTCACCATAGATTAAATTAATTACATTTAATGTATTATTACGAGTATGCCATTACCTTTTTAAATAATTATTCTTCCTTTTATGGTGTGACCCTTTAGGTTCTCCATATTAAACCGGTTGTGAATAAATCAATTAGAACAATTCTAATCTTATTTAAATAAATAAATTAAACTAATAATCTATTTAAATAAATAATATTTATTCTACAATGGGGATAAGCCTCCCTAGCGATCAACGACTTTCCAGATAATATAGATTTCAACATTAATCTTAAAAGAACATGTGAGTAAATAGTTACCATACAATTCAATCCTTCCATCATACAATGTCCCAATTAAATATAAGACATGGATTACTGTCAAGTCTTAATTTATTTAATCATATGTATTTCGATTAGAAAACGCACAACTCTAAATAATGCAAATTAGAAACCTCTTTCTAATTTCATTCTACCTTGGCTAAGGATTCCTGGGTTGTCATTTAACGAATTACATAGGACATATTTCCTCTTTTACTAGATGTGGTAGATTATTTATTCATCATACATTATCTCCATATGCAACTCATTATACCCAAGCATACCCTATATATGCCTTAAAAGCCCTTAAGGAATAAGTCAAAGTATAATTTGTTACATACAAGATACTATGATGATCTCAAGTCCAAGGATCACTTGTACTACTATCACATTAGGAATTCCTATTGACAGGCGAGTAAAACTCCATTAGGTATTCCATAGCGAGTCACGTTCAGTGAACTTATTCTCCAATAAGCACCTATATACTTGCTTTAGTGTCTCCACACAAATGACCATGAGATCAGTCATCCTCATCCAATGAGCAAGCAACATATGTACCAATCTATCCGGATTTACTAATCCCCATTTTAGTAATCCCACAATTGGGAACTATTTTAGTTTTAAAGCTTTCTAAGAATTTAAATCTTATTAGCATGATCTCATCATGATTCTAAAATCATTGCTTAAAACTATGAGTTATTTACATATTATTAAAAACAGCACCATGTAGATAATTAAATGCCTTAAATGAATATTTTATTAATAAATAAATAAGATTGTTTACAAAGTATGTACTTTATCATCATATATGATTGGCTTGTATGCACACTACTATCAATTTGCCTGCAAGTGAATCGAGGGATGGCGGCTTAGATCCGTACTCAGCAAATCAGGGACAGCTACCTCAATGCCAGGAAGAAATCTAGGCGTAGCGGTGGGCTGAGGCGGAACCTCAGGCTCAAGGATATCCTGCTCGTCCATAAGAGGATGGTCCTCGCCACCATGCCGCTAAGCTGGCTCCGTCAATCTCTATACTCGTCGGCTAATTCGGAGGACGGAAACGTCAAAAGAAGCTCTCTGTCGGCGAACTCCAGCTGAAATTCGTTGGGATGAAGAACGGTTGGGTCCCGCAGAATCCATATCTGAACAATGAATTCGTAAGAATCAAAGCCAAGTCAGGTATATTCTTGTCCTTTTCAAAATTTCAAATTAAATCCATGAAATATAATTTAGGTCATCACATCATGCATGTCCTACATGTGCCATTATATGTGTACATCATTTTAATCGCATCCTAGCATATCTATACATATATCTAGGACCCTGATGTTTAACTCACGAAAAAGTTTCGCTAGAGTCTCCCCTATAAAACGGACTATCCACATGCCCGAAGCATGCATTAAATCACCCTATGAGGGTATACCATCACAACCAAGAAATCAAATAGCAATTTAAAATGTTGTTCTAATGCATGGATACACTGCATGTCTAGATTAACTGATAAATGATAATATATCGCATCTATACGGTCCATAAGATGATACGTAAGCATGCATTGCATTATAAACATGTTCATAAAGCTATCTATGCATACATGTTAGATATAATACATTTAATGAAAGAAATAAGGGTTTCACCAATGAAAACATGAAAGAACAAAGTCTATACGTTACCCGTGGTACGTAGAAGAGATGTACGGTGACAGATCGCTCCAAATAAAGCCGGAATTGAGTAGATCTGAAGAAGTGCTTGGTTTTTTCAAAGAGAAAACGAAGAAACTCAACTCGAATGATTGAAAATGAGTCCTCCCGAGGGTATAAGCTCGATCACTGGCAGCCTCAACCATACATGCTCCAACTGCATGTATGGATGTGGCTGCCACATGTGGGTCCCGCGACTTCTCGATTGATAAAATGATGGCCGAAACATGTTATTTTGGTTCAGAATGGTCACATTATATAAAATGATACCTTTTCGGGACAGTTTTAGACCCCGAAAACCCTAAAATCCCTCCGAAACAGCAAAAATTATAAGGAGCGGGAATTTTACATGACTAAGTATTTTACGAATAATTTTTTATTTTATTTTATCCTTATTGTAGTTATAATTAGTTTGAGTAAACGTGATATGAATTCAACAGACTAGCCAAATTATTTATTTTAAGTTGACAAAGAAAAGTAAAGGAGGTAATAGTGAATAGCTGACCAAAACCTTAATTTGAATAGGGCTTTGATTATTAATCCAGTTATTATTATAAGAGTATTTCAGATTATGTGATTTATGCAATTAATGTTTAAGTATTGATCAGATAAGGTGTAACAGTAGTAAACTCTAATGATAGTTAGGAATCCTAATGATTAGTTAGAAAATCCTAATGTTGATCAGGAAACCCTAATTGAGAATTAGAAAACCCTAACCTTAATACAAAACCCTAATTTTGTTCATTAAACCCTAATTACAATTAATAAAACCCTAATGATCAAAACTTAAGAGATAAATTTTAGAGTTTCTGGAAAATATGTGAAATAACTAAATTACCCTTAAAATTAATTGGGAAATTATTAAATTACCCATAGTATAGAGGAAATTACCAAAATACCCTCCAATCCATGTGAACTTAAATCGACCAATCAGAGAAGAGATGATACAAGCATGATGCAAGCATGACATCATCCTTAAAGAAACACAGATGATGCAAGCATGACATCAGCATTAAAGAAACACAAAGATGATGTCATCATGATGATGTCATGAGGAAGATTTCATGATGATGTCACCTGGTGGATATTTTGAGGGATAATTTGGCCCCAAGAGAAATTTATTAATGACCATGACATCCTTGAAGGAAATTTTTAGGAAATTTTCTAATAGTAATAAAATAACAATTTTGTCCTTAAAGAAAATTGATTATGACCAATAAGTCCTATGAGAAAATTTCTAGGAAATTTCCTTGAGATGACTGAAAGACCATTTTGCCATTTCCTAGTGATGGTTAACGACTACTTTGCACTTGGTCTTAATTTTCTATACTAACTTAACAAAAGAAAAAGAAAGAAAGAAAAAGAAAAAGAGAAGATAACAATTTCTCTCTTTCTCTAATCTCACCCGAACATAGAAGAGGAAAGGAGAGAGAGAGAGAGAGAGAGAGAGAGAGAGGGCAGCCATGGATGATGGGGGAAGAAGAGAAAGGAAGAAGAAGAGAGAGAAAGTGGAAGCCATCAAGTCCAAGAGGTATAACACCCTAAAAATCCTAGTTTAATGCTCTCTTGTGCTTTCTATGTGAGTTATATATTAGAAAACCATTTTTGAAACTCTCTTTTCTTAGATCTATACTAGACATGCTAAGGTAGAGTTTCATGAGTTTAAGATATGTGCTTGTATACATTTTTGCTAAAAAGTTTGGTAAAAACCAAAGAAATCATTTTTACCAACGAACTAAATACAATGGTTGAATCATAGCTTTTCATTTTGAAATCTACAAATAGTTTTTATGATTTTCTTACATGATATGCTATATATATGAGTTAAGGACAAAACCTCTTTGGAATCACTCAAAAAGGATTTAAAATGAGCAAGATATGAATTTTGTATCAAAACACCTTAAACTGTTGGAAACTTGCAAGAACAGTCCACTTTCGACCCATTTTCAGTGACCAAAACAGATTCAAATTTGATGTTTGATAAATGAAAATTATATTTCGGGAAGATACGAATCGAACGAGTCCAATTGGACCTCAATCAGAGTTGTAGATTTCATTTTATGAAGGTTTTAGTAAAGGACCCCAAAGCTGAAAACAAAATATGAAAAATGAAAAAGTGCAAACTGTCCAAAATTGTTGAGGGTAGTTTCGGCAACTTTTGTTGCTCTGAAAATTCTGGCTCTTTTTGGTATGATACCATATCAAGTTAACTAGGTTTTGTCCAAAGATGGGGATTTTTCGATGTCTAGAAAGGGAGATGGATTTTACAAAACAGTGTGATTTTAAAAGAAAATTGTAATAATTCAGTGAGTTCAACTCAGAAAAATGTTAAATTTTTACATGAGGCTGTTTTGGATAATATGTAGCTACCGTATGAATTTCAGAATGTTTGGACAAAAGAATAATTTATGATAAATGTTGCTATTTTGGATAGTTTTAGCCTATTTAAAAATAGCAAACAAATTTGGAAAATTGTAAGAAAATTATACTGTGACGAAAATATCATATAATAATATTACCCATAATATAAAAAATAATAATAAGTTGGTTTGGTATTTTTCTTGCCTATGAATGAGTTAAGAATAAAAGAGACAATTAAGTTATATTGAGTTATAAAACTTGGAAATATGATTTTAATGATTAAATGATCATTATATGATATAATAATACTTTATGAGAGTATTTTTTTCATTCTTGATAAATTTTATATTTATGACATTTTAGGTTTAATAAATAAATAAATTAGTAAAGGATAAACAATTAAAATTAATTGCTTACAAGTTTAATAAATGATTAAAATATTATTAAATAATTAATATTAAATTAAGATATTATTAAGTAATTAATAATATTTGAAATAAAATAATTATTTAATAATTAATAATATTAGATTAAAGTTAAATTAAAATATTATTAAATGATTAATAATATTAGAAGTTAATTAAGATATTTTTAATAATTAATAATGTTAATAAGTGATTGAAATATTATTAAAGGATTAACAATATTTATAAATAATTAAGATGTTATTAAATGATTAATAATATATGTAAAGAATTAAATATATTATTAAATGGTTAATAATATTAAGAAGTAAATAAAATATTATTAAATGATTAATAATATTAGACAATAGTCTTAAGATAATGATTAAATAATTAAAATATTATCAAAGAATGACAATATTACTAAAAGTTAAGGAATTATTTATTGTTTGATTATGTGACTAAATGTTAGATAACTTATTTTAAGAATAGTTAAGTTAAGATATGTTATACTGATTGAAAGATCAAAGTTATTAATGATAGGTCTTCTTTAAGAGATTAAATTAGATTGGTTAGCGGTAATCGTCGGAGCAGGCAAGTTTTTCTAACTTCATTTAATTTCAATATTAAATGTAAGTCTTGTATATTGACATACGAACCTGTTATACACATTATTCATGATATCTGTGCTTTGAAGAAGGTTATGACTTATTGTTCAAGCATAACCAAACTATATGAACTGTTATTTGTGAAAAATGTATTTGATTTGATATCAAAACATAAAATGTGGAAACACCAATATTGTTTGGTTCAGATATACATACTGATACTATTCGGACCGGCAGTTATAGCACTGACCGGGGGTTATATTTACAAGCAGTTATAGCACTGACCTTGTTGGATTGGTAGGATGATATGCATACTCCTAGGATATGATTAGGCTGATCACCTATGAGATATCCGAACAGAGCTCCTATAAGTCTTTGTGACTGTTAGGAGTGTGGTGTGGTTGACCGAAATAACCCAGGTTGCTAAGTCTTTATGACTGACAAAAACTCGTAATGGATGGATTCAGTATATATGTGGAAAAACTCTGAACTATATGTTCATTCAATTCAGTTTCAGTGTGAGTATAAAATATAACTTGTTTAAAACTTGTTGAGCTTTCTGTAGCTCATCCTTGCAAATATTATTTTCCTTTGCAGCTTTAGCTGACATATCAAAACTTCTAGAGTTCAATCATATGGATGGAAAAACTCGGTTAATTTAAATTTTGGTTATATCTTTGGGGACTCTGATGTAATAGTAAATTGGGATTAATTGTAAGCCAATTTAAGAATATGTAATATATTATTACCTTTTATCAATTGCTTAGTTTTTACCTTTCTAGAACATAGGAAGAAGTACAGTATCTATATGAACTATACATCTGAATTGGGAGTATTGAAAGATATTGGAGTTCACTGATGCACTGAGGTCGGTCGCACCCCTCAGTTCCAAGAACGACCCTAACATTAATACTGCGAATGTCAGATAGATAGGAATTATTGATATGAAAGAAATATTCGTGAGATTATAAACCTATTCATCCATGTGAGGGTATCCCAACATAGTAAATGTTCTGTCGAGAACTACTATTCGTTGTGAAATAATGTGAATCTTTGATTGATAGGAATTATTATTTTATGGAATATTTACGTGAGCAGCAAATCTGCTACAGGGAGTGTAGAGATTTTGGGGGCGTCACAGAAATTCGGTAAAGATCAAAAATCCCAACGTTGAACGTCGAAAGACTAGAAAATCAGTCAAAATCAATACCACATCTCAGAGTCCACCGACAATAAACCAGGGAAGGCGTTGGCTCGACCCCAATTATGTAATCCACCAGCAACAAACAGTGAAGGCGTCGGCTAGACCCCGATGATGTAATCCACCGACAACGAGCCAGTGAAGGCATCGGGTTGACCTCGATGATGTAATCCACCGGCAACGAACTAGTGAAGGCGTCGGCTCGACCACGATGATGAAATCCACCGGCAACAAACCAGTGAAGGCGTCGGCTAGACCCCCGATGATGTAATGCCCCAGAAACAAACCAGTGAAGGAGTCGGCTAGACCCCCAATGATGTAACATGTTGGCAACAACCTAACGCAGGTCGACAAAACCCCGATGGTGTAATCCGTTGGCAATAACCCAACGTAGGTCGACAAAACCCCGATGGTGTAATTCGTTGACGGCAACCCAAAGCAGGTCGATAAAACCCCGATGGTGTAATCCGTTGGCTACAACCCAAAGTAGGTCGGCAAAACCTCGATGGCGTAATCCTTTGGCAACAACCTAACGCAGGTCGGCAAAACCCCGATGATGTAATCTGTTGGCTACAACCCACCGTAGGTCGAAAAAACCCCGATGGTGTAATCCGTTGGCATCAACCCAATGCAGGTCGGCAAAACCCTGATGGTGTAATCCGTTGGCTATAACCCAACGCAGGTCGGCAAATCCCCGATGGTGTAATCCGTTAGCAACAACCCAACGCAGGTCGGTAAAACCCCGATGGTGTAATCCGTTGGCAACAACTCCACGCATGTAGGAGAAATCCTGATGTTGTAATCCGTTGACTATAACCCAACGCCGGTCGGCTCAGACCCGATAAAATAGTCCATTGGTTACAACCCAGTGAAGGCATCGGCATAACCCTGATGGTGCAATCCGTTGGCTACAAATCAGCGCAGGTTGACTTAACCACGACAACGTTATCTTCAACTTCCCCAGCAGAGGGGAGTAACCCTTTTCTATTCTCACATATCATTACATCTGTTACATATGACACTGCATCATCAAATATACCTTGTCATGCATTCTCTGTGTCTAGTAATATTTGTCATGTTCATTCCATTACATTGCATAAACATGACAAAGAGGGGCATCTGTAAACACTCGAAAATTTGCTTTCTTTGTTCTAACCTTGTACAAGGGTAAAAACATAATTTTATTTCGGAGACCACCACGAGACAGGGCAACAAAACCCGGTCATCTCGAAGACAACCCCGGGAGGGATGCAAAGGACCAATGACGTCCGAACATATCGTAAATCGAACGAGGATCACCGAGCTGAGATAGTGTCCACCAGAAATTACCTCAGCAAACCTCGATTGACGTGCCATCGAAGATAAGCCAGCTAACTGATATCTAAACCTGGGAGATATATCTCGGCTACGAGTACCGACTTCCCTAACCCTAATTTAGTCAGACTCGATCTTATCCCGTCACATTCAGCAAAGACGTTCCGAAAGGTCAGTATGCGGAGGTCAACTTCTTTTGAACCGGGGTCGAAGGAACACATATCGCGATTATGGGACCCATCTAGCCCAACCGCATCCATACATGCGGGTAGCCGCATGTATGTATGTGGCTGGCTCGAACAGCTTAAATCAACCACATTAGTTCATAAAATAGATAGAGATATATAATTTTAGTGAGAAAAAATACATTCTAGAGAGAGAAGGGCTCGGGTTTGACATATAAACACCAACTTGGAGCTTATTTAACTCATTTAGCATCTACTTGAAGTGCCCGGAGTGTTCTACATTGACCACGGGAGTTAAAACGCTTGTTCACGCGTCCCCTAAGGTGAAAACACGCACTTGCTAGCTTTGTTCTTTGTAAACGTTATTCAAAATACTAGATTAATGATATATCTTGTTTAAATCTAGTTAATCTTGTTGTTTATAAGCATATTATGTAATAGTTGATAGATTTTACTGTTCTATCAGTTATATAGTGATTATTGTGCTGTAAACGGAGTACGGAGGCTAGATCTACCTAGATCTAAGCCGAATCTAGCCTTTGAGAGGTTATTAAGCATGAAGCTTTAACACGTGTGCTAGATTGGTTTAGATTCATGGTAGATCTATGGATTTATTGCTTTAACGGTGCCGGTTACCCCGTATAACCCTAGATCTACATCTAGAGGTGAAAGGGGTCCGAAATGGCTCGAAATAGTGATTTAAACCGATGAAATCTTAGAATATCAAGTCTACATGGTGTTGTTATATTAATATATGATAAACTCATAGTTTTAAGTAATGTTTTTAGAATCATGGTGATGATAATGCTAGTGAGATCTAAATTCTTAGATAGCTTAAAACTAAAATAGTTCCCAATCGTTAGATTACTAAAAAGGTGATTAGTTAATCCGAATAGATTGGTACATACGTTGTTTGCTCATTCGATGAGGATGATTGATCTCATAATCATTTGTGTGGAGACACTAAAGCAAGTATGTAGGTGCTTATTGGAGAATAAGTTCACTGAAAGTAGCTCGCTCAGGAATACCTAATAGATTTTTACTTGCCTATCAATAGGAATTTCTCTAGTGATATTAGTACAAGTGATCCTTAGACTTGAAATCATCATAGTATCTTGTGTATGATAAGTTATACTTTGACATATCCTTTAAGACCCTTAGGATATATCAAAGGGTATGCTTGGGTGTAAGAAGTTATATATAGAGATAATGAATGATCAATAAAGAATCTACCGCTTCTAGTAAAAAGGAGAGAATGACATATGTGATTCGATAAATGATAACCCAGGAATCCTTGGCCAAGGTGAAATGAAATTAGAATGGATTTTCTAATTTACATTATTTGGAGTTGTTCATTTAAAGATTGAAATACATATAATTAAATAAAATAAGACTTCATAGTAATTCTATGTCTTATATTTAATTGAGACATTGTATGGTGGAAGGATTGAATTGTACGGTAACTTTTTACTCAAAGGTTCTTTTATGATTAATGTTGAAATCTATATTATCTGAAAAGTCATTGAGTGCAAAGGGGGCTTACCCTTATTGTAGAATAAATATTATTGATTTAAATGAATTAACTAGTTTAATTTATTTATTTAAAAAAGATTAAAATTGTTCGAATTGATTTATTCACAGCCGGTTTAATATGGAGAACCTAAAGGGTCACACCATAAAAGGAATAATATTTATTTAAGAAGTAAATGGAATAATCGTAATAATAAATTAAGTATGTTTAATTTAATCTATGATAATAGAATAAATTAAATAGCTTAATATTTATTATTTAGCATTTTGGAAATATTAAATATAAATTAATAAGAGGAGTCGTATTATTATATTTATTATTATTATTATTATTATTATTATTATTACTATTATTATTATTAGTTTGACTCATAAAGGAGTTTGGAAATTAATTAATAATATCACTTTCCCATATTCCTAATAAGATTAGGAGGTAAATTAATTAAAAGAGTTTAATTATTTATTATGAAACCCTAATCCTAAAATGTTTAGGAGGATTGCCTACATCTATAAATAAGAGGAGTCTTATTTTAATTTGGGGCTAATACTATTTTTCAATAGTTGGGAGATCACTCATTTTCTAGAGAGAATGAAACTAGGGTTTAGCCAAACACCCTTCTTCTTGAGTAAATATTATTCCTTGGTGGATCACCTCTAGAGGGCAAACACTTGGGTGGCTAACGTTGAGTTAACGTTGATCAAAGGAAAGAATCTAACCCGGTAAATTCAAGGAGAGCAGGAAAAGATTTGTAGTTGAACTCGTACATGAGGAAGCTCGTAACTTTAAGGTTATGAATCTCTTTCTTCATCTCTTTCGTTTAATTAATAATTGGGCATAAAGGATGATCTAGGTATATGGTTTGTAGAATTTTAAAAAACTCTTATTTTTACGCTTCTACTGCTATGTATGTAATTGTTGCATGCTTATGAATCTTACAAACCTAACACAAACCTATATCTGTAACCGAAGCTTCACTAAGCTTTTCATAGTTAGCCTCTGCACAACACTTCTTGTAGTTTCTTTTCAAGTGTTCAGGCTTATTACAGTGGAAGCAAACTCCTTTGCTATCCGTATCAGTTTTGCTCTTATTATCCTTTATTTTTGCCTTTTCGTATACTTTTTTTGAATTATTCTTCTTTTCAGAAGATCCTTTGGCCCTCTTCCACTTCCTCAAAGAGTTCTCTACAAGTATGACTTGGTCTTTTTTAGTTGGAAAGTGACTCTTAGCATGTTTTCAACATTTTAAGCAAATCAGTCAGGCAGACATCTAGCTTGCTCATGTGAAAATTCACAACAAATTGTGTCAAGGAGTCCGGGAGTGACTACAAGATCAAATCTTGGCTCAACTCTCCATCCATTACAAAACCCAATTGTCTTAGTTGTTCAATAAAATTAATCATCTTAAGGACATGTGTCTATACTGTAGTGTCATTGGCCATTCTATACGGAAACAACTTCTTAGATAGCTGATATCTATAGGACATACTCTACTCACCAAACAAATCTTGAAGGTGCATTAACATAGTAGGCGCATCCATTTTCTCGTGTTGACTTTGTAACTCGTTACTCATGGATGCTAACATGATACACTGAGCCACCTGTGTATCATCTTGCCATTTTCTAAAAGTCGTAAACTCTTCCTCAGAGGCATTGTCTGCAACCGCTGCAGAGACTGGCATATTAAGGACATAAGATAGCTTTTCAGCCTTGAGAACTATTCTCAAATTCCTTAACAAATCCCTTTAATTAGGTTCAGTTAAATTTTAGCATCTAATATGCTCCGCAGTGATAATAAATTAGACATTTGTAAAATTCTGTAAATGAATTTATAATTTAACAACATTAGCATGCATTCATGTTATTAATCACCAAATTAATTTAGGTCTTTATTAAAATATTGCCTCCCAATATTTTTCAAACTATATGACCCTCTTTACATATAGTTCGACAGATTTTGTATTTGTGACTTTGTAAAATCTACGTAGTAAGAAAGGATCTAATATACAATAAATATATAGCCTTGTGTTTGCACAATAAACTATATATTTATTCAAAAGGTAGACAACTCTTTTCAATTACATCTTTATGCAACCTCTTTCAATTTTGCCCCTTAGATTATAATGGTCAAGTGTGTGCACATCTGAATTAAAATAATTCTAATTTGGTTCATTGGAGCCACCATGAACCAAAAGGTCAAACCTATGGTGTAACGAACGAGATTTTTGTATTTGATTTTAAATATTTATTGAATTAAATAAATATTTTAGTTGATTTATTTATTGAGTTAAATAAATATTTGAAGGAATTGTTATAGATTAATTTAATTAAGTGTGGAATGTTAATTAAATTAATGTGGAATGATTTTTATAGTTTGAATTTTTAATTTAATTGGAATAATTAAATTACATGAGTTTTTTAATATTTATAATATTGCTGATTTAATTTAATAATTAAATTAGAAATTTAATAATTTGTCAAGTAAAATTATAATTTTAAATGATTAATTGGGAATTAAAATTATGTGGCAATTTAATTTAACGAGTTAATATTAACTTTAGTAAGATAAAAATAAATTAGAAGAGGTGCCAAACAAGCCTTATGGCTTTTAAATTTTTATAACTGATGAAATCATAAGTGGGAATTATGTTTGTAGACAATCGAAATTTTTCTTACCCTAATACGAACACTGTGGGAGGATGAAATCGTCAATCAAGCAAACCCCGGTACCTATACCAGGCTTCCAACCTAAATTCGATCCCCAATATCGGTAAACCTAAATCCGATCCCCAATGTGGGTAAACCTAAATTCGATCCCCAATGTCGGTAAACCTAAATTCGATCCCCAATATCGGTAAACCTAAATCCGATCCCCAATATCGGTAAACCTAAATCCGATCCCCAATATCGGTAAACCTAAAGCCGATCCCCAATATCGGTAAACCTAAATCCGATCCCAATATCGATACTCCAAATCCAGCTCTGATCTTCAATCGGACCGTCAATCTAGCTCCGATCTTCAATCGGACCGTCAATCCAGCTTCGATCTCTAATCGAACCGTCAATCTAGCTCCGATTTCCAATTAGACCGTCAATCCAGCTCCGATCTCCAATTGGACCGTCAATCCAGCTCTGATCTCAAATTGGACCGTCAATCCAGCTTTGATATCCAATCGGACCGTCAATCCAGCTCCGATCTCCAATCGAAACGTCAATCCAGCTCTGATCTCCAATCAGACCGTCAATCCAGCTCCGATCTCTAATCGGACCGTCAATCTAGCTCCGATCTCCAATCGAACCGTCAATACATTTTTGATCTCCAATCGGACAGTTAATCCATTTTTGATCTCCAATCGGACCAACAATCCAGCTCTGATCTCCAATCAGACAATTAATCTAGCTCCGATCTCCAATCGGACCGTCAATCCTGCTCCGATCTCCAATCGAACCGTCAATCCAACTCCGATCTCCAATCAGACCGTCAATCCATCTCTGATCTCCAATCGCACCGTCAGATCAACCCCAATCCCAATATCGGGCTATCAAATCAACCCTGATATCCGATCGGGCCGTCAAGTCAAACCCCGATCTCAATATCGGGACTTTAAATCAGCCTCAGCGGAAATCTAAGAGGTACAAGTCAACTCTGGCACCAACCCGGGAGGTATCGATTAATCCTGACCTCAATATCGGGCCGTCAAGTAAGCCCCGGCATCAACCCGGGAGGTACAGGTCAACCTCGATATCAACACAAAACATGTCACGTCATCCCCGGTCTCAGCCCAGGAAATACAAGTCAGCCCTGGCGTCAATCCGGGAAGTGTAGTTCAGCCCCAGAGATAACCCTCGAAAGCCAGATCCACCAAGGACCACCCCGGGAGGGACAAAACTATCATTTTATCAACTCTCAGTCAATTTGGTCAAACTCAAGCAAAATTGATGCCATCAAAGTTAGAATGAACCATAACGACGATCCTGAGTGCAAACAACGCAAGACAGCTCAACGGTCAAACTACGGGGAATCGAAGACCAGGTTATGAACCCGTCTTCTCGGACCCAAAATTTTTTTTATCCCATGTTATTACAACACTCTTGGTGAGGGCTTTCCGAAAAGGTATCACACGTCTCAAATGGATGCTCCGATCAAAAGTTAAAAAGTTTCGACTTCGACTGTGCGTTATCCATACTACACGTACTTCGAGACGACAGAACCAGGCACCACGGGCCCCACCGGGGGAGCTGCACCTATACCTGCGATAGCAGTAGGTAGAGTGGAGGCTCACTGGTCTATAAATATGAGGCCACCCCCCTCATTTTCAAGAATCTAGAAACGCAGCGAAGCTCTGACAGTTCAATTTTTTTACTTTTACACCTCTTCCAAACCTAAATATTTTCACTCTAACACGTAGACATACCCATATACTACCACATATCAGAAAATAATCGGTATATTTGGATGTATAGAGCCTACGATTTGCAAAAAGCCAGTGTAGCAGTTCATTATAAGTATTTTCACGATCAAAAAGTGAATATTACTTCTTCGTACTTTTATACACTTGAACGTTAAGTTTTGTTTTCTAAAAATGCTCGAAACTTAGTTCCGTGGCCATTTTCGCCAAAATTTGGTACATTTTTGTACATAAACTGATTTTCTGGCATTTCTACAACTCGGATTGACGATCCGTCAGCTCCAGCAGCTTCAATGCACTAGCACACACATTCTGGCAACTTCGTCGGACTGGGTTATCTTCCTAGTCCGGGTTTGGCCCTTTTTTGTATATATTTAATTGTATATATACTAACATTTCAATTCTGTCAAGCCCGGATGTCAAATCGGAGGTAGTTTACCGCTTTTATATATATTTACGCATATATGAGCGATTTTCACCATCACTGATCTTCGTATCAGTCTTGGTTGACTACATTTCAGTCAATATATATATATATATATATATATATATATATATATATATATATATATTTCAATTCAGTCTGGGCACCGGCATGAAAACCCACCGCCCTTTTTACTGTTTTTGCACTCTTCGCCATACTAGGTGATCTCCCTAGTCACTGGTTGACTACTTTTCTGCAATTTACATTCCAGTCTGCCCTGGACTTTTTCGTGGCCTTTATACTATTTTTTGCATATTTTACCATACTGGGTGCTCTCTCCAGTCACTAGTTAACTACTTTTCCGTACATTTACATTCTTGTTCGTCCTGGATCATTTTGTGACCTTTTTACTGCTTTTATATATATTTATGCATATATAAACAGCATTCACCATCACTGGTCCTCTTCTCATTCTTGGTTGACTATATTTTTGTCAATATATATATATATTTCAAATTCCAGTCCGGGCACCGGCGCGAAAACCCATCGCCCTTTACAGCTTTTATATATATTTGTGTTTATATATATATATATATATATATATTATTTATTTATTTATTTACTCGTTTTTTATTCAACTGCTGCTACAAATATTCATCTTATATGAATTGACACTGATATATCTGTAGGCGAACTAGATTTATTTAAATCTCGCCAATTCTAATTTATAAACGGTTCAAAACCTCCAGACTAAACCGGGAAGCTAGAATGGCTGAGATTTTCTTAAATCTACCTTTCTTTCTAGTTTCAGCTTCTAAAGCAACCTCGCGTCCCTTAGATCGCTATCTAGTGGGAATAAGACGCTTTGGCCGTGCGGACCGGGATTTACTGAATGAATCCTCGGTTGTGGCAATTTTGGGATATTTATCTGTTTTTGTACAAATTTAAACTGTGTAGGTTTTGGCTACTCATATGTGAGCCTAGGAATCGTGGGAACCACGATCAAAACGATCGGAATCTGATTCCCACGATGGACAAACTCTGATTTACAAATGTGCCCTACCAGTTTTTTTGTAGAAATGTACATGTAAACATACCTTAAAACGGTTATCCGAATTTAAGGTCTTCAGATAATAAAAAAATGTCGATTGTCATGTCAGCGTCCCTCTCATAGTTTTCATACCCATGACGAGACTTGCACTTGTATATTCTGTGGTCGAGGATGCTTCGCAGCCCGACAAATCACCATTCATATGCAGCCTTAAGGCTATAAAGATAAAATTGGAAGTATCAACATGCTTCAATTCCTATGGCAGCGTAAGGGTTTGATAAACCAGTTTTCAAAACATCATTTTCCAATCAATCAAAAGAAAAACGTTTCAAGAAAATTAAATTAAATGCTTTTGCAAATCAAATCAAAGACTAATTTTCAAATCAAATCAAACCCGTCGTATATAGGTTCAACGAAGCAAAGCACTACTTTTAATCAATCAAATCAATAGGCACAATATTCAAACAACATTTAATCACGCATTCCAATTTTAAAGGGAAATATTGAAAAGATGCGGTACCGTGTTTACACGGGAGTCGTGGGGTGCCTAACACCTTCCCCACACTTAACCAAGCCCCCGAGCTCAAAACTTTGTTTTCAAAAATCAAGTTTTGATAGTGTCCAGCAATTGAGCCTCTTTTAAATAAAACTCGGCTAAGTTGGTACAACTATTTCAAATCTACTAACTGGCGACTCTGTAAAACGTTCAAATCGTCGACATGATACATGTTAGCCTTTCTCCTAAAAAATCCTTCAAAACCTTTTTCCTAAATAAAAAGAGTGAGGGTAGAGAGAACTTAGGAAAAGAGATTAAAAGATCTGGGTTGTGACTCGACCCGTGGATTTTTTAAACCAACACCGACAGGTGGCGACTCTGCTGGGGACAGTAGAGGGCTTAGGCAGCTTTCAAATCTTTTCAAACATTTCCCTTTCAAAACTATTTAATGCGTGAAATTCTGCATCTCCACAGTCAATGAATGAGTGAATGCTGCATCTTTACATTGAATGAATGTGAATGAATGCTTTCTTGCTTTTTAGTGCTTCGCACCCATATTTAGTGCTTCACACCCATGTCATCATATGCACTATGGTAAGGCACGATGTATGTGAATGTATGTTGTGTGTCCCTCTCACAAGAATGAAAACCCGGTCGGTGATAAGTAATATCTCTGGAGACGGCTAAGTCTTTGGGGCTCATAAAAATGCACCACCCAGATTCGCTCCAGTTGAACGATCATATTAATTTCCCCTCTAGTAGATTGCGATGATCTGGGAACCTTCATGTCGAAAAAAAAGCTGCGAGAGTAACCTAAGATAGGTCAGCCTCTGATTAACCAAATCCGAAGGGAAGCTTCTTCATGCATTCCTCTTTCAATTCCATGTTAAGCCTCCAATTATCAAGGAGCACAATGTAAATATCATAATGAAAGATTTACTTTCCCTGTCAAAATACCATGTCATCCTGCTATCAAAACAACTAACCTCGATTTTGCAGGATAAAATCTAAAAAAACACATCATGCATCCTGTCCTTACCTACATCAGGAAATTAACACGCCTACGTTTTGTTGTAGGTAAAAATTGGTCCTGTTACGAGGTCTAAATCTAAAGCACCCAGTCCATCCACGGACATGGCTTCCAGTGCTCAAACAGAATCCACCCTGGTATCCTAGGAAGAGTTCGAAGGACTAAAAAATCAGATAGCCGAGTTAGCCGGTTTCCTACGAGGACAAAGCAAGGCTCTTAAAGGGAAACAATCTCAAGCTCACATAGGACCGGGAGCATCTGGTGGTAGTGCTGGCGGTCAAGAGACTGAAAAGGCCAAAACTTAGATTCCTAGACCACAGAATCAGGACACGACCAATAAAACCCCTAAAATCACCCCCCTCTTCAAAGAACAGGAAGCTGGTGATATTATGAAGAAAGTACAACAAATGGAGGATGCTCTCCGATCAATCAAAGGGATTGGGGCTTTCGATAGTGTCAATTACTCTGACCTCTGTATATTCCCCGGGGCTAGTTATCTCGAAAAATTTAAGACTCCTGACTTCTAGAAGTATGATGGAACGGGAGATCCTTACACACACTTAAAAGTATTCATTGGAGAACTCGGATCCTATGTAGAGGACGAGAAGCTTCGAATGCAGCTATTTTAGAAGAGTCTAATCGGAGATACGAGAGCATGGTACGCCCGTCTAGACAACTCCAAAATCCACAGTTGGGAAGAACTGGCCCACGCTTTCCTTGGTCAATAAATCTTCCAATCTCAGCTGGCTCCAGACATATACCAAATTACCAAGATCAGGAAGAATAACACTGAATCATTAAGAGAGTATGCCTAGCGATGGAGACGGGTCGCAGCACAAGTCACCCCAGCCGTGACTGAATCTGAAATAGTATTGACCTTCATCGACATCCAAGAAGCGCCTTATTATGAGATGGTCCTAGCAGGCATAAGAAAACCATTCTCTGAAATGATTAAACATGGCAAAATGGCCGAATTGGGGCTCAAATTCGGGAAGATAAAAGATCTAACTGCCCTCGAAGCTGTCACTGAGCATATCCAGTCCGAAAATTATGGGAGTAATCCCCTGAGGGTGCACAAAAAGAAAGATAAAGAACTGTCCTTAGTCTTACAAGGACAAAATCCAAGGGGTGAGTCAAACAGTATGCCCATTCAAAAGAGGAATTATACCCCTTTTCAAAATCCAGCACAGCCTTCAAACCCTCCACTCCAGAAAAATATGGAGGTTGGGCGTCAAAGAACCTTCACCCTCTAGGGGATTCACTTGAGAATGTGTTCAAACTTCTGACAGACCAGAAGAAGATTGTCCAAATCCTTCCACTAAACAACACTAATGGTCAGAATTTCGACCCATGCAAGAAGTATGCTTATCACTCTGGATCTCCAAGCCATGACACCCAAGACTGCTGGTCTGTCAAGCATAAAATACAAGACTTGATTGACAGCGGAGAGATTATGGTCACAAAGCCTGAGAAACCCCATGCGCAGGATAATCCTCTGCCACAACATAAAGAGGAGAATGTAAACATGATCAGCGTCACAAATGGAGAAGGATCCAATTACCTCCGTTATATGGGATAATCAATTCAATCCAACAACACCAGCCCAGATAGTTGGGAAGTTTTTTGAAAGGCGGTTCCTGAAAGAGCAGGAGATCAAGTCTATCAAGGAGCAGATCGAGCAGTTAGCAGAATTGGTCATTTTCTAGCATCAGATCACCAAGAATATGGTGAAACAAATCGACCAGTCCATTATCAATCGTCCTCCCACACCAGAGATCACTTCCCCGAGAAGTCAATACTAGTCTAATGAGAATGATCTTTGGGCCAACAGGGTGGCCGAAGAAGAGAATCTCCAAGCAGATGGGAAATTCCTATTCCAAAGGAACTTCACCAACCTAAATCAATCAATGGAAGAAATCCTTCAAATGCTAATCAACGAAGGAATGGTTGCAGACGGTTACCTCCATTGAACCCTCGAGCCAAAAAATTCAAACCTGATCAAATATGTCAGTACCATTCAAATTCACCCGGAAATGATACTGAAGATTGTTGGGCACTTCATAACTTAATTCAAGACATGATTGAAAATGGGGACCTGATAAGGGGAAATCAAATCCTCGATCTCCCAAAAAATGACACTCTCTGGATCCCCATTGTATGGAGCCAGAACACAGTGGCTGTCATATCCTGCGATGGGGAGTCGACTCTCAAACCCTTAGTACTGACTGGGAAAGGGGTTCAAGAACTACCAGATCCTGTGAAGGTGGCTTCACCTCATCCTCTAATCTTTCCTTTCAGACCTCAGTATCCAATCGTCAGTCTGAAGTGTGTCCCATAGAACTACGGGTACAATGAAGGCTCCACTTTAAACAACGTTACCGTTGTGCCGAAGGACAATCCCTTATCCCTACCGCAGAGGGTAATCAAACCAATCATCAAAGCAAAAGAGAAGGTGGCCGAAGAGAGAATCAAAGAGTTCCTCAAATAAATGGGACATCATAAAATCAAAATAGTGCAAAGCTTGAAGGACGCACCTAAACAAATGTCCATCCTCGACTTGGTCCTATCCTCAGAGGATTATTGCAACATTCTAGTAAAAGTACTAGAAGAAGTTCATTTGCCACATACAGTGGACACCGAGGAATTCCGTCACATGATAGAGCACATCTTCAATAGCAATGTGATATCTTTCACTGACGATGATATCCCGACAGAGGGAACGGGCCACCACAAGTGCCTGCATATAGCAGTAATGTCCTCTGGATATGTGATCGGAGGTGTGCTCATCGATGGAGGATCATCACATTTGTCCATATGATACTTTAGAAAGGATGAAGATCAATTCGAACCGGATCAAAACCAGTCATATGGTCATCCGGGCCTTCGATGGATCTCACCGACATGCTGTGGGGGAAATAGAGCTTCCTCTAGAGATTGGCCCACATACTTTCTACGTATCTTTCCAGGCGCTCAACATCGCCACCGGATATAACTTATTACTGGGCAGACCCTGGATCCACATGGTAAGGGACGTTCCATCCACCCTCCATCAACAACTCAAGTACATTATCAATGGCAGCCTCATTACAATGAATGTTGAATCAGAATACTATACCTATATACATGGGGATATGCAAGTGATCAGCCTGGATGCGGGGATTAAACCTTCTAGTTTTTAAGCTCTAGAGGTGAGCGATACTCAGTATCTACCTATCGAGGCACCAGCCCTAAAACCTAAAGTCTCCACTAAGTAATGACAGTGGGGCAAGAAATGGTATCTTTTGGCTTCCAACTTGAAGAATGGTTGGGAAAGGATAAGCAAGGTATCAAGATGCCAGTCCAAATCCCAAGTCAGACTGGGAGAGCAGGATTGGGATATTCATCCGGGTCAAGCCACCGAAACCCACATAAACATCCCAATGCTTATGTCTCCACAATCCTGCTGCCAAACCTCACAAATACCGGATGGGTGAAACCTACGAGGAAAATCCCTGCTGTGGTATCAGCCATGTTATTTCCTCCAATCATACCTGTCCATGAAAGAAAAGCCCTCAAGCCTGAGGTAGACAATGAAAAAGGAAAAGAAAAGATCTTGTACAAAGGACAAGACCTATTCGCTAACATGAAGGTCATTATCAACTACGAGGACATGAATGACGAACTCCCAGACAACGACAACGAGGATCAAGTTCAAATTCCTCGCATCAAGAAGGGAAAAGGGAGTAGTTCAAAGAAGATCCCTGGCCCTATTATAAAGGATGTCTCAGTCATCATCTAAGACGAGACAGATAATCACAAATCCCTGATCCTCCCGATTTATGAGGATCTGACCTTGGACAACTGGAGCAGTGTCCCTTGCCTAGGTCAAAAAGGCTAAAGGGGCAGAGAGTCAATCTGCCCTTAATCATGCTTTCATTTACTGCTTACTTTTACTTGCACAGCTATAGCAGTAACTGTTGTCATGCTTTACAAATGCTCTATATGTTTAAGCAGTTGTATATATTACTGAAAGCATTTCTGTTTTCAGGACCCAAGCATTGGATGTGTGTGTCTCTGTTGATGAGATGCCAACCTGTCAAAATGACTACAACTTTGATGTAGAACTGAACTTCGACTTGATGGATATTGATCAAGAGGAGGAAGATGACTATGAGGTGCACGAGGAGATCAAAGAATGGGTCAAAGACAAACCAAACCAAACCTCGAACAACAAAAGATTTAGTAGTGGTGAACAGTGTTAGTTCCCAGTAGTCACAACAATAGATCTAGAAGGGGGGTTGAATAGATCCTTTACATTTTAAAAGTCTTTTTCATTTTATTTTGTATTGCTAAGAAATTAGCACATAACAAACATAAGAATCATTTCAAGCACAGCGGAATAAGTTAAATATCTCCTTCATTGAAATATTGATAAACATTGATACATTGTTCTTGGAGTTAGTTTAGTTATAATTGGTTAGTACATACAAAGAAGTTATAACAGTTAAGTACATAATATAAAGACATAAAGTAAATGGCAGAATGTAAAAGACACAAAGTGTTTTATGTGGTTCAGAGCCAACTCAACTCCTAATCCACTCTTCTGCACTCTCGCAGGAAATCCACTTAAAGAATGGGCAGCACCCTGAATCACTAAGATTCCCTCAAGGCCAGCAGCCCTGGAACTTCAGTTCACTTTTGAACCCTTCAAGCCCTTTGGCTTGGAACTCTAGTTCACTAAGAACTCTTCAAGCCTTCTGGCTTGGAACTCTAGTTCACTAAGAACTCTTCAAGCCCTCTGGCTTGGAACTCATTTAGTCCCCCCAGACAAGGACCCTTTGGCCTTGGCTACCTATATTTGTAGTTGTTGTTATTGTTTGTGCTTTGCTGCTAAGATGTCTTGAAGCTTGATCATCTTTGTACTTAGCAGCTAGGCTTGGTTCTCAGCATTCTGCTTCGAGTCTGGACCTTTTTTTTGGTGCAGCTGATCTTTATTCTGTTCAACTCATCTTCACTTGGTGTCAGCTGTACACCATCACCACATAGGATTGCTAAGGCTTTTCATTGTGGGTCACCTTCTTCTGGTCCTTAGCATTCCTTGAACCCTTCTTGATAAATAAGCAGACATGGTTCTGTATCTTTTCCTTTTCAGCTTCTGGTTCTTCATGGTGATCCGTAGAGTGGCTCATCTGATCTTCTTTATGCTCACCCACTTTTCTGAATGCTATCTTCATGGCCTTTTCGGCTCTTAGCTTGGCTGCCATCTTCAGGGGCATTCTCATCCTTGTTGAGTGAAGCTCTAGTCTGTTCAGTCCTTCTTCAAGTCTGCTTCACTTCCACCTTCGTAGTCTCACTGCCACTGAGACTTGTTCTCTTCAGCTCTGGTGGAACTCGTAGAGTCAATAATATAGCATTCCAACAACTCGATGAATCTGTAACTTAGCAACCACTCTTATCTTTGAAGCTTGTCCTTTAAATACCCTTCCATGATATTCCCGTTGGAAAGTAGTCGTTGGAAGCTCTTTGAATTGCTTCACAGATCTCGAGTTATTTGGTGTAGACTGCTGATGTGACGTGATAGGTCATTTTTGACTTTACTGATACAGCAGTCTGCTTTCTCAACTACCGCCTCAGAGATGTCACTGTTCTGTGTCAGGCTGGTAGTCATCTTTATTTCTCCTTTTTGATTCCTTGATTCGAATCCTTAGGAGTTGTCCTTTTGCACTGATGCTCTCAATCAACAACGTTTGGATGTCAGTCTTCATATTGATTCATTTCCAGTGCTTCAATACTCAAATGCCCGAACTCCACGATTCTGATGCAAGTGTTCTTGGACCTTTATCGTAGTGTGTCATGTTTAATGTTGCCTTGACTGGTTGATACAACACTACGATTCTGAAGAGTGTTCTTGGATATTTAATGTGGGAAACCTCTTCTTTCTCTTGTGCAGTGCTTCACCACTTCTGCTTGCCTTGACTAATTTCAGGAACTGATATCTTGACTTGTCGTTCTGACCTCTTCTAAATAGCAAGACACTTCAGATTTGTGGCATACCAAGCTCCTTTCTCCTGGTGATCTCCTGTTCACCTATCTTCAATGGTCTGACCCATGCTTAATCACTTCTGTCTTGTTCTTCACAAGTTGGCCGGTATCTCTGTAGGTTGTATCAGTTCCTTCTTCACTTTGGCAAACACTACAATCTTGAGTGATTCTCAAGATCGTTGTTTTCTGTTCTCTTGACAACTACTGCACTTGCTGACTTTCTCTAGTCAGTTACTTTGTATAAAGTCTTCTTCTGATTGGCTTGTGGAAGACTTCATCTCGAATGGCTTTACAACTAAGTCTGCATGTTGATAGAGTTGATGCTTAGATCTTCTGTTAGCTTGCATGTCATTCGGTAAGTGATCTCTGGTACTCTTCCTGTAGAATGTATCTTTGTAGCTCAGACCAGAGGCTTCATGCTTTGGATATATTGGAAGTGCCCATTTGTTGAGAATCGTGTTGACACTACGATTCTTCCCTTAGCGTTGTTGAGAAACCATTGTGGAAACCTTAGCTGTGCAGACTATGATTCGGCTTTGTTGCTGCAGACACTACGATTATGAGATTAGACCTTGACAGACTACGATTCTGCCTTCGTGCTTGTTGTCCTCGTCTAATCTGGCCCGACTACTATCTATGCCTTCGATGATCAGTAGACTCCACTTTTTAAGTGTGATATACGATTCTTGACTTAGCTCTGGCAGATTCTCAGTCGGCTCATAGACAGACTGTCTCTTTGATTCTGAATGTGACTTCCTCAGCAGACTACGGCTCTGAGGAAGTTCTTCTCAACACAATACGATCCTTCCTCGTTTCTCCTGGAAGACTATGAACTCCGAGATCTACTATCCTGCAGACTATAATTCCGCCTTGATAGCTCTCAAGTCTCCTTTGTCTCTCCTGGCAAAGTACGTTTTCTGATGCAATGCTCAACTAATAGACAAGCCTATCTATTACATTGTAAAAGATCAACCTAACAAGTTTGATCTTTCTATACTTATAGTCCTTGTACATCATTTCTTTTTAAGGACTTTACAGAAGCTATTTTTCTTATGCAGGATCAACCTAACACATTTGATCAATTCATTCTAAGTCCTTGTACATATATTCTTATTATCTATCAAAGGACTTTACAGCTTCTGTCAATGCGTCTCCAGAATGTCTGTTGATTAGCTTCTGCTGCTCCTCATCTTTCTTTTCTTCTTTCCCTTGCTCGCCCTCAGATGCATGCTTCACATCTTTGTCTGATCAGTTTCTAGTTCTGTTGCATACTCTTCTTCTTTGTTTAGCTCCCCCTTAGATTATGTGTCCATGGGGTCATCATCTTTTGGCTCCCCCTCAGATGATGATTCTGCTGCTGCTTACTCTTTCTTCTTTGCCTTTGTCCTCTTGACCACCTTTGTATCTCTGCTTCACTTCTTCTTAGACTGAACCTTTAATCTCCTCCTTGAGTGCTCTCCCCTTAGATGTCTCTTTTGATGTATCTTTTTCTCCCCCTTTTTGTCATTAATCACTTATGAAAGCTGCTCCACGTTTTCCATAAGCTGCTGCATCAGGTGAGAGGAGTTACCAACCTCAATTTTAAGTTCTTGTTGGCTTAGCTCAAGTTGGAGAGAGAGAGAGACTGTTTCAGATCGTCAATCTTGTCAGAGAGAAATAGGATTTAGTCTTCATTAGCCTTCCGAACTTGTAGAGCTTCTTCCTTCTGATCACTCATGGCCTTCAGAAATACGTGATCCCTTAGATGAAGCTTGAGGGATATGTCTGAGAGTCTATCTTGAAGCCTTGTTGTCAACTCATTATCTTCTCCTGTTGACAGGTCCTTTACTTCTGCAGCAATTTGAGAAATCACCTCAACCAAATATTTTGAGGACTTCTGAGGCTCTTGCTCTTGAGGATGTCTGTCATCAAGTTTCTGAGCTATTGATTGATCAGCCTCCTGTTGAGTATCAGGGTGCACTCCACGATTTTCTTCTTTCTGAGCATCAGATTGGACTCCACGATTCTCACTCTTGGATAGATCTTCAAAGACTGTGAGAATCTGGTAAATCGTTGAGTTCCATGCTGCTTGGTCAAAATACATCTTCTCAATTTCATCATGACCATCTTCATTGGTAGAGTGAGAGTGTAAGAACCCAAATTTTCAGAAATTATTAAATAAGGATTTAATAAAAAAAAATCTTAAAGTGTGAGATTGGTTCGAATGAGAACATCTATGTGATATAAGTTATGTTACATAGAGTTATATGAACTATGTAATATGTGATTAATAAATATATATTGTTATTTATCGTACAGACAATTCGGTTGAGATAAAGAAAGTGGAAAAAATTTCCTATCGATATTAAATAATTTATAGAATTATTTTATCATAGTAAGTTAGTGACATTAAATATCTTTAATGTATAATCACCATTTTCTTGTGTATGTATACTAATAACTAGTATAGGTTATTGATAGTACTTAAGCTATCCGTGAATGGGTTGGGATAGTGAAGCATGAGTTAGTTAAGGGAATTCGCTAATAAGAATAAATATTGGTTAATTCATAGTTGAGAGTTATATTATGAAATAATATAATGTGAATGTCAAACCTTAATTAACTATGGTAATATAGTACAGGGTTTAATTTACTTAAGTAAAAGAGTGAATTAATATGTGTGTTGAATATGTGATACTTTATATATATTACTTAGAATGGTAATATGTGAGAAAGTCTAATGTACGAATAATGTTAATAATTATATATACGTTATTAAAGGGAAAGTGAAATCATTATATTTTAAATGAATATTTAATATTTGAAGAAATTGTTTTGGAAAACATTTATAGAAAGGAAAGAAAAATAGTTATTTATATTTCTAATAAATGATATTAAAATAATTTCTAATATTGAATTATTTTAATAAAAGGAGGAAATGTTATTTCTAAATAATATTATTACCTTATATGTTTTGTATGGGGTAATAGGTATAATTAATTAATATGGTAAATATATTAAAACATATTTACTATATGTAAATAAATTGATGGAAATAATTTATTATAATAGAAAATAAACTTATTATCTATTTTCTATATATAATATATGTACATGTGCCGTGCATATAATTATTTTTAATAGATATTATTTTGGGAATAATATCTTGAGACAATAAGTAAATTATTTTCTAATAATGAATGCCTTTAATTGGAGAAAATATAATATTTTATGTCATGTTATGGTGGAATACGTAGTTGTTATAATAGTAATGTATTTCCAAGGGAGTTAATTTATAAAAAAAAACTGAGTTATTTTAATGTATTAAATAACTTAAGTTATTATTTTACCATAGACTGTATAAATAATTAATAGAGTAAATATTAATTATTATATGCGTAAAGGTTATACATATTATGAAGTGTATAAATAATTGAGGTAGCTTAGCATTTAAATGCTTGAGTCACACCAACATTATATTAAAAGAATGTTTGAGAATGGGAAGTGACAATGAGCTTAAGATTAAGCTTGTGAGAAATGCCTTGTGTGGCAAGATAATAGATTCGGTGAGGAATTAATTAATTCAAGGATGAAAGAATTATTAATTAAATAATTAATCTATATTGATTGTTAATGGTGTGTTGAATTATTATTGTGAAGCGATAGCATGATAATAAGTATATTGTTTATAAATATAATAAGAATTGTACTTATTAAATTATTAAATAATGTGGTTATTTGTGACGCCCCCAAATCCGGGACCGCCACTTGGTCTCTCGAATTCGGTTCGTCACGTGCTCATGGTAATACATCACAATAATAATACGACTAAATGTCGCATCGCACATCGGAATAATACACAACTAAATCCGAATAGATTACATTTAAATAATATAATTTATTCACGTCCCAAGGTCTCGTAACTTAAAGAGTGATTACATAGCTTAGACATATCTTAAGCAATAATAACCTTAACTAGTACATAATATCATAAGTTCTTTATTACAATCATAAAGTCCTACATCAACAAAGCTACTCAGTAGCCTTTCCCTTTCCCTTGTCGGTACTCGAGGGTCCGCACTACTTGGCCTTAACTGAAATGTTTTTAGGAAAAGCAAGAATGAGCACAAATTGCTCAGCAAGTAATATACAATAAGGGTTTGTAATATAATTCTCAATTCTCGAAAGAGTATAGCAAGGTTTGATAGTTCAAGGATAACAAGAATATCAACAGTTTTCAATAACAGTCACTAAGGACAGAATAATATCAATGTGATTCAATAATAAATCAATTCAAGATTTAAAGATAACTGAATACTGAGCAGTCACTAAGGACTATGAACTTCCACTGGAATTGACAGTAATAAACTGAAAATCCAACAAAAATAGGTACAATAGGTGATCAGCCTAAAGTACCATACGTTATGCATAAAAATCAATCATACTCAAGTGCGCGCGTCGATTCTCCGACATTTATATTTTGTTCTTCTCAGTCAAATACAAGATCCCGCACTAATCAATTAGTTTGGGTCGCTTTTTAATAATATAAGTCTAGCCGAATCAATGGCATAGACACTTTAACAATATTCAAGAACAATACCAAGTTCAACATGAATAATAGCTTTAATAAAATAAGAGTTCAAGTATGCTAATTCAATTCAAACGATTAAGTAAAGAAACTAGATCGCAATATACAAGGATAGAATACTTGCACCGTAAAAGAGTGTAAGTTAGGAAACTTGCATCCAAAGAGATAAGGTTTAGATATTTACATAAAGTAAATGCGTCGGTTAGGATACTTACCTTAAGCGTAGTGTATCCCCGTAATTTAATCAACACTTTTCGAATCCTATCGTAATATAGTTACGTATACATGATATCCATTAGTCATATAGTTTAACATTATACGTCATCTCGTATATACGATTAACACATAAGCTAAGTCTTGACCTAGTGACACAGTTATACTATGCATAGTATCATACAATTTCACAAGTCTCGACTTTTAATATCTTTTATCATTAACGTTCCTCTTCTCAAGTTAATCGTCTTCATACATCATTACTATCATGTGAGACTACCACAAATAGCAAACATATTCTATTTTAGCAAGTTATAGCATTACTATAAGTTAACCGTCAAAATCGGATCCACGTATCAACATATGATACCACATAGCACGTATACATATTAAAGAGTCTTTCCATGTTCGTTCAACCCTACAACGATCAATTTACAGGATATAGGTTCTATGTTAATACTTTTGATGACTTACGGTCATTAAAGGTCATGACGTTACGAAATCTAGCATTCTCACCTTGTAAACATATAAGGTAGTCATATATTAGGCATGCTTATGAATATTCGCATTTCATACACGTAACTATCACAGTTATTAGTTAAAAACATGCTTTGTTTACGCTAAAGTTGGTTTCACGACATGTAACATAGTAGGCAAACATGAATGATACTTTAGCAAGTATAAAAGTACTATCAAGCATGATCATAACTTTAAGAAAACGAATCTTGTAATAACATGTTAAGGTTCACCATCAAAGCTCATATTTTCATTAGCAAGTCTTACTAACATGTTCGTGTTACATCATGAAATCCGTATACATAAGTCAATAGGTCTGACACGCATTTCAAGGCCATATAAACATGCTTGAAAAATTAGAACTCATATATGGTACGTACATGTCAAAAGTTCGTTTGTAAAAACTTACATTTCCGTTACTAATGAGGTTTACATATTCGTATTTCGTAATGAAACTTATCTACACAAGTGAACATATATTTCATGTGTTTCTAGGTCATACAAATGTGTCTCAAAAGTCAGAACGTCTATAATGGATACAACGAATCAACGTCCATTTTGAAATCCTAAGTTTATTTTCAGAAATCTATAACTTCATCGCTCACGTAAGCGATCCGAATATAACATGCTCATACTAGTTTAACAAGTCCATATATACGTATTAATCATATCAGCACGCTTATTCTATTTTATTTCGTCAACTAACATGTAGCAGACATCAAGCAGGAAGCAACAATCAAAAATCTGTAGCAGGGGCCCGGCGCAGCTGCGCCGTGCCTGGTTTGACTCAGGACACAGTCTGCTTCGGTAGACTTCTAAGCCAAATCACAGAAATTCTTCACGAAATCATTTCTAATCAACCACATTGCTTTCTTATCATATTATAAGACTATATATCAACTAATTAACATTATTAAACCACCAATTTTGTGAATTCCAACTTAATTCAAGAATTGAACGTTTTTACAGAATATTTCTGAAATAGAAACATCAAATGAAAATGAAGAATCAAGGAAGCTATATTGATATTCCAACATGCATATAAGTCCATACTACACTACACAGGCTTTATATAATCCAATTATACTTTAATTCCTCATGATCAAGAATTTCAAGAAAACTCAGAGAACAACAATAGAGTTTTTGACAGAAAATGAAAATGAAGACACAAAGAGGATTTATACCTCTGCTACGGAGTAAGCTAGTTCCAATTTGAATTTCCAATTCTCTATAAACTACCTTGCTATCAACTCACAATGTACTCTCAATTCATACCTTCAAGAAAACTCAGCAATTAGAAATGAAGAAACATGGCAGCTATTTATAGAAAGAATCCTTACACAGACAATGGAATTATATCCCAAATCAAACTAACGAATTATAAGAATGCATGAAGGTTACCAATGGGTAGGTAATTAGTGGTTAGATTCCATCATTATAACCACTCCCCATGGCATGATGATTATCTAAGTTGCTGATTTTGAGATGGTAGGGAGTAGCATAGCCTTGAGTATTTCACGAGTGAGGGAGAGTGAGGGGTGACCCTTATTATGGGACAAGAGAATGCAGTTTATTCATTGGTCAACATGGGTATTTACTTATGTTTATACATAGTATCTATACTTTAGGTTATAGTTTAATGTCACAATGTGATAGTAAATGTAAGCTGTTCATATATAATCCATGTGCATTTAACATGCCGGTATATTTTACTCGGATATTATTACATTATCACCTTTATTATTAGATTGTATTAATCAACAATTGTTTACAATATATATATACACATGATGTATTCATAACAAATAGCGTTAATATGTACAATCATACAGTATAATATACTTGCACATAACAATTAATATAATCTTATTATATTAATATCTTACTTATTTATTTTATTATTCATAATGTCAAATAAATAAATTATTCATCTCATTGATTAATTAACGATAATATTAATTAATTCATTCCTCATTGATTATTAATTTCCATAATAATCGATTAACACTTACGTCATTAAATATCACTTTAAATGAATATAAATCTTATTATATTTATAAACACATTGCTTATTATTACTATATTTCTTGCAATAATAATAATAATCATGTATTATTAATCAATCATAGTTAATATTCCATAACCATTAATTAATATTCTACAATAGCAATTAACAATTAATATAGATTAATTGTTTACTTAATAATTCATTCGTTAATTAATATAATCATTAATAATTCTTATCACTGTGCCACACAAGGCTATCAAAGAGTTTATCACAAACTCCATAAATTTCCCAATTATTATTATAATTATTCAATTTTATATAATTGAATCAATCCTTCTCACAACACAAAATCATTTATATTCAAATAAATTCTCATTTCCATTAATATATTTATTTAATAATATTAGGAATTTCTCGGGTATTACATCCCCCCCCCTTATAAAAATTTCGTCCCGGAATTGCTACAAGGTTACACAAATAAATGGGGATAATCCCTCATCATCCTATCTTCTAACTCCCACGTTGCCTCCTCGACATCGTGGTTACACCAAAGTACTTTTACAGAAGATATAATTTTATTTCTCAAGGTTTGCTCTTTCCTATCTAATATCTGGACAGGAATCTCTTCATATGCCAAGTTCTTCTCCACTTGAATGGGCTCGTAAGAAATCACGTGCTTGTAGTCGGCATTCTATGGTCGCAACACGGAAATGTGGAACACGTTGTGGATGTGCTCCAACTCGGGTGGTAACGCAACTTTGTATGCCACTTCGCCCACTCGCTTCAGTATCTCGAACGGTCCTATGAATCTTGGACTCAATTTTCCTTTCTTGCCGAAACGGATTTTTCACTTCCATGGAGATACCTTCAAGAATACGAAACTGCCGACTTTGAAGTCTCGGTCCTGCCGATGCAAATCTGTATACTTTTTCTAGCGGTCTTGAGCTGCTACTAATCTGGCTCTTATCATTGTCACCACGTCTGCGGTTTGTTGTACTAGCTCTGGTTCGAATATTCATCGCTCTCCGACTTCGTCCCAACATAATGGCGTTCTGCACTTTTTTCCGTAAAGAGCTTCGTACGGTGGCATGCCGATACTCGCATGGTAACTATTGTTATACGCAAATTCGACTAAGGGTAGATGGTCGTCCCAATTTCCCTTGAAATCCATCACGCAAGTCCTAAGCATATCCTCCAGTGTTTGTATTGTTCGCTCACTCTGTCCGTCTGTCTGAGGATGATAAGCCGTACTCAACCTCAACTGCGTTCCCATTCTCTCTTGCAAACTCTTCCAAATATTGGACGTGAAGAGCGGATCTCGATCAGAGATAATAGATACCGGCACTCCATGTCGTGAAACAATCTCCTTTACGTATAGACTCGCTAATTGGTTCAAACTGTAGCGGATCTTGATTGGTAGAAAATGTGAGGTCTTTGTAAGTCGATCCACGATAACCCAAATGGCATCATAACCTTTCTACGTAACTGGAAGTCCTACCACGAAGTCCATCGTAATATGCTCCCATTTCCACTCCGGTATTTCCAACGGTTGTAGTAAACCACTCGGCCTTTGATGCTCTGCTTGAATGTGTTGGCAAGTCAAACATCTACTGACGTACTCTGTGACTTCCCGTTTTAATTTAGGCCACCAAAAATGTTGCTTCAAATCTCGGTACATCTTAGTGCCTCCCGGATGAACAGAATATCTCATATTATGTGGCTCGTGCAAAATCTCTTCCCTTAACTCGGTTACCGCTAGTACCCATTCTCTTTCTTCAAATCTCAAAATACCGTCTTTATCCATTCGAAATTTCACTTCCTCATTTTCTGTGATCCTCTTTCGGATTTTCTCACCCTCTTCATCCTTTTCCTGGGCTTCCTTCACTCTATCCAACAACGTCGGACAAGCTTCCATTACAATTAACTTCTCACCAGACTTTTTCGGTCCTTTCACTTCTATCTCCAATTTCTCCATCTCTCTTATCAACTTTTCCTGAGTCGTCAAATTAAACAACTTTTCCCTTCTTTTCTGCTCAAAGCATCGGCAACCACGTTTGCCTTTCCCAGGTGATAAAGAATATCGCAGTCATAGTCTTTGATTAATTCTAACCACCTTCTCTGCCGTATGTTCAACTCCTTTTGTGTGAAGATATATTTCAGACTTTTGTGGTCCGTGTATATCTCACATTTTTCCCCATACAAATAATGCCTCCATATTTTTAACACAAAAACTACTGTCGCTAACTCTAAGTAGTGAGTAGGATATCGTTTTTCGTAATCCTTCAATTGTCGTGACGCATACGCAATGACCTTGCCGTGTTGCATGAGCACACAGCCAAGCCCCTTGTGCGATGCATCACTATACACCACAAAATTTCCCGCATCATCTGGTAATGATAAGACAGGTGCTTCGCTCAATCTCCTTTTTAGTTCTTGAAAACTTTCTTCACATTTGTCAGTCCATACAAATTTCACCGTCTTTCTAGTCAAATTGGTCAAAGGGGTTGCTATTTTAGAAAAATCTTGGATGAATCTTCAATAGTACCCAGCTAACCCTAAAAAACTTCTTACCTCCGTCCGTGTTCTCGGTTGTTCCCAATTACTTACTGCTTCTACCTTCGCAGGGTCTACAGCGATTCCATTCTTATCCATCACGTGGCCTAAGAATTGAACCTTCTCCATCCAAAATTCACACTTTGAAAATTTCGCATACATCTTCTCCTTCCTTATTGCCTCCAAAACAATCTTCAGATAATCGGCGTGTTCTTCCTCTGTCTTCGAATAGATCAAAATGTCGTCGAAAAAAACCACTACAAATTTATCCAAGTATGGCTTGAAAACTCTGTTCATCAAGTCCATAAATGCTGCCGGAGCATTAGTCAATCCAAATGACATTACCAAAAACTCGTAGTGTCCATAACGGGTTCGAAACGTAGTCTTCGGTATGTCCTCATCCCTCACTTTCAGTTGATGATATCCTGTTCGTAGGTCGATTTTTGAGAAACACTTTGCTCCCTTCAGTTGATCAAAAAGGTCGTCTATCCTCGGTAGTGGATATCGGTTCTTGATCGTTACTCTGTTCAATTTTCGATAATCAATACAGAGCCTCATCGAATAGCACTGGTGCTCCCCAAGGAGAAAAACTCAGTCGAATGTAACCCTTATTCAATAATTCTTGCAATTATAACATCAATTACTTCATTTCTACTGGCGCCATACGATATGGAGCTTTCGAAATCGGTGCCATTCCCGGTGCCAAGTCTATTACGAATTTGATTTCTCTGTCTGGCGGAAGACCAGGCAGATCGTCCGGAAACACATCTTGAAATTCATTCACTACGGATATATCCTTAATTTCTACTCCCTTCTTTCGAGTATCAACGATGTAAGCTAGATAACTTACACATCCTTTCCTTAACAATTTCTTGGCCTGCATCATCGTAACGCAACACGATTGCTTAAGCGCTGAGCTACCATAAAACACTACCTTAGACTTACTCGGAGTCTGAAGGTTCACACATTTGTTCTGACAGTCAATTATCGCAGCATGGTTATACAACCAATCCATTCCTAGTATTACGTCAAACTCTCCCAATCTAATAGGAATCAACTCTACTTTTAGTTCATGTTCTCTAATGTTTGTGCGACAATTTCGATAAACATATTCTACAGGGATTATTTGTGACACCCCCAAATCCGGGTACTTCAATTTCCACGGGACTTGGTGTTCACTGTACAAATATCATCTATCTATCTACCCATAGTAAATGCAAACCATGAAATAAATAGAAATAATCCTCCCCTTATGGGGTTACAACATCTGAAAAGAAATACATCAATCCCAGGTCGTACTTAACCTTAAATATCAAATGCGGAAATATAAATAATTAAATAAGTTTTACACAACTTTAACATAAGTCTGAAACATAAACACATAAAATAAACAACAAGTCTTCATCACTTGTTGACTTTGCCCTTGCCTTTGCTAGTAGAAGGCTCGTCAGACCTTTCGTTCTTAACTGCAATGTTATTATTACGCAAGAGTGAGCACGGTTGCCCACAAGTATAATAATATGACAACAATATAATAACATGCGAGTGAATCAAGGACATCTGAATAAAGAAACTCAACTTTTGACTCGAGGATAAATAACAGGAATCAAAATATCATCTGAGGGTCATAAGACCTTGAACTATGTCCTAGGTTGTAAAGTGTTTATACTTAAAACCTTTAACAGTCATAAGACTATGGACTCTACTTCTCGTACTTAGGGGGATCAGCCCTTAGTACCATATTGTGCACAATATCTCAACGCTAAAGCGTAAATAATCCCCTTTTACAGGGTTGTTCATCTCAGTTTTGACATCAGAGTCCGCACCAAAGGAAGTTTGGTTTGGATAAGCTCAATAAGTATTTTGGAATTTAGAACGTTCATCAACTATGGACTAGTCGAATCAATAAGGGTTCACTAGTCCTATAAGGTTCAACAATAACATCGATATTCAACTTGAATAATAAATCTCAAGAGTATACAATCGAATAAGTATTGTATCACTGAATCATGCTTTTAAAAGAGTTACAATATGTAATATGAATTTCGAACTTGAACAATTAAAAACACGAGCTTACTCGATATAGAAACACAAGTCTAAGGCTTAATAAATGAATAAATTAGAATTTAGGGAACTTGCTAAATCAATAAGTTAGGGATAGGATACTTGCCTCTTGCACAAGCTACAATTATAATTCACGTTCTTTATTAAACCCTACACATCAATACGTTCACAATACAAATTAATCAATAACTCGATATACGTATCGAATCACACACATCGGTCTTGAGCACGTTATTGGACTATACAATTAACGATTCAAGTCATGTAATTAACTTATTAATTACTCACGTAATATAAGTTATTAACCTCTTATTATATGTTTAATCATGTCTTTATGTTCATTACATTAGGTTTTAAACCACCTCTTAGAACACACGAACACTTAGCAAAAAAATTTCAAATTTCTGCAAGGGGCGCGGCCGCGCGCCAGTTACCCTTGGGACCAGCGCGGTCGCGCGGCAACGCAGACCCAGATTTCCAGTTCGCGAATGACACACAGAGCAACCCAAATAAATCCAAATTAAACTAACGTAATGAATTTAAGGCTACCCATAAGATATAGAATTTACAGAAACATCATACCATGTTCTAAGCATGCTTTTAACACTTTAAATCACGGAATTACACAAATCACAACATTTAATTTCACTATTTTCAACATTTTATAAAGTTTTGAAAGAAAACAAGAATTCAACGTTACGGATTCGTTATAACACCGAATCCATTCGTTTAACTTCTATTTTGTTCGTTTAAATGTACACAATCACATTCAAGTGTTAATTTAAGTTAAATAAACGCATAAGGTGTGTAAATTTTGTACGTAAGGGCCATATGGGCCATATGTACAATTTTTACACTCTGTAACTTTTGAAAAATCAAATTAAGCATAACTACATGGATTTAATCGCACTAAATCATGCATACATGATATACAACATGTTATGATCATACAATAACACATATAAAATCATATCATACATTAATTATCAAATTAGTTATTCACAGAGAATCTAACATACGTTAATGGAAAACTTTAAGAACTTGAATTTAAAAACTTAGGAGAAGGAATTACCCTTGCTAGTTTGTGAAGATGATTCAAGGATGATGATATAAACTTTTCAAATTCTTCTTCTTCAATCTTTTCTCTCAAAATTCTCTCTGATTCTTTAAGTTTTATTTCCTCTGATATGAATATATAAATTGATATAGTATATATGTATATAAGTATAATACGTATAATATATAATGGGTGAGTGGTTGTCAGTTGGTCCCTTAGTGGGTTAACTGACCAACTCCCCTTAAGGCCTTGTTTGGCTAGCTTAAGGAATCCCTTCTCATTTATTTTAATTAATTTATTATAATATAGTTAATTAATGTCACACCCAATTAAATCAAATAATGCTATTTAAATCAATTAAATAAAATAGCATAAATCTACATTAAATCACATAGTCACATAATTAAAATTCTTATTTATTAATTATGTCTAATCATAAATCTCTAATTAATTAATAAATTAATTAGAATAACATTATGCTTATTAATTAATATATTAATCAAATAAGCTCAATTAAATACATACTTTGAATATAAAAATTCACCACATTAATTTAACTAATGTGACACATATAATTAAATTAATCTACCACAAATTCATCAATTAATTATTTAACTCAATAATTAAATCATCAAAAAATATTTATTTAATTCAATAAATATTCAAAATAAATTACAAAAATCTTGTTTGTCACATCTTTCCCCCCTTAAAAGGATTCTGTCCCCAGAATCACGGTTCAATTAAATTTCGTCCCGTTACATTCTCCCCCCCTTACAAAGATTCTGTCCCCAGAATCGCATAAACAAAAAATTAAGTAAATAAATCTGGGTAATTCTTCATCATATGCTCTTCGAGTTCCCACGTAGCTTCTTCAGCATTGTGGTTCCTCCAAATTACCTTAACAGAAGGTATAATTTTATTTCTGAGGACTTGCTCTTTCCTGTCAACAATCTGAACAGGAATTTCTTCATAGGATAAGTCTTTCTCAAAATGTAGGGGTTCATATTCAATCACATGTTTGTAATCGGGTTTGTAGGGGCGTAAAACTGACACATGAAAGACGTTGTGGACATTCTCAAGCGCCGGAGGTAAGGCTACCTCATACGCAACTTCTCCAATCCTTCGCAGTACTTCAAAGGGTCCAATGAACCTTGGGCTCAATTTTCCCTTCTTACCGAATCTGATCTTCCCCTTCCAGGGAGAGACTTTCAAGAACACATAGCTACCCGATTCAAACTCAACGTTCTTACGGTGTGGATCGGCGTATTTCTTCTGCCTATCCTGAGCTGCTACCAGTCTTGTTCTGATCACTTTGACTATCTCTGCTGTCTGCTGTACCAGTTCTGGACCTAATAGTTGTCTCTCGCCAACTTCATCCCAGTATAGCGGGGTTCTGCATTTTCTTCCGTACAACGCTTCGTAAGGCGGCATGCCAATACTAGCGTGGTAACTGTTGTTGTAACCGAATTCCACAAGCGGTAGGTGATCATCCCAATTTCCTTTAAAATCCATGATGCATGCTCTCAACATATCTTCCAATGTCTGGATCGTTCTTTCACTCTGCCCATCTGTCTGAGGGTGATAAGCCGTACTCATTCTCAACTGTGTCCCCATGCATTCTTGTAGTCGCTTCCAGAAGTTCGATGTGAAACGCGGATCTCTGTCAGAAACAATTGACACCGGAACTCCGTGCCTCGAAACAATCTCTTTCACATATAGCCTTGCCAACTGGTCTAAGTTGAATCTGATTTTAATCGGAAGGAAGTGTGCGGATTTCGTCAGTCGGTCAACGATAACCCATACTGCGTCGTAGCCTTTCTGAGTCGTCGGAAGGCCAACCACGAAATCCATCGTAATGTGTTCCCATTTCCATTCTGGGATTTCCAGGGGTTGTAGCAAACCACTTGGTCTCTGATGTTCTGCTTTCACTTTCTGACAGGTTAGACACTTTGCAACACACTCAGCAACATCTCGTTTCAAATTCGGCCACCAGAAGTGCTGTCGAAGATCCTGGTACATCTTGGTACTACCGGGGTGAATTGAATACCGTGAGCTATGAGCCTCTCTCAAAATGTCATCCTTAATCTCTGGCACTGACGGTACCCGAACTCTATTCTCAAATCTCAGTAGTCCCTCACTGTCTATCTTGAATCTCGGTTCGGTTCCTTCAGATATCTTTTTCTTAACCTTCTCACATTCTTCGTCCTGAAGTTGAGCTTCCTTAACTTTATCCAATAGGGTTGTACCAGCTTGAATCTGAAACAACTTCTCGTCAATCTCCATCGAATACTTCACTTCCAATTTCAGCTTTTCCATTGCTGAAATTAGTTCCTCCTGAGTAGTCAACATCATCAATTTCTCCCGACCCTTTCTGCTTAAGGCGTCGGCAACCACATTAGCCTTACCCGGATGGTATAAGATTTCACAGTCATAGTCCTTAATTAACTCCAGCCACCTTCTCTGGCGCATATTCAAGTCCTTCTGTGTAAAGATATATTTCAGACTCTTGTGGTCTGTATATATTTCACACTTCTCCCCATAGAGATAGTGTCTCCAAATTTTTAAAGCAAATACCACGGCAGCTAACTCCAAGTCATGGGTCGGATACCCCTTCTCATAGTCTTTCAATTGTCGTGACGCATACGCAATGACCCTGCCGTTTTGCATAAGCACACAGCCAAGTCCTTTATGCGACGCATCACTATAAACCACAAAATTGCCTGTGTCGTCCGGAAGGGATAACACAGGTGCTGAACTCAACCTCCTCTTGAGCTCTTGGAAACTTTCCTCACACTTCTCTGTCCAAACGAATTTCACCGATTTTCTAGTCAAATTTGTCAGCGGAGTTGCGATCTTGGAAAAGTCCTGAATAAATCTTCTATAATAACCCGCCAATCCAAGAAAACTCCTCACTTCCGACGGTGTTTTCGGCAGATCCCAGTTCATCACAGCTTCGACTTTAGAGGGATCTACCGAAATTCCGTCCTTGTCGATCACATGTCCAAGAAATTGCACTCTTTCAATCCAGAATTCACATTTAGAAAATTTGGCGTACAACTTCTCTCTTCTCAACGCCTCTAATGTTAACTTCAGATGTTCTACATGTTCTTCCTTGGTCTTCGAGTATACCAAAATATCGTCGATAAAGACCACCACGAATTTGTCCAAAAACGGCTTGAACACTCCATTCATTAAGCCCATGAATGCTGCAGGAGCATTCGTTAGACCAAATGACATTACCAAAAATTCGTAGTGACCATATCGAGTCCTAAATGCTGTCTTTGGAACATCCTCTGGCCTCACCTTCAGCTGATGATAGCCACTCCTCAAGTCTATCTTTGAAAAGTACCTTGCACCCTTCAATTGGTCGAACAGATCGTCGATCCTCGGTAATGGATATCTATTCTTAATTGTGACCTTATTCAGTTCTCTGTAGTCGATGCAAAGCCGCATCGTCCCGTCCTTCTTCTTCACAAATAACACCGGCGCTCCCCACGGCGATACGCTCGGTTGGATGTACTTCTTGTCCAGTAACTCTTGTAGTTGTACCATTAACTCTTTCATCTCTACCGGAGCCATCCGGTATGGTGCCTTCGATATTGGGGCCGTCCCTGGCGCCAAATCGATCACAAACTCAACCTCTCTGTCTGGCGGAAGTCCTGGCAGATCATCCGGAAATACGTCTAAGAAGTCCCTCACGACTGGTATATCTTCTAATTTCGAATTTTCTTTACGACTATCGACTATGTAGGCTAAATATCCTACACAGCCTTGTCTTAACAACTTCCTGGCCTGCATCATCGTCAGACAACTCGCTTGTCTAGGCGATTTACTGCCATAAAACACAACCTTTGACGGGGTCATAAGGTTGATACACTTCCTCTGGCAATCAATTACAGCCCCATAATTGACTAGCCAATCCATTCCCAGAATAACATCGAATTCCCCAAGTCTAATCGGGATAAGATTTACGTTCATAATGTTACCCTTAATATCTACTCTACAGTTCTTGTGTACATACTTAACAGGGATTACTTCTCTATTCGCAATCTCTATATTCATGGGGTATTCTAACTCGTCCATAGGAAGTTCTAAGTTCTTAGCAAAGTCATCGGATATAAATGAACAAGTAGCACCCGAATCAAATAGTACATAAGCATTAACTTTATTGATCGGAATGATACCTGACACCACATCGCGAGACTGCACAGCATCCTGCACGGTCATGTTGAAGGTCCTGGCGGTTGGTCGGTTGGTTGCGGTTGGTCCCGTGATAGTTAAAGCACTTCCACCGCTGTTTCCCCTGTTTCCACCTGATCCTTCCCTTCCAGATCCCTTCTTGGGACAGTCCCTTGCCAGATGGTCCTTTGAGCCGCAAGTGAAGCAAGCGCCCTTCTTTGGGTTCGGACAGTTAGGTGCTATGTGGCCTTCCTGACCACAATTATAACATACTCGTTTTCCCTTCATACAGACCCCCAGGTGAGCTTTCCCGCAGGTCGAACAAGCTTCGATCCTCTTTTTCTGACCACCTTGCTGATTCCCAGTCGATGAGTTATCATTCCACCTCCTCTTCTGATTATTACTCCCTCCCGTGTTGCTACCACTAGCCTTGTTAATTCCTTCACCTTCACTCTTCTTCTTTTTCTGATCTTGGTTATACTTTGTAACTGCATCACTCCCGCCTTCAGCGAGAATGGCCTTCTCCAACACCCCAGCAAAAGTGTTCAATTGGAACATTGACACTTTGCTATACAACCAGGGCTTCAGGCCCTGTTCAAACCTCCTTGCCTTCCTCTGATCGGTGTGCACTTGATACGTGGCAAACCTAGCCAACTCATTGAATTTCGCCGCATATTCTGGTACGGACATATTTCCCTGTTTCAGTTCCAAGAACTGGACCTCCATTTGATTCTGCGAGCTGGTCGGAAAAGTACATCTCGAAGAACATCTCCTTGAACCTCTCCCAGGTAATCACACCTTCACCTCCCCGGACCTTATTCGCTTGCCACCAATAGCTGGCCTCAGATTTCAGCATGAACGTTGCATAGGCGGTTTTCTGGTCCTCTCTGACTCTGGCGACGTCAAAAACTTTTTCCATCTCCATGACCCAGGTTTGAGCTTCTATCGGGTTCATGGTGCCTTTAAACTCTGGCGGTCCCACCGCCTTGAAGTCCTTGAACGTTGTGGTCGGTGGAGCTTGAGGTTGGTTGTTAAGCGCTCCAGCAAGTAAGTTCGCCAACTGCTGAACGGGGTTAGCATTGGCGTCGTTGTTGTTGTTAGTTGACCCTTCTTGGGCCTGTTGACGGTTAGATCGTCTCCTTGGCGGCATTTTACTCTTAAGAAATACGCGTATTAGAACTTTATTCAATCTTTTAAATATCTAAGGCTTAACTTAAACATTTAGACACAATCAGTCAACACATTATCTCAATAAACTCTGATATATTACTAAATCAAAAGTTTTAACATAATACGATAGCATCACTGCTATTTACATCAACTATCCTGAGATAAAGAATCTACAGGATTTAAAACATAAAATATTCCTCTGTTTATAAACACATTGGAATTTACATTATTAACTACCAGATAGGTTTCACAAAATCAAATGTTCCTATCACTGCCCATTAAGGCGACGAACAGCTTTGCCACGCTCTTCTTCCATAATCCGAGACATCGTCCTGCGATCTAGCATGTACGACGGTAGTCCTTCAAACTGAATTGGGTACCTCATAACCCGATCCTGGGCCTCGTCAATTGCATACTGAAGTATAGAGTACGTCTCTTCAAGCTTGGCCTTCTTCGCCCGACAATTATCTTCTGCGAGATCTGCTCGTCGTGATTCCCTTACCCAAGCCTCCTCTGCTATGGCCAGCCTTGCTGATTTCTCTTTTAGTTCATTCTTTAATTCCTCAATTTCCTCTGACTTCTGCTCGGTTTGGCCCTTCTCGTGAGCCAAATTCCACTCTACATTTCCCAAACGTGTGTGAAGAGCCTCAACCTCTCCATCCCTCAGCTCGATGGTAGACTGTTGAGTAACCGACCGCTCCCTCAGCTCCTGAACAGTCTCCCTCAGCTCCTGAACAGTATCACGTAACTCTATGTTACGGTCATACAGCTCGTCATACATCTCAGCACTGATAGAGCTCGGCGGGAACTCTTCAGGGTCTTCCTCCTCCTCTTCAGCTGCCTCAGCCTGAACTTCAATCTCCTCAGGGTCTTCCTCAGAGTCCTCCTCTGAATTAGACACCGGCACAATCTCCTGACCAATGACTGTGATCAAGGGTGATGGCTCTCGTCGGACTAACTGCTCCCAAACTACGTGGATATCTCGGGGCTCCTCCTCTCTAGCCTCTAGGGGTACAAGGTCCCTGGACTGACTAGGTTCTCCAGCATTCGTCATCCTGACAAATAAAATTTTAAGTTTTAGTAATTACGTGATGCTAATCGAGACTCGAATATATAAGTATAAGCACGTAGCACATAAGGTAAGTTATTATCTTTCTTAGAACTCGATAAGAGTTATCATTACTATGTTCTCGATCTCTAAAAAGGCTACTATCCTAAGGTTTTTCCCCACCTAAGGTTCATAACCTACAGCTTTGATACCAACCTGTGACACCCCCAAATCCGGGTACTTCAATTTCCACGGGACTTGGTGTTCACTGTACAAATATCATCTATCTATCTACCCATAGTAAATGCAAACCATGAAATAAATAGAAATAATCCTCCCCTTATGGGGTTACAACATCTGAAAAGAAATACATCAATCCCAGGTCGTACTTAACCTTAAATATCAAATGCGGAAATATAAATAATTAAATAAGTTTTACACAACTTTAACATAAGTCTGAAACATAAACACATAAAATAAACAACAAGTCTTCATCACTTGTTGACTTTGCCCTTGCCTTTGCTAGTAGAAGGCTCGTCAGACCTTTCGTTCTTAACTGCAATGTTATTATTACGCAAGAGTGAGCACGGTTGCCCACAAGTATAATAATATGACAACAATATAATAACATGCGAGTGAATCAAGGACATCTGAATAAAGAAACTCAACTTTTGACTCGAGGATAAATAACAGGAATCAAAATATCATCTGAGGGTCATAAGACCTTGAACTATGTCCTAGGTTGTAAAGTGTTTATACTTAAAACCTTTAACAGTCATAAGACTATGGACTCTACTTCTCGTACTTAGGGGGATCAGCCCTTAGTACCATATTGTGCACAATATCTCAACGCTAAAGCGTAAATAATCCCCTTTTACAGGGTTGTTCATCTCAGTTTTGACATCAGAGTCCGCACCAAAGGAAGTTTGGTTTGGATAAGCTCAATAAGTATTTTGGAATTTAGAACGTTCATCAACTATGGACTAGTCGAATCAATAAGGGTTCACTAGTCCTATAAGGTTCAACAATAACATCGATATTCAACTTGAATAATAAATCTCAAGAGTATACAATCGAATAAGTATTGTATCACTGAATCATGCTTTTAAAAGAGTTACAATATGTAATATGAATTTCGAACTTGAACAATTAAAAACACGAGCTTACTCGATATAGAAACACAAGTCTAAGGCTTAATAAATGAATAAATTAGAATTTAGGGAACTTGCTAAATCAATAAGTTAGGGATAGGATACTTGCCTCTTGCACAAGCTACAATTATAATTCACGTTCTTTATTAAACCCTACACATCAATACGTTCACAATACAAATTAATCAATAACTCGATATACGTATCGAATCACACACATCGGTCTTGAGCACGTTATTGGACTATACAATTAACGATTCAAGTCATGTAATTAACTTATTAATTACTCACGTAATATAAGTTATTAACCTCTTATTATATGTTTAATCATGTCTTTATGTTCATTACATTAGGTTTTAAACCACCTCTTAGAACACACGAACACTTAGCAAAAAAAATTTCAAATTTCTGCAAGGGGCGCGGCCGCGCGCCAGTTACCCTTGGGACCAGCGCGGTCGCGCGGCAACGCAGACCCAGATTTCCAGTTCGCGAATGACACACAGAGCAACCCAAATAAATCCAAATTAAACTAACGTAATGAATTTAAGGCTACCCATAAGATATAGAATTTACAGAAACATCATACCATGTTCTAAGCATGCTTTTAACACTTTAAATCACGGAATTACACAAATCACAACATTTAATTTCACTATTTTCAACATTTTATAAAGTTTTGAAAGAAAACAAGAATTCAACGTTACGGATTCGTTATAACACCGAATCCATTCGTTTAACTTCTATTTTGTTCGTTTAAATGTACACAATCACATTCAAGTGTTAATTTAAGTTAAATAAACGCATAAGGTGTGTAAATTTTGTACGTAAGGGCCATATGGGCCATATGTACAATTTTTACACTCTGTAACTTTTGAAAAATCAAATTAAGCATAACTACATGGATTTAATCGCACTAAATCATGCATACATGATATACAACATGTTATGATCATACAATAACACATATAAAATCATATCATACATTAATTATCAAATTAGTTATTCACAGAGAATCTAACATACGTTAATGGAAAACTTTAAGAACTTGAATTTAAAAACTTAGGAGAAGGAATTACCCTTGCTAGTTTGTGAAGATGATTCAAGGATGATGATATAAACTTTTCAAATTCTTCTTCTTCAATCTTTTCTCTCAAAATTCTCTCTGATTCTTTAAGTTTTATTTCCTCTGATATGAATATATAAATTGATATAGTATATATGTATATAAGTATAATACGTATAATATATAATGGGTGAGTGGTTGTCAGTTGGTCCCTTAGTGGGTTAACTGACCAACTCCCCTTAAGGCCTTGTTTGGCTAGCTTAAGGAATCCCTTCTCATTTATTTTAATTAATTTATTATAATATAGTTAATTAATGTCACACCCAATTAAATCAAATAATGCTATTTAAATCAATTAAATAAAATAGCATAAATCTACATTAAATCACATAGTCACATAATTAAAATTCTTATTTATTAACTATGTCTAATCATAAATCTCTAATTAATTAATAAATTAATTAGAATAACATTATGCTTATTAATTAATATATTAATCAAATAAGCTCAATTAAATACATACTTTGAATATAAAAATTCACCACATTAATTTAACTAATGTGACACATATAATTAAATTAATCTACCACAAATTCATCAATTAATTATTTAACTCAATAATTAAATCATCAAAAAATATTTATTTAATTCAATAAATATTCAAAATAAATTACAAAAATCTTGTTTGTCACATTATTTCCTTATTCGCGACTACTATGTTCAAAGGATTTTCTAACCGTTCTCGAGGTGTACTAAGTTTTCTAGCAAATTCTTCAGATATAAAAGAACAGGTGTCACCCGAATCAAATAATACATAAGCATTTATATCATTGATTGGAATTATACCTGACACCACGTCCTTCGCAGCCACTGCGTCCTGGACGGTCATGTTAAAGCTTCTGGCGGTTGGATTGTGCCGACCCGCTGATCATCAGCTTGTTGCCTCCTTGCTGATTGCTACCCCCGCCACTTTCCTTCTTTGGGCAGTCCTTAATTCGGTGCTCCGTCGAGCCAGACGCAAAGCACCCTTGTATCTTCTTTGGTTTCGGACAGTTGGGCGAGATGTGCCCTTCCTTTCGTAGTTGTAGCAAGTGCCATGTCCCTTCCAGCACTCGCCCTGGTGATTCTTCCCACACTTTGGGCAACCTTCAGCCCTCTTTTTGAAACCTCCACAAAAATTCCCTGATTGATTATTGTTGTTTTTGTTATTCTCCCATTTTCTGTTTCCCAAGTTACTTCCTCCACTGCTGCTTCCTCCAGTACGATTCTCTCCTCCAGCATTCTTTCCTTTCTTCTCTTTGTTGTACAAGCTCAAAGCTTCACTTCCTCCCTCGGCAATAATAGCCTTTTCCAGCAGTGTTGCAAAAGAATCGATATGAAGAACTGACACCTTATTGAATAGCCAAGGCTTCAACCCTTGTTCGAAGCGTCTAGCCTTCCTCTCTTCATCACCAACTTGGTGCTCCGCAAATCGCGCTAGTTCGTTAAACCTAGCCGCGTATTGCGCCACCGTCATCTCCCCTTGTTTTAACTCTAGAAATTTCACCTCCATCCTATTCTTCATGCTTTTTGGGAAGTAATTCTCGAAAAATAGCGTCTTAAACTTATCCCAAGCTATTATCCCTTCTCCTACTCTTTGTTGATTAGCCTCCCACCAATAGTTTGCTTCTCCCCTCATCATAAATGTGGCAAATACCATCTTCTGATCTTCGCCTACGCGAGCTATAGTGAAAGCTTTTTCGATCTCCTTGATCCACGTTTGTGCTACGATTGGGTCGGTAGTTCCCTCGAACTCCGGGGGTCCTATACTCTTGAAGTCTTTAAAGATTGTTACTGGCACAGCCTGAGGGTTTGGGCGAACGGGTTCATTGTTCCTTCCCCTTAATGCCTCTCCTAACAGGTCTACCAGTTTCTGGATCGGGTCAACTTGTTCCCTCTCGTTATTAACAGATTCTTAGGGTGCAGTCAATCTACGTCTGGGCGGCATTATCTGCATCACAAATTTTCATTTTATTATTATTCAAGTATATTACTTAAGTATTTCTTTTTAATACAAAAGAAGAAATTTATAACACGTTTCTGAATAAACTCCATTTATATTCATATGCCATTTCATTTCATTACATGATTATCCTAGCATACTGCTATAAATGTTATCACATATATCCCCTAATATCACAAAAGAAGGGGAATATACCAACCTACTACCATACTACCCCTCTACCAAAAGCTAACTCGGGGTTTACATCATTATCCCACATCTTACACAAAAGATCCGGATTACAACATAGTATATACAACACATAAAGATAAATTCTACTAAACTACCACTAGACCATTTAAGGAAATCTCATCACATTATGCCACGCTCCACGGCACTCTTGTACTCTAACTGTGCTATATAAGCTACCAGCTCTCGACTCATGGTATGTAGAGTATGTCCCTGCTCTGCCGGGTAGTGGTACACACCATCAATCACCCTCTCAAAAGTTGAACGGAACACATACCCCGTCTTGTTCATCTTCCTCTTCTTGCACCTGACCTCGTCCTCTAGGTCGTCAGCTCTCTCATTGGCCGCTTCCCACTTCTCCTCGAAGTGTATCCTATCCATCACCTCCAACTCTAGCTGAGTACGGAGTGCCTCTTTCTCAGTCATCTCATTCAATTCTCTCTGTTCAACCTCTTCCAGCTTTCCTGCCAGATCTACATTTCTCGCCACCGATATGTGGAATAAAGTTCCCATCTAGATCCCTGCCTCCCTGCGATAGGCAATCTCCACCTCTAACTCCTGCATGGCCAGCTTCCTCTGGTGGTCCTCGTCCCTCAGTTTCTGGAACTCAGACTCTCTCTCTTGGGCCTCTGCCTTCAACTCCTGGACTCTTCAGTCCAACTCCAGAATCCGCTCCTCTTACTCGCCTAACATCTGCTCCTCTACAGTAGCCTCATCTGAGTCCTCTACTAGCTCATCCTCCATTGGCTCCTCCTCTGGATCAGACTCTATCTCAATCTTATCCTCGTCGTTAGACTCGAACGGTGCAACAGCCTTCACTGGTGTAGCCTCTAGAGGTGCCTCGTATACTACATGTATACCCCTGGGCTCCTCCTCTTCCATTCTACTAAGTACACCTGTGTCTGTCATCCTACAATCACAAACAAAAGACAAACAAATAGTAACTCCATTAGAATGTTAAATAAAACATAAGTTCATTGTATAGAATGAAGTTACATTTTATAACACGCTAAGTCTCGCTCTAGGGAAAACTCTATATGAGTTTTATCTCCTTTCCAACATCTAAGTTCGCCTAAGTTATAGTCTAAGGACACTCGTTCCTAAGGTTTATAACTACAGCTTTGATACCAACCTGTGACGCCCCCAAATTCGGGACCACCACTTGGTCTCTCGAATTCGGTTCGTCACATGCTCATGGTAATACATCACAATAATAATACGACTAAATGTCGCATCACAAAGTGGAAACTAATACCGAATATATTACATTTAAGTAATATAATTTATTCACGTCCCAAGGTCTCGTAACTTAAACAGTGATTACATAGCTTAGACATATCTTAAGCAATAATAACCTTAACTAGTACATAATATCATAAGTTCTTTATTACAATCATAAAGTCCTACATAAACAAAGCTACTCAGTAGCCTTTCCCTTGCCCTTGTCGGTACTCGAGGGTCCGCACTGCTTGGCCTTAACTAAAATGTTTTTAGGGAAAGCAAGAATGAGCACAAATTGCTCAGCAAGTAATATACAAAAAGGGTTTGTAATATAATTATCAATTCTCGAAACGGTATAGCAAGGTTTGATAGTTCAAGGATAACAAGATTATCAACAGTTTTCAATAACAGTCGCTAAGGACATAATAATATCAATTTGATTCAATACTAAATCAATTCAAGATTTCAAGATAACTGAATACTGAGCAGTCACTAAGGACTATGAACTTCCACAGGAATTGACAGTAATAAACTGAAAATCCAACAAAAATAGGTACAATAGGTGATCAGCCTAAAGTACCATACGTTATGCATAACAATCAATCATACTCAAGTGCGCGCGTCGGTTCTTCGACAGTTATATTTTGTTCTTCTCAGTCAAATACAAGATCCCGCACCAATCAATTAGTTTGGGTCGCTTTTCAATAATATAAGTCTAGCCGAATCAAATGGCATAGACACTTTAACAATATTCAAGAACAATACCAAGTTCAACATGAATAATAGCTTTAACGAAATAAGAGTTCAAGTAGGCTAATTCAATTCAAACGATTAAGTAAAGAAACTAGTTCGCAATATACAAGGATAGAATACTTGCACCGTAAAAGAGTGTAAGTTAGGAAACTTGCATCCAAAGAGATAAGGTTTAGATATTTGCATAAAGTAAATGCGTCGGTTAGGATACTTGCCTTAAGCGTAGTTTATCCCCGTAATTTAATCAACACTTTTCGAATCCTATCGTAATATAGTTACATATACATGAAATCCATTAGTCATATAGTTTAACATTATACGTCATCTCGTATATACGATTAACACATAAGCTAAGTCTTGACCTAGCGACACAGTTATACTATGCATAGTATCATACAATTTCACAAGTCTCGACTTTTAATATCTTTTATCATTAACGTTCCTCTTCTCAAGTTAATCGTCTTCATACATCATTACTATCATGTGAGACTACCACAAATAGCAAACATATTCTATTTTAGCAAGTTATGACATTACTATAAGTTAACCATCAAAATTGGATCCACGTATCAACATATGATACCACATAGCACCTATACATATTAAAGAGTCTTTCCATGTTCGTTCAATCCTTTCACGGCCAATTTACAGGATATAGGTTCTATGTTAATACTTTTGACGACTTATGATCATTCAAGGTCATGACATTACGAAATCTAGCATGCTCACCTTGTAAACATATAAGGTATATATTAGGCATGCTTATGAATATTCGCATTTCATACTTGTAACTATCAAAGTTATTAGTTGAAAACATGCTTTGTTTACGCTAAACTTGGTTTCACAACATGTAACATAGTAGGCAAACATGAATGATACTTTAGCAAGTATAAAAGTACTATCAAGCATGATCATAACTTTAAGAATACGAATCTTGTAATAACATGTTAAGGTTCACCATCAAATCTCATATTTTCATTAGCAAGTCTTACTAACATGTTTGTGTTACATCATGAAATCCGTATACATAAGTCAATAGATTCGACACGCATTTCAAGGCCATATAAATATGCTTAAAAAATTAGAACTCATAGATGGTACGTAAATGTCAAAAGTTCGTTTGTAAAAAGTTACATTTTCGTTACTAATGAGGTCTGCATGTTCGTATTTCGTTATGAAACTTAACTTCACAAGTGAACATACATTTCATGTGTTTCTAGGTCATACAAATGTGTCTCAAAAGTCAGAACGTCTATAATGGATACAACGAATCAACGTCCATTTTGAAATCCTAAGTTTATTTCGGAAATCTATAACTTCATCGCTCACGTAAGCGGTCCGAATATAACATGCTCATACTAGTTTAACAAGTCCATATATACGTATTAATCATATCAGCATGCTTGTTCTATTTTATTTCGTCAACTAACATGTAGCAGACATCAAGCAGGAAGCAACAATCAAAAATCTGTAGCAGGGGCCCTGCGCAGCTGCGCTGCGCCGCAGTGTAATGTCGGCGCAGCTGCGCCGTGCCTGGTTCAACTCAAGACACAGTCTGCTTCGGCAGACTTCTAAGCCAAACCACAGAAATTCTTCACGAAATCATTTCAAATCAACCACATTGCTTTCTTATCATATTATAAGACTATATATCAACTCATTAACATTATTAAACCACCAATTTTGTGAATTTCAACTTAATTCAAGAATTGAACATTTTTATAGAATATTTCTGAAATAGAAACATAAAATGAAAATGAAGAATCAAGGAAGCTATATTGATATTCCAACATGCATATAAGTCCATACTACACTACACAGGCTTTCTATAATCCAATTATACTTTAATTCCTCATGATCAAGAATTTCAAGAAAACTCAGAGAACAACAATGGAGTTTTTGACAGAGAATGAAAATGAAGACACGAAGAGGATTTATACCTCTGCTACAGAGTAAGCTAATTCCAATTTGAATTTCCAACTCTGTGTAAACTACCTTGCTATCAACTCACAACGTACTCTCAATTCATACACTCAAGAAAACTCAGCAATTAAAAATGTAGAAACATGGCTGCTATTTATAGAAGAATCCTTACACAGACAATGGAATTATATCCCAAATCAAACTAACGGATTATAGGAATGCATGAAGGTTACCAAAGGGTAGGTAATTAGTGGTTGGATTCCATCATTATAACCACTCTCCATTGCATGATGATTATCTAAGTTGCTGATTTTGAGATGGTTGGGAGTAGCATAGCCTTGAGTATTTCATGTGTGAGGGAGAATGAGGGGTGACCCTTATTATGGGACAAGAGAATGCAGCTTATTCATTGGTCAACATGGGTATTTACTTATGTTTATACATAGTATCTATACTTTAGGTTATAGTTTAATGTCACAATGTGATAGTAAATGTAAGCTGTTCATATATAATCCATGTACATTTTATCATACCGGTATATTTTACTCGGATATTATTACATTATCCCCTTTATTATTAGATTGTATTAATCAACAATTGTTTACAATATATATCTACACATGATGTATTCATAACACATAACTTTAATATGTACAATCATATAGTATAATATACTTGCACATAACAATTAATAAAATCTTATTATATTAATATCTTACTTATTTATTTTATTATTCATAATATCAAATAAATAAATTATTCATCTCATTGATTAATTAACGATAATATTAATTAATTCATTCCTCATTGATTATTAATTTTCATAATAATCGATTAACACTTACGTGATTAAATATCACATTAAATGAATATAAATCTTATTATATTTATAAACACATTGCTTATTATTACTATATTTCTTGCAATAATAATAATCGCGTATTGTTAATCAATCATAGTTAATATTCCATAACCATTAATTAATATTTTACAATAGCAATTAACAATTAACATAGATTAATTGTTTACTTATTAATTCATTCGTTAATTAATATAATCATTAATAATTCTCATCACTGTGCCACACAAGGCTATCAACGAGTTTATCGCAAACTCTATAAATTTCTAAATTATTATTATAATTATTCAATTTTATATAATTGATTCAATCCTTCTCACAACACAAAATTATTTATATTCAAATTAATTCTCATTTCCATTAATATATTTATTTAATAATATTAGGAATTTTTCGGGTATTACATTATTTCTCGCCTAATAATACTGATAAGGGTAAATTAATGAAGGAATTCCTACGTGAACGATTAATAAAATATTAATCGTTGTTGCTATTATGAGAAATAGAATATTAATGAGAATTAAATGATGATGTGTTGATTATTATTATTGCAAATAATAGAATAATAATAAGCAACTTGTTTATAAATATAATAAGATTTATATTTGTTTAAAGTGATAATTAATCATATAAATGTTAATTAATTGATAACGTGAGAAGTTATTATTGTTGAGCACAATAAAACATAACCGTGTAATTATTTATAAATATAATGCGGTTATATTTATTTAATTGTTTATGCAAGCATGCAATAATTCAACCTTTAATATATGGCAGTTATCTTTATTTAGTATAATGCAATGTGACGCATTAATATAGCTATATATTATATATAGACTATATAGTAAGGTTAATTGTAGGTTACATAATAATGTTTATGTGACTACATGTGTGTGGGTGAACCTTATTTAGTACCATGTGGATATTTTAAGGAGTAAGCAATTGTTAATTTATGAGTACTTCAATAAGTTATTATAGTTGAAATAATAACCGTTATGATAATTAATAACCGTTATGATAATACCCAATTAAATTATAGTGGTATTAAAGAAAATGTACATTAAATTATTTATTGGTATATATGTACCTATTTGCTACATTGTATTTAGAAGTGGCATTGTGACTCAAGTATATATTATATGTATATATATATATATATATATATATATATATATATATATATATATATAACATAAGCATTGTATTTGCAAGATGTTGAGTTATTTCTTGTCCCACATTATGTGCCCATCTCATTTCTCTTCACGTGTATACCCACATGGCTAGCTACCCTATACTCTTCCCTCATTTTTATCAAAGTGTAGCTAATGATTTTAAAGGGAGTGGATTTCTTGATGGTGGTGATGAAGGGAGTGGGTGCAATAGTATTTCTCCCACCAACTCTTCTCAATCCTTTGTGTTCTTCTTCCCCCCATTGGTATAATTTGGAGAGAAATCACATTGTCTAGGTAAAACTTTGTCTATATATAAAGCTCTTTTCTCCTTAATTTCTAATTGCTGAGACTTCAAAGTGAAGTAAATTGAGTAAGTATATTGAGAGAGATTTTCTATTGAGTTGAAGAAAGCAATATAGCAGTGTAGTAAAAACCATTTAGCAAGCTTTACGAAACTGAGATAGTAGAGGTATAACTTCCCCTTTCTTGATTCTTCATTTTTTTGAAAATTTACAAGTTCTTGATTCTTGAAATTAAGTATGTATTGATGGATATTAGAATTGGAATATGATTGTCAAATGTTATTTAAGTTGATAGGCATGATAGAAATGTGTTGTGGGTAGTATTGGATTGAATTTTGCATGAAATCTATGAGTTGACTTAAGTTTCTGCCGAAGCAGGACATCTTCATCTCTGGTCGGCCTTCTGCGCAGTTGCGCCAGTATTGCACTGGCCAGCGGCGCAGCTGCTGTGACACCCCCAAATCCGGGTACTTCGTTTTCTCATGATTTGGTGTTCACTTTCTAATATAACATACATCTACCCAATGAATAATGCAAAGTAACTACAACTTAAATTAAAATAAATAAATCTCCCTTATAGCAAGGGTTACAACCTTTGTAAAATAATCTCAGGCTACTCTAACCCTGTGATGAATATAATAAAGTGCGGAAATAAAATCATAACATTCAAGTCTTATTACAATCATTCTCAATTAAATAAAACAAGTCTTCACTTGCTTTGGTTTCCATTGCCCTTACTTGTAGACGGAGCATCAGCGTTGTCAACCTTAACTGAAATTGTTATTTAATGCAAGTGTGAGCAAACCACAGCTCACTGGAGTTTAACAATAATAAAGACATGAAAGAGTATCTTTTAAAAAAAATCTGAACAACTTAGCTTGCTTCAATAATAAAGAATTGAATAATAATTCTCTATTAACATTAAAATTTGAATATAAAATTTATCTGAGGGTCATAAGACCTTTGAACTCTTGTGCTAGGTTATAAATATTTCTATTTAAACATTTAACAGTCAATAAGACTATGGACCTTAACTCGTACTTAGGAGGATCAGCCCTTTGTACCATGTATTGTGTACAAACATCTTAACGCTATGCGTAGTAACCTCCCCTGATAAATAGGATTGTTCAACTCAGTAATTTGAATTCAAGTCCGCACCAAAGAAAGTTTGGTTTTGATAAGCTTACAAGGGTAATTTAGAATTCACGTTCATCAACCAAGGATTAGTTGAATCGACTTTCAACAATTCATAAATAATAGAATTATTAACTAACATATGCTTTAGAATCAACTTAAAGCATTTAAAATAATAACTGGATCTTACTTGAACAATAAGTTAAGATCATTTTAATTAAATAAACAATTGTCCAATACAGAAATGGAAAGGACATTCTCAACAATGAATATATGAATTCAATAAATTGTATATAATTAACATGTTTAAGGTTAGAAGACTTGCATAAAAATTTATACAAGATCAGGGTTTAAAAAACTTGCATAGAATTAACGAGTTTAGAGTTTAGAAAACTTGTCTTAAGCGCAAGCTACTTAACTCAACCACGTACTTAAACACTTCCTATACACATTCAATTATAATAATCTAAATTAGTTAACACATAACTAATTCACATAAGTGGTTAACCCTCATGGTTAACTCACTCTAATTAAATAAATAATAATAACCAACTATCACATAGTTAATTACATCACACACATATTCACATAATTAAATCAATTATGTATTTAACTAAATTATAATTATCTTTTAAATTATAAACAAATTATAATTTATAATCAATTAAACTACATCACTGCATTTATAATTACACAATTTATAATTAATCATGTATTTATCAATTATAATCAATAATTAATTAAACTATAACATGCATTATAATTACACAATTTATAATTAATCATGTAATTATCAATTTATAAAATATAATTAAACAAGCAATTATTAAATTATAATTACATAAATTATAATTTAAATTAACATCTAATTGATTAAAATAAATCAACTACTATTTATTATAATTTAACAAAACTATGCTTTAAATTAAACATTCACTCTTAATTATAATTAATCAAATTATAATTAAGTAGCTCCTTTTACAATTAAATAATTATAATTTAATTAAGGTTTTCAAAACTTATTTTCTCTAATTATGAAATTATCAACTTTATGTTAACACATGTTATATCAGCTAGATATAGGCTCATTATCTTAGCAAAAATGTAACTTAAGCATGAAGACAATTTGCACAATTGTTTAAAACACACTGTCACTGCACAGAACCCGGCGCAGCTGCGCAGCTAAAGGCCTTGGCACCGGCGCAGCTGCGCAAGTGCTTAATCTGGAAAACTCAGTCGGCAGAGCTGCGCTGCTTCTGCCTGTGTTACCGACGCAGCTGCGCCAGAACGCAGTAGAAACAGTGTAGTTAGGCACCCTGCTTCACCGTTCATCCCCATATGCCAACAATCGGCAATGCACAGCAACACAAACAAAGTAAATCTTACATATGCACTAATACACATGTTATATATACTACAAATCATAAAATTTGTCTAAGTAATAAAAATCAAAGGTTTAAAGAACTCAATTTTTGACATTTTTATAAAAGTCATATATTTTATAAAACCATTCACTCTAAATCAAATTCTTAAGCAATTCAACTTATAACACATGTATTATTTCTATGATTCAAGATAACATCACAAACAATTCCAAACAAGCATATTAATACATACAACTATCATCAATTTACTCTAAAATTAGTCAAAATCATATAAACCCATAAGAACACAAGTTTTCAATTTAAAACATATTTTAACAACAATTTGTTTTTCTGAAAATCCTTGTTTATGGCATACCATTCAATCACAATTTACAAACAATATCTACATATTTATACCAACATCACCATTACATGGAGAATATTTTTTTTTACAGAGAACTAAACATGAGAAAAACAACTGTATAAAGTTTTAAAAAAATATAAAGTAGTGACTATACCTCTTTTTGCTTAGATGATTGAAGAAGAAGAAGATAACTTTTGTGTTCTAGCAATTCCTCTCCTTCTTTTCTTCTCTGAATTCTTTTTTTCCCTTCTCTGCTCTTCCTTCTTCTTTGTTCTTAAAAAAACTTAGCGTATAATAAACTAACATAGTTTTTCCCTAACGTAGTATATACATATATAACTGATGTATCAATAATATATGTATTAACTATTACTTAATACTATAATTTAAATTAGCAGTTACAAAATTCAAAAGCCACAAAGCTATGTTTGGCAATATGTAGTTTTTAAAACTAACTTTATTAAATTAACCATGGTTTAGGTAATTTAGGTTTAAGCTAGTGTAAGGGCCCTGTTTGGCAACAGTCTTTTAAAACAAAAGCAAGGGCCTTGTTTGGTATAAATCATTTTAAAAATTCTTTTCTTTTTATTTTAATAAATCATTTTTACACATACTTTAATGTCATATTTTAATCAATTAAATATTAATCATCTAATTTAATCAATTAAAATCTAACATCAATTAATCACATAAAATTGCCACATAATTATAATTACTCGCTACTTCATTACATATCTCATCTAATTTAATTATCTCAATTAAATTAGAACTATAATATAAAATTAATATACATTAATTAAATAAATATTACACATTCATTTAATTAATATATAGTACTTAATTAAATCACTCCATAAATCACATAATTTATTTATTTAACTCAATAAATAAATCACATAAAATATTTATTTTAACTCAATAAATATTTAATATTAAATATAAAATCTCAATCGTTACAATCTTCCTTCCTTAAAATGATTCTGTCCCCAGAATCATACACAAAAAAAAATTCTCGTCTATTACATTCTTCCATCCTTAAAAGGATTCTGTCCCTAGAATCAGTATATAAGGGGTTACACACAACTAAGCAAATAAATGCGGATAAGATTTCATCATAACATCTTCGAGTTCCCACGTAGCTTCTTCAGCACTATGGTTCCTCCAGATTACCTTAACAGAAGGTATCACTTTATTCCTAAGTACTTGTTCCTTTCTATCAACTATTTGAACAGGCACTTCTTCGTACGTTAAGTCTTTATCAAACTGTAAAGGTTCATATTCTATTACATGTTTATAATCGTGCTTGTAAAGTCTTAACACAGAAATATGGAAGACATTATGTATATTCTCGAGCTCCGGAGGTAATGCAATCTCGGAAAGCAACCTCGCCCACCTTTCGTAGTACCTCAAAAGGTCCAATAAATCGGGGACTCAACTTCCCCTTCTTACCGAATCAAATTTTCCCTTTCCAAGGAGATACCCTCAGGAAAACGAAACTTCCTGGTAAGTATTCTCGATTTTGTCGATGAAGATCAGCATACTTCTTTTGTCTGTCTTGAGCAGCAACTAATCTTGTTCTGATCAGCTTCACAATTTCGGCGGTTTGTTGTACCAATTCTGGTCCCAACAATTGCCATTCACCGACTTCATCCCAACACAAAGGAGTTCTGCATTTTCTGCCGTATAATGCTTCGTAAGGTGGCATGCCAATCCTTGCATGATGACTATTGATGTAGGCGAACTCCACCAACGGTAGATGATCCTCCCAGCTTCCTTTGAAGTCCATCACACAAGTTCTCAGCATATCCTCAAGCGTCTGAATCGTTATCTCGCTCTGGCCATCGGTCTGAGGATGATACGTTGTACTCATTCTCAATTGCATTCCTAAACATTCTTGCAAACGCTTCCAGAAATTAGACGTAAAAAGCGAATCTCTGTCGGACACAATCGACACTGGAACACCATGTCAATAAATAATTTCCTTGACGTATAGCTTCGCTAACATATCCAGGTTGTACTTAACCCTGATCGGCAGAAAGTGGGCTGACTTCGTCAGTTGATCCACTATAACCCATATCGCATCAAATCCCTTCTGAGTCGCTTGAAGACCTACCACGAAATCCATCGTGATGTGCTCCCACTTCCACTCTGGAATTTCTAACGGTTGCAGTAGTCCACTTAGTCTTTGGTGTTCTGCTTTGACTTTCTGGCATGTCAAGCATTTTGCAACGCATTCAGCAACGTCCCTCTTCATATTATGCCAACAGAATTGATGCCTGAGATCCTGGTACATCTTCGTACTCCTAGGGTGAATAGAATATCTAGAACTATGAGCTTCACTCAGAATCTCCTCTTTGACCTCTGGTACTTGCGGTACCCATATTCTACCTTCAAATCGTAACAGACCTTCATTATCGATCTTGAACTTGAACTCTTCGCCATTGGTTATCCTCCTCCGAATCTTTTCACATTCTTCATCATGGAGTTGTGCTTCTTTCACCTTGTCTACTAGAGTAGAACCAGTGGTTACTTGAAACAACATCTCATCTGATTCCTTCGAAAACTTCACTTCCAACTCCAATCTAGCCATCTGTACTATCAACCGATCCTGATCAGTTAACACGTTCAGCTTCTCCCGACCTTTCCTGGTTAAAGCATTGGCAACAATGTTAGCTTTACCCGGGTGGTAAAGTATCTCGCAATCGTAGTCTTTAATCAGCTCCAACCATCTTCTTTGGCGTATGTTCAAATCCTTCTGGGTAAATATATACTTCAGACTCTTGTGATATGTGTATATTTCATACTTTTCTCCATATAAGTAGTGCCTCCAAATCTTTAGGGCAAACACTACTGACGCTAATTCTAGATCATGGGTCGGATACCCTTTCTCGTAATCCTTCAGCTGACGTGACGCATAGGCAATGAATTTGCCACTCTGCATCAACATACAGCCTAATCCTTTATGTGAGGCATCGCTATATACTACAAAATTCCCCGAACTATCCGGTAAAGACAATACAGGCGCAGTACTTAACCTCTTCTTTAACTCTTGAAAACTCTCCTCACACTTCTCCGTCCAAACAAATTTAACCGTTTTATGAGTCAAATTCGTCAACGGAGTTGCGATTCTAGAAAAGTATTGGATAAATCTACGGTAATAACCTGCCAATCATAAGAAACTCCTCACTTCAGATGGTGTCTTCGGCTGATCCCAACTCGTTACGGCCTCAACCTTTGACAGATCCACCGAAATACCATCCTTGTCGATCACGTGGCCAAGAAATTGCACACGTTCCAACCAGAATTCGTATTTCGAGAATTTAACGTAAACTTCTCTCGTCTCAGCGCTTCTAAGGTTAGTCGTAAGTGTTCAGCATGCTCATTCTCGGTCTTGGAATAAACCAGGATGTCATCTATGAACACTACCACGAACTTGTCCAGAAATGGCTTGAACACCCTGCTTATGAGGTCTATAAATGCAGCTGGGGCATTCGTGAGACCAAATGACATTACCAAGAACTCGTTATGACCATATCGAGTTCTAAAAGCCGTTTTTGGTATATCTTTCTTCCTCACCTTCAACTGATGATACCCGCTTCTCAAATTGATTTTTGAGAAGTATCTCGCACCCTTCAATTGATCAAACAAGTCATCAATCCTAGGTAAAGGATACCTATTCTTGATCGTAACTTTATTCAACTCCCTATAATCAATACAAAGACGCATAGATCCATCTTTCTACTTAACAAACAAAACAGGCGCTCCCCACGGCGAAACGCTCGGTTGGATATACTTCTTGTCTAACAGTTCTTGTAGTTGAACCATCAGTTCCTTCATCTCGACTGGAGCCATTCGGTACGGAGCCTTCAAAATCGAAGTAGTTCCTAGCGCTAAATCGATCACGAACTCTGTCTCCCTATCCGGCGGAAGTCCTGACAAATCGCTCTGAAAAACGTCTACATTCTCCTTAACTACCGATATTTCCTCCACCTCCGGGCTTTCCTTACGCGTATCTACTATGTAGGCTAGATATCCCACACAGCCTTGCGTCAGAAGTTTCTTGGCTTGCATAACCATCAGACAACTCACTTGTCTTGGCGATTTGCTACCATAGAACACTAACTTCGACGGAGTTGTAAGGTTCACCGACTTTTTCTGACAGTCGATTACCGCCCCATGGTTGAACAACCAATCCATACCTAGTATAACGTCGAATTCCCCAAGTTTAATCGGAATCAAATCTATTCTAAGTTCCTGACCCTTAATATCCAATCTACAGTTCTTATAAACGTTCCTAACAGGAATAACCTCCCTATTTGCAATCTCTATGTTCAAAGGGTAAACTAACTCCTCTACAGGTAAGTCTAAGGTTTTAGCAAAATCATCAGATATGAATGAACAAGTAGCACCCAAATCAAATAATACATATGCATTTATACTATTGACTGAAATAATACCTGACACCATGTCTTTTGATTGCACAGCATCCTGCACCGTCATATTGAATGTTCGTGCAGTGGGTTGAACAGTTTGCAATGGTGCAACAATAGTTATAGAACTGCCGCTTCCATTTCCTCCGCTCCCTGTTGACCCTGCCGTCAGCTTCTTCGGGAAGTTGCGAGCCATGTGATCTTTTGATCCACATGTAAAGCAAGCTCCCTTCTTCAGGTTTGGGCAATTAGGTGCAATGTGGCCTTCCTGACTACAGTTGAAGCACACGCACTTCCCCTTCATGCACACGCCAGTGTTATTCTTACCGTATGTAGCACATGCTTCGAACTTCCTCTTCTGCTGGTTGCCTTGCTGACTCCCAGCAGAGGTGTTATCAGACCGCTTCCTCTTCTGGTTCACAACGCTGCTACCCCCAGTTTTGGTTTTTACCTCATTCTTCTTCTTCTTATCTTGGTTGAACTTCGTCACCGCTTCACTTCCTCCCTCAACAAGTATGGCTTTCTCCAGCACCGCTGCAAAGGTATTCAGTTGGAACATGAAAACCTTGCTGTAGATCCAAGGCTTCAGTCCCCGCTCAAACCTCCTCGCTTTCCTAGCGTCAGTGCTGACCTGGTAAGTAGCGAACCTGGCCAATTCGTTTAGCTTAGCGGCATACTCGGACACCGTCATTCCTCCCTGCTTAAGCTCTAGGAACTGGACCTCCATCTGGTCCTGCGAACTCGCTCGGAAAGTACATCTCGTAGAAGATTTCCTTGAAACGTTCCCACGTGATGACTCCCTCTCCCTCTCGGTTCTTGTTAGCCAGTCACCAAAAGCTAGCATCCGACTTCAACATGAAAGTTGCAAACGCTGTCTTCTGGTCTTTCCCTACCCTAGCCACGTCAAATACCTTCTCTATTTCCATAACCCATGTCTGAGCTTCGATAGGGTTAGTCGATCCTTTAAACTCAGGCGGTCCTACTGCCTTGAATTCCTTGAATGTTGTTCCCTGTACTTGCGGCTGATTCGCAAAAGCTCCGGTCAACAGGTTCACCAACTGCTGAACCGAGTTGGGGTTCGTCCCGTCGTTATTGTTGTTCAGTCGAACCCTCGGGGTTTTGACGTGTTACTCTTCTTCTAGGAGGCATTTTCTGTTAAGAAAATATTATTATTAGATCCTTTACTCAATTTTTAAATATTCAAGTTCATACTTAAATGTTTAAATGGCTCAGTTCACATAGAACACATAGCACGTCAAATAACTTCTTTTATTAATTACTCGTAGTAAAAAACATCAAAGAGATAGCATTTCTGCCATTTACATCATCCTTTCCTGAACTGGAAAAGTTACAGGATTACATTATTAACTCATCCCATTCTTATTTCAAATTATGGGATTTACATTACTTATTACAAAAAAATAATACATAACCAACTCTACTACTGCCACTATTGCTACTGCCTAGGCATATTAATACGTCGCACATCCTCTCTGCGTTCTTCTTCCATTACCCGAAATGTCGTTCTTCGGTCCACCACATACCACAGTAAACATTGGAACTGAGCTGGGTAGCAGAAAATATGGTCCTGAGCTCTCTCTATCGCTGTATGAAAAGCATATTTCGTTTCCCTCAGCTTGGCCCTCTTGGCTTCAGCTTCACCTTCGGCTCGATCGGCTCGTTGATTAGCCCTCAAGCTTGACTCTTTAGCTCTGGCACGCTTCCTCGACTCCTCCTAGATGTCTTGCTTCAGCTTTGCCAGTTCAAATCGAGCAGCATCTCTATCAACCTCCATATGTATAAGGTTTCGCTGTACATCTCCTAGGTCACTTGCCACTTTCCTCGATCGTCTCATCTCGCTGCTGAATGGTTTCCTCGAGATCTCCTACTCGTCCATGAAGCTCCACATTGCTATTGTAGACTTCCTCATACATCTCAGCACTAGTAGAGTGAGGTGGGAATTCCTCTTCGAGATCCTCTTCCTCCTCTTCAGACTCGTCCTCGTCCTCATCCTCTGGAATAGGTGTTAGCTCACGCTCCTGACCAGCTATGGCAATCACTGGAGATGGCTCTCTCCTAACCAGCTGCTCCCAGACAACATGTATGTCACGGGGCTCCTCATCTCTAGGCACCTGAGGTACATCCTCTCTAGCCTGACTAGATTCTCCAATGTTCGACATCCTGACAAAAGAATTTTAAAGTTCATTATTACGTGATAACGAGTCGTCACTCTTCGAATACTATAATGTAAACACATAGCACATAAGGTAGTTTATTATCTTTTACCTATCACTTCTATCTTTTCGATCTTACCTATAAGGTTACTACCTAAGGTTTTCCCCCACCTAAGGTTTCATAACCTATAGCTTTTATACCAACCTGTGACACCCCCAAATCCGGGTACTTCGTTTCCTCATGATTTGGTGTTCACATTCTAATATAATATACATCTACCCAATGAATAATGTAAAGTAACTACAACTTAAATTAAAATAAATAAATCTCCCATACAACAAGGGTTACAACCTTTGTAAAATAATCCAAGGTTACTCTAACCCTGTCATGAATATAATAAAGTACGAAAATAAAAATATAACATTCAAGTCTTATTACAATCAATCTCAATTAAATAAAACAAGTCTTCACTTGCTTTGCTTTCCCTTGCCCTTACTTGTAGACGGAGCATCAGCGTTGTCAACCATAACTGAAATTGTTATTTAATGCAAGTGTGAGCAAACCACAGCTCACTGGAGTTTAACAATAATAAAGACATGAAAGAGTATCTTTTTAAAAAAAATCTGAACAACTTAGCTTGCTTAAATAATAAAGAATTGAATAATAATTCTTTATTAACATTAAAATTCGAATATAGAATTTATCTGAGGGTCATAAGACCTTTGAACTCTTGTCCTAGGTTATAAATATTTCTATTTAAACCTTTAACAGTCAATAAGACTATGGACCTTAACTCGTACTTAGGAGGATCAGCCCTTTGTACCATGTATTGTGCACAAACATCTTAACGCTATGCGTAGTAACCTCCCCTGATAAATAGGGTTGTTCAACTCAGTAATTTGAATTCAAGTCCGCATCAAAGAAAGTTTGGTTTGGATAAGCTTATAATGGTAATTTAGAATTCACGTTCATCAACTAAGGATTAGTTGAATCGACTTTCAACAATTCATAAATAATAGAATTATGAACTAACATATGCTTTAGAATCAACTTAAAGCATTTAAAATAATAACTGGATCTTACTTGAACAATAAGTTAAGATCATTTCAATTAAATAAATAATTGTCCAATACAGAAATGGAAATGACATTCTCAACAATAAATATATGAATTCAAGAAATTGTATATAATTAACAAGTTTAAGGTTAGAAGACTTGCATAAGAATTTATACAAGATCAGGGTTTAGAAAACTTGCATAGAATTAACGAGTTTAGGGTTTAGAAAACTTGCCTTAAGCGCAAGCTACTTAACTCAACCACGAACTTAAACACTTCCTATACACATTCAATTATAATAATCTAAATTAGTTAACACATAACTAATTCACATAAGTGGTTAACCCTCATGGTTAACTCACTCTAATTAAATAAATAATAATAATCAACTATCACATAGTTAATTACATCGCACACATATTCACATAATTAAATTAATTATGTATTTAACTAAATTATAATTAAACAATTATAATTCAAACACTTAATCAAATTATAATTACTTAAATTATAATTACCTTTTAAATTATAAACAAATTATAATTTATAATCAATTAAACTACATCATGCATTTATAATTACACAATTTATAATTAATCATGTATTTATCAATTATAATCAATAATTAATTAAACTATAACATGCATTATAATTACACAATTTATAATTAATCATGTAATTATCAATTTATAATCCATAATTAAACATGCATTTATTAAATTATAATTACATAAATTATAATTTAAATTAATATCTAATTGATTAAAATAAATCAACTACTATTCATTATAATTTAACAAAACTATGCTTTAAATTAAACATTCACTCTTAATTATAATTAATCAAATTACAATTAAGTACCTCATTTTATAATTATATAATTATAATTTAATTAAGGTTTTCAAAACTTATTTTCTCTAATTATGAAATTATCAACTTCATGTTAACACATGTTATATCAGCTAGATATAGGCTCATTATCTTAGCAATAATGTAACTTAGGCATGAAGACAATCTGCACAATTGTTTAAAACACACTGCCACTGCACAGAACCCGGCGCAGCTAAATGCCTTGGCACTGGCGCAGCTGCGCAGGTGCTTAATCTAGGAAACTCAACCGGCGCAGTTGCGCTGCTTCTACCAGTGTTACCGGCGCAGCTGCGCCAGAACGCGACAGAAACAGTGCAGTTAGGCACCCTGCTTCACAGTTCATCCCCATATGCTAACAATCGGCAATGCACAGCAACACAAACAAAGTAAAGCTTACATATGCACTAATACACATGTTATATATACTACAAATCACAAAATTTATCTAAGTAATAAAAATCAAAGGTTTAAAGTACTCAATTTTTGACATTTTTATAAAACTCATATATTTTATAAAACCATTCACTCTAAATCAAATTCTTAAGCAATTCAACTTATAACACATGTATTATTTCTATGATTCAAGATAACATCACAAACAATTCCAAACAATATTAATCCATACAACTTTCATCAATTTACTCTAAAATTGGTTATAAAACCATAAAAACCCATAAAAACACAAGTTTTCAACTTAAAACATATTTTAACAACAATTTGTTTTTCTGAAAATCCTTGTTTATGGGATACCATTCAATCACAATTTACAAACAATTTCTACATATTTATACCAACATCACCATTACATGGAGAATATTTTTTTTACAGAGAACTCAACATGAGAAAAATAACTGTATAAAGTTTTAAAAAAACATAAAGTAGTGACTATACCTCTTTTTGCTTAGATGATTGAAGAAGAAGAAGATAACTTTTGTGTTCTAGCAATTCCTCTCCTTCCTTTCTTCTCTGAATTCTCTTTTTCCCTTCTCTGCTCTTCCTTCTTCTTTGTTCTTAAAAAAACTTAGCGTATAATAAACTAACATAGTTTTTCCCTAACGTAGTATATACATATATAACTGATGTATCAATAATATGCGTATTAACTATTACTTAATACTATAATTTAAATTAGCAGTTACAAAATTCAAAAGCCACAAAGCTATGTTTGGCAACATGTAGATTTTAAAACTAATTTTATTAAATTAACCATGGTTTAGGTAATTTTGGTTTAAGCTAGTGTAAGGGCCCTGTTTGGCAACAGTCTTTTAAAACAAAAGCAAGAGCCTTGTTTGGTATAAATCATTTTAAAAATTCTTTTCTTTTTATTTTAATAAATTATTTTAACACATACTTTAATGTCATATTTAATCAGTTAAATATTAATCATATAATTTAATCAATTAAAATCTAACATCAATTAATCACATAAAATTGTCATATAATTATAATTACTCGCTAATTATAATTCATGTAATACTTCATTACATATCTCATTTAATTTAATTATCTCAATTAAATTAGAACTATAATATAAAATTAATATACATTAATTAAATAAATATTACACATTCATTTAATTAATATATAGTACTTAATTAAATCACTCCATAAATCACATAATTTATTTATTTAACTCAATAAATAAATCACATAAAATATTTATTTTAACTCAATAAATATTTAATATTAAATATAAAATCTCAATCGTTACAGCTGCGCCGATCCTGAACCAGAAATTTATTTTTCTGCAACTTGCCTGATTCTGTTAAGTAATAATTGTTTAAAGTAGCTTAAACAAGCATGCTAGAAGGTTTAACATGCCTATATGAGTATATTAACATGACATGCACCCGCATTGCTATGATTGCATGCAAGATTAATGTAACGACATAGAGCGTTGAAGTAAACTTAAAGTTTTCTAAACGAGCTTCAACATATATGAACCATGACTACAATCTGACTTTGCGAGCATGCTTAGATGACTTAGAAATGCATATCGGACATGTTAACATATGTATGTTGATGGCATGAACATGTTAGGTCTTGTTAGTAAACTTCACTAATGAAAATATGAGCTTTGGTTGTGAATCTTGACATGTTATTGCGAGTTTCATATTCTGAAAATTTTGGACATATGTGATAGCACACTTGGACTCTCTCATGTATCATACATGTATATATACCATGACTACATATTATGAAACCAAGTTTAGCGTAAACGAAACATGTTTTTAAACTAATAATCGTGATAGTTACATGTATAAAGTTTGAATATTCATGAACATGTCCAGCATGAGTTATATGAACACTTTATATGTTTAAAGAACTAGCATGACAAACTTTGTGATGTTCATGACCTTGAGTGGGCTTAAATTGTTAGAATGTTGACTTAGAACTTATATCGTTTAAATTAAACGTGAAAAGGTTGAACGAGCATGAAAGTATCCTTTAATATGTATACGCGCTATGTAGGACCATATGTTAATACTTGAATCCGACTTCGACGGTTAATAGAGTATATTTGCTTTGTTATGGCCTTATGTGTTAGTAATGATATATGAGAATGATTAACTCAAAAGATGGACTACACTAGCTATATGTAAATAGATTAGTGGTAGACGGGCATGTGTATGTGGAGAATGGTAGTGAGTACGTATGGTTAAAGTATACTTATACATACATAGTTATTCTAATAATACGATAAGAAAGTGAGACGAAGGTTATAAGAACCAAGTTAGACAACAATGTAACCTTTATTATTATATTTAGAATGTGTGGATACATATAACTAATGAGTGTGATCTCTATGGTTAATATAATCGTGTAGGATTACACGAAGTGCAGATATTCTTAAGCAGTTAAGTCGTAGTTGTTAAACTATGAATCAGGCAAGTCTTTCAGTTCCTATTTGATATATGAATTCAATAACTGTTACTTGAATTATATTATGCTGTGATGATGTGAACTTCTATATGAACTGTATATGAGATATATATGAGATTGAAAGTTGATCTTTGATGATATGCTTGTTATGTGAGAAGTAACATGCACAGTAAATATAAATTATTTATAAATGCAGGAACTGAGTATGATGTTATATGCTATGTGATGCATGAAAACTGTTAGAATTGCTGAGCTATCGAGCTCACTCTTGCAAATAACCATTTTTGCAGGTTAAGGACTTACGATAAAGACTTCGTGCTTCTTGATTAATAAAGATAGATAATATCGCAATAAAGAATAATATTTAGATTATTACTTGAACCACGTTTAGGTTCTAGTAGTGTGCTTGATATATACTTACGATGTTTAATACTTGTTGCATTGTAAAGATGTATTAGTTAATACATAGAGGATATCGAGTTGAGTTGTAAACCTTTATACTGTAATTCGAATATAGTGAATAATATTATATAGTTGATTCAAGAATTGTAATTGATTCAAAGTTATGGAATCAATAAGAAGAATTTATTCAAAGGATATTAAAAAGTTTAAATTATTCCACATATCTTTATAACATCGAATATGATGTAAGACAGGGATGATAAATGACAAAGATTTGAAACTTATAAAAGTTTGGGATCAATATACAGATACTGGAAATGGAAAGAATTTATTTTTTAAATTGTAATAAGTAAAGTTATATTCATTAAGTTATGAATAAAAGATATAAATAGTTTGACGTTAGTAGTATCGTGGCGGACCGGATCCGAGGTTTGAAGGAACCCGAATTTGGGGGCGTCACACGTTGGTATCAGAGCTGTAGGTTATAAACTTTAGGTAAAAGTACCTTAGGCTATAACCTGAGAGAGAGAAAGATAAAGATTAAAATATATACGTGAAGATTCAAAGACGAATCTTGAAATATCTAGAGAATGGGAATTCAGGAGTTTCCTAACTCCTGTAATAAAAATGTTAAGATGATGTCTATAAGAGGTATATGACAAAGATAATGAACTCAGATGGAGTTTGGTTAATAATAGGGAAAGAACCCTAAGGTAAACCGATGATCACGACGTGATCAGTTTGAACTGTGAGATGATAAATAGTCTGTAACGACTAAGTGTGTATAGCTTGATGCTATAAGAGAATGTACAATAAAAAGTACGAGATGAACTCATGAGGAGTTGTATGTGGTGAAACCTAGAAAGTTCGTAACGAGGAAGTGATAGAGTAATATAGAGTTAAGTGTTGGACTTCTATTGAGGACTCATGTGATGGAATAGTTGTACAATCTTTTGTATGGGCAGAAGTTTTGTGCTTGCACTGAGTGCGTCACATTGATAATCGTTGGAATGTTAGTGTCGCGGTATCATTATACATATGGCGGAAAGGTGATTCCTTTCTCATGTTTATTTTGATAGATAGAAATTTCTAAGATGAATTTAGATAATACTAAGATTAGGTGCGAGTTCTTAAGACTCATGCCTATGACGAGTTCATGACTCATAATCGTATGATGGGACCCCTCAGCGAATGGACGACTTTGGTCTGACTAGGATAAATTCCTACACCCATATGATTGTGGTAAGTTCCTGAACTTCCACGGTGTGGTAAATTGGTGAACTGTACTGAGAATAGATATATTATATAAGAGTTTTGGAATAGTGAGCATTGATGGTGGTAAGAGATTGAAGTGATGGAAAAATTAGATTTTCCTAAATCCTCTAGCTATGCTAGATTTTCAATATTTATTGACTTCGTGCTAGTGTTTGCACTTCTGTTTTCTTGAGAAAAACATTGGGTCAAGTGACTGAACCAATGAGTTTTAAAAACAACACCGTTATTCGTATGTCTAAGCTACTTGTTTCGGCTAAGACAAGAATAATTTGAAAATCATTCAAAATATATTTTGACCATATACATCATTTGATATGGTGTATGATGGTAAACGATGGAGTCATCAATGTAATCGAACCTAGTGTCGGAAGTGATCGTAAGATCGTCAGCCCACTATGGTATGATATATTATGGCAAAGTCACATAATGACGGAATCTTCAATGTACTATTAAGTGGGTGCAGCATTTTGACGTCATAAAATGATTTTTGGTTTTCTTTTGAATTATGAAAAGTTGAATAAATTATTTTGATTGATGTCCGAATTGTTGATAAGAGTCTAAGCTATTTGATTCGGCTAGACGACTATTGAAAAGTGATTGTAGAATTCAAGCATTCTTGTATTTTTGTGCCAAACCAGATTGCTCTGGTGCGGATTTAGATGTTGAAAAGCTAAGTTGAACAACCCTATAACGGGAATATATTTTCAAAAACAGTGATCCGAACATGACTCATATAGTCATTACAACACGCTATGTTGCGGCCCAACATAGCGTGTTGTAAGTAAGTAGTCAACATGCTATGTTGTTTCTGAAGGATGAATGTAGTAAGTAGAATGTTCCTTAGAAAGGAGATAGTGGCATAATGCAATGGAGAAGGTTATAATAATAAAAACTTCTAAAAAGAGAATGAATAAATTTGTTCAAGAGAATATGTAATAATCGAAATAGCACCGAGTAGAGAAAGTTTCGGTGATTCCGAGGACGGAATCCTTATAAGGGGAGAAGATGTATGAACCTGAATTTTCAGAAATTATTAAATAAGGATTTAATAAATAAAATTCTTAAAGTGTGAGATGGGTTCGAATGAGAACATCTATGTGATATAACTTATGTTACATAGAGTTATATGAACTATGTAATATGTGATTAATAAACATATATTGTTATTTATCGTAGAGACAATTTGGTTGAGATAAGAAAGTGGATAAGATTTCCTATCGATATTAAATAATTTATAGAATTATTTTATCATAGTAAGTTGGTGACATTAAATATCTTTAATGTATAATCACCATTTTCTTGTGTATGTATACTAATAACTAGTATAGGTTATTAATAGTACTTAAGCTATCCGTGAATGGGTTGGGATAGTGAAGCATGAGTTAGTTAAGGGAATTAGCTAATAAGAATAAATATTGGTTAATTCATAGTTAAGAGTTATATTATGGAATAGTATAATGTGAATGTTAAACCTTAATTAACTATGACAATATAGTACAGGGTTTAATTTACTTAAATAAAGGAGTGAATTAATATGTGTGTTGAATATGTGATACTTTATATATATTACTTAGAATGGTAATATGTGAGAAAATCTAATGTACGAATAACGTTAATAAATATATATACGTTATTAAAGGGAGAGAGAAATCATTATATTTTAAATGAATATTTAATATTTGAAGAAATTGTTTTGGAAAAAATTTACAGAAAGGAATGAGAAATAGTTATTATATATTTCTAATAAAGGATATTAAAATAATTTCTAATATTGAATTATTTTAATAAAAGGAGGAAATATTATTTCTGAATAATATTATTACCTTATATGTTTTGTATGGGATAATATGTATAATTAATTAATATGGTAAATATATTAAAACATATTTACTATATGTAAATAAATTGATGGAAATAATTTATTATAATAGAAAATAAACTTATTATCTATTTTCTATATATAATATATGTACATGTGCCGTGCATATAATTATTTTTAATAGATATTATTTTGCGAATAATATCTTAAGACAATAAGTAAATTATTTTCTAATAATGAATGCCTTTAATTTGAGAAAACATAATATTTTATGTCATGTTATGGTGGAATACGTAGTTGTTATAATAGTAATGTATTTCCAAGGGAGTTAATTTATAAAAAAAAAACTGAGTTATTTTAATGTATTAAATAACTTAAGTTATTATTTTACCATAGACTATATAAATAATTAATAGAGTAAATATTAATTATTATATGCGTAAAGGTTATACATATTATGAAGTGTATAAATAATTGAGGTAGCTTAGCATTTCAATGCTTGAGTCACACCAACGTTATATTGAAAGAATGTTTGAGAATGAGAAGTGATAATGAGCATAAGATTAAGCTTGTGAGAAATGTCTTGTGTGGCACGATAATCGATTCGGTGAGGAATTAATTAATTCAAGGATGAATGAATTATTAATTAAACAATTAATCTATATTGATTGTTAATGGTGTGTTGAATTATTATTGCGAAGCGATTGCATGATAATAAGTATATTGTTTATAAATATAATAACAATTGTACTTATTAAATTATTGAAGAATGTGGTTATTTCTCGCCTAATAATATTGATAAGGGTAAATTAATGAAGGAATTCCTACGTGAACGATTAATCAAATATTAATGGTTATTGCTATTATGAGAAATAGAATATTAATGAGAATTAAATGATGATGTGTTGATTATTATTATTACAAATAATAGAATAATAATAAGCAACTTGTTTATAAATATAATAAGATTTATATTTGTTTAAAGTGATAATTAATCATATAAATGTTAATTAATCGATAACGTGATAAGTTATTATTGTTGAGCATAATAAAACATAATCGTGTAATTATTTATAAATATAATGCGGTTATATTTATTTAATTGTTTATGGAAGCATGCAATAATTCAACCTTTAATATATGGTAGTTATCTTTATTAAGTATAATGCAATGTGACGCATTAATATAGCTATATATTATATATAGACTATATAGTAAGGTTAATTGTAGGTTACATAATAATTTTTCTGTGACTACATGTGTGTGGGTGAACCTTATTTAGTACTATGTGGATATTTTAAGGAGTAAGCAATTGTTAATTTATCAGTACTTCAATAAGTTATTATAGTTGAAATAATAGCCGTTATGATAATTAATAACCGTTATGATAATACCCAATTAAATTATAGTGGTATTAAGGAAAATGTACATTAAATTATATGTTGGTATATACGTACCTATTTGCTACATTGTATTTAGAAGTGGCATTGTGACTCAAGTATATACTATATGTATATATATATATATGTATGTATAACATAAGCATTGTATTCGCAAGATGCTGAGTTATTTCTTGTCCCACATTATGTGCCCATCTCATTTCTCTTCACGTGTATACCCACATGGCTAGCTACCCTATACTCTTCCCTCATTTTTATCAAAGTGTAGCTAATGATTTTGAAGGGAGTGGATTTCATGACGGTGGTGATGAAGAAAGTGGGTGCTATAGTTTTTCTCCCACCAACTCTTCTCAATCCTTTGTGTTCTTCTTCTCCCCATTGGTGTAATTTGGAGAGAAATCACATTGTCTGGGTAAAACTTTGTCTATATATAAAGCTCTCCTCTTATTAATTTCCAATTGCTGAGACTTCAAAGTGAAGTAAATTGAGTAAGTATATTGAGAGAGATTTTCTATTGAGTTGAAGAAAGCAATATAGCAGTGTAGTAGAAACCATTTAGCAAGCTTTACGAAACTGAGATAGTAGAGGTATAACATCCCCTTTTCTTGATTCTTAATTTTTTTGAAAATTTACAAGTTCTTGATTCTGTAAATTAAGTATGTATTGATGGATATTAGAATTGGAATATGATTGTCAAATGTTATTTAAGTTGATAGGCATGATAGAAATGTGTTGTGGCTAGTATTGGATTAAATTTTGTATGAAATTTGTGAGTTGGCTTAAGTTTCTGCCAAAGCAGGACATCTTCATCTCTGGCCGGCCACCTGCACAGCTGCGCTAGTATTGCACTGGCCAGCGGCGCAGCTGCGCCGGGCCTGAACCAGAAATTTATTTTTCTGCAACCTGCTTGATTCTGTTAAGTAATAATTGTTTAAAGTAGCTTAAACAAGCATGCTAGAAGGTTTAACATGCTTATATCAGTATATTAACATGGCATGCACCCGCGTTGCTATGATTGCATGCAAGATTAATAAAACAACATAGAGCGTTGAAGTAAACTTAAAGTTTCCTAAACGAACTTTAACATATATGAACCATGACTACAATCTGACTTTGCGAGCATGTTTAGATGACTTAGAAATGCATATCGGACATGTTAACATATGTATGTAGATGGCATGAACATGTTAGGTCTTGTTAGTAAACTTCACTAATGAAAATATGAGCTTTGGTTGTGAATCTTGACATGTTATTGCGAGTTTCGTATTCTGAAAATTTTGGACATATGTGATAGCATAGTTGGACTCTCTCATGTATCATACATGTATATATACCATGACTACATATCATGAAACCAAGTTTAGCATAAACGAAGCATGTTTTCAAACTAATAATCGTGATAGTTACATGTATGAAGTATGAATATTCATGAACATGCCCAGTATAAGTTATATGAACACTTTATGTGTTTAAAGAACTAGCATGATAAACTTTGTGATGTTCATAACCTTGAGTGGCCTTAAATTGTTGGAATGTTGACTTAGAACCTATATCGTGTAAATTGAACGTGAAAAGGTTGAACGAGCATGAAAGTATCCTTTAATATATATACTTGCTATGTAGGACCATATGTTAATACTTGAATCTGACTTCGACGGTTAATAGAGTATATTTGGTTTGTTATGGCCTTATGTGTTAGTAATGATATATGAGAATGATTAACTCAAAAGATGGACTACACTAGCTATATGTAAATAGATTAGTGGTAGACGGGCATGTGTATGTGGAGAATGGTAGTAAGTACGTATGGTTAAAGTATACTTATACGTACATAGTTATTCTAAGAATACGATAAGAAAGTGAGACGAAGGTTTAGACAACAATGTAACCTTTATTATTACATTGAGAATGTTTGGATACATATAACTAATGAGTGTGATCTCTATGGTTAATATAACTGTGTAGGATTACACATAGTGCAGATATTCTTAAGCAGTTAAGTCGTAGTTGTTAAACTACGAATCAGGCAAGTCTTTCAGTTCCTATTTGATATATGAATTCAATAACTGTTACTTGAATTATATTATACTGTGATGATGTGAACTTATATGTGAACTGTATATGAGATATATATGAGATTGAAAGTTGATCTTTGATGATATGCTTGTTATGTGAGAAGTAACATGCACAGTAAATATAAATTATTTATAAATGCATGAACTGAGTATGATGTTATATGCTATGTAATGCATGAAAACTGTTAGAATTGCTGAGCTGTCGAGCTCACTCTTGCAAATATCCATTTTTACAGGTTATGGACTTACGATAAAGACTTCGTGCTTCTTGATTGATAAAGATAGATAGTATCGCAATGAAGAATACTGTTTAGATTATTACTTAAACCACGTTTAGGTTCTAGGAGTGTGCTTGATATATACTTACGATGTTTAATACTTGTTGCATTGTAAAGATGTATTAGTTAATACATAGAGGATATCGAGTTAAGTTGTAAACTTTTATACGGTAATTTGAATATTGTGAATCATATTATATAGTTGATTCAAGAATTATAATTGATTCAAAGTTATGGAATCAATAAGAAGAATTTATTCAAAGGATATTGAAAAGTTTAAATTATTCTGCATATTTTTATAACATCGAATATGATGTAAGACAGGGATGATAAATGACCAAGATTTGAAACTTATAAAAGTTTGGGGTCATTGTACAGATCCTGGAAATGGAAAGAATTTATTTTCTAAATTGTAATAAGTAAAGTTATATTCATTAAGTTATGAATAAAAGATATAAATAGTTTGACGTTAGTTGTATCGTGGCAGACCGGATCCGAGGTTTGAAGGAACCCGAATTTGGGGGCGTCACAGAGAGAACTCTTTGATTGTAAACTTGGGCAGAATTCTTCTTCCATCTGAATCTGCTCAATAGTCATAGGGGATGTAATAATTTTTAGCATGTATGTATATCTTGAAGTGAGACTTATCCCTGATTAGCAGAGTTGCAAACTTCTTCACTCTTGGAAAGTTTTGTGCACCAATTCTAGGTTGGGGAGGTGAGAGAAGCATCATGAGAGATGACTACTGTCTCCAGTGAGAGGTGCCTTTGCCCATGGCATGTGAGGATGAAACCATCTTATAGCATGATCCTTGACTTCAGTATCATAAAGCAAGGTTGAGTAATCTAGCTTTATAGTATCTTGATGGTTGAGTAGATGTGCTGCAGTCATTTTCACCACTTGCAACCTTCCATTCCCATGACTAATCCATTTCTTTGGAAGTTCATCTAGCGGTTCTTCATCAATTTCTACCACTATCCTTCTCTTGCATTAAACAGGACAAGAGATATAAAGATCTTCTGGTTCGTCATCCTCAGGACTGTAGTCTCCTTCAATTTCTTCATGATCTGAGCTGGAGTCAAATGGATGTAGACTTCCTTCAACTGACTCATCAGTTTGTTCATGCATCTGATCATTATATTTATCATTATCATCAGAGCTTGCTTTTTCCGACCCACTAGCCTCTTCTAGCTCTGCTATCTTCAGCCTTTTGCTACTGTTCTTGGTAGACACTTTCATTTTTCTTTCTTGAGTATCTTCTTTTGCTGATACAGCTTTACAATCACTAAGCTCAATGACAGCTGTAGATGATTCTCTTTTTTTTCCTAGAAAAGCTTGAACACGCAGTCTATTGCTCTTTCTTCGTTTTGGGGATTCAGCTATAGGAGATTCAGATCTCTTTTCATCTTCAGTCTTTGAAGTCTCTGACTCATCAGACAGACTTCCTTGAGATTCAACAGCAGGAGATTCAATAACTGTTACTTGAATTATATTATACTGTGATGATGTTCTTCAACCTTATCTTCAGTATAATGCTCAAAAATCTTCCATGGAAAACCTTAGTGAGTGGTTTCCCTGTTAACATCTTCTTCTCTGCCTTTTCCAACCATTTGGACAGTTGGTCAATCAGGATAACTCCAAAATTTATCTGCTTCTTCAGAACTATTGCAGACATGATTTTCAGCTGTTGATCAATCACAGTATCATGTGCAGTGTCATTGCATAGAATACATTTGCCTACAATCTCTGCAAGGAACTCAAACTCTTCAGGAAACTCCTTCTTCTTTATGTCCTTCATGTAATACCCGAGAATTTCCATATATTATTAAATAAATATATTAATGGAAATGAGAATTTATTTGAATATAAATGATTTTGTGTTATGAGATGAATTAATTCAATTATGTATAATTGAATAATTATAATAATTGAGAAATTGGTGGAGTTTGTGATAAACTCGTTGATTGCCTTGTGTGGCACAGTGGCGTAATATAAGAATGATTATATTAATTTAAGCGAACAATTAATCTATATTAATTGTTAATCGAAGAATATTAATTAACTGTTATAAAATACTAATGAGGATTGATTAATAATATGTGATTATTATTATTGCAAGAAACATAATAATAATGAGCAACGTGTTTATAAATATAATAAGATTTATATCAAAGTGATAGTTAATCATATAAAGGTTAATTAAATTGTTATGGAGGTTAACAATTATATTGATTGATGTAGGATATGTGTATATTATTAATTAATATTCAATTTATAAGATGAGAAATTATATGTGCAAGCATGCGAATTAAATGTATAGTAACTATATGTTATGATATGTGTAGGTGACAAATGATGTGTGGATATACATTAAAATAATGTATCATGGATCTATTATAAATAATTGTTGAGTAATACAAATATATGATATAATGTAATGTGGTAGTATCCGATTGTATTATATCGGTAAGATAAAATGTACATAGATTATATGTATTCAAATTGCATTTATTACATTATGGGGAGAACATTGTAATTATAACCTAAGAGTACATATAATATATAACATAAGTGTAGCATATAGTCCATTTGTAAGAATGCTGAGATTTGCTTGGCTTGTCCCAATATAATAGTCACTCTCTTTTCCCTCATTCACGTGCACAGCCATTATGGCCTAAGCCTATTGCTTCTCCTTAAACTCAGTAAATTTCCATAGCCTTGTAGCAATGATGAGCAAGGGAGTGGTTTTAATGATGGATTCTAACAACTAAATACCTACCATTCTATAACCTTCATGCAATTTGTCAATCCGTTAGTTTGATTTGGGAGTTAGAAGCTTGGACTGTGTATTCATTCTTCTATATAAAGGAACTCCCTGCACCTTCATTTCATTGCTGAAATATTTCTAAGAGAAGAGAGTATACTGTGATTGTCTATTTAGTTCAGAAGGAATTTCTATAGTAGCATCAGCAAGCTTACTCCATAACAGAGGTATAAATCCCCTTCGTGTCTTCATTTTCATTTTCTGTCAAAAGAACTCCTTTGTTGTTCTCTGAGTTTTGTTGAAATTCTTGATTATGCCAAATTGGTTCATGATTGGGTTGTAGAACCCTTATATTGTTGTTATATGAACATACACACATGATGGAACCACTGAATAGTCTTTCATTTCCATTGATCCTCTTCAATTTCTGTAAATACATGAAATTCGTAAATTAGTTAGAGTTCATGAAATTGGGAATTGATAATTGCTATTGGCTGTTATATAAGCATATATGTATGTGTTAGTAAGTTAAACAAGTCTAATATATGGGTATGGTATGTTGAAATCGATGAAATGGGAGGTTTTGGGTCGTTTTTCGCTGCCGTCTGAACCGGAAAACTGCCTCGGCGTCGCAGCGCCGCAGCCCGCGCCGCAGCGCCACACGCGCCGCAGCCCGCGCCGCAGCGCCACTCGCGCCGCAGCGCCAGTAGTGCCGCGCCGCAGCGCCAGCCTCTGTGTTCAGTTTTCTGCATTCTGCAACAAAACTGTTATGTACCAATTGTTTGATTTTTGTTTAAACAAGCACGGGAGCATGATTAATACATATATATAGACCTAATGAGGCAATGTAAGCATGTTTTAGTATATTAGCATGCATGGTTAACCAAACGACACATAGTTTGGAAACGAATTTAAAGTTTCATAAACGACGTTAACATATATAAAGCATGTTTACATACTGACCTTGCAAGCACGTTAGTACCACCTAGAGACACATGAAGTGCATGTTAGCTTATCTATATTGGTTCCGTAATAAAATATGAACATGTGAACCTAACTAGTGCTCATTCCTAACAAGAATAGAAGTTTGAAGGTGGATATGATCATGTAAATGCTATATAGTCATTTTGATGATATGAGCATGTTTAGATAACTTTGAAATATATGAATGAAGCCTTAACTTACATATGTAGGTTTCATAAGGAAGCATGAACATGATAGACCTTATTGATGAACTATACTAACAAAGTATAAGCTTTGAACGTGAACGTTGGTATGTTATGACGAGAATTAGAATTTGACATTTATGGACACATGTGATAGTACTCTTAGACTCATTCATGTGTAATGCATGTATATATACCATGATTAGTTGTCGTGATTAAAGTTTAGCATGAACAAAGCATGTTTTCAAGATAATAACGATGCTAGCTACATATATGCAATACGAGTACTCATGAGCATGACTAATACAAAGTTATATGAATATCTTATGTGTTTAAAAGCAATCATGTTAGACCATATGAGTTCGTGTCCTTGAATGGCTTTAAGTATTAACTTAAGAACCTATACCATGTACGATTGGATTTGGAAAAGTTATACAAGCATGAAAGTATCCTTTAAATATGAATACATGCTACGCGATATTATATGATGTTACTTGAACCCGATTTTGACGGTTAACTTAAGGAGATGCCGTAACTTGCTAAAGTGAAATATATTTAGTATTGATTGTGGTCTTATGTGATATTAATAATATGCAAGCATGTTTGCTAATTGTTGAGATCTTATATAATATGAGAATCCGTTTAAACTCTAAAGAAGGAACGTTAAGGATAGAAATTATACTCTATATAACTGTGTAGCTAGGTAAAACTTAGCTTATGTGTTGATCGTATATTCACAGAGAAAATGAGAAGTTAAATTATATGACTAATGAATATCATATATATACGTAACTGTATTACGATAGGAATTCAAAAGTGTTGATTGCTTTTCGTGGATAAACTACGCTAAAGGCAAGTTCTCTTACTTACACTCTTTTAAAGTGCAAGTATCCTAACCGACACATTTACTTTATGCAAGGAAATCTATGATTGTGAAAGTTTCCTAACTTATACTCTTTTACTATGCAAGTATCCTATCTTGTTTATTGCGAACTAGTTTCCTATTTAATCGGTTGAATCGAATTAGCATACTTGAACTCTTATTTCATTAAAGCTATTATTCATGTTGAACTTAGTATTGTTCTTGAATATTGTGAAAGTGTCTATGCCATTTGATTCGGCTGGACTTATGTTATTGAAAAGCAACCCAAACTAATTGATTGGTGCGGGATCTTGTATTTGACTGAGAAGAACAACCTTCTTTGAAGGGAATATATAATTGTCGGAGAACCGACGTGCACACTTGAGTATGGTTTATTGTTATGCATAACAAGGGTACTTTAGGCTGATCACCTGTTGTACCTGTTTTTGTTGGATTTTCAGTTTATTACTGTCAATTCTAGTAGAAGTTCATAGTCCGTAGTGACTTCTCAGTATTCAATTATTTGAAATCTTGAATTGACTTATTATTGAATCATATTGATATTATCCTGTCCTTAGCGACTGATATTGAGAACTATTGATATTCTTGTTATTCTTGAACTATCAAATCTTGTTATACCCTTTCGAGAATTGAGAATCTTATTACTCACCCTTATTGTATATTACTTGCTGGGCAATTTGTGCTCATTCTTGCTTTCCCTAAAACATTTCAGTTAAGGCAGAGCATGGTGAACCTTCGGGCGTTGATAAGGGCAAGGGCAAAGCTACCAACTAGCTTATGTCTGTTATGTTTTAAATATATTAATATTGTATGAAGATGATGTAGTAAGACTGGATTTGATTATGTTTAAGCTTAAGTTAGATTATGTAATAAGTCGTTAACTGATATTATTATGTAATCTATTAAGTACTGTAGGTTGCGAGACTTGGGGGAATAATTATAATAAATCATTGTAAATTATTCTAGAATAGATTTTCCGCTGTGATCGTGTGATATTTAATTATTATTATTGTGATGTATTACCATGAGCACGTGATGAACCGAATTCGAGAGACCAAGTGGCGGTCCTGGAATTTGGGGGCGTCACAGGTTGGTATCAAAGCCGTAGTTATAAACCTTAGGAACGAGTGTCCTTAGACTATAACTTAGGTGAACTTAGAAGTTAGGAAGGAGATAAAACTCATGTAGAGTTTTCCTTGAGAGACTTAGTCTGTTATGAAATGTAACTTCATTCTATACAATGAACTTATATTTTATTTAACATTCTAATGGAGATGCTATTTCGTGTCTTGTGTTTGTGATTATAGGATGACAGACACAGGTGTACCTAGTAGAGTGGCCGAGGAGGAGCCCAGGGATATACATGTAGTGTACGAGGCACCTCTAGAAGGCTACACCAATGCAGGCTGTTGCACCGATCGAGTCCGACGACGAGGACGAGATTGAGATAGAGACTGATCCAGAGGAGGAGCTGATGGAGGATGAGCCAGTAGAGGACTCTGATGAGGCTACTATAGAGGAGCAGATGCTAGGAGAGTATGAGGAGCGGATCCTAGAGTTAGACTGTAGAGTTCAGGAGCTGGAGGCAGAGGCCCACGAGAGAGAGTCTGAGTTCCAGAAGCTGAGGGACGAGGACCACCAAAGGAAGCTGGCTATGCAAGAGTTAGAGGTGGAGATTGCCTACCGTAGGGAGGCAGGGATCCAGATGGGGACTCTGTTTCACAGGTCAGTGGCTAGGAATGCAGATTTGGCAGAGAAGCTAGAAGAGGTTGAGTAGAGGGAGCTGAGTGAGAAGACTGAGAAAGAGGCACTCCGTACTCAGCTAGAGTTGGAGGTGATGGATAGGTTACACTTCCAGGAAAAGTGGGAAGCGTCCAATGAGAGAGCTGACGACCTTGAGGATGAGGTCAGGTGCAAAAAGAGAAAGATGAACAAGATGGGGTATGTGTTCCGTTCAGCTTTTGAAAGGGTGATTGATGGTGTGTACCACTACCCGGCAGAACAGGGACAGACTCTACATACCTTGAGCCGAGAGCTGTTTGCGTATATAGCACAGTTGGAGTACAAGAGCGCAGTGGAACGCGGGATGATGGGATGAGATTTCCTTAGTCAGTCTAGTGGTAGTACTAGTTGTGTCTTTATGTATTGTATATACTATGTTGTAATTCCGATCTTTTGTGTAAGATGTGGGATGATGATGTAAACCCCGAGTTAGCTTTTGTTAGAGGGGTAGTATGGTAGTAGGTTGGTATATTCCCCGTCTTTTGTGATATTAGGGGATATATGTGATGACATTTATAGCAGTATGCTAGGAAATCATGTAATGAAAATGAAATGGCATATGAATATAAATGGAGTTGATTTTAGAAACGTGTTATAAATTTATTCTTTTAGTATTAAAAGAAATACTTAAGTAATATACTTGAATAATAATAAAATAAAAAATTGTGATGCAGATAATGCCGCCCAGACGTAGATTGACTGCACCCGAAGAATCCGTTAACAATGAGAGAGAACAAGTAGACCCGATCCAGAAACTGGTAGACTTGTTAGGAGAAGCCTTAAGGGGAAGGAACAATGAACCCGTTCGCCCGAACCCTCAAACTGTGCCAGTAACAACCTTTAAAGACTTTAAGAGTGTAGGACCCCCGGAGTTCGAGGGAACTACCAACCCAATCGTCGCACAAACGTGGATCAAAGAGATCGAAAAAGCTTTCACTATAGCTAGCGTAGGCGAAGATCAGAAGACGGTGTTTGCCACGTACATGATGAGGGGAGAAGCGAACTACTGGTGGGAGGCTAATCAACAAAGAGCTGGAGAAGGGATAATAGCTTGGGATAAGTTTAAGACACTGCTCTTCGAGAATTACTTTTCGAAAAGTATGAAGAATAGGATGGAGGTGAAATTCCAAGAGTTAAAACAAGGTGAAATGACGGTGGCGCAATACGCGGCTAGGTTTAACGAACTAGCGCGATTTGCGGAGCACCAAGTTGGTGATGAAGAGAGGAAGGCTAGACGCTTTGAACAAGGGTTGAAGCCATGGCTGTTCAATAAGGTATCAGTTCTTCAAATTGATTCCTTTGCAGCATTACTGGAGAAGGCAATCATTGCGGAAGGTGGCAGTGAGGCCTTAAGTCTGTATAACAAAGAAAAGAAAGGAAAGAATACTGGAGAATCGTACGGGAGGAAGCAGTAGCGGAGGAAGCAACTTGGGAAAGAGAAAGTGGGAGAATAACAACAACAACAAAAACAACAATAATCAATCAGGGAATTTTCGTGGAGGTTTCAAGAAGAGGGCCGAAGGATGCCCGAAGTGTGGGAAGAATCACCAGGGCGAGTGCTGGAAGGGACGTGGCACTTGCTACAACTGCGGACAGGAAGGGCACATCTCGCCCAACTGTCCGAAACCGAAAAAGATACAAGGATGCTTTGCTTGTGGCTCGACGGAGCACCGAATTAAGGACTGCCCAAAGAAGGGAAGTGGCGGGGGTAGTAATCAGCAAGGAGGCAACAAGCTGATGATCGGTGGACCGGCACAATCCAACCGCCCAACCGCCAGAACCTTTAACATGACCGTCCAAGACGCAGTGGCTGCGAAGGATGTGGTGTCAGGTATAATCCCAATCAATGATATAAATGCTTATGTATTATTTGATTCGGGTGCCACCTGTTCTTTTGTATCTGAAGAATTTGCTAGTAGACTTAGTACACCTCGAGAACTATTAGAATATCCTTTGATCATAGAAGTTGCTAATAAGGAAGTGATCCCTGTAGAATATGTTTATCAAAATTGTCTCGCAAATATTAGTAAACATGAACTGAGCGTAGACTTGATTCCTATTAGACTGGGAGAATTTGACGTAATACTGGGAATGGATTGGTTGTATAACCATGCTGCGATAATTGACTATCAGAACAAATATGTGAACCTTCAGACTCCGAGTAAGTCTAAGGTAGTGTTTTATGGTAGCTCATCGCTTAAGCAATCGTGTTGCGTTACGATGATGCAGGCCAAGAAATTGTTAAGGAAAGGATGTGGAGGATATTTAGCTTACATCGTTGATACTCGGAAGAAGGGAGTAGAAATTAAGGATATATCCGTAATGAATTTCAAGACGTGTTTCCGGATGATCTGCCTGGTCTTCCGCCAGACAGAGAAATCGAATTCGTAATAGACTTAGCACCGGGAACGGCACCGATTTCAAAAGCTCCATATCGTATGGCGCCAGTAGAAATGAAGGAATTGATGATACAATTGCAAGAGTTGTTGGATAAGGGTTACATTCGACCGAGTGTTTCTCCTTGGGGAGCACCAGTGCTATTCGTTAAGAAGAAGGACGGATCGATGAGACTCTGTATCGATTATCGAGAATTGAACAGAGTAACGATCAAGAACCGATATCCGCTACCGAGGATAGACGACTTGTTTGATCAACTGAAGGGAGCAAAGTGTTTCTCGAAGATCGACCTACGAACAGGATATCATCAACTGAAAGTGAGGGATGAAGACATACCAAAGACTGCGTTTCGAACCCGTTATGGACACTACGAGTTTTTGGTAATGTCATTTGGATTGACTAATGCTCCGGCAGCATTTATGGACTTGATGAACCGAGTTTTCAAGCCATACTTGGATAAATTTGTAGTGGTCTTTATCGACGACATTTTGATCTACTCGAAGACAGAGGAAGAACACGCCAAACATCTAAAGATTATTTTGGAGGCACTAAGGAAGGAGAAGATGTATGCAAAATTTTCTAAGTGCGAATTTTGGATGGAGAAGGTTCAATTCTTAGGCCACGTGGTGGATAAGAATGGAATCTCTGTAGACCCTGCGAAGGTTGAAGCAGTAAGTAATTGGGAACAACCGAGAACACCGACGGAGGTAAGAAGTTTTTTAGGGTTAGCTGGGTACTATCGAAGATTCATTCAAGATTTTTCTAAGATAGCAACCCCGCTGACCAATTTGACTAGAAAGACGGTGAAATTTGTATGGACCGACAAATGTGAAGAGAGTTTTCAGGAGTTGAAGAAGAGATTGAGCGAAGCACCTATATTATCATTACCAGATAATGCGGGAAATTTTGTGGTGTATAGTGATGCATCGCACAAGGGACTTGGCTGTGTGCTTATGCAGCACGGCAAGGTCATTGCATATGCATCACGATAATTAAAGGATTACGAAAAACGATACCCTACTCACGACTTAGAGTTAGCGGCAGTAGTTTTTGCGTTAAAGATATGGAGACATTATCTATACGGAGAAAAATGTGAGATATACACGGACCACAAAAGTCTGAAATATATCTTCACACAGAAAGAGTTAAACATGCGGCAGAGAAGGTGGTTAGAATTAATCAAAGACTATGACTGCGATATTCTTTATCACCCGGGAAAGGCAAATGTGGTTGCCGACGCTCTGAGCAGGAAAGGAAGGGAGAAGTTGTTTAATTTAACAACTCAGGAAGAGTTGATAAGAGAGATGGAGAAATTGGAGATAGAAGTAAAAGGACCAGAAAAGTCTGGTGAGAAGTTAATTGTAATGGAAGCTTGTCCGACGTTGTTAAATAGAGTAAAGGAAGCTCAGGAAAAGGATGAAGAGTGTGAGAAAATCCGAAAGATGATCACAGAAAGTGAGGAAGAAAAATTTTGAATGGATAAAGACGGTATTTTGAGATTTGAAGGGAGAGTGTGGGTACCAGCGGTAACCGAGTTGAGGGAAGAGATTTTGCACGAGGCACACAATACGACATATTCCGTTCATCTGGGAGGCACAAAGATGTACCGAGATCTAAGGCAACATTTTTGGTGGCCTAATTTGAAACGGGAAGTCGCAGAGTGCGTCAGTAAATGCTTGACTTGCCAACGCGTTAAAGCAGAGCATCAGCGGCCAAGTGGTTTACTACAACCGGTAGAAATACCAGAGTGGAAATGGGAGCATATTACCATGGACTTCGTGGTAGGACTTCCAGTTACACAGAAAGGTTATGATGCTATTTGGGTTATTGTGGATCGACTTACCAAGACTGCACATTTTCTACCAATCAAGATCCGCTACAGTTTGAACCAATTAGCAAGCCTATATGTAAAAGAAATTATTTCACGACATGGAGTGCCGGTGTCAATTGTCTCTTATCGAGATCCGCGCTTCACGTCCAATTTTTGGAAGAGTTTGCAGGAAAGAATGGGAACGCAGTTGAGGTTGAGTACAACTTATCATCCTCAAACAGACGGACAAAGTGAGCGAACAATACAAATGCTAGAAGACATGCTTAGGACTTGCGTGATGGATTTTAAGGGAAATTGGGACGACCACCTACCCTTAGTAGAATTCGCATATAATAATAGCTACCATGCGAGTATTGGCATGCCACCGTACGAAGCTCTTTACGGGAGAAAGTGCAGAACGCCGTTATGTTGGGACGAAGTCGGAGAACGACGAATACTCGGACCAGAGTTAGTTCAACAAACCGCAGACGCGGTGACAGTGATAAGAGCCAGACTTGTAGCATCTCAAGATCGCCAGAAGAAATACGCAGATTTGCATCGGCAGGACCGAGACTTCAAAGTCGGCAGTTTCGTATTCTTGAAGGTATCTCCATGGAAGGGAAAAATCCGTTTCGGCAAGAAAGGAAAATTGAGTCCAAGATTCATAGGACCGTTCGAGATACTGAAGCGAGTGGGCGAAGTGGCATACAAAGTTGCGTTACCACCCGAGTTGGAGCATATCCACAACGTGTTCCACATTTTCGTGTTGCGACCGTACAAGGCCGACTACAAGCACGTGATTTCTTACGAGCCCATTCAAGTGGAGAAAAACTTGGCATATGAAGAAATTCCTGTCCAAATATTAGATAGGAAAGAACAAACTTTGAGAAATAAAGTTATTTCATCTGTAAAAGTACTTTGGCGTAACCACGATGTCGAGGAGGCAACGTGGGAGTTAGAAGATAGGATGATGAGGGACTATCCCCATCTATTTGTGTAACCTTGTAGCAATTCCGGGACAGAATTTTTATAAGGGGGGGAGGATGTAATACCCGAGAATTTCCATATATTATTAAATAAATATATTAATGGAAATGAGAATTTATTTGAATATAAATGATTTTGTGTTATGAGATGAATTAATTCAATTATATATAATTGAATAATTATAATAATTGAGAAATTGGTGGAGTTTGTGATAAACTCGTTGATTGCCTTGTGTGGCACAGTGGCGTAATATAAGAATGATTATATTAATTTAAGCGAACAATTAATCTATATTAATTGTTAATCAAAGAATATTAATTAACTGTTATAAAATACTAATGAGGATTGATTAATAATATGTGATTATTATTATTGCAAGAAACATAATAATAATGAGCAACGTGTTTATAAATATAATAAGATTTATATCAAAGTGATAGTTAATCATATAAAGGTTAATTAAATTGTTATGGAGGTTAACAATTATATTGATTGATGTAGGATATGTGTATATTATTAATTAATATTCAATTTATAAGATGAGAAATTATATGTGCAAGCATGCGAATTAAATGTATAGTAACTATATGTTATGATATGTGTAGGTGACAAATGATGTGTGGATATACATTAAAATAATGTATCATGGATCTATTATAAATAATTGTTGAGTAATACAAATATATGATATAATGTAATGTGGTAGTATCCGATTGTATTATATCGGTAAGATAAAATGTACATAGATTATATGTATTCAAATTGCATTTATTACATTATGGGGAGAACATTGTAATTATAACCTAAGATTACATATAATATATAACATAAGTGTAGCATATAGTCCATTTGTAAGAATGCTGAGATTTGCTTGGCTTGTCCCAATATAATAGTCACTCTCTTTTCCCTCATTCACGTGCACAGCCATTATGGCCTAAGCCTATTGCTTCTCCTTAAACTCAGTAAATTTCCATAGCCTTGTAGCAATGATGAGCAAGGGAGTGGTTTTAATGATGGATTCTAACAACTAAATACCTACCATTCTATAACCTTCATGCAATTTGTCAATCCGTTAGTTTGATTTGGGAGTTAGAAGCTTGGACTGTGTATTCATTCTTCTATATAAAGGAACTCCCTGCACCTTCATTTCATTGCTGAAATATTTCTAAGAGAAGAGAGTATACTGTGATTGTCTATTTAGTTCAGAAGGAATTTCTATAGTAGCATCAGCAAGCTTACTCCATAACAGAGGTATAAATCCCCTTCGTGTCTTCATTTTCATTTTCTGTCAAAAGAACTCCTTTGTTGTTCTCTGAGTTTTGTTGAAATTCTTGATTATGCCAAATTGGTTCATGATTGGGTTGTAGAACCCTTATATTGTTGTTATATGAACATACACACATGATGGAACCACTGAATAGTCTTTCATTTCCATTGTTCCTCTTCAATTTCTGTAAATACATGAAATTCGTAAATTAGTTAGAGTTCATGAAATTGGGAATTGATAATTGCTATTGGCTGTTATATAAGCATATATGTATGTGTTAGTAAGTTAAACAAGTCTAATATATGGGTATGGTATGTTGAAATCGATGAAATGGGAGGTTTTGGGTCGTTTTTCGCTGCCGTCTGAACCGGAAATCTGCCTCGGCGTCGCAGCGCCGCAGCCCGCGCCGCAGCGCCACACGCGCCGCAGCCCGCGCCGCAGCGCCACTCGCGCCGCAGCGCCAGTAGTGCCGCGCCGCAGCGCCAGTAGTGCCGCGCCGCAGCGCCAGCCTCTGTGTTCAGTTTTCTGCATTCTGCAACAAAACTGTTATGTACCAATTGTTTGATTTTTGTTTAAACAAGCACGGGAGCATGATTAATACATATATATAGACCTAATGAGGCAATGTAAGCATGTTTTAGTATATTAGCATGCATGGTTAACCAAACGACACATAGTTTGGAAACGAATTTAAAGTTTCATAAACGACGTTAACATATATAAAGCATGTTTACATACTGACCTTGCAAGCACGTTAGTACCACCTAGAGACACATGAAGTGCATGTTAGCTTATCTATATTGGTTCCGTAATAAAATATGAACATGTGAACCTAACTAGTGCTCATTCCTAACAAGAATAGAAGTTTGAAGGTGGATATGATCATGTAAATGCTATATAGTCATTTTGATGATATGAGCATGTTTAGATAACTTTGAAATATATGAATGAAGCCTTAACTTACATATGTAGGTTTCATAAGGAAGCATGAACATGATAGACCTTATTGATGAACTATACTAACAAAGTATAAGCTTTGAACGTGAACGTTGGTATGTTATGACGAGAATTAGAATTTGACATTTATGGACACATGTGATAGTACTCTTAGACTCATTCATGTGTCATGCATGTATATATACCATGATTAGTTGTCGTGATTAAAGTTTAGCATGAACAAAGCATGTTTTCAAGATAATAACGATGCTAGCTACATATATGCAATACGAGTACTCATGAGCATGACTAATACAAAGTTATATGAATATCTTATGTGTTTAAAAGCAATCATGTTAGACCATATGAGTTCGTGTCCTTGAATGGCTTTAAGTATTAACTTAAGAACCTATACCATGTACGATTGGATTTGGAAAAGTTATACAAGCATGAAAGTATCCTTTAAATATGAATACATGCTACGCGATATTATATGATGTTACTTGAACCCGATTTTGACGGTTAACTTAAGGAGATGCCGTAACTTGCTAAAGTGAAATATATTTAGTATTGATTGTGGTCTTATGTGATATTAATAATATGCAAGCATGTTTGCTAATTGTTGAGATCTTATATAATATGAGAATGCGTTTAAACTCTAAAGAAGGAACGTTAAGGATAGAAATTATACTCTATATAACTGTGTAGCTAGGTAAAACTTAGCTTATGTGTTGATCGTATATTCAAAGAGAAAATGAGAAGTTAAATTATATGACTAATGAATATCATATATATACGTAACTGTATTACGATAGGAATTCAAAAGTGTTGATTGCTTTTCGTGGATAAACTGCGCTAAAGGCAAGTTCTCTTACTTACACTCTTTTAAAGTGCAAGTATCCTAACCGACGCATTTACTTTATGCAAGGAAATCTATGATTGTGAAAGTTTCCTAACTTATACTCTTTTACTATGCAAGTATCCTATCTTGTGTATTGCGAACTAGTTTCCTATTTAATCGGTTGAATCGAATTAGCATACTTGAACTCTTATTTCATTAAAGCTATTATTCATGTTGAACTTAGTATTGTTCTTGAATATTGTGAAAGTGTCTATGCCATTTGATTCGGCTGGACTTATGTTATTGAAAAGCAACCCAAACTAATTGATTGGTGCGGGATCTTGTATTTGACTGAGAAGAACAACCTTCTTTGAAGGGAATATATAATTGTCGGAGAACCGACGTGCACACTTGAGTATGGTTGATTGTTATGCATAACAAGGGTACTTTAGGCTGATCACCTGTTGTACCTGTTTTTGTTGGATTTTCAGTTTATTACTGTCAATTCTAGTAGAAGTTCATAGTCCGTAGTGACTACTCAGTATTCAATTATTTGAAATCTTGAATTGACTTATTATTGAATCATATTGATATTATCCTGTCCTTAGCGACTGATATTGAGAACTATTGATATTCTTGTTATTCTTGAACTATCAAATCTTGTTATACCCTTTCGAGAATTGAGAATCTTATTACTCACCCTTATTGTATATTACTTGCTGGGCAATTTGTGCTCATTCTTGCTTTCCCTAAAACATTTCAGTTAAGGCAGAGCATGGTGAACCTTCGGGCGTTGATAAGGGCAAGGGCAAAGCTACCAACTAGCTTATGTCTGTTATGTTTTAAATATATTAATATTGTATGAAGATGATGTAGTAAGACTGGATTTGATTATGTTTAAGCTTAAGTTAGATTATGTAATAAGTCGTTAACTGATATTATTATGTAATCTATTAAGTACTGTAGGTTGCGAGACTTGGGGGAATAATTATAATAAATCATTGTAAATTATTCTAGAATAGATTTTCCGCTGTGATCGTGTGATATTTAATTATTATTATTATTGTGATGTATTACCATGAGCACGTGATGAACCGAATTCGAGAGACCAAGTGGCGGTCCTGGAATTTGGGGGCGTCACAGGTTGGTATCAAAGCCGTAGTTATAAACCTTAGGAACGAGTGTCCTTAGACTATAACTTAGGTGAACTTAGAAGTTAGGAAGGAGATAAAACTCATGTAGAGTTTTCCTTGAGAGACTTAGTCTGTTATGAAATGTAACTTCATTCTATACAATGAACTTATATTTTATTTAACATTCTAATGGAGATGCTATTTCGTGTCTTGTGTTTGTGATTATAGGATGACAGACACAGGTGTACCTAGTAGAGTGGCCGAGGAGGAGCCCAGGGATATACATGTAGTGTACGAGGCACCTCTAGAGGCTACACCAATGCAGGCTGTTGCACCGATCGAGTCCGACGACGAGGACGAGATTGAGATAGAGACTGATCCAGAGGAGGAGCTGATGGAGGATGAGCCAGTAGAGGACTCTGATGAGGCTACTATAGAGGAGCAGATGCTAGGAGAGTATGAGGAGCGGATCCTAGAGTTAGACTGTAGAGTTCAGGAGCTGGAGGCAGAGGCCCACGAGAGAGAGTCTGAGTTCCAGAAGCTGAGGGACGAGGACCACCAAAGGAAGCTGGCTATGCAAGAGTTAGAGGTGGAGATTGCCTACTGTAGGGAGGCAGGGATCCAGATGGGGACTCTGTTTCACAAGTCAGTGGCTAGGAATGCAGATTTGGCAGAGAAGCTAGAAGAGGTTGAGTAGAGGGAGCTGAGTGAGAAGACTGAGAAAGAGGCACTCCGTACTCAGCTAGAGTTGGAGGTGATGGATAGGTTACACTTCGAGGAAAAGTGGGAAGCGTCCAATGAGAGAGCTGACGACCTTGAGGATGAGGTCAGGTGCAAAAAGAGAAAGATGAACAAGATGGGGTATGTGTTCCATTCAGCTTTTGAAAGGGTGATTGATGGTGTGTACCACTACCCGGCAGAACAGGGACAGACTCTACATACCTTGAGCCGAGAGCTGTTTGCGTATATAGCACAGTTGGAGTACAAGAGCACAGTGGAACGCGGGATGATGGGATGAGATTTCCTTAGTCAGTCTAGTGGTAGTACTAGTTGTGTCTTTATGTATTGTATATACTATGTTGTAATTCCGATCTTTTGTGTAAGATGTGGGATGATGATGTAAACCCCGAGTTAGCTTTTGTTAGAGGGGTAGTATGGTAGTAGGTTGGTATATTCCCCGTCTTTTGTGATATTAGGGGATATATATGATGACATTTATAGCAGTATGCTAGGAAATCATGTAATGAAAATGAAATGGCATATGAATATAAATGGAGTTGATTTTAGAAACGTGTTATAAATTTATTCTTTTAGTATTAAAAGAAATACTTAAGTAATATACTTGAATAATAATAAAATAAAAAATTGTGATGCAGATAATGCCGCCCAGACGTAGATTGACTGCACCCGAAGAATCCGTTAACAATGAGAGAGAACAAGTAGACCCGATCCAGAAACTGGTAGACTTGTTAGGAGAAGCCTTAAGGGGAAGGAACAATGAACCCGTTCGCCCGAACCCTCAAACTGTGCCAGTAACAACCTTTAAAGACTTTAAGAGTGTAGGACCCCCGGAGTTCGAGGGAACTACCAACCCAATCGTCGCACAAACGTGGATCAAAGAGATCGAAAAAGCTTTCACTATAGCTAGCGTAGGCGAAGATCAGAAGACAGTGTTTGCCACGTACATGATGAGGGGAGAAGCGAACTACTGGTGGGAGGCTAATCAACAAAGAGCTGGAGAAGGGATAATAGCTTGGGATAAGTTTAAGACACTGTTCTTCGAGAATTACTTTCCGAAAAGTATGAAGAATAGGATGGAGGTGAAATTCCAAGAGTTAAAACAAGGTGAAATGACGGTGGCGCAATACGCGGCTAGGTTTAACGAACTAGCGCGATTTGCGGAGCACCAAGTTGGTGATGAAGGGAGGAAGGCTAGACGCTTTGAACAAGGGTTGAAGCCATGGCTGTTCAATAAGGTATCAGTTCTTCAAATTGATTCCTTTGCAGCATTACTGGAGAAGGCAATCATTGCGGAAGGTGGCAGTGAGGCCTTAAGTCTGTATAACAAAGAAAAGAAAGGAAAGAATACTGGAGGAGAGAATCGTACGGGAGGAAGCAGTAGCGGAGGAAGCAACGGAAAGAGAAAGTGGGAGAATAACAACAACAACAAAAACAACAATAATCAATTAGGGAATTTTCGTGGAGGTTTCAAGAAGAGGGCTGAAGGATGCCCGAAGTGTGGGAAGAATCACCAGGGCGAGTGCTGGAAGGGACGTGGCACTTGCTACAACTACGGACAGGAAGGGAACATCTCGCCCAACTGTCCGAAACCGAAAAAGATACAAGGATGCTTTGCTTGTGGCTCGACGGAGCACCGAATTAAGGACTGCCCAAAGAAGGGAAGTGGCGGGGGTAGTAATCAGCAAGGAGGCAACAAGCTGATGATCGGTGGACCGGCACAATCCAACCGCCCAACCGCCAGAACCTTTAACATGACCGTCCAAGACGCAGTGGCTGCGAAGGATGTGGTGTCAGGTATAATCCCAATCAATGATATAAATGCTTATGTATTATTTGATTCGGGTGCCACCTGTTCTTTTGTATCTGAGTTGGGAGTTCATCTACCAACTCTGGATATGCATTTGTGTTGGTTTTAGTATAGGGTGTAATCATGGTGTCCTTTTGCTCTTTTGCTATGGTCAGATGGTTGATCATAGACACTTCACGATTTTGAGATAGGTGGCTGATAGGGTTATTAGTAGCATGTTTTGGGACATTACTACTGACTATGATGGATATTCATTTGGTTCATCAGTCATAGAATTTTGGGACTCTGTAGCTGGAATCTTTCTGGTTTGGGTTAGCTCCTGTTTATCTCCCAACCTTTGGTAAGAGTTTCACTTTTTCATCTTGCTCCTTGATCTTCACCATCTTTATGTCTTCATCTGTTTAGATTGAGAGGCCGCTGCAGTTTCTCCATCTGCGGTTATAATTTGTCTGGACTCTACGACTGGTGATCACTCTACAATCGTAGTGAGGGAAAACTTTTTTGTTCTGTGACTTCTTTCTATTTCTGAAGTTCACAGCTTCTTCGGCTTTTCACTTGATCTTTCTGAGTTAATCAAGTTACTATCTTTTCTACTTGAGAGATTTGAAGAATTTGCTTCATCAATCATCTTTGACACTTTTAGAGCTGCTGCTCTTAGCAGATCACTGCTCCCCCATAGATGATGCTACCTCTTCGTTGAAGCATAAATTTCTCTTCTTCATATTCATTAGAAGCTAGCCTTGAAGATCTGCTTCTGACTAGAATCTACTCTTCTGTATAAGCTTCCTTGAATCATGAAGAGAGATTTCTTCAGGATTGTTCACTCCACGATTGTATACAAAACTACGAACGTAGTCTCCTTCATTGGATACCAGACTAGATGTTTCAGCTGCTTGTAGTCCTTCCTTAGAATCTTCACTATGAGCTAAGGATGGATGATGGATTCCTTTAGACTATTAACTAGAAATCATCCATCAGCATTTCTTCAACAATTTGCTCTTCCTCCTTAATCAGAACTGGAATCTTTGATGCTGATTGGAGAGGCACTACGATTAAGGTCATTATGACACAATCGTAGTGTGTTGGCTTGCACAGGCTTGGTATAGTTTTGATCGTAGAGAACACTACGATTTTCTTTTGGATCTTTGATAGGCTGCATTCGTGGAGTTCTGCTTCTTTGATATTTCCTCTGAGTTGATATGCTTTGAGTGGATAAGCAAAGAGGATCTTGTTAATTTCGGCATGAATGACCAGCTTCCATATGGAGATCAGCAATCTTGTGAGCTTTATTTAAGTTAGCTCAACAAGTCTTCAAGAACAGGCTTTGGCATATAATGATTTTGACAAGAACATTGTTGAAATGTCTTGAGCCTCTAGCTGTTTTAATCTTCATGACTGAAGTCGTCTGCTTCATTATTCCTTAGTGTGGTCGGGTAGACCAAGTACCTGCAGGTTTAGATAATTTCTATTTTGGTACCCAAGTTTGATTGAGTCCTGCTAGGTTAGTTTTCTCAAAACCCCTATTCCTTATATGCTAGAATTTTCATCAATTTTAGCATCAATGATCATATCTACGCATGTATCAGATTAGATAAGATATTTATCATGCATGCTGTGAGAATGTGTAAGATTAATTATTTTAATAAGACACTCATTTTCTTTGATGGTTTCACCCTTTGCTTGGTTATGTTCACAGGTTTTGAAAGTTTGCAGAGTAGGAATCAACTCTATTACTTAGTTGTATCTTATTGATTCATGGAGGTGATCGGTTTCTAAGAATCTTCAAGATACTCCTCTAGAGCTGATCATACTTTACGTATTATCCAAAACTTAGAACATAGGTTTGTACATACATACTAACCTTTCAACTAGGATTACTTCACTTAATCTTAATTAGATCTTGATATGCTTATGACCTATTTTAGACTTCTTTCAAGATGTTATCTTCAACCTAAAACTTGGGTGAAGAGAAAGTTTGTTAGCAATTAAGTTTCCAACCTCAATGTACTCTCTCTCTCTTCCCCTTTTTAGGTAGAGTATGGTTTCTTGATAGAGTACTATTATAGTACATAAGGTGATGCAACATGATGTACATATTGATATTAATGAGAAATTGTACCTTTATACTGTCAGTCTCTTTGACAGTTATTTACTTTGCACTAATGAGGTTAGGTATTGATATGCATATCTTTACATTTATTTCTGACAGCTTGTTGCTCCAGTTGTCCTTCGATCAGTCAGTCATAGCCTTGAAGAGATAAGCTAGGAGAGTCTTAACATCTTTAGTTCCTAGATCATCTTGAACCTCAGAGTTCACATCCAACTATTAGTTAGCCAAAACATATTTGAGAAGTTCTTCTTCCTCCTTTTGGATAAGCGTTTCATAGCATATATGGCCCTTCATCTTTCAGAATGGAGGATGCTTGATTCTTTGAGTTGATGTCTCTTGACTTCCCATTTATGGTCTTCCGACTACAAGATTGACTATGGACAAGGATTGGTCTTGATGCTATGGCATTTAAGAATCTGGACCAATCTGAGCAGCTTCAGATGTATATACACATTTACCTGTACACATTATTTCCAATGTGTGAGCTCATCTGTATTTACAAGTTACTTACTACTAAACTAAGTTTAGAACAACGTTTGTGCCTAGGATCAGACTCAAAGCAATTAGCTTTTGAATATAGCATGAGAACCTGCTCTGATACCAATTGTTAGTTCACAGTAGGCACAACAATAGATCTAGAAGGGGGGTTGAATAGATCCTTTGCATTTTAAAACTCTTTTCCATTTTATTTTGTATTGCTAAGAAGTTAGCACATAACAAACATACGAATCATTTTAAGCTCAGCGGAGTAAGTTAAATATCCCCTTCATTGATATATTGATAAACATTGATACATTGTTCTTGGAGTTAGTTTAGTTGTAATTGGTTAGTACATACAAAGTAGTTATAGCAGTTAAGTACATAATGTAAAGACATAAAGTAAATGACAGAATATAAAAGACACAAAGGGTTTTAAGTGGTTCAGAGCCAACTCGACTCCTAATCCACTCTTCTGCACTCTCGCAGGAAATCCACTAAGGAATGGGTAGCACCCTGAATCACTAAGATTCCTTCAAGGCCATCAGCCCTGGAACTTTAGTTCACTTTTGAACTCTTCAAGCCCTTTGGCTTGGAACTCTAGTTCACTGAGAACTCTTCAAGCCCTCCGGCTTGGAACTCTAGTTCACTAAGAACTCTTCAAGCCCTCCGGCTTGGAACTCATTTAGTCCCTCCGGACAAGGACCCTTTGGCCCTGGCTACTTGTAGTTATAGTTATTGTTGTTGTTGTTTGTGATTTGCTGCTAAGATGTCTTGAAGCTTGATCATCTTTGTACTTAGCTGCTAGGCTTGGTCCTCAGCATTCTGCTTCGAGTCTGGACCTCTTCTTTTGTGCAGCTGATCCTTACTCTGTTCAGCTCATCTTCACTTGGTTTCAGCTGTGCACCATCACCACATAGGACTGCCAAGGCTTTTCATTGTGGGTCACCTTCTTCTGGTCCTTAGCATTCCTTGAACCTTTCTTGATAGATAAGCAGACATGGTTCTGCATCTTTCCCTTTTCAGCTTCTGGTTCTTCATGGTGATCCGTAGAATGGCTCATCTGATCTTCTTTATGCTCACCCACTTTTCTAAATGCTATCTTCATAGCCTTTTCGGCTCTCAGCTTGGCTGCCATCTTCAGGGGCATTCTCATCCTTGTTGAGTGAAGCTCTAGTCTGTTCAGTCCTTCTTCAAGTCTTCTTCACTTCCACCTTCGTAGTCTCACTGCCACTGAGACTTGTTCTCTTCAGCTCTGGTGGAACTCATAGAGTCAACAATATAGCATTCCAACAACTCGACGAATCTGCAACTCAGCAACCACTCTTATCTTTGAAGCTTGTCTTATAAATACCCTTCCATGATCTTCCCATTGGAAAGTAGCTGTTGGAAGCTTTTTGAATTGCTTCGCAATTCTCGAGTTATTTGGTTCAGACTGCTGATGTGACATGACAGGTCCTTTTTGACTTTACTGACACAGCAGTCTACTTTCTCACCTACCGCCTCAGAGATGTCACTGTTCTGTGTCAGGCTGGTAGTCATCTTTATTTCTCCTTTCTGATTCCTTGATTGGAATCCTTAAGAGTTGTCCTTTTGCATCGATGCTCTCAATCAACAACGTTCAGATGTCAGTCTTCATATTGATTCATTTCCAGTGCTTCAATACTTAGATGCCCGAACTCCACAATTCTGATGCAAGTGTTCTTGGACCTTTATCGTAGTGTGTCATGTTTAATGTTTCCTTGACTGGTTGATACAACACTACGATTCTGAAGAGTGTTCATGGATCTTCAATGTGGAACACCTCTTCCTTCTCTTGTGCAGTGCTTCACCACTTCTGCTTTCCTTGACTAATCTCAGGAACTGATATCTTGACTTGTCGTTCTGACCTCTTCTGAATAGCAAGACACTTCAGATTTGTGGCATACCCAGCTCCTTTCTCCTGGTGATCTCTCGTTCGCCTATCTTTAATGGTTTGACCCATGCTTAATCACTTCTGTCTTGTTCTTCACAAGCTGGCCGGTATCTCTGTAGGTTGTATCAGTTCCTTCTTCACGTTGGCAAACACTACGATCTTGAGTGATTCTAAAGATCATTGTTTTCTGTTCTCTTGACAGCTACTGCACTTGCTGACTTTCTCTAGTCAGTTACTTTGTATGAAGTCTTCTTCTGATTGGCTTGTGGAAGACTTCATCTCGAATGGCTTCACAACTAAGTCTGCATGTTGATAGAGTTGATGCTTAGATCTTCTGTTAGCTTGCATGCCATTCGGTGAGTACTCTCTGGTACTCTTCATGTAGAATGTATCTTTATAGCTTAGACCAGAGGCTTCATGCTTTGGATATATTGGGAGTGCCCATTTGTTGAGAATCGTGTTGACACTACAATTCTTTCCTTAGCGTTGTTGAGCAACCATTGTGGAAACCTTAGCTCTGCAGACTATGATTCGGCTTTGTTGCTGCAGACACTACGATTCTGAGATCAAACCTTGACAGACTACGATTCTGCCTTCGTGCTTGCTGTCCTCGTCTGATCTGGCCCGATTACTATCTCTGCCTCTGATGATCAGTACACTCCACTACTTTAAGTGTGATCTACGATTCTTGACTTAGCTCTGGCAGATTCTCAATCGGCTCATAGACAGACTGTCTCTTTAATTCTGAACGTGACTTCCTCAGCAGACTACGGCTCCGAGGAAGTTCTTCTCGACACACTACAATCCTTCCTCGTTTCTCCTGGCAGACTACGAACTCCGAGATCTACTATCCTACAGAATATAATTCCGCCTTGATAGCTCTCGAGTCTCCTTTGTCTCTCCTGGAAGACTACGATTTCTGATGCAGTGCTCGACTTATAGACAAGCCTATCTATTACATTGTAAAAGATCAACCTAACAAGTGTGATCTTTCTATACTTATAGTCCTTGTACATCATTTCTTTTTAAGGACTTTACAGAAGTTGTTTTGCTTATATAGGATCAACCTAACACATTTGATCAATTCATTCTAAGTCCTTGTACATATATTCCTATTATCTATCAAAGGACTTTACTGCTTCTGTCAATGCAAGCATACTTGCATATTCATTCATTTATATCATAATCAAATCATATATAAATAGGAATATCATTCTCATGAGTATTCCTACCAAACAGAAATACACCCTGATCGAAAAGACATGCTATGCGTTAGCATGGGCCGCCATGAGGTTACAACACTATTTGCATGGGCATACGACCTACCTCATATCCCGCATGGATCTACTGAAATACGTATTCAACAAACCAATGCTGAATTACCGACTGTCCAAATGGCAGTTGATCCTACAGCAATTCGACATTGTCTACGTGACTTGGAAGTCAACCAAGGGTCAAGGCATTGCAGATCAATTAGCTGAAGCACCTTCATGAGGGTTCGAGCCCCTGGAGTCATATTTCCCAAATTATGGGATCATGACAATTCAACAACTCCAGTTAGAGAATACAGTCCAACCATGGAAAATGTATTTCGACGGTGCGGTAAACATGGAAGGTGCCGGAGCTGGGGCATTCCTCATCTCTGGTGCAGGAAAGCAGTATCATGTGGCTACCAAACTTCCATTTGGCAACACCAACAACACGACCGAGTATGAAGGCTGTATAATGGGGTTGAAATTAGCCCAATCCATGTCTATCAAGCACCTATTCGTCTTTGGAGATTCCGAGCTGGTCATCAGACAAATCACTGGCGCGTATCTCACCAAAGAACTGCATTTGCTGCCCTATCATCGGCAGGTCCTCAAAATATCCTGGGAATTTGAAGACATAACCTTCGTTCATATTCCTCGGTATCGGAATGACTTCGTTGATGCATTGGAAACGTTGGCTTCATTAATCCGCATATCCGATAAGAGTAGATTTCCCAACATCAAGTTCATAATTCAGAAAGCCCCGACATATATATGGGAATTACATTGGAGAAATATCAGATAAAACACCTCCTGTCAAGCAGCCTTGGTATCAAGACATTAAGGAATATCTCTGCGATGGATCCAACCCACTAGGGGAAGTCAATTTGAGCGAAAGCGAATTCACAAAATGGCCATGAAGTTCTATTTGAGAGGAGATGCACTTTATAATAGGGATGCTGGAATAGGCCTGTTGAGATGCCTCAACAAAGAGCAAGCCCAAAGGCTTATGGATGAAATCCACGGTGGAGTTTGTGGTCCACACATGAGCGGTCATCTGCTGGCCAAGAAGATAATCAGAATTAGACATTATTGGATCTCTCTTAAGGCTGACTGTGACGATCACGTTAAGAGATGTTTTCAATGCCAAATACATGGAAATGCCATCCACGCTCCTCCAAATGAGCTGCACAACATAAGTTCACCATGGCCTTTTTCCATGTGGGGAATGGATGTGATAGGTCCAGTGGAACCAAAACCCAGCAATGGTCATCAATTCATTTTCACCATGATCGATTACTTCACCAAATGTGTTGAAGCAACCTCTTTTCCAAAAGTCATAAAAGAGGTCATCATTAGTTTCATCAGAAATAATGTCGTCTGTCGATATGGACAACCGGAGGTGATCGTATCAGACAACGCCAAGAACCTGAACAATCAAATGATGAAAGAATTATGCAATAAGTTCCACATCAAACATCTCAATTCCGTCATCTATCGGCCCAAGATGAACGGTGCTGTCGAAGCGGCCAATAAAAACATCAAGAAAATCATACAGCAAATGTCCGTCAATCACAAGGAATGGCCTGGCTTGCTGCCTCTTACCCTGTTAGCATACAAGACGTCAATGCGCACCTCTACTGGGGCTACCCCCTATTCGTTGATCTATGGCATGGAGGTAGTCCTTCCCATAGAGGTAGAGATGGAATCTTTATGACTATTAATCGATGCTTAGATAAACGAGGATCAGTGGTTGCAAGACCGGTATCATCAACTATCCCTGATAGATGAAAATAGTGCTACAGCCATTTTACACTGACAATTATGCCAGCAAAGGGTCGCTAGATCCTACAACAAAAAGGTTCAAATCCGGAAATTCAAAGAAAACGACTTGGCGCTAAAGAAAATCCTGGCCAATTAAGATGAAGCCAAAGGAAAGTTAGCCACAAATTGGGAAAGCCCTTTCATTGTCAAGGACGTGTTAACAGGGGGAGCTATCAGACTATAAGAAGTGGATGGGAATGAATACACCCGGGAGTATGTAGGCAACCATTTCTGGTGCAGTCAAACTAAGAAAAATCAAAAAAATCAAAAAATCAAACCATTCCAGCAAAACTTCCCGAACTACGAATGACCTGATCTCCATACACCCGGGAGTACGTAGGCAGCCATTTCTGGTGCGGTCAAACCAAAAAAAAACTCAAAAACTCATCAATCCAAACTCAAAACCCAAGATAAATACCTTTCAAACCATTCCGGCAAACAGCCTGAACTACGAATGACCTGATCTCCCTTAATCCAGGAGTACGTAGGCAGCCATCTACGACGCGGTTTGACCTTCAAGAAAAAATTAAAAAAAAACCAGTTCCAAGACACCAAAGACAAATAGAAGCCAAATTCTATCAAACTACCCTGGTCAAACAGACCCATATGATATACTCCCTGACATCTCCACTGTCAGTCCATCAAGGAGAAGCTCAAGATACATCAATAACTGCGAGTCATGAAAGAAGTGCTAATCACTCAGCAATGACAGTATATATCCAATTAGGGAAGTGAATCAAAACTATATTTCTCTGATATATAACATTGTTTAATATATACATAGTGCCCTGTACATGACAAAAATGGCTGATCTAGTCTGTGCAGGAAAAATAAAGCTAGTTTATGGACCCAAGGATAAGCGGGTCAGCAATGCCAGCATGGCATCTCTCTCCGAAGATTGGTGAGCAGCTGTAAGTGCCATCCACTGAGCCTCCATACGGCTTAATACCTCCACAGTCATCTGCAAGGTGGCACTGTGGTCATCCATATACGCACTCATCTCGGTGACCAAACCATGAGTGTAAGATCGAAGAGCAGTACTATCAACAAGGTAGAAATCACAGGAAGCTGTAGCCTCATCCCTCTCCGTAAAAGCTGCATCTCGAGCAATCAAAGTCTCCTCGATCCCAACATATGCTGCGTCTTTAGCCGAGCGGATCTCGTCTCGCTCCACAACCACTGCATCTCTGGCAGATCGGAGCTTCTCCCGCTCAATCAATCCAGCATCCAAAGCAGATATAAGTCCATCTCTCTCAGAAAAAGCTAAGTCTCTGCCAGATAAGGTGACTAACATCTGTGCTCTAGCTGAGTCTCGCTCAAAGGTCATCCTGAATAGTGAGTCCACTAAAGCCGGATCCGTCTCTGCAAAAATAACTGACGGATCACTCACTAGAGCCACTGTCAAACCCGTTAATAGCTCATCCTAGGTAAGAGAATCTGGATCCTCCATAGGCTCTTCCTCGTCGGAGTCCACATTCGGAGATAAATGAGGCTCTGCTGCTACAACTGCTGTCTCTGCCTCTAACCATGCAGAATACTCCAGAGAACGACCCGAATGGCAACCAGAGAAATCAGCCCTCTCTTGATGAGTCCAACACTCATATACTCTAACCAAGTCGGTGGACGACATAGGAGAAGCCGACGTCCTCTGATCAGCAGACCCCTCAAAATGGTGCAGATTCTGCAGCTGATCGAACTGACACATGACTGCTAGGGGATGATAGGTAGTCACTCCCCTCAAACCAGCTACGGGCAAATAATCCAAGCCAGAAGGATGGGTGATAAAGCTATATGGGGACGCTAGCTCTGAGCATGGCAAGATCGAGAACAGATGCTCAATATCCAACAGAAATGCCAAACATGACTCTGCATTAATGCACTCCACAGGCTAAAATGAGTAAACTATGGATGTCTCGTGAGTAAAGCAAAAACCTCGAGGCCTGAAGAATCCAATCGATCGTATATAGGACATCAGCCATATATACAACAAGGCCAAGCTGCCCCTTAAAAACCCCTATGGATGGGTACTACAATGTGTGGCAGATCTAAATGTGTCAGCCAATATCATCGGGACGATGGTGCTACCTTGTCTAAAGGCTCAAACCACAACTACTAATCCCACATCCAAATGATCCAAGCGAAGCGGCATATAGACGTATGCCACAATACACATCAGCAAAATGTCTACTCTGGCCAGATGTCATGCCTCTACTGAAATAATAAAATCTCTTACATGGCAATCATTGCTGTCGAGCTCGCCAAATCGATCAATTAAGAAATCAATCGAGATCACGTGTCCAGGTACAATCTCGTCCCTGATCACACTCTGACGGAGACCGGACATACGGGTAAACGGTCTCCTCATGTCACTAATAGCCATACGAGCACACGGCAAATCTAGAGCCAACCCAGTAAATCGCTCGTACTCCTCGAGAGTCGGCGCCAACTCATGCCGCCCGAAGTGGAACACCTGTCTCTCAGGTATCCAAAAGGGTAAAATGCCATCAAAAAATCTGTGAGGGCCAACGAATGCCCCAACATGTGGTCCACTATCCCTCTGACTAGGTAGGGCAGGCTTTCATACCACGACCTCAATAATGCGGCCACCTCAGACGGTGGTGAATGCTCAATACGGCTGACCGCAGACGACGTCATCTATAGCACCGTACCACAAGACCATCCAGAGGTCAAATCAAGTAGCAGTTGTCTGAATGCATACACATGACATAAAATATGAATGATGACAAATATAAACATGATGCGATAGATAGGGAAGATCATGAATATCTACAACAAACTATCTACTGCAGGACATCATCCCTGTCCGATAATACAAAGCAGAAAGGAAAATACATGGACATAGGGGCACCACCACCCAACTAATACAGTGGTCTATCAAAATGATGGCACAATCGCCAAATAGCCAAAATAGTGGCTGACCAAAAATATAGCTCCAATAGCTATCAGAGGAAGTCAAAGACATCAGTGTCAAAGCGATCGACCTGCTACATCTCCTCAGTGGATACAAAATTGTTGCTATCAGGCATGTCTGGGCGGTATAAGGGAGGATCTACCCCTGCAAAGCTGCTACTAAATGGACATGAAGAGGGACCTGCTCCAGAGCTAGAAGGGCTAAATGAAGATGCCTTTGACGGATCTCGGTCAAGGTTCCTGATAAAGGAACGAGCTCTGTCCAACTTCTTGGTCAGATCTACTATCTGGTCTGCATGAGTGGGCTCCCTAAGACAAGCTATCCAGTCCGTCATCATCACGAACCCTGGCACCATGTCTGCCATGAATTGGGTGGCACGAGTCTAAGCTCCAATAGTGTGAGGACTCCACCAACTGCTAAAGGCCTCCTGGCTGTACGGGCCCTCTGATAAGGCGAAGCAATCTATGCCCTCCATAGGGATATCTGTCAATGGCACGGTCAATGGCCAATGATGACAAGTAGGAGGAGCAATGGGAATGCGGATCTCCCCTGTAATGCTCCTAATGGCACACTCTCCAAGATAAAGCTCCCAGCCTCCCACCGTCAACAAAGGGACTCTGCTGGTAGACAAAACAAACTCTCGACCTGTAGGGACACCTCCCTCAAATTCGATGGTCAAAAACTCGGAGGTATACGGCGTCCAGGTGATCGAACCAGCGGTCACTGAGGCGCTCTACATGTCTAGTGGTGCTAATCAAAGCGAAGGACACAGTAGACGAGTTGTCCACCACAAAATAACCCTTGATGATCGACAAAAACAATTGCCTTAGAATGCGATCTCTAGCCCTCTGATCATCAGGCGGGGGCTCCTGTATAGTCCCATCCTGGGCATCTATACTTAAGAGACCAGATTGGACCGTCCGACCCTTGAATGCCGTAGGAAGAACTCCCAGCAAGGACCGAACGATAGTGGGCATAATGTCAGCCACGACAGGCACTGGCTCGCCCTCAAACTCAATGTCGGTGATAAATCTCCAATCCATAGGAGTCATCATCACCTCGCAATCTAGCAGATGAAGGGATTGAGTCTGGTGGAACCAGCTCTTAGACAAATCCCTTATATACCCCCAGGGGCAACGGTGGGGAAGGATCGAGAAAAAGGCTTGAAAGCCCCAGCAATCTACGATCTCCCTGTAATCCTCATGCAAACTATGATACAGGGAGTGCCACTGAACCAGTTCCCTCGAGGCTGCGTAAAGCCGGGAACCTGCATTCAAAAATTAACCCATGTTAAAAACCTGTGCTCCAAGAATGGAAAAAAGAAAGAAAAAGAATCCAAGAGGAGAAAATACTTCAAATCACCTCATTGACATGAAGATATCTCGATGGATGGCGACTCTGGTCGCCCAGCAGCTCCTGCGTCTGCACAACAATGCTAGGGACCTCCGCACGTGGAGCCTGAGCGAAAACAGGAGCAACAAAATAAGCCTCTTCATCGTCAATATCAAGTGGCTGCTCGTCCTGTGCTGAACGAATCACCGCCTCCACCAACCTACCAGGCGTCCGAGCTAGACAAGGCTAGGGAACATCAGAAGCCCTCCTCCGTCTAATCCCTGAGGATACCCTGCTGGAAATGTCGGGTATCTCGCTATCCATCGCATACACTAATACTCCAAATCACCTCAGAAAGGGTGAGGTAAGCCTAAAACCTGTGGCTTATCATTCTCAATCAGTACAACATATATCTCTAGGTCCTAAGACATGCATGGGTCGGTCAAAAATACCCAGTAAAGTTAAAACTGCATATTTTCAAAACCTAGAAGCTAAAAACCTGCATGGGTCAGTAAAAAATCCCCAGTAGAGTCAAAAATGCATGTTTTTCAATGCCTAAGATTTTGAAAAAATTTCACCAGAGTCTCCTTTGTAAAATGGCTTGTCCACATGCACACAGGCATGTCTAGGTGGCCATTCAGTAGCACACCTACCCAAAAATAGAAACAGTTCATATTTAGGAAGAAAAATAAAAAGTCAACCTCACATGGTAGCCAAATTACCATAGACATTTTTAGTTGAAATTCTAGGCTTACTAGGCCTTAAAAAGGATGACTAAACTGGTCAAAAAGCGCAAAATATCACTGTCTCAGAACCTAAATTTTTTTTACATCCAAACATGCATTATAGTAAGATATGCATACATATGTATTCAAAAAAAATTTAACAGGTTATTTAGGCATACATGCTTTTAACGGTCAAAACTTGAGAAAAAAGGACATAAATCGTTACCTGCGCTGCGCTGATCGCATAGGAACTGACAAATTTAGAAAACAGCTGTCCAAGCTCCGTAGATCTGAAAAAGAAGATCGAAATCCGTTCGGAGCTCAAAACTGAAACTTGAAAAATAAAAATCCCGCAGCCCATAAAATAGCCCAGGTGGAAGCGGGCCCACCTGCGACTGCAGCACCTCCACCTGCAGTAGCCCAGGGTGGGTCCCACTCCCCTGGGCTCAGTTCTGTTTGGGTCAAAACAGAGTTCATATGTGCTGCCAAGTCAAATCTTAAGAAAAATCGCTACGCGATTGAGCGGTTTGTCCTGAAAATCTACGTTTAAGAAGAATATGACAAGCATAGTTTGCGGTAACCTATCAATAACATCAAGGGCTGTCGTGGACAACGTCATACCCAGCAGATAAATGACGTAAGCAGCCAAGAGCCGCCCCGTTCCATTCAAAGACACCCAGCCTTCGTAGCAACTCTGGCATTTGTCTTATTTCTAGTGTCTACTAATCTTTATCATATCCATTCCACTACATTGTATGGAGATGATAAAGAGGGGCATCTGTAGACACAAAAAATTTTCCTTACCCCAATACGGACACTGTGGGAGGATGAAACCGTCAATCAACCCAACCCCGGTACCTATACCAGGCTTCCAACCTAAATTAGAACTCCAATATCGGTAAACCTAAATTCGATCCCCAATGTCAGTAAACCTAAATCTGATCCCCAATATCGGTAAACCTAAATCTGATCCCCAATATCGCTAAACCCAAATCTGATCCCCAATATCGGTAAACCTAAATTCGATCCCCAATATCGGTAAACCTAAATTCGATCCCTAATATCAGTACTCCAGTCAAATCCGATCTCCAATCGAACCGTTCATCCAGCTCCTATCTCTAATCGGACCGACAATCCAGCTCCGATCTCCAATAGGACCGCCAATCCAGCTCTGATCTCCAATCGAACCATCAATCCAGCTCTGATCTCCAATCGGACCGTCAATCCAGCTCTGAACTCCAATTGGACCGTCAATCCAGCTCTGATCTCCAATCGGATCCTCAATCCAGCTCTGATCTCCAATCGAACCGTCAATCCAGCTCCGATCTCTAATTGGAACGTCAATCCAGCTCCGATATCTAATCGGATCGTCAATTCATCTCCGATATCTAATCAGACCGTTAATCCATCTTCGATCTCTAATCGGACCGTTAATCCATCTCTGATCTCTAATCGGACCGTTAATCCAGCTCCGATCTCTAATCTGACAGTCAATCTAGCTCCGATCTCCAATCGGACCGTCAATCCAGCTCCGATCTCCAATCGGACTGTTAATCCAGCTCCGATCTCCAATCGGACCATCAATCCAGCTCTGATCTCCAATCGGACAGTTAATCCATCTTAGATCTCCAATTGGACCGTTAATCCAGCTCTGATCTCCAATCAAACCGTTAATCCAGCTCCGATCTCTAATCGGACCTTCAGATCAACCTCGATCCCAATATTGGGCTATCAAATCAACCCTGATATCCGATCAAGCCATCAAGTCAAACCCCGATCTCAATATCAGGCCTTCAAATCAGCCTCGACGGTAATCCGAGAGGTACAAGTCAACCCCGACAGCAACCCGGGAGGTACCGATTAATCCCGATCTCAATATCAGGCCATCAAGTCAGCCTCGGCATCAACCTGAGAGGTATAGGTCAACCTCAACATCAACACATAACATGTCACGTCATCCCTAGTCTCAGCCCGGGAAGTACAAGTCAGCCCCGGCGTCAATCCGGGAACTGTAGTTCAGCCCCAGAGATAACCCAGGGAAGCCAGATCCACCGAGGACCACCCCGGGAGGGGTAAAACGGTCATTTTATCAACTCTCAGTCAATTCAATGAAACTTAAGCCGAATTGATGCCATCGAAGTCAGAATGAACCATAACGACGATCCCGAGTGCAAATGACACAAAAAAGCTCAACGGATAAACTGCGGGGAATCGAAGACCTGGTTATTAACCCATCTTCTCGGACCCGAAAAATGTTTTATCCCATGTCATTGCAACACTCTCGACTAGGGCTTTTCGAAAAGGTATCACACATCTCAAACGGATGCTCTGATCAAAAGTTAGAAAGTTTTGACTTCGACTGCGCGTTTTCCAGAGTGCATGTACTTCGAGACGACAAAACCCAGCACCGCAGGCCCCACCAGGGGAGCTGCACCTCTACCTGCAGTAGCAGAAGGAAGAGTGGAGGTCACCTCATTTTGAAAAATCCAGAAACGCAACGAAGCTCTTGCAGTTCAATTTTCCGGCTTTTACACCTCTTCCAAACCCAAATATTTTCACTCCAACACATAGATATACCTATATACTACCACATATCAGAAAATAACAGATAGATTTGGACGTATAGAGCCTACGATTTGGCAAAAAGCCCGTGTAGCAGTCCATTGTAAGTATTTTCACGATCAGAAAGTGAATATTACTTCTTCGTACTTTTATACACTTGCACGTTAAGTTTAATTTTCTAAAAATTCCCGGAACTTAGTTTTGTGGCCGTTTTCGTCAAAATTTGGTACATTTTTGTACATAAACTGATTTTCTAGCATTTCTACAACTCGGATTGACGATTCGTCAGCTCCAGCAGCTTCAATGTACTAGCACACACGTTCTGGCAACTTCGCCGAATAGGGTTATCTTCCCAGTCCGGGTTTGGACCTTTTTTCTATATATTTAACTGTATATATACTAACATTTCAATTCTTTCAAGCCCGGATGTCAAATCCGAGGTAGTTTACCGCTTTTATATATATTTACGCATATATAAGCGATTTTCACCATCACTGGTCCTCGTATCAGTCCCGATTGACTGCATTTCTGTCAATATATATATATTTCAATTCAGTTTGGGCACCGGCGTGAAAATCCACCGCCCTTTTTACTGCTTTTGCACTTTTTGCCATACTGGGTGACCTAACCAGTCACTGGTTGACTACTTTTCTGTAATTTACATTCCAGTCTGGCCTGGACTATTTCGTGGCCTTTATACTATTTTTTGCACATTTCTCCATACTGGGTGCTCTCCCCAGTCACTGATTGACTACTTTTCTGTACATTTACATTCAATTTCGGCCTGGATCATTCTGTTGTCTTTTTACTGCTTTTATATATATTTATGCATATATAAGCAGCCTTCACCATCACTGGTCCTCTTCCCAGTCTTAGTTGACTACATTTCTGTTAATATATATATATATATATATATATATATATATATTTCAAATTCCAGTCTGGGCACCGGTGTGAAAATCCACTGCCCTTTTTACTGCTTTTGCACTTTTCGCCATACTAGGTGACCTAACCAGTCATTGGTTGACTACTTTTCTGTAATTTACGTTCCAGTCTGGCCTGGACTATTTCTTGGCCTTTATACTATTTTTTGCACATTTCGCCATACTGGGTGCTCTTCCCAATCATTGGTTGACTACTTTTCTATACATTTACATTCAATTTCTGACTGGATCATTCTGTGGTCTTTTTACTGCTTTTATATATATTTATGCATATATAAGCAGCCTTCACCATCACTGGTCCTCTTCCCAGTCTTAGTTGACTACGTTTCTGTTAATATATATATATATATATATATATATATATATATATATTTCAAATTCCAGTCCGGGCACCGGCGTGAAAACCCATCGCCCTTTACAGCTTTTATATATATTTGTATATATATATATATATATATATATATTATTTTACTCGCTTTTTATTCAACTGCTGCTGTAAATATTCATCTTATATGAATTGACACTAGTATATCTGCAGGCGGACTAGATTTATTTAAATCTCACCAATTCTAATTTTCAAACGGTTCAAAACCTCCAGACTGAACCGGGAAGCTAGAATGGCTAAGATTTCCTTAAATCTAGCTTTCTTTTTAGTTTCAGCTTCAAAAGCAACCTCGCGTCCCTTAGATCACTATCTAGTGGGAACGAGATGCTTTAGCCGTGCGGACCGAAATTTACTAAATGAATCCTCGGTTCTGGCAATTTTGGGATATTTATTTGTTTCTGTACAAATTTAAACTGTGCAGGTTTTGGCTACTCATATGTGAGCCTAGGAATAGTGGGATTCACGATCAAAATGATCGGAATATGATTCCCACGATGGATGTAAGAACCCAAATTTTTAAAAATTATTAAATAAGGATTTAATAAATAAAATTCTTAAACTGTGAGATGGGTTCGAATAAGAGTATATATATGTGATATGAGGTATGTGGTATTATATTACATAGGATAATATGGACTATGTAATATATATTTTTGTGATTTATAAATATACTATTAATATATATTTGTTATTTAGCGTAGAGACGATTCAGTGGAAATAAAGGAAGTGGATAAATTCCTATCGATATTAAATAATTTATAGAATTATTTTATCATTGTAAGTTGGTGGCATTAAATATCCTTAATGTATAATCACCATATTCTTGTGTATGTGTATTAATAACTAGTATGTTTATAATATAGGTTATTAATAGCACTTAAGTTATCCGTGAATAGGTTTGGATAGTGAAGCATGAGTTAGTTATAGAATTAACTAATAAGAATAAATATTAGTTAATTTAAGTTGGGAGTTATATTATGGAATAATATAATGTTAATATTGAACCTTAATGATATGGTGCAGTGTTTAATTTACTTAAGTAAAGAAATGGATTAATATATGCGTTGAATATATGATTATAGTTGCTACTTTTTATATATATTACTTAGAATGGTAATACGTGAGAAAGTCTAATGTACGAATAACGTTAATAAATATTTATATACGTTATTAAAGAAAAATGGAAATCATTATATCTTTAATGAATATTTGAAGAAATTGTTTTGGGAACAATTTATAGCAAAGAAAGAGAACTAATTATTATATATTTATAATAAAGGGTATTAACATAATTTTTACTATTGAATTATTTTAATAAAAGGAGAAAATGTTATTTTTGAATAATAATATTACCTTATATATTTTTGTATGAGGTGTGATTGGTTAATATAGTAAATATATTAAAACATATTTGCTATATGTAAATAAATTGATGGAAATAATTTATTATAATAGAAAATAAACTTATTATCTATTTTCTATATATAATATATGTCCATGTGTCGTACATATAGTTATTATATTAAGAATAATATCATGAGACAATAAGTAAATTATTTTCTAATAATGAATGTCTTTATTCGGAGAAAACATAATATTTATGTTATAGCAAAATACATAATTTCTAATGTATTTTTCAAGGGAGTTTAATTTATAAAAGGAAACTAAGTTATTTTAATAACTTGAGTTGCTATAGTACCGTAAGTGTTATAAATAATATTTGAATATTTCTATTCGTAATATATTTATATGTGGACCTTGTGACTTAATAGTTCTAATTATATTGAACATGTTATAAGTAGTAAGTGATGGGAATAACAATAAGCTTTAGATTAAGCTTGTGAGAAATACCTTGTGTGGCACGATAATAGATTCGGTAATGAATTGATTAATTCGAAGATGGAAGAATTAATAATTAAACAATTAATCTATATTAATTGTTATTATAATAATATGTTGATTTATTATTGTGGCTAGTAATAGTATAGTAATAAGGAAATTGATTATAAATATAATCGGAATTGTATTGATGACGAATGAGATATATTGTCTTATAATCGTTATGGGCAATATACTATTATCAAGTAATTATTTGATAATATGTTGATTAATGAATAAATGAATTATAAATATTATAAGATTTATATTAATCAATTGTTATAGAGATTAATAATTGATTTACGAGGAAGGGATTAATTAATATTATTATTAATTAATTGATAAGATAAGTAATTTATTAATTTCTATGTGCAACCATGCGATATTAAAATTATAATGTATGATAGTTAACTATATGTTATACGAAGTGTAAAGTGTAATGCGACTATGTTATATATGAATATAAACTATATAGTAAAGTTTATTGAGTTGTAAGAGGTACATGAAATGTATGTGACAATGTGTATATGAGTGTACAATAAAATAATATATCATGGATATGTTGTAAACAATTATTGAATTAATAAAATTAATAATAAAGGAGACAATACCATGTGATGGTACCCGAAAGAATTATATCCGGTAGAATGAAATGTACATGGATTATATGTTGGTGTATATATCTATTTGTTACATTGTATTTAGAAGGGACATTGTGACTTAAAAATGTACTATGTGAACATACACTATAGTATATATATTATGTGTATGGATGTATTAACCTAAGTGTTATATTACCTTTACAATGCTGAGAATTGCTTGTCCTTTTGTGAGAGTCCCTCTCATCTCCTCTTCACGTGCACAAGCTCCAAGCTAGTCTATTCCTATAACCATAAAACTCAACAAACATTCATAACAATGATGAGCAAGGAAGTGGTTTTCATGATTCAATTCAACTACTATCTACCAACTCCCTCTTAACTACCATGCAATTCTCATTCCCGTTGGTTTAAATTTGGGAGCAAAGTTATGGACTGTGTTTTGGGTTTTCTATAAATATAGTCTCCCTTCTTCTAAATTCTTTTGCTGAGAATTATATTGAGATAAGCTAGTATTTAGAGAGAGAGTATAGCATGTTGGTGAAGAGTCTGATAATTAAGAAGTATTCAATTGAGCTTTAACAATGGTATAATTCTTATACTCTCTTCATTTTCTTATTCTCTGTAACTTTCTAAAGTTCTCGATTTTGTGGAAATGGGATGTTAATTGATTTGAAATATGATTTGTTTGGTAGTATATGAGATCACATGTATGTTAGAAATCATATTGAAGCATTGCTAGAATGAAATTCATGATTTATTTTGGGTTGGCCTGGAAACCTGCCGAAGCAGGCGGTTCCTGGTTTGAATTGCACACGGCGCAGCTGCACCGGGTTTATACCTGGGCGCAGCGCAGCTGCGCCTGTCCCCTGTCCCAGTTTTTGCCTTCTGTTAAGAAATCTGCTAAGAGTTACCTAATTATTATAGCTTAGACAAGCATGCAAGCAGGGATAATATAAATATATAAGTATATTGAACTAATGTAAGCATGTTTTATTAAGATTTCATGTAAGAATGATAAAGTTATAGTTTTGAAAATAAACTTAAGGTTTTATAAACGAATTTTGGCGTATACAAGTCATGTTTATATTCTGAATTTTGAGACACATTAGTATGGTTTAAGAATGCATGGAATGCATGTTGACTTATGTGTATATGCTTTATAATATGATATGGACATACGAACCCTACTATTGAACCTTTCTAACTAAAATGTAAGTTTTGAAGGTGGATATTGACATGAGAATACCATATATACATTCTGACTTTTGAGACATGTTTGTATGACCTAGAAATACATGATTCGTATGTTCACTTGCGTAGATAAGCTTCATAATGAAATACGAACATGCAAACCTCACTAGTAGCAAAAATATAAGTTTTACAAAACAAACTTTTGACATGTATATACCATGCTAACGTTCTGATTTTACAAACATATTGGTATGGTTTAAGAATGCATGAAAAGCATGTTAACTTACGTACATATGTTTCACAATGTAATGTGAACATACGAGCCTTATTAGTGAGCTTACTAATGAAAATATAAGCTATGGTCGTGCACGTTAACATGTTACCTTGAGATTTGGATTTTGATGTTTATGAACATATGTAATATCACTCTTGGACTCTCTCATGTATCATACATATATATACACCATGACTACATGTCGTGAAACCAAGTTTAGCATAAACGAAGCATGTTTTCAAATTAATAACTATAATAGTTACATGTATGAAATATGAATATTCATGAACATGCCCAATATGAGTTATATGAATACTTTATGTGTTTAAAGAACGAGCATGATAAACTTTGTGATGTTCATGACCTTGAGTGGCCTTAAAATTGTTGGAATGTTGACTTAGAACCTATATCATGTAGATTGCACGTGAAAAGGTTAAACGAGCATGAAAGTATCCTTTAATGTGTATACATGCTATGTAGGACCATATGTTAATACTTGAATCCTATTTCGATGGTTAATAGAGTATATTTGCTTTGTTATGGTCTTATGTGTTAGTAATTATAAATGAGAATGATTAACTCAAAAGATGGACTACACTAGCTATATGTAAATAGATTAGTGGTAAACAGGCATGTGTATATGAAGAATGTTAGTAAGTACGTATGGTTAAAGTATACGTATACTTACATAGTTATTCTAAGAATACGATAAGAATGTGAGACGAAGGTTCTAAGAACCAAGTTAGACAACAATGTAACCTTTATTATTACATTGAGAATGTGTGGATACATATAACTAATGAGTGTGATCTCTATGGTTACTATAACTGTGTAGGATTACACGAAGTGCAGATATTCTTAAGCAGTTAAGTCGAAGTTGTTAAACTACGAATCAGGCAAATCTTTCAGTTCCTATTTGATATATGAATTCAATAACTGTTAGTTGAATTATATTATGCTATGATGATGTGAACTTATATATGAACTGTATATGAGATATGTATGAGATTGAAAGTTGATCTTTGATGATATGCTTGTTCTGTGAGAAGTAATATGCTTAGTAAATATAAATTGATTATAAATGCATGAACTGAGTATGATATTATATGCTATGTGATGCATGAAAACTGTTAGAATTGCTGGGCTGTCGAGCTCACTCTTGCAAATAACCACTTTTGCAGGTTAAGGACTCAGAGTAAAGTTACATGCTACTTGATTGATAAAGTTCAATAGTATTGCAAGAAGATTATTATTTTGTTGAAGTTATTGTTTGAACCATGTTTAAGGTTCTAGGAGATGTACATGATAGTGGTTACAAAGATTGCTACATGTTGTGTTGTATAGATGTATTAGTAATACATAGAGGATATCGAGTTGAGATGTAAAAATCTATATAGTAATTCGAATAGAATGAATCGTATCATATAGTTGATTCAGGGATTTGTAATTGATTCAAAGTTATGAAATCAATGAAAAGATTTTATTCAAAGGAGATGGAAAAAGTTTAAATTATTCCGTATTTTTATAATATCGAATATGATGTAAGACAGGAATGGTAAATGATTGAGATTTGAACCTTATAAAAGGTTTGGGGTCATAATACAAGATCTTGGGTATGAAGAGAAATTATATTTCTATATTGTAATAAGTGAAATTTATTCATTAATTTTTGAATAAAAGATGTAAATATTTGACTAGTAGTATCGTGACTGCACCGGATCCTAGGTAATAGAAGGGACCCAGATTTGGGGGCGTCACAATGGACAAACTCCAATTTAAAAATGTACCCTGCTAGTTTTTCTGTAGAAATGTACATGTAAACAGACTTTAAAATGGTTATCCGGATTTAAGGTCTTCAGATAAAGAAAAAAATGTCAATTGTCGTGTCAGCGTCCCTCCAATGGTTTTCATACCCATGAGGAGACCGACACTTGTATATTCTGTGGTCGAGGATGCTTCGCAGCCCGACAAATCACCATTCACATGCAGCCTTAAGGCTATAAAGATAAAATTGGAAGTATCAACAGGCTTCAATTCCTATGGCAGCGTAGGGTTTGATAAACCAGCTTTCAAAACATCATTTTCAAATCAATCAAAAGAAAAACGTTTCAAGAAAATCAAATTAAATACTTTTGTAAATCAAATCAAAGACTGATTTTCAAATCAAATCAAACCCTTCGTATATAGGTTCAACGAAGCAAAGCACTACTTTCAATTAATCAAATCAATAGGCCCAATTTTCAAACAGCATTCACTCATGCATTCCAGTTTTAAAGGGAAATATTAAAAAGATGTGGTACCGTATTTACACGGGAGTCGTGGGGTGCCTAACACCTTCCCCGCACTTAACCAAGCCCCCGAGCTCAAAACTTTGTTTTCAAAGATTAAGTTTCGATAGTGTCCAGCAATTGGGCCTCTTTCAAACAAAACTCGGCTGAGTTAGTACAACCATTTCAAATCTTCCAACTGACGACTCTGTAAAACGTTCAAATCGTCGACATGATACATGTTGGCCTTTCTCCTAAAAAGCCCTTCAAAACCTTTTTCCTAAATAAAAAGAGTGAGGGTAGAGAGAACTTAGGAAAAGAGATTAAAAGATCCGGGTTATGACCCGACCCGCGGATTTTTTAAACCAACGTCGACAATGTTTTTATCAGTTTTGATTTCGCGCGTTATGTTATATGTCAGGTTTTATATTATTCCGTGTTATATCATATATCAGTTAGTGAGTATAGAGAGAAAGAGAAAAACAAAGTGTTTGGAAGAGAGGAAGTGTGACACCCCCAAATTCGGGTACGTCGTTTCCATATAATTTGGTGTTCACTTTCTAATATAACATACATCTACCCAATATAACTTCAAAATAAAATAAAATCTCCCTTAAAACAATGGTTACAATTTTCTTAAAAATCAATCCCAGGGTTACTCTAACCTTGACATAATAATAATATGCGGAAATAAAAACATAACATTAAAGTCTATTACAATCATTTCAAATAATAAAAATAAGTCTTCACTTATTTTGTTTTCCCTTGCCTTTACTCGTAGACGGGGCGCCAACATTATCAACCTTAGCTGCAATTGTTATATAATGCAAGAGTGAGCAAACAACAGCTCACTGGAGTTTAACAATAATAAATACCTGAAAGGATATCTTTAAAAAGAATTTGAATACCTTAGCTTACTTCAGCAATAAAGAATTGAATAATAATTCTCTATCAACATTAGAATTCAAATATAGAATTTATCTAAGGGTCATAAGACCTTTGAACTTTTATCCTAGGTTATAAACATTTCTATTTAAACCTTTAACAGTCAGTAAGAGTATGGACCTTAACTCTTACTCAGGGGGATCAGCCCTTCGTTCCATGTATTGTGCACAAACATCTTAACGCTTACGCGTAGTAACCTCCCCTAATAATAGGGTTATTCAACTCAGTAATTTGAATTCAAGTCCGCACCAAAGAAAGTTTGGTTTGGATAAGCTTACAAGGGTAATTTAGAATTCACGTTCATCAACTAAGGATTAGTTGAATCGACTTTCAATAACTTGGAATAATTCGTAAGTGAAAGAACTACGAACTAACATATGCTTTAGAAAAATTTAAAGCATCTCAAAAGAATATTCAAACCTTGCTTGAACAATAAGCCAAGATTACTTTAATTATATCATGAACTTTCAATAATTACTTGTCTAATAAAAGAACAATCTCAAACAATGAATAATTGAATTGAAACAAATAAACGAGTTTAGGGTTTAGAAGACTAGCATAAAAAATTAATATAAGATCAAAGTTTAGAAAACTTGCCTCAAGCGCAAGCTACTAATAAAATCACGTTCTACCAATTCCTACACATATATATATAATCACAATAATCTAAATTAGTTAACACGTAACTAATTTACATAATTAGTTAACCTATCTAGGTTAACTCATTTTTATTTAATTATTAAGTTAATAATTAATAACCACATAATTTAATTACATCATATAGGCATGCTCACATAATTAAATCAAATAATAATTATGTATTTTATATTAATTAAATTATAATTAAATAAATTATAATTTAAATATTTAATCTAATTATAATTTCTCAAATTATAATCACATCTTATTTTAATTAAATTATAAACAATTTATAATTTATAATTAATCATGCATTATAATACACAAATTATAATTTAAATCAACATTTACTTGATTAAAAGAAATCAAATAATATTCATTATAATTTAACAAAATTATAATTTAAATTATACCTTTACTCTAATTATAATTATTCAAAATTATAACAACATATTATATTTTACCAATATAATATATTAAAAATTATTTAGCATTTTAATGTATTATCACATTCCATTAACCTTTTATGATACAACAAAATGCATAAAAAAATACACATCTTGAATTCCTGCAACACCCCCCCACCCCCCCCACCCCCCCGCTGGGGCGGGGGTCTTAGGCCTGATAGGCCTGCTGGGGCGGGCCCCTTGCAGGGTCGGCAGACATGTTCACGAACTGTGCAGAGGAATAAGCCAATTTAGCTTATTTCTCCACACCAAATTCTAATTCCAGTTAATACAACTTATATCACTTTGATAGAAACATAAACCCACATCTTCTAACATGTTTTTAGCATACCAATACATCAATTTACAAGATTAAAACACTTAATTTTGGTAAAATTAGAGAAAACCATTTTTCCAGTGTTCTTAATAAAACTGAACACTGTAACTCCAATTCTCAACCAATACAACTTATAATACATATAATATATCCGAAATTGAAGATATTATCACAACAATTCTAAATAAGCATATTAAAACACAATCAAATCTTAACTTTTACTCTAAAATTGGCCAATAACATATAAAATCATAAGAACATAAATTTCTCCATTAAAACATGTTCTGACAAAATTTTGATTTCTGAAAATCCTTGATCATGATATACAATTTATATAATAACCATTATAAACACAATTTATATATGTACATCATATTTGTATATCTTTCATGCTAAATCATATACACAGAGAACTCATACTCATGAATATTATAAAGAAAACATATAGAAATATAAGGGGATTGAAATAATACCCTTTTAGCTTAGATGATATGAAGAAGAAGATGATGATTGCTTTGATCCTCACAAGTTTTCCCTTTCTTTCTCTTCTTCTTCTCTCTAACTCTCTATCTTTTTCTCTGTTTTCTTTTCTCTCTTTTTCTAACACTGACTATCTCTATAACTAACGTAATATAACATATACATAACTGATATATGTATATAATATAAAACATAATTATATAATATATAACTGCTAAATAATTATACCTCTACTTAATATATAGCACTTACAAAACTTTTGAAAATCAAAACCCACAAGGCTTTGTTTGGCAATAGGTAAATTTAGAAACTAGTTTTATTAACTAAAGTCTTGTTTGGGTAAAATGAGTTTAAAGCTAGTGCAAGGGCCCTGTTTGGCAAAACCTTTTAAAACAAAAGTAAGGGTCTTGTTTGGTTAAAATCATTTAAAAACTCTTTTTTATTTTAATAAATCATTTTAACACATACTTTAACGTCACACTTTAATTAATTAAATATTACTCATCTAATTTAATCAATTAAAATCTAACATCAATTAATCACATACAAATTTGTCACATAATTATAATTACTCGCTAATTATAATTCATGTAACACTTAACACTTAACACATAATTCATCTAATTTAATTATCTCAATTAAATTAGAACTGTACTAAAAATTAATATACATCAATTAAATTAAATATTAAATATTCACTTAATTAACATATAGCACTTAATTAAATCACTCCACAAAATCACATAATTTATTTATTCAACTCAATAAATAAATCACACAAAATATTTATTTAACTCAATAAATATTTAAAATTATTATATAAAATCTCAATCGTTACAAGAAGTGAGAACTCTGTGAGTTTGGAAGAGGAAGATTGATAGGAAATTGGAGGTTCTGAGAAGCAAGAGGGATTATCAGAGCTACTCTCATCATCTAACAAAGCATAATCAAGAATTTAAGGTAGTAATTTAACCCTTTTGCTCTTAGTTCCTTGTGTTCTTGAGTTTTCATAAAATTAGATTTTTGGTGGTTGAATTTATTGGATAATCGTTATGTTTTAAGCTAAGAAATTGTGTTCTTGTGGAATATATATGTTTTTGTTGGTTTTAGAATAAAAATTGATGATTCAATCATGTATTAATCTGTAAATTGACAATTGTTTATGATATTATCTTTAAAAATAGAAATAATGCATGTGTTATTGATTGATTTGGTTGAAAATTGAATCCATGATGAATTATTTAGCTAAATGTATGTATTTTGGGAAAATAGTAAAACTTGGGTTTTAAATCTTTTAATTTTAGTGATTAATGTTGTTTTGTTGATTAGAGTTATGTTACACATGTTTATTGTTAGTTAGATGAAGTGTATATGTTGTGGGTGTGCTTGGATTTCAGTTTGTTGGAGTTTTAGGGGAAGAACAGTGAAGCAGAGAGCAGTCTGCATCTTTCCTGTCTGCGTTTTGGCGCAGCTGCGCTGGTAGCAAAGGCATGAATGACGCAGCTGGGCCTGCTGAGCTTTCTGAGTCGAGCACATGCGCAGCTGCGCCGGTGCCAAGGCTTGGGGCAGCGCAGCTGCGCCCACCCTTGAGCGATGACAGGTTATTTTATATGTTTGTTCAGTATTTGAAATATAATCTGATTTGGTCTAATGATTATGGAATTGTGTTAAACACATAACAAGTTGCTATAACATATTATTAACATGTGTTTGATAATTTCAAGTTGTAAAATTAGTAAGTTGTGAAAAACTTCAAGTTATTGTTTGTAAGACTAGAGATGATGATTAAGGTGTTGTATTGCTTTACTAAGACTTGTGATTTCAGAATTGTGTATGATGCCAATGATCAGAACTTGAATTAGGATAACGAGTTCAACTAAAATAGGATTTAACTTATAAGGTTAATGTTGATGTAGCTAATCAATGTTGTGATTCTAATGGTATGTGTATGGTATTTAGGGAGCGTGAGTTATAGTTGTGTAGCTAACGCGCAAGGCAAGTTTCTTTACCCTAACATGATTACGATTATGCATGATTCCTATTCTTAGTCTTTGTTGAACAAGTTTCTTAACTAACGTTTCTTTTCATCAAAGCTTAAATTATTCAAGCTCGCTGTTTCTAATAAGAATTCCTAATTCTTTGGAAGTAATATTTCGAGTGTACAATGTCTGTTCTATTGTACATTGTTGTTGTCTAATCTTTGATCATAAATATTATTATTTAGTTCTCTTATGTTGTACAAAATCCTTATATGGCTAGTGAACTTTATTGACTTAACTAGTCCATGATTGATGAAGCGTTCTAAAATTCTAGAACTGTTTTAGAAGTTAATCCAAACTAAACTTTCTTTGGTGCGGACTCGAATGTCAAAACTGAGATGAACAACCCTAACATAGGGGATTATTTATTGTGACTGTCGTCTAGCACTATAAAATTTACCTTACTTAGGTTCTACTAACTTAATAATCAGTATAGCAATAAGCAAGGATCGATCTCACAGAGAGTGACTTGTGTTTTAAGTATCCAATAATTTCCAATTAATTGGGGGTTTTTTTTTAAAAACAGTTTAAATTAACTAAAGTGAATTAATAAGATAATATCAATGAGTAAAAAGAGTTCAATTCCTCAGTTCAGTATCCCCTTTTCACAATTATGATTTAATCAATTTATTATACTATTTACCCTTTCAATGAGATTAATAACCCTAGATAACCGCGATCGCAAATTATCCAAAATTCTCCTTAAGTGTAGATCTAATGCGACGATCGCCAACAAAAGATTCTAACTAACATACAACCTAGAACTATCAGCCTAGATTTAATATGATAGAAGCATTAAGCATGAGAATTGGATTATTCCAAGCAATAATTACACAATCAGGAATTATTTAGCTTGTCTTATGAAAATCTTAACAATATTTTAAAGCTTGACCATAATAAAATATCATTAATTATTACTTAGATTAGACACACTTCGTTTGCTTAAAATATGTCTTAATCTAACAGATGATATCAATTTACTAATTTAATCTTACAAAAACTAAATTAGTCAACTAAATAACATACATGAAAGTTTATATGGATAATTAGAATAAATCTCAATATGAAAGAATAAATATTATAAACTTAATCAAACCATAAATTGTTAATCAGGTTCAACATCCCTTCAGAATTGAATAAGTGAATTAGCCTGACATGCCTTGATGAATAGCCTCCAAGATGAAAGATGAACTAATAAAATCGCAGATTGTGACACCCCCAAATCAGGGTACTTCAATTTCCACGGGATTTGGTGTTCACTGTACAAATATCATCTATCTATCTACCCATAATAAATGCAAACCATGAAATAGATAGAAATAAATCCTCCCCTTATGGGGTTACAATTAAATGCGAAAACGTAAACAAATAAATAGTCTTACACAACTTTAACATAAGTCTTAAACAATAACATATCAAATAAATAACAAGTCTTCATCACTTGTTGACCTTGCCCATGCCTTTGCTAATAGAAGGCTCGTCGGACCTTTCGTTCTTAACTACAATGTTATTATTACGCAAGAGTGAGCACGATTACCCACAAGTATAATAATATGACAATAATATAATAGCATACGAGTGAATCAAAGACATCTGAATAAAGAAACTCAACTTTTGACTCGAGGATAAATATCAGGAATCAAAAAAAACATCTGAGGGTCATAAGACCTTGAACTATGTCCTAGGTTGTAAAGTGTTAAACTTCAGACCTTTAACAGTCATAAGACTATGGACTCTACTTCTCGTACTTAGGGGGATCAACCCTTAGTACCATATTGTGCACAATATCTCAACGCCAAAGCGTAAATAATCCCTGTTACAGGGTTGTTCATCTCAGTTTGGACATCAGAGTCCGCACCAAAGGAAGTTTGGTTTGGATAAGCTCAATAAAGATTCTAGAATGTAGAACGTACATCAACTATGGACTAGTCGAATCAATAAGGGTTCACTAGTCCTATAAGGTTCAACAATAAACCATGCTCAAATCGAATAATAAATTCTCAAGAGTATACAATTGAATAAGTATTGTATAACTGAATCATGCTTTCAAAAGAGTTATAACATCTAATATGAAATTTCAAACTTGAACAATTAAGAACAAGAGCTTGCTCGATATAGAACACAAGTCTAAGACTTGATAAATGAATAACTTAGAATTTAAGAAACTTGCTCGATAAAGGTAAAGCTTAGAACACTTGCTCAATATAAAAGGTTTGAGTTTAGGAAACTTGCCTCTTGCACAAGCTATAATTTATAAGTTCTTTATTAAGTCCTACATACCAATACATTCACAATACACATTAATCAATAACGTAACTAGCATGACAAGTTCATTCTCTTTTGTCCAAACTCTGATTATGATTATACTAATCAAATCACAACATTTGTCTTCACAAAATATTAGATTTCACGAACGACTAGCTAACTATGCGTTCAACAGTTCAATTAAACATGTAAGTACCTCATTGACATGTTAAAAATCTATTTTAACATTCCATTATATGTCTAACAGATTTTTATGTTCATTAGATTAGGTTACTATTACATTCCCTGGACTAAAACAATTAAAATTCTCATTTCTGGACAAACTATATAGTGGCGCTGCGGCGCCACCATATAAGCTATCCTTGGCCCTGCGGCGCTGCTGACGCTGCGGCGCCGACCTTAAGGTCTAGAGCTGGAGCTGCGGCGCGACATGCCAGTTCCAAATTTTGAGGTTCGGGAGGAAAACAAAACTTGGCCAAAAACATCTAATTAAATTATTCGCACATGAATTTAAGCATACTTAGACACCATAATACACATAAAATCATTACCCAACCTTTTAACACGATTTTAATGAGTTAAAACATACAATTATTTGAATCAATCATATAATTTCACTGTTTTTCATAATTGAAGGAAAACAAGAAATTCAACATTACGGATTCGTTATAACACCGAATCCGTTCGTTCAACTTCCATTTTGTTCGTTTAAACGTACACAATCATAATCATGTGTCAATTTAAATTAAATAAATGCATTAGGCATGTAGATTTTGTACATAAAGGCCATATGGGCCATATGTACAATTTCTACACTCTATAACTTTTTGAAAACCCAATTATCAACAAAATTCCATGGTATGACCACTGAAAATCATGTATACGTGATATATAACATGTTATTAACATATACTAACAATTATACGATCACATCTTAAGTTAATTATCAAAAACAGTTCTTATCAGAGGATTTTTAAAAGTACGTAAATGAAACTCTGAAATTTTGCAGAACTTTGATTAAGGCATATAATCATGAATTTGATTGTTTTAAAACATACATAAGTTATAGAAAGTATGTTATGAACATCAGTTAACATGTATATGATCATAACTTAAGTAATTAACACCAATTTTATTCACAGAGAACTCAAGTTGGCTTTTCATGGAAGAAACATATATGTACGTAAATATAAAGGTTGAATCAAGAGGTTACCATTGCTAACTCTGTGAAGATGATGCACTTTAATTCTTCAATTCGTTTCAACTCTCTCTCAATTCTCTCCTTTTCTCTCTGGAACTTAGTGTCTTACAAAATATATGAACTGATATGTATATGTAAGTTAATATATTATACGCATAATTAGAAGTCGTGGGTTATGGGTCGTCAGTTAATCTCATAATGGGTTAATTGTCTCCAACCCCCACTAAGGCTTTGTTTGCTTGCCCCTTATATTCTTCCTTTCCCATTAATTTAATTAAAGCTTTATAATATAGTTTTAATGTCACACCCAATTTAATCAAATAATGTGATTTAAATCAATTAAATAAAATAGCATAAATCCACATTAAATCATATAGTCACATAATTAAAATTCTTATTTAGTAATTATGTCAAATCATTAAATCTCTAATTAATTATTAAATTAATTAGAATAACATTATGTTTATTAATTAATATGTTAATCAAATAAGCTCAATTAAATTCATACTTTGAATATAAAAGTTCACCACATTAATTTAACTAATGTAACACATATAATTAAATTAATCTACCACAATTTCATCAATTAATTATTTAAGTCAATAATTAAATCATCGAAAAATATTTATTTAATTCAATAAATATTCAAATGAAATTACAAAAATCTCGTTCGTCACATCTTTCCCCCCTTAAAAGGATTCTGTCCCCAGAATCACGATTCAATTAAATTTCGTCCCGTTACATTCTCCCCCCCCCCCCCTTACAAAGATTATGTCCCCAGAATCGCATACACATAAATTAAGTAAATAAATGTGGGTAATTCTTCATCATATGCTCTTCGAGTTCCCACGTAGCTTCTTCAGTATTGTGGTTCCTCCAAATTACCTTAACAGAAGGTATAACTTTGTTTCTAAGGACTTGTTCTTTCCTGTCAACGATCTGAACAGGAATTTCTTCATAGGATAAGTCTTTCTCAAAATATAGGGGTTCATATTCAATCACATGCTTCTAATCGGGTTTGTAGGGGCGTAAAACTGAAATATGGAAGACGTTGTGGATATTCTCTAGCGCCGGAGGTAAGGCTACCTCATACGCAACTTCTCCCATCCTTCGCAGTACCTCGAAGGGTCCAATGAACCTCGGGCTCAATTTCCCCTTCTTACCGAATCTGATCTTTCCCTTCTAGGGAGAGACTTTTAAAAATACAAAGCTACCCGATTCAAACTCAACATTTTTACGGTGTAGATCAACTTATTTCTTTTGCCTATCCTGAGCTGCTACCAGTCTTGTTCTGATTACCCTGACTATCTCTGCTGTCTGCTGTACCAGTTCTAGACCTAGTAGTTGTCTCTCGCCAACTTCATCCCAGTATAGCGGGGTTCTGCATTTTCTTCCGTACAACGCTTCGTAAGGCGGCATGCCAATACTGGCGTGGTAACTGTTGTTGTAACTGAATTCCACAAGCGGTAGGTGATCATCCCAATTTTCTTTAAAATCTATGATGCATGCTCTCAACATATCTTCCAATGTCTGGATCGTTCTTTCGCTCTGCCCGTCTATCTGTGGGTGATAAGCCGTACTCATTCTCAACTGTGTCCCCATGCATTCCTGTAGCCGCTTCCAGAAGTTCGATGTGAAGCGCGGATCTCTGTCGGAAACAATTGACACCAAAACTCCGTGCCTCGAAACAATCTCTTTCACATATAACCTTGCCAACTGGTCTAAGTTGAATCTGATTTTGATCGGAAGGAAGTGTGCAGATTTTGTCAGTCGATCAACGATAACCCATACTACATCGTAGCCTTTCTGAGTCGTCGAAACGCCAACCACGAAATCCATCGTAATGTGTTCCCATTTCCATTCTGGGATTTCCAGGGGTTGTAGCAAACCACTCGGCCTCTGATGTTCTGCTTTCATTTTCTGACAAGTCAGACACTTTTTAACAAACTCAGCAACATCCCGTTTCAAATTCGGCCACCAGAAGTGCTGTCGAAGATCCTGATACATCTTAGTACTACCGAGGTGAATCAAATACCGTGAGCTATGAGCCTCACTCAAAATGTCCTCCTTAATCTCTGGCACTGACGGTACCCACACTCTGTTCTCAAATCTCAGTAGTCCCTCACTATCTATCTTGAATCTCGGTTCGGTTCCTTCAGATATCTTTTTATTAACCTTCTCACATTCTTCGTCCTGAAGTTGAGCTTCCTTAACTTTATCTAATAGGGTTGTACCAGTTTATATCTGAAATAACTTCTCGTCAATCTCCATCAGATACTTCACTTCCAATTCCACCTTTTCCAATGCTGAAATTAGCTCCTCCTGAGCAGTCAACATCATCAATTTCTCCCGACCCTTTCCGCTTAAGCGTCGGCAACCACATTAGCCTTACCCGGATGGTATAAGATTTCACAGTCATAGTCTTTAATTACCTCCAGCCACCTTCTCTGGCGCATATTCAAGTCCTTCTATGTAAAAATATATTTCAGACTCTTGTGGTCTGTATATATTTCACACTTCTCCCCATAGAGATAGTGTCTCCAAATTTTCAAAGCAAATACCACTGCAGCTAACTCCAAGTCATGGGTCGGATACCCCTTCTCATAGTCTTTCAATTATCGTGACACATATGCAATGACCCTACCATTTTGCATAAGCATACAGCCAAGTCCTTTATGCGACGCATCACTATAAACCACAAAATTTCCTGTATCATCCGGAAGAGATAACACAAGTGCTGAACTCAACCTCTTCTTAAGCTCTTGGAAGCTTTCCTCACACTTCTCCGTCCAAACGAATTTCACCGATTTCCTAGTCAAATTCGTCAGCGGAGTTGCGATCTTAGAAAAGTTCTGAATGAATCTTCTATAATAGCCCGCTAATCCAAGAAAACTTCTCACTTTTGACGGTGTTTTCGGCTAATCCCAGTTCATCACCGCTTCAACTTTAGAGGGATCTACCGAAATTATGTCCTTGTCGATCACATTTCCAAGAAATTATACTCTTTCAATCCAGAATTCAAATTTCAAAAATTTGGCATGCAACTTCTCTCTTCTCAACACCTCTAATGTTAACTTCAGATGTTCTACATGTTCTTCCTTGGTCTTCGAGTATACCAAATTGTCGTCGATAAAGACCACCACGAATTTGTCCAAAAACGGCTTGAACACTCCATTCATTAAGCCTATGAATGCTGCAGGAGCATTCGTTAGACCAAATGACATTACCAAAAATTCGTAATAACCATATCGAGTCCTAAATGCTGTCTTCAGAACATCCTCTGGCCTCACCTTCAGCTGATGATAGCCACTCCTCAAGTCTATCTTTGAAAAGTACCTTACACCCTTCAATTGGTCAAACAGATCGTCGATCCTTGGTAATGGATATCTATTCTTAATTGTGACCTTATTCAGTTATCTGTAGTCGATGCAAAGCCGCATCATCCCGTCCTTCTTTTTCACAAACAACACCGGCGCTCCCCACGGCAATACGCTCGGTTGGATGTACTTCTTGTCCAGTAACTCTTGCAGTTGCACCATTAACTCTTTCATCTCTACCGGAGCCATCTGGTATGGTGACTTCGATATTGGGGCCGTCCCTGGCTCCAAATCGATCACAAACTCAAACTCTCTGTCTGGCGGAAGTCCTGGCAGGTCATCCAGAAATACGTCAATGAAGTCCCTCATGACTGGTATATCTTCAACTTTTGAGTTTTCTTTACGACTATCGACTATGTAGGCTAAATATCCTACACAGCCTTGTCTTAACAACTTCCTGGCCTGCATCATCGTCAGACAACTCGCTTGTCTAGGCGATTTGCTGCCATAAAACACAACCTTTGACGGGGTCATAAGGTTGATACATTTCCACTGGGAATCAATTACAGCCCCATAATTGACTAGCCAATCCATTCCCAAAATAACGTCGAATTCCCCAAGCCTAATCGGGATAAGATCTACGTTCATAATGTTACCCTTAATATCCACCCTACAGTTCTTGTGTACATACTTAACAGGGATCACTTCTATATTCGTAATCTATATGTTCATGGGGTATTCTAACTCGTCCATAGGCAATTCTAAGTTCTTAGCAAAGTCATCAGATATAAATGAACAAGTAGCACCCGAATCAAATAGTACATAAGCATTAACTTTATTGATCGGAAGGATACCTGACACCACATCGCGAGATTGTACAACATCCTACATGGTCATGTTGAAGATTCTGGCGGTTGGTCGGTTGGTTGCGGTTGGTCCCGTGATAGTTAGAGCACTTCCACCGCTGTTTCCCTTGTTCCATTCTGATCTCGCCCCTCCAGATCCCTTCTTGGGACAGTTCCTTGCAAGATGGTCCTTTGAGCCGCAAGTAAAGCAAGCGCCCTTCTTTGTGTTAGGGTAGTTAGGTGCTATGTGGCCTTCCTGACCACAATTGTAGCATACTCGTTTTCCCTTTATACAGATTCCCAGGTGAGCTTTCCCGCAGGTCGGACAAGCTTCGATCCTCTTTTTCTGACCTCCTTGTTGATTCCCAATTGATGAGTTATCACTCCAGCTCCTCTTCTTATTACTACTCCCTCCCGTGTTGCGACCACTAGCCTTGTTAATTCCTTCACCTTCACTTTTTTTCTTTTTCTGATCTTGGTTATACTTTGTAACAGCGTCACTCCCGCCCTCAGTGAGAATGGCCTTCTCCAACACTCCAGCAAAAGTGTTCAACTGGAACATTGACACTTTGCTATACAACTAGGGCTTCAGGCCCTGTTCAAACCTCCTTGCCTTCCTCTGATCGGTGTGCACTTGATACGTAGGAAACCTAGCCAACTCATTGAATTTTGACTTATATTCCGATACGGACATATTCCCCTGTTTTAGTTCCAGGAACTGGACCTCCATTTGATTATGCGAGCTGGTCGAAAAGTATATCTCGAAGAACATCTCTTTGAACCTCTCCCAGGTAATCACATCTTCTCCTCCCCGAACCTTATTCTCTTGCCACCAATAACTAGCTTCGAATTTCAGCATGAACGTTGTATAGGCTATTTTCTGGTCTTCTCTGACTCTGGCGACGTCAAAAACTTTCTCCATCTCCATCACCCAGGTTTGAGCTTCTATCGGGTTCATGGTGCCTTTAAAGTCTGGCGGTCCCACCGCCTGGAAGTCCTTAAACGTTGTGTTCGATGGAGCTTGAGGTTGGTTGTTAAGCTCTCCAGCAAGTAAGTTCGCCAACTGCTGAACAGGGTTAGCATTGGCGTCGTTGTTGTTGTTCGTTGACCCTTCTTGGGCCTGTTGACGGTTAGGTCGTCTCCTTGGCGGCATTTTTCTGTTAAGAAATATGCTTATTAGATCTTTATTCCATCTTTTAAATATTCAAGGCTTAACTTAAACATTTAGACACAGTCAGTCAACACATTATATCAAATAAACTCTGATATATTACTAAATCAAAAGTTTTAACATAATACGATAGCATCACTGCTATTCATCAACTATCCCGAGATAAAGAATCTACAGGATTTAAAACATAAAATATTCTTCTATTTATAAATACATTGGAATTTACATTATTAACTACCAGATAGGTTTCACAAAATCAAATGTTCCTATCACTGCCCATTAAGGCGACGAACAGCTTTGCCACACTCTTCTTCCATAATCCGGGACATCGTCCTGCGATCTAGCATGTATGACGGTAGTCCTTTGAACTAAATTGGGTACGTCATAACCCGATCCTGGGCTTCATCAATTGCATACTGCAGTGTAGAGTACGTCTCCTCAAGCTTGGCCTTCTTTGCCCGACAGTTATCTTCTGCGAGATCTGCTCGTCGTGATTCCCTTACCCAGGCCTCCTCTGCTATGGCCAACCTTGCTGATTTCTCTTTCAGTTCATTCTTCAACTCCTCTATTTCCTCTCACATCTGCTCGGTTTGGCCCTTCTCGTGAACTAAATCCCACTATACGTTTCCTAGACGTGTGTGAAGAGCCTTAACCTCTCCATCCCTCTGCTCGATGGTAGACTGTTGAGTAACCGATCGTTCCCTCAGCTCCTGAACAGTCTCCCTCAGCTCCTGAATAGAATCACGTAACTCTATGTTACTGTCATATAGCTCGTTATACATCTCAGCACTGATAGAGCTCGGTGGGAACTCTTCAGGGTCTTCCTCCTCCTCTTCGGCTGCCTCAGCCTGAACCTCAATCTCCTCAGGGTCTTCCTCAGAGTCCTCCTCTGAATCAAACACCGGCACATACTCCTAACCAATGACTGTGATCAAGGGTGATGGCTCTCGTCGGACTAACTACTCCCAAACTACGTGGATATCTCGGGGCTCCTCCTCTCTAGCCTCTAGGGGTACAAAGTCCCTGGACTGACTAGGTTCTCCAGCATCTGTCATCCTGACAAATAGAATTTTAGGTCTTAGTTATTACGTGATGCTAATCGGTACTCAAGTATACAAGTATAAGCACATAGCACATAAGATAAGTTATTATCTTTCTTAGAACTCGATAAGAGTTATTATTACTATGTTCTCGATCTCTAAAAGGCTACTATCCTAAGGTTTTTCCCCACCTAAGGTTCATCACCTACAGCTCTGATACCAACCAGTGACACCCCCAAATCCGAGTACTTCAATTTCCATGGGACTTGGTGTTCACTGTACAAATATCATCTATCTATCTACCCATAATAAATGCAAACCATGAAATAGATATAAATAAATCCTCCTATTATGGGGTTACAACATCTGAAAATAAATACATCAATCCCAGGACATACTAACCTTAAATCTTAAATGCGGAAACATAAATAAATAAACAGTCTTACACAACTTTAACATAAGTCTTAAACAATAACATATCAAATAAATAACAAGTCTTCATCACTTGTTGACCTTACCCTTGCCTTTGCTAGTAGAAGGCTCGTCGGACCTTTCGTTCTTAACTACAATGTTATTATCACGCAAGAGTGAGCACGATTGCCCACAAGTATAATAATATGACAACAATATAATAACATGCGAGTGAATCAAAGACATCTGAATAAAGAAACTCAACTTTTGACTCGAGGATAAATATCAGGAATCAAAAGAACATCTGAGGGTCATAAGACCTTGAACTATGTCCTAAGTTGTAAAGTGTTAAACTTCAAACCTTTAACAGTCATAAGACTATGGACTCTACTTCTCGTACTTAGGGGGATCAACCCTTAGTACCATACTGTGCACAATATCTCAACGTTAAAGCGTAAATAATCCCCTTTACAGGGTTGTCTATCTCAGTTTTGACATCAGAGTCTGCACCAAAGGAAGTTTGGTTTGGATAAGCTCAATAAAGATTCTAGAATTTAGAACGTACATCAACTATGGACTAGTCGAATCAATAAGGGTTCCTAGTCCTATACGGTTCAACAATAAACCATGCTCAAATCGAATAATAAATTCTCAAGAGTATACAATTGAATAAGTATTGTATAACTGAATCATGCTTTCAAAAGAGTTATAACATCTAATATGAAATTTCGAACTTGAACAATTAAGAACAAGAGCTTACTCGATATAGAACACAAGTCTAAGACTTGATAAATGAATAACTTAGAATTTAAGAAACTTGCTCGATAAAGGTAAAGTTTAGAACACTTGCTCAATATAAAAGGTTCGAGTTTAGGAAACTTGCCTCTTGCACAAGCTACAATTTATAATTCACGTTCTATATTAAGTCCTACATGCCAATACATTCATAATACACATTAATCAATAACGTAACTAGCATCACAAGTTCATTCTCTTTTGTCTAAACTCTGATTATGATTATAATAATCAAATCATAACATTTGTCTTCACAAAATATTAGATTTCACGAACGACTAGCTAACTATACGTTCAACAGTTCAATTAAATATGTAAGTACATCATTGACATGTTAAGAATCTATTTTAACATTCTATTATATGTCTAACACATTTTTATGTTCATTAGATTAGGTTACTATTACATTCCCTGGACTAAAACAATTAAAATTCTCATTTCTGGACAAACTACATAGTGGTGCTGCGACGCCACCATTTAAGCTATCCTTGGCGCTGCGGCGCGGACCTTAAGGTCTGGAGTTGGCGCTGCGGCGCGACATGCCAGTTCCAGATTTTGAGGTTCGCGAGGAAAATAGAACTTGGCCAAAAACATCCAATTAATTTATTCGCACATGAATTTAAGTATACCCAGACACTATAATACACATATAATCATTACCCAACCTTTTTAGCACGATTTTAATGAGTTAAAACATACAATTATTTGAATCAATCATATAATTTCACTGTTTTTCATACTTTGTAAAGTTTTGAAGGAAAACAAAAAATTCAACGTTACGAATTCGTTATAACACCGAATCCGTTCGTTCAACTTCCATTTTGTTCGTTTAAAAGTACACAATCATAATCACGTGTCAATTTAAGTTAAATAAACGCATAAGGCGTGTAGATTTTGTACGTAAGGGCCATATGTACAATTTTTACAGTTTGTAACTTTTTGAAAACCCAATTATCAACAAAATTCTATGGTATGACCATTGAAAATCTTGTATACGTGATATATAACATGTTATTAACATATACTAACACATATACGATCACATCTTAAGTTAATTATCAAAAACAGTTCTTATCAGAGGATTTTTAAAAGTATATAAATGAAACTCTGAAATTTTGCAAAACTTTGATTAAGGCATATAATCATGAATTTGACTGTTTTAAAACATACATAAGTTATAGAAAGTATGTTATGAACATCAATTAACATGTATATGATCATAACTCAAGTAATTAACACCAATTTTATTTATAGAGAACTCAAGTTGGCTTTTCATGGAAGAAACATATATATACGTAAATATAAAGGTTGAATCAAGAGGTTATCCTTGCTAACTCTGTGAAGATGATGCACTTTAATTCTTCAATTCTTTTCAACTCTCTCTCAATTCTCTCCTTTTCTCTCTGGAACTTAGTGTCTTACAAGATATATAAACTGATATGTATATGTAAGTTAATATATTATAAGCGTAATTAGAAGTCGTGGGTTATGGGTCGTCAATTAATCCCATAATGGGTTAACTGGCTCCAACCCCCCACTAAGGCTTTGTTTGCTTGCCCCTTATATTCTTCCTTTCCCATTAATTTAATTAAAGCTTTATAATATAGTTTTAATGTCACACCCAATTTAATCAAATAATGTGATTTAAATCAGTTAAATAAATTGGCATAAATCCACATTAAATCACATAGTCACATAATTAAAATTCTTATTTATTGATTATGTCAAATCATTAAATCTCTAATTAATTATTAAATTAATTAGAATAACATTATGCTTATTAATTAATATGTTAATCAAATAAGCTCAATTAAATTCAATACTTTGAATATAAAAATTCACCACATTAATTTAACTAATATAACACGTATAATTAATTTAATCTACCACAATTTCATCAATTAATTATTTAACTCAATAATTAAATCATCAAAAAATATTTATTTAATTCAATAAATATTCAAATTAAATTACAAAAATCTCGTTTGTCACATAGATCCCCCCAACCTAGTAAAACAACTGATATATTTAAACTAACAAAACCCTAGTCTAATAAGGAAATCCTCAATCCTAATCCCTCTCAACTTTGTATTTTTAATCACTTAAATTTGGTCAACGCGTCAGCATGGCGCCCCCCGCTCCCGTCCTCTTCACAACCTGGCACGCCCCGCGCTAGGTATGTAGTATGTCTTCTAATTTTACGGCGTGGCCCGCGCCCCTTGTAGTTTTGAGCTAGCGCGCCCCGCGCCAGGCTGTCAGCAATGTTGACTTGCAATTCTTTTTTTCTCTAATCCTCCCTTTTGTCCCTTTAAGCTTAGCTTCACTCCAATTCTGTACATGCACACAAAACATATGAAAAGTAACATGCACACTTAATTATTAACAAAATATCAAGCCAAGAAATACCTATTAAGTAGGTTAAAAACCTACTTATCAATTTACGCTTAGTGTTAAGATGTCTGTGCACAATATATGGTACAAAAGGGCTGACCCCCTTGAGTACGTGAAGTAAGGTCTATATAGTCTTATGACCGTTAAAGGTTAAAGTATAGATACTTGACAACCTAGGACATAGTTCATGGTCTTATGACCCTCAGATATACTTTCGAACTTGTATTCTATTCTTAATTCAAAAGTTCAGTTTCTATGGAGTTTTCTATTCTTATTTATCCTTGATAGGAAAGATTTAATTGTTTAGCTGAAACTATTCATTTCAGTTCATATATTGTCATTACTCATGAATATTCCAATAATCTTTGTTTTACTCACTCTTACATATAACTGCTTTGCAGCTAAGGTCGAGAAAGTCGTTGAACCGTCCACGAGTAAGGGCGAGGGCAAGATGAACAAGTGTTGAAGACTTGTTTATGTTAAATGTTCAATATATGTAATGAGACTATTTTATTATTCTGTTTTTGAATGGTGATTTTTTTTTTAATGTTAGATTACCTGGGATTATTTAAGAAGTTCCCTTTAATAGGAAGATTTTCATTCAAGTTATTTAAAGTTTATGCTTTAATGTTATCCTTTATTGTGGGTAGTTAGATGTGTTATTTTAGACAGTGAACACCAAACTCTATGGTAATGAAATACCTGGATTTGGGGGTGTCACATAGGGTGCAAGAATAAAACATTGAATATAGCTATTACATTCAACCCGAACTTTATTACAAATGGGCCTTCATCGCTCCTTTCTCTTCGTCTTCAATTTTTCGAACTATTATATATAATCATATTACAATCTATTTTTATAAAACAAAAACATTGATTAGCAGTCAAGGGAAGGTACATAGGAGGGAGATAGAATTTATATCAGAAAATAAGAGAGACGAGGTACACAACCCCCATTTATAAAAACCACATTTATTCAAGCATCCATTAAAATTTAAATCCAATCGCATTGGTCAAAGTCCATAATCATCCCCTTTGTTATCATATATATCAGCATATGCATCAATAATATAAACATTCAGTATATATATTGATATCATTTAATGGGCAATAAACTTTTACTAGAAATCTAGTTTTTGAAAATCAAATCATAATAAACTTCTTTATTTTATTTTATCCAATTTTGAATAAAAATAAACTCTTTTATTTTTAATCAAATTCCAAATCAAAATGAACTCCTTTATTTTAATTAACATGGAATCCAATTTCAAGTTCAAAATAACTCCTTTATTTTAACTTTAAAATTGCTGGAAAAATAAAATATGTAGAATCTTATTCCTTATCAAAATAAACCTTTTATTTTAGAAAACATAGAATCCTATTCCATATATGAATAAACTCCTTTATTCAAGTTAACGTGGAATCAAATTCCAAGTTAAAGTAAAACTTTTATTTTAATAACATGGAATCCAAGTCCAATTAAAATAAACATCTTTATTTTAATTCTATTTCAATTCAAAAATAAACTTTTATTTTAATAGAAATAAATAAATAAAATTAAAAAATTTCAAAATATGGGCACCAGAGTGGTCGCGCCTAGTTTATAATGGGAAACGGCGCGACCGCGCTAAAACTCCAGTATCGAATTCTGGTAGCAGGCGCGTCCGCGCTGCGTAGTAGAATCCGACGGACAGTTCTTTAGCCCAGAAAATCAGTTCTTGTTAGGTTTGTAAGATTCATGGATACAATCATATTGCATAAAATAGTAGAAGCATGGTAAATCAGAGTTTTAAAATTTTACAAACCATATACCCGGATCATCATTTATGCACTGTTATTAATTAAATGAAATAGATGGAGATTAAGATTCATACCTTTAAAGATTCTAGCTTCCTCAGGTACGAGTTCAATTCCAAATCCTTTTCGCGTTCTACTTGAATCCACCGGGTTGATTTCTTCCTTTAATCAACGTTAGCCACCCAAGTATTTGGCCTCTAGAGGTAATCCACCAAGAAAGAATAAGAATTCAAGAAGAAGGTTGTTTGGCTAAACACTAGTTTTCTTCTCCCTGGAAAAAGGAGTGCTCTCCCAACTCTTGGAATTAAAATGTCTAACCTTGTTCCATAATAAGACTTTCTTATTTATAGATGTAGGCAACCCTCCTAAATAATTTAGGATTAGGGTTTCATATTAACTAATTAAACTTTTTTAATTAATTAGGCTTGCCAATCCTATTGGAAATAATTAAACTCTTTTAATTAATTAGTCTCCTAATCTTATTAGGAATATATATGAGAGAGAGAATCTTATTAATTAATTTCTAAACTCCTTTAGAAATTAAATAATAATAATAATAATAATTATTATTATAGTAATAGAAATAATAATAATAAGACTCCTCTTATTAATTTATATTTAATATTTCTAAAATATTAAATAATAAATATTAAACTATTTAATTTATTCTATCACCATAGATTAAATTAAATATACTTAACTTATTATTACGATTATGCCATTTACTTCTTTAATAAATATTCTTCTTTTTATGATGTGACCCTTTAGGTTCTTCATATTAAACTGGTTGTGAATAAATCAATTAGAACAATTCTAATCTTATTTAAATACATAAATTAAACTAATAATTTATTTAAATAAATAATATTTATTCTACAAAAAGGATAAGCCTCCTTAGCGATCAATGACTTTCCAGATAATATAGATTTTAACATTAATCATAAAAGAACGTGTGAGTAAATAGTTACCGTACAATTCAATCATTCTACCATACAATGTCCTAATTAAATATAAGACATGGAATTACTGTCAAGTCTTATTTTTATTTAAGTATATGTATTTCGATTCTAAAATGCATAACTCCAAATAATGCAAATTAGAAAGTCCTTTCTAATTTTATTCCTCATTGGCCAAGGATTCATGGGTTGTCATTTATCGAATCACATAGGACATATCTCTTTTTTTACTAGAAGTGGTAGATTCTTTATTGATCATTATTCATTATCTCCATATATAACTTATTACACCCAATCATACTCTTTGATATACCCTAAGGGTCTTAAGGGACATGTCAAAGTATAATTCATCATACACAAGATACTATGATGATATCAAGTCTAAGGATCACTTGCACTACTATCACATTAGGAATTCCTATTGACAGGTAAGTAAAAATTTATTAGGTATTCCTTAGAGAGCCACATTCAGTGGACTTATTCTCCAATAAGCACATACATACTTGCTTTAGTGTCTCGACACAAATGATCATGAGATCAATCATCATCATCCAATGAGCAAGCAACGTATGTACCAATCTATCCGAATTCACTAATCCCCTTTTTAGTAATCCAACGATTGAGAACAGCTTTAGTTTTTAAGCTATCTAAGAATTTAGATCTCATTAGCATGATCATCATCATGATTCTAAAAGCATTGCTTAAAACTATGGGTTTATCACATATTATAAAAAACATTACCATGTAGATAAATAAATGCCTTTAATTAAATAATACTTTTATTAATAAATGAATAAGATTGTTACAAAGTATACACTTTATCATCAAACATGATTGGCTTGTATGCATACTACTTTCAGTTCTAAACCCATATTAACATATATATTGAATTAATATAATTAATGATTTACATAAGGAGGCTCCGATACCAGTGTAGAATTGCAGAAACATAATCAAAGCATACAATCTAATTATAAACGCAACAGAAGCATGGAAAATAACAATTTAAAATTTTCAACAATACTAAAGTATAGCCTTATTAAATATCATTAATTAAGGAAGGATAAAGATGTACCTTTGAAGAGAATCAATGGTTTGATGTAGACTTCAAATTCCAATCATTGCTCATTCGCGATCTCTCCAATCTACGAATCACACGTTCCTTACAAAAGTATGCAACGCCCAAGAGGTATCCACCAAGACGAATAGATTGAAAATGTGATTTTAGATTCTACGAGATCTTGGGTGGCTAACTCTAATTCTCTCTATCCTAACTCTTTAGGGTTTTTTAGAATGCTTGCAAGAGAGATGCAAGTTGCAAAAGTTGCATTAGTCAATCCCATAATAAAACTCTTCTTATTTATAAACTAACCCTAATCCTAAACCTTTTAGATGTTATGGTTTTAATTTAATTCCTAATCTTCTTAGGAACTAAATAAAATAATAATAATAATAATAATAATAAGACTTCTCTTATTTATTTATAATCTAGTATTTTTTCAAATACTCAATTATAAATATTAGTATTTCTCTAAATATCATATTATTATTATTTTTCCAATTTAAATATAATAATAATAATAATAAGATAACTAATCTTATTAATTTATAATATTAATATTTCTAAATACTTAATTATAAATATTAAGCTATTTAATTTATTTTACTAATAAATTAAATACACTTCATTTATTATTATTAAGTCAATCACTTCTAAAATCTTCTTTCTCCCTTTTGTGGTGTGACCCTCTAGGTTTAATATTAAGCCGGTGGTAGATAAATAAATTAGAACTATTATAATATTATTTATAATGAATTAAACTCCTTTAATATTTATTCTACATCATGAGTGACACCTTATAAATAATGTATCATGACTATCCATATAATATGAATGCAACGTTAATCACAAAGATTATCACAAAGAATACAAAGAACCTATTACGTGAATAGTTACCTTATAATTCAATCTTTCTATCGTACAATGTCCCAATTAAACATAAAATATTAATTACTGACGGGCCTTATTTATTTAATCATATGCATTTCGATTCAAAATGCACAGCTCTGATTAATGTAAATTAAAAACTCCTTTCTAATTTTCATTCCGCATTGGCAAAGGATTTCTGAATTGTCATTCATCGAATCGCATAAGACATTCTCCCTCTTTACTAGAAGTGGTAGATCCTTTGTTGATCATTCACCTACTTCCATGTATACTTTATTATACCCAAACATAAGCTACAACATACTTTTAAATATTAAGGAATATGACAAAGTATAATTCAGATTACGCAAAGTATTATGATGATCTTACGTCCAAGGATCACTTGTACAACTATCACTATAGGAACTCCTATTGTCAGGCAAGTAAAAATCCATTAGGGTTCTTTTAAGCGAATCATGTTCAGTGAACTTATTCTCCAATAAGCACCTACAAACTTACTTTAGCGTCTCCACACAAATGATTATGAGATCAATCATCATCTTCAATAGAGCAAGCATAGTATGTACTAAACTATCCGAAATTAGTAACCCCACATTATTGATCCATTACGATTAGGAACATTTTAGTTTTAGAGCTATCTTATATTTAGATCTCATTAGCATGATCAACATTATGATCCTAAAAGTATTGCTCCAAAACTATGAGTTTATCACATTTATTAATTCAACCAATTAACATGGATAAAGAATGCCTTTTGTATTATATAAATTCTCTTATTAATAAATGAACAAGATTACAAAGTAAATGCTTAATCCAATGTGATTGGCTTGAGGGCATATTACTTTCAATCTCTCACTTGCACTAAAGTCAATCGCCTTGGCATTTCATACTCATCTTCTCTAAGTGCGATCGTCCTACTATTGGATAAAGCTTCAATAAATGGATCTGCAATGTTGTTCTTGAGATTCCACTATCTCTATAGTGACTTCTCCTCTTTCAATGATTTCTCTAATTAAATGATAGTGTCGTAACACATGTTTGGATCCCAGATGAGACTTAGGAACTATTTCTAGTTCTGTAATGAACTTTTCATTCAAACAACCAATTTTTCCAGCTTCATTTACAGCTATATACTTTGTCTTTGTCACTAAATCAACAACTCTTTGCTGTTTAGAACATTTCCAACTCACTGCACCATAGTACAAGGTAAGCACATACCTTAAAGTAGATTTATTATCGTCTTGGTCAGTGTGATGCCCCCAAATCTGAGTACTTTCAACCCACAGATATGGTGCTACACGGTACTACAACTATACATTCAATCCAATGAAACTGCATCAAAATGGACATATTTACTAAATTCTTATAATAATAATAATAATAAATCCTTCCTAGGTTCTTTTAACCATTACATAGCGCATCATCATAGTATAAGTTCATTACATATACTAATCTATTACAGGATATCTACTTATCCGTTTTAGCTTTGCCCTTATCCTTACCGGATCCTTCAGTCCGTTTATTCTTAGTTGTAATCATATAATTCAAGCAAGAAGTGAGCATAACTAGTTCAGCAAATCTAACAATATATAAGCAACCACAAAATCAAAAATCATATGATTGAATCTTCAATAACTGAACAAATAGCTATGAAGTACAATGAACATTTGAAATAGCAATTTCATTCTCTTTAAAATAATTCCAAAGTATATATATACACTTAAGAATTTCTGAGTTGGTCAAAAGACCATGAACATTCTCGTTCCATTTGCATTCATGAAAAGGATATAACGACACTAAGACCGTACATCCGATATAACTTACGATCACTTCTAGGTGATCAGCCTATTATACTCTATGTTGATCAACACTCATCCGCTAAACGTATTTAAGTTTAAGTTTTGGCAACCTCGCGTGCCCGTCGAATAAACGACGTAAAATATCTTTGTTTATTCATACTCAGGCTTACCTTTGAATCAGTTCCAAATAATTGGCTTAGGATAGCGTTATCAATATTATATTAAAAGACTTGTAAACAAATCAATCAAACCCTTGGAGCGGACGGGAAGGTGGAGACCTATAAGGCCCAACTGGTTGCAAAAGGTTTCAAACAAAGACAAGGAGTTGACTATGATGAAACCTTCTCACCAATAGCAATGCTCAAGTCCATTCAGATTTTGCTTGCGATTGCTGCTTACTACGACTATGAGATCTGGCAGATGGATGTGAAAATGGCCTTCCTCAATGGGAAACTTGAGGACGATGTGTATATGACACAGCCAGAGAGATTTGTTTCAAAGGTTGGAACAAATCAAGTTTGTAAGCTGCAACGATCCATTTATGGATTGAAGAAAGCTTCTCGTAGATGGAACATCCGTTTTTATGAGACAATCAAAGAGTTTAATTTTATCAAAAATAAGGATGAACCATGTGTGTACAAGAAGGTTAGTGGGAATGCTGTTTCATTCCTTGTATTATATTTTGATTATATATTACTGATATGGAATGACATTCCTATGCTACAATAGATTAAAATCTGGTTATCTAAACACTTCTTCATGAAGGACTTGGGAGAAGCATCCTATATTTTGGGGATAAAGATCTATGAGCCATGGATTACATCTCTCCAAGAAACAGGCCCCAAAGACACCTGAGGAGAGAGACCGTATGAGTAAGATTCCTTATGCTTCAACAATAGGATCTATCATGTACGGTATGATATGTACTAGACTAGATGTCGCTCATGCACTTACTATAACGAGCAGATATCATTTGAATCCAGGAGAAGAGCACTGGAAGGTAGTGAAAAATATCCTAAAGTACTTATAAAGGACTAAGGATGTATTTCTTGTCTACGATGGGTCTGAATTAAAACTCAAGGGCTTCACAGACTCAAGTTTTCAAATGGACCAAGATGACAGTAACTCTATTTCGGGGTATGTATTTACCTTAAACGGAGGCACAGTGAGTTGGAAGAGTTCCAAGAAGCAAACAGTTGCTGATTCAATGACAGAGGTAGAGTACATAGCTGCAAGTGAAGTTGCAAAGGAGGCTGTTTGGATGAAGAAGTTCATAACAAAACTTGGTGTGGTTCCTAGCATTGGAGGAGCAGTCCCCTTGTACTGTGACAACACCTGAGCTATTACACAGGCTAAGGAACCCAGGTTTTATCAGAAATCCAAACACGTGTTACGACGATTTCACTTGATCAATGAGATCATTGAAAGATGAGACATCACCTTGGAGTGTGTAGACTCTCAAGACAACATTACAGATCCATTTACTAAAGCTTTAACACAACATCAGTTTGATCGCCACTTAGAGAAGATGGGTATGAGATACCATGGTGATTGACTTTAGCGCAAGTGGGAGATTGAAAGTAGTATGAATACAAGCCAATCCTGTATGATGATAAAGCATATACTTTGTAAACGATCTTATTTATTTATTAATAAAAGTATTCATTTATTAAAGGCACTTAATTATCTACATGATGCTGTTTTTATAATATATAAATAACCCATAGTTTTAAGCAATGCTTTTAGAATCATGATGTTGATCACGCTAATGAGATCTAAATTCTTAGAAAGCTTAAAACTAAAATATTTCCCAATCGTGGGATTACTAAAAATGGGATTAGTAAATTCAAATAGATTCTTACATATGTTACTTGCTCATTGGATGAGGATGATTGATCTCATGATCATTTGTGTGGAAACACTAAAGAAAGTATGTAGGTGCTTCTTGAAGAATAAGTTCACTGAACGTGACTCGCTATAGAATACCTAATGGAGTTTTACTTGTCCGTCTATAGGAATTCCTAATGTGATAGTAGTACAAGTGATCCTTGGACTTGAGATCATCAACGTATCTTATGTGTCATGAATTATACTTTAACTTAGTCCTTAAGACTCTTAGGATATATCAAAGGGTATGCTTGGGTATAATAAGTTACATATGGAGATAATGAAGGATCAATAAAGAATCTACCACTTCTAGTAAAAGAAGAGATATGTCCTATATGATTCGTTAAATGACAACCTAATAGTCTTTGGCCAAGGCAGAATGAAATTAGAAAGGAATTTCTAATTTTCATTATTTGGAGTTATGCATTTTCTAATCGAAATACATATAATTAAATAAAATAAGACTTGACAGTAATTACGTGTCTTATATTTAATTGGGACATTGTATGGTGGAAGGATTGAATTGTACGGTAACTATTTACTCATAGGTTCTTTTATGATTAATGCTGAAATCTATATTATCTGGAAAGTCGGTTATCGTTAGGGAGACTTATCCATATTGTAGAATAAATATTATTTATTTAAATAGATTATTAATTTAATTTATTTATTTAAATAAAATTAGAATTGTTCTAATTGATTTATTCACAACCGGTTTAATATGGAGAACCTAAAGGGTCACACCATAAAAGGAAGAATAATTATTTAAGAAGGTAATGGCATAAGCGTAATAATGTATTAAGTGTACTTAATTTAATCTATGGTGATAGAATAAATTAAATAGCTTAACGTTTTTTATTTAATATTTTTGAAATATTAAATAAAAATTAATAAGCGGAGTCTTATTAATGTTATTACAATTATTATTATTTTAATTTCTAAAGGAGTTTAGGAATTAATTTAATATTAGTACTCTCATTTATTTCTAATAAGATTAGGATGAAAATTAATTAAAAGAGTTTAATTAATTAATCCCAATATGTTGGGAAGCCTAATTAATTAAAGGAGTTTAATTAATTAAATGAAACCCTATATCTAATAGGATTAGAAGGGTTGACCAATATCTATATAAGAGGAGTCTTATATTAAACATCAGTAGATGCAATTCTAATTGTTGGAGAGTACTCTTTTTTATAGAGGATAGAAAACTAGGGTTTAGCCAACCACCCTCCTTCTTGAACAATTCATCTTCCTTGTTGGATCACCTCTAGAGGCCAAACACTTGGATGGCTAACGTTGATCAAAGGAACGAATCAATCCCAAAAATTCAAGGAGATCGCAAAGAACAAAGAGTTGAACTCGTACCTGTGGAAGCTTAGTTCTACAAGGGTATGATTCCATAACTTCTTATTTATCATTTTAAATTAATAATTTGCATAAAGGATTATCCGGGTAATTGGTTTGTAGAAAATTTTAAACTTTGATTTTACCATGCTTCAGCTAATTTTTGCAATTTGATTGCGCCATGATTTATTACAAACCTAACACTATCTACACAGTCAGCCGATCTAAAAAAATAAGCTATAGATATCTCATGTGTTAAAAAATATCCATGGGGTCTGAAAATACCAATCAGTCTCAAATGCATCATTAACCAGATGTATAACAACACTGCACTACCACTGAAAAACTCAGTAGGGTGAGTACGGTAGAAAGTGGCAGACATCAACGTCTCTAATAATAGCATCAGTAGGATAGTCTGACCCTCCTTAAGGGCACTAACTACGGTGACCATGCCAATATCAAGATGGTCCATATACAGCGGCATATACAAATATGTTATGAAGCACATCAAGAAAACGTCCACCCAGGCAACCTGCCTAGCATCCATAGAAATGGTGAAATCCTCTGAATGCACCAAATAGCTGTCTGCAGACCCAAAGCGGTCAATCAAGAATACCATGGACACTACATTCCCAGATGTGATCTTGTCTAAAACGACTGTATGCCGCAGACCTGTCATGGTCATAAACTACCGTCGCGACTAGCCCACAGCTGCTCTAGCACACGGTCTATCCAGGGGTAAATTAGTGATACGCTCGTACTCCTCCAGTTTCGAATTTAGTTCATCTATCCCAAATCTAAAAACCTGTCTGTCAGGGATCTAGCTCAAAATCATGCCCTCTACAAAACCCACTAGGACTTGAAATAACAGAAGGGCCATGAAATGCCCCAACATACGATCAACGGCCACACGTTCTAAATGAGGCAGACCATCATACCACGACCTCAAAGACAAGACTATCAAAGTTGGAGGACTGTGCTCAATACAGCTAACCGTGGATGACGACATCTGTAGAACCGTATCATGAGACCATCCAAGGGTCAATGCTAAACTCAACAATATACATGCATATCCATGACATATAATGTATGCATCATAATAAATGAGAATAATGATTAACAATATGATGTAATGAATATAAAGCATTATACATACATTCCTAAATACATCATCATCTAATACATCATCTATATCTAAAAGCTAAAAAAATAAAAAGTATAGGGAAATGGGGCACATCCGCCCAATATCTAACAGAAGCCTATCAAAATAGATAACGAGTGGATAATATATACTCCATCCCGGTCGAAAAACCATTCTTAAAACTGACTATCGGATGATCAGGGGTATAAGGAACCCATGTGACATAATTGGCGATCAACAACTACAACTGCAAGCGGGAATGAGTAAACCTCTCTGCCACAGGGACCTCTGTAAAGGTGGAATAATGCCATCGCAGTCCTCTAGATAGGTCTCCAGACCTAAAGTAGTCATCGGGAGTAGGCAAGGGAGCCTCTCATGTGCCCAAAACTAGAAATGTAAAGATAAAATGTCCTCAGTGATAAATATTGACAACCCGAATAAGGGAAATTAAAAGATAAAGGAGAAATTACTCACCAGCAGAAATGGGTAAAAGCCTAGCCATGCCTCGGTCACTCCCTTTGAGCGTAGACGCATCCTTCTAAGAAAGTAGGCAAAGGTGAATAATCCCCAATCAAACTCGCTGATACGACCCACATCCCGAGCGACACTGACTAAAGTGAAAGAAATCGACGAGGAGTTGTCTGCTAGAAAACAACCCCTGATGATGACCAAGAACAATCGCCAAAGGATGTGATCCTTATCCCTCTGATCATCAGGCAAACGTGCTGACAAAACTCCGTTCACAGCATCCATGCTTAGAGGGCCACAATGGACAGCCCGACCTTTGAGGGTCGTAGCAAAAACTCTCAAGAGGGATCGAACTGTAGCTAGAGAAATATTCGCCACCAAAGGTACCGGCTCCCCTGTAAACTCCATCCATGTGATGAACCGCCAATACATCGGTGCCATCATCACATTACAGTCCAGCAGATGGAGTGACTGAGTATAGTGAAACCAGCGCTCAGACAAAGCCCTCAAATAACCCCATGGGCAGTGACGGGGTGGAATGGAAAAGAAGGCCTCAAAGCCCGAAGACTGGACAATGGCTTGGCACTCCGGATGAAGGGTCTGATATAAAGAGTGAACACTGAACCAGTTCCCCTTGGGTTGAGTAAAGCCGATAACCTACATTAAGTTCTGAATCAAGATCAAACCATCTCCCCAAAAGTGGAAAAAGAGGAAAGGAAAAATGAAAGATGTTATTACCTCGTTCGCGTGAAGATAAATAGACGGATGGTGTCTGAAATCATCCAACAAATCTGGAATCAGCACGCTAATAGCAGGAAGCTCCCTACGAGGAGTAAAAATAGGAGGGACCGGATCCTCAAAAGGAAAATCCTCCTCCTCGTCTATAGCCTCTGTCCTATCAATCTGAATGGGACGAATCATTGACTTGGTCAAACCGGAAAGGCTGTTGGGCCGGACAAAGCAAAGGGATGTCAGAAGCCCTCGTCCTAACACTTGAAGATACCCGGTGAGAACTGCTTGGTCTATCTAGGTCCATAACCTGAACAAAATCTCTAAATCGCCTTAGAAAGGGTGAGGTACACTTCAAAATTAAAGCCATTAAATTCAAATCATTGCATCATGCATAGCCCATGTGAAAACATGTATTAGTTTAACATACTTCCCCAATAGAGTTAAAATTGCATGCCCATTAAATGCCCAGACTCGTGAAAAAAATTCACCAGAGTCTCCTTTGGAAAAAGGATTATCCGCATGCACATAGGCATGACTAGGTGGCCACTCAGTAGCACACCAACCTAAAATCATGATCATTTCATATATATGAAAAAAATCAATATCAAACTCACCATGGCTGCTAAATTACCATGTGCATTTTTATTTGAAAATCCAAGCTCATTTGTCCTCAAATAGGATGAATAAACCAGCCAAAAAGGTCGCCAATTGACTGTCCCGAAAATGAAAATTTTTCATACCGAAATGCTTAGCATAGTAAAATACAAATACTTACTAGGTCTGTTCATTTTTATCAAGTCATTTATGCAAACATATTTGATACATTGCGTTTAAATTCATATTACATGAAAACTGACGTTCTAACGGTCAAAACTTTTAAAAAAAAGGATGTAAACATTACCAGAGTTGTGCAGAACGCTTGTACGGTGATGGACTTCACGAAAAGCATCTCGAACTGAGTAGATCTTAGAGAGAAATTTTGGATTTTTTAGTTGTTTCAAGTTGAAAATGATTTTTCAAAAGGCTAGGGGGTATAAATCCACCCACGGTTTGCTAAGACTCTACCTGCGGTAGCCGCATGTAGACCTGCAAATTTAAGTCACAACGGAGTCCCATAAGGCCAAAAAGTCAAATCAGCAAAAAAGGTTCTACGAGATTAAGCAAAAAGCACCTGAAACCATGAAATAGGGCGTCAAACTTTGAAGTCTGAAAGTTTCTGTAAACCATTAGTAACAGCTCCAGCGTAGCATCAGGGAATGATCTGGTGAATTAAACCGCTGGTAAAAACTCCATCGTAGCATCGAGGAAGGGCCCGATGATGAAAACTGTTTAGACGAAGACATGAGTACGTGACAGTGTGAACCGTTAGCACCAACTCAAGCGTAGCATTGGGAAAGGTTCGGTGGTATAAGTCGTTGGGAATTACTTTAGCGAAGATCAGAGTACCTGATATTGCAAACCGTTGGCGACAACTGCGACGTAGCATCGGGAAAAGACCAATGATGTAAACTGTTGAAAAGCTATTTTTGCCAAGATCAGAGAATTTGACATTATAAGTCACTGTCATCAACCCAGTATGACATCCGAAACACCAGGCAAGAACGACTATGTAAAGCTATCTTCATCGGGAAGGATTGATGATGGAATCTGTTATACAAGAAATCTCCAGCTGAAACATCGAAGCAGAAGTTTGTGCGATGATAGACAGTTGTAAACTACCATTTGAGTAGGCATCGAGGAGGTTCGGTGATGGTCATCCTTCCAAACTACCGTTCGAGTAGGTATCAAATCAAATAAGTTTATCTAACCGTTGTAAACTACCGTTCGAGTAGGTATCAAGGAGGTTCGATGATGGTCAACCTTGCAAACTACCGTTCGAGTAGGTATCAAATCAAATTAATATATCCGGCTGTTGTAAACTACCGTTCGAGTAGGCATCGAGGAGGTTCGATGATGGTTAAATCCTGCAAACTACCATTCGATTAGGTATCAAATCAAATCATTTTATCCGACCGTTGTAAACTACCATTCGAGTAGGCATCGAGGAGGTTCGATGATGGTCAAACCCTGCAAACTACCATTCGAGTTGTTATTAAATCAATTTAGCGAAGATCGACTATTGTAAACTACCGTTCGAGTAGGCATTGAGGAGGTTTGGTGATGGTCAAACCTTGTAAACTACCGTTCGAGTACGTATCGAATCAAATTAGTTCAGTCGACCGTTGTAAACTACTGTTCGAGTAGGCATCGAGAAGGTTTTGGTGATGGTCAACCTTGCAAACTACCGTTCGAGTAGACATTGAAAAGATGATATCATAGTAAGCTCTATCCCCGATAGCAAGATCGGCATCAACTGTATACAAACGCAAACCATTGGTAACATCCCCAACGTAGCATTGGGAAGGATCCGATAATATAAACCGGTGGAAACTATCATCAGGATAAGCATATGGAATCCTTAATGAGGTCACTCGTGAGAAGAGGAATATCGTCAGCGGAGGTGAAGTTAAAAAGCATAACTGAAGACAAAGAATGTTGGTAATAATCCCGACGCTGAATTTAAAAAAGTTCAATGGTATCAGCCATAAAAATATTCCCCACATAGATCTTGAAAACATCTCCACAATAATTTTTTTAATCAGTCTCAATATCACTGATGGATATTTTAAACCGTTGGCTTCAACCCAACTTAGTATCGAGAAAGTTCGGTGATGAAAGCTCTATAAACTACCATTCGAGTAAGCATTGAGAAAGTTCGGTGAGGAAAACCTGGGTAAACTACCGTTCGAGTAGACATCCAGACAGTTCAGTAAAGACCATCATTGACAACTTCATCCCCAACAGAAATAGAGGGAGTAGTTAGTGATAGAATACCGTTGGAAGTAACTCCAAACAAAAACATTCAGCATCCATAACGTCATATAATGCGGCATTACATGGCATCATTTAATCTTGTCATATTTCAAGTGTCTAGTAATCTTTATCCTGTTCATTCTATTACATTGCATAAACATAATAAAGAGGGGCATCCGTAGACACTCAAAATTTAACATTCCTATTACTAACCTTGCAGGAGGGCAAAAGTGTTATTTCACACTCCAGAGATAACACTGGAGGATTAAAGCATTAAACTAGACCCCTGAAGACAACACTGGGAAAGCATCAAACCAAACCCTGGAGACAATGCCAAAATATCATCAAACCAGACCTCTGGAGACAACGCTGGGAAATCATCAAATCAATCTCCCCAGAGATAGCCCTGGGAATCATCAAATCCACTTCAGTAACAGCCCTGAAGATAGACAAAAGTCAACAGCAGTCCAATCCCGGAGATAACCCCGAGAAAGACAGCTGTAGCCACGTCAAGCCTGGAACAAACCTAGAAGGGTGAAAGGGAAATTTTTCCAACTCAACATCAAACCAAGTCAAATTACCATGAAGATTGTCATGCAAAACCATAACAGTAATCCCGAGTGAACAGTGCAAGACAGCTCGACGGACTGACTGCGAAGACTCAAAGATATGGTCATAGACCCATCTTTCCGGACTTGGAAAAGGTCAAGCCCCATGTAATTGTGTAGCTCTCGAAAATGGTTTTCCGAAAAGGTATAGCTCGCCTCCATCGGATTCCCGGATTGAAAGTTATGAAGGTTCAAGTAGACAACGCATTGGTCAGAGTGCACGTACTTCGAGACAGCGGGGCCCACCAGCCCGGGCACACCATAAATAGCCACAGGTAGACCCGCAGCTGCCGCAGGTAGACCCGTGGCCATTGGATCTATATATGTGGCCTCTCCCCTTAGCTTAGAAAAAGAGAGAAAGAAGAAGAAAGGGCCGCGACGAGAGAAATAAACGCTAGAAAGGTCAAACAGAGGCTCATACGTACTCCGATTCTTATAAAATCTCTTTGTAAACATTCACACACATATATACTATAACATATCAAATTTTAACAAGTGGGAAACGAGTATCGGAGCACCAAAAACCGTTAGAGAGCTTTTTTCGCTATATACTATAAGATTTCTTAATATCTGCCTTCTTCGCTTACTTTAATACGTATATAAATGATATATATACATTTTTTTACGGTCAATATGCATCAGATCTGAGTTTTTCACCATTTATTTTTTGTAAATAGTTAATATTTGCGCTGTATTGACTAGATATGTATTGGATCTAGCCAGATCTAGCTTTTAACCGGTTCAAAAGTTGTAAAACTTGAACTTGGAAGCTAGAATGGCTAAGATCTGTACAGATCTAATTTTTTTTTTCTAGTTTTTGTAAATATTTAGCGACCACGTGACCCTAGATTTGTATCTAGAGGAAACTGGAAGCTATGACCTACGCTCGTACGAAGATTTAACTGATGAATCTTTCGTTTAGCGACGTCTAGTATAGTTTTACGTTTTGTTGTAATATATTCATTATGCAGGCTATTTATTTGATTTCTTGTGAGCCTAGGAGTTACAGGATCTACGATTCAACTCATGAATCTAGATCCGGTTCCCATGATGGAACCGGTTGAATTGTACATTCAGCTTGAAAATTTTGTAATTGTAAATATAGGACCTTAAAACGGTTATCCGGAATTAAGGTCCCCGCAATAATGGAAATCCTTATGTGTGGTGTCCGGGCATACTTTTGATGGCTGTTATGCCCATAAGGAGCCTACACTTATATATATATATATATTATTTTGTCGAGGATGCTTCGCATCCCGAGAATAAAATCAAATAAAGCTGAATATGAAATAAAATGGAAGTATCAAATGGCTTCAATTCCTATGCGAGCGAAAGGGTTTGAAAACTAATTTTTAAAATATCATTTTCATATTCTTGTCTAAAAATGGACTTTTCAATAAATCAAACCCTTCGTATATAGGTCCGACGAAGCACATCACTATTTTCAAATAAAGCACTTAGGCCCAATTAATTGCAAAGCACACACACACATGCAGAAAGATTTGGGAATGAAAAGTGTGGTAACCGTGTTTCACAGAAGTCGAGGGGTGCCTAACACCGTCTCTTCGTTTAATCGAGCCCCTGAACTCTATGAAATCTCAGTTTCCAAGACTAATTAAATAGAGTCCAATAATTGGGTCTTTTTGCAAAACTTTTCAAAACTCGGTTGAGTTGGTACAACCATTTCACTTATATCAACTGGCGGCTTTGTCTAATTCGGACCAATAAAATCAAACTTTTCAAATAGTCGACATTATATGTCGGCCTTTTCCTGAAAAATCACCTTTCAAATTAAATAAAACCAAATAGAAAACATAAAGGGTAGAAACACTTAGGAAAAGGGAACCTAAAATTTTCTCGATGTCGACAAGGCCGATGAGGCATAGAGCTTGTTTGGACTTCTTTACTGGGTATATTAGAGAACGTAATTGGAGTATTTTTTTGGGACTAGCGTGAATCACAATCAAGTTTCTAGATTACATCCAAATTTGCCAACTTTTCCAAGTATGGGCTAAATGCCAAATGTATTGGCGTTTAAAATTTGAAAATCAACTTCGACCCCACTTCAACTGGCGTTGGAGGTTAGCCAAATTAGCTTAACCAAATTATTTTTTAAGAAAACGCTTCTTTTTAAAAAAATAATATTATCTTAAATATATTTTTTAAAACAAATTTATATATTTTAAAAAATTTTATAAAGCAAATTTGAAAAAATAATAATTTGAAAATGAAAAATTATAGTCCTTCAAAGCCATTTGAAGTGGTGTTGGGCTCCGAAAACTTTTTTTAAAAAAAAATTAAAGTAGTCCCTCAAAGCCATTTGAAGTTGTGTTGGGCTCTGCCAGATTTGTTTTGTCCTTCAAAGCCATTTGAAATGGCGTTTGGCTCAAAAAATGAAAAATTATAGTCCTTCAAAGCCATTTGAAGTGGCGTTGGGCTCTGACATATCACATGATATTTTTTTTATACCTCTTTCAATGCCAAACTAACTGGGTTTGTAATTTTTCTAATTTTTTTGTAAAGAAAATTTGACTTGAACGCTACTTATAGTGGCGTTGGAATTTGTCTTTTATATATAATTTTAAAAAATAAAAATAAGAATGCCTTGAAATTGCATGACACACTTTTCAACGCCAATGGACATTAAAAAAAATATTATAGTTGAAGTCTTATATACTCCTTCATTTTCAGCCCCAATGACAGATAATGAACATAAAAACATTGTTTGTTTGTAAAAAATTGATGTCGGTAAAAAAGTTCAAGAGATCAAATAAAGATATTATAACAACATAAAACCATTGAAATATAAAAGACATTCAAATTAGGAAAGCAGTGTTATGAAGAACAAGTATTAGTTGGAAATGAAGGAAAAAGATAGATAAGTTACAACACATTAACGATTGATAGAAATAATACACAACTACATTCGTTCGCATATAAAATTCTATTGCATATAACATTTAATGACGTTGAGGTTGTGGTACTTTACTATAATTTTTACTACATTTTATGTGCCCTTTATGTCCACAAAGACTACAATGGACAACTCTATTGGACATATTCATCTTTGTGTGGATTCTTGTCATGCCACCTCTCTTCATCTTTTTCTTTGTCTTCTTTAAATTTGTATTAGGTATTAAAATTCCAAAGGCTTCCCAATTATTTAGTAGCGGGAAGGTCCAACAGTCTTGATGCATAAGTGACTAGAAGTTAAGTTCCCACATCTTTTGCATATTGTACATTCTTGTGATGATCTGCAATATATGGACTGTGACGCCCCGAAATCCGGTCTATCTTCACACTCGGATTCCGTACGTTAAGAGTACTTTTCTTTCCATACATACATTATTATATCTATAGACTAATGATATATTCATTCAATCCCAAGGTTCTATTACTGTAAAAATATTCATTCATTTAGAATAATGATAATTACATCATTCTTATCATCTTACAATTGTGACTTAACTAGTCACCATATATACAGAATAGTTTAATCTAACTATTCTACAAGTATTGGCTTGATCTTCACGCTTGTTCATAACTGATAAGTGGTTTTTATAACCACTTATTCAGATATTAACTAACTTGTTTGTTGCTTAAACTCAAGTATTTTTGTGCTTTTCATTTGTTTTTGTTTTGTTTTATAGTTTTCTTGTTTTGGAACTCTCTTGGAGCACAAGTGGCTTAAAAGGTTAAAAGAATGCTAAACAGGACTAGGAGCAATGAAATGTGATGATGGTACGAGGACCAAAAGGGTTAGCTTGTCAAGCATGGGAGTGTTAACAGCAGTGGATGGGAGTAGGAGCCAAGTGCAGAAGCATCAAGTAGTAGCAAAAACCAGAACTGCAGCCCCGCGCGGCCGCGCCGGGATAACAAAGGAAGGTCGCGCGCCCGCGCCAATGTGCAGTCCAGAGAACAAATTATGCAGAAGCGTGCGGCCGCGCCTGAACCAAGGCTAAAGGGCGCGTGGCCGCGCCGGCTCAAAACTTGACCAGAGTTGACTTTTAATTAGGCAGACAGGGCTTGGGGGCTATATTAGGGCTTGTATGCCCATTTATCAGAGATATCTCTCCCGCTTGGGAGCTTAGTCTAGTTTTCTCCTTTCTTTTCTTTTCAATTTTAATTCTTAGCTTAGATTAGGTTAAAATAGTTTAGTTTCTAGAGTTGATCGGATCGAAGATTGAAACAAGTGGATATCATTGAAGATTCAACCGTGGAGTTTGAGAAATCAGATTTGAACTTTCTATCTTTATTTTCTCTTAAATCCATTTGGGTAATATTTTGATGTTTATTCAACTTGTGGATGATAGATTCGAGTCATTTATGACTTAAACTTTATTTTGAGGTTTCAATGGAACCTAACGAGTAGTTTATTTTGATATTCTTCCTCGTTGGTCTATTGATTGTTATGTGATTGTCAACTATAATTTGTGCTTTAATTGCTTAATTGCTTAGGTACCAATCACTATGATAATTTGTACGGGCTTGAAAGATGAAGTATGAATTTAGATCTAACCATAGTAGCTTACGATTGTATGTTCTACATGGCGTTGGGATGTATGATTTGTTCTTAGGATAGACATATACCGAAGCGCCGCTCGTAGTCAATTGAGAACCTGAGCTTAACCCTAATTATTTTTAAATCACATAGACATGTAGGGTTTAGATAATGTGGGTGTTCATGTGCGTTCTATCATCTGTGTATTGTATGTGATACTGGATTAGGTGCATCGAAAGATGGCCTTTTCTCACTTTTATGTTCTCGGCTAGCGATCTGTGACGATTAATTTGACCTAACATGAAGTATGTTGACTTAGATGAATCAATAGGGGAAATTGGGATCTCATATCTTCATTATCTGATTTTACTCTAGAGTTAATTAGTTTTAATTTACTTAATTAGTTTTAATTCACAACAATTTATCGCTCGTTCAGATAAGACTGAAATGGTCATGGGCTAATAATTTGGTGACTTTTATTAATTAATTCTCCGTGGGACCGATATCTTACTTACACTTTATTACTTGTTAACCGCATATACTTGCGCGTATTTGTCATTATATAAATCGGACAACAAGTTTTTGGCGCCGTTGCCGGGGAATTAATTTGATAAATTTTTGCCAACATTAGTTTCAATCAAATTAGTCTTAATTTAAACATTTTTATTTTGTTTTTATTCTCTTCCTATATTCTCTTTTCAGGAACAATAGATCTCAATGCACATCCATAGTTTTACACAAGGAAAGATCAACCAATGGAAACATATAATGATGGACTCAACCCAATTGATACATTATTAGCACAACTTGAGACACTCTCGAGCAAGTTGGACACTGTTACAGTCAACGGAGTCGAGAGACGGCAGTTACATATGATATTGTGTTGGCAACTATATGAGTCATCAGTGGCCCATCAGTTTTGGTCAAGACCAATGTGGGGGTGATTACTTCAACCACAATGAGGATCCTAATAATCATCAAGATGTGGAGTATCACCTAGAGTCTTCAGAAAGTTATTATCAAGATCAATATTGGGATCTAATTCCAGCATACGCACCAGAATTCACGTTCTAAACTCCAACTCATGAGCCTCAATACATGGATTTTGAGGCTGAAATAGAAAAGGCAAGATTGGAGGAAGAATGTAGCATAGCATCAGTGAAGGAGACCTTGATTGAGCAAGCAAAGTCAATTAAGAATCTTCAGAATTGGACGGATCAAATTAGCATAGATTTAATGAAAGAGGAGTTGATTTAGCAAGGGATTAAGACTCAGAATCTTCAAAATCAATTATCTCAAGTATTGGAAGCCGTGAGCAATGGTCCTCATAAAAATTGGTGCTATGACATAGACGCTGACAATGATGGAGAGCCCAAAGTGCACGTGCAACTGGATGAACTAAAAGAAGGCGACATCGAGGAGACAATTGGGGACGTGGAAAATTATGAACCAACCGTGATAATACCCTAAGAGCCTTCTCTGCCAAAGTTAGAAAAACCAGTGAAGTTTGCACACCAGTGTCCCCTTGGTAGTCACCTCACGGACAAGGATCTTGATGATATGAGAGATTCCACATTTTTGAAACCATGGTGGTCTGAGGAAGAGAGAATTGAAGAAGAGCCCGTTGTATTGTTCATACCTCAATGCAAAACCCTATTCGCAAATACAACGGAAGAAGTGCCTAGATCCCCGAACTTCAAAATGGGGAATTCATATACATATCGTGTGCTAGGCGACTTAAATCTGATGCCTCTCATAAAGGGGAACCTCCCAACATACACTGCAGTACCAATGGATGGAGGGTATCTCAATTATCATAGGGGAATCGGATAGCGGTGTCAAGAGAAAGTCCAGCTAACGGACTATAAACTGAGAGCTCGATGGGAGGCACCCCATCATTTTCTCTCTTCTCCCTCATGTTTAATTCTACTTACTTATCTACATTTCCCTTCCCCACTGTTTTAATTCTAAGTAGTTTGAAATGTTAAAAAAATTTCAACAGTTTGGTTTTGAAAGCTCATTGTCTACATTTTTGGACTTAGGCATTTGTGCATTTATTTTTGGACTAGGAAGCTTATTGAATATATATTTGGAGCAAGCATAGTGCATATACACGTAAATAGTCATTTTTGGGAATTCACATGCATATATCCCCCTATGTTTAATTCTCCTAGTTGTAAATAGTTAATGTTAAGTTTTGGTGGTTTAGAGAGTCTAATAATTCTTGCATGCAATTCTAAGGTTAAAGCTTCTTGGAATGAATCAAAGTTAAAAGGCCCATCCTCAGTGCAAAGGAAAAGTTGCATATCAAAAATCTGGGGAAGCGTGCAATCTCGCCTAAAAAGGTCTATGTAGGAGCGCGGCGGGACCCGAGTGCAGATGACAGCAACTTAAGTAATCCTCGACTGAACAGATCGACGAGGCTGACTAGGGCAGTTTCTTTTTCCTTTTACCTCCAATGAGGACATTTTAGTTTTTAAGTTTGGGGGTATTAGGTTTATTTTGCATATAGTTTAATTCATATCATATTGCATAGTGTTTAGTTCATTTAATGCATGTTAGGTCGTGTTTTGCATATTTTGTTATGCTTTGTTAAATTTTTCAAAAATTTTTGTTTTGTTTTAGTTCACTATGTTAGGACATATTACATGAATCCAGTTTTTTGTTGGTGTGTTATTTATTTTTCCTATGAGGAAACTAAAATTTACTTGATTCATTGAACTGATTTGAGGCTTAAGCTTGATTATAATGTCATTTCTTATATGTAAATCCTTATCTGTCAGATACTGATGTCACCGGTCAGCACTCTATAGCAACCATCATGTTATGCTTAGTCTAAATTGTCACATACTTGTTTTCTGGTGGGAAATTTGTGTTTTAATAAAAGAATTTCAGTGATCAAGTGATAATAACTAGGACTATAAAAATCTTAAGTTTTGGGAAAACAGGTACGCATGCTAGTTGTGGAAATAGAAAATAAAAAGAAAAAAAAAGAAAAAAAAAAGAAAAATCGAATGTGAATAAACACTTTGGCTACTTCGAATCCCGTGGCCTTTGATATTCAAGCAAGTAAGCCCTAGGGATGTCTCTACACCCAGCGCCCTAAGGCCTTTTGGTCTGGGAGTCGTTGGTCGAAAGCTCGCTACACGGGTATCATTGAAAAGCCTAAGAGGACTAGGCATTGCACAGTCGGGTGTGTACACGGGAAAGAGCAAAAATGCCCTTGTGAGTAAATAAAAAGCAATAATAAATCCCCTGTTGACTCTTATCTTAAGTTATGCATGGTCTTAGTTAGAACTTATCTTATTTACTACTTTTCTTAAGTTAAAATTGGTTTTTCCCCTTAGAAGCATAGTATGTGATATATTTGTTCAAAAGCATGTTTAATGGTTGCTAGGCACTCACACCACATCAGTACTGACAGGTTTGGATGTACGAGGATATGCTTTATGGTCTTGCCTTGTGTAGCTTTCTGTTTGATTATCGTGTAGTTTATCTGAGGCATTGCTTATGAATTTCAATACTGACGGATACTTGGATTCGCATTAATGATAGGATAGGGTGCATTCATTGTAGTTATTGCATTGCATCTTTTGTTTGGTTTTTTTTTGGTTACTTGAGGGCAAGCAACGTTTAAGTTTGGGGGTATTTCATAAGTGGTTTTTATAACCACTTATTCAGATATTAACTAACTTATTTTGTTGCTTAAACTCAAGTATTTTTGTGCTTTTCATTTGTTTTTGTTTTGTTTTGTAGTTTTCTTATTTTGGAACTCTTTTGGTGCATAACTGGCTTAAAAGGTTAAAAGAATGCTAAAAGGGACAAGGAGCAATGAAATGTGATGATGCTACGAGGACCAAAAGGGTTAGCTTGTCAAGCATGGGAGTGTTAGCAGCAGAGGATGGGAGCAGGAGCCAAGTGCAGTAGCATCAAGCAGCAGCAAAAACCAGAACTGCAGCACTACGCAATTTAGTTTTAATTCACAATAATTTATCGCTCGTTTAGATAAGACTTAAATGGTTATGGGCTAGTGGTTTGGTGACTTTTATTAATTAATTCTCTGTGGGAACGATATCTTACTTACTCTTTATTACTTGTTGACCGCGTATACTTGCGCGTATTTGTCATCATATAAATCGGACAACAATAACATGTGTCAGGAATATGCATGAGAATGTTATTCCTATTTATATAAGATTTGATTTTGATCTTAATGAATGAATATGCAAATATGTATGCATTGATGAAAGTTATAAAGTCCTTAATAGATGATAGGCATATGTATAAGGACTTAGACTAAAATGATCAAATATGTTAGGTTGATTCTACATGAACAAAAAACCTTGTAAAGTCCTTTAAAAGATTATGATGTACAAGGACTATGAATAGAAAGATCAAACTTGTTAGGTTGATCCTATATATTGTAATAGATAGGTTTGTCTGATCGTCGAGCAGTTCACCATCCTTCGTAGTCTTCTAGGAGAGACAAGGAAGAATCGGAGTCTATCAAGGCAGAATCGGAGTCTATAAGGATAGTCACTCTTAAAGGTCGTAGTCTGCAAGGAGAGACAAGGCAGGATTGTGGTGTGTCAAGGAGGACTTTCTCGAAGCCATAGTCTGTCGAGGAAGTCAAGTTCAGAATTATGGAGATAGCCTGTTGAAGCGCCTGTCGAGGCCTGCCGAGCCAAGTCAAGAATCGTAGGCCTCACTCGAAGTCATGAAGCCTGCAGATTATATCAGAGGCAGTAATTGTAGTTGGGCAGATCAGTCAAGGGACAACAATTGTTAAGGCAAAAATCGTAGTCTGTCATATAATCTGCTCTCGGAGTCGTGGTGTCTGCAGAATCAAAGAAAGATTGTAGTCTGCAGAACAAAGGCTTTAAAAAAGTTAGTTAAGTGCTCAGAACGCCAAGGAAGAATAGTAGAGACTACATGATTCTTAATAAATGAGCACTCCCGAAGTATCCAAAGATCGAAGCCTCTGGAAAGAGTAGTCAAGATTCAATCAACTTGAAGAAAGCCAGAGAACACTCACCAAATGGCCTGCAAGCAAACAGAAGATCGAAGCACCAACTCAATCAGCATACTGATTGAGAAGTGAAGCCTTTAAGGAGAAGTCTTCTATAAGCAAACGTAAGAAGACATCAAATAAAGTGACTGACTAAAGGAAGTCAACAAGTGCAGTGTCTGTCAAGCCAACAAAAGACAACGATTTTAGTGGTGACCGTGATCGTGGTGATTGCCAAATGAACAACAAGAACTGATGGAGCGCATACAGTGACATTGGCCAACCTATAGAGAACTGATGAAAAGAATTATCTATGACTCAGCCTCACCATGAAAAGTGAACGGGAGATCACAGGGCAGAACATTGAGAGAGTTGAGCATGACTAATCAGAAGAGTCTTGCAAACCAGAAGGGCCAAAGCATTTCAGATAAGTTGTCAGTTCCTGATGCAAGTCGAGGCAAGCACAATCATTGGAGTACTGCACTAGTGAAGAGGAGAGGATCTACATTGATAATCCAAAGAACACTCTCAGAATCGTAGTGTTGTCTAAACCAGTCAATGAGGAACATTCAACAGACAAACTACGATCAAGATCATGGTCATCTGCATCAGAATTGTGGAGTTCGGTCATCTAATTATTGAAGCCTTGGCAACATCTCAATGCAAAGACTGGCATTCGAACGTAGATTGAGAGCATCGATGCAGAAGGTGTGGTTCTAATCGAGGAATCAGAAAGGAGAAATAAAGGTGACTACCAGCCTAACACATGAAAGTGATATCTCTGCAGTGGTAGGTGAAATAGTAGACTGCTGTGTCAAAAAAGTCAAAAATGTGCTATCACGTCAAGTCAGCAGTCTGCACCAAAAAACTCAGAATCTTTGAGGCAATTTAAATAACTTCCAACGGCTAGTTTCTAATGGGAAGTTGATAGAGGAATATATATCAGCCAAAGCTTCAAAGATGTTGAGTTGTTGACTCTACGAGTTCTATAGTGCTTAACAGAATATGTCTCAGTGGCAGTGAGGCTACCAAAGTAGAAGTGGAGATAATTTGAAGAAGAATTTTAACTAATGAAGGCTTCACTCAACAAAAATGAGAATGCCAAATAGATTGGCATCTAAGCTGAGAGCCGAGAAGGCCAAGAAGACAAGAGGAAGAGTGGCAGACCAGAAAGCAGATCCAAAGGGCCACTCAACGATTCACCATGAACAACTGAAGTTGAAGATAAGTAGATGCAGAACCAAATCTGCACACAAGTCAATTAGTGTTCAAAGGATGCTAAGTACCAGATAGAGTCTACAAGAAGTGAAAAGACTTAGCAGATCCCAACTGGTGAACAATGTGCAATACTAAAATCAGATGAAGACAAGCATCAACAACAACGATCAGCTGCACTAAGGAAGATGTGATAGACTGCTACATACTCAAAGATGTCAAGCCTCATGTACATCTTAACAGTCCATCAAAGGTGATCCAATCTCGATGCAGAATCCAAAAAGGATCACACCAAGCTGCTAAGTACCAGAGGATGATCAAGATTCAAGTCATCTTAGCTGCTCAACACCAACAATAACAACAAGCAACCAGGGACTAAGGGGTCCTTATCCGAGGGACTAAATCAAAGTCAAGCCTGCTGGGCTTGCTGAGTACCGGAGGGTACAAGAGATTCTAAGTCTGCTGAGCTTAGTCTACAGTTCCAAGTCTGCTGGGCTTGAAGAGTCCTTAGTGAACTAAAGTTCCAAGGCTGCTGGCTTTGAAGGAATCTATGTGATTCAAGAGTTACCCATTTTCTTAGTGGAATCCCTACTTGTTGAAGCAGAAGAGTGGATTAGGAGCTTGAGTCTTTGAACCACTTAAAATCCTTTGTGTCATTTACTTTCAGTCCTTTACGTTATGTACCTTAGCTGCTATAACGGATATAACCATTTACAACTAAACTAACATTATAACAATGCTTATCAAGATATCTCTAAAGGGGATCTTAAACTTATGCCGCTGTGCTTGAAATGATTCTTATGTTTTTCATGTGCTAATTACTTAGCAATATAAAATAAAATGGAAAAGGTTTCAAAATTAAAAAGGATCTATTCAACCCCCCTTCTAGATCTATTGTGTGCCCTCTAAGAACTAACAATATGAACAGTACGTTATCTTATGACGCTAATGGTACTCGCAACCATAGCATCTCACCATAGCAGGATATCAATCCTCTTGATCTTCACAAGGTCCTTTAATACATACTACTGTCGTTCGCTGAAAATGTTTTTATGTCAAGCAAGTATGAGCATTCAATTGCTTAGCAAGTCATAGCAGTTGAATATTAACAACTCAAGAATCAAAATTCTTTTAAGACTTTGATAACCGAATAATGGTTATGAAGCATATCGAATAATAGGAATACGTTCCGATTCTTATCATTTTAAAACATTCATCACATATACTTTTTTGTACTTTCATCCTTCTACCTTTTTCATACACATTATGTCTAGCTAGAATCATTAGCACAGACTTAACAATATCGGTTCATAAATAAACCGAACTTCCTAACATGAAACAGTTCAATCACAGAACAACTTATTTCATAGAAACACCGAAGTGTTAACATTGTGGCACAAGGCCTCATACATACCAACACCTTGTACAAATATCATACATTTTCACATACGAAATAATTTCTCATGTTCAACATCTGAGAAAGTTAAGAAACAAACATACATATAGAAATGAATGAAGTTAGGAAACTTGCATTAAGTAGAACTTGAACAAGGTAAGGAAACTTGCCTTAGCGCTGCATACTGCTTATGCTATACCGTACATTGAAATCACTATATAACACATAAGGAACAACACATATCCATTAGTCATATACTTGACTTATGCATTAATTTAAAATTCTCTTTACTTCTTATGGTTCACGTTTTTGTAATCTAAGTTTACGCGACCAACCCCCATATTCATTTCTTCTATTCCTTTGATAATATTATACTTAGCACACCTCGAGTCTCTAACAGTATTCAATATAGTACACTGAGTGGTTTCCCACAAACAACCAACAAACTAGTTTCTCGTCTCGTCTATACTATCTTTCATAGTGAGTTAAATCGTATTAACCATCGCTCTCTGACGGAATCGTTTAGCCCAGATACTATATCTTGACCATTATAGACTACGATAGCATTACAAGTTAGACTTAACTTATCCGAATCATAATGACTATAATGTTCATTAAGTTAATCCTCATTACCTTTCTTACAACGTCCGATCCATTCGACTCAGAACGTTATTCAAGTTATTAACTTAACTCGGCTTTTCAACATTATACGTTATTCTTCATTCTCTTATTACCGTTCGTTACGGCTAATTAACATTCATATGTCATCAACCGACTCTCGTCGATCGTCGTTAGACACAACGACAAGCGAAACCCTAATCGGTTGGCTATGTCACACACATTTCCAGCGGATACCCGTGATCGAATTCCGTATAGAAATTACATAAGTTTTATCTTCATTTCTTAACATTCTGGTATGCCACACCTCTATTACATATCATGTAACCTTGAGGCTCACATTAAACTCGACTACGAATCAAGGATTACGTTTTTGGATTCTGAGTTTTAAATTTAAATACATTTATTCAACGTTTAATTCTTAAAAATACCCTTAAACATATTGTTTAAGTGTTCTCTCTTCATGAATATTAATCATTAACTTGCCCCTCAATTACCATGTAAAAGGTTGGGTAATAAAATAATTATGTCAGAAATTTTTGCCTTAAAGGCGCTGCGGCGCCACCCTAAGGGTTAAACTCGGCGCTGCGGCGCCGGCTTGCAGTATCTGGCACCCGGGTCTGGCTCTGCGGCGGTAACTTGTAAGGATTGGGCAGTGCTGCGGCGCCAGCCCTATTCCTTTGAAAAATTTTCTAAGTTTTTCAATTTATGAAATTCCCAAGCTCATAACGCGATCGTTATATGTGACACCCCCAAATCCGGGTACTTCGTTTCCACATGATTTGGTGTTCACTTTCTAATATAACATACATCTATCCAATGAATAATTTAAAGTAACTACAACTTATATTAAAATAACTAAATCTCCCTTACAACAAGGTTTACAACCTTTGTAAAAATAAATCCCGAGTTACTCTAACCCTGACATTAATATAATAAAGTGCGAAAATAAAAACATAACATTCAAATCTTATTACAATCATTCTACAAATAATTAAACAAGTCTTCACTTGCTTTGCTTTCCCTTGCCCTTACTTGTAGACGAAGCATCAGCGTTATCAACCTTAACTGAAATTGTTATTTAGTGCAAGAGTGAGCAAACCACAGCTCACTGGAGTTTAACAATAATAAAGACATGAAAGAGTATCTTTTAAAAAAAATTGAACAACTTAGCTTGCTTCAATAATAAAGAATTGAATAATAATTCTCTATTAACATTAAAATTCGAATATATAATTTATCTGATGGTCATAAGACCTTTGAACTCTTGTCCTATATTATAAATATTTCTATTTAAACCTTTAACAGTCAATAAGACTATGGACCTTAACTCGTACTTAGGGGGATCAGCCCTTTGTACCATGTATTGTGCACAAACATCTTAACGCTATGCGTAGTAACCTCCCCTGATAAATAGGGTTGTTCAACTCAGTAATTTGAATTCAAGTCTGCACCAAAGAAAGTTTGGTTTGGATAAGCTTACAAGGGTAATTTAGAATTCACGTTCATCAACTAAGGATTAGTTGAATAGACTTTCAACAATTCATAAATAATAGAATTATGAACTAACATATGCTTTATAATCAACTTAAAGCATTTAAAATAATAACTGGATCTTACTTTAACAATAAGTTAAGTTCATTTCAATTAAATAAACAATTGTCTAATACAAAAATGGAAAGGACATTCTCAACAATGAATATATGAATTCAAGAAATTGTATATAATTAACAAGTTTAAGGTTAGAAGACTTGCATAAAAATTTATACAAGATCAGGGTTTAGAAAACTTGCATAGAATTAACGAGTTTAGGGTTTAGAAAACTTGCCTTAAGCGCAAGCTACTTAACTGAACCACGTACTTAAACACTTCCTATACACATTCAATTATAATAATCTAAATTAGTTAACACATAACTAATTCACATAAGTGGTTAACCCTCATAGTTAACTCACTCTAATTAAATAAATAATAATAATCAACTATCACATAGTTAATTACATCACAGACATATTCACATAATTAAATCAATTATGTATTTAACTAAATTATAATTAAACAATTATAATTCAAACACTTAATCAAATTGTAATTACTTAAATTATAATTACCTTTTAAATTATAAACAAAATATAATTTATAATCAATTAAACTACATCATGCATTTATAATTACACAATTTATAATTAATCATGTATTTATCAATTATAATCAATAATTAATTAAACTATAACATGCATTATATTTACACAATTTATAACTAATCATGTAATTATCAATTTATAATCCATAATTAAACATGCATTTATTAAATTATAATTTAAATTAACATCTAATTGATTAAAATAAATCAACTACTATTCATTATAATTTAACAAAACTATGCTTTAAATTAAACATTCACTCTTAATTATAATTAATCAAATTATAATTAAATAGCTCATTTTACAATTAAATAATTATAATTTAATTAAGGTTTTCAAAACTTATTTTCTCTAATTATGAAATTATCAACTTTATGTTAACACATGTTATATCAGCTAAATATAGGCTCATTATCTTAGCAATAATGTGACTTAGGCATGAAGACAAACTGCACAATTGTTTAAAACACACTGCCACTGCACAGAACCCGGTGCAGCTGCGCAGCTAAAGGCCTTGGCACCGGCGCAGCTACGCTGCTGCTTAATCTGGGAAACTCAGCCGGCGCAGCTGCGCTGCTTCTGCTTGTGTTACCGGCGCAGCTGCGCCAAAACGCGACAGAAACGGTGCAGTTAGGCACCTTGCTTCACCGTTCATCCCTATATGCCAACAATCGGCAATGCATAGCAACACAAACAAAGTAAAGCTTACATATGCACTAATACACATGTTATATATACTACAAATCACAAAATTTGTCTAAGTAATAAAAACCAAAGGTTTAAAGAACTCAATTTTTAACATTTTTATAAAACTCATATATTTTACAAAACCATTCACTGTAAATCAAATTCTTAAGCAATTCAACTTATAACACATGTATTATTTCTATTATTCAAGATAACATCACAAACAATTCCAAACAAGCATATTAATACATACAACTTTCATCAATTTACTCTAAAATTGGTCAAAACCATATAAACCTATAAGAACACAAGTTTTCAATTTAAAACATATTTTAACAACAATTTGTTTTTCTGAAAATCCTTGTTTATGGCATACCATTCAATCACAATTTACAAACAATTTCTACATATTTATACCAACATCACCATTACATGGAGAATATTTTTTTCACAGAGAACTCAACACAAGAAAAACAACTGTATCAAGTTTTAAAAAAACATAAAGTAGTGACTATACCTCTTTTTGCTTAGATGATTGAAGAAGAAGAAGATAACTTTTGTGTTCTAGCAATTCCTCTCCTTCCTTTCTTCTCTGAATTCTCTTTTTCCCTTCTCTGCTCTTCCTTCTTCTTTGTTCTTAAAAAACTTAGCGTATAATAAACTAACGTAGTTTTTCCCTAATGTAGTATATACATATATAACTGATGTATCAATAATATACGTATTAACTATTACTTAATACTATAATTTAAATTAGAAGTTACAAAATTCAAAAGCCACAATGCTATGTTTGGCAACATGTAGTTTTTAAAACTAATTTTATTAAATTAACCATGGTTTAGGTAATTTAGGTTTAAGCTAGTGTAAGGGCCCTGTTTGGCAATAGTCTTTTAAAACAAAAGCAAGGGCCTTGTTTGGTATAAATCATTTTAAAAATTATTTTCTTTTTATTTTAATAAATCATTTTAACACATACTTTAATGTCATATTTTAATCAATTAAATATTAATCATCTAATTTAATCAATTAAAATCTAACATCAATTAATCACATAAAATTGCCACATAATTATAATTACTCGCTATTTATAATTCATGTAACACTTTATTACATGTCTCATCTAATTTAATTATCTCAATTAAATTAGAACTATACTATAAAATTAATATACATTAATTAAATAAATATTACACATTCATTTAATTAATATATAATACTTAATTAAATCACTCCATAAATCATATAATTTATTTATTTAACTCAATAAATAAATCACATAAAATATTTATTTTAACTCAATAAATATTTAATATTAAATATAAAATATAAAATCTCAATCGTTACATTATAACTCAGAATTGGCTCGTTCCAAAGCCATTAGCTCACATATCTTATGTTCTACGATTCCATCCAGTCGGAATTCATTTCAAAACCCGTTGGCGAGAAATTCGCTGTTTCGTCCATTTTTTTTGTTCGTTAAACGTTCGTGAACGTTTGATGCGTAATTCTTTGTTTTAACTCTGAATTCATTCGCTCTTGTTCTCGCAAGTCTTATTTACCTAATTACACGTTACGCCATCGAAAACCAACTTTTTTGAATCAAACGATGACTTTTGACTTCTATTCAGGGAAAATTTACGATTTGACGATTAACGTCTAATCGCATAACTTTCGCCAAATCTTCGTTACTCGATATTTTTACTCCAAACCAAATGGAATCAATCCATTGGTTATTCATCTATGATCCTCACCAATCATAAGCGTCTAACATACGATGGTTTTCAATTCTCGCGTTTCCCGCGTTCTTCGTGTTCTTCGTTCGTTCTTCATTTTTGATCAATATTATGATTATGATTTTACGTTTTCTCGCATTTTAACGTTATAAGTTTGATAATCCATCCTTATAACATCAAAGAGTTAATATAACTCATTCAGATCGTTCATTAACATCTTCTAACATCTTTTACTCTTCTTTTCTTTAAGCTATGTATTTAACATAGAAAACTTAAAGAAAATTAACTTAGAAGTTAGGTTTTGAATTACCTTCCTTCATTAATCTTCTTCCTCTTGACAAACCTTGCGATTCGTGCTAGTTTTTCAATCTTTTCCTTCTCCTTTTGCTCCATCCCAAATCTCTCTCTCTCAAGTAGTGGGTGTTTTCAAAAAATGAAAAATGAAGACTAAGGCTTCCCTTTTATAGGCCTTGCAAGATGAGGGTCAAAATAGTCTTTTAGGCCCAAAAGTTACTATTCTGACCTCCTTAACCAACCTCCTTACTATTCACGAGGCTCCTCCTAGAAGCTTCGTATTCCGTCTTTCAGAATTCGTCCGACAGTTTGAAAAACTGACTTTCTCGGAATCTAAATATTTTTGGATATTCCGTCTTTCCTCCACCGCATCACGTTTATGCGTTCTTCAAAACATCAAAGAACTGAAAAACATTTTTTGACGTTAAGCATTTTCCATCACGTTTTCCCCGAACATAGTTAAACGAAGGAGAAGTACATAACAGTACTTTTCATCGTTTTCAGTTCATCCGATTTATGCACGTTTTTTGAGAAAAAAATTTATCGGCTAACTTAACTTTTCACGGTATATTACCGTCAAATCTTTCCACAGAATGTTATTCAGACATTTCAATCTCCTAGAAAGGCTTAGGGTTCAAACCCTAACCTCAAACCCTAACCCTTAGAGTTTCATCAAGTGAATAGTGCTTATTTTGTCTTTTTCTCAGAAATGTTTTTGTTCCCGAAAATCTTTCAATTTCTTCTTGAAAATTCTTACTTGTTCATTCTAGCTCGTTGCAAGAATCCTCCCGGTTTCTAGCCATCCTATGTTATAGAATGACTATTAAACACATAACACCAAATATAATTAATAAAAATTCATTTTATTAATCATTAATTCTTAAAACTTAATTTCTGGACAATTCAATTTTCTAGGTTGTCACATTCTTCCCTTCTTATACAAATTCCGTCCTTGAAATTTTTAAAACCACATCCATACCCGGATGCGTTATCCTTACAACCCTTCGATGAAGAGTTAATCTTACCCCTTCTTATTTATGTTGAATAAACTCAACATATCATTTCAATTAGGTATTACCTAATTATTCCTTCTCATTATCTCTTCAAAATCCTTTTCCCAAGGATCATTATCTGTTATAATCATCAGATGATGAACATCATGACCACTATACTTCTAATCTCTCGGGATATCACATTCACCCATTCTTCTATAAATTTTGTCCCAAAATTTTTTAACATAATCATCGCTCACCTCCTCTTCGAGGAAGTTCTCATTCTTCAAACATTCCAGAGTCTCCACAATTTATCAAAATTATGAAGTAGAATGAATAACGAGGAATATAAGGATTCGTTTAACATACCCTTCTTCTCAACTTCTCTTCCAAGAAGTTCTCATCTTCCCTTCACTCAAGAATCTTCATAAATACAAAAGAATTATGAAGTTGAACGAAGGACTAGGAATATAAAGATTCCTTTAGAACTTTTCATACTTTGATGAGGGGTCATAAAGACCATGAACTTTTGAACTTGATTTATCGGTATTTATCGAAAACCAATTCCTTTGTCGGCCTGTTTACAATCACGAAGAATGTAAACTACCTCTTTTTCGGCATGTTTACAATCACAAAGAAAGTAAACTACCTCTTTGTCGGCCTATTTACAATCACAAAGAAAGTAAACTACCTCTTTGTCAGTCTATTTACAATCACAAAGAAAGTAAACTACCTCTTTTGGTACGTTAGCTGATCAACCTATTGTAAAACCTCATTTAGAGATTAGTTCTCCTCAGACTTAAGTATTCAGATTCTGCACCAAAACAATTTGGTTTGGCATAACTTCTCAAAGAAAGCTCGATTTCTTTTAAATATGAGATACGATTTGTCTAGCCAAATCAAATAGCTTAGACCATACCAATGAATTGGATATCAACTTAAACCATTCGTCTAGTCTAATTAATTGACATCGAATACTCTTTTTAAATTCTTTCAAAACGTTTAATAACGTCATGATACCGTACTGATTTACAACACGTTGAGGACTCCGTCTTTTTACCACTTATGCATCAAATGCATTGATGATATAAAACTCATTTTGATATTTCAAATCAAATTTTGTCTAGCCAAAATGATTAGCATAGACATACAAAAAATAGTTCCTTTTTAAAATCCATTGGTTTCCAAAAGTTGAAACCAATATTTTTCTTCCAAAAATATATACATCAGCACGATGTCAATAATTTTGAAATCTAGCATAGCTAGAAGACTTGGAATATCCTTAATCTTCTCTAGCACCTTAAATGCTACTTATACTGAAAATAACTTATTTTCAATCTACCACATCCCTATACCTTAATATTGTTCATCAATGTACCACACTTTATGTGTTTAGGAACTTTCTACAACCATATGTGTTTAAGAACTTATCTTCGCAGTATGTAATCTAAGAACAAATCAAGGACTATCCATACGCTCAGGGCTCAGAAACATAGCATATAACTATGAGTCAAAAACTTTTCATAAGTATGAGTTTCAAGAACTCACACCTACCTTAATATATTTTACTATCTAATATACACATGAGAAAAGATTCACCTTCTCGTCATATACATATTGCTAGTGTAACGACCATGAATTTTAAACTCTTTATTAATTAAATATGTGATTTAATTTTAACGAGTTAGTTTTGTGAGTGTATTTAAACCTTATGTGATTATGTGAGATAGAGCCTATGCAATAAATTGCTAGGATTATTTAAAGGAAGTCACTAATGGTTTATTTAAATTAGTGGACTAGCCCTGAGACTTTAATATCAGAGAATTGATAAGATTATTAAAAACTAAATATTCAATTTATTTGAATATAGTGGTAGGATTTGAACATATTGATTAATTTTAATTATGATTAATTAATTGATAATGTGTTGATTAATAATTATTATGAATAAATAATAATTAATGAGCAAGAGAATTAATAAATATAATATGATTATATTTACTTGATTAATTATTTTATACAAGCAGGCAATATATTAAACCTTGTAATATGTGGTGGTTATCTTCATATTATATAAAGTGCAACGTGCACATTAATGTGGCTATGTACATTATATATAGACTATATATTAAGATTTATTTGCATTAGTAGAGTTACATATTAATGTTTATGTGACAATACATGTGTGAGAAAAATATTAATGTATACCCTATTGACGTAAAGTAAATGGGATAAATAGAAAATGTACATGGATTATATGTTGTGTACCTATTCATTATTAATTACAATTTGAGATAACATAGTATCACCCATTTAAATGTATATGGAGTAAATACATATAACTTAAGGATATACTATGTGCATATACATTATATAATCTAAGTATATATATATATTATGCTAAGTGTGGAGCATATGTACAATTTGCAAATGCTGAGTGTAGCTTGTCCCATATTAAGTGCCCACCTTCACTTCTCCCACACGTGAAACACTCATGAAGCTAGCCTACTCCTACTTTCTCAAACTCAGCAACATAGAAGGGATCATTGCAAGGGGAGTGGGCATAATAGTGTAATTCAACTACTCCTCACCAACTTCTTGTAATCCATTATACATTCTTGCAATCCTTTGAATTAATTTGGAGGATAATAGTATTGTCTAATTATTGAATTGGCTATATATAGAGTTTTCTCCTTCATCTTTTGAGTTCCTGAGATTTTCCTAAGTATAGCATTATATTGAGTAAATTGTTGTGAGAGATATCAGTAAGGGAGAGTACCATAGCAGCAAGTTCATATCGACAGAGGTATAACATTTACCTTCTTGTTCCTCATTTTTCTGTAAATTTTCTAAAATTCTTGATTCTTGAATGAAGATGGATTGATTGTTAAGTTGATTTGGGATATGTTGTTAAGTGCTTTATAAGGTTATAATCATGTTAGTTATATAATATGGCTGGAATGGAACTGAATTCGTATGAATTTCTGTGTTGGGTTTAAAGTTACTGCCGAAGCAGTCTGTTCTTGGATTGGCCGGACACCGGCGCAGCTGCGCCGGGTTTATACCTGGTGCCTGCGCAGCTGCGCAGGTTCCTGTGGACAGTTTTCGTTTTCTGCTTCTGTTAAGCTACTGTGATAATACTAACATTTGGTATCTATTTGGACATGCATAAAAGATGGTGTTAACTCATAGTACATGTTCCTTGATGCTACATACATAATTTTGACCATGTAGTACATGTTATGGAAAGAAAGCTTATGATTTTGAAATGAATCTAGACTAGTTAAAGTGGACTTTGACATAAACCTAGCATATGTACATTCTGATTTTGGAAAGCATAATCGTATGATCTATATTAACATGAAATGAGAGTCTAAAGTGTGTTCACACCCTAGCATACGTGATTGCAAGATTCGAACGATTTTGAAATAAGAAACTTAAAAACTTTGGAAAGAAAACTTGACCAAGGACTTTGTCTTGTGATTTCTGACCATATGAGAGCTTTCATGTGGTTTAGATATGCATTCCAATACATGTGAGTCATGACTATGAAACGCTTTACTTGTATTATGTTACCTATGTTGATTTGGTGCAACTTTTGATGAAAACGTAGAATGTGAAGAATGATGACATCAAATACCATGTGGATTACGTATTGATCATACAAGCATGTACATTAGAGTTCGTTATGCCTATAAGCATATAAACATGGACCTCGTTTGGTCAAAGTGTGAATTTCGCATATGCACGTATTCATAAGAAATGAATTTCTAAAGCATGAACTATGTAATTAAAGTATATGTGTGTAGTATACTCGAGCATACATAATAAATATTGTTTAGCCTTGTTATGTGATAACATGACTTTAGTAATCAACTTTGAAGCGTGAACTTGTATTAGTTAAAATGTGTGAATTACCGGCATGAAAACATGACTTCAAATTGAATATAGAAAGAGCATGCTAGTTTCGAATGAGAAATTTTAACTTGATAAGCATGTGTATTGGTTTAATGTCAGTAGTTGCATGCTAGAGTTACGCCGGGACACTTTCAGGCCCGAACAATTTGCTTAAGTCTAATTTTAACAGTTAGCATATTATGATGCTATGAATGGTATGTTTGATATTGAACGTGATTTTTATAAACTTATACGATAAGTGGATTATTATAAGTATAGACTTATATTAGTTTATAAATGCTAATTGAAAGGCTGACTTATTAATGTTAGGTCGTTTCGATGCAAGTTAATTAAAGCTAGAACTTAATCGTAGCTGAGCAAACAGGCAAGTATTCTAAATTCTTGCACTAGCTTATTCAATTAATCGTGTAAGCGAGTTTCTTAACTTCACTTGATTTGAATGCAAGTTCCCTTACATTCTTTATTGTGCAAGTTCCTATCCTTCTCAGATTGTATTGAGCAGGTTACTATCGTATTGACAATTAATTATTTAAAGCTTGAACTTTATTTCCAAGCATGCTATTAGGTGGTTTAATTACTTTACAATTATTCCACATCGATTTTATTGATATTCGCACTTGGTGCACTTGAGTTCGTACAGTCTTGGACTTGTACCTTATTTAAAAGTTTTATAATTCTTGAACTGTGTCAGATAGAGTCTGAACCTTTGTTCGGTCAGATAGGTATATGAAATTTTATAAAAGCTATCCAAACCAATTGATGGTAAGGATTCTTAAACTGAAAAGAACACCCCTCATATATAAGGGAGTACCCCAGGTATCTAGTATAAAGATACAAACAACAGAGTTGAATGTGATGCATATACATGGCGTACGCGAGGCTGATCCCCTCAAGTACTATTCTGTAGCCAGTAACCAAAGGGTCAATCAGCTATTGATTCTGTTAGAGTTTTATAGTTCAAAAGTCTACTTGACTATCAATTATTCTAAAAGCAATTATTATTCTTGCTTCCGATATTCATATTATTGAATTCATTGTCAGATATATTCCTTTCATCATGATATATCCTTTATTGTTGTATTTAAACTTGCTGAGCAAACTTGTTGCTCATTCTTGCTATATCATGACTTATATTGCAGTTAAGCCCGAGACTTTAGGGAAGGACAAGGGTAAAGGGAAGATGTAGGATTAGTTTGCAAGGAGCAGACTTTATCTTTATGTTTAGTTTAATTGCTATTATTGTAATTTAAACCCTAATAACTTTTATAGGGTATGTTTGTAATGATGTATTAAGGTTATCGAATCTTGGGACTAGTAACACCTTTTGAATGAACGACATACGTTTATTATATTTCCGCATTTAGTTATTGTATGTTGTTTAGAGGTGGATATTTGTATTATTTCGTGACGACCGGACCGGGGTCAGAGGACCCGGATTCAGGGGTGTCACAGGTTGGTATCAAAGCTTTAGGTTATAAACGTTAGGAATGCGAAACCTAAGTTATAACCTTAGTAGAAAACTCAAGTAGAGTATGTAAATGATGGGTTGAGAATATCCATCGAGTTTTATTGTGATACTGAAGTTGTTTATTTGAATCAAATATGATTGACAGACGTCTTAAACTTCTTAATGCTAACATTAATAGCATATCACATTAAGTCTAATGTTTTCTTCCTTTCCTCAGGATCATGCCGCCTAGGAGACTACCGTGGAACTAGAGGGAGGAAGGATCCGTTAATAATGGTGGAGGGGAAAATGTCGACCCTATGCAGAACTTCGTTAACTTGTTAACTAAGGCAATGCAGAACAGACCCCAGCCAGCAGCAGGGCAGCCAGGACATCACTTGGCTAGCTTTAAGGATTTTAAGTTGGTAGGACCTCCGAATTTCGAGGAACCTTAGACCCAATCGAAGCCCAAACCTGGATAGAAGAGATGTTGAAAGTGTTTGAGGTCGCACGAGTGGCCGAAGCACAGAAGACGAGTTTTTCCACTTTCATGATGAAGGGTGAAGCTAACTATTAGTGGAAAGCCAATAAAGGATGGGCAGGCAAAGGAGTTATTCCTTGGGATAAATTTAAGGAGCTATTTCTCGAGAATTACTTCTCGGAGAATACGCAACAGGATATGGAAGTTAAGTTTCTAGAACTGAAATAAGGTAGAATGTCTGTCGCAGAGTACGCGGTAAGATTTAATGAGTTGGCCCGATTCGCGTCACACCAAGTGGACACGGAGGCTAGGAAGGCAAGAAGGTTCGAATTAGGACTGAAACCTTGGGTGCAGAAAGCAGTCGTAGTATTAAAGATTAAGACATTCTCTGATCTACTATAAAGGGCTATCATTGTCGAAGGAGGCAATGAAGCCATTGCTAGTTTTAAACAAGAAACGAAGACCGGACATGAGGGACAAAAAGGGGGAAGCAGCGGAGGCAGCAACCCCAACAAGTGTAAATGGACGGAGAGCCAATCCTCTGGAGGTAACAAGTTCGGGATAGAGGCGAAGAAAAGTGTGAAGTGCAGTAACTGCGGGAGGAATCACTCGGGGGAGTGTATGAAGGGAAATAGTGTTTGTTACCGTTGTGGACAACCGAGGCACATGGCTCCTTAGTGTCCGAATAAGCAGAAAGGAGGGTGTTTCTCATGTGGAGCCCTAGACCATCAAATCAAGGACTGTCCGAAGAGAAAGGGCGATGCAGCTAGCGACAATCGCAACAACAACAATAACAACAACAACGGACTGAGCATCGGAGGGCCAGCCAGTCAAGCCAACAGACCAACGGCACGCACAATCAATATGACCGTTCAGGATGCGGTGGAGTCTAAGGACGTGATGCTTATGTGTTATTTGATTCGGGTGCTACTTGCTCTTTTGTTTGCATTAAATTATAATGTAAATTAAACAATTACTTAGATTATAAATAATCAATTTCAATTTATGCACTCATTAAATTATAATTAAATAAATTACAATTTAAATTACACATTTACTTTTATTATTATAATCACATATTAAGTTATAATTGCACAAATTATACTTCAAGTTAAACATTTACTTTGATTATAATTAATCAAACTATATTCATTATAATTTAACAAATTATAATTTAAATTAAACCTTTACTATAATTATAATTATCCAAATTATAATTACACGTTATTTTATTAATATAACTCATTATTATTATCTAACATTTTAAGGTATGTTAAAATGTCATTACATAAACTTAGCTTTTCAAAACAAAGGTATCCTTTTTCTGTATACCCCCCGCCAGGGCGGGGGTACAAGGGTTACAAGGCTCACCGGGGCGGGCCCCCTCCAGGGGTTTGAATTTTCTCCACTTTGGTTATAACCGTATTTCATAGATGTTCAACATAGTATTTTTGGATCATCAACATAGCTTACACAATTAATGACATTTCTTATCAAGTCTCATGTTCATAAATATATCATTCTAGGTTTCATGCTCACATGCTTTACTAAGATTCATTTTAACCTAGATCACATACAAGGACATATAAATAACATATTCTCTTTCCAAAATCCATCCTTATAACTTTGGATCCAACATGATCCCACATATACAAACTCCTACAACCAAGCATGCATTTTTCTACTTAGAATCATATATACTAACTTATCTTACAAAATCTTAAGTTAGGTTATGAACTTACTTCTTAAATGCTTTCTTCCTCTTAGCTAGGAACCTCAAGTAGCTCTCCACCTTTGCTTTTCCTTCTTGAACTCCACCAAAATGCAATCACCTCTCTAGTTTTCTTCTTTTCTCTCTAACTCTCTCTATACTACTAACACTTATGAAATTCAAGTAAATGAAGTAATGAACTAGGAAGGGTTCCATTTATAGGCAAGGTTCATGTATAAAATACATGTACTAGTACTTGGTATAATATTTGTACTTGTACACCAAACCAGTTAATAACCATTGGTCAAAGTTTAGTTGGTGAAAAGCTTCACTAACTCTCCACCAACTATATCCTTCTTCATGATGAGCTCACATGGGATAACTTGTAAGCATTTAGGCAACAAAAATCAGTACTTAGGTCTAATAGGGCAATAATTTTCGGTCATGGGTACTATCTAAATGTTGCACTTTCATTATCCCATTGGCTTAATATTGCTACACTAATAAGGTTATGGGTACATATACGCAAACATATATTTACACCCACATATAAACAAGTACCCTCATAATTTAATTATACACCAATACATAATATCATGTACCTCATGTACATTGGTTTAATTCAATTAACATTTTAATTAGACTAGATATAAAATAGTTGGGTATTCTCATACCATAATTTTCCATAAAATTGTTATCTCAATTACACCCAAATATTATAATGATAATCAATATCAATTGTTTATTAACTTGTCATTATAGTTAAACCTCTAATTGATTTAATTTTACCACCCATGCCACGCAAGGCACAATTATGTAAGATTAGTATATAATAAACCTCAAGCTTACAATACTATAATCTTAATTAATATAATTCTTATTATCACATCTTATAATATGTTCATAATGTAATACCATTACATCATATGTTCTCATAACCTATATACTAGCACATTCATATACTAACACTAATTAGTGGTCTCTAATCATGGCCAATCTATTACCCTCCTATGGGCAATAACCAAGGGGCAAGGAATGGAGTTGGTGGCTAATTCCACCAACTACTACTATTCATTGTCCTTACTCATCATTTCTCCCACATGGCTCTTAGTTTACAAACTTTACACAAAATTTTCAGCATTCTAAGGGTCATGGGAGGGGTCTATTACACCATGTTACATAATTAATTCTCATAACATATATACGTGCATTTAGCAAATAAACTAACATTCTACACACCAATGCATGACCTCTACTAATAGCCAAGCTATTACCCTCCTATGGTTATTACACAAGGGGAAAAGAAGAGTTGGTGACTAACTCCCACCAACTACTACAATTCATTGTACCCTAGCCATTTGGTTAACCATCATTGCTCTCACATGGGCTAACTTGCAAGCTTATATCTAATAACTTAATGTTATTATCATATTATATGATAGGGTCACACATACACCCAATCATATAATCCATGTACATTTGACAATACCGAATATAGTAAGATTGAGTATTGTCACACCATATTATTACAACTCTATTATTTCAATTATATTTAATCATTGAGATAATTATTATCAACAATTATTTATTTAGTTTAATTCAATATCCTTCATAAAGTACACATTAATGTACCACACATAACACATTGTCACATATGTCCCTTTATGTAACTCATGTGACTCCTTTCACTCCTTAATATAGTTTTCTATAATATATAGTTTTCTTGAAGTATCACACTTCATTTCATGTCATATAGATGTAACTACTATATAACATATAATTACATATCATTGCACATAGCAATTAATTCATATAATAATACTAATTAAATCCTTTAATTGTTCATTTATTAAATTATTTAATGAATGTTTATTCCACTACTTTGCCACACTAGGAATATCTCACAAGCTTACACTATTAAGCTTATTATCACTTCCACCACACCTTAATATTCCTTTAATATAAGGTTTGTGTGACACATGCATTCTAATGCTACCTTAAATAATTATACACTTATAATATGTATATCCTTTAAGCTTAGAATAATTAATATTTACTATATTAATTATTTAAATAATAAAATCTACAGTAAAATAGTAACTCAAGTTATTAAAATAACTTAGTTTTCTTTTATAACTTTAACCCTCTTGAGATACATTACTATTAAAAGAATTATGTATTCCATCATGACAAAACGTTTTTATTATAATTTTGGAAGCTAAAGGCGTTAATTATAATAAAAGAATTCACTCATTATCTCAAGATATTATTCTTAATATAATATCTATATCATATTAAAATAATTACATGTACGACACATGTACACCTTTTATATAGAAAATAGACCATAAGTTCATTTCCTATTAATATATTACATATTGCAAATATGTTTTAATATATTTACCCTCATTCATTTTACCTCATACAAAGTCATACAATGTATAACCTTCTCCCTTTTATTAAAATAATTCAATATTAAAAATTATTTTAATATCCTTTATTGGAAATATATAATATTCATTTCTTTTTCCTTTTTATAAATTGTCTCCAAAACAATTTCTTTAATCTACATATTTAACCATATCTCAATATTAATTAATTCTCTAATCAATATTTATTTAAAGATATATTGGTTTAACAACGTATTTTATTAACGTCGTTCGCACATTCATATAATACCATGCCAAGTAATATATATAAAGGCACTTACTATAATCACATATTTCACGCATGTATTAACTCATTATTTACTTAAGTGATCTTAAATCCCTTACTATGGCACCATAGTTAATTAATGTTTTAATATTCAAATTATATTATTTCATAATATAACTTTCAATTTGAATTAACCGATATTTATACTTATTAGTTAATTCCCTTAATTAACTCATGCTTCACTATCCCAATCCATCCATAGATAGCTTAAGTACTAATAATAACCTATATTACAATCATACTAATCACTAGTATATATACTCATGAAAATGGTGATTATTCATCAAAGATATTTAATGTCACCAACTTACTATGATAAAATAATTCTATAAATTATTTAATATTGACAGATAAATCTTATCCATCTTCTTACTAATTCATCTCTACAATTTATAACAAATATATAATAATGATATACATTTATTAATCACAAAATCACTTATTACATAGTTCATATTATCCTATGTAACACAATACTTCCTACCTCATAACACACACATATATATTCGAACCCAATACATGCCTTAAGAATTTTATTTATTAAATTCTTATTATAGATAATTCTTGAAAATTTGGGTTCTCACAGTATCGTTCCCACGGAGAATTAACTAATAAAAGTCACCAAACCACTAGCCCATAATCATTTCAGTCTTATCTAAACGAATGATTAAGTGATTTGATTAACACTAAACAATTAAACTAAACTAATTAACCCTAGAATGAAACCAGATAATGAAGATATGAGATCATAATTTTCCCTATTGATTCATCTAAGTCAACACACTTCTTGTTAAGCCAAATCAATTATCATAGATTGTTAGTTGAGAACACAAAAGTGAGACAAGGCCATCTTTCGATGTACCAAATCCATATCATATATAATCCACAATTGATAGAACACATATTAACACCCACATTACCTAAACCACTATATGTCTATGTGATTTATAAATAATTAAGTTTTAAGACCAAGTCCTCAATTGACTACAGGTGGTGCTTCGGTATATGTCTATCCTAAGCACGAATCATACATTCCATCGCCATGTAGAACATACAAACACAAGCTACTATGATCATATCTTAATTCATACTTCGTCTTTCAAGTTCATATGAATTATCACGGTAATTGATAGCCAGACAATTAAGCAATTAAAGCATAAGTCATAATAAAAAATCTCATAACAATTAAAAAGACCAACATGGAAGAATATCAAAATAAACTATTCAATAGGTTCCATTGAAATCTCAAAATAAAATTTAAGCAATGAATGAATCAAATCTACTATCCACAAGTGATTACACATTAGAAGAATACAAATAGAAGTAAAGAGAAGTTAGGAATTAAGAAATGCAAATCTGAGTTTCTTCCCTTGCTTCAAATCTGAATCCTCAATGTCTTCCATTTCTTCAATCCCCAAATCTAATCTAGTCTAGGGTTCTAATAATCTAATGTAAGCTAATCTAATCTAAAGAAAATATAAGAGAATATGTAATCTAATCTAAACTAAGGGTGGAATCCCCTTCTTTCCTACTCCTATGTCTCTATATCTAAGCCCTAATATCAATCCCCCTCTCAATTTACACTTTAATCGCACTCTTTAATGAGAAAGTCAAGTCTGGTCGCGTTTAGGAGTGGCGCGGGCGCGCTAGAAATTGCCTGGAATTGGGCGCGGGCCCGCTGGAAAAGTATATCAGATTTTTGCCCTGGGGAAGGGCGTTGGCGTGCTGGAAATGCACTACAAACTGGCGCGGCCACGCCGCAGAAGTTTTACTGCAGTAACCTCTGGTAGAATGGCCATAACTTTTGATCCGGGAGGAGTTATGGGGCCTGCCACCTGTCAAATCGAAGCAATCGAAGAGATATACAACTTTCATTCTTTGAGCATTGAGAAATAATGGATGGATAAAGGTCGAAATGGAGCTCCAAGTGACAGCTATGCAATAGAAACCCAAAACTGTGAAGTTTAACGTCCGTTGGTACATGGGTCATAACACTCGCCTCCGAACTCCGATTGGGATGATTCAAGATATTCCGAAAAGCTTAGAAGACGCTCTACAATATGACCCAAGTTTCAATCCAAGAACATGAAATGAACATGAAACCCCAAAACGACGTTCAGATTGCATTTCCTTCCCATTTTTGCTTCAAATGCTACTAAGAGAGTTCCCAATATGAAAACTACAAAAGAAAGCAAAAATACATGAAAAGTTACGATAATACATGAGTTTAAGCAACAATAAAAGTGAGTTGACATCTAAATAAGTGGTTATAAAACCACTTATCAAATACCCCCAAACTTAAACTGTTGCTTGTCCTCAAGCAAACACTCTAATTGTCAAAATTAAACCTTTCTAAATAAACTAAACTTGAGCAATGAGTTAATAAGTTTAAACAACAGTCTCAAAGATGCCAAAGCATGGTGACTCATAAAAGCATTCAAAACATTGCAAGTCTAGAATTACACATAGTTAGTCATAACATGCTTTAGGTCCCTTCTGTGTGTGTGTGTGTGTGTGTGTGCACCCAATTGCACTAAACCAATTATAGCTCGGATGAACTTATGTAACCATATTACCTTATGAAAGAGATCAAAATAAACTTCAAAAACTATATGCTTAACACATCACTCACCAGAAATGTATACAAATCACAATTTCCAAAAATATGAAATCAAAGGACTCTAGGTAAGTGCATTTTATGCTCCATCTTATCCTAAGCCCATTCTTGTGGGTGAGTGCGTTTTACACTCCATCTCAACTCAACGCAAGATTCATAATATACAATTTTCTTTCTTTTGTCCTCAATTCATAGGAGAGTGTGTCTTACACTCTATCTCCCCTAATCATGTGTTTATGAGTGAGTGCGTTTTACGCTCCATCTCAACTCACCACATGACTAACAAATCAAACTTGGATACATTGCTTCGAGTGATGTTTAAACGAGTTCTAGAGTTTATAGATATCTCCCACAAGCATTTGGTAATATAAGCCTTCTCAAAGCATACAACTAGCTCAATACTCATGGGTAAGTGCATGAAAGTGAAAGGCCTCATAAGTAACAATAACCAACAATAAGTTTAAGCACAACGACTAAGCATCATTTGTCCACTTCCCATGAGTTAGAATCAATTAAAACAAGTTGCTATCATTGACCATGAATAAATAAAAATAAAACAATGCTCAAGGGACACATCTTAAAAATAAACAATTTTTTTTAAAATTTGAAAAAATATGATCTAAAATGCAACTATATGCAATATGAACCTAACTATATGCAAAATAAACCTAATACCCACAAACTTAAAAATGACAATGTCCTCATTGGAGATAAAAGGTTAGGAAACTCCCCTAGTTGGCCTCGTCGTCGTCCTCTTCCTCGGCTTGCCATGGTAGCATGTCTGGAGGGTAATGAATAGATGATATAAGGCTGGGTCGATTTTTTTTACACTTTTAAACATCAGCAGTTTTTTGAGTATTGGCGCGGGCACGCTGATATTGGCCTTCAGGTGGGCGGAGCCGCGCTACCCTGATGTCTGTCCTAAAATTTCTCCAACAATATGGAACTAAGCAGCTAACAGACACGTGAGTTACTTCCTACACAAAGAGGCATTAAAGATGAGATATATTCTTATTCCACAAACTCAAAATCGAACTAGTTAAACTAAATGTATCCAAGAATTAGACATGGGAGGTGGGAGAAATGATTGAAAGCACGTAATGGAGAATTAAACAAGGAGAGAGAGAGAGAGATTGGATGGGGTGCCTCCCATCGAGCGCTCGGTTTATAGTCCGTTAGCTGGACTTTCTCTTATCACCGCTATTCGATTCCTCTACGATAAGCAAGAAACTCTCCATCCATTAGAACCGCAGTGTACATTGGGAGGTTCCCCTTCCCGAGAGTCTTCGGATTGAAGCCACCTAACCTGTTTCTTGTACATGAATTCACCATTTTGAAGTTTGGATAGCTAGGCACTTCATCCGTTATATTTATGAATAGATTTTTGCATTGTGGCATGAAAAATACAACGAGCTCTTCTTCAATTATCTCTTCCTCGGACCACCATGGTTTTAAAAATGTGGAATCTCTCATATCATCAAGATCATTGTCTGTGATGTGACTACCAAGGGGACACGGGTGTGCAAAATTCACTGGCTTGTTCAACTTTGATTGAGAAGGCACTTGAGGTGTTATAAAGGTCGACTCAGATACATCATTTTCCATATCCCCATTTGTCTCCTCGTTGCCCACTTCTTTCAGTTCGTCCAGTTACATGTGCACTTCTAGCACTCCATCAGTTTCGGCATCCAGGTCATAGCACCAATTATTCTGAGGACCATTGTTCACGGCTTCGAATATTTGAGATAATTGATTCTGAAGATTCTGAGTTTTTATCCCTTGCTCAATCAATTCCTCTTTCATTAAAGCCAAGCTAATTTTATCCGTCCATTTCTGAAGAGTCTTAATTGACTTTGCTTGCTCAATCAAGGTCTCCTTCATTGATGCTATGCAACATTCTTCCTCCAATCTTTCCTTTTCTGTTTCAACCTCAGAATCCATATATTAAGGATCATTGATTGGAGTTTGGAATGTGAATTCTAATGCGTATGCTGGACTTTGAGCACAGTATTGGTCTTGATAATCATAATTCCATGAAGAGTCTAGGTGATACCCCCAATCTTGATGATACTTGGAATAAGCGTCATGGTTGAGGTAATCACCCCCGTACTGTACTTGTCCAAAACTAATGGGTCACTGATGGCTCGAATGGTTACCAGCACAATATTCACAAGTAATTGTTGTCTCTCGCCTCCATTGGGCTGCAACAATGTCCAACTTCCTCGAGAGTGTCTCAAGTTGCTTTGATGATGTAGCAATTGGGTCGAGGCCATCATTCCCAGTTTCCCTTGGTTAATCCATTCTTGTGTATGTCCATGGATAAGCATTGAGATCTATTGTACCTGAAAAGACTGAATATAGAAAGAGAATTAAAACAAGAATAAAATGTTTAAATTAAGACTAATTTGATTGAAGCTAATGTTGGCAAAAATTATTAAACTAATTCCCCGGTAACAGCGCCAAAGACTTGTTGGTCTTTTTACTGATCAATATATGCGTGCAAGTATACACGATCAACAAGTAATAAAGAGTAAATAGAGTATCATTTCCACAGAGAATGAACTAATAAAAGTCACCAAACCACTAGCCCATAACCATTTCAGTCTGATCTAAACGAATGATTAAGTGATTTAATTAACTCTAAACAATTAAACTAAACTAATTAACCCTAGAATGAAACCAGATAATGAAGATGTGAGATCACAATTTCCCCTACTGATTCATCTAAGTCAACACACTTCCTATTAAGCCAAATATATTATCATAGATTGTTAGTCGAGAACAAGAAAGTGAGACAAGGCCATCTTTCGATGTACCAAATCCATATCATATATAATCCACAATTAATAGAACACATATAAACACCCACATTACCTAAATCACTATTTATCTATGTGATTTACAAATAATTAGGGTTTAAGACCAAGTCCTCAATTGACTACAGGTGGTGCTTCGGTATATTTCTATCCTAAGCACGAATCATACATTCCATCGCCATGTAGAACATACAAACATAAGCTACTATGATCAGATCTTAATTCATACTTCGTCTTTCAAGTTCATATGAATTATCACAGTAATTGATAGCTCAGCAATTAAGCAATTAAAGCATAAATCATAATAGAAAATCTCATAACAATTAATAAGACCAGTATGGATGAATACCAAAATAAACTATTCAATAGGTTCCATTGAAATCTCAAAATATAGTTTAAGTCATGAATGAATCAAATCTACCATCCACTAGTGATTACACATTAGAAGAATACAAAAAGAAGTAAAGAGAAGTTAGAAATTAAGAAATGCAAATTTGAGTTTCTTCTCTTGCTTCAAATCTGAATCCTCAATGTCTTCCATTGCTTCAATCCCCAAATCTAATCTAGTTTAGGGTTCTAATAATCTAATGTAAACTAATCTAATCTAAAGAAAAGAGAAGAGAATATATAATCTAATCTAACCTAAGGGTGGAATCCCCTTCTTTCCTACTCCTATGTCTCTATATCTAAGCCCTAATATCAATCCCCCTCTCAATTTATGATTCAATCGCACTCTTTAATGAGAAAGTCAAGTCTGGTCACGTTCAGGAATGGCGCAGACGAGCTGGAAATGGCCTGGAATTGGGCTCGGGCGCGCTAGAAATGTATATCAGATTTTTGGCCTGGGGAAGGGCGTTGGCGTGCTGGAAATGCATGACAAACTGGCGCGGCCGCACCGCATAAGTTTTGCTACAGTGACCTCTGGTAGAATAGCCATAACTTTTGATCCGGGAGGAGTTACGAGCCTGCCACCTGTCAAATCGAAGCTATCGAAGAGATCTACAACTTTCATTATTTGAGCATTGAGAAATAATGGACAAATAAAGGTCAAAATGGAGCTCCAAGTGACAGCTGCGCTATAGAAACCCAAAACCATGAACTTTAATGTCTGTTGGTACAAGGGTCATAACTCTCGCCTCCGAACTCCGATTGGGATGATTAAAGATGTTCCGAAAAGCTTAGAAGACACTCTACAATATGGCCTAAGTTCCAAACCAAGAACATGAAATGAACATAAAACCCCCAAACGATGTTCGGATTACATTTCCTTCCCATTTTTGTTTTAAATGCCACCAAGAGAGTTCCCAATATGAAAACTACAAAAGAAAGCAAAAATGCATGAAAAGCTAGGATAATACATGAGTTTAAGCAATAATAGAAGTGAGTTGACATCTAAATAAGTGGTTATAAAACCACTTATCACTTGCACTATTACATAATTAATTTTCGCAGTAAGGTTTTGTTTTTGGTTGTCTGCGACAGCACACCAGTAGATATAGTTCCTGGGTCTGTGATGATGACAGACTGGATAGCCTACATTCGAGAGCCTACTCATTTCGAGCACCCAGCAATTGGAGCGGAAATAATTTTTGATCAGGCACCTTGGCAGGGATCCTTCGGAGGCAGATTCTTTTGATCATTCCAGCTCCGGCGCTGGCCCCTCAGGTGGTCCATATTCTGGTAGTTTTACTGGTGTAGATCCTCCTCTCTATCGGCCCAAAATCACCTCTAGAAGAGATTCAGTGGCTTAGGAAGAGTTGCTGCAGGTTGATCGGCTGGGTGATATAGATATCATAGATTTCTTTTGATATATTTCTTGCTATATCTTTTGATAGGCCTCTGTTAGTTGTTAGCCGGTTGTGCCCTATTTCTCGTTATCCCTTTTAATAGGCCTCTATTAGTCATTGGGCGGCTGTGCCCTATTTCCCTGTACTTTTTATATTTGTATTTTAGTGGCAGACAAAGATGATGCTTTTATTAGATAGTGTATTTAGAAATGTATAATATTTCCTATCTATTGCATCCTATTGTCATTTATCATTATCATCTATTATGATGCATGTGTTATGTCATGGATATATATTCATATAGGTGAGTTTAGCATTGACCCCTGGATGGTCTTATAATACGGTTCTACAGATGTCTTCATCTACAGTCAGCCGGATTGAGCACACGCCACCCATATTGATAGCCTTTTCTTTAAGATCATCGTATAAAAATTTACCTTCAACAGATAGGGCGACAGTTGATCAAATGTTACGTCATTCCATGGACATCTTAGCTTACAAGGTACCACTGGGCTTCGTAGACAGCATACTATCTTATTGGATACCTGAGCGACAGGTTTTTAGGTTCGGTATCTATGAGTTGACTCATATGTTAGAGGAGTATGAGCACATTACTGATTTGCCGTTGGATCGGCCATGTGCTAGGATGGCCATCAGCGATATAAGATAACAGTTTATAACCCTGACTGGTTTACAACGTAGATTCATCATAGATGAGATCACTTCAGGGCATGTGGTGTCCTTATATTTCTTGATTGATCAATTTGGCTTGCTAGACAGCTATGCACGATATTCAGGAGACTTTACTATCACTGCAGCGAAGTGGCTGATTGATCACGTAGATATTCTGTTGATGTGCGTCACAACTTACTTGTACATGCCGCTGTATATGGACCATTTGGACATCGGCCTGATCATAGTGGTTCGTGCTCTCAGAGATGGTTGTACCATCTTGCCCAATGATATTGGCAGAGACCTTGAGGTCGGCCATATTTTTCCATACCCATTCTATGGGGTTCTTCAGGGGAGTGCCATTTTATTATACGTGTAGTTCATGACACACTTGAGATCGATCGACACTTTTAGACATCACGGGTATTATTTTACTCATGGGATAGCCATGTCCTATTCTGTTCAGCCGGCTGCGTGTACAGATGCGGCATCTTGGTTGGTTTTTTTGATGACGATCGAGGATCCCTTTGCGATCTTGTCATGTTCAGGACTCAGCTCTCCTTATAGCTTCATTACTCATGCAGTTGGCATAGATTATCTACCCCTGGTTGGTCTGAGAAAGGTGACAACATATCATCCATTGGCTGTCATGGGACAGTTCGACTAGTTTTAAGACAATCACCTCTTTGATGGGGCTATGGATCAGCGACTATCAGCTTCATCTCTGTCAGCAGATGATTTGACAAGGATTTATGATTATTGGACTCGTCGCAAGAGGGCTAATTTTTTGACAAGTCATCCGGGTTGTTCTTTAGAGTACTCTCCATAGCTAGAGGCAGACACTGTATTGGCCGTGGATGTTTACTCATAGCTGAGTATTGATTTTGATGAGGAGGAGCCTATGGAGGACCTTGATTCTCCCACTGACGACGAGTTATTTGCTAGTTTGACAGCATCTTTGGTTAGTGACAACCTGAGCACTTCTACTGCTATGGATCCATCTCTTATAAATTCGTTAGCTCGGATGAACTTTGAGAGGGATCAGGCTAGAGAACTGATGTTGACATTCCTTTCTGGCAGGGATGCTGTTTTTACCAAGAAGGAGATGCTTGAGCCACTCGGGACGCAGCTTTTGTTGAGAGGGATGATGCTCTAGTTGCCCGGGATGCTGCTTTTGTTGAGCGGGATGAGGCTCTAGCTACCCGGGCCGCTTCTATTGCTGATAGTACTGCACTTAGAACTTATACATATGGAATTGTTGTAGATATTGGTGCATTAATAGATGATCATGGTAGCACTATGTGTGACACCCCCAAATTCAGACCACACGTGTCTCGAATTTGACACATCACGTTCTATATTCTAATAACATACTAACATCTCATGCAACGAAATAATAGAATAATTTACATTTACTTAATATAAATATTTAGGTCCCATGATCTCGTAACTTAAACATATCTCCATCATCTTAAACATAACTTAAACATAACTAATACATAATATGAAATAAGTCTTATTACAATCATCATATTATTCTAAAGAGAACAAAGCTACGTCGTAGCCTTGTCCTTGCCCTTGTCTATGCCAGAGAGTCCGCACTGCTCTGCCTTAACTGAAATGTTTTAAAAAAAGCAAGAATGAGCAACAAGTTTGCTCAACAAGTGATATAACAATAAGGGTCTATAATAAGGATTTCAAATCTCAAGGGTATAACAGTAAATGATAGCTCAAGAATAACAAGAAGTATCAATAGCTCTCAATAAATGTCGCTATGGGCTGAAGATATCAACAAGATTCAAGTTTTTAACCATTTCAAGGTTCAAGAATAATGAACACTGAGCAGTGGCTAAGGACTATGAACTCTTACTAGAATTAACAATATTGTGCTGAAAATCCAATAAAACAAGTACAACATGTGATCAACCTAAAGCACCCTACGTTATGCATAACATTTAATCATACGCATGTGCGCACGTCGGTTCCCCGACAGTTGTATATAATTTCCCTTTCCATTAGGGTTGTTATCTCAGTAGAATTATAAGAGTCCGCACTAAGTTAATTGGTTTGGATAGCTTTCTAACATACGATATTAGTCTAGCCGAATCAAATGGCTGAGACAACTTTTGTAATGCATTTAGGAACGATAAGTTCAATGCTTGCAACAACATCAAGATACAAAATTGATTTTCGAATAGCAACAGATATTTATTTGATGTAAATGTGTTTGATATGGCAACAATTCGAATTTATACAATATGTAAAGTGAAAAGAGTTAGGGAACTTGCATTTAATAGCAAAAATTAAATGAAGTTAGGAAACTTGCATAAATCATAGATTCCTTGCATAAAGTAAATACATAGGTTAGGATACTTGCCTTAAGCGTAGTTTACTAATGTATAGCTTATCAACACTTTGAAATCCTATTGTAACATAGTTACGTATATAGGGTATTCATTAGTTACGTACGTTGAATACATATACTTGATATGTAAGTTAAACACATATATAAGATCCTAACTTAGTCGTACAATCCTACACATATGCCCTTACACATCTTATGTACACATAGCACATAATCAGTTTGTATACTACTATATAATCAAATAACATAGCTTGTAATCGTCATTGCCTTAACGTTTGAAAGTTTTATAAACACTTATCAATCCATGGTTTCTTATCGTTAACATGTTCATTAACACTTGGACATTCTACTATTCATGTTTTGTAGTTTAGGATATTAATAATAACATGCATCAATTTTTAGAATGAAATTAACATGGTCAGACCACACTGCAGGGTGGCGCGGCTGCACTGGATTTGAAATAGGGAGTGGCGCGACCGCGCTGCTCCCAGTTCAAACCAGAATTGAAAATCAGTTTGCATGGCTTAGCTCGCTTACTCACATACATTGATGATAATACATGTAGAACACACATGTTATGAGACTTATAATTAGGTTTGGTCTCTTCTATGACCATTCCACGATTCTTTTATCGTTATGGTGTCGTTTATTTAGAAAATTTCTATTTCGACAAGTCTAAATCATGATTAGCTAGATAGTGAATGTATTGGTCATGTCTAGATGCATAAAGTATCCCATTATGATTGTCCAAAAGTCCAGAATGTAAGTTGGGTAGTTTTCAACAAAGTTGGTTTTCAATCACCTAAAGTTTTCTTGAAAATTTCATGTCAAACCAACTAAGCATGCGATACAACTTTGAATTCACATTTCATACTCATATATATATATATATATATATATATAACTAAGTCACATAAACATGCTCACAAGTTCAGAATTCAAAGGTCACAAGATTTACCAAGTTTTGTATTTTGTAAACTTTAAGTTTCTTTTAGAAAGTCATTAAAACCAAGCTAAGGTAAGTGACTACACGTAAGGAAACCTACGTTAGCATGTCAGGGACATATATAGGCATAATAAAGTCAAACTAACATGCTCATCAAAATAGAAAACAAAAAAATTGGATTTCAATTCAGCTAAACGGCGCGCCAGCGCCGTGCTTGTACTATAGAGGGGCGCTGCCGGGCCACTCCGGTTCCAACATAGGAATCTTTCTATAATTGCAGAGCTTCAAAACCAAATCAGAATTTCTTTATGAAGCATATTTGTAACCAACATACATTGCTTTATAACATACATATAAACTCTACTAACATGTTAACATCATTTCCCTTATCAATCCTTAACTAATTCATGCAATTTCTAAGAATTACAAATGTTTAAATTTCAAAATATGTTTAAGCATTATACCTTTTGAAGCTAAATTAATTCTCTTGATCCTTCACTTCTAATTTCTCTCTCAATTCTCAATATACTCTGACTCTAAATGCAACTCATAAATGTTGTAACAAAATGAAATTGAGAAGAGAAGTCTCTTATTTATAGAGAAGCTAGGGACCAATTCATGGTCATTGTTCATTGACTTAAACCAAAGAAAGAAGGAAGAAGATGATGGGTATACATGAGTTGGTGAAATAGTTGTCAACCACCCCATCAACCCATTCCCCTTGCCATGATCACCATCATTTGATTGTTTGCTGAGAATTGTAAAGAAGAAAGGCTATGCTTAGGCCTTTGGCCTATACACGTGATTTGGATATGAGACTCTTAATAAGGGACAATGCTATTAAGAACTCAGCATTTGAAAAATAATAACGCCCACATACTTAGGTTTAATATACATATATATATATATATATATATATATATCCCTATACAAATGTATATATGCATACCTAGGTTTTAATTCTCTTTTAAGTCACAATGTAGCTTTTATGAGGAAATATTATTACATTATAGTAGGTTGGGGGTATATATATACACATCATTATATAATCCATGTACATTTGATTAGTCCAGATAATACCGAAATATAATTTGGCTGTGCAATATCATTCCATATTATCATAAAACTTTATTATTTCAAGTATACATAATTATAAATGTTTAATAATAAATATTTGTTTATTCTAATTTAATTCGTCTCATTAAAGTACACATTTAATGTATCCACACATAACCTGTTGTCACATAAGTTTATTTATGTAGCTTATATGATTCATTTAATTTTACCATATAGTTTCATATATTATATAATCACCTTGTAATGTCACACCTCATTTTATATTAAGTAGATGTAGGTACTATATAGCATATGATCACTCATTACATATTATAGTACATAACAGTTAATTGAATAAACATTAATCTACTATATTAATTAATTATTTACTCATTAATAGGCTATTACTCATAATAACAAATAACTTAATAATATTATATTAATTAATCCTTCACTTATTAATTCATTCATTCTTTAATTTAATTAAACCATTCTAAATTCCATCATCGTGCCACACAAGGCATTTCGTGAGCTCATCATAATTTTCCACATTCTCTCAATTATCATAAATTCAATTTAATTTATTTGAGTTTTCCATCTCGTGCCACATAAACATTTATATTAAAATAAATATTCACACGTTTAATAATATCAATATTAAAATTATTTATAAAATTCACGGATATTACATCATCCCACCCTTATAAAAATTCCGTCCTCAGAATTGGTATAAGGTTACACAAAAAGATGGGGATAGTCTCTCCTCATATTATCTTCTAATTTCCACGTGGCCTCCTCGATATCGTGGTTTCGACAACTTTTACATAAGATATAACTTTATTTCTTAGTGTTTCCTCTTTCCTATCTAGTATTTGGACAAGAATTTCTTCATACGCCGGATTCTTCTCTACTTGAATGGGCTCGTAGGAAATCACGTGCTTATAGTCGGGCTTGTACGGACTCAAAACGAAAATGTGAAACACGTTGTGGATGTGTTCCAGTTCGGGTGGTAACGCTACTTTGTATGCCACTTCACCCACTCACTTCAATACCTCAAATGGTCTTATGAACCTCGGACTCAATTTTTCCTTCTTACCGAATTGTATCTTTCCTTTCTAAGGAGATACCTTCAAAAATACAAAACTACCGACTTTAAAGTCTCGATCTTGTCGATGCAAATCTGTGTACTTTTTCTGGCGATCTTTAGTTGCTACCAATCTGGCTCTTATTATTGTCACCACATCTGTTGTTTGTTGCACTAATTCTGGTCCCAAAATTCGTCTTTCTTCTACTTCATCCAAAATATAACAGTGTTCTGTGTTTCCTCCCGTAAAGAGCTTCGTACGGTGGCATGCCGATACTCGCATGATAACTATTGTTGTAAGCAAATTCTACTGAGGGTAGGTGATCGTCCCAATTTCCTCTGAAGTCCGTCACGCAAGTTCTAAGCATGTCCTCCAGCATTTGTATAGTCCGCTTACTCTATCCATTTGTCTAAGGATGATACGCAGTACTCAACCTTAACTGGGTTCCCATCCTCTCTTGTAAGCTTTTCCAGAAGTTTGACGTGAAGCGCGGATCTCGATCCAAAAAAATTGACACCGGCACTCCATGTCGTGAAATAATTTCCTTTACATACAGACTTGCTAATTGATTTAGATTATATCAGATCTTGATGGGTAGAAAATGAGCTATCTTTGTTAGTCGATCCACGACAACCAAATGGCATCATAACTTTTCTATGTGACTGGAAGTCCCACCACAAAAACCATCGTAATGTGCTCCCATTTCCATTTTGGTATCTCCAACGGTTGAAGTAGACCACTCGGCCTTTGGTGATCTACTTTAACTCGTTGACAAGTGAGACATCTGCTGACATACTCTGCGACCTCTCGTTTTAGATTGGGCCACCAAAAATGTTGCCTCAGATCTCGGTACATCTTTGTGCCTCCTTGATGGACAGAATATGTCGTATTGTGTGCCTCGTGCAAGATTTCCTCTCTTAATTCGGTTACATCTTGTAAGAATTTTTACAATCAAAAACTTTCTACTACTTTATTGCATATATATAAGTGTATATATATAATTATAGCTTCTAGTTTCGCCTGGATTTCAAATTCGAGGCCTTTTTAGTTTACTTTTATGTATATATAAGTATATATATACGTTTTTAATTGCTTGCACAGCCTGGATTGCTAATTCGTGGCTTTTTATCGCTTTCATATATATAACTATATATATATATATATATTTATACGAAATCGTTTAGCCTGGATTGCTAATTCGTGACATTTTAGCTTTATTATATATATATATATATATATATATATATATATATATCTGACTATATATATACTAACATTCAATTCCGTCAAGCCTGTATTGTAAATCCGCGGCATTTACTGTTTTTGTATAAATATAACTATATATATATATATATATATATATATATATTCTAACTTCGTTAGCTTGTATTGCTAATTCGTGGCTTTTTCTCGCTTTTAGATATATAATCATATATATCTACTAACTTGTTTGGCCTAGATTGCTAATCCTTGACCTTTTCAGCCTTAATATATATGTAATGAATGAGAATTTTATATATGAATTTTAATATTTATTGTATTAAATAAATATTTTTTTAATTGATTTATTTATTGGGTTAAATAAATAATTTATGTGATTGTTGTGGAGTAATTAATTGCAAAATATTAATTTAATTGATGTGTAATAATTTTATGGTATAGTTCTAATTTAATTGAGATAATTAAATTAGATGAATATTATATGGTAATTGTTACATGGGATTATGATTAGCGAGTAATTATAATTCTATAGCAATTTAGTATTATGTGGAAATTTTAATTAATTAATTGATGTTAGCTTTAATTTAACTAAATTAGAATGTTAGGATTTAATTAATTAAAGTGTAACATTGAAAGTATGTATTAAAAGAATTTATTAAAATAAAATAAAAAGTGTTATAAAGAGTTTTGCCAAATAAGGTCCTTAAACCTGTTTTAATTTCGTTTTGCCAAACAGGGCCTTATGGCTTTTAAATTTCAAAATATATTGTAATTGATATATACTTAATATAGTTATTATGTTTTTGTCAATTACAATATATTTATTATATTCTATATCTAATATATGTATATCAGTTATACAAATTAGTTTATACGTAAGTAAACTTAGTCAGTGTTAGAACAAAGATAGAAAATAACAGAGTAGTTTCGAGAGAAAGGAGAAAAGAAGAAGAAGAAGAAGAAGAAGAAGAAGAAGAAGGAGGAGGAGGAGGAGGAGGAGGAGGAGGAGGAAGCCTTGCTAAGCCAAAACAATCATCATCATCTTCTTCTTCCTCACAAATCAAAAAGGGTATAATTTCTAACTTTATAGTTTTTAAAATTATGTTTGATGTTCTTCATGATTTTAGTTCCCTGTATATATGAATTATCATGAAATTGATGTAAACATGATTTTTATATATATATATATATATATATAATGTGCTACAAATTGTTTATATATGAATTGTATGATGATTTTTGTTATTTAATTCATGTAAACATGATGAACATGAAGAAATCATGTTCATCAAAAGTTATAGTGAATTAGTTTTGATAAATGGCTCCTTTAAAATCAAAATTCATGTTTGATGGTATTATATTGTATAAAGTGATTATAGATTATGATAACATGCTTAGAAACGAATTCAATATGCTTGGAATTATGTGAATTGATTTAGAAACAAAGTTACAGTGTTCAATTTCATCAAGAACACTTAAAAATGGCTTTTCTTCAAAATTAACAAAAAATAAGTGTTTCAAATTATGTGTTTTGATGTTATATGTATTAGAACATGATTAGAAACATAAACTGATATTTTTGCAAAAGTTATGTAAGTTATATATATGCTAAAATAAGAATTTGGTGTGGAGAAATAAGCCAAATTGGCTTTTCTCTGCACAATTCGCGACACTGTCAGAATAGTCTGCCCAGTAGCGCGACCGCGCCGCTCCCAAGGCTTATTGGAGCGTGGCCACACTGGTCCTGCAGATTGTGCAGAAAGTTTTTTTTAAATGTAATTTTGTGAGATTAATAAAGTAATAAAATATTAAGCATATTAATAAAATTAAAATGCTAAATGGACAGTAATGAATTATATTATTAAAATATAATATGTAATTATAATTTGATTAAATATAATTAAAGTAAATGTATGATTTAAATTATAGTTTGTTTAATTAATATGAGTGCATAATTTAAGTTTGATTAATTATATGAACATGTGATGTGATTTTGTGATGTGATAATTAATTATTAAACCTAATAATTAAAGAGGAATGAGTTAACCTATATGGGTTAACTAGTTATGTGAAATAGTTATATGATAACTAATTTATATTATTTTGTTAATAACATATATGTAGGATTAATTAAGGAACGTGAGTATAACTTGTAGCTTGCGCTCAAGGCAAGTTTTCTAAACTCAAACTTTACTTGAGCAAGTGTTCTATCCTTTCTTGATTTTATTTATACGAGTTATTTGCATTCTCTATAATTTCCATATTAAGCAAATATCTTATTGAAATTTATCTTTAAATTGATGTGACCTTGACTTAATTGTTAAAGCAAGGTCTATATTGTCTTTCAAATGCTTTAAGTTAATTCTAAAGCATAAGTTAATTCGTAATTCTTTATTGCCAAATTATTATTTATTGTAAGTGATTCAACTACTCTTTAGTTGATGATAGTTGAACTCGAAATTTCCTTTTTAAGCTTATCCAAATCAAACTTTCTTTGGTGCAGACTTGTTATCAAATACTGAGATGAACAACCCTATTTAATAGGGGATACCATGCGAAAGCGTTAAGATATTTGTGCACAATGCATGGTACGAACGGCTAATCCCCCTAAGTATAAGTTAAGAGTTCATATAGTCTATGTGACGCCCCCAAAATAGGTTCAATACCAACCCATTCTGAGTCGCCAAATACATAGTACAGAATTCAAATACAATTTTTTATAACATACGGTCATGCAAAATACGACCACACAACTGTGAGTTTCAATACAAATCGTATATAATACGAAATATAAACACTCAAATTCATTCCTTATTCATTACAATTATTGTCCCACTATTTTATAGAATAGTGAGGACTTCTACAGATCTAACTCTGATCATCACATTGTTCCCCGACTAGTCCCCGCGTTACTCTCATTTCCTAAAGAGAACAATGGAAGAAAAAGGGTGAGCTCAACTAGCCTAGTAAAGAATATTATAACTAAGATAATGAAAAATAAATTATTGTTAGCCTTCAATAAATCAGATAAAATATTATGGACAACAAGTTTTAGATCAATATTCGCAACGGAAATAACAATTCATTAGAAGAGTTAAGTAGAGAATGATGTCTACTATCTTCTTTGATTTAAAAGTCCATCATCAATATTTTATCCCTGTAACATCAATCAATATACATCTTGAATCAAATATTCATCTTTTGCACTACGGGCCAAAGATATTCATTTGTATCACCAGTTAGTCATGTTCATCTCAACACCTGTCTATCTTTGCACTACGGGCCAAAGATATTCATTAGGTAATCATTCATCTTTGCACTACAGGCCAAATATATTTATCAAGTAATCATTCATCTTTGCACTACAGGACAAAGATATTCAGTTATATCACTATTTAGGACTAAGGATGATGAAAAATAATACGAATAACAAATCCAGTGAGATTAGAGAATTTATACAGAGTTCAAGAATGAAGATCAAAACCTGGATCCAATCAAAGATGATTTGGAAAAAAAAAATTATCGTGAATAGTACCCCGTGAATAGTAACTTATGAATAGTAACTCGTGAATGGTAACTCGACATAAAAAGATAAAAATTTCACAAGAAAGTTCAGACCAATATTATAGTGAAATGATATTAGATGAAGCGCAAAACTCAAGGAATTTCTGATCATTTCAAGAATTATAGAAGCAATACTTACCGTAGTAAGTTTAGAGTTAGGAATCTGAAATGAAACAATATACGAAACTATAACTGAATTTTCACCCGTCAGACAGTAGTCCGCTCAGACAGATTATTTCCACAATTTAATAACAACTGAATACGAAGGGTTATTCACCAGGCATGCGGTAGTTCGCGTATACAGGTTATTCCCACAGAATAATAAAGAATGGAATAACAACAAAATTTTACCATGCATGCGGTAGTCCGCGTAGACAGGTTATTCCAACAGAATAATAAAGAATGGAATAACAACCCTTACGAGTATTGAAAGAAAATAACTCTCTTCATGAATACGAAAGAAATAATACCCCTTACCTTAATAAAAATTTGGAGACTGCACTAGTGTAATAGCAGAATATTCTTCTTCTTTCTCTCTTACTCTCTCTATACTTTCTCTCTCTATAGCGTTAGTGAATTGGCGAGAAATAATGAAGAAATGAACTTCTATTTATAGGCTTGGCAGAGTAAGGGTAAAATAGTCTTTTTGTCATAATTTATGACATCATCGCTTACATCATCGATCATATGACATCATTGCTTACCTCATCGTTCCGATGACATCATTTCTTACCTCATCATTCTGATGACATCATTGCTTACATCATAAAAATTCAAATTCAATTTGTTCTCTTCTAACTCATTTTACTTTTATACCATGAATTTACTATAATAATGTTATCATTCAAATTATAAAAATCATACTATTATATAATCACATCATACTACTATAATGTAATATGATGATAATATATTTGAATAAATTATTTTATCGAAAAAGATAAAATACCAACTTTCAAGAAATGTCACATGCTAAAAATTCCTCTGTTTAAATTCACATTGAATAAATATTTTCTTATCATATATATCAAAAATTAATTATTCATAAATAATATTACAGAACTACAATATTGACAACCAAGTCGTTCTCAAGAAAAAGGGGGTTTTTCGATAAGGATTTATCCTCATTGGCGCGCAATTATATAACCTAACCCCTTTCCTCGACAGAACTTTCTAGACATTGTCAATAATGCTATCTAATAATATTATTCAAATAATATGAATTATTGATTTGATAATTTGAAATACTGTGCAATGACAATTATTGAATCACTAATATAAAATATCAATGTAGCAATTATTGGATCAATAATATAAAATATTGAATAGTAATTACTGTAACAATTATTGAATGAGTGACTTCTTACGTAAGAATCAATAATTAGAATTACTGTGCAATACTGTGTGCTACTGTGCAACACCGCGTATTACTGTATTTTAACCACCGGATATTTCAACAGTTTTAACAGTAAAAATTTTACCGTTATTTTTGTAAAAAGGTTATTTCTGTCATTTTTTATATCCGACATTCATTCCGTTGTGGTGTCCACCAATGACTGCGCCGTCATACGAATATTCTCCGACAAAAAGAATATTCCTCGACCAAACGAATATTCCCCGACAACAATGAATATTTTATAACCACTTGCTTATTTTGAAATATTTGCACATTTCACCCATAACTTTTCACATTTATCAAATCAACACCTTACTATTTCAAAACAATATATAAAGAAGATTAAATCTTTATTCATAAAAGTTGGGGTCTTAAAGTCTAAAAGACTGTTAAATATTTTAAATAGAAATGTTTATAACCTAGGGCATAGTTGTGACGCCCCCAAAATAGGTTCACACAACCCATTCTGAGTCGTCAAATACATGGTACAGAATCCGAATATAAATCTTCTTATAACAAACAGTCGTATGAGCTTCAATACAGATCGTATATAATACGAAAATATAAACACTCAAAAAAGTCCTCATTACAATTATTATCACACTATTTTATAAAATAGTGAGCACTTCTACAGAGCTCTATCTCAGATCATCACTCCATTCCCTACTAGTCCCCGCGATATTCTCATTTCCTAGAGAGAACAATGGAGGAAAAGAGTGAGCTCAACTAGCTCAGTAAAAAGTATTATGACTAAGATAATGAAGAATAAATTATCGTTAGCCTTCAATAAATTAGATAAAATATGATGGACAACAAGTTTTAGATCAACAACTGCAACGGAAATAACAATTCATTAGAAGAGTTAAGTAGAGAATGATGTCTACTATCTTCTATGATATAAAAGTCCATCATCAATATTTTATCCCTGTAACACCAATCAATAATATTTTCAATCAACGAAGTATCCATGCACTACGGGCCAAGGATATTTATTTGTATCACCGGTGGTCATGATCATGCCAAACACATGTTCATCTTTGCACTACAAGCCAAAGATATTCATAAATTAACAGCTCATCTTTGCACTACGAGCCAAAGATATTTATCAATCAACAGTTCATCTTTTGCACTTCAGGCCAAAGATAACTTTCACTACAATATAGGACTGAGAATGATGAAAAATGATATAAAGAAGAATCCAGTGAGATCAGGGACAAATATTAGAGATTTATAATTCAATTTATTCAGAGTTCAAGAATATCCAAGTTGTCAATATAGAGATCAAAATATGGATCCAATCAAAGATAATTTGGAGAAATAAAAATTCATGAATAGTACTGTGATGCCCCCAAAATAGGTTCAATACCAACCCATTCTGAGTCGCCAAATACATGGTACAAAATTTTAAATACAAATCTTTTATAACAAAAGGTCGTAAGAAATACGACCATACAACTGTGAGTGTCAATACAAACATATAGAAAATATAAACACTCAAACTAAGTTCTCATTACAATTATTATCACACTATTTTACAAAAATAGTGAGGACTACTACTGCTCTACTCTGACCATCACACCGATCCCCGACTAGTTCCCGTAATATTCTCATTTGCTGAAGAGGACAATAGATGAAAATATAAAATATTGAACAATGCAATTATCAATGTAACAATTCACACTATTATGCAATTATCAATGTAGCAATTATTGAATCAATAATATAAAATATTGAACAGTAATTACTATAACAATTATTGAGTAGTGACTTCTTACGTAAGAATCAATAATTAGAATTATTGTGCAATACCGTGTGCTACTGTGCAACACCGCTTATTACTGTATTTTAACCACCGGATATTTTAACAGCTTTAACAGCAAAAGTTTTGCCGTTATTTTTAGAAAAACTTATTCTTGTCGTTTTCTTCATCAGATAATTTTCTGTTATGGAGCCCACAAATGATTGCGCCGTCGTACGAATATTCCCCAATAAAAAGAATATTTCCCGACCAAATGAATATTCTCCGACACAATGAATATTTTATGGCCACTTGCTTACTTTGTAAAACTTGCACAAATCACCCCATAACTTACCACATTCATCAAATCAACCCCTTATTATTTCAAAATAATATATAGAAAAAATTTAATTTTATTCATAAAAGTTGGGGTCTTACAAGTACCCTGTGAATAGTACCCTGTAAATAGTATCTCGTGAATAGTACCCGAATGAATAGTATTCCGACATAAAAAAATAAAAATTTTATAAGAAAGTTCAGACCAATATTCTAGTGAAATGATATTAGATGAAGCCCAAAACTTAAGGAATTTCTGATCATTTCAGGAATTATAGAAGCAATACTTACTGTAGTAAGTTTAAATTTAAGAATATGAAATGAAATATTATCACTTTCATAATATGAAATATGAAAGAAAATAATATTCTTTACGAATATTGAAAGGAAATAACATCATTTACGAGAAAAATAACATCCTTTACGAATACGAAAGAAATAATACCTCTTACCTTAGTAGAAGTTTGGATGCTGTAATAGTGTAGTAGCAGAATACTCTTCTTCTTTTTCTCTTATTATCTCTCTATAAATTCTCTCTCTAAAGCTTTAGTGAATTGGTGAGAAAGAATGAAGAATGAGCCTCTATTTATAGGCTTGGCAGAGTAAGGGTAAAATAGTCTTTTTACCATAATGTATGACATCATCGCTTACCTCATCGTTCCTATGACATCATCGCTTGCCTCATCGTTCATATGACATCATCGCTTACCTCATCGTTTCGATGACATCATCGCTTACCTCATCGTTCCGATGACATCATCGCTTACCTCATCGTTTATATGACATCATCGCTTACTTCATCGTTCCGATGACATCATCGCTTACCTCATAAATAATTAAAATTATTAAAAAGAATTTAAATTCAATTTGCTCCATTCCACCTCATTTTATTTTTATACCATGAATTTACTATAATAATGTTACCATTCAAATTATAAAAATTATACTATTATATTATCACATTATACTATTATAATGTAATATTATAATAATATATTTGAATGAATTATTTTATCAGAGAAGATAAAATACCAACTTTCAACAAATGTGTTATGCTAAAAATTCCTCTATTTATCTCAAAATTGAACCAATTATCATATTTTTATTGATCAATTATTATTCAAAATTAATATTACAGAATCACAATATTAACAACCAGGTCGTTCCCAGGAAAGAGATGGCTTTCCGATAAGGATTTATTCTTATTGGCGCGCAATTATATAACCTAACCTATTTTTTTGACAGAACTTTCTAGACATCGCCAATAATGCTATCTAATAATATCGTTTAAATAATATGAGTTACTGTGACAATTATTGAATCAATAATATAAAATACTATGCAATTATCAATGTAGCAATTATTGAATCAATAATATAAAATACTGAACAGTAATTATTATGATAATTATTGAATGAGTGACTTCTTACGCAATAATCAATAATTAAAAATATTGTGCAATACCGTGTGCTACTGTGCAACAACGCGTATTACTATATTTTTATCACCGAGTATTTTAACAATTTAACGGTAAAAGTTTTACCATTATTTTTATAAAAATGTTATTTCTATTTCTTTCTATATCCGACATTCATTCCGTTGTGGGGTCCACAAATGACTGCGCCATCGTACGAATATTCTCCGACAAAAAGAATATTTCCCGACACAACAAATATTTTATGACAACTTGCTTACTTTGAAAATTTGCACATATCACCCATAACTTATCACATTTATCAAATCAACACCTTACTATTTAAAATACTATATAGAGGAAATTTAAATCTTATTCATAAAAAGTTGGGGTCTTACAATAGTTCAAGGTCTTATGACTCTCAGATAATTTATATATTCGAATTCTAAATTTTGATGAAAGAATTATTATTCAATTCTTTACTATTGATGAAAGAAATATTATTCAAATCATTTGAAGTTATTCAGTTTATGTTATCACTGCGTTTGTTGTTATTCCAAGTGAGCTGTTGTTTGCTCACTCTTGCATTATATAACTCTTACAGCTAAAGTCAAAAGAGTTGACGAACCGTCAACTAGTAAGGGCAAGAGCAAGATGAATAAGTGAAGACTTGTTATATTTGTGCTATGATTGTAATAAATATTTAATTATGTGATGTTTTTATTTTTCGCACTTATCGATGATGTTAAGGTTAGTTAACCCTAGGATTTATTTTTGAACAAGGTTGTAATCCTTTTGATAAGAAAGATTTTATTATTTATTTATGGTTGTAATTTATTTTGCATTCTTTATTTATGTGCAGTAATTATATTTTATAAAATAGTGAGCACCAAATTCCGTGGAAATGAAGTACCCGAATTTGGGGGTGTCACAAGTTGGTATCAGAGATTTAGGTTATGAACCTTAGGTGGGGGAAACCTTAGGTAGTAGCCTTGTAGGAGATCTAAAAGATAGTGATGATAGTTAAAGATAATAAACTACCTTATGTGCTATGTGTTTATGTTTAAAGTATTAAAAGAATATCAATCGATGACACATAATAATTAAACATAAAAATTTTGTTGTCAGGATGATGAATGTTGGAGAGTCCAGTCAGGCTAGGGAGGAGTTACCCCAGATGCCTAGAGACGAGGAGCCCCGAGACATCCAGGTTGTCTAGGAGCAGTTGGTTTATAGAGAGGCTGTTGGGTTTGTACGAAATAGTGACGCAATCAAATTGCAAAAATTAGCGGAAGCATGGTATATCAGAGTTTAAAAAAATTTCTACATAACCATTACCCGGATCATCCTTTATACAAATTATTAATTTAAAACGATAAATAAGAAGTTATGGAATCATAACCTTGTAGAACGAAGCTTCCACAAGTACTAGTTCAACTCCTTGTTCTTCGTGATCTCCTTGAATTTCTGGGTTAGATTCATTCCTTTGATCAACGTTAGCCACCTAAGTGTTTAGCCTCTAGAGGTGATCCACCAAGGAAGATGAATTATCAAGAAGGAGGGTGGTTGGCTTAGTTTTCTATCCTCTGTAGAAAAGGAGTACTCTCCAACAATTGGAATTGCATCAACTGATATCTATTATAAGACTCCTCTTATATAGATATTGGTCAACCCTTCTAATCCTATTAGACATGGGATTTTATTTAATTAATTAAACTCTTTTAATTAATTTAGGTTTCCCACCACATTGGGAATAATTAATTAAATTCATTTAATTAATTTGTCTCCTAATCTTATTAGGAATAAATGAGAGTACTAATATTAAATTAATTACTGAACTCCTTTAGAAATTAAAATAATAATAATTGTAATAACATTAATATGACTCCTCTTATTAATTTATATTTAATATTTCTAAAATATTAAATAATAAACATTAAGCTATTTAATTTATTCTATCACTATAGATTAAATTAATTACACTTAATGCATTATTACGATTATGCCATTACCTTCTTAAATAATTATTCTTTCTTTTATGGTGTGACCCTTTAGGTTCTCTATATTAAACCGGTTGTAAATAAATCAATTAGAACAATTCTAATCTTATTTAAATAAATAAATTAAACTAATAATTTATTTAAATAAATAATATTTATTCTACAATAGGGATAAGCCTCCCTAGCGATCAACGACTTTTCAGATAATATAGATTTCAACATTAATCATAAAAGAACCTGTGAGTAAATAGTTACTATAAAATTCAATCCTTCCACCATACAATGTCCCAATTAAATATAAGACATGGATTTACTGTCAAGTCTCATTTTATTTAATTATATGTATTTCGATTAGAAAATACACAACTCCAAATAATGCAAATTAGAAACTCCTTTCTAATTTCATTTTACCTTGGCCAAGGATTCCTGGGTTGTCATTTAACGAATCACATAGGAAATATCTCCTCTTTTTACTAGAGGTGGTAGATTCTTTATTGATCATTCATTATCTCCATATGTAATTCATTATACCCAAGCATACCCTTTTATATAGCCTAAAGGGCTTTAAGGAATAAGTCAAAGTATAATTCATTATATACAAGATACTATGATGATCTCAAGTCCAAGGATCACTTGTACTACTATCACATTAGGAATTCCTATTGACAGGCGAGTAAAACTCCATTAGGTATTCCATAGCGAGTCACGTTCAGTGAACTTATTCTCCAATAAGCACCTACATACTTGCTTTAGTGTCTCCACACAAATGACCATGAGATCAGTCATCCTCATCCAATGAGCAAGCAACATATGTACCAATCTATCCGGATTTACTAATCCCATTTTTAGTAATCCCACGATTGGGAACTATTTTAGTTTTAAGCTTTCTAAGAATTTAAATCTCATTAGCATGATCAACATCATGATTCTAAAAGCATTGCTTAAAACTATAGGTTATTTACATATTATAAAAATAGCACCATGTAGATAATTAAATGCCTTTAATAAATGAATATTTTATTAATAAATAAATAAGATTATTTACAAAGTATGTGCTTTATCATTATACATGATTGGCTTGTATGCACACTACTATCAATCTCCCACTTGCACTAAAGCCAATCGCCAAGGTATCTCATACCCATCTTTTCTAAGTGACGATCAAACTGCTGTTGTGTTAAAGCTTTAGTAAATGGATCTGCAATGTTGTCTTGAGAGTCTACACGCTCCAAGGTGACGTCTCCTCTTTCAATGATCTCCCTGATCAAGTGAAATCGTCGCAACACGTGTTTAGATTTCTGATGAGACCTGGGTTCCTTATCCTGTGCAACTGCTCCTGTGTTGTCACAGTAAACAGGAACTGCTTCTCCAATGCTAGGAACCACTCCAAGTTCAGTTATGAACTTCTTCATCCAAACAGCTTCCTTTGCAGCTTCACTTGCAGCTATATACTCTGCCTCTGTCACTGAATCAGCAACTGTTTGCTGCTTGGAACTCTTCCAACTCACTACGCCTCCGTTCAAGGTAAAACATACCCCGAAACAGATTTACTGTCATCTTGGTCCGTTTGAAAACTTGAGTCTGTGAAGCCCTCGAGTTTTAATTCAGACCCACCGTAGACAAGAAAAACATCCTTAGTCCTTCTCAAGTATTTTAGAATATTCTTCACTGCCTTCCAGTGCTCTTCTCCTGGATTCGACTGGTATCTGCTTGTTACACTAAGTGCATGAGCAACATCCGGTCTAGTACATATCATACCGTACATGATAGATCCTATTGCAGAAGCATAAGGGATCTTACTTATACGGTCTCTCTCCCCAGGTGTCTTTGGGGCCTATTTCTTAGAGAGATGTATTCCATGGCTCATCGGCATGAGACCTCTTTTGGAATCTTCCATGCTAAATCTCTTTAGCATTGCATCAATGTACGTTCCTTGGGATAAACCAAGCATCCTTTTAGATCTATCTCTATAGATCTTTATCCCCAAAATATAGGATGCTTCTCCCAAGTCCTTCATTGAGAAGTGTTTAGATAACCAGATTTTAATCGATTGTAGCATAGGAATGTCATTCCCTATCAGTAATATGTCATCAACATATAATACAAGGAATGAAGCTGCGCTCCCACTAACCTTCTTGTACACACATGGTTCATCATCGTTTTTGATAAAATCAAACTCTTTGATTGTCTCATCAAAACGAATGTTCCATCTACGAGAAGCTTGCTTCAATCCATAAATGGATCGTTGCAGCTTATAGACTTGATTTGTTCCAACCTTTGAAACAAATCCCTCTGGCTGTGTCATATACACATCCTCCTCAAGTTTCCCATTGAGGAAGGCTGTTTTCACGTCCATCTGCCAGATCTCATAGTCGTTATAAGCTGCAATCGCAAGCAAAATCCGAATGGACTTGAGCATAGCTACTGGTGAAAAGGTTTCATCATAGTCAACTCCTTGTCTTTTTTTGAAACCTTTTGCAACCAGTCGGGCCTTATAGGTCTCTACCTTGCCGTCCGCTCCAGTCTTTCTTTTAAAGACCCATTTACACCCAATAGGCTTAATGCCTTCAGGTGGTGAAACCAAAGTCCATATTTTGTTTTCATACATGGAGTCCATTTCGGATTTCATGGCTTCAAGCCATTTCCCTGAGTCTTTATTACTCATAGCCTGTTCGTAATTCAATGGATCAACATCATTCATGATGTGTACCTCATCGTCATCCTCTATAACGAATCCATACCTCTCAGGTATCTTCGGTACTCTTCCAGATTTACGAACAGGGTGTGGTATAGTAGGTTCTTCTACTTGGTCAGGTACCTGACTTTGATCAATGATAATTTGTGGTTCTTGAACTTCTTCAAGATATATCTTACTCCCACTGACCCCTTCATGGATAAACTCCTTTTCCAAGAAGGCAGCATGTTTCGCAACAAACACCTTTTGATCAGTTGGATGATAGAAATAATACCCTAAAGTTTCTTTAGGGTATCCCACAAATCTACATTTATCGGATTTAGTCTGTAGCTTATCATTTTCAAACTTTTTGACATAAGCTGGGCAACCCCAAGTCTTAACATGCTTAAGATTTGGTTTCCTCCCCTTCCACATCTCATATGGAGTCTTTAGGGCGGATTTGGTAGGTACCTTGTTAAGTAAGTATGCAGCCGTTTCTAGGGCATATCCCCAGAAGGAAATTGGAAGGTCGGTAAAACTCATCATGGATCGAACCATGTCCAACTGTGTTTGATTTCTCATTTCAGATACTCCATTTAACTGTGGTGTACCTGGAGGAGTCCATTGTGAAATTATACCATTTTTTTTGAGACAATTGAAAAACTCACCGCTTAAGTATTCTCCACCTCGATCTGATCGAAGCATCTTTATACTCTTGCCCGTTTGTTTCTCTACTTCACTTCTGAACTCTTTGAACTTTTCAAATGATTCTGACTTGTATTTCATTAAATACACATATCCAAATCTTGAGTGATCATCAGTGAAATTAATAAAATAAGAATACCCACCCCGTGCACTTGTTGTCATAGGCCCACAAATGTCTGTGTGAATCAATGCCAACAACTCTGTAACTCTTTCTCCTTTTCCACTAAAAGGAGATTTAGTCATTTTACCCATGAGACAAGATTCACAAGTTGGATATGATTCATAATCGGATAGCTCGAGGAGCCCATCTTTATGCAACTTGGATAATCTTGTTTCATTGATATGACCGAGTCTACAGTGCCACATGTAGGTATAATTAATATCATCTCTTTTCCTTTTCTTAGTTTGTTCAATTTGAAATATATTTTCTTGTAAGTCAAGTGTATAAAGTCCATTTCGCAAATTTTCAATACCATATAAAACATCATCTTTATAAATAGAACAAATATTGTTCTTTATAACAACGTTAAATCCTTCCATATCCAATACAGAAATTGAAATATTGTTTTTAATAATATTCGGAACATAATAACAATTATTAAGATAAATTGACTTGCCCTAAGGCATTGCTAAATAATAAGTTCCTACAGCTAATGCAGCAACCTTTGCTCCATTCCCCACTCGTAGGATCACCTCATCATTATTCAGCTTTCTACTTCTGACCAGTCCCTGCACAGTATTACATATGTGAGAACCACATCCGGTATCCAATACCCAAGTAGAATTATGACTTTCAGAAAAATTAATTTCAATCATAAACAAACCTTGATTGGAAGTCGAAGCTTCTTCTCTGCTAGATACTTCTTGCAGTTCCTTTTCCAATGTCCCGGCTTGTTGCAATGAAAGCACATTCCTTTAGCTGGTTCAGGTTTCTTTTGTTCCTTTTCTTTCCCATTTCCCTTAGCCTTTTTGGATTTCTTCTTTTCAGAAGATACCTTGGGCCTCTTCCTTTTATTGGAAGAATCCACCATCAAGACATGGTTCTTCTTAGATGGGAAGTGACCTTCTGCAGTCTTCAGCATGTTAAGCAGCTCAGGTATGCTGACATCTAGCTTATTCATGTGAAAATTAACCAGAAACTGCGAGAAGGTCTCAGGGAGTGACTGCAAGACCAAGTCTTGACTTAGCTCCCCATCCATGACGAACTCCAACTGTCCAAGGCGTTCAATCAAATTGATCACATTTAGGACGTGAGTCTCGACGGCAGTACCCTCGGTCATCCGAGATCGGAAGAGCTCCTTAGATATCTCATATCTAGCAGTCCTACTCTGTTCACCATACAACTCCTTGAGGTGAAGCAGCATAGCAGGAGCATCCATGTTTACGTGTTGACGCTGAAGCTCGTTATTCATGGATGTGAGCATGATGCATTGAGCCACAGATGCATCATCTTGCCACTTATTGAAAGTGTCAATCTCTTCCTCAGAGGCTGTTTCTGAAACAGATTTAGGGACAGTTGAATTTAGGACATAAGAAATCTTTTCAGCAGTGAGAACAATTCTCAGATTTCTTAGCCAGTCCTCATAATTCGGCCCGGTAAGCTTGTTTGCATCAAGTATGCTTCGTAGTGAGATTAGTGATTTAGACATTTTTAAAATTCTGCATGTGAAAGAAAATAACATTTTAGCAAACATTTATTTTATTAACTTTGCATACCAAAATAAATTTAGGTCTTTATTTTAAATTGGTATCTCCCACTATTTTCATCAAACTATATTACCCTCACTTATATAGTTCGGCAACATCTAATTAAAGATTTGCTAGTGAGAAGAAGGATCCCATTTCAAATGTATATAACCTTGTGGATAGCACAACAAGCGATATACAAATAAATAGGTAGACAACTCTTGTCAATTACATCACCATATAATTCCTTTTATTTTGCCTCTTAAATCATAATGGTCATGTGTGTGCACATCCGAACTAAAATGATTTAAGTTAAGTCCAGCCTAGCACTTTCATAAATTCAAAAAAGAAAAATGTTCGTCCTTGTGGATAGCACAACAAGACTAGATCGTTCAATTTTCTTGATAAGCATCAAATGTGATTAATTAACATCCTAAATACTCAATACTCGCCTTGTGGATAGCACAACAAACTCATATTAAATATTTAATACTCTATTAATTAATCATGCTAGAAGGCGACGTTCGATATTCCAAATATTATTTGAACGCTTCGGACTTAATATTATTTCTTTGAGGGTTTGTTATTATTTTGTCTCATCTTGTTTAGCGCGCATGCATATATATATATATATATATATATATATATATATATAATACGCGTTATTTTATTAAACATGCGAAGCATGTTTGCATAAAATATAATATATATAATATTTAGCATGCAATATAGAATACTATATTCTACCCGGATTGATTATGGACTTTTATTCTAGTTTGGTTCACTAGAGCCACCAAGTGAACCAAAAGGTCAAACCTAGGAGTGCAAGAATTTAAATTTAAGCGTAACTATTACATTTAAACCCGGGCTCCATACAAACGGGTCTTCACGTGCTCCTTGCTCCTTGGTCTCTAATTTCTTCAAGATAATTATAACTATTTCTATTATATTAAACTATTTAATTTAAATAGAAACCTTGATCAGCAGTCAAGGGGAAGTACATAGGAGGGAGATAGAATTTTACATCAAGAAAAAAATTAGAGAAGACGAGGTACGCAAACCCCATTTAATAAAACTCATTCATTCAAGCATTCAACTAAAATAAAATCCAATCACATTGGTCAAATAAACCATAATCAATCCCTATTCATTATCATACATATCACCATACGCATCAATAAATTAATATTCATCTCATGAATTAAAATATTCCATATATATATGAGTATCATTTAATGGGCAATTTTAAATTGCATGAAATCCAATTTTAAGATTAAAATAAACTCTTTATTTTAATTATAAAATTATTTAGAATATAATATATATATATATATATATATATATATATATATATTTGAATCCAGGCTCTATCAAAAAGTGATTCAAAAAATTGCTATATATACCGAATTGATAATCCTGTATTGGACAAAATGTGATTCCATGAATCATTTAGCTATTATATAATATATATATATATAGGAGGTAACCCAGTAGATTTCAAAAGGGATTTCATATATATAGGCCACCCAGATTCTAATAAAGGTAATCAATTCGGCATTTTGGCTCCCTTTTAATAACCCGGATTCAGCGAACAAAAAAAAATAAAATTGTTTCGTTAGTTTTTTTTTCTATAAAAATAATTTATACAATTAATTATGCCCAATAAATTATTCTAAATACATACCCATACATATATGGAATCAAAACAATTAATAATTGCATAAAGGTTTGGCTCTGATGCTACTGTTGGGTTTGTACGAAATAGTGACGCAATTAAATTGCAAAAATTAGCGGAAGCATGGTATATCAGAGTTTAAAAAAATTTCTACAAAACCATTACCCGGGTCATCCCTTATGCAAATTATTAATTTAAAACGATAAATAAGAAGTTATGGAATCATACCCTTGTAGAACGAAGCTTCCACAGGTACTAGTTCAACTCCTTGTTCTTCTTGATCTCCTTGAATTTTCGGGTTAGATTCCTTCCTTTGATCAACGTTAGCCACCCAAGTGTTTAGCCTCTAGAGGTGATCCACCAAGGAAGATGAATTATCAAGAAGGAGGGTGGTTGGCTTAGTTTTCTATCCTCTGTAGAAAAGGAGTACTCTCCAACAATTGGAATTGCTTCAACTGATATCTATTATAAGACTCCTCTTATATAGATATTGGTCAACTGTGATAACCCGAATACTTATAAGATAGTGAATTATGAAGTATATGTCTTCGACGAGTAAAGTATATGGTAATGATCCTTAGAAAGGAAATGAACGAGTTAGAGAATATATAATATTTAAAACATAATTATGTTTAAATGAAGGTTATGAAATAAAACCTAGAATTCGTTGAAGAACTGAATGTAGTTGAATATATATATATATATATATATATATATATATATAAAACCTATATTAAGGTAATGCGTTGAAGTTACTCAACGATAAATGTTTTTTAAGAGATTTGATGAAAACCTGAGTAAGGTAGGGTTTCGATGATTCCGAGGACGGAATCCTTATAAGGAGGGAAGGATGTGACAACCCGAATTTTTGAAAATTTATTATTATAAGAATTTAATAAATAAAATTCTTATTACGAGATGTTTTGAGTTTGGATATGAGTATATGATGTGGTGTGAATATAGAAGATATATATATATATATATATATATATATATATATATATATATATTTATAGATTGGAGGAATGAGGTTTAGTAGTTAATTTATTTTAACTATTAAAGAAGGGAAACGAAATTGTTTGAAAAGGGAATTAAGTTAATTAAGTTGGAAGTTATATTATTGAATAATATAATTTGATTATTATGCCTTGTTGGCACTATAATTGTTATGAATTAAATTTCATAAATAATGAGAGTAATTCACTTAATTAAAATAGTAAATTAATGTAAATATATTTATTTTAATAAAATGAGAGGATAATGTGTTACATATAAATGCAATATGTTAATGTAATTTGATTGAGAATTTCGTAAATAGTTAAGATAATTATCGAGTAAAATAAATATTTTAGTTGAGATATTTATTAAATAAAGTAAATATTTGATGGAAATTATTATGGAATAATTTATTCATGTATGATGATATTAAGTAAATTGATGATGAACAATTTTATAATCGGTGCGTATTTTATTACGCTAATGGAATGACAATGCTCTAATTTAATTAAATAATTAAATTAGAGGATGAATGATTTATTAAATAAATTTATTATGTTGATAAGGAGTGATTTAATAAATTAAGTGATTAATAAACCCAATGTAACTTAATATGAAATTATAAGATTGGTTTGGTTATGTGTGACAAATGTACCATATAATAGAGGAATATTAAAATAAATTAAAAAGAGATTTTGAGTTCTAGCCAAACATGGCCTAGAGACCCTTTGTATTTTCTAACTGCTGAGACTCTTGGTTTGTGTAACTGAGGGCTAAGTGAATATACATAATTTATTTTTCTAAGGTTAAGAACACAGAAGAGAGGAATAGAGAAATTGAGAGAATTCTCTGTAAATTGAGAAGAAAATTTTGAGAATCAAAGAAGAGGAATAAGATTAATCAAGCTTCTCTAATCATCTAGCTAATCAAAGGTAAACAATCTAGTTTAAATTTCGAGTTCTTAGTTTTGTTTTCTAAATTCTCTGTAATTGAGGTTCTATGGTTAATTTGTTGAGAAATTATTTTTATGTGTATTGGGATTACATAATCTATTATATGTTGTCTATAGATGATTTTTAAAGTATCAAATTCATGAAAGCATGTTTGAAAGTGAAGAATTGGAGTTTTAGTTTTTATATATATTACATGGTCTGTTTTGGAGTCAAAATTGGTTTTAAATTCATACTATAAACTGTAAATTAATGATGGATGTTGTTAATATGTTGAAATACAAAAACAACGGAAGTTAAACGGATCAATTTGGTTGAATAACGAATCCGTGGTGAATGAATTCGCTAAATATGTGTAAAACATAAAAAAGTAGCATGAACACTAAATTGGAACGCGTACAAGGAATTGTTAATATTTTTGAAGTGTTATAATTATCATATAGTCGGGTAATTCAGTGTTTCACGAATTCATAGAGTCGAAAACGGACTCAATCGGATGTATATAGCTTGATTTATGAAGATGGGAAGGAGGAAAGGGTTAGAAAATTCGCCAGAACCACAAACTGGAAAGAACAATCACGTAACAGGGTGCCAGGGGCGCAGCTGCGCTGCCCCCAAGGCTATTTGGGGCGCAGCTGCGCCAGGAGGAAAATTCAGTCCGGGACTGTTTTGACCTCCTGTGGTAAAATGGCCATAACGTTTTCATAAAGACTCGGATTGAGGTGATTCAAGATGATCCGGAACGAGCACGAGTAGACCTACAACTTTCGTTCTCTAAGTATTTCAATTTGAGGTCGTTAGCTAGGGTCACAATGGTCATTTTTGGGACTGATGTATTTTTGGAGGCAATCGGGGGGCGTCGGGCATGCACGTATGCACATGTAATGCTCCCGACCATGTAAAATGATGTTCTAACTTCCATAACATGAATATTAGGTACTATAATGATACTTAACATTAATCCTTGAGTATTAGACAATTTGGTTGGGCATGCTAAGCGTGCACAAATGCGTGTCGTTTGGGCGTTCGAATAGGTAAGTTTGGCTTACAAACGTGCAAGCGTCTCAATGCCGTAATGAGTGTGTATGACCTTGTTTAATATTATGTTTTTAATAAGAATAAAACATTATAGAGTAATGTAACCCAATATAGGAGCATGCAAAGCACATGCAAAAGAGGCGAGTTAGGCGTGTGAAGTATAAACGTCGAAACGCCGTGTAATATGGTAATACACTTAAATAGTGTTTTGATTCTAATGAAACGAATATTATAATATATAAAATGTGGTTAATATAAAACCAATAGGTAGTCCTAACCTGACTTAAACACTTGAATGAATATCGAATATTACGAAAAAGAATTATAGTAAAATATAAGTCGATAGTTAACACAATCAAATTGAACATTGTGTATTGATAATAGGAAGGGTTATGAGATGTAGAGTAAAGTTTACGTTATAACTAATATGCATTGCTATGTGACTCATAATTGATGTACATGATTATATAATTGTGTAGGGCACATAAAGTGCAGATATCTGTAAGCTGTTAAACTATTATTGGTAAACAACGATGAAGGCAAGTCTTTCAGTTCCTATTTTCTACGTGAATTTGATGATGAACTGTTTTAATTTTTTTTGCAAATAGCATGATATGTTGTATGTGTCGTAAGCATGAAATGTTAAAGTCAATTAATAACTACATTGATTGATTAAAAAATGTTGATTGAGTAAGGAACTCAATCTTTATATTTGTTATGTGAAGTAAAGCATATACGCCATGTTACTTTAATTATTATGAGATATATGTTGAGCATGTATTTATGTGCTATGTGATGCATGAAAGCTGTTAGATCTTGCTGAGCTGTCGAGCTCATTCTTGCAAATAATCACTTTTGCAGGTTAAGGATTCAAGGTAACGCTATGTGCTACTTGAAAGAAATGAAACAGATATAATGCATGAAGATTTATATACTTTGGCTGAATTGTTATTATTTGGACCCTGTTTAAGGTTTCAGATAATGTATTTGATAATGTATGATGGTTAACAGATGTTGAGTTGTAAAGTTTAAATTTTACCCGATGTATAAGGGTTATTGAACGTGGTTGTAAGTTTTAGTTTATAATAACTCTGACGAAGCGATTCATGAAATAAGGTTGAATCAAAGTTATGTAATGATAAAGGTTGAGATTCAGGGATAATAAAGAAGGAATAATATAAAAGTTTTAAATATTCCGTATTTTTAGTGATTGTATCATTGATTTATGATGTAAAGTCTGAATAAGGATGTATTGTTAACGACTGATGTCGAGAGCTGTATTGTATGAATTTTGGGGTCGTTACATCAACCCTTCTAATCCTATTAGACATGAAATTTCATTTAATTAATTAAACTCTTTTAATTAATTTAGGCTTCCCACCACATTGGGAATAATTAATTAAATTCATTTAATTAATTTGTCTCCTAATCTTATTAGGAATAAATGAGAGTACTAATATTAAATTAATTACTAAACTCCTTTAGAAATTAAAATAATAATAATTGTAATAACATTAATAAGACTCCTGTTATTAATTTATATTTAATATTTCCAAAATATTAAATAATAAAATTAAGCTATTTAATTTATTCTATCACTATAGATTAAATTAATTACACTTAATGCATTATTACAATTATGCCATTACCTTCTTAAATAATTATTCTTCCTTTTATGGTGTGACCCTTTAGGTTCTCTATATTAAACCGGTTGTAAATAAATCAATTAGAACAATTCTAATCTTATTTAAATAAATAAATTAAACTAATAATTTATTTAAATAAATAATATTTATTCTACAATAGGGATAAGCCTCCCTAGCGATCAACGACTTTCCAAATAATATAAATTTCAACATTAATCATAAAAGAACCTGTGAGTAAATAGTTACCATACAATTCAATCCTTCCACCATACAATGTCCCAATTAAATATAAGACATGGATTTACTGTCAAGTCTCATTTTATTTAATTATATGTATTTCGATTAGAAAATGCACAACTCCAAATAATGCAAATTAGAAACTCCTTTCTAATTTTATTTCACCTTGGCCAAGGATTCCTGGGTTGTCATTTAACGAATCACATAGGACATATCTCCTCTTTTACTAGAGGTGGTAGATTCTTTATTGATCATTCATTATCTCCATATGTAACTCATTATACCCAAGCATACCCTTTTATATACCCTAAAGGGCTTTAAGGAATAAGTCAAAGTATAATTCATTACATATAAGATACTATGATGATCTCAAGTCCAAGGATCACTTGTACTACTATCACATTAGGAATTCCTATTGGCAGGCGAGTAAAACTCCATTAGGTATTCCATAGCGAGTCACGTTCAGTGAACTTATTCTCCAATAAGCACCTACATACTTGCTTTAGTGTCTCCACACAAATGATCATAAGATCAATCATCCTCATCCAATGAGCAAGCAACATATGTATCAATCTATCCGGATTTACTAATCCCCTTTTTAGTAATCCCACGATTGAAAACTATTTTAGTTTTATAGCTTTCTAAGAATTTAGATCTCATTAGCATGATCATCATCATGATTCTAAAAACATTGCTTAAAACTATGGGTTATTTACATATTATAAAAATAGCACCATATAGATAATTAAATGTCTTTAATAAATGAATATTTTATTAATAAATAAATAAGATTGTTTACAAAGTATGTGCTTTATCATCATACATGATTGGCTTGTATGCACACCACTATCAAAGCCATCTCCATTGATCACCGTAGCTGATCCGGAGCATGAGCCAGTATCTGACCGAGATGATGAGGATGTGTCAGAGGATGAGGAGGAGGATCCTGAAGAGAAATTTCCACCTCACTTGACAAGCGCTGAGATGTACGAAGAGATCTACGATCGCAACGTGGAGCTTCATGGTCGAGTTGGAGAACTGGAGGAGCTGGTATACGAGAGTCGGACTACCATACAATAGAGAAATGAGGCGCTCCAAGAGTTAGACGACGAACTTGGAAACACGAAGGGGGATATAGTCCACGTGGAGAGTGAAAGAGATGATCCACTGGCCAAGCTAGCGAATCTGAAGAACGACATCCAAGAGGAGTCAGCGAAGCATGCCAGAGCAGAGGAAACGAGCTTGAGGGCTACTCAACTTGCAGATTGAGCTGAAGACGAGGTTCAAGTGAAGAAGGCCAAGCTGAGGGAGACAGACTATGCTTTCCATACGGCTATTCGGGCACAGGATCGTGTCTTTTATTACCCAGCTTAGTTCAAAGATTTACTGTGGTACATGGTAGATCGCAGAATAGTGTTTCGGGTGATGGAAGAAGAACGTAGAGAGGCTGTGCGACGTCTTAACATGCCTAGATAATAGAGTCATTAATTATGTGTTTCTTTTTATATAAATAAATGTAAATCCCAGAATTTGAGATAATAATGGGATAAGCTAATAATGTAATCATGCAACTTGTTTCACTTCAAGAAAGATGGTGTAAATAACAGAGATGCTATCTATTCTATGTTGAAAACTAAGAATGAAAAAAATAAAGAATTTATTGATGTACTATGTGTTCAAGTGTGAATTGAGTTAATTTAAATATTTAAATTGAACTTGAATATTTAAGAAATAAGTAAAGGATCTAATAAGAGTATGTCTTAACAGAAAGATGCCTCCAAGAAGAAGACTTACACGTCAAAACCCAGAGGGTTCAACTAATAACAACAATAACGACAACAACAATGACGGGACGAATCCCAAATCACTCCAGCAATTGGTGAATTTACTGACTGGAGCACTTGAGAATCAGTCGCAAGTTTAGGGCACAACATTTAAGGAGTTCAAGGCAGTAGGACCGCCAAAATTTCATGGATCGGTGAATCCGATAGAGGCCCAGATATGGGTGATGGAGATGGAGAAGGTCTTTGATGTGGCTAGAGTTAGCGAGGACCAGAAGACGGCTTTCGCGACGTTCATGCTAAAGTTGGAAGCTAGCTTTTGGCGGCAGGCCAACAAGATTAGGGAAGGATAAGGTGTTATAGCGTGGGATCATTTCAAAAAAATGTTCTTTGAGATGTACTTCCAAATAAGCTCACAGAATCAAATGGAGGTTCAATTTCTAGAGTTGAAACAGGGAGGGATGACAGTGCCGGAATGCGCCGCAAAACTTAACGAACTGGCCAGGTTTGCTACGTACTAGGTCAGTACTGACGAGAGGAAGGTGAGAAGGTTCGAGCAGGGATTGAAGCCCTGGCTCTACATCAAGGTCTCCATGTTCCAGCTGAATACGTTTGCAGCTGTACTGGAAAAGGCCATCCTCGCTGAAGGTTGAAGCAACGTGGTGACCAAATATAATCAAGACCAAAAGAAGAAGAAAAATGAGACAGAGAACAAGGCTGGTGGTAGCGGTGCTATCAACCAGAAAAGGAAGTACAACGACAACACATCTGTTGGGGGTCAACAGGGAAGCCAGCAGAAGAGGAGGATTGAAGCATGTGCTATATATGGGAAGAATCACACTGGAGTGTGCCTGAGGGGGAAACGAGTATACTTCAACTGTGGTCAGGAAGGCCACATTGCGCCAAATTGCCCGAACCCAAAGAAGGGAGCTTGCTACACGTGTGGATCTAAGTATCACATGGCCCGAAGTTGCCCTAAGAAGGCAGCTGGATGGTCGGCAGGAGGGAGTGAAAATGGTAGCGACAACACTTTGGCTATCGTTGGACCACTGCAGGAGATCCAACCCACTGCCAGAACACTCAACATGACGGTGCAGGATGCTGTGCAGTAAAAAGATGTGGTGTCAGGTATTATTCCGGTCAATAGTGTAAATACATATGTATTATTTGATTCAGGTGCTACTTGTTCGTTCATATTTGATGACTTTGCTAAGACCTTAGACTTACCTAAAGAGGAATTAGCTTACCCCTTGAACATAGAGATTGCGAATAGGGAGGTTATTCTTGTTAGGTTTGTTTACAAGAACTATAGATTGAACATTAAGGGTCATGAATTGAGGGTAGATTTGATTCCGATAAGACTTGGGAATTCGATGTTATATTGGGTATAGATTGGTTGTTCAACCATGGTGCGGTAATCGATTGCCAGAAGAAGTTGGTAAACCTTACGACTCCGTCGAAGGTCGTATTTTATGGTAGCAAATTGCCTAGACAAGCGAGTTGTCTGACGATTATGCAAGCCAATAAGCTATTGAAGCAAGGTTGTGTAGGGTATTTAGCCTACATAGTAGATACTCGTAAGGAGAGTCCAAAGATAGAAGAGATATCAGTGGTTAGGGAGTTTGTGGACGTATTTTCGAGAGAATTTGCCAGGACTTTCACTAGATAGAGAGATAGAGTTCGTGATCGACTTAGGACCGAAAACTGCTCCAATTTCGGAATCTTCGTACAGAATGCCTTCGATCAAGATGAAGGAACTGATGATTCAACTGCAAGAATTACTGAACAAGAAGTATATTCAACCAAGCGTTTCGCCGTGGGGAGCGCCAGTATTGTTCGTGAAGAAAAAGGATGGGTCGATGCGGCTATACATTGATTATAGGGAGTTGAACAAAGTTACGATCAAGAATAAGTATCCTTTACCTAGGATCGATGACTTGTTCGATCAACTGAAGGGTGCTAGATACTTCTCGAAAATAGATTTGAGAAGTGGATATCATCAGTTGAAGGTGAGAAGAGAAGATATACCGAAGACGGCTTTTAGAACTCGGTATGGACATTACGAGTTCTTGGTGATGTCATTTGGTCTAACGAATACACCAGCGACATTTATGGACTTAATAAATTGGGTGTTTAAGCCATTTCTAGATAAATTCGTAGTGGTGTTCATAGATGACATTTTGGTTTATTCCAAAACTGAGGAGGAACACACTGAGCATTTAAGGCTAACATTAGAATCGCTGAGACGGGAGAAGCTGTATGTAAAATTCTAGAAATGCAAATTCTGGTTAGAACGTGTATAATTTTTTGGCCACATGGTTGACAAGGATGAGATTTCGGTAGATCCGTCGAAGGTTAAAGCTGTGATGAATTGGGATCAGCCGAAGACACCGTCTGAAGTGAGGAGTTTCTTGGGATTGGCAGGTTACTACAGAAAATTTATCCAAGACTTTTCCAAAATTGCAACTCCGTTTGCGAATTTGACTCATAAAACAGTTAAGTTTGTTTGGACGAAAAAGTGTGAGGAGAGTTTTCAGGAACTGAAGAAGAGGTTAAGTACTGCTCCTGTGTTGTCATTGCCAGATAGTACAGGAAATTTCGTAGTTTACAATGATGCTTCACATAAAGGATTAGGCTGTGTGCTGATGCAGAACGGAAAAGTCATTGCTTATGTATCACGTCAGCAGAAGGATTATGAGAAAGGGTATCCGACCCATGACTTGGAATTGGTAGCAGTAGTGTTTGCTCTAAAGATATGGAGACACTACCTATATGGAGAAAAGTGTGAGATATACACAGATCATAAAAGTCTGAAGTATATCTTTAAACAGAAAGATTTGAACATGCGCCAAAGGAGATGGTTAGAACTTATCAAAGACTACGACTGCGAGATTCTTTACCATCCGGGTAAAGCTAATGTTGTTGCCGACGCTTTAAGTAGGAAGGGTCGGGAGCAGTTAAATATGTTAATTGATTAGGATCAGTTGATAGCAGAGATGGCTAAGTTAGAGCTGGAAGTCAAGTATCCGAAGGAGTCGAATGAGAAGCTATTCCAAGTAACTACTGGTTCTACTCTGGTAGACAAGGTAAAAGAAGACCAACTACACGACGAGGAGTGCGAGAAGATCCGAAAGAGAATAGTCGATGGTGAAGAAATCAAGTTCAAGATCGATAATGAAGGACTGCTATAATTTGAAGGGAGAATCTGGTACCGCTAGTACCAGACGTCAAGGAGGAAATTTTAGGCGAAGCTCAAAGTTCAAGATATTTAATTCACCCTAGGAGTACGAAGATGTACCAGGATCTCAGACAACATTTTTGGTGGCCGAATATGAAGAGAGACGTGGCTGAATGCGTTGCGAGATGTTTGATGTGCCAGAAAGTCAAAGCAGAACACCAAAAACCAAGTGGATTATTGCAACCACTGGAGATTCCGGAATGGAAGTGGGAGCACATCACGATGGATTTCGTGGTTGGTCTTCCAACGACTCAGATAGGTTTTGATGCGATATGGGTGATAGAGGATCGACTGACGAAGTCAGCACATTTCCTACAGATCAAGATTAAATTCAACTTGGATCATTTAGCAAAGCTATATGTGAAGGAAATTATTTCTAGACACGGTGTTCCAGCGTTAATTGTGTCCGACAGAGATTCGCGTTTCACGTCGAATTTATTGAAGCGATTACAAGAATGTTTGGGAACGCAACTACGAATGAGTACAGTGTACCATCCTCAAACTGATGGCCAAAGCGAGGGAACGATTCAGACTTTAAAAATATGCTAAGAGCTTGCATTATGGACTTTAAAGAAAGCTGGGATGATCATCTACCATTGGTGGAGTTTGCCTACAACAATAGTTACCATGCAAGTATTGGCATGCCGCCTTACGAAGCATTGTACGGTAGGAAATGTAGGACTCCATTGTGCTGGGATGAGGTTAGTGAACGACAACTGTTGGGACCAGAATTAGTGCAACAAACTACTAAGATCGTCAAGGTAATCAGAACGAGATTGGTTGCTGCTCAAAATAGACAGAAGAAATATGCGGATCATCATCGACAGGATAGAGAATTTATAGTAGGAAGCTTCGTTTTCCTAAAAGTATCTCCCTGGAAGGGAAAGATTCGATTTGGCAAGAAGGGGAAGCTGAGTCCCCAATTTATTGGAACTTTCGATATACTACGAAGGGTTGGCAAAGTGGCTTACGAGGTTGCGTTACCTCCGGAGCTAGATAATATACACAACTTTTTTTATATTTTCGTGTTGTGACCGTACAAACACGATTACAAGCACGTGATAGAATACGAGCCTTTATAATTCGATAAAGACTTAACATATGTAGAGGTTCCTATTCAGATAGTTGATAGAAAAGAACAAATACTTAGAAACAAAGTGATACATTCTGTTAAGGTAATCTGGAGGAACCACAGTGCTGAAGAAGCTACGTGAGAACTTGAAGATGTAATGAAGAAAACTTATCCCCAATTATTTTCTTAATTATTTATGTAATTCCTTATATATCAATTCTAGGGACAGAATCTTTTTAAGGGGGGAAGAATGTAACGAATGAGATTTGCTTTTTGTAGTGATTCTGGGGACAGAATCCTTTTAAGGACGGAAGATTGTAACGAATGAGAATTTTATATACGAATTTTAATATTTATTAAATTAAATAAATATTTTTTAATTAATTTATTTATTGGGTTAAAAAAATAATTTATGTGATTGTTGTGGAGTAATTAAGTGCAAAATGTTAATTTAATTGATGTGTAATGATTTTATGGTATAGTTCTAGTTTAATTGAGATAATTAAATTAGATGAATATTATGTGATAATTATTACATGGGATTATGATTAGCGAGTGATTATAATTATGTAGCAATTAAGTACTATGTGGAAATTTTAATTAATTAATTGATGTTAGCTTTAATTTAATTAAATTAGAATGTTAGGATTAAATTAATTAAAATGTAGCATTGAAAGTATGTGTTAAAAGGATTTATTAAAATAAAATAAAAAGAGTTTTAAAGAGTTTTGCCAAACAAGGCCCTTACACTTGTTTTAATTCCGTTTTGCCAAACAGGGCCTTAACTGTTAAAAATCTGTTTTAAACTAAACTATTTTGCCAAACAAGCCTTATGGCTTTTAAATTTTAAAAAAAAATTATAATTAATATATACTTAATATAGTTATTATGTTTTTGTCAGTTACAATATATGTATTATATTCTATATCTAATATATGTCTATCAGTTATACAAATTAGTTTACACGTAAGTAAAGTTAGTCAGTGTTAGAACAAAGATAGAAAATAACAGAATAGTTTAGAGAGAAAGGAGAGAAGAAGAAGAAGAAGGAGGAGGAGGAAGCCTTGCTAAGCCAAAACAATCATCATCTTCTTCTTCTTCCTCACAAATCAAAAAGGGTATAATTTTTAACTTTATAGTTTTTAAAATTATGTTTGATGTTCTTCATGATTTTAGTTCTCTGTATATATATGAATTATCATGAAATTGATGCAAACATGATTTATATATATATATATATACATATAATGTGTTACAAATTGTTTATATATGAATTGTATGATGATTTAAGTTGTTTAATTCATGTAAACATGAAGAAATCATGCTTATCAAAAGTTCTAGTGAATTAGTTTTGATAAATGACTCCTTTAAAATCAAAATTCATGATTGATGGTATTATATTGTATAAATTGATTATAGATTATGATAACATGCTTAGAAACAAATTCAATATGCTTAGAATTATGTGAACTGATTTAGAAACAAAGTCACAATGTTCAATTTCATTAAGAACACTTATAATGGCTTTTCTTCAAAATTAACAAAAATTAAGTGTTTCAAATTTTGTGTTTTGATGTTATATGTATTAGAACATGATTAGAAACATAAACTGATGTTTTTGTAAAAGTTATGTGAGTTATATATACAAAAATCAGAATTTGGTGTGGAGAAATAAGCTAAATTGATTTTTTCTCTGGACAGTTCGCGACACTGTCAGAACAGTCTGCGCAGTGGCGCGACCGCGCCGTTCCAAGGCTTATTGGAGCGCGGTCGCGCTGGTCCTGCAGATTGTGCAGAAAGTTATTTCTAAAATATAACTTTGTGTGATTAATTAAGTAATAAAATATAAAGCATGTTAATAAAATTAAAATGCTAAATGGACAGTAATGAATTATATTATTAAAATATAATATGTAATTATAATTTGATTAATTATAATTAAAGTAAATGTATGATTTAAATTATAATTTATTTAATTAATATGAGTGCATAATTTAATTTTGATTAATTATATGAACATGTGATGTGATTATGTGATGTGATAATTAATTATTAAACCTAATAATTAAAGAGGAATGAGTTAACCTATATGGGTTAACTAGTTATGTGAATTAGTTATATGATAACTAATTTATATTATTTTGTTAATAACATATATGTAGGATTAATTAAGGAACGTGAGTATAACTTATAGCTTGCGCTCGAGGCAAGTTTTCTAAACTCAAATTTTACTTAAGAAAGTGTGCTATCCTTTTTTGATTTTATTTATGCGAGTTATTTGCATTCTCTATAATTTCCATATTGTTCAAATATCTGATTGAACTTTATCTTTAAATTGATGTGACCTTGACTTAATTGTTCAAGAAAGGTCTATATTGTCTTTCAAATGCTTTAAGTTAATTCTAAAGCATAAGTTAATTCGTAATTCTTTATTGCCAAATTATTATTTATTGTAAGTGATTCAACTACTCCTTACTTGATGATAGTTGAACTCCAAATTTCCTTTTTAAAATTATCCAAACCAAACTTTCTTTGGTGCGGACTTGTTATCAAATACTGAGATGAACAACCCTATTTAATAGGGGATACCATGTGAAAGCGTTAAGATGTTTGTGCACAATAGATGGTACGAAGGGCTGATCCTCCCAAGTACGAGTTAAGAGTCCATATAGTCTAAAAGACTGTTAAAGGTTTTAAATAAAAATGTTTATAACCTAGGACATAGTTCAAGGTCTTATGACCCTCAGATGATTTCTATATTCGAATTCTAAATTTTGATGAAAGAATTATTATTCAATTCTTTACTATTGATGAAAGAAATATTATTCAAATCATTTGAAGTTATTCAATTTATGTCATCACTACGTTTTTTGTTATTCCAAGTGAGCTGTTGTTTGCTCACTCTTGCATTATATAACTCTTGCAGCTAAAGTCGAAAGAGTTGACGAACCGTCAACTAGTAAGGGCAAGAGCAAGATGAACAAGTGAAGACTTGTTATATTTGTGCTATGATTGTAATAAAAATTAAATTAGGTGATGTTTTTATTTTTCGCACTTATCGATGATGTTAAGGTTAGTTAACCCTGGGATTTATTTTTGAACAAGGTTGTAATCCTTTTGATAAGGAAGATTTTATTATTTATTTAAGGTTGTAATTTATTTTGCATTTCTTATTTATGGGCAGTAATTATATTTTATAAAAATAGTGAGCACTAAATCCCGTGGAAATGAAGTACCTAGATTTGGGGGTGTCACAATATATATATAACTAACTTTTTATATATATATATATATATATTTACATTTCTTAGTCAAGCCTGGATTAGAAATCCGTGGATCTTTACAGCTTTCATATATATATATATATATATATATATATATATATATATATATATATATTCTTTATTCAATGTGATTAAATATCTGTTTTAATTGTTCAGTTGATATGAATCTGTTCTAATGTAAATTTTGTGGACTAGATTCCTCTAAATCTAGCCATTCCTAACTTTCAACCGGTTCAAACGTTGTCAAACAGAACCGTGAAGCTAGAATGGCTAAGATTTATTTAAATCTAGCTTTATTTCTAGTTCTGTACATATTAAAAGCGAGTACGCGATCCTAGATCCATATCTAGTAGGAACGGGAAGCTTCGGCTACGCGCATGCAAGGATTTAACTGATGAATCCTTTGTCTTGAAACGTCTAGAGTACCATTTGCATTCTATGTCAATATCTTTGATGTGCAGGCTTTTTGATATTATTTTGTGTGCCTAGGAATCATGAGATCTAAGATCAACCAAACGGATCCAAATTCAATTCCCACGATGGACAACTCTGCATTGTAAATACATCCTGCCAGTTTTTTTCTTGTAAATGTAAATCAGAGGGACCTTAAAACAATTATCTGGATTTAAGGTCCCAACATAGTAAAATTATGGTTTGTAGTGCTCGGGTCACTTCGATGGCTTTTATGCCCATAAGGAGCGCGACACTTATATATACATTCTTTGGTCGAGGATGCTTCGCATCCCGACAATAAAATCAAAATCAGCCGAAGGCAGAATAAAATGGAAGTATCAAAAGTCTTCAATTCCTATACGAGCGAAAGAGTTTGAAAATCATCTTTCAAAATGTCATTTTCATATCTTTGTCTAAAAATGGACTTTTCAAACAAATCAAACCCTTCGTATATTCCAAAGAAGCACGTCACTATTTCCAAATCAAGCACGTAGGCTTAATTACTATAACCACACACACTGCAAATAAAAAAGGGAAGTTGAAAAGACGCGGTAACCGTGTTTCACGGAAGTCGGAGGGTGCCTAACACCTTCCCCACCACTTAACCAAGTCCCTAAACTTTATGAATCACGGTTTCCAAGGCCAAGTTTTGACTATGTCCAGTAATTGGACCTATTTGCAAACTTTTCAAACAAAACTTTTTAAACTTTTCAAATCATTGACATGATACATGTTGGCATTTTCTTAAAAATTCACCCTTAATAAAACAGATAAGACAAACAAGGGTAGAAAACATCAATTAGGGAAAGGAAGATCTGTCCAAAGATTTTTCCCAACGTCGACAGGTGTCGACTTTGCTGGGGCAGTAGAGGGCTTAAGCCACATTTTAAATTTTTTTCAAAATTTCCCTAATTTATCTGCATATGTGTGAATGCTGGGTTTACATTAAATAGATGTAAATAAATGTTTTACTGCACTTTCTGTTAGTGCTTCGCACTATGTCATCATTTCATATGGTGATATATGATATATGTGAATGTATGCTGTGTGATTCCTCCACTAGGAGGCAAACCCGTCGGTGATTGATTATTGGACTCAAAGGAGATTAATCTTGCGAGGCTCAGGAAAGACGCCACTTAGATCCACTCCAATTGAAAGAACGGATTAATTTCCCCTCTAGTAGGTTGCAAAGATCTGAGGACCTTCATGCTGAAAAGCCTCGAGAGTAGCCTAAGATAGGTTAGCCTCTAATAAACCAAATCCAAAGGGAAGTCTCTTCATACCTTCCCCTTTCAATTCAACGTAAATTTCCCATTCAATGTAAATTTCAAAATTCCATATAAATAAACATTGTAAATCCTGTCCTGATATCATGTCATCAAAAAAACTAACCTTTGTTTTATAGGAAAAGATTTAAAAAAAAACATTCAAAAAATCATGACACATTGCATAGCATGCATCTTGTTAATATATACATCCAAATTAACACACCTTCTTTTGTTGTAGGGAAAATTTTTTGTCCTGTTACCATATTAAAATCTAAAAAGGCACTAAGCCCATCTCCAGTCATGGCTTCAAGTGCCCAACTTGAATCCACCCCGGTCTCTCGGGAAGAGTTCGAAGGATTAAAGAACCAGATAGCTGAATTGGCTATTTTCCTATAGGAGCGAAGCAAAGGTCTTCAGGGTAAATAAATACCCGGTCAAACAGAATCATCCACACCCGGTGGCAGTCAAGATACCAGCAAGAAAGATACTCAGACATCTGGGCCTCAAAACCAAAATCTGACTAACAAAACCCTGAAATCACCAATCTAAACAAATATCAAGAAACTGGTGATATTAGGAAAAAGGTCAAACAAATGGAAGAAACCATCCGGTCCACCAAAGGAATTGGGGCATTTGGGAGTGTAAACTACTCAGATTTATGTATATTTCTAGGGGCTCGATATCCAGACAAATTTCAAGTCCCTGATTTTGAAAAGTATGATGGATTAGGAGATACTTACACTCATTTAAAAGTGTTCATTGGAGAACTCGGATCCTATGAAGAAGATGAGAAACTCATAGTGCAGTTATTCCAAAAGAGTTTGATTGGGGAAGCTCGAGCTTGGTATGCCCGACTCGACAATTCCAAGATCCGCAGTTGGGAAGAGCTAGCACATGCCTTCCTTAATCAATATAGCCTCTAGTCTCAGATAGCTCCGGATCAATATCAGGTGACCAAGGTCAAAAAGTAAAGCAAAGAGTCTTTTAGGGAGTATGCCCAATGATGGAGACGAATTGCTGCACAAGTCACCCCACCTATGACAGATACTGAGATAGTTATGACTTTCACAGACATCCAAGAAGCTCTATAGTATGACAGGGTCCTAGTAGGTATAGGAAAACCATTCTCAGAGATGATTAATCATGGAGAAATGGCCAAAATGGGACTGAAGTCTGGGAAGATCAAGGACTTCATAGCTTTGGAGGAAGTAGCCGATCATATTTAGGCTGGAAGCTATGGCTGTAATCCTCGGAGAGTACACAAGAAGAAGGAAGAGGATGTGTCCTTGATACTTCAGGGACAAAATCAAAAAGGCAATCCAGGCTTGACCATTCAAAAGAGAAATTATTCCCCTTTCCAAGCTCCTACAAAATCTTCGAACCCTCCCTTTCAAAGAGTCGGAGAAGTTAGACGTCGAAGAACATTCACACCCTTAGGGGACTCACTCGAAAATGTGCTGAAACTGCTGACAGTACAAAAGAAGATTGTCCAGCTCCTTCCGCTGGCTAGTTCAAGCGGACAGAATTTTGACCCAAGTAAGAAGTATGCTTATCATTCCAGAGCACCGGGCCACGATACCCAAGATTGTTGGTCCCTCAAACATAAAAGCTAAGACCTGATAAATAACGGGGAGATTGTGGTAACAACATAAGAACAACCACATGTTCAAGATAATCCACTACCTCAACACAAGGAGGAGAGCGTCAACATGATTGGCATGGGAAACAGAGAAGGATCCAAATACCTCCAGTATGTTGGGGAGTCAACCCAATCAAATACCAATAGCCCGGACAATTGGGAATTCTCATAAAGGCAGTTCCTGATAGAATAGGAAATCAAGTCTATCAAGTAACAGGTTGGGCAATTGGCAGAGCTGGTAGTTTATCAACATCAGATAATGAGGCAGTTGATAAATCAGACCAACCAACGGGAAGTAAATATCCTGATGCCTGAAATTAGTCCCATTGCTATGAGGGATCATTACCGATTTCATGAACGTGAATCCTGGGCCGACAAGATTGCCAAAGAGAAAAAGTTCCAAGCTAAAAGGGAATTTGCCTTCAAGAGGAATTTCACTAATTTGAATCAGCCTATGGAAGAAATATTACAAATGTTGATCAACAAAGGGATGGTCACAAAATTGTTACCCTCGGTGGACCCTCTATCCAGAAAAGTCAAGCCTTATAGGATCTGTTAATATCATTCCAACACACCAGGTCATGACACAGATGATTGTTGGGGACTTCATCACCTGATTCAAAATCTAATTAAAAGCGGTGAGCTGATGAAGGCAAATCAAGATTGTGGCTATCCTAGTGAGGAAGCACTCTTTATTCCTATGGCATAGAATTTGAAAGAAGTAGTGGCTGTCATTTCATGTGAGAAGGATCCAACCATAAGGCCCTGATACTGCAGGGAAAAGAGGCCTAAGAATGAAAGAATTTTGTGAAAGTGGCTGCGCCCGAGCCTTTAATATTAGCATTCAGACAGTAATATCCCGTTGTCAGCTTGAAGAAAGTCCCGTGGAAGTATGGGAAAGATGAAGGATAAACATCAAACCACATTGCTATTTTATCAAAGGAAAACCCGATATACCTTCCTCAGCGAGTCATCAACTCAGTCATTAAAGCCAAGGGAAGATTGTCTGAGGAGAAAATTAAAGAATTCCTCAGCAGGATGGGGCATAATGAGGTTAAAGGGGTGCAGAGTTTAAAAGAGGCACCCCGACAGATATCCATTTTGGATTTGGTCTTATATTTGGAGGATCATCGCAAGTTTCTGGTGAAAGTCCTAGAAGAAGCACATATGCCAAATACGAAAGATACTGAGAAGTTTCATCACGTGATAGAGTATATTTTCAACAATAATGTGATATCTTTCACTGACGATGATATACCCGCAGAAGGGACGAGTCATTGCAAGTCATTATACATAGCAATGATGTCATCAGGATATGTTATCGGAGGTTTGCTGATAGATGGAGGATCATCCCTGAACATCTGCCCCTACGACACTTTGGAGAGAATGAAAATCAATCCAAACCAAATCCAGACTAGTCATGTAGTCATCCGGGCTTTTGATGGATCTCGCCGAGAGGCTGTAGGATAGATCGAGCTTCCTCAGGAGATTGGTCCCCATACTTTCTACATATCCTTCCAGGTACTAAACATTACCATAGGATATAATTTACTGTTGGGAAGACCGTGGATACATATGGCAGGAGCAGTTCTGTCCACCCTTCATCAGCAACTCAAGTACATCATTGATGGCCATCTGATCACTGTACGTGCCGAGCCAAAATATCCTGTCTACATACAGAGTGATCAGTAATCAGTCTCGATGAAGGGGTTGAGCCTGTTAGTTTTCAAGCTTTGGAGGTGAGCAACACTCAATACGTACCTATTGGGGCACCAGCCTTAAAACCAAAAGTTTCCCCCGAAGTGATGACGGTTGGTCAGAAATGGTATCCTTAGTTTTTTGCCCTTGGAAAAGGCTAAGGGAATAATCAACAAGGAATCAGAAGTCAAGTGCAAATCCTTAGCCAGACAGGGAAAGCTGGATTAGGCTATTTATCCGGATCAAACCACCGGAGCCCGCACAAGCATCCAACGGTTCTTGCCTCCATCATCATGCTACCAAACCTCACTAACGCAGGGTTTATGAAACCACTGAGGAAGATTTCGACTGCTATGTCAAGTATGCTGAATCCTCAGGTCAAGCCAGATAGTGAGAGAAGAGTCCCAAAGCCTGATAGGGAAAGCAAAAAAGGCAAAGAAAAGTTCCTGCATGAAGGACGATACCTGTGACGCCCCTAAATTCAGACCGTCACTGATCTCGAATTCGGTTCATCACGTACTAATTCTAATAATAACTAAAATCTCAAACAATGGAATAACAGAATAATTTACATTGATATAACATAAATATTCTCGTCCCAAGTCTCGAAACTATTACTAATATACTTCATAACTTAAACCAAACATATCTTAATACATAACATTAAATAAGTCTTAATACAACATAACGGAAACATCCTAATATAGAAAAGCACAGCTACTCCATAGCCTTGCCTTTGCACTTGTCCTGTCCTGGGGTTCCACCTTGCCCTGCCCTAACTGAAATGTTTATGGGAAGCAAGAGTGAGCAACAAATTTGCTCAGCAAGTAATATGCCAATAAATGTGAACATAAATATATACAGTTCTAAATCTCAAGGGTAAAACGGTAATTAATTGCTCAGGGTTTCAAATAAGAATGTTGTGAACAAAATAAATAGCAATAACTTCCAAGTCTATTCTGTGAAGTTGAATAAGGACTACTACGGCTCGAGAAGTTATTAAAGGATTCAAAAGTTTCAACAATTTCAAGTGAATGAATAGATATCACTAAGTGTCGATGTGGACCAAGGATTTATAAAAGAATCCAAAGAATTCAAAGTTTCAAGTAAATAAATACTGGATACTGAGTGGTCGCTAAGAACCATAAACTTCTACTAGAATCAACAAAAATATTTCTGGTAACCCAACCAAGTACAATTAGGGGATCAGTCTATCGTACCTGGAGTTATGCATAACCTGTCACACCACTGTCGGCACCCCGACTATATATTTCCCCTTTTTACAAGGGTTATTTAACTCAGTCAATTTATAAGAGTCCGCACCAAGGCAATTGGTGTGGATTACTTTCTAATTCATGATATTGGTCTAGCCGAATTAAATGACGTAGACAATTTCAACAATGTATATAAGAACAATTTATGAGTTCAATACTTGCAACAATAATTCGAAGAATATAATCGTGATTTAAATCAAACTATGAAACATAAGTTTATAAGGCAAGAATTATTCTAGCACCTATTTATTCGTACGACCAAAGTTAGTACAAGCTCGAATATGTTTTTAATGAACAGTATGAATCAAATACTTGCTCAATAAAAGAGTAGTCATATACTTGCAATTAATATACAAGAACGGTTTCAAGGAAACTTGCACAATGAAAGAGTATAAGTTAGGGAACTTGCTTACGATGTTCCTCGAATAAGTAACCACAAGGATAGGATACTTGCAACACAATAAAAGTAGGGTTCAGATACTTGCACTATAAATGAGTGTAAGTCAGGAAACTTGCCTTATGCGTAGTTTATCCTCGTTAAATAAATCAACACTTTCGAAACCCTATCGTAATATAGTTATATATATATATATATATATGATATCCATTAGTCATAGAGTTTAACGTTATACTTTATCTCATATATACCATCCACATATAAGTTAAATCTTTAACCTTACTATACAGTCATATATAGTATCATATTTAATTCACAAGTCTTGACTAATATACCTTTATCCTCAACGTTCCTCTTTTTGAGTTTAAACACATTCTCATATCATATAAGATCGCAACAATTAGTAAACATGCTCTCATATTATTAATATCACATAAGACCATTATTAATACTAAATGTATTTTATTTTAGCAAGTTATGGCATTCTCATAAGCTAACCGTCAAAATCGGGTTCAAGTAACATCATATAATATCACGTAGCATGTATACATGTTTAAAGGATACTTTTATGTGTATACAACCTTTCCTTGTTCCAATCATACATGCAATAGATTCTATGTTAACACTTTCAATAATTTAAAGTCATTCAAGGTCATGGAATTCACAAGGCCTATCATGCTCGCTCTTTAAACACATAAGGTATTCATATACTTTGCATTAGGCATACTTATGAGTATTCACATTTTATACATGTAACTATTACAGTTATTAGTTGAAAACATGATTCATTTACGCTAAATCATAACATCTAGCATGGTATGTATATATGCATAACGTTCGTGAAGTCAATAATATTATTCAACACGTTCATAAACTTCAGAATTTAAACTTCAAGTTAACGTGTCAAGGTTTACATTTCGAACTTACACTTTCACTTAGTAAAATTCACAAATGAAGCCCACATGCTCATGTCATATTATGAAACATATATAAGCAAGTCAACATACTTTTCATTCATTTCAAGGCCCTATAAACATGCTCGAAAAGTCATAATGTATATATGGTCCTTACATGTCAATATCAACCTTCAAAACTTGTGTTTTTATTAGAAAGGTGCACTAGTTGGGTTCACATGTTCATATTATATCACGATACATATATACTTAAGTCAATATGCATTCCATGTGTTTCTAGGTCATACAAACGTGTCTCAAAAGTTAGAATACTATTATGGTATTTATATATCAAAGTTCCTCTTTTCATAACTTTAAGTTTTCTTTGAAATACTCAACTAAAACAACTAGCATGGATTGATATAACCTAGTAACCTTATTCCATATGTTAATGTGAGTTAGAATAAGCATACTCTACTAGTACAACATGTTCAATACATCAGAAGTTATAATAAAAATCATTAACAAATTCTGCAGTGGCGCATGGCCGAGCCCAAATTGTACTAGGGAGACGCACGGCCGCGCGGCTCCCGTGCCAGACCAGAAGATGTTCTGTTATTGCAGAGCTTCAGAATTTCTCATAATGTACTTAGCTAGCATGCTTGCCTACCATCACTTTACATTCCTGACACATAGATATACTTAACAACTTATGCTAGCACCTTATCATACACTAATTTCAACAATATCATGCAATCTCTATGAATTGAAATTCAAATGGGTTTAGAGGTTATACCTCTTGAGCTCAAATTTGCACACAACTTGCTCTCAAATTCAGATTATGAACTCACAATAATCTCTCTATATCACTTAGCAATTAATTAATCAACATAGAAAATGAAGAAGGATGCTCAATTTATAGAAAAATCAAAACCCATGCCAAGCCTTTGTCCATGAAAATAAATCAAGAGATGAAGGAAGAAGATGTTGGACATTAGATGGTTGGTGAGGGGTTGGTAATATGCATCATGAATCCCACTCCCCCTACAATGATGAGCTAGAATGATCTTGGGAGAAGAAGAAGGAGTAGCTCCTTAGCCTTTATGTGCTACACGTGAATGAGAAGTGAGGAGCAATTGGACACTAAATTTGGGACAAGCCTTAATCTCAGCATTTGCAAATGGACTACATGCTACACTTAAATCATTATACACATATGTATTAAATACTTAGGCTATCTACACATATATATATTTTATACATATGTCTTTAATTGAAATGTCACACTATAATTCACATAATGTAGTAAGTGTGACTTGTACACATATAATCTATGTATATTTATAATACCAAATATAATCTAATTGGGTATTATCTTTCCACATTACCATAAACCATATTATTTCAATTATTTATAATCATTGAAATAATTATTATTTTAATTCCTCATCAATATTAAAATAGGTAATCCATTTATTTGTTTCCCCTCATATTTTTAAATACACACTTAGTTCAATTTGATAATCCATAAGTACACCATTAATGTATCAATATATACATGTTGTCACATAACATTATTACAACTCTTATTATTTCCAATTATATTAATCTATTGAAATATTCATCACATAACATTTGTTTATTTATAATATTATACGAAGTACATCTTTTAATTTAGCCACATACCACATGTTGTCACATAAGTTTTATTATGTAACTCATATAATTTATTTAATCATAACATATGGTTTCAATATGTACAATCACATTGCGTCATATAGTATAGTTTAATAATTCTTAATATGTGGTTTCTATATATAGCATAGTCACATGAATGTCGCACTACACTATATAATATAGTTGTATCCCATATATTTTATATATTTAATTTTGCATACATGCACATAACAATTAATATAATCTCATTATATTAATGACTTACTTATTTGTTTTATAATGGCAATTAATTAATTAATAAAATATTAATCAATTCCTTCCTCATAGATTAATGAAGTTATTAATCTCCATAACATTTATATGATTAATTATCACGTTAAATAAATATAAATCTTATTATATTCATAAACAAATTGCTTATTATCATTCTATTATTCGCGATAATAATAATTAACACATTATCAATTAATCATTATTAATATTCTATTTTCTCATAATAGAAAGTAAATAACAATTAATATCGATTAATTGTTCACGTAGTAATTCTTTCATTACTTACCCTTATCGATTATTATTATACGATAAATAATCACATTCCTGAACAATATAAATCCTATTATATTTATAAACTATTTTCTTAGTATCCAATCATTACTTGCAAAAATACTAAATTAATAGATTATTATTATATTTCTCATAATAATAATTAACAATTAATATAGAATAATTGTTCACTTAATAATTCATTTACTCTTTAACCGATTATTATTCATAATAACAGTTAATGACATTATTGTACGATTAACTATCACATGTATTGCACTCAACAAATAATCAATCAAATATAGCTCTTATAATATTCATCAATTATTTACTCGTAAATATTTTGTTATTTATAATAACATATTATTAATAATTACTCATTAGTAAGCTATTTACTAATCACAATGATTAATTAACAATGTAATATTAATTAATCATTCACTTATCGATTTCTCTCTTGAATTAATTAAACCATCATCTTTCCCATTCTCATGCCACACAAGGCATTCTACGAGTCGCAATTCTCCATATTTCCTCAATTATTATAAATTTAATTTAATATAATCGAATTACTTTTCTCATAACTCGTACACATTTAAGTTCCAATAAGTATTCATTTTCTTATTATATCAATAATAAATTTAAAAAAAATCATGAAATTCACGGTTCTTACAATACCCGTTTGCAAGCATGTATTTTTTGGTGCACTATGAGTGTATGATCGATAATATCCCAGCCGATGATGATTTAGAAGATCAAATCCCGATCCCTCGCATCAAGAGGGATAAGGGTAGCAGTTCAAAGAAGAATCCTGACCCTGATATGAATGATGTCTTAGTCATCACCAAAGAGAAGACAAACGACAACAGCTCCTTTATCCTCCCTATTCATGAGGACTTGACTTTAGACAATTGGAGCAGTACTCCATGCCTCAGTCGAAAAGGGTAAAAGGGCTGAAAGTCCATCTGCCTTGAAGCATGGTTTTATTTACTGCTTATTTTTTTTGCACAGCGATAGCAGTTACTTTGGTCATGCTTTTGCTAAATGCTTTGTATGATTAAGCAGCTTCATATATTAAAGTGAAAGCATTTTGTTTTCAGGACTCCAGAGTTAGATTTATTTGGCCCTACCGATGAGATGCCAAATTTTCACAATAACTACAACTTTGATGTAGAACTGGATTTCGACTTGATGGAGATTGATCAAGAGGAGATAGATGACTATGAGGTGCCCGAGGAGATTAAAGAATGGATCAAAGACAAAACCAAACCAAACCTTGACCAAACCACCACTGTCAGTATTAGATCCTTAGAAAACCACAAAGAAATTAAGATAGGCATGGACCTTACCCAAAACCAAAGAGCTGACCTGATTAAACTCTTAACTTAGTTCCATGATATATTTTCATAGTCGCATGAAGACATGATTGGCTTGTCTACTGATATTGTCATTCATCGACTGCCTATTAAAGATGGATTCAAGCCAGTCAAGCAGAAGCTCAGGTAATTAAAACCTGAGTGGAGTCTAAAAGTCAAAGAAGAAATTGTCAAACAGTTTAAAGCCGGCATCATCATGGTATCAACTTACCCTGAGTGGTTATCCAATATAGTTTCCGTGCCCAAGCCCGAAGGGAAAGTACGAGTATGTGTGGATTATAGGGATTTGAACAAATCTTGTCTCAAGGATAACTTCCCAGTACCTTTTATCCACATACTGATAGACAACACGACGCAGTATGGCATGTATTTGTTTGTGGACTGTTTCATCTGATACCATCAAATCATGGCTGCTGAAGAAAACAGGGAGAAAATAGCCTTCATTACTCCCTGGGGAACCTTTTGTTATAGACGTTTGTCTTTCGGCCTTATCAATGTCGATGCCACATATCAGCGAGTCATGATGGCCCTTTTTATGACATGATGCACAAAGAAATAGAGGTCTTTGTGGATGACATCATCTTCAAATCCTAGAAGGAGGATGACCATATCAGCCATCTCAAAAAGCTTTTCAACAGGTTGCACAAGTACAACCTAAAACTAAATTCGACTAAATGTGCTTTTGGTGTCAAATTAGACAAACAGTTGGGATTTTTAGTAAGCAACAGAGGCATTAAACTGGATCCCACTAAGATTAAAGCCATCACCAAGATGCCCGTGCCCCGAACAGAAAAGGAAATACGGGGATTTCTAAGGAGAATCAATTTCATAAGCAGATTCATATCTCATCTCACGGCAACATGTGAACCCATCTTTAAGCTGCTAAGGAAGAATTCCTCCATGAAATGGAATGAAGATTGTCAAAAAGACTTCATTTCCATTAAGAAGCAGTTGATTGAAGCACCTGTCTTGGTACCCCCAAGGGATGAGGTTCTCTTATTTATGTACCTGTCAGTCAATGCCAATGCAATGGGATGTAATTTGGGGCAGAAGAATGATAGAATCAAGGAGAGAGCTATCTATTACCTCAGTAAAAGATTCAGTAATGGCGAGCAGAAGTACACTTTGATTGAAAGGACCTGCTATGAGTTAGCATGGGCTGCCATGAGGTTATAACATTATCTGCATGGGCACACGACCTATCTCATATCCTGCATGGATCCACTGAGGTACGTATTTAGCAAACCCATGTTGAATTGCCGATTCTCCAAATGGCAGTTGATCCTCCAATAATTCAACATGGTCTATGTGACTCAAAAGTCTGTCGAAGGTCAGGGAATTGCAGATCAATAGGCCGAAGCACCGTCAGCGGATTTTGAACCCTTGGAAACTTATTTCCTGGATGATGGGATCATGACAATTCAACAAATCCCTCAAGAAAATACAGTCCAGTATTGGAAAATGTATTTTGATGGAGCCGTGAACATGGAAGGTGCATAAGCTGGGGCATTTCTTGTCTTTTTTATAGGAGAACAATATCCAGTGGCCTTTTAATTCAAATAAACTATCCCACCTTGTAAATCAAGAGCACAATAGTAGATATAACCATCTCTCAATGAATTATACCTATATCTGTGTAACTCCACAATTGATAAAATTAAATAGAACACATTAATTAACTAATCCACTATATCTCTATGTGAATTGTAATAAAAAAAAGTTTAATAACAAATTCTCATAAGATTACGTGAGATGCGTAAGTATATCTCTATACTAATCATAAATTATAACTTCCACCATCATGTAGAAATTGCAATCACATGCCACTATGATTAGGTCTAAACCCATAATCCTTCTCTCGAGTTCATATGGGTTGTCAAGAAATTGGTGATCAAGCAATTTATAAATTAAGCATAAACCATAGTAGACAAGGCTTTAAATAGTCTCCTTGAATTAATATAGAAGCATGTCAAACTTTGCTACACATAAAGATCCATCGTCGACTTAAAAAGTACTTTAGTTCATAATGAATGAATAAGAAACTAAAATCCACAATGATACTAGCATTCTGAATACAAAGGTGAATAAAGAGAGTAAAAACTGTAAGTAAAACTGATGCTCGTCTTCAATCTCCTTCGCGTTCTTCATGCTTGAAATCCTCACTTCAATCCTCCAAACGTGATCCCCAAAGTTAGGGTTTTTCAATGATAATGAATGAATGTTCTTTTCCTGCTATTTTCCTCTTTATTCCTTCCTAATTCGCGTCTAAATTTACGTCTCAAAAGATCCTCAGAATCCTTCTCAAAGATGGAAACCTTCACAATCTGTCGCGCACCCTGCCCCGGCGGGTGTTTAGTGCTCAGAAAGCCTGCTCCGACGGGTGTCCAATAAATCTGACAATGTGAACCCCCGCCTCGGCGGGTGAATTGGCCTGTGAAAGCCCGCCCCGGTGGGTGTGCTGGCTGAGAAATTCTAAATTCTACCTTTAAATCCTAGTTTCCATGCAATCCAGTTCCTGCAACATCAACACAGAAACTGAGTAAAACAACACTAAAACTACTCGAATAGCAAGGAATCAAGCTAGAAAGGTTATCGATTCGTAAGTATAAAACCAACTCATCAGTATCATACCAAAGAATTGCATTTGCTGCCATATCATCGACGAGTTATCAAGATATCCATGGAGTTTGAAGAAATAACCTTCATCCACATCCCTCGAGGTAGGAATGACTTTGCCAATACATTGGCGACGTTGGCTTCCTTGATCCACATATCTAATAGAACGGGAATTCCTGACATCAAATTTGCAAGCCAGAAGGCCCCATCATATGGGAATTACATTAGAGAAGTATCAAATGAAATACCTCCTATCAAACAGCCTTGGTACCAAGATATAAAAGAGTATCTACGAGATGGATCTACACTTGTTGGGGCAAGTCAAGATGAAAGAAAGCGGATTCATAAGATGACTATGAAATTCTATTAGAGCGGAGATGCACTCTATAAAAGGGATGCTGGAATAGGCCTTTTAAGATGCTTGGATAAAGATCAATCCCAAAGATTGATGGATGAAGTCCACGGTGGAGTTTGTGGCCCACACATGAGCGGTCATTTACTTGCCAAGAAGATATTGAGAATAGGGCATTATTGGATCTCTCTCAAAGCTAACTGTGATGACCACTCAGGAGATGCTACCAATGCCAAGTCCCTGGAAATTCCATCCACGCTCCTCCAAACGAGCTGCACAATATGAGTTCGCTATAGCCCTTTTCCATATGGGGAATGGACGTGATTGGGCCAATAGAACCCAAAGCCAGCAATGGTCATCAATTCATCTTCACCATGATCGATTACTTCACCAAATGGGTTGAGGCTTCCTCTTTTCCCAAAGTCACCAAACAGGTAATAATTAGTTTCATCTGAAACAATGTAATCTGTCGATATGGACAACCGGAGGTGATCGTATCAGACAATGCCAAGAATCTAAACAACCAGATGATGAGAGAATTATGCAACAAGTTTCACATCAAGCATCTCAATTTCGTCATCTATCATCCCAAGATGAATGGTGCTATCGAAGCGGCCAACAAAAATATCAAGAAGATCATGCAGAAAATATCCGCCAATCACAAAGGATGGCTTGACCTATTGCCTTTGACTCTACTAGCATACAGAACATCAATGCGCACTTTTACTGGGGCTAACCCCCTACTCATTAGTCTATGGCATGGAAGCAGTACTCCCCATAGAAGTGGAAATGGAGTTATTAAGAGTGTTAATAGATGCTCAAATGGAAGAAGACCAGTGGTTGCAAGAGCGGTACCACCAGTTGTCCCTGATAGATGAAAAAGGGCTATGACCATCTTTCACGGGCAATTATATCAGCAAAGAATTGCTCGGTCATGCAACAAGAAAGTTCAACTCAGGCAATTCAAAGAAAATGACTTGGTACTGAAGAAAGTCCTTGCCAATCAAGATGAAGCCAAAGGAAAGTTTGCCCCAAATTGGGAAGGCCATTTCATTGTAAAAGAAGTCTTGACAGGAGGATCCATCAGATTGTAAGAAATGGATGGGAAAGAATTTCCCCAAATCATCAATTTAGATACTGTGAAGAGGTATTATGTCTGAAACACCTGTAAGCCATCATCTTGGTCTTGTAAAAAAAATCAAATCAACTCAGGTTTTAACTAGAAGCCTGAACTACGTATGACCTGATCTCCCTCAACCCGGGAGTACGTAGGCAGCCATTTACGGTGCACTCAAACCAAATAAAAATTTCAAAAACCCCTCAAACAAAGCTCAAACCCAAAATAAACACTTCTCAAACCTTTCACGCAAAGCCTGAACTACGAATGACTTGATCTCCCTCAACCGGGAGTACGTAGGCAGCCATTCGTGGTGCGGTCTGACCTTCAAAGAAAAAAAACAAAACCTTATTAAAAATCAGTCCCAAGACACCGAAACCCATATAAAACCCAAATACTATCAAGGCCTCCCTGATCAAGAGGCCCTTTTGAGACACTATTTGACATTTTGATGTCAATCCATCAAGGGAAAAGCTCTGATACATTAAGATAGTAAGGTATGAAAAAAATGGTAATCAATCAGTAATGACAATACATATCCAACAGGGAAGTGAATCAAAATATATTTCTCTGCTATATAATAATGTTTGATATATACAACGTATCTTGTATATGACAAAAATGGCTGATCTAGTATGTGCAGGAAAATGAAAGCTAGTCTATAAACTAATGGATAAACGGGATAGCAAGTCCAACATGGCATCCCTCTCACAAGATGGAGGAGCATCTGTAAGCTCATGTCCCAACGGTCTCAATACGAGCTAGAAGATCCACAGTCATCTGCATAGTGTTGATATGACTATCTATGAAGGCACTCATGTCTGCAATGATGTTGTGTGTATATGACCTGAGTGCAGTGCTATCAGTAATATAAACATCACAGCTAGCTATGGCCTCATCCCGCTCAATGAAAGCAGAATCTTGGGCAACTAGAGCCTCCCCAATCCCAACAAAAGTGGCATCCCGAGTAGCTCAAGCCTTGTCTCTATCAATAAAAGCTGCATCCCTGCCACAAAGGGCTGTCAACATCAGTGTTATCGCCTGATCCCTCTCAAAGGTCATCCGAGCTAACGAATCGATAAGAGCTAGATCCGTCCCAATAAGAATGCTTGGGTGGTCACTCACCAATGCTGCTGTCAAACCAGCAAATAAATCATCCTCGGTGGGAGAATCAGGATCCTCCATAGGCTCCTCCTCATCAGAATCAATGCTCGGAGATGAGTGGATAATCGCAGCCAGTGAAATATCTGCCTTCAACCATGCAGAATACTCGGGAGAACGATCCGGATGGCTAGTCAAAAAATTAGCCCTCTTCCGATGAGTCCAAATATCATAAATCCTGGTTAGGTCAGCCAACGACAAAGATGAAGCTGATATCTGCTGATCCATAGTCCCCTCAAAAGGATGGATGTCCTAAAACTGATCAAACTATCCCATGACAGCCAATAGATGATATGTGGTCACCCCTCTTAAATTTGCCAGGGGCAGATAATCTATACCAACTTCATGAGTAATGAAGTTGTAAGGGGAGCTAAGCCCTGAGCAGGGCAAGATCAAAAAGGGATGCTCTATTGCCGTCAATAAGGCCAACCATGATGTCGTATCTGTACACTCCACCGACCGAAAGGAGTATAGGACATGGCTTTCTCATGAGTAAAGCAGTACCCATTATGTCTGAAAGTGCCGATGGGTCTCAAGTGTGTCATAAACCACACGTACAATAAAACGGCACTACCCTTGAAAAATCCCACTTGATGGGTATGGCAGAATGTAACAGACCTCAAGGTCTCGGTTAATATCATGGGAAGAATGGTACAACTCTGTCTGAGAGCACGAACCACTATAATCAAGTTAATGACTAAGTGGTCCATATACAATGGCATGTACAGATAAGCTGTGATGCACATCAACAGAACATCCATGCGTGCAAACTGCCACTCATCTACAGGGAAAATAAAGTATCCCGAATATCGCTTATAATTGTCTAGTCGGCCAAAGCGATCGATCAGGAAGTCCAGGGACACCACATGCCCCGCAGTAATTTCATCTGTGACGACTTTGCGCCACAGACCAGTCATGAACTGTCGTCTCATGTCACTCATGGTCATCCTAGCATAAGGTTGATCCAATAATAAATCGGTGATGTGCTCATACTCCTCCAGCGTTGGAGTCAGCTTATGGATGCCAAATCTGAAAACCTGGCGCTCAGGTATCCAATAGGATAACATGTTGTCTACAAAGCCAAGTGGAACCTGAAAAGCTAAAATGGCCAAAGAATGCCCCATCATCTGATCAACTGTCGCCCTGTCTGTGGGAGGCAAATTGTCATACCAGAATCTCAAAGAAGATGCTATCAATGAATGTGGTAGGTGCTCAATACGGTTGACGGTAAATGAAGACATCTATAGAACTGTATCATGAGACCATCCAGGGGTCAAAGCTAAACTCACCTGTCTAAGTGCATATCCATAACATAATGCATGCATAATGATAAATGATAATGATAAATGATAATAGGATGCAATAGATAGAAAATATCATACATTTTTAAATACACTATCTACTGAAAACATCATCTCTATCTGCTAATAAAATGCAAAATAAAAAGTACATAGAAATGGGGCACAATCGCCCAATGACTAGTAGAGTCCTATCAAAAGAGAACTAGAAATGGGGCACAACCGCCCAAATATCTAACAGAGGCCTATCAAAAGATATAGAGAGAAAGCTATCAATAGAAGTCTATAATATCTGCATCTAGACTATCAACCTGTTGTAACTCCTTTTTAATCACTAAATCTCGGCCAGTAGGAATGTCTGGTCGATAAAGAGGAGGATCAGCACCTGCATAACTGCCAGAATATAGACCTCCTGAGGTGCCAGCTCCGGAGCTAGAAGGATCAAATGAATCTTCCTCTGAAGGATCCCTGCTAAGGTGACCGAAAAACAAATGTGCCCGCTCCAACCGTTGGGTCAAACCTAAAATTTGCTCCAAATGAGTAGGCTATCTGAGGCAAAGCTATCCAGTCTATCATCATAACAGACCTCGACACCATATCTGCCATAAACTGGGTAGCACAAGTCTGAGCTCCAATAGTGTAAGGACTCCACCAGCGATGAAATGCCTCTTGACTGTGAGGACCCTCTGACAGGGTAAAGCCATCTATGCCCATCAGGGGAATATCTGTGACTGGCTGAGCTAAGGGCTAATGATGCCAAGCAGGAGGAACAGAGGGAATGCGGATCTCTCCCATGACGCTCCTGATAGTGTGCTCTCCCAAATAAAGCTCCCAGCCCCCATCTGTCAGAAGTGGAATCCGGGGAGTGGCCAATGTAAACTCCAGCCGGTCAGAAAGCCATCCTCAAATCTGACTGTCAGATAGTCCGGGGTGTAAGGAACCCACGTGATAGAGTTGGTAGTCAACAGCTCTAGCTGTAAGTGGGAATGAGTAAACCCATCTGCTACAGGGACCTCCGTTAAAGTGGAATGATGCCAACGTCGTCCCCGCGGATATGTCTTCAAGCTCAAAGTAGTGGCAGGGTGTAAGCAAGGGAGCCTCTCATATGCCCAAAAATGGCAGTGCAAAGATCAAATGATCTTAGTAATAAAGATTGTCACAAATACAAAATAAAGAAATTGAAAGGTGAAAGAGAAATTACTTACCGGCAGAAAGGGATAAAAACCTAGCTAAGCCTCCATCACGCCCTCATAGCGTAGGCGCAATCCACGAAGAAAATAGGCAAATGTGAAGTGCCCCAATCAAAATCTCTGATGCACTCATCGTATCGAGTAATGCTAACCAGAGCAAAAGAGACCATCGAGGAGTTGTCAGCAATGAAACAACCTCGGATGATCAACAAGAACAGTCGTAGAAGAATGTGATCTCTAACCCTCTGGTCATCAGGCAGAGGCTCATTCAAAGCCCCGTTCTGGGCATCAACACTCAAGGGACCTGAACGGACAGTCCGACCCTTGATGGCCATCGCAGGAACTCCCAGAAGGGATCTAACGATAGTAGGTGAAATGTCAGCCACCAACGACACTGGATCACCTATAAACTCTAAACCTCTAATGAATCGCCAGTCCATCGGTGTCATCATCACCTCACAAACCAATAGATGGAGAGACTGGGTCTGGTGGAACTAGCGCTCAGATAATACCCGTAGATAACCCCAATGACAATAAAGGGGAGGAATAGAAAAGAAGGCCTTAAAAACCCAAGTGTTGACGATGGCCTGATACTCCGGATGTAGAGTATGATATAAAGAATGGACGCTGAACTAGTTCCCCCTGGTCTGCTTAAAGCCGGGAACCTGCATTAAATAGCAAATCTAAATTAAACCTTTGTCTTAAAATGATAAAAGAAAGAAAAGTCCAGAATGAAAACTTCAGTCACCTCATTGGCGTGAAGGTAAATCAAAGGATTGCTTCTCAAATCGCCCAAAAGCTCAGGAATAGGCACAATGATGGCTGGAAGCTCCCTACGCGGAGCATGTGCTGGAACAAGATCCACAAATGGGACATCCTCATCGTCCACATCATTTTGCCTCTCAGTATGAATCAGACGAATCACAGACTTTGCCAACCAGCGAGGCGGCCGGGCTGGACAAGGCTGGGGAACATCAGAATCTCTCCTCTGCCTCACACCTGCAGGGACCCTGCTAGTACTGCCTGGTTTATCTGGCTCTATAACCTAGATAAATTCTCCAAATCACCTCAGAAAGGATGAGGTGAGCTTTGAACTTACGCCCTATTAAGATTAAATCATTGCTTCATGCATATTGTAAGTCCTAAAGCATGCACTAGTTAACAGACATCCCCAGTAGAGTTAAAATTGCATGTTCATTAAATGCTCAGCTTTTAAATTTTTTTTTACCAGAGTCTCCTTTGTAAAATGGACTGTCTGCATGAACATAGGCATGACTAAGTAGCCATTCAGTAGCACACCTATCCAAAAACATGAACAGTTCATATATATGAAAAACATCAAAATCAAACTCCCCATGGAAGCTAAATTACCATGTGTATTTTTAGTTTAAAATCCAGGCTCATTTGTCCTCAAATAGGATGAGTAAACTGGCCAAAAAGGGCGTCAAATGACTGTCTCAGAAATTAAATTTTTTCATATCAAAACGTTCAGCGTAGTAAAACATATATATTTACTAAGTCTAAATTTTTTTTTCAAGCCATATAAGTATGTCTATTCGCTATATTGTGTTTAGAAGCATTCTGTATGAAATCTAACGTTTTAACGGTCAAAACTTGAAAAGAAAGGATGTAAACATTACCAAAGATGTGTAGAACAATTGTACGGTGACGGAATTTAAAAACACCAGCCTGAACTCAGTATATCTGAAGAGGAAATCTCGAATTTCCTTTATAGTTCAAACTTGAAAATGACTTATGAAAGCCATAGAGGGCCAAATTATATTCGTAGGTAGTAGCAACCCTGCCTGCGGCACCCTAGGGTGGGTCCCACCTCCTTCAATTTGGTTTAATTGAAGTTAAAGCGGAGTTCCCAGAAGCTGAAAAGTTAAATAACGAAAAAAACTGCTACGCGATTGAGCGGAATGGCCTAAATCCCTGATTCTAAGCATCAGGCTCCTGACAAAGGAAGAAACTTCCTGTAAACCATTGGTAGAAACCTTGATGTGGTATTCGAAATGTCGATGATTAAAATTGCTAAAAACTGCCTCTGTCAGAGCATCGGGAAGGTCCGACGTTGTGAATAGTGGGTTTTGAATGCGTCAAAATATACAGATTGGTCGGAGGGTATGACCTATCAAAAAGACATCCCCACATTGAGATTATATAGGTCTGACATTGCAAATCATTAGTGACAACTCCAGCGTAACATTGGGAACGAGTCGATGATGAAAGCCATTGATAATTGCTTCAACGAGGGTCAGAGTATCTGACATTACAAACTGTTAGCGACAACTCCAGCAGTGGCATCGGGAACGAGTCGATGATGAAAGCCGTTGATAACTGCTTCAACTAAGGTCAGAGTATTTGACATAGAAAATCATTGGCGATAACTTCAGCGTGGCATCGGGAACGAGCCAGTGATGAAAGCCGTTGATAACTGCTTTAACGAGGGTCAGAATATCTGACATTGCAAACTGTTGGCAACAACTCTAGCGTAGCATCGGGAGAAATCCGATGATGAGAACCATGGAGAAATTTTCCCCAGAAAGGACAGATGATGGAATTTGTTATACAAATCCCCGGCTGGAACACCGAGAAGGTTCGGTGATTTCCCTACCATTGCAAACTACCATTCGAGTAGGCATCAAAAGAGTTCAGTGAAAGCCGTCATGGACAACGTCATCCCCAGCAGGAGTGGCAGGAATAGTCAGTGATAGAATGTTGTGGCAGCTAACACCACAAGAGCATATAGCATTCATAACATGGCATATCGTGCATTGCATTACATTTACGAGTGTTATATTTCCAGTGTCTAGCAGTTTTTATCCTATTCATTCCATTGCATTGCATAAACATGATAAAGAGGAGCATCTGTAGACACTCAAAATTTTGCATTCCTATTACTAACCTTGCAGGATGGCAAAACCGTCTTTTACCTTCTAAAGACAACCCTAGAAGTCCAAATCATCAAGTTAAACCCCGGCGACAACTCCATGAGATACAGTCAACCCCGACGACAACCTCGGGAGATACAGTAAGACCCCGGTGACAACCCCAGGAGATACAATCAACCCCGACGATAACCCCGGGAGATACAGTCAATCCCGGTGACAACCCCGGGAGATATAGTCAGCCCCGATGATAACCTCGGGAGATACAGTCAAACCCCGGTGACAACCCCGGGAGATACAATCAACCACGTCGACAACCCCAGGAGATACAGCCAACCCTAGTGACAACCCCGAGAGATACAGTCAACCCCGAGAGATACAGTCAACCCCAATGATAACCCCGGGAGATACAGTAAAACCTCAGTGACAACCCCGGGAGATACAATAAAGCCCCAGGTGACAACCCCAGGAGGTACAGTAGCACTGACAATAACACTGGGAGATCAATCCAACCCCAACAATAGCATCGGGATGTCAAGTTAAGCCCCGGCGACAACCTCGGGAGGTATAGTAATCCCGACGACAGCACCGGGGTGTCAAGTCAATCCCAGACGACAACCTCGGGAGGTACAGTCACCCCGACGACAACCCTGGGAGACCAAATCTGTGACGCCCCCAAATTCGGACCGCCACAGTCGTCTTGAATTATGTTCATTACGTTCTACAATCTAGTACCAAAATTATATATCGCACATCAGAATAACACAATACTACGAATAGATTACATTTATTTAATATAACTATTCACGTCCCAAGGTCTCGTAACTTAAACATCGATTACATAGCTTAAACATATCTTAAGCATATATAAGCTTAACTAATAAATAATATAATAAGGTCTTATTACAACATTATAAAGTTCTACATAAATAACAAGATACTCCGTAGCTTTTCCCTTGCCCTTGTCGGTGCCCGAAGGTCCACCTTGCTCTACCTTAACTGAAATGTTTTTAGGAAAAACAAGAATGAGCAACAAGTTTGCTTAGCAAGTAATATAACAATAAAGGTAAGTAATATAGTTTTTGAATCCCAAAAGGGTATAACAGGAAATGATAGTTCAAGGATAGCAAGAAATATCAACAGTTCTCAATAACAGTCTCTAAGGATAGAATAATAATAATAAGATTCAATGATTAACTTATCACAGTTCAAGAGAAAAGAATGCTGAGCAGTCACTAAGGACTATGAACTTCTACTAAAATTAACAGAATTATACTGATAATCCAATAAAATAAGTACAATAGGTGATCAGCCTAAAGTACCATACGATATGCATATCATTCAATCGTACTTAAGTGCGCACGTCGGTCTCCCGACAAATATATAATTTCCCTTGAAAGAAGGTTGTTCATCTCAGTCGATATAAGACTTCGCACCAATCAATATGTTTGGATAGCTTTTTAATCATGAAATAGGTCTAGCCGAATCAAATGACATAGACTGCTCTTTCAATGTATATAAGAGCAATTATAAGTTCCATACTCGACATTAAAGTTCAAAAAATATAATCAACTTTATCTTAGCTATGAAGCAATAAGTCATAAGATATGAATCATAATTCGAATAGCTTACTCATACAATGAATAATAGTACAAGCTCGATACATGCTCAATAAGAGTAGAGTACTTGCTTACAATATCCATTGAATAAAGTAATACAAGGGTTTAGGATACTTGCCTTAAGCGTAGATTATCAACCTTTAGCTTATCGATACTTCGAACTCCTATCGTAATATATTTATATGTATAGGATGTTCATTAGCTAAGTATATTCGGTACACAAGCTCGATACTTAAGTTAAATATACACATAAGATTCTACTTTAGTTATATAACTCTATACATATGTCATTACGTACTTGCACATATACTTAACACAAAACCAGTATATAAGACATTACAAATCAAGTACATAGTTATACCACGTATAATGTCATAACACTTAATCAACATCATCTTCACTAACTTTAAAATCCCTTTTATAAGTTAAATGTTATCATGTTACACTATTAACACTTATATACATATATCAGTATCAATCATAACCTTCTTAACAGATTAGAGCATCATAATAAGTGAATTGCCAAAAAACAGAATACGCAAAACTGTCCAGATTACATTCCAGCCTGGCCTAGCTGCGCCCTGGTTAAACATAGGGACGGCGCAGCTGCGCTGTCCCCTGACCAGACCGTAGGCATGCGAAGTGATATTATAATCTGAGTTAGGCATGCTCACAAGTATCTACATCATATACATACAACTAGTATCGTTTATTACTATAAAATATGCTTAAACTTATGCTTGACTAACTTTCATGGTAACTAACAAGTGTGTGCACATGCATGATATCGTAGTGATGTTAAAAGCACTATCAAGCATGTAAAACATATCAGAATCCTATTACACTATGATCATGCAACTTTAGTTTAGCAACACTTTCAAGTTTAGCTTTTGAAATAGTTTTAACGTAAACCATGTATGCTAGTGTAATCTCAACATCTTTAGACTTGCATTCCATGTCTATTTAGACCATACGATCATGCTCAAAAAGTCAGAATATAAATATAGCATGTATATGTCAAAGTTCATTTATAAACTACAAATTTTCCATCAATTGTGTATACTACCATAGCTATGGACATGCATGTTATATAAAGAACATATATACACGTGTTAAACCTGTCCTTCATGCATCCTTAAGGTAATACCACAAGTTAGTACTTAGCGGAATTAATCAAAAACAGAAACTAAAATCAGGTACTGGCGCAGCTGCGCTGCACCCAAGCAATAAATGGGCGCAGCTGCGCCGTGTCTCGGCCAGCACCAGAAAGGCTTCTGCTTCGGCAGAAGGCAAAGCCAAATACAAAATTTCTTTACAAATTTCATTTCAATGCAGCCACATTGTATACTAACAGGTCTATAAGCTTGTATATCACTTAGCAAGTATTTCTCAATTCAATTAACATCAAATTCAACATAATCAAGAACTTTAGAAATTTAAGAATGAAGAACATGATATGGAATTATACCTCTGCTAACTTGCTGGTATATCAACTTCTCCTCAACTAATATCTCTCTCAATATACTAGCTTAAACTTATATTAGCTTCACTTAGAATTCTTAGCAAATGGAAAAAGAGGAGAAGGAGCCATATTTATAGGAAAACAATTACCCAGACAATGCAATTCTACACAATTTCAATCCATTGGTATGAGAAAGAACATGAAGGTTAAGAGAAAGTTGGTGATTAGTTGTTAAATTTCATTATGATGCCCACTCCCCATTGAATCATTGGCTAGTTGCTGAGCTTGGGAAAAGAAGAAGGCAATAGGCCTTAGCTTTTTGCTTGAACACATGAGGAAGAGAAGTGACTATCATATTGGGACAATGTTACTAATCTCAGCATTTGCAAGTTGGAATATAGTAACATCATATACTATAGATTATATACATATACATAACATATATTCTTAGGTTATAAATAGAGTCACAATGTAATTCCAATAAGTAAATTACATTATAATGTAGTAAATAGGGTACATATATATCTCAACATGTAATCCATGTACATTTCATCATACCGAATGTAATTTAATCGGGTACTATCATATTACATTATCCTAGCTCTACTATTTCTATGATATTAAATATTGCAATAATCATTGAATAACAATTATTCATTTGGTTTATTATAATACTCACAAGGTACACATTTAATGTTTACGCGCACATATTGTCACATAACTTCATTAGGTAACTTGCTCAATTTAATTAATCTTACTATATAGTTTACATATATAATATAGTCATATTAAACGTCACATTACACTTTATATAATGTAGAGGTAACTACTATATATTATATGTTTAATTATCGCATATTTTGCATATAATAATTAATCGAGTAATATAATCATATTATATTTATAAATCATTTACTCTTTAATATTCTATTTCTCATATTAATAATTAATCGACATATTATCAATTAATTACTCATTAATATATTATTAGTTAATCAATTTAATCATTAGTCGTCCCTCTTATTAATATGGGTAATTAGCACATAGTATCACATGCATGCAGAAATCAAATTCCAAGTTTGCTACCGGCGTAGCTGTGCTGGTTTACTAAACAGAAGTGGCGCAGCTGCGCCACTCTAGGAAAAATTATGATAATTTACTTACTTTATTATTTTGATTAATAACATTCATAGCTTATCACCTTGCCACACTAGGCAACTCATATAAGCATTACATTAAGCTTTTCATCACTTTCATTCTCGTGCCACGCAAGGCATTCCACGGGTTTATCGTAACTCCACATTCTCTTAATTAACATAAATTCAATTTGAAATCTTTTGAATTAACCCATCTCATAACACATAAACATTTATATGCGAATAAATATTCATTTTTATAAATTTATTCATTAATAACATTAAAAAAATTCTCGGGTACTACATCCTCCCCCCTTATAAAAATTTCATCCTCGAAATTGCTACAAGGTTACACAAATAGATGGGGATAGTCCCTCATCATCCTATCTTCTAACACCCACGTAGCCTCCTCAACATCGTGGTTACGCCAAAGTACTTTTACAGATGAAATAATATTATTCCTTAATATCTGCTCTTTCCTATCTAATATTTGGACAGGAATTTCTTCATATGCCACGTCCTTCTCTATTTGAATGGGCTCATAAGAAATCACGCGCTTGTAGTCGGCCTTATATGGTCGCAACACGGAGATGTGAAACACATTGTGGACGTGCTCTAACCCAGGTGGTAATGCAACTTTGTATGCCACTTCGCCCACTCGCTTCAAAATCTCGAACGGTTCTATGAATCTCGAACTCAACTTTTCCTTCTTACCGAATCGTATCTTTCCTTTCCAGGGAGTTACCTTCAAGAAAATGAAACTGCCGACTTTAAAGTCTCGGTCTTGTCAATGCAAGTCTGCGTACTTTTTTTTGATGTCTTGAGCTGCTACTAGTCTGGCTCTTATCACTGTTACCACGTCCGCAGTTTGTTGTACTAACTCTGGTCCGAGTATTAGTCGTTCTCCGACTTCGTCCCAACATAACGGCATTCTGCATTTTCTCCCGTAAAGAGCTTCGTACGGTGGCATGTCGATACTCGTATGGTAACTTATTATATGTAAATTCCACTAAGGGTAGGTGGTCGTCCCAATTTCCCTTGAAGTCCATCACGCAAATCCTAAGTATGTCCTCCAGCGTTTTTATAGTTCGCTCACTCTGTCCGTCTGTCTGAGGATGATAAGCGGTACTCAACCTCAACTGTGTTCCCATTCTTTCTTGCAAGCTTTTCCAAAAGTTGGACGTGAAGCACGGATCTCGATTAAAGACGATTGACACCGACACTCCATATCGTGAAACAATTTTATTTACGTACAGACTCGCTAACTGATTCAAACTATAGCGGATCTTGATCGGTAGAAAATGTGAGGTCTTCGTTAGTCGGTCCACGATAACCCAAATGGCATCATAACCTTTCTGCATGACTGGAAGTCCCACCACGAAGTCCATCGTGATGTGCTCCCATTTCCACTTCGGTACTTCCAACTGGTTGTAGTAAACCACTCGGCATCTGGTGCTCTGCTTTGACGCATTGGCAAGTAAGGCATCTACTAACGCACTATACGACTTCCCGTTTCAGATTGGGCCATCAAAAATGTTGCCTCAAATCTCGGTACATCTTCGTGCCTCCCGGATGAACGAAATATGTCGTATTGTGTGCCTCGTGCAAAATTTCTTCCCTCAATTTGGTTATCGCTGGCACCCACAGTCTCCCTTCGAATCTCAAGATACCTTCTTTATTTATTCTGAATCTTTGTTCATCATTTTTTGCGATCCTCTTTCTGATTTTCCCACACTCCTCATCTTTCTCTTGTGATTCCTTTACTCTACCCAACAAGGTTGGACGAGCTTCCATTACGAACAACTTTTCTTCAGACCTCTTCGGCCCCTTTACCTCTATTTCCAATTTCTCCATCTCTCTTATCAACTCCTCTTGAGTCATCAATTGAAACAATTTCTCCCTTCCTTTTCTGCTCAGAGCGTCGGCAACTACATTTGCCTTACCCGGGTGATAAAGAATATCGCAGTCGTAATCCTTGATTAATTCTAACCACCTTCTCTGACGCATGTTCAACTCTTTCTGTGTGAAGATGTATTTCAGACTTTTGTGGTCCGAATATATCTCACATTTCTCTCCGTACAAATAGTGCCTCCAAATCATCAATGCAAAAACTACTGCCACTAACTCTAAGTCGTGAGTAGGGTATCATTTTTCGTAATCCTTCAATTGTCGTGATGCATACGCAATGACCTTTCCATGTTGCATAAGCACACATCCAAGTCCCTTGTGAGATGCATCATTATACACCACAAAACCTCCAGCATCGTCTAGTAATGACAACACAGGCGCCTCGCTTAATCTTTTCTTCAACTCTTGAAAACATTCCTCACATTTGTCCGTCCATACAAACTTCACCGTCTTCCTCGTCAGATTGGTCAACGGGGTCGCTATCTTAGAAAAATCCTGGATAAATCTTCGATAGTACCCAGCTAACACTAAGAAACTTCTTATCTCCGTTGGTGTTTTCGGTTGCTCCCAATTACTTACTGCTTCTACCTTCGCAGGGTCTACTGAGATTCCATTCTTATCCACCACGTGCCCTAAGAATTGAACCTTCTCCATCCAAAATTCACACTTAGAAAACTTTGCATACATCTTCTCCTTCCTTAGTGCCTCTAAAATAATTTTCAAATGTTCAGCGTGCTCTTCTTCTGTCTTTGAGTAGATCAAGATCTCGTCGATGAAAACTACCACAAACTTATCCAAATAGGGATTGAAAAATCAGTTCATCAAGTCCATGAATGTTGCAGGAGCATTAGTCAATCTGAATGACATTACCAAAAAATAGTAATGTCCATAACGGGTTCAAAATGCAGTCTTTGGTATATCTTCTTCCCGTACTTTCAGTTGGTGATAACCTGTCCGTAGGTCTATCTTCGAGAAACACTTCGCTCCATTCAGTTGATCAAATAAGTCGTCTATCCTTGGTAACGGATATCTATTCTTGATCGTTACTCTGTTCAATTCTCGATAATCGATACAGAGCCTCATCGATCCGTCCTTCTTTCTAACAAACAACACTGGTGCTCCCCAAGGAGACACACTTGGTCGTACATAACTCTTATCCAATAACTCTTGCAGTTGTATCATCAACTCCTTCATTTCTACTGGCGCCATATGATATAGAGCTTTCAAAATTGGTGCAGTTCCCGGTGCTAAGTCTATTACAAATTCGATTTCTCTGTCTGGCGGAAGACCAGGCAGATCGTCCAAAAATACATCTTGAAATTCCTTCACTACGGATATATCCTTAATTTCTACTCCCTTTTTTCGAGTATCTACAATGTAAGCTAAATATCCTACACATCCTTTCCTTAACAATTTCTTGACCTACATCATCGTAAGGCAACATGATTGCTTAAGCGATGAGCTACCATAGAACACTACCTTAGACTTACTCGGAGTCTAAAGGTTCACACTTTTATTCTGACAGTCAATTATCGCAGCATGGTTATACAACCAATCCATTCCCAGTATTACATTAAATTCTCCCAATCTAATTGGAATCAAGTCTACTCTCAGTTCATGTGACGCCCCCAAATTCGGGTCACGACACCTTGAATTCGGTTCATTACGTTCTAACAATAATAACTAAAATCATACAGTCACAGCGGATAATTTAGAATAATATATAATGATTTATTATATTTATTCCCCCAAGTCTCGAAACCTACAGTACTTAATAGATTACATAATAATATCAAATAAAGACTTATTACATAACCCTACCTAAGTTTAAACATAGTTCTGAATCAGTCTTAATACATTATCATAGTTGTCAGAATACAACACAAGAACTTATAAAAACATAGAGGGACTGGCTAGTCGGTAGCCTTGCCCTTGCCCTTATCGACCCCCGAAGGTCCTGATAGTAGTGTGCATACAAGCCAATCATGTATGATGATAAAGCACATACTTTGTAAATAATCTTATTTATTTATTAATAAAATATTCATTTAAGGCATTTAATTATCTACATGGTGCTGTTTTTAATAATATGTAAATAACCCATAGTTTTAAGCATTGATTTTAGAATCATGATGAGATCATGCTAATGAGATCTAAATTCTTAGAAAGCTTAAAACTAAAATAATTCCCAATTGTGGGATTACTAAAATGGGGATTAGTAAATTCGGATAGATTGGTACATATGTTGCTTGCTCATTGGATGAGGATGACTGATCTCATAGTCATTTATGTGGAGACACTAAAGCAAGTATGTAGGTGCTTATTGGAGAATAAGTTCACTAAACGTGACTCGCTATGGAATACCTAATGGAGTTTTACTCGCCTGTCAATAGGAATTCCTATTGTGATAGTAGTACAAGTGATCCTTGGACTTGAGATCATCATAGTATCTTGTATGTAACAAATTATACTTTGACTTATTCCTTAAGGCCTTTTAAGGCATATATAGGGTATGCTTGGGTATAATGAGTTGCATATGGAGATAATGTATAATCAATAAAGAATCTACCACCTCTAGTAAAAGAGGATATATGTCCTAAGTGATCCGTTAAATGACAACCCAGGAATCCTTGGCCAAGGCAGAATGAAATTAGAAAGAGGTTTCTAATTTGCATTATTTAGAGTTGTGCATTTTCTAATCGAAATACATATAATTAAATAAATTAAGACTTGACAGTAAATCCATGTCTTATATTTAATTGGGACATTGTATGGTGGAAGTATTGAATTGTACGGTAACTATTAACTCACAGGTTCCTTTATGATTAATGTTGAAATCTATATTATCTAGAAAGTCGTTGATCGCTAGGGAGGCTTATCCCTATTGTAGAATAAATGTTATTTATTTAAATAGATTATTAGTTTAATTTATTTATTTAAATAAGAATAGGATTGTTCTAATTGATGTATTCACAACCGGTTTAATATGGAGAACCTAAATGGTCACACTATAAAATGAAGAAAAATTATTTAAGAAAAAAATGGCATGATAGTAATAATGCATTAAGTGTAATTAATTTAATCTATGGTGATAGAATAAATTAAATAGCTTAATGTTTATTATTTAATATTTTAGAAATATTAAATATAAATTAATAAGAGGAGTCTTATTAATATTATTATTATTTTAATTCTAAAGGACTTTAGGAATTAATATAATATCAGTACTCTCTCTCTCAATCCTAATAAGGTTAGAATATAAACTAATTAAAAGTGTTTAATTAATTAATTAAATAAAAAAAAACCTATTCTAATTGGATTAGGAGGGTTAACCTAATATCTATATAAGAGAGTCTTATATCAAAAATAAAGTATGTGAATTTTTCCAAAGGTTGGGAGTACACATATTCTATAGAGATAGAAACAAGGGTTATGCCAATAACCCATCTTCCTGAGTTCTTCATCTTCCTTGGTGGATCACCGTTAGAGGCCAAACATTTGGGTGACTGACATTGATCAAGGGAAGGAGCCACTACAGAGGAATCAAAGGAGTAGAACTTGTACCTGAGGAAGCTTGGATCTTCAAATGTATAATTCCATCCTCTCCTTCTATGTATTGACTGATAATTGATGCACAAGAAAGATCATGGTTAAGGGTTTGTAAGAAAATTTTAAAATCTGATTTTTCATCCCTTCCGCTGCGTTTATGTAATTTGATTGCATGCTTATGTTTCTAGCAAACCCAACAGTAGTATCAGAGCCAATCTTGTGCTAATTATCAGTTTATGTTATTCCATACATGTATGATATGCGATTGGATCGAGTTCTTGGGCAACAAATTTTTTTCAGATTCTGCGAAGCTGCGCCGGTGCAAGGCCTTCTTGCTGCGCAGCTGCGCCGGTGTCTATTCCTGGTTTTCATGCTGCGCAACTACACCGGTTCCCTTTACATTCCTGGCGCAGCTGCGCCACTAGACAGGAACTGGAAAATTTTTCTTTTGTTTTGATTAATTAAATAAATGGTTTATTTAATTAATAAATGTTTAAAATAAAGATGTTTATTTTATATGAAATATGATTTTAGAATTGCTAAAATTAAAAAGTTTAATTTGGAATTGTTTTTAAATGAAATAAAGGAGTTTAATTTTCCAAAAACAAAGTTTAGCAAACTTTTGCCCATTAACTGATATTAATACATCTATGGAATGAATTTACTTTCATGAGATGAATAAGTTTTATTGATATGTATGATGATATGTATGTTAATAAAAGGGATTGATTATGGACTATGACCAATGTGATTAGATTTTATTTTGGATGAATGCTTGAATGTATGAGTTTTATAAAATGGGGTCTGCGTACCTCGTCTTTTTTGGTTTTTTTATTGTAAATTCTATCTCTCTCCTATGTACTTCCCCTTGACTGTTGATCAAGGTTTCTATTTAAATGAAATAGTTTATGTATTAGGATTAGTTTGAATTTTTGAAGAACTGGAGATCAAGGAGCAAGGAGCGCTTGAAGACCCATTTGTATGGAGCCCGGGTTTAAATGTAATCGTTACGTTTAAATTTAAATTCTTGCACTCCTAGGTTTGACCTTTTTGGTTCACTTGGTGGCTCTAGTGAACCAAACTAGAATAAAAGTCCATACTCAATCCGAGTAGAATATAGTATTCTATATTGCATGCTAAATATTATATATATTATATTTTATGCAAATATGCTTCGCATGTTTAATAAAATAACGCGTATTATATATATATATATATATATATATATATATATATATATATATGTGTGTGTGTGTGTGTGTGCATGCGCGCTAAACAAGATGAGACAAATAATAACAAATCCCTCAAAGAAATAGTATTAAGTCCGAAGCGTTCAAATGATATTTGGAATATTGAACGTCGCCTTCTAGCATGATTAATTAATAGAGTATTAAATATTTAATATGAGTTTGTTGTGCTATCCACAAGGTGAGTATTGAGTATTTAAGATGTTAATTAATCACATTTGATGCTTATCAAGAAAATTGAACGATCTAGTCTTGTTGTGCTATCCACAAGGACGAACATTTTTCTTTTTTGAATTTATGGAAGTGCTAGGCTGGACTTAACTTAAATCATTTTAGTTCGAATGTGCACACACATGACCATTATGATTTAAGAGGCAAAATAAAAGGAGTTACATGGTGATATAATTGACAAGAGTTGTCTACCTATTTATATATATATCGCTTGTTGTGCTATCCACAAGGTTATATACATTTGAAATGGGATCCTTAATCTCACTAGCAAATCTTTAATTAGATGTTGCTGAACTATATAAGTGAGGGTAATATAGTTTGAAGAAAATAGTGGGAGATACCAATTTAAAATAAAGACCTAAATTTATTTTGGTATGCAAAGTTAATAAAATGAATGTTTGCTAAAAATATTATCTTTTCACATGCAGAATTTTAAAAATGTCAAAATCACTAATCTCACTACGAAGCATACTTGATGCAAATAAGCTTATCGGGCCGAATTATGAGGACTGGCTAAGAAATCTGAGAATTGTTCTCACTGCTGAAAAGATTTCTTACGTCCTAAATTCAACTATCACTAAATCTGTTTCGAAAACATCCTCTGAGGAAGAGAGTGCTACTTTCGATAAATGGCAAGATGAAGCAATTGTGGCTCAATGCATCATGCTCGCATCCATGAATAACGTGCTTTAGCGTCAGCACGTAAATATGGATGCTCCTGTTATACTGCTTCACCTCAAGGAGTTGTATGGTGAACAGAGTAGGACTGCTAGATATGAGATATCTAAGGAGCTCTTCCAATCTCGGATGACCGAGGGCACTGCCGTCGAGACTCATGTTCTGAAGGTAATCAATTTGATTGAACGCCTTGGACAGCTTGGGTTCGTCATGGATGGGGAGTTGAGTCAAGACTTGGTCTTGCAGTCACTCCCTGAGACCTTCTCGTAGTTTGTGGTTAATTTTCACATGAATAAGCTAGATGTCAGCTTGCTTGAGCTGCTTAACATGCTGAAAACTGCAGAAGGTCACTTCTAATCCAAGAACCATGTCTTGATGGTGGATTCTTCCAATAAAAGGAAGAGGCCCAAGGTGTCTTCTAAAAAGAACAAATCCAAGAAGGCTAAGGGAAAGGGGAAAGAAAAGGAACAAAAGAAACCTGAACAGGCTAAAGGAATGTTCTTTCATTGCAACAAGTCGAGACATTGGAAGAGGAACTGCAAGAAGTTTCTAGCAGAGAAGAAGCTTGGAGAAGCTTCGACTTCCAATCAAGGTTTGTTTATGATTGAAATTAATTTTTTTGAAAGTCATAATTCTACTTGGGTATTGGATACCGGCTGTGGTTCTCACATATGTAACACTGTACAGGGACTGGTCAGAAGTAGAAAGCTGAACAATGAAGAGGTGATCCTACGAGTGGGGAATGGAGCAAAGATTGCTGCATTAGCTGTAGGAATTTATTGTTTAGCAATGCCTTCGGGAAAGTCCATTTATCTTAATAACTGTTATTATGTTCCGAATATTATTAAAAACATTATTTTAATTTCTGTATTGAATATGGAAGGTTTTGACGTTATTATAAAGAACAATGGTTGTTTTATTTATAAAGATGATATTTTATATGGTATTGGAAATTTGCGAAATGGGCTTTATAAACTTGACTTGCAAGAAAATATATTTCAAATTGAACAAACTAAGAAAAGGAAAAGAGATTATATTAATTATACCTACATGTGGCACTGTAGACTCGATCATATCAATGAAATAAGATTATCCAAGTTGCATAAGGATGGGCTCCTAGAGCTATCCGATTATAAATCATATCCAACTAGTGAATCTTGTCTCATGGGTAAAATGACTAAATCTCCTTTTAGTGGAAAAGGAGAGAGTTACAGAGTTGTTGGCATTGATTCACACAAACATTTGTGGACCTATGACAACAATTGCACGGGGTGGGTATTCTTATTTTATTACTTTCACTGATGATCACTCAAGATTTGGATATGTGTATTTAATGAAATACAAATCAGAATCATTTGAAAAGTTCAAAGAGTTCAGAAGTGAAGTAGAGAAACAAACGGGCAAGAGTATTAAGATACTTTGATTAGATCGAGGTGGAGAATACTTAAGCGATGAGTTTCTCAATTGTCTCAAAAAAATGGTATAATCTCACAATGGCCTCCTCCAGGTACACCACAGTTAAATGGAGTATCTTAAAGGAGAAATCGAACACTGTTGGACATGGTTCGATCCATGATGAGTTTTACCGACCTTCCAATTTCCTTCTGGGGTTATTCCCTAGAAACGACTGCATACCTACTTAACAAGGTACGTACAAAATCTACCCCAAAGACTCTATATGAGATGTGGAAAGGGAGGAGACCAAATCTTAAGCATGTTAAGACTTGGGGTTGTCCAACTTATATCAAAAAGTTTGAAAATGATAAGCTACAGACTAAATCTGATAAGTGTAGATTTGTGGAATACCCTAAAAAATCGTAGGGTATTATTTCTATCATCCAATTGATCAAAAGGTGTTTGTTGCGAAACATGCTGCCTTCTTGGAGAAAGATTTTATTCATGAAGGGGTCAGTCGGAGTAAGATATATCTTGAAGAAGTTCAAGAACCACAAATTACCACAGATCAAAGTCAGGTACCTAACCAAGTAGAAGAACCTACTGTACCACACCCTGTTCGTAAATTTGGAAGTGTACCGAAGATACCTAAGAGGTATGGATTCATTATAGAGGATGACGATGAGGTACACATCATGAATGATGATGATCCATTGAATTACGAACAGGTTATGAGTAATAAAGACTCAGGAAAATGGCTTGAAGCCATGGAATCCGAAATGGCCTCCATGTATGATAACAAAGTATGGACTTTGGTTTCACCACCTGAAGGCATTAAGCCTATTGGGTGTAAATGGGTTTTTAAGAGAAAGATTGGAGCAGATAGGGAAGGTAGAGACCTATAAGGCCCGACTGGTTGCAAAAGGTTTCAAACAATGACAAGGAGTTGACTATGATGAAACCTTCTCACCAGTAGCCATGCTCTAGTCTATTCAAATTTTGCTTGCGATTGTAGCTTATAACGACTATGAGATCTGGCAGATGGACGTGAAAACGGCCTTTCTCAATGGAAAACATGAGGAGGATGTGTATATAACACAGCCAGAGGGATTTATTTCAAAAGTTAGAACAAATCAAGTTTGTAAGCTACAACGATCCATTTATGGGTTGAAGCAAGCTTCTCGTACGTGGAACATTCGTTTTGATGAGACAATCAAAGATTTTGATTTTATCAAAAACGAGGATGAACCATGTGTATACAAGAAGGTTAGTGGGAGCGCAGTATCATTCCTTGTATTATATGTTGATGATATATTACTGATAGGGAATGACATTTTGTGTTACAATCAATTAAAATATGGTTATCTAAAAACTTCTCCATGAAGGACTTGGGTGAAGCATCTTATATTTTGGGGATAAAGATCTATAAAGATAGATCTAAAAGGATGCTCAGCTTATCCCAAGGAACGTACATTGATACGATGCTAAAGAGGTTTAGCATGGAAGATTCCAAAAGAGGTCTCATATCGATGAGCCATAGAATACATCTCTCCATGAAACAGGCCCCAAAGACACCTGAGGAGAGAGACCGTATGAGTAAGATCCCTTATACTTTTGCAATAGGATCTATCATGTACGGTATGATATGTACTAGACCGGATGTTGCTCACGCACTTAGTGTAACGAGCAGATACCAGTCGAATGCAGGAGAAGAGCACTGGAAGGCACTGCAGAATATCCTAAAGTACTTGAGAAGGACTAAAGATATTTTTCTTGTCTACGGTGGGTCTGAATTAAAACTTGAGGGATTCAAGAACTCAAGTTTTCAAATAGACCAAGATGACAGTAAATCTATTTCAGGGTATGTGTTTACCTTGAACGGAGGCGCAGTGAGTTGGAAGAGTTCCAAGCAGCAAACAGTTGCTGATTCAGTGACAGAGGCAGAGTATATAGCTGCAAGTGAAGCTGCATAGGAAGCTGGTTGGATGAAGAAGTTCATAACTGAACTTGGTGTGGTTCCTAGCATTGGAGAAGCAGTTCTCGTATACTGTGACAACACCGGAGCGGTTGCACAGGCTAAGGAACCCAGGTCTCATCAGAAATCCAAACACGTGTTGTGGCGATTGTGACACCCCCAAATCCGGGTACTTCATTTCCACATGATTTGGTATTCACTTTCTCACTATAACAAACATCTACCCAATATATCTCAAAATAAATTATAATCTTTATATAAAATCTCCCTTAAAACAAGGGTTACAACCTTAAAAAAATAATCCCAGGGTTACTCTAACCTTGACATAAACAATAAAGTGCGGAATAAAAACATAACATAAAACTCTTATTACAATCATTTCAAAATAATTAAACAAGTTTTCACTTGTTCATCTTTCCCTTGCCTTTACTCGTAGACGGGGCATCAACGTTATCAACTTTAACTGCAATTGTTTATGAATGCAAGAGTGAGCAAACAACAGTTCACTGGAGTTTAACAATAATAAATACATGAAAGGGTATCTATAAAAAAATATGAATAACTTAGTTTACTTCAACAATAAAGAATTAAATAATAATTCTCTATCAACATTAAAATTCGAATATATAATTTATCTGAGGGTCATAAGACCTTTGAACTCTTGTCCTAGGTTATTAATATTTATATTTAAACCTTTAACAGTCAATAAGACTATGGACGTTAACTCGTACTTAGGGGGATCAGCCCTTTGTACCATTATTGTGCACAAACATCTTAACGCTATGCGCAATAACCTCCCCTAGTAATTAGGGTTGTTCAACTCAGTAATTTGAATTCAAGTCCGCACCAAAGAAAGTTTGGTTTGGATAAGCTTACAAGGGTAATTTAGAATTCACGTTCATCAACAAAGGATTAGTTGAATCGACTTTCAATAATTCATAAATAAAAGAATTATGAATTAACATATGCTTTAGAAGTAAACTTAAAGCATTTAAAATAATACACTGGATCTTACTTGAACAATAAGTCAAGATCTCTTCGATTAAGTAAATAAATGTCTAGTACATAAATGAAACGGACATTCTCAACAATGAATATATGAACTCAAAGAAACTTGCGTAGAAATAGCGAGTTTAGGGTTTAGAAGACTTGCCTTAAGCGCAAGCTACTTAACTCAATCATGTTCTTAACACATCCTACACATATATATTTAATCATAATAACCTAAATTAGTTAACACAAAACTAACTCACATAATTGGTCAACCCTCATGGTTAACTCATTCTAATTAAATAACAATTAAGCATCACATATGCATGCTCACATAACTAAATCAATTATGTGTTTAACTAAATTATAATTAACCAATTATAATTTAAACATTTCATCTAATTATAATTACTTAAATTATAATTTCCTTTTAAATTATCAACAATTATAATTTAAAATCAATTAAACTACATCATGCATTATAATTACTCAAATTATAATTAATCATGTAATTATCAAATATAATCTATAATTAAGCATGTATTTATTAAATTACAATTACATAAATTATAATTTAAATTAACATCTAATAAATCAACCTTTATTCATTATAATTTAACCAAATTAACATTTAATCATAATTATAATTATTCAAATTATAATTAAGTAATTCATATTCCAATTAAACAATTAAAATTCATAATTTAAATACTATATACAATTTGTCAAATTTATATTAACGAAATGTTATAGCAACTGGATGCATACACATTATCATGGAACAATTAAACAAAGGCATAAAATAAACTGCACAATCAATCAACTAGAACACACTGCCTCTGTACTGGGCACGGCGCACCTGCGCAGCCAGCAGCCTTGGCACCGGCGCAGCTGCGGAGGTGCTCAATCTGCCAAAGGCAACCTACGCAGCTGCTCTGTTTCTGGTCGTCTTACCGGCGCAACTGCGGAGGTACACGGACAGACGCAGACAGCCACGGCACTTTGCTTCACCGATTAACCCATACAAGCCAACAAACGAAAAATTATAGCAACACAGACACTGAAAATCTTACGTAAGCAATAATGCACATTCTATCTATACTACCAATCACTGAATTTGTCCAAATAATGAAAATCAAAGATTTTAAAAACCCAATTTTGACATTTTTACAAAAACTCATATATTTTCCAAAAACCATTCACTGTAACTTCAATTCTCAACCACTTCAAGTTACCACACATGCAATCTCTTCATAATTGAATATAACATCATAATCAATTCTAATTAGGCATAATAACACATATCAATTCTTAAATTTTCCATTCTAAAACTAATCAATACATATAAAACCATATGAGCAAAACTTTTTGCATGAAACTTGTTTTAACAGTAGTTTAATTTCTGAAAATAAATCATTGATAGCATACATGTAATGGATTGCAACATCTTTCAATTCGTATAGCATGTAATTAACCAATTCTTGCATATCCACACCAACATTACACTATATGAAGAAAATTCTTTTCACAGAGAACTCATCATAAGGAAAATAACTATGCAAAGTTTTAAAAGCATTTGATATTGACTATACCTCTTATTAGACGATTTGAAGAAGAAAATGAAGATTAACTCTAGCCTTTCCCAAGCTTCCTTTACCTTCTTTTCTTCCTTTTTCTCTCAACTTCTCTGTTAGTTCTCTCCTTCTTCTTTAGTTTAGACTAACTTAACGTAAGCTAACGTATAATATAATACGTAGTAATAGATATAAGCTTAATTATATAATATAACTGACAATTAACTCCCCTAATAAATATTCGTCAGTTACAGAATTTTAAAAAATCAAAAGCCACTAGGGCTTGTTTGGCAAGAGTACTTTATAAAAACAGATTTTAGTATTAAGACATTATTTGGTAAAACGGTTTAAAAACAAATGTAAGGGCTTTGTTTGGTTAAAACCATTTAAAACTCTTTTCTTTATTTTAATAATTCATTTTAACACCTACCATAATGTCACACTTTAATTAATTAAATATTTAATATGCTTATTTAATCAATTAAAATCTAACATCAATTAATCACATAAAATTGTCACATAATTATAAGTACTCGCTAATTATAATTCATGTAACACTTCATCACATAATTCATCTAATTCAATTATCTTAATTAAATTAGGACTATAATATAGAATTAATATACACATTCATTTAATTAATATATAACACTTAATTAAATCACTCCATAAATCACATAATTTATTTATTTAACTCATAAATAATTCACATAAAATATTTATTTAACTCAATAAATATTAAAAATTATTATATAAAATCTCAATCGTTACAATCTTCCCTCCTTAAAAGGATTCTGTCCCCAAAATCACACAAAAAAAAATTCTTGTCTATTACATTATTCCTCCCTTAAAAGGATTCTATCCCCAGAATCGGTACATAAGGGGTTACACACAAAAGTTAAGCAAATAACTGCGGATAAAATTTCATCATAACATCTTCGAGTTCCCACGTAGCTTCTTCAGCACTGTGGTTCCTCCAGATTACCTTAACAGAAGGTATCACTTTATTCCTAAGTACTTGTTCCTTTCTATCAACTATTTGAATAGGCACTTCTTCATATGTTAAGTCCTTATCAAATTGTAAAGGTTCATATTCTATTACATATTTATAATCATGCTTGTAAGGTCTTAACACAGAAATATGGAATACATTATGTATATTCTTGAGCTCCGGAGGTAATGCAATCTCGTAAGCTACCTCGCCAACTTTTTGCAACACCTCAAAAGGTCCAATAAATCTGGGACTCAACTTTCCCTTCTTACCAAATCGAATCTTCCCCTTCCAGGGAGATACCTTCAGGAACACGAAACTTCCTCGTAAGAATTCTCGATTTTGTTGATGAAGATCGGCATACTTCTTCTGTCTGTCTTGAGCAACAACTAATCTCGTTCTGATCAGCTTCACAATTTCGACAGTTTGTTGTACCAATTCTGGTCCCAACAATTGACGTTCAATGACTTCATCCCAGCACAAAGGAGTTCTGCATTTTCTGCCGTATAATGCTTCGTAAGGCGGCATGCCAATACTCGTGTGATGACTATTGTTGTAGGCGAACTCCACAAACGGTAGATGATCCTCCCAGCTTCCTTTGAAGTCCATCACACAAGCTCTCAGCATATCCTCAAGCATCTGAATCATTCTCTCGCTCTGTTCATCAGTCTGAGGATGATACGCTGTACTCATTCGTAATTGCGTTCCCAGATATTTTTGCAATCGCTTCCAGAAATTAGACGTAAAACGTGGATCTTTGTCGGTCACAATTGACACCGGAACACCATGTCTAGAAATAATTTCCTTCACCTATAGCTTCGCTAGCTTATCCAGGTTGTACTTAACCCTGATCGACAGAAAGTGGGCTGACTTCGTCAGTCGATCCACTATAACCCATATCGCATCAAATCCCTTTTGAGTCGTTGGAAGACCTACCATAAAATCCATCGTGATGTGCTCCCACTTCCACTCTGGAATCTCTAACGGTTGTAGCAAACCACTCGGTCTCTGGTGTTCTGCTTTAACTTTCTGGCACGTAAAGCATTTTACAACGCATTCAGCAACATCCCTCTTCATATTCGACCACCAGAAATGATGCCTGAGATCCTGGTACATCTTCGTACTCCCGGGGTGAATAGAATATCTAGAACTATGAGCTTCGCACATAATCTCCTCATTGATCTCAGGTACTAGCGGTACCCAAATTCTACCTTCAAACAGTAACAGACCTTCATTATCGATCTTGAACTTGAACTCTTATCCATCGGTTATCCAAATCTTCTTACATTCTTCATCGTGAAGTTATGCTTCTTTCACTTTGTCTACTAGAGTAGAACTAGTGGTTACTTGAAACAACATCTCATCCGATTCCTTCAGAAGCTTCAGTTCCAACTCCAATCTAGCCATCTGTTCTATTAACCGATCCTGATTAGTTAACACGTTCAGTTTCTCCCGACCTTTCCCGCTCAAAGCGTCGGCGATAACGTTAGCTTTACCCGGATGGTAAAGTATCTCGCAATTGTAGTCTTTAATCAGTTCCAACCATCTTCTTTGGCGCATGTTCAAATCCTTCTGGGTAAATATATAATTCAGACTCTTGTGATCTGTGTATATTTCACATTTTTCTACATATAAGTAGTGCCTCCAAATTTTTAGGGCAAACGCTACTGCCGCCAATTCTAGATCATGGGTCGGATACCCCTTCTCATAATCCTTTAGCTGACGTGACGCATAGGCAATGACTTTGCCGCTCTGCATTAACACACTGCCTAATCCTTTATGTGAGGCATCGCTATATACTACGAAATTCCCCTAACTATCCGGTAAAGACAATATAGGCGCAGTACTCAGCCTCTTCTTCAGCTCTTGAAAACTTTCCTCACATTTCTCCGTCCAAACAAATCTAACTGTTTTACAAGTCAAATTCATCAACGGAGTTGCGATTCTAGAAAAGTCTTGGATAAATCTACGGTAATAACCTGCCAATCCCAAGAAATTCCTCACTTCAGACAGCGTCTTCAGCTGATCCCAATTCATTACCGCTTCAACCTTCGACGGATCTACCAAAATACCATCCTTGTCGATTACGTGGCCAAGAAATTGCACACGTTCCAACCAGAATTCACACTTCGAGAATTTAGCATAAAGCTTCTCTCGTCTCAGGGCTTCTAAGGTTAGTCGTAAGTGTTCAGCATGTTCCTCCTCGGTCTTGGAATAAACCAGGATGTCATCTATGAACAATACCACGAACTTGTCCAGAAATGGCTTGAACACCCTGTTCATTAAGTCCATAAATGCAGCTGGGGCATTTGTGAGACCAAATGACATCACCAAGAACTCGTAATGACCATATCGAGTCCTAAAAGTCATTTTACGTATATCTTCCTTCCTCACCTTCACTTGATGATACCCGCTTCTCAAATCAATTTTCGAGAAGTACTTCGTACCCTTCAGTTGATCAAATAAGTCATCGATACTAGGTAAAGGATACCTATTCTTGATCGTAACTTTATTCAACTCCCTATAATCAATGCAAAGACGCGTCGATCCATCCTTCTTCTTCACAAACAAAACTGGCGCTCCCCACGGTGAAACGCTTGGTTGAATATACTCCCTGTCCAGTAATATGCGAGTTTAGGGTTTAGAAGACTTGCCTTAAGCGCAAGCTACTTAACTCAATCACGTTCTTAACACACCTTACACATATATATTTAATCACAATAACCAAAATTAGTTAACACATAACTAACTCACATAATTGGTCAACCCTCATGGTTAACTCATTCTAATTAAATAAAAATTAAGCATCACATATGCATGCTCACATAACTAAATCAATTATGTGTTTAACTAAATTATTATTAAACAATTATAATTTAAACACTTAATCTAATTATAATTACTTAAATTATAATTACCTTTTAAATTATCAACAATTATAATTTAAAATCAATTAAACTACATCATGCATTATAATTACTCAAATTATAATTAATCATGCAATTATCAAATATAATCTATAATTAAGCATGTATTTATTAAATTACAATTACATAAATTATAATTTAAATTAACATCTAATAAATCAACCTTTATTTATTATAATTTAACCAAATTAACATTTAATCATAATTATAATTATTCAAATTATAATTAAGTAATTCATATTCCAATTAAATAATTAAAATTCACAATTTAAATACTATATACAATTTGTCAAATTTATATTAACGAAATGTTATAGCAACTGGATGCATACACATTATCATGGAACAATTAAACAAAGGCTTAAAATAAACTGCACAATCAATCAACTAGAACTCACTGCCTCTGTACTGGGCACGGCGCAGCTGCGCAGCTAGCAGCCTTGGCACCGGCGCAGCTGCGGAGGTGCTCAACATGCGAAAGGCAACCGGCGCAGCTGCGTTGGTTCTGGCCGTGTTACCGGCGCAGTTGCGCAGGTACACGGACAGATGCAGACAGCCACGACACTCTGCTTCGCCGATTAGCCCATACAAGCCAACAAACGAAAAATTATAGCAACACAGACACTGAAAATCATACGTATACAATAATTGATGAGTGAGTTTTATACCCACGCATCGGTATTCATTTTAGCTTGAGTTTTGGTGTTTATAAGTATTTTTATTATCATTTTATTCGGATTTATGTTACTTGTGCAGGAAGCGAAGTATTTGTAAAGTAACATAAAAGAGTCATTTTCAGCGCATATGGCTTTAGGAGGAATTCTATTTGATTATGTGACAGGGCAACTTAAGGAAGCAACCGATTCATGCAAGCGTCCAAGCAGCTCAAGAATTCGAGCATTAGCACATATGTGGGCCAAGCCTTTTTATGTATTCCTAATTTAAAAGAAGCTGCTGGAAAAAGAATTGGAGTGTCCCAGGTTTTCTAGAAGTAACCCATGAAGTCATGCATGCAAAGTACTATATGGGGACCACGGCTTGGGTTGTCCTTCAAAGCCAATTGGGCTAAGGTTATTATGCTTACAAAGGAAAGAATCAAATTATATGGGACACGCATTTTTGGACAAAGCAGCTTACGAATCAGCAGGTCCATGTAGTTCTCATTTGGTTAATTGGGTCACGAATGCAAGCATTGTAAGTATGTTGAGTGGGTAGCATGTGGGCTAGAGATATGAAACACGAAATAAGCGAGCCATGTACCCACGGAATCAGCAAATTAAAGGAAAAAGCAGCAGGTCGTGGAGAGAAAAAAAAAAGTAAGGACAGCTGATCCTATCAAGCAGCTGGACAGTACTTATACCTGCTGGGGCGGGGATTTAACAAGGTGATGCGGTTGAAGAGCAAGCGTGCCAGTTTATGGAAAGATTTGATTTAATGGCAAAAATCTTATTCAATGGCAATTCGATAATTTCGGCCAAGTTTGGAGTGTCGGATTTGGGCGTTTCCGGAACCTAATTTCATGGGAAACGGGTCAACGGTCAAAACTCACGAGCGTTACGCTCGTGACGTACAGGGTTTTTTGGTCAAATTCCATCGTTTAGGCCTTCAAAAAGACATTTTTCTGTTTTATGGTTATTTTTGTAATTGTCTTTATTAGTTTTCCTTTTCCGTTTTGGATTCTGTTTTTAGGGTGTTGCTATTTAAACACCTTGTTATGATGGGGAGCCGCAGTTTTTGATGAATAATAAAATTTATGTATTTTTCTAAAATTCTCTGAATTAGAATTTTGCTGCCTATTTCCTAGTATTCATAGAATCAACAGGTTGTAGAAGGTTATCGTTTGGCAATCGTGCGCGGTTCAACAATTGATAGCAGTTTTCTGTTTCTTCCGCTACGTCAGTTGGTATCAAAGCCTAAATCATATTCACCATGCCACCCCGTAGAGCGCGTGTGGATGATGTTTATGGGCGTGAGGATCTGCAGCGACTTGAGCAGCGGTTCGAGCAGCGAATCGAACAAGTAATGGAGCAGAGGATGAACACTATGATGGATCGATTGACGCTAAGGATGGGCGAGTTGTTGGCGAACCAGAATAGGGAAATTCCTCATCCTGGGGGGAACCCTAATTATGATGATCGGAGAAACCCTTTCACAAGAGAGAATGATGAAGGAGATGACTTTGATGATGACTATGATGAGGCACCTCGAAGGCGTCGTCGACCATATGCAGTGGAGGACGATAGGAGACGTTGGGAGACGGGTATGAGGACTGAAATTCCTGAATTTCGTGGTACCCTCCAACCAGAGGAATTCATTGACTGGCTGGCCACGGTAGAAGAGATCCTGGAATTTAAGGGTGTCCCTGATGATAAACGAGTACCCTTGGTTGCTACCAGACTCAGAGATAGGGCAATGGCTTGGTGGCAGCAACTCAGGCAAACGAGGGTTAGATTGGGGAAGTCAAAAATTACAGACTGGGAGAAGATGAAGAAAAAGTTGCGGGCGACGTTCCTACCTTATAATTATCAGCGATTAATGTACCAGCGATTACAGAATTTAAGGCAAGGAGGTCGTACAGTTGATGAATACACAACTGAATTCTATCAGCTGATTGCTCGGAACGAGGTGCATGAGACAGAAGATCAGTTAGTAGCCCGATATATTGGGGGTTTACGAGAACAAATTAAAGAGACAGTCAACATGTTTGATCCAATGTCTATTTCTGCAGTGCATCAGAGGGCTGTGCAGATTGAGAAGAGGTGTCCTGGTGGTTTTGGACAACCTGCTAGCTTTGGGTATTCAGGAGGAGGTGTCAATACTGGTCGTTCAGGCGAGGTTGCAGCGGCGGGGGCAATAGCCAAAACGGGAGCAGTAACAAATAATAATAGGAGGATTGGTCCAGTAAGTGGTATCAAGTGTTTTGCATGTGCTGAAGTGGGACACAGGCAGACTGAGTGCAAGAAAGCTGGAAAAAGGGCGATGTTTGCTGAAATAGATGAGGGTGATGATATCGAAGATGAAACCTTGCTAACTGGTGAACCGATCTTTGATTCAGAAGTCGTGGATGAGGAGGTGGTGACTGGTGATGTTGGGACTGCGCTGGTGGTGAGGAGGTCATGCCTTACACCTAGGGCTGTTGATGATGATTGGCTGAGAAACAACATTTTTCAGTCAACCTGTACTGTTAAAGGGAAGGTGTGTAGGTTTGTGATTGATGCAGGCAGTTGTGAGAATATAATTTCAGCAGAGGCAGTCCGAAAGCTAGAACTAACAACGGAAAAACATCCAAAGCCGTACAAGTTAGCCTGGTTGAAACAAGGGGGCGAGGTGACTGTCTCAAGACGTGTATTGGTATCCTTTTCTATGGGGACAAAATATAAGGACGAGGTTTGGTGTGATGTAGTAGCTATGGATGCATGCCATCTGCTGTTGGGACGACCTTGGCAATTTGATAGAGAGGTGGTTCATAACGGTAAGACGAATACTTACAGCTTTGTGTTTGAGGGGGTAAAAATTGTGTTAGTGCCCAAGCGGGAAGAAAACAAAGGCAGTGCTAGTTTGTTGACTTTAGCACAGTTTGAGGAGGTGGTGCAGGAGACGAAAATAGTATACGCCTTAATCGGGAGGGTGGTAGACAAAGAGGTTGAGGTTCCTGTTGTAGTCAAACCACTCCTGGAAGAGTTCAACGATTTATTTCCAGAAGAACTGCCTGAAGGATTACCCCCAATGCGTGATATCCAACATCAGATTGATCTGGAGCCCGGGGCAGCCTTACCCAATCGACCTCATTACAGGATGAGTCCCGGAGAGCATGAAGAATTAAGGAGACAGGTGGAAGAGTTACTGGCCAAGGGGTACATTCGAGAGAGTTTGAGTCCTTGTGCGGTACCAGCCCTTCTGGTATCAAAGAAAGATGGTACTTGGCGGATGTGTATCGACAGTAGAGCCATCAACAAAATAACGGTCAGGTACCGTTTTCCTATTCCTAGATTGGATGACCTACTGGATCAGCTTAATGGGGCTACTGTGTTTACTAAATTGGATTTGAAGAGTGGATACCATCAACTCCGTATTCGGGCTGGCGATGAATGGAAGACAGCTTTTAAGACGAGGGAGGGATTGTATGAGTGGATGGTCATGCCGTTTGGGTTGTCCAATGCACCTAGCACCTTTATGCGTGTTATGAATCAAGTTTTGAGGCCTTTCATTGGGAAGTGCGTTGTTGTGTATTTTGATGACATTTTAATCTACAGTGCTAACCCGAGCGAGCATCTTAGTCAGCTGCGAGAAGTTCTTCATGTTCTGCGTAGGGAGAAATTTTATGCTGCAATTAAGAAGTGTGTGTTTCTAACACCTAGGGTGCTGTTTCTTGGTTACATTGTGTCTGATGTGGGGCTGCAGGTAGATGAGTCCAAAGTAGAGGCAGTGAAGCATTGGCCAAGGCCTAGTACCATTACTGAAGTTCGGAGCTTTCATGGGTTGGCTTCCTTTTATCGGCGCTTTATCCCTCATTTTAGTAGCATTATGGCTCCTATTACTGAGTGTATGAAGCAGGATGGGAGGTTTACTTGGACAGATGAAGCAGAAAAGGCGTTTGAGCTAATTAAATTCCGCCTTACCACAGCTCCCATTCTAGTATTACCAGATTTCCATCAACCTTTTGTGTTGCATTTTGATGCTTCCAAAGTGGGAATTGGGGCTGTTTTGAGTCAAAACAGCAGGCCAGTGGCGTATTTTAGTGAGAAACTTTCGGGTGCCAAGCTGCGTTATAGCACTTATGATGTTGAGTTTTATGCTGTGGTTCAGGCTATTAAACATTGGCGACATTATTTGTTTCAGCGGGAGTTTATCTTATATACGGATCATGAGGCTTTAAAACATTTGCATAGTCAAGATAAAGTTTCTGCTAGACATGCGAGTTGGGTTGCTTACCTACAAAGGTTCACTTTCGTGGTGAAACACAAGTCGGGAGTTACCAATCGAGTGGCTGATGCTTTGAGCAGGAGAAAGGGACTACTAACTCGACTTTCTGTGGAGGTACCTGGTTTTGATTCATTTGCTGAAATACTTGAAGCTGATCCATATTTTTCTGGTATTTTGGCAAAGGTTCGGGCAGGGGAGAGGACAGATTTCCATTTGCAAGATGGATTTTTGTTTAAGGACAACCAACTATGTGTTCCAGACTGTAGTTTGCGGTTGAAGATCCTTCAAGAGCTGCATGGCGAGGGGCATGTAGGAAGAGACAGGACTTTGCAGTTGGTGCAGTCTACTTACTTCTGGCCTACTATTCGGAAGGAGGTTGAGAAATTGGTGCAACGGTGTCGGGTTTGTCAAGTATCTAAGGGAACAGCAACCAATGCAGGCTTGTATATGCCTCTACCAGTTCCATCACAGCCATGGGTGGACATCAGTATGGATTTTGTGCTGGGATTACCGCGTACACAGCGAGGTAATGATTCTATTTATGTGGTAGTTGATCGTTTTTCTAAGATGGTGCACTTCATTCCATGTAAAAAGACCACAGATGTTGTTCGTGTTGCTCAATTGTACTTTAGAGAGATTTATAGGTTGCATGGTTTGCCAGTGTCTATTGTGTCTGACCGTGATACTAGGTTTCTTAGCCATTTTTGGCGTAGCTTGTGGAAGATGGTGAACACACAGTTGAATTTTAGTAGTGCCTACCATCCACAGACAGATGGGCAAAAGGAAGTGGTGAATCGGTCGCTAGGCAATTTGTTGCGGTGTTTGGTTGGAGAACATGTGAAGAGTTGGGATCTGAAGTTATGTCAGGCAGAGTTTGCTCATAATCATGCAGTTAACAGGAGTACTGGATTTAACCCTTTTGCAGTAGTGTATTCTGTTACTCCTAGAGGACCGCTTGATTTGCTGCCATTACCAGCAAAGACACGAGTTCATGGGACGGCAGAAACCTTTGTGACAGGATTGCAGGAGGTTCACAGGGCTGTCCGTGACAATCTGCTGCAGGCCGCGGGCAAGTATAAACAAGCTGCTGATAAGAAACGGCGTCATGTTGAGTTCGAAGTAGGGGATTATGTGTGGGCTGTTCTTACTAAAGATAGATTTTCTGTAGGTGACTATAATAAGTTGTCTGCCAGGAAGGTTGGGCCAGTGGAAATTGTTGAGAAGATCAATCCTAATGCATACCGCTTGAAACTGCCGAGTCATATTCGTACAGCGAATGTTTTTAATGTCAAGCATTTGATTCCTTACACGGGCGATTCCTCCGATGATGACAATTCGAGGGCGAATTCTGTCCACCCTCGGGAGAATGATGCGGTTGAAGAGCAAGCGTGCCAGTTTATGGAAAGATTTGATTTAATGGCAAAAATCTGATTCAATGGCAATTCGGTAATTTCGGCCAAGTTTGGAGTGTCGGATTTGGGCATTTTCGGAGCCTAATTTCATGGGAAACGGGTCAACGGTCAAAACTCACGAGCGTTATGCTCGTGACGTACAGGGTTTTTTGGTCAAATTCCATCGTTTAGGCCTTCAAAAAGACATTTTTCTGTTTTATGGTTATTTTTGTAATTGTCTTTATTAGTTTTCCTTTTCCGTTTTGGATTCTGTTTTTAGGGTTTTGCTATTTAAACACCTTGTTATGATGGGGAGCCGCAGTTTTTGATGAATAATAAAATTTATGTATTTTTCCAAAATTCTCTGAATTAGAATTTTGCTGCCTATTTCCTGGTATTCATAGAATCAACAGGTTGTAGAAGGTTATCGTTTGGCAATCGTGCGCGGTTCAACAATTGATAGCAGTTTTCTGTTTCTTCCGCTACGTCACAAGGAGACCTCCCGCCGGGGCGGGGAGGCGCGCATGCCAGGATAGTATCCTATTTCATATAGGACTCGAACTGCGCAACAAGGAGGCATGATGTAAGGCAGCTTACTTGGAGGATATAAAAAGAATTATAAGAAATATTGAAAAGAAGGAACCTGATATAGTATATATATATATACTATATTAGATTGGATATCAATTGGTATATATATTGTGTAGCAGGGGATGACGTGGATACAAAGGGGACTTGACCCGGATATAAAGAGGGAGTGGAGGCAGCTTAAGGAGGATATATATATATATATATATATATATATATATATATATATATAATATTAAATTAGATAATGGCAGCACCTATTTTGACTTCGATTTGGTGCAACATGATAAAGGAGAAGGAATTGGGCAATAAAGTGGGACAATGCTACTACATATAAAAGACGTAACCTGTTACAAATAGAGAAGCTGGGAATAGATATATATATATATATATATATTATATTTTAGTAGGAGGCGGATGGATCTCAATTAAAACGGAAGGAGACAACTTACGATTTTTGGTGGATCTTAATTGGAAGAAGAGAATTGAAGCGGAGCATGATCGGATGAACGCGGAGCAAATTGGAGACAGTAACGATAGGAGTTTTCTATTCCTATCTTTCTCAATCCATATTATCTTCGTATTTGTTATGATTAATACTCTATGGATCATGGATTTTATTTCATTCGTTATGAACTAATTATTTATTTAAGTCTATAACGGATCTTATTATGTAATGGAGGATTAATTATTTTTAAATCCAGTTTATGGAGGTTATTCCCAAGTTATTCACTATGTGTGTGATTAATTTATATAATTGCCTGATCAACGATTATTCTGTTATTTCTTATGAACTTGTGAAGGAACATAGGAGATTAGAACTGGCCATAGTGACATATGTTCGTGAATTCTGCATAGATGGAATTCGTGATTCGTGTTCAGGATAGATATATTCCTTTACGCCATATGTAATCTGAGAGGGAACTTGGTAATAAATTCTGGTTAATTGTAATCCACATAGAAATATAGTGAATTAGTTAATTGGGATGTCTTGTTGAATCTATCATATGTGGATACAAATAAGTACGGATATTATGCATCGTGAGGTGGTTTTATTTACATTAGTGTTTTCGATTAATAACCTGGGGGTAATTGAAATAAACTGGGGACAAAAGATATTGTCTGAAGTGAAATAATAAGTGAAGTTGTAGGCTTAATTCTCTCAATTCTGTTAAGATCTCGATTTAGTGTGTGGTTACTTTCTTTATTAATTTAGTTATAGAAGAACATATCTTTTTGCTGTTAGTTTGATAAAGTTGAAATACTCTAAAATTTGTACTTGTTCGATTAAATAGTAATTATTGTCTCTGTGGGTACGATCTTTGATTTATCACTGTATTACTTGTTGACCACGTACACTTGCGTGTTGCGCGTAACTAGATTTTACCCAACAAGTTTTTGGCGCTGTTGCCGGGGACAGTAATTACGTTTATTACTTACAATATCGATTTAAGTAGATCAATTTTAATTAAACATATATATATTTATTTATTCTTATTTTTGTTTGTTTGGATATTTCAGGTACTTTCGATTAGTGCATGCAAACTAGATCGAAAAAACCAGAGTTATTGCCCTTTGAGGACGATATCGACAAACGGTTTCGGGGGGTAACTGAGTGGATTGCAAAGAATCGACAAGAATTTGAAATACCCAGAACAAACATGGTGGACCAGCAACAGGAAGACAAACCAATGAAGGATTATGATATACCAAAAATCTCATAAATCCATTCAAGTATAGCTAGGCCAGCAATTAATGCAAATAACTTTGAGATTAAGCCTGGAACAATACAAATGGTGCAGAACACATGTCAGTTTGGGGGTCTTCCGAATGATGATCCGAATGATCATATCTTCACTTTCATAGAAATCTGCGACACTTTCAAATGCAATGGAGTGTACGACGATGCACTCATGTTGAGATTATTTCCCTTCTCGCTCAGAGACAAGGCGAAGGCTTGGCTACATTCTGAACCACCGGGGTCAATTACGACATGAAATGATCTAGCACAAAATTTTTTGGCCAAGTTCTTTCCACCATTGAAGACACACAAGATAAGGTCGGAGATATCTGCATTTGCACAGTATCAAGGGGAGCCACTGTATGAAGCATGGGAAAGATATAAAGAATTGTTGAGGAAGTGCCCTCATCACGAATTTCCACCATGGATGCAGTTGAGTAATTTTTACAACGGAGTATCGAGTCAGATACGGTCTAGCATTGATGCAGTATCACAGGGAGCTTTTCTGACAAAGAAATTTAAGGACGGATGGGCATTGATAGAAACGATGGCTTCGAATGGGTACCAATGGCAGACTGAAAGATTGACTCAGCCCACAGTAGCGGGTGTTCTACAAGTGGATAATTCGACAGCTATATTGGCACAACTGGCTTCGTTACAAAAGAGTATTGAGACCATGACAAAGGGAAATATGCAGCAGGTAGCAGTCGTATGCAAACTTTGTGCAGGAGAACATCCGATTGAATAGTGTGCAATCAACCCAGCTGCAGTTAATTATGTGGGTAACTATAACAGATCAGCCAACACATACCAGAATATATATAATCAAGGGAACAGAAACTACCCAAACTTCTCATGGAGCAACACACAGAACTAACAACAGGCTCCACGACAACTATACCCTCTTGGTTTTCAGAATCCGCATCAACAGGCAGCACCACAACAGGAGGAAAAGCTAGGTTGGGAAGAAGCTATAGCCAAAGTCAGAACAGAAAATGAATTGGCGAGGAAAGAGACGAAGGCTCTTGCGGTGGACATGAAGAATCTAATGATTCAAATAGGACAGATAGGAAGTGCAATGAATAACCGGCCCCAGGGATCGTTGCCTAGCGACACCGAGAAGAATCTGAAGGGAGGACATGAGCAATGTCAAGCAGTGACACTCAGGAGTGGAAACACAGTTAGATGAGCTAGATTTGGAGAAGTCGGTAATCGAGAAGCAAGTCGAGGCTAATAAGTGTCAACTAGTGGAAAAAGAGGCAGAAGAAACACCAGCAGAAAAGGAACAAGTGGTTACACCACTAGTTTATCCTTCACTGCCATTTCCACAAAGACTCCACAAACAAAAACTACAGCAACAGTTCATAAAATTCCTAGAAGTATTCAAGAAGCTGCATATAAATATACCGTCTGCGGAGGCATTAGAGCAGATGCCCAGTTATGCCAAATTCATGAAGGACATTCTTTCAAAGAAAAAAAGACTAGAGGACTTCGAAACTGTGGCACTGACAGAAGAATGTAGTGCAATTCTGCAAAAAAAGCTTCCACCGAAGTTGAAAAATCCGGGTAGTTTTACCATTCCATGCACTATAGGAAGTGTAACCTTCAACAAATGCCTTTGTGATTTAGGTGCTATTATTAACCTAATGCCATTATCAATTTACACTCAGCTAGGGTTACCAGCACCTAAACCCACCAACATCTCCCTACAGCTGGCGGACAGATCAGTAACTTATCCTCGGGGAATTGTCGAAGACGTTTTGGTGAAAGTGGACAAATTACTCTTCCCAGCAGATTTCATCATCCTTGATTTTGAAGAAGATAAGGAAATTCCAATAATCCTTGGACGACCATTCTTAGCTACTGGTAATACACTCATCGACGTGCAGAAAGGAGAGTTGACCATGAGGGTGCACGATCAACAAGTCACCTTCAATGTATTCAAGGCCATGAACTTTCCCAAGGAAGATGAGGAATGTTACCGGGTGGATACAATAGACACAGTGGTGGATGAGGAATAACTGCGGATACTGAATACTGACCCACTAGAATTAGCATTGATGGAAGAGTGTGATGAGGAGGATGCAGAAATAATAGAATATATACAGCTGTTGGACGCAATTCCAAGAGCAAATAGATTCACACCACCAGTTGAACCTTTGGAAATGGAAGGAGCCTTATCAGAAAAAATCAAGCCATCTCTCCAGGAACCACCTAAGCTGGGACTTAAGCCGTTACCTGATCATCTCAGGTATGCATTTTTAGGCGATTCATCTACTTTACCTGTTATTATTGCATCTTCACTTAACCAAATGCAGGAAAGTAGGCTGCTGAGAGTGTTAAGAGAACATAAATCGGCTATTGGCTGGACCATCGCTGACATTGAAGGGATCAGTCCATCTTTCTGTATGCACAAGATCCTGATGAAGGAAGATAGCAAGCCCACAGTAGAACAATAGAGGAGGCTCAATCCTATAATGAAAGAAGTGGTGGAAAAAGAGATCTTGAAATGGCTAGAAGCAGGAATCATCTACCCAATTTCAGACAGTGCTTGGGTGAGTCCGGTCCAATGTGTGCCGAAAAAGGGTGGTATGACAGTGGTGAAGAACGAAAATAATGAGTTAATACCGACAAGAACAGTAACTGGCTGGAGAGTCTGCATGGATTATAGGAAATTGAATAAGGCGACTAGAAAGGATCATTTCCCCTTGCCTTTCATTGATCAGATGTTGGACAGATTAGCCGGACATGAATATTATTGCTTATTGGACGGGTATTCTGGATACAACCAGATCGTCATTGCACCAGAGGATCAAGAAAAGACGACATTCACATGTCCATATGACACCTTTGCCTTTAGAAGGATGTCATTCGGACTGTGCAACGCACCGGCAACATTCCAGCGGTGCATGATGGCGATATTTTTAGATATGGTGGAGCGAAGTGTTGAGGTCTTTATGGACGATTTCTCCGTCTTTGGGGATTCGTTTGATAGATGCCTCAAAAATTTGGTATTTGTGTTGAAGAGGTGTGTGGAAATGAACCTGGTACTTAACTGGGAGAAGTGCCACTTTATGGTCCAAGAGGGGATAATTCTTGGCCACAAAGTCTCAGGAAAAGGGTTGGAAGTCGACCGAGCAAAGTTAGAAACAATTGAAAATCTGCCACCGCCGATATCGGTAAAGGGTATTCGGAGTTTTCTCGGTCATGCTGGATTCTACAGACGGTTTATCAAGGACTTCTCAAAAATCACTAAACCACTCTGCACTCTATTAGAAAAAGATGTCCCATTCAAATTTGATGAAGACTGTCGAGTGGCTTTTGAGCAGTTAAAGAAAAAGTTAACCACGGCCCCCATAATAATGACACCTGATTGGACCAAGCCCTTCGAACTCATGTGTGACGCCAGTGATTTTGTAGTTGGAGCAGTACTAGGACAAAGACAGGATAAAATCTTTCATGCCATCTACTATGCAATCAAGACTCTTTCGGATGCACAGTTAAACTACACTATCACGGAAAAAGAACTACTTGCGATTGTGTATGCCTTTGACAAGTTCCGTTCATACTTGGTGGGAACTAAGGTGGTGGTGTACACGGACCATTCAGCCATCAGGTATTTAGTTGAGAAGAAAGACGCAAAGCCAAGGCTTATACGTTGGGTGTAGCTACTACAGGAATTTGACCTGGAAATCAAGGATAGAAAGGGAACAGAGAACCAGGTGGCCGATCACCTCTCACGACTTGAGAATCCAAAGCAGGATGAAACAGATAAGTTAGCAATCAATGAGCTATTTCCTGACGAGCAACTATTTTCGATAAACGGCGAGTTTCCGTGGTATGCGGACTTCGCCAATTACGTGGTCAATAACGTCCTTCCACCAGACTTGTCCCGTCACCAACAGAGAAAATTCTTACATGATGTAAAGTGCTACATGTGGGACGAACCATACTTGTTCCGCCAATGTGCTGATAAAATGATCCGGCGATGCATACCGGAAAGTGAAGTGGAGAGAATCCTACAGGCGTGTCACGCATCACCATATGGGGAACACTATAGGATTGATCGCATAGCAACAAAAGTTCTTCAATCAGGATTCTACTGGACCACGTTATTCAGAGACACACATCAATGTGTGAAAAATTGTGATAGATGTCAGAGAGTGGGGAATATATCGAAACGGAATGAAATGCCATTAAACATGATCTTGGAAGTAGAGGTTTTCGACGTATGGGGAATCAATTTTATAGGACCCTTTCCATCTTCATTTAATAATCTGTACATCCTCTTGGCTGTAGATTATGTCTCGAAATGGGTTGAAGCGGTGGCATTACCAACAAATGATGCAAAAGTGGTATTAAGGTTCCTGCAGAAGAATATATTCACTCGGTTCGGAACCCCACGAGCAATCATTAGCGATGAAGGGAGGAGCCACTTCTGTAACAAATACTTCACTGCTCTAGTGGCAAAGTATGGGGTCAAACATAGGATTGTCACAGCCTATCACCCGCAAACAAGTGGACAAGCGGAGGTGTCTAACAGGGACGTCAAAAGAATTTTGGAGAAAGTTGTAAATCAAAATAGAAAGGATTGGTCAGTAAAGTTAGACGATGCTTTGTGGGCATATCGGACTGCCTATAAGACTCCGTTAGGCATGTCTCCTTATCAACTCGTCTACGGGAAAGCATGTTACTTTCCAGTAGAACTCGAGCATCGAGCATATTGGGCAATCAGAAAGCTGAATTTTGATCTGTCAGCAGCAGGTGAAAAGCGGTTGTTACAACTCAACGAACTAGACGAATTTCGTTTGCAGGCGTATGAGAATTCAAAGTTGTACAAGGAAAAGGTGAAGAAATGGCATGATCAAAAAATAATGCACCGCCAGTTTGAACCGGGTCAATCAGTATTAGTATTTAACTCTCGGTTGAAATTATTCCCCGAAAAGCTGAAATCTAGATGGTCAGGTCCATTCACAATAAAGACGGTATTCCCGTATGGCGCCGTTCAATTATTCACCAAAGAATCAACCGAAACATTTAAAGTCAACGGTCAACGGTTAAAGCATTACTGGGGCGAAAAAATCGATCAACAAGCAACCACGGTCGACCTGGCCGAAACAAAATGAAAAACAGAAGGAGTCAGGCTAAAGACTTAAAATTAAGCGCTTGATGGGAGGCAACCCATCTGTTATTTTATTTTATTTTATTTTTTTTAATTTTTATTTACATCTAGTTATAATATTGTAGCATGCTTGGTAATTCGTCGTCATAGTATAGGGCTAACAAAAGTTTATGGTGTACTTGATACAGGACATTCACAATACCACGCAAAGATAGCATCACAGTGAAGGCACATCATCACAAAAAGGGAGTACAAGAACATTTACAAGATTATCCCTAACAAACAAGCATTTAATCCAAAGAGTTGACTTTGTCAAAATTATTGATTGGGTTGTGAGAAGGGAATTACAGAAAATCAGCAGCTGGGTAACATAACAGCCCCGCTAGGGCGGGTGCACAACACATAGCTCTCCCGCAGAAGCGGAAAGAACTCATCCTGGACAGTGGGATCACCCACGGGAGCGGGCGTTCGCAAGGCAATGGATCCACTGGGGCGGGGTAGCGGCACTCAGCAGCCTGGAATTAAAATGAAAAAGGTCACTCTTATACTCCCATCACAATATAACCTCCCATCCCACTATCCTATTACACCACTAACTCTCCACTACCACTCCTATACAAATCCTCTTACCTAATTTCCCGCTTGCCTCACAAAACCACGAAACCCCCCCACCGAATTAGCCCCTTAACTACCCACTACACCTCCATTCCCCCCCCCCCCCACCAAATCCTAAACCAATACTACCCCCCCTACGAAACCACAACCCCATCACCCAAATCAGCCCCACGAATCCTGCTGCACTACCACCACCTTATCACTCCACTACCCACTATACCCCAAAAGCATTAACCCACACCTCACGAACCAGCTAAACCCCATCCCAATTCATAGCCTCACGTCCTATATCTGCAACAAACACTCCAACATGCAGAATTATAAATCCAAGTAACCAAGCTAAGTGTTTCAATTGGGAAATTATTTTTGACGACAAATTGGGAGTACTTGTGTTGTTGTGGACAGTGCCAGTACATTGAACCTACTTGTGATATTTGCTTGCTTGGTTGAGTAACAAAATTTGGGGATATCCTAGAGAGCAAACTCACTCAACAACAACCCAACTTGTCAGTGCACACCAAGTGTTCGATAAAAGTACTGAATAACAAATCTTTGGAAATTCTTGAGTTTCCGCCCTACAACAACATGCCTCCACGCCCACAAAAAGAGCAAAAGGGCGAAGGGTCCTCATCCGTTGTCGCTCCACCATTCGACAGAAAAAAAATTTGAAACGCGGCCGCCGCTGAACGTTTTGAGTATGTGTCAGGAAAAGCCATCATCTCAGAACGTGGACTTAGACCGGATCCCATAGATGGCAAAATGCACAGGCAAATCAATAAACGGGCTTTGGAACTATTTCACTCAACAGCCGGAACCAGCAGTGGTAGCAGTAGTGAATGAATTTTATGCCAATGTAGAGAACTTCCTTCCACATAGAACTTTTGTAAGAGGCAAAATGGTCGATTTCAGTCCCGAAGCAATCAATGCCTTCTTCAATATCACACCGCCTGCTATGTGTCAGTACAGTCAGATGCGAGACGCCGGGATAGACTATGATCGGGTTATTAAAGAAATATGCAAGCCGGACACTGAATGGGTAAAAGATAGTCGAAAAGGTATCATCATCCCGACCTCTACTTTGAACAAATATGGGAAAGTCTGGTATTCTTTCCTCTGTGCTAAACTACTGCCATCAACACACACAAGTGATATCACTAAAGAGAAAATCTCACTATTATATGCAATTGTCAAAGATCTTAGCATCAATATTGGGACGGTCATTAATTTTTCAATTCGCCGGTGTTTGCAAGGAGGAATATCCGGAGGATTACCACACTCATCCTTAATCACTGGGTTGTGTTTATAAGAAGGCATAGTCTGGACACCGAATGAGCCAGTCCAATTCCCTTCGATGGTTCTGGACTCTAAACTGATAAACAGATTTGAGTCATGGACGGGAGCTCCGACACATCCTCGAGGCCTCGGGTTTATAGTTTCGAACGCGGAGGAGGAGGCTCGAGGTGCGGAAAACAGGATGTCTGACGAGGAATTGGAACCATAAACATCGTCCACATCGACAACTGCCATGTTTAGACGCCTTTAGGGAAGAATTGACCGCACAGCAGAACGACAGAATCACATGTTCGCGACACAGAATAATTTTAATGATGTTCTTGTTGAGGCTTTCTCCCGCCTCAACACCACCGCTGGTCCACTTCAGTTCCCTGTTCCACAGCCGATCCCGCCATATCCACCATCTAACTCAGACATCGAGGAGGAGGCTGGCCCGAATGTTTGACTGAACAGGGAAGTCCTCTACACTTAAATTCTATATGTTTCACAATGAGGGCATTGTTTCATTTAAGTTTGGGGGTGTGTTGTGTTTTAATCATTATGAATTTATTTAGCGTGTGCATGTTATGGTTAGAATATGTATAGTTGCATAGTAGGTTCTTTAGAAATTGCATAGTAGAGTAGTTTAAGTTTTATGCTTATCAAATATTGAAAAAAAATGAAAAAAAAATGAAAAAATCATAAAAGACCAAAAAGAGTTTGTAATTAGGATTGTATGAGTCAGTATGTCAGTGGTAAGAAATAAATTTTAGCCTGTGATGAGACTGGACGTACATAAGAATACAAACATAATGATAACCAGAATGTTGATGTGTATTCAATCCTTTACACAAGTCCTTACCTGTTTGACATTATTGCACCGGTTAGCACAATAAGACACCAATTTAGTCAACTCAGTTCGAATAGTCACATAATTGTCGTCTTGAACAGAAATTGGGTTTTACTAAAGGAAATTTAGTGAATTGGTATTAGTGACTAAGGTTAGAATGAAACATAAGTTTGGGGGAAGATATGGGAGCTATCTGAGAAAAAAAATAGAAAAAGAAAAGAATTAAAAAAGAAAAAAAATAGAAACATGAATAAACACCGTGACTTGTTTAGTTTTGTGGCCGGTGGTACTGGAGTAAGTACGCCCTAGGGGATGTCTTTACACCCAGCACCCTAAAGACATTCGGTTTGGGAGTCGTTGGTCGAAAACTCGCTACATGGGTATCACTGAAGAGCCTAAGGGAACTAAACATTGCACAGTCATGAGGAAATTGGAGATACGGAAAAAAAACAAAATGCTTCCGTGAATAAAGAAAGATAGAAAATCTCTCATATTAACTTCCGACTTGGTTAATGTTTACTTGAATTCACTATACTTGGTTCACGCGATTTCTTGAGTTGAACTCTAATTACATTCTAAGACGCGTATTATGTTATATATTTGATCTGTAGTTGGGGATATTGTTGTTAGGCACACACACACAGCTTCAGTGTTGACAGGTATAGATTCATAGATTGGTTTTAATTGCGGATACGTCTCTGGTTGAATTTAATGTTTATATTTGTTGTGAATTCTCTGAGGCACGACGAGTTAGCTCTGTATACACTGACAACAGCACTCATAAGCATTGTATAATCTTGCATATGCATGTTTTTGCTTGAAGACAAGCAAAGTCTCTAGTTTGGGGGTATTTGATGAGTGAGTTTTATACCCACGCATCGGTATTCATTTTAGCTTGAGTTTTGGCGTTTTTAAGTATTTTTATTATCATTTTACTCGGATTTATGTTACTTGTGCAAGAAGCGAAATATTTGTAAAGTAACATAAAAGAGTCATTTTCAGCGCATATGGCTTTAGGAGGAATTCTATTTGATTATGTGACAGGGCAACTTAAGGAAGCAACCGATCCATGCAAGCGTCCAAGCAGCTTAAGAATTCGAGCATTAGCACATATGTGGGCCAAGTCTTTTTATGTATTCCTAATTTAAAAGAAGCAGCTGGAAAAAGAATTGGAGTGTCCCAGGTTTTCTAGAAGTAACTTATGAAGTCATGCATGCAAAGTACTATATGGGGACCACGGCTTGGGTTGTCCTTCAAAGCCAATTGGGCTAAGGTTATTATGCTTACAAAGGAAAGAATCAAATTATGTGGGACACGAATTTTTGGACAAAGCAGCTTACGAATTAGCAGGTCCATGTAGTTCTCATTTGGTTAGTTGGGTCACGAATGCAAGCATTGTAAGTATGTTGAGTGGGTAGCATGTGGGCTAGAGATGTGAAACACGAAATGAGCGAGCCATGTACCCACGGAATCAGCAAATTAAAGGAAAAAGCAGCAGGTCGTGGAGAAAAAAAAAGTAAGGACAGCTGATCCTATCAAGCAGTTGGACAGTACTAATACTCGCTGGGGCGGGGGTTTAACAAGGTGACCTCCCGCCGGGGCGGGGAGGCGCGCATGCTAGGATAGTATCCTATTTCATGTAGGACTCGAACTACGCAACAAGGACGCTTAATGTAAGGCGGCTTACTTGGATGATATAAAAGGAATTATAAGAAATATTGAAAAGAAGGAACCTGATATAGTGTATATATATTTGATAGGATATCAATTGGTATATATATTGTGTAGCAGGGGATGACGTGGATAGAAAGGGCACTTGACCCGGATATAAAGAGGGAGTGGAGGCAGCTTAAGGAGGATATATATATATATATTAAATTAGATAATGGCAGCACCTATTTTGACTTGGATTTGGTGCAACATGATAAAGGAGAAGGAATTGGGCAATAAAGTGGGACAATGCTACTACATATAAAAGACGTAATCTGTTACAAATAGAGAAGCTGAGAATAGATATATATATATATATATATGTATATATTATATATATTTTAGTAGGAGGCGGGTGGATCTCAATAAAAAGGGACGGAGACAACTTACGATTTTTGGTGGTTCTTAATTGGAAGAAAATAATTGAAGCGGAGCATGATCGGATGAACGCGGAGCAAAGTAGAGACAGTAACGACATGAGTTTTCTATTCCTATCTTTCTCAATCCATATTATCTTCGTATTTGTTATGATTAATACTCTGTGGATCATGGATTTTATTTCATTCGTTATGAACTAATTATTTATTTAAGTCTATAACGGATATTATTATGTAATGGAGGATTAATTATTTATAAATCCAGTTTATGGAGGTTATTCCCAAGTTATTCACTATGTGTGTGATTAATTTATATAATTGCCTGATCAACGATTATTCTGTTATTTCTTATGAACTTGTGAAGGAACATAGGAGATTAGAACTGGCCATAGTAACATATGTTCGTGAATTCTGCATAGATGGAATTCGTGATTCGTGTTTAGGATAGATATATTCCTTTACGCCATATGTAATCTGAGAGGGAACTTGGTAATAAATTCTGGTTAATTGTAATCCACATAGAAATATAGTGAATTAGTTAATTGGGATGTCTTGTTTGAATCTATCATATGTGAATACAAATAAGTACAGATATTATGCATCGTGAGATGGTTTTATCTACATTAGTGTATTCGATTAATAACCTGGGGGTAATTGAAATAAACTGGGGACAAAAGATATTGTCTGAAGTGAAATAATAAGTGAAGTTGTAGGCTTAATTCTCTCAATTATGTTAAGATCTCGATTTAGTGTGTGGTTACTTTCTTTATTAATTTAGTTATAGAAGAACATATCTTTTTGCTGTTAGTTTGATAAAGTTGAAATACTCTAAAATTGGTACTTGTTCGATTAAATAGTAATTATTGTCTCTGTGGGTACGATCTTTGATTTATCACTGTATTACTTGTTGACCACGTACAATTGCGTGTTGCGCGTAACTAGATTTTACCCAACAATAATGCACATGCTATCTATACTACCAATCACTGAATTTGTCCAAATAATGAAAATCAAAGATTTTAAAAACCCAATTTTGACATTTTTACAAAAACTCATATATTTCCCAAAAACCATTCACTGCAACTTCAATTCTCAACCACTTCAAGTTACCACACATGCAATCTCTTCATAATTGAATATAACATCATAACCAATTCTAATTAGGCCTAATAACACATATCAATTCCTAAATTTTCCATTCTAAAACTAATCAATACATATAAAATCATATGAGCAAAACTTTTTCCATGAAACTTGTTTTAACAGTAGTTTAATTTCTGAAAACAAATCATTGATAGCATACATATAATGGATTGCAACATCTTTCAATTCGTATAGCATGTAATTAACCAATTCTTGCATATCCACACCAACATTACACTATATGAAGAAAATTCTTTTCACATAGAACTCATCATAAGGAAAACAACTACGTAAAGTTTTAAAAGCATTTGATATTGACTATACCTCTTATTAGACGATTTGAAGAAGAAAATGAAGATTAACTATAGCCTTTCCCAAGCTTCCTTTACCTTCTCTTCTTCCTTTTTCTCTCAACTTCTCTGTTAGTTCTCTCCTTCTTCTTTAGTTTAGACTAACTTAACGTAAGCTAACGTATAATATAATACGTAGTAATAGATATAGGCTTAATTATACAATATAACTGAAAATTAACTCCCCTAATAAACATTCATCAGTTACAGAATTTTTAAAAATCAAAAGCCACTAGGGCTTGTTTGGCAAGAGTACTTTATAAAAATAGATTTTAGTATTAAGACATTGTTTGGTAAAACGGTTTAAAAACAAATATAAGGGCTTTGTTTGGTTAAAACCATTTAAAACTTTTTTCTTTTTTTTAATAATTTATTTTAACCCTACCTTAATGTCACACTTTAATTAATTAAATATTTAATATTCTTATGTAATCAATTAAAATCTAACATCAATTAATCACATAAAATTGCCACATAATTATAATTACTCGCTAATTATAAATCATGTAACACTTCATCACATAATTCATCTAATTTAATTATCTTAATTAAATTAGAACTATAATATAGAATTAATATACACATTCATTTAATTAATGTATAACACTTAATTAAATCACTCCATAAATCACATAATTTATTTATTTAACTCAATAAAAAATGTACATAAAAAATTTATTTAACTCAATAAATATTAAAAATTATTATATAAAATCTCAATCGTTACAGCGATTTCACTTGATCAGGGAGATCATTGAAAGAGGAGACGTCACCTTAGAGCGTGTGGACTCTCAAGACAACATTGCAGATCCATTTACTAAAGCTCTAATACAACAATAGTTTGATCGTCACTTAGTGAAGATGGGTATGAGATACCATGGCGATTGGCTTTAGTGCAAGTGGGAGATTGATAGTAGTGTGCATATAAGCCAATCATGTATGATGATAAAGCACATACTTTGTAAACAATCTTATTTATATATTAATAAAATATTCATCTAAGGCATTTAATTATCTATATGGTGCTATTTTTAATAATATTTAAATAACCCATAGTTTTAAGCAATGATTTTAGTATCATGATGAGATCATGCTAAAGAGATCTAAATTCTTAGAAAGCTTAAAAACTAAAATAGTTCCTAATTGTGGGATTACTAAAATGGGAATTAGTAAATCCGGATAGATTGGTAAATATGTTGCTTGCTCATTGGATGAGGATGACTGATCTCATGGTCATTTGTGTGGAGACACTAAAGCAAGTATGTAGGTGCTTATTGGAGAATAAGTTAACAGAACGTGACTCGCTATGGAATACCTAATGGAGTTTTACTCGCCTGTCAATAGGAATTCCTAATGTGATAGTAGTACAAGTGATCCTTGGACTTGAGATCATCATAGTATCTTGTATATAACAAATTATACTTTGACTTATTCCTTAAGGCCTTTTAATGCATATATAGGGTATGCTTGGGTATAATGAGTTGCATATGGAGATAATGTATGATCAATAAAAAATCTACCACCTCTAGTAAAAGAGGAGATATGTCTGATGTGATTCGTTAAATGACAACCCAGGAATCCTTGGCCAAGGTAGAATGAAATTAGAAAGAGGTTTCTAATTTGGATTATTTAGAGTTGTGCGTTTTCTAATCGAAATGCATATGATTAAATAAATTAAGACTTGACAGTAAATCCATGTTTTATATTTAATTGGGAACATTGTATAGTGGAAGGATTGAATTATACGATAACTATTAACTCACAGGTTCCTTTTTGATTAATGTTGAAATCTATTTTATCTGAAAAGTCGTTGATCGATACGGAGGCTTATCCCTATTGTAGAATAAATGTTATTTATTTAAATAGATTATTAGTTTTATTTATTTATTTAAATAAGATTAGAATTGTCCTAATTGATTTATTCACAACCGGTTTGATATAAAGAACCTAAAGGGTCACACCATAAAAGGAAAAAGAATTATTTAAGAAGAAAATGGCATGATAATAATAATACATGAAGTGTAATTAATTTAATCTATGGTGATAGAATAAATTAAATAGCTTAATGTTTATTATTTAATATTTTAGAAATATTAAATATAAATTAATAAGAAGAGTCTTATTAATATTATTATTATTATTATTATTATTATTATTATTTTAATTCTAAAGGAGTTTAGGAACTAATATAATATCAGTACTCTCTCTCAATTCTAATAAGATTAGGATATAAATTAATTAAAGTGTTTAATTAATTAATTAAATAAAAAAAACCTATTCTAATTGGATTAGGAGGGTTAACCTAATATCTATATAAGAGAGTCTTATATCAGAAATAAGGTGCGTGAATTTTCCAAAGGTTGGGAGTACACATATTCTATAGAGATAGAAACAAGGGTTAAGCCAATAACCCATTTTTCTGAGTTCTTCATCTTCCTTGGTGGATCACCGTTAGAGGCCAAACATTTGGGTGGCTGACATTGATCAAAGGAAGGAGCCACTATAGAGGAATTAAAGGAATCAAAGGAGTAGAACTTGTAGCTGAGGAAGCTTGGATCTTCAAAGGTCTAATTCCATCCTCTCCTTCTATGTATTAACTGATAATTGATGCACAAGAAAGATCATGGTTAAGGGTTTGTAAGAAAATTTTAAAATCTAATTTTTCATCCCTTCCGCTGCGTTTATGTAATTTGATTGCATGCTTATGTTTCTAGCAAACCCAACAGGTCCGCCCTGCTCTGCCTTAACTGAAATGTTTTAGGAAAAGCAAGAATGAGCAATAAGTTTGCTCAACAAGTAATATAACAATAAGGGTGAGTAATTTAGTTTTTGAATTCCAAAAAGGTATAACAGGATATGATAGTTCAAGGATAGCAAGAAATATCAACAGTTCTCAATAACAGTTTCTAAGGACAAAATATCAGTAAGATTCAACGCTAGATCAATTCAAGATTTCAAGATAATTGAATACTGAGCAGTCACTAAGGACTATGAACTTCTACTAGAATTATCAATATTAAACTGATAATCCAAAAAAATAAGTATGATAGATGATCAGTCTACAATACTCCATGTTATGCATAACACCACAATAATTTTCACGCGTGTGTTGGGCTTTCAACAATATATACACTCCCCTTACCATAATGGTTGTTCATCTCAATCAAATACAAGATTCTGCACCAATCAATTGGTTTGGATAGTTTTCTAAATATGCATATAGTCTAACCGAATCAAATGGCATAGACACTTTCACAATATTTAAGAACAATACTAAGTTCAACATGAATAATAACTTCCATAAGATTCAAATGAAACAAGAGTTTATTCAATAAGCATACTAACTCAATTTAAACGAGTAAGTAAGAAAACTTGCTTTCACAAGGATCCATTGCAAAGGCTAGGATACTTGCAATTAACAATACAAGAACAGGTTCAAGGAAACTTGCATAATAAAGAGTGTAAGTTAGGGAAACTTGCATCCAAAGAGATAAGGTTTAGATACTTGCCTTAAGCGTAGTCTATCCACGTAAAGTTAGTCAACACTTTCGAACTCCTATCGTAATATATTTATGTATAGGATATTCATTAGCTAAGTATATTCGATATACAAGCTCGATATGTAATTCAAGTATACACATATGGTTCTAACTTAGTCTTATAATTTTATACGTACATCATTGCGTACTTGTACGCTCGTAGCACAAAATCAGTTTATGCAATCAAGTAATATAGTTATATCATGTATGGAAATATAGCAATTCATAACACTATATTGATTATGCCTTTCTTATTCATGGAGTTCTGTTTATAAATTAAATATCATCATGCTTCACTACTAATACTTGTAAACACATACTAATAGAGATCTGACCAAGTTTAACAGCTTAGGCAACATTCATATGTTAACCAACACAACCAGAAACATGCAGACTGCACCAATCCAGAAAACAGACTGGCGCAGCTGTGCCCTGGTTACGCCTAGGGACGGCGCAGTTGCGCTGTCCCCTGGCCAGACCTAGGGTTGAGCTTTTGCTTAGCTGCTCCTGTCCATCTCATAAGTATTTATCGACATACATAATATACACATTTTTAAGAGTATTGCATGCTTACATAGTCCTTCTAAGTTCAATCTTTCATGACATGGTTCAAAATTAACGTCTTAAATAATTTAAGGCCTTACAATGCTATGAATTCACATAAGCGATCATGCTGGTCATTTAAACATATAAGGTGGTCATATATTTTGTTGATAAGCATGCTCACATGTTTCAATGTCATATATGCATAACTAGTATCGTTATTGGTTTTGAAAACATGCTTAAACTCATACGTGGTTACCTTGCATTGTATCTAACAAGTATGTGTATATGTATGACATCTTAGTGAGGTTAAGAGCACCCTCACACATGTTCAAAATATCGAAACACTATGACTTCGGTTCATGCAACTTTAGCTTTCCAAAACTTTCAAGTTTAACCTTTGAAATCGTTTTAAAAGTAAATCATGTATACTAGTGTTATCTCAACATGTTAAACTATTACTTCATGCATAACTAAACCATATAATCATACTTAAGAGGTCAGAACATCAGTATGATACATACATACCAAAGTTCACTTTAAGAACTATAAGTTCAATTTCAAACTTCAAGTCTTTTCATCAATAATGTATACCAACATAGCTATGAACATGCATGTCATCTCAAGTAACATATATACATGGGTGCAACCAGTTTTCATGCTTGTCTAGATGGTATAAGTATGTTAGCACATAATAGTTTACTAACAGAAACATAAAACTAAAACTAGGGATTGGCGCAGCTGCGTTGCGCCCTTGTTCAATACTGGCGCAGCTACGCCGGGTCTCGGCCAACACTGAAATGCTTCTACTTCGACAGATAACAAAGCCAATTTCCAAATTTCTCAACAACTTGATTTCAGACAAGCTACATTGCCATACTAACATACATATTAGCAACTAACAACCATTCTTTAATCCAACTAGCATGTATTGCAACCATAATCAAGAATTCAAGAAAATTTAAGAAAACAAGAAATGAAGAACATGAACTTGCTGTTATTATACCTCTGCTAAATTTCTTGGAGCTTGCTGCCAAATCAACTTCTTCCTCAACTGAAATATATGCTCACTCTCTATTCTCTCTTACTTATGAATTCTCAGCATTTTGATTTGTGAAGAGGAGAGACTATATTTATAGAAGAAATATTATACACACAATGCAATCTTCCACTAATTCAAACCAAAGGATTGAGGAATTGTTTAATGGTTAAGGAGAAGTTGGTGTGTAGTTGTTGAGCTTCATCATGAAACCCACTCCCCCATTGATCATTTGCTATAATCTAAGTTTGTTGAGTTTGAGGATATAGGCTTAGGCCTAATAATGCTACACACGTGAGAATGGAGAGAGCCTCTTATTATGGGACAAGGAATTCAGAGCTCAGCATTTTGGAATTGAACTAAGTATAACACTTAGTTTACTACATACACATATAATATACATAGGTTATAATTTACTTAGAGTCACAATGTATTTCTAATGAGGAACAATATTACAATGTAGTAAATATAATTTGCACATATATAATTCATGTACATTTCGTTAACACCAAATATAATTCAATTGGGTATTATCCTATTACATTATTCCATTTCTATTATTTCAATTATATTAAATTATTGAAGTATTCATTAATCAACAATTGTTTATAATATATTCATGAGGTACTTATTTAATGTTAACACACTCACATTGTCACATATCCTCATGATGTATTCATATAACTTATTTAATACTAATATATAGTTCTCATATATTGTATAATCACACATAAGTGTCACATTGCACTTTACACTTTATATAATATATATGTAACTACTATATATTATACATTTAATTATCGCACGCTTTCCACAAAATAATTAGTCGAGTAAATATAATCTTATTATATTCATTTTATTATTCACAATCATAATTACTCAACATTAATTAATTAATCATTAATATTCTATTACTCACAATAACAAATTATCAACACGTTATCAATTAATTACTCATTGATAGTTATTTCTCATAACATCAATTAATTGACAATGATATTAAATAAATCCTTCACTTATTTAATTCCACTGTTTCATAGGTTATCTGTAAGACTCCAACTTTTATGAATAAAGATTTAATTTTTTTATATATTATTTCGAAACAGTAAGGTGTTGATTTGATAAATATGAAAGTTATGGGTGAAATGTGCAAATATTTTTAAAATGAGCAAGTGGTTATAAAATATTCTTATTGTCGGGGAATATTCGTTTGGTCGTGGAATATTCTTATTGTCGGGGAATATTCGTACGATGGCGCAGCTATTTGTGGGCCCCCACAACGGAATAACTGTCGGATATAGAAAGCGACAGAAATAACTTTTTTATAAAATAATGGCGTAGTTGTTACCGTTAGTACTGTTGAAATACCCGGTGGTTAAAATACAGTGATACACGGTGTTGCACAGTAGCACACGGTATTGCACAGTAATTCTAATTATTGATTCTTACGTGAGAAGCCATTACTCAATAATTATTACAGTAATTACTGTTCAATATTTTATATTATTGACTCAATAATTGTTACATTGATATTTTATTGACTCAATAATTGCTACGTTGCTATTTTATATGATTGATTCAATAATGGCTATAGTTGATAGTTTGTATTATTGATTCAATAATTGTCATTGCACAGTGTTTCACATTAGCAACTCAATAATTCATATTATTTGAATAATATTATTAGATACCATTATTGACAATGTCTAAGGAAGTTCTGTCTAGGAGGGGTTATTTAATTGCGCGCCAGTAAGGAAAAGTCCTTATCGGAAGGCCCCCTCTTTCCTGGGAACAACCTAGTTGTCAATATTGTAGTTCTGTAATATTATTTGTGAATAGTTAATTATTGATTTATATGATAAGGAAATATTTATTTTGTGGATATAAAAGAAGGAATTAGCACTGATGAGTTTTTATCAATATTTTTGGTGTGAAAAATCATCTGTTTATGGATTTCGGATAATTTATGTTTGGAATTTGGAAAAACTTCCTTCTACAAAGTTGTAGAGAATTAAATTTCCTATGAAAGAATATAGAATTTGTATTTTTCTGACAAAGGGGCTATTTATTATGAATTATTGAAGTTTCAGAAAATAAATATTTTTTTAATAAAAAGGTCGGCCCCACTTTTGTTGAAAATTCTGATTTTGGGCAGCAGCCGGCGGCGGAGGAAATTTAAAAAAATAATAATATTTTATTATTTTAGTCTCCTTTGGCATCCTAAGCTTTTCCTATAAATAGGGTGCTTAGGTTAGAATTGAAAATCACACCAGAATCAGAAGTTTTCTCTCTCTATGATATCGAGCGTATTTTTGTGAGTATTTCAATACTTTGAGTGTTACTATTCAGTGCAAATTTCCTTCGGTATTATATCCGATATTCCACCCAGAGGTACTATCTTTTTGAGGTAAGGGATGTTATTTTCTTTCATAAATGATGTTATTCTTTTCAATATCATTATACCAAAATATTGGCATGGATTTTATTATGAAATTCTTACTTTTTTCGTCGGGGTTACTATTCACGTATACGGCACTATTCACGAAAAAGTTAAATTTTCTTCTATATGTCCAAATTACTTGTTAAAGTTCTTATCTTTGATTGGATCTAAGTTTTGAGCTTATTTCTTGAATTTTGCTCCACAAATTATTATTATGGAATATTCTTGAACTTTGATAAACTAAAATACGAATCCTTAATATTCCTTTATTTCACTGGATTCGTTATTTATATGATTTTTCATCATCCTCAGTTCTAAGTGGTGATATAACTGAATATCTTTGGCCTGTAGAGCAAAGATGAATGATTACCTGATGAATATCTTTGGCCGTAGTGCAAAGATGACAGGTGTTGAGATGAACATGACCACTGATGATACAAATGAATATCTTTGGCCTGTAGTGCAAAGATGAATATTTGATTCGCGATGTATATTGATTGATGTTACAGGGATAAAATATTGATGATGGACTTTTAAATCATAGAAGATAGTAGATTTCATTCTCTGCTTAACTCTTCTAATGAATTGTTATTTCCGCTGCGAATATTGATCTAAAATTGGTTGTCCATTATATTTTATCTGATTTGTTGAAGACTAACGATAATTCATTTTCCATTATCTTAGACATAATATTCTTTACTGGGCTAGTTGAGCTCACCCTTTTCATCTGTTGTCCTCTTCAGGAAATGAGAATGTTACGGGAACTAGTCGTAGAACAGAGTGATGGTCCGAGTTAGAGCAGTAGTAGTCCTCACTATTTTTGTGAAATAGTGGGATAATAATTATAATAAATAAAGAATGAATTTGGATATTAATATTTCGTATTATATATGATTTGTATTGTCACTCACAGTTGTGTGGTCGTATTTTGCACGACCGTGTGATATAAAGTTTGTATTTGAATTTTGTACCATGTATTTGGCGACTCAGAATGGGTTGGGTTGACTGGACTTATTCTGGGGGCGTCACAGTTGGTATCAGAGCTTAGGGATATGATCTCTGGCGGAGATCGGGGAATAGAACTAGGAGGGGAGAGACGAGTAAATCCTTCACTAGTATGTCCTACCTAAGCTTATGTGGTATTTAATTGGTCAGTCGGAGCATAGGGTTAATATGTGATATGTTGATTTGTTTAATTAACCTTTGTTTTATGGCAGTATTTGAGAATGGCAGCTGAGAATGTTAACAACGAAGTGAATGAGACCGTGGAGACACCTTTAATCACTAACCAGGAGAACGTGCAACAAGAAGGCAATGTTCATCCTGAAAACAACGCTGGTCAGACGATAAACGATGAGATGTTTAGAAGTTTTTTACAGTTTATGCAAAACCAGCCGAGGGAGACTCGTGTGCAACATACAGGTGGAGATAATAACAACACGCGAGTTGTCACTGCCAAGCAGTTCAAAGAATTGGGACCACCAGAGTTTCTGGGAAAGCCAGATCCGATCAAGGCGGAGACGTGGATTAAACAAATTACCAAGATATTTGATGTCTTGGGATGTACGGAGGAACAGAAGGTTCCATTCGCCACGTTTATGTTCCGTGGAGAGGCAGATTACTGGTGGGAATCCGTGAAGCGTACCCAGCCTGCCGCACTCAAGATGTCTTGGAAAGCGTTCTAGAAACTGTTTAATGACAAGTACTTTCCTGAAAGTATTCGTCATATGAAGGAAGTAGAATTTATTAGACTCGAACAAAATAAAATGACGGTATCCCAGTACGAGGCTAAGTTCGCGGAGCTGTCCAGGTTTGCACCTCATTTGGTGGAGAATGAGGAACGTGTGACGCGGATGTTTCTAAGAGGTTTGAAACCCGAAATACGTCAATACCTCATTTCTCATAAAAAAATTTAATATTCGGATGTAGTAAACAGGGCCCAGTTATTAGAACGAGATAATGATTATGTTCAACCGAGGGACCACAACCAAGGTCGTACCGGTGGCAGCAGTCATCGGAGCAATGACAACCAGCGAGGAGGAAAGTATGACAGAAGTGGTAACCACTTCGGTGGTAATCGTGCCCATGATAGTAGAAGAAGCGAATCGGGAGGAGATTTCAAAAAAAGAAGGTATAACAATGAGAACGCGAAGATGTCAACATCAGCACCAGCATCAACTGTTTCGAGGGGAGGAGAACGACCACCGGTCGTATGCTATAAGTGCGGGAAAGAGGGACACATCAGCCCAAACTGTCCACAACAATTCAAAGCATGTTATAACTGTGGAAAGGAAGGACATATAGCTCGAGATTTTCCTGTTACGAAACCAAGTTCAGCGGGGGTGGTGATTCCAAAGGCGGTTGCAGACAAGTCAAAGTCGGTGATTCCTGAAAGAGCGTTTGTCGTGACAGCCCAAAATGCGAGGAATCCACACGAGGTGATTACGGGTAAGCTGATCATAAACTCTTGCGAAGTTTACACCTTGTTAGATACCGGTGCTACCCATTCTTTTATTTCACCTGCTTGTGCTCAACGTTTGAACTTGACTTCTGATAAATTAGACTTTGACTTATCTGTTGAAACTCCGTTAGGAGAAACTTTTGTTACATCCACAGTTTACAAATATTGCTTGATTTAGATTGGTACCCTTACCTTACCTGTTGATCTTATATCTTTGAAAATACTTGCATTTGACGTGATTTTAGGAATTGACTAGTTAACCACTTACCATGCCAAAATTAATTGTTTTCGTAAGGTTGTTAGTTTTCATATTCTTAATCAACCTGTTGTGCGAATCCAAACCACCAAACCACTAAAATCAGTCAATATCATTTCAAATCCCAAGGCTATTCGTTTATTGAAAAATGGATGTCAAGCTTTCTTAGCTCATGTCACTGATCTAAACAAGAATACGTCAGATTTGAATAATATTTCCGTTGTAAATGAATTTCCTGATGTATTTCCCGAAGAACTTCCCGGTCTACCCCCAGAACGTGAAGTTGAATTCTTTATTGACCTTGAGCCTGGTACAAAGCCCATTTCTAAAACCCCATATCGAATGGCTCCTATTGAACTTCAGGAGTTAAAGGTATAATTACAAGAGTGTGGTAGACATCGGTTTTATTCGTCCTAGTACGTCTCCTTGGGGTGCTCCTGTTTTATTCGTAAAGAAGAAAGACGGGAGTATGCGACTTTGTATTGACTATCGGGAGTTGAACCATGTCACCATCAAAAATAGGTATCCGTTACCTCGTATTGATGACCTGTTCGACCAGTTGCAAGGAGCACAGTTCTTTTCAAAGATCGATCTTCGTTCTGGATATCATCAGCCGAAGATTAAAACTGAGGATATTCCGAAGACTGCTTTTAGAACTCGGTACGGGCATTATGAGTTCTTAGTCATGTCTTTTGGATTGACTAATGCTCCTGCTGCTTTCATGGATATGATGAACCGTGTATTTAAGGAGTATTTGGATCAATTCGTTGTTGTCTTTATTGATGACATTCTCATCTATTCTAAAAGCCGTGAAGATCATGAGCACCATTTGAAGTTGGTACTTCAAAAGCTTCGTGAGAACAAGCTATATGCCAAGCTGAAGAAATGCTAGTTCTGGCTTGAGGAAGTAGCATTTCTTGGGCACGTGGTATCGAAACGTGGAGTATCTGTTGACCCGGTGAAGATTGAAGCAATACAAAGCTGGGAGCAACCTAAGTCGGTGACCGAAGTACGAAGCTTTCTGGGCTTAGCTGGTTATTATCGGATATTCGTAGAGGGATTTTCTAGAATCGCTACTCCATTAACTCAGTTGACTCGGAAAGATACAAAATTCATTTGGAGCGAGGAATGGGAGAAGAGCTTCCAAGAGCTCAAGAGAAGACTTATCTCGGCACCTGTTCTGACAATACCATCTATTTCGGATGGATTTGTTATCTACAGCGATGCTTCGGGCAAAGGGTTAGGATGTGTTCTCATGCAACATGGGAAAGTCATAGCCTATGCCTCGCGACAACTCAAAGAATATGAGAGGAATTATCCTACTCATGATCTAGAGTTGGCAGCAGTCGTTTTCGCGTTGAAGATCTGGAGACATTACTTGTACGGAGAGAAAGTGGAGATTTATACGGATCATAAGAGCCTTAAATATTTCTTCACTCAGAAGGAACTCAACATGCGGCAACGGCGTTGGCTTGAGCTGTTGAAAGATTACGATCATACCATCCAATACCATCCTGGAAAAGCGAACGTGGTAGCTGACGCGTTGAGTAGAAGATCATATGTGGGAACGAGTGCAATGATGTCAAGTATACGCGTAGAACCAGCTTTGATTGATAAAGTTAAAGCTGCTCAAGCTACAGATGCGGAGCTGATGAAGATGAAGAAGAAGGTACAAGAAGGTGCCATCCCAGAAGCAAGAATCGATGAAGATGGAATACTTCGAGTCAACTCCAGACTTTGTGTTCCTAACGATTCTGACTTGAAGTATAGAATCATGATGGAGGCACACAACACACTGTTTGCGATCCATCCTGGGAGTACTAAAATGTATCGTGATCTTCGACATACATTTTGGTGGAGCAATATGAAGAAAGAGATCGCAGAGTTCATCTCGAGATGTTTAACTTGTCAACGTGTAAAGGCGGAGCATCAAGTGCCGAAGGGTCCATTGCAACCACTGGAGATTCCGGAATGGAAGTGGGAACACATTACAATGGATTTCGTTACGGGTCTTCCTAAGGTTTCTCAAGGCATAGATGCGATTTGGGTTATTGTTGATAGATTAACCAAGTCTGCTCATTTCTTGCCGATACGTGAGACTTATTCCCTTGAACGTCTTGCTCATATGTACGTGAATGAGATTGTGAGATTGCATGGCATGCCAGTATCCATAATTTCGGATCGTGACCCCAGATTTACTTCACGATTTTGGATCAGTTTGCAGAAAGTTATGGGCACGAATTTACGATTCAGTTCGGCTTATCATCCTCAAACAGACGGACAATCGGAAAGGACTATTCAAACTCTTGAAGATCTATTGAGACTTTGTGTTCTAGACTTCAAAGGGAGTTGGGATAAGTATTTACCATTGGTGGAATTCTCCTACAAAAACAGTTATCAGGCAAGTATAGGCGTGGCTCCATTCAAGGCATTGTATGGGAGAAAGTGTCGCTCTCCAGTATGTTGGAACGAGGTGGGTGAAACGACATTGTTGGGACTGGAGTTAGTACGTATGACTACGGAAAAGATCCAAATGATCCGACAACGGATACAAACCGCACAAGATCGACAAAAGAGTTATGCGGATCTTCATCGAAAGGACGTGGAATTTAATGTTGGGGACCATGTGTTATTACGTATTGCTTCGTGGAAAGGAGTTACAAGGTTTGGGAAGAGAGGAAAGCTCAACCCACGATTCATTGGTCCATTTGAGATTCCTGACCGAATAGGAAATGTGGCCTATAGACTCGCTTTACCACCAAACATGTCTCGTGTTCATAACGTGTTTCATATATCCGTGTTACGTAAATATGTGAAGGATTCAAACCGCATTATTGAGTTAGAACCAGACGAGATAGCTGAAGATTTAACATACGAGGAGGTACCTGTCAAGATCTTGGATAGGAAGGAGCATGTCCTACGCTCGAAAATTATACCTCAAGTTAAAGTTTTGTGGAGAAACCAGGCTATTGAGGAAATGACCTGGGAGTTGGAATCGGAAATGAAAGCGAGGTATCCTCACCTTTTCGACATACCAGGTACGTACGTCAATTTAGAGGACGAAATTTCATAAGGAGGGGAGGTTGTAAGACCCCAACTTTTATGAATGAAGATTTAATTTTCTTTATATATTATTTCGAAACAGTAAGGTGTTGATTTGATAAATATGAAAGTTATGGGTGAAATGTGCAAATATCTTTAAAATGAGCAAGTGGTTATAAAATATTCTTGTTGTCGGGGAATATTCGTTTGGTCGTGGAATATTCTTGTTGTCGGAGAATATTCGTACGATGGCGCAGCTATTTGTGGGCCCCCACAACGGAATAACTGTCGGATATAGAAAGCGACAGAAATAACCTTTTTACAAAATAACGGCGTAGTTGTTACCGTTAGTACTGTTGAAATACCCGGTGGTTAAAATACAGTGATACACGGTGTTGCACAGTAGCACACGGTATTGCACAGTAATTCTAATTATTGATTCTTACGTGAGAAGTCATTACTCAATAATTGTTACAGTAATTACTGTTCAATATTTTATATTATTGACTCAATAATTGTTACCTTGATATTTTATTGACTCAATAATTGCTACGTTGCTATTTTATATGATTGATTCAATAATGGCTACAGTTGATAGATTGATTCAATAACTGTCATTGCACAGTGTTTCACATTAGCAACTCAATAATTCATATTATTTGAATAATATTATTAGATAGCATTATTGACAATGTCTAAGAAAGTTCTGTCTAGGAGGGGTTATTTAATTGCGCGCCAGTAAGGAAAAGTCCTTATCGGAAGGCCCCCCTCTTTCCTGGGAACGACCTGGTTGTCACTATTGTAGTTCTGTAATATTATTTGTGAATAGTTAATTATTGATTTATATGATAAGGAAATATTTATTTTGTGGATATAAAAGAAGGAATTAGCGCTGATGAGTTTTTATCAATATTTTGGTGTGAAAAATCATCTGTTTATGGATTTCGGATAATTTATGTTTGGAATTTGGAAAAACTTCCTTCTACAAAATTGTAGAGAATTAAATTTCCTATGAAAGAACATAGAATTTGTATTTTTCTGACAAATGGGCTATTTATTATGAATTATTGAAGTTTCAGAAAATAAATATTTTTTTAATAAAAAGGTGGGCCCCACTTTTGTTGAAAATTCTGATTTTGGGCAGCAGCCGGCGGCGGAGGAAATTTAAAAAAATAATAATATTTTATTATTTTAGTCTCCTTTGGCATCCTAAGCTTTTCCTATAAATAGGGTGCTTAGGTTAGAATTGAAAATCACACCAGAATCAGAAGTTTTCTCTCTCTATGATATCGAGCGTATTTTTGTGAGTATTTCAATACTTTGAGTGTTACTATTCAGTGCAAATTTTTTTCGGTATTATATTCGATATTCCACCCAGAGGTACTATCTTTTTGAGGTAAGGGATGTTATTTTTTTTTCATAAATGATGTTATTCTTTTCAATATCATTATACCAAAATATTGGCATGGATTTTATTATGAAATTCTTACTTTTTTTGTCGGGATTACTATTCACGTATACGGCACTATTCACATATACGGCACTATTCACGAAAAAATTAAATTTTCTTCTATATGTCCAAATTACTTGTTAAAGTTCTTATCTTTGATTGGATCAAAGTTTTGAGCTTATTTCTTGAATTTTGCTCCACAAATTATTATTATGGAATATTCTTGAACTTTGATAAACTAAAATACGAATCCTTAATATTCCTTTATTTCACTGGATTCGTTATTTATATGATTTTTCATCATCCTCAGTTCTAAGTGGTGATATAACTGAATATCTTTGGCCTGTAGAGCAAAGATGAATGATTACCTGATGAATATCTTTGGCCGTAGTGCAAAGATGACAGGTGTTGAGATGAACATGACCACTGATGATACAAATGAATATCTTTGGCCTGTAGTGCAAAGATGAATATTTGATTCGCGATGTATATTGATTGATGTTACAGGGATAAAATATTGATGATGGACTTTTAAATCATAGAAGATAGTAGATTTCATTCTCTGCTTAACTCTTCTAATGAATTGTTATTTCCGCTGTGAATATTGATCTAAAATTGGTTGTCCATTATATTTTATCTGATTTGTTGAAGACTAACGATAATTTATTTTCCATTATCTTAGTCATAATATTCTTTACTGGGCTAGTTGAGCTCACCATTTTCATCTGTTGTCCTCTTCAGGAAATGAGAATGTTGCGGGAACTAGTCGGGGAACAGAGTGATGGTCCGAGTTAGAGCAGTAGTAGTCCTCACTATTTTTTGGAAATAGTGGAATAATAATTGTAATAAATAAAGAATGAATTTGAATATTAATATTTCGTATTATATACGATTTGTATTGTCACTCACAGTTGTGTGGTCGTATTTTGCACGGCCGTGTGATATAAAGTTTGTATTTAAATTCTGTACCATGTATTTGGCGACTCAGAATGGGTTGGGTTGACTGGACTTATTCTGGGGGCGTCACATTATCACTTATAATAACAATTAATCAATATAATACTAATTAATCATTTATTAATTCCTTCATCCTTTAAATTAATCAAATCATAATTCTCATTATCGCACCACACAAGGTGTTCTTCGAGCTTATCGTAAGCTCCACATTTTCCTCAATTAACGTAAATTCAATTTGAAGTAATTGAGTTAACTCATCTCGTTACCACATAAACATTATATTCGAATAAATATTCATTTTCATTAATATATTCATTTAATAATATTCAAAAATTCTCGGGTATTACAGTTCATGATCTCTAATGTTTGCGCGACAATTTCGGTAAACGTATTCTATATGGATTACTTCTTTGTTCGCAACTTCTATGTCTAAAGGATGTCCTAATCGTTCTCGGGGGTGAATTAAATTGACTATCAAATTCTTCAGATACAGAAGAACAGGTAGCACCCAACAAATCAAATAATACATATGCATTTATATCATTGATTGGGATTATACATGACACCACGTCCTTCGCAGCTACTGTGTCCTGGACGGTCATGTTAAAGGTTTTGGTGGTTGGGCGGTTGGATTATGTTGGTCCGCCGATCATCAGTTTGTCACCACCCTCTTGTTGGCTACTACTTCTGCCACTTCCCTTCTTCGGGCAATCCTTGATCCGGTGCTCGATTGAGCCGTAAGAGATACACCCTTGTATCTTCTTCGGCTTCGGGCAGTTGGGTGAAATGTGCCCCTCTTGGCCACAGTTGTAGCAAGTGTCGCGTCCCTTCCAACACTCGCCTTGATAACTCTTTCCGCACTTCGGGCATCCTTCTGCCCTCTTCTTGAAACCTCCAGAAAAATTCCCCGACTGATTGTTGTTGTATTTGTTGTTGTTGTTGTTGTTATTGTTGTCCCACTTCCTCTTTCCCAAGTTACTTCCTCCACTGCTGCTTCCTCCTCCATGGTTTTCTCCTTCGGTATTCTTTCCTTTCTCCACCTTATTATAAAGAATTAAGGCTTCACTGCCACCTTCCACAATGATTGCCTTCTCCAGCAATGTCGCAAAAGAGTCAATCTGAAGAACTGACACCTTATTAAATAGCCAAGTCTTTAGTCCTTGTTCAAAACATCTCGCTTTCCTCTCTTCGTCTCCTTCTTGGTGTTTTGCAAATCGCGCTAGTTCATTGAGCTTAGCCGTGTACTGCGCCACCGTCATATCACCTTGTTTTAGTTCTAAGAACTTAACCTCCATTTTGTTCTTCATGCTTTTTCGGAAATAGTTCTCGAAAAACAGCATCTTAAATCTCTCCCACGCGATTACCCCTTCTCCAGCTCTTTGTTGATTAGCCTCCCACCAGTAGTTGGCTTCACCTCTCATCATATATGTAGCAAATACAGTCTTTTGGTCTTCACCCACTCGAGCGATAGTGAAGGCCTTCTCTATATCCTTAACCCATGTCTGAGCTATGATCGGATCGGTAGTACCCTCGAACTCTGGGGGTCCTACACTCCTAAAGCCCTTAAAATTTATGACTGGTACTGCTTGAGGATTGGGGCGAACGGGTTCGTTGTTCTTTCCCCTAAGAGCTTCTCCTAACAAGTCTACTAGCTTCTGGATCGGGTCTACTTGGTCCCTTTCATTGTTAACCGATTCCTCAGGTGCAGTTAATCTACGTTTTGGTGCCATTATCTGCATCACAAATTTTTTTCATTTTATTAATACTCAATTATATTACTTTAGTATTTCTTTATTGCTAAAAAGAAATAAAATTTACAACACATTTCTGAAATAAGATCATTTATATTCATATGCCAATTCGTTTCATTACATGATTTTTCCTAGCATACTGCTATAAATGTCATCACATACATCCCCTAATATCTCAAAAGATGGATAATATACCAACTTACTACCCCTCTAACATAAGCTTACTCGGGGTTTACATATCTATCCCATACCTTACACAAAATACTGGGATTACATCATAGTATATACATCAAAACAGAAAACTACTAAAGCTACTACTAGTCTAGCTAAGGGTCTCATCCCATCATCACGCGGTCCACAGCGCTCTTGTACTCTATCTGCGCTATGTACGCCACCAACTCTCGGCTCACAGTGTGTAGGGTCAGTCCCTGCTCTGCTGGGTAGTGGTATACACCATTAATCACCCTCTCAAAAGCTGAATGGAACACATACCCCATCTTGTTCATCTTCCTTTTCTTGAATCTGACTTCATCCTCTAAGTCGTCTACTCTCTCAATTGCTGCTTCCCACTTCTCCTCGAAGTGGATCCTATCCATAACTTCCAACTCTAGCTGAGTACGGAGTGCCTCTTTCTCAATCTTCTAGCTCAGTTCCCTCTGCTTTACCTCTTCCAACTTTCCTTCCAGATCCACATTCCTAGCCACGGACTTGTGAAACAAGGTCCCCATCTGGATCCATGCCTCCTTGCCGTAGGCAATCTCCACCTCTAACTCCTACAACACTAGCTTCCTCTGATGGTCCTCGTCCCTCAGCTTCTGGAACTCAGACTCTCTCTCCTGAGCCTCAGCCTCCAACTCCTATATTCGGCAGTCTAACTCTAGAATACATTCCTCATACTCTCCTAGCATCTGCTCCTCGAGATTAGGCTTGTAAGAGTCCTCTATGGGCTCGCTCTCTGTAGGCTCGTCCTCCATGGGCTTGTCCTCTGGGTTAAACTCTACCTCGATCTTGTACTCTTCATCAGACTCAGACGGTGCAATAGCCTGTACAGGCACAGCCTCTAGAGGTGCCTCATATACCACATGTATATCTCTGGGCTCCTCCTCTACCACTCTACTAGGTACTCCCATGTTTGTCATCCTACAATCACAAATACAAGACAAACAAACAGCAACTCCATTAGAATGTTAAATAAAACATAAGTTCATTGTACAGAATGAAGTTACATTTTATAACACACTAAATCTCTCTCTAGGAAAAACTCTATATGAGTCTTATCTCCCTCTATCTTCTAAGTTCTCCTAAAGTTATAATCTAAGGACTCTCGTTCCTAAGGTTTATTACTACAGCTTTGATAGCAATCTGTGATGCCCCCAAATTTGGACTACCACAGTCGTCTCGAATTCGGTTCGTCACGTTATATAATCTAGTACAATAATAATATATCGCACAGCGGAATAATACAATACTACAAATAGATTACATTTATTTAATATAACTATTCATGTCCCAAGGTCTTGTAACTTAAACATCTATTACATAGCTTAAACATATCTTAAGCATATATAAACTTAACTAATACATAATATAATAAGGTTTTATTACAATATTACAAAGTTCTACATAAATAACAAGCTACTCCGTACCTTTTCCCTTGCCATTGTCGGTGCCCGAAGGTCCACCCTGGTCTACCTTAACTGAAATATTTTTAGGGAAAGAAAGAATGAGCAACAAGTTTGCTCAGCAAGTAATATAACAATAAGGGTGAGTAATATAGTTTTTGAATCCCAAAAGGGTATAACAGGATATGATAGTTCAAGGATAGCAAGAAATATCAATAGTTCTCAATAACAGTCTCTAAGGGCAGAATAATAACAATAAGATTCAATGATTAACTTCATCACAGTTCAAGAGAAAAGAATGCTGAGCTGTCACTAAGAACTATAAACTTCTACTAGAATTATCAGAATTTTACTGATAATCCAATAAAATAAGTACAACAGGTGATCAGCCTAAAGTACCCTACGGTATGCATATCGTTCAATCGTACTTAAGTGCGTACGTCGGTCTCCCGACAAATATATAATTTCCCTTCAAAGAAGGATGGTCATCTCAGTCGATATAAGACTCCGCACCAATCAATTGATTTGGATAGCTTTCTAATCATGATATAGTTCTAGCCGAATCAAATGGCATAGACCACTCTTTCAACGTATATAAGAGTAATTATAAGTTCCATACTCGATATTAAAGTTCAAAGAATATAATCAACTTTATCTTAGCTATGAAGAAATAAGTTATAAGATATGAATCGTAATTCGAATAGCTTACTCGTACAATGAATAATACTACAAGCTCGATATATGCTCAATAAGAGTAGAGTACTTGCTTATAATATTCGTTGAATAAAGTAATGCAAGGGTTTAGGATACTTGCCTTAAGCGTAGATTATCAGCCTTTAGCTTATCGATACTTTGAACTCCTATCGTTATATATTTACATGTATAGGATGTTCATTAGCTAAGTATATTCGGTACACAAGCTCGATACTTAAGTTAAATATACGAATAAGATTCTACTTTTGTCATATAACTCTATACATATGTCATTACGTACTTGCACATTTACTTAACACAAAACCAGTATATAAGATATTACAAATCAAGTACATAGTTATACCACGCATAATATCATAACACTTAATCAACATCATCTTCACTAACTTTAGAATCCCTTTTATAAGTTAAATGTTATAATGTTACCTTATCAACACTTATATACTTATATCAGTATTAATCATAACCTTCTTAACAGATTAGAGCATCATAATAAGTGAACTGCCAAGAATCAGAATACACAAAACTATCCGGATTGCATTCCAGCCTGGCACAGCTGCGCCCTGGTTAAACCTAGGGACGGCGCAGCTGCACTGTCCCCTGGCCAGACCCGGGTTGAGCTTTTACCTTGCTGCTTCTATCCAACACGTAAGCTTACATCGACACATAGTATATACACATGCTAAAGGGTCTTACATGCTTTCATAGTTCATCTAAATTCCTCCTTTCATGTAATGGTTCAAGATTAATATTTTTGATGACTTAAGGCTATACAAAGTCATGAAATCATAAAGGCTATCATGCTTGTCATGTATACATGCGAGGTGATCTTATAATCCGAGTTAGGCATGCTCACAAGTATCTACATCATATACGCATAACTAGCATTGTTTATTACTATGAAACATGCTTAAACTTATGCTTGACTAACTTCCATGGTAACTAACAAGTGTGTGCAGATGCATGATATCGTAGTGATGTTAAAAGCACTATCAAGCATGTTAAAAATATCAGAATGCTAATACACTATGATCATGCAACTTTAGTTTCCCAACACTTCTAAGTTTAGCTTTTGAAATAGTTTTAACGTAAACCATGTATGCTAGTGTAATCTCAACATCTTTAGACTTCAATTTCATGTCTATTTAGACCATACGATCATGCTCAAAAAGTCAGAACATAAACATGGCATGTATATATCAAAGTTCATTTTAAAAACTCTAAGTTCATTTATAAACTATAAATTTTCCATTAATTGTGTATACTAGCATAGCTATGGACATGCATGTTATATAAAGAACATATATACACATGTTAAAACCTATCCTTCATGCATCCTTAAGGTAATACCACAAGTTAGTACTTAGCGGAATTAATCAAAAATAGAAACTGAAATCAGTTACTGGCACAGCTGCGCTGCACCCAAGCACTAAATGGGCACAGCTGCACCGTGTCTCGGCCAGCACCATAAAGGCTTCTGCTTCGGCAGAAGGCAAAGCCAAATACAGAATTTCTTTATGAATTTCATTTCAAAGCAGCCACATTGTATACTAACAGTCTATAAGCTTGTATAACACTTAGCAAGTATTTCTCAATTCAATTAACATCTAATTCAACATAATTAAGAACTTTAGAAATTTAAGAATGAAGAATATGATATGGAATTATACCTCTGCTAACTTGCTGCTATATCAACATCTCCTCAACTTATATCTCTCTCAATATACTAGCTTAAACTTATATTAGCTTCACTTGGAATTCTCAGCAAATGAAAAAGAGAGGAGTAGGGGCTATATTTATAGCAAAACAATTACCTAGGCAATGCAATTCTACACAATTTTAATCCATTGGTATGAGCAAGAACATGAAGGTTAAGAGAGAGTTGGTGATTAGTTGTTAAATTCCATTATGATGCCCACTCCCCATTGAATCATTGGCTAGTTGCTGAGCTTGGGAGAAGAAAAAGGAATAGGCCTTAGCCTTTTGCTTGAACACGTGAGGGAGAGAAGTGACTACCATATTGGGACAATGTTACTAATCTCAACATTTGCAATTTGGAATATAGTAACATCATATACTATAGATTATATACTTATAAATAACATATATTCTTAGGTTATAAATAGAGTCACAATGTAATTCCAATAAGTAAATTACATTACAATGTAGTAAATAGGGTACATATATATCTCAACATATAATCCATGTACATTTCATCATACCGAATGTAATTTAATCGGGTACTATCATATTACATTATCCCAGCTCTACTATTTCCATTATATTAAATAATACAATAATCATTGAATAACAATTATTCATTTGGTTTATTATAATACTCACAAGGTACACATTTAATGTTTACGCGCACATATTGTCACATAACTTCATTATGTAACTTGCTCAATTTAATTAATCTTACTATATAGTTTATATACATAATATAGTCATATTAAACGTCACATTACACTTTATATAATGTAGAGGTAACTACTATATATTATATGTTTAATTATCGCATATTTTGCACATAACAATTAATCGAGTAAATATAATCTTATTATATTTATAAATCATTTACTCCTTAATATTCTATTTCTCATATTAATAATTAATCGACATATTATCAATTAATTACTCATTAATATATTATTAGTTAATCAATTTAATCATTAGTCTTCCCTCTTATTAATGTGGGTAATTAGCACATAGTATCACATGCATGCAGAAATCAAATTCCAAGTTTGCTACCGGCGCAGCTTCGCTAGTTTACTATACAGAAGTGGCGCAACAGTACCACTCTGGGGAAAATTATGATAATTTACTTACTTTATTGTTTTGATTAATAACATTCATAGCTTATCACCTTGAAACACTAGGCAACTCATATAAGCATTACATTAAGCTTTTCATCACTTTCATTTTCGTGCCACGCAAGGCATTCCACGGGTTTATCGTAACTCCACATTCTCTTAATTAACATAAATTCAATTTGAAATCTTTTGAATTAACCTATCTCATAACACATAAACATTTATATGCGAATAAATATTCATTTTCATTAATTTATTCATTAATAACATTCAGAAATTCTCAGGTATTATAAAATCAACCTTCGGTGACAGCCCCGAAGCATGAAATCATCCCCAGAGGCAACCCTGGGTTATCCAATCAACCTCAGAGACGACCCTGAGGAAGAACAAAGTTGGTTGGGATCAATCCTCGGAGACAACCCCGAAAAAATAGTCGAAAACCTTGTCAATCCTAGAGACAACCCCCTGAAGGGTAAAATAGTCATTTTACTGACTTGACATCAAATCAAGTTAAAATGAAGCGGAATCAATGCAATGAGGGTCAGAAAGAACCATAATATCAATCCAGAGTGAAGATAACACAAGACAGCTCAACGGACGGACTGTGAAAAAACAATGATATAGTTATGGACCCATCTTCTCTAATTCGAAAAGGTTAAATCCTATGTCATTGTTTAGGTCTCGAAAAATGCTTTTCGAAAAGGTATAGCATGCCTCAAACGGACTCCCGGATTGAAAGTTATGAAGGTTCAAAGCAAACAACGCGTTGGTCGTAGTGCACTACTTTGAGACAACGAGACCCGGGGGAGCGGGGCCCACTCGGGGAGCCGCACCTCTACCCGCGGTTACTGCGAGTAGACCCGCGACCATCTGGTCTATAAATAGGAACCCCCACCGTAGTAAAAAAGAAGAAAAAAATAGAAAAAAGTAGAGAAACTCCGTCCCTTCTGACTCTTAGCCCTACCTCTAGGACTCCAAACCTCAATTTTATTTTTCCAATATGTTTGCATATGTATATACAGCAACATATCAAGTTTTAACCGGTGGAAACAGAGATTTGAAGCCCTCTAGGTGGTTTAAAGCCCGTGGTGCTACATCTTGTAAGAATTTTTACGATCAGAAACTTTCTACTCCTTTATTGCATTTATATAAGCGTATATATATAATTATAGCTTCTGTTATCGCTTGGATTTCAAATTCGTGGCCTTTTTAGCCTACTTATATATATATATATATATATAAGTTTTTAATTGCTTGCACAGCCTAGATTGTTAATCCGTGGCTTTTTACCGCTTTCATATAAATAACTATATATATATATATATTTATACTAACTCGTTTAGCCTGGATAGATAATCTGTGGCTTTTTCAGCTTTATTATATATATAACTGACTATATATATACTAACATTCAATTCCATCAAGCTTGGATTGTAAATCTGTGGCATTTACTGCTTTCGTATACATATAACTATATAACTATATAACTATATATATATATATATATATATATATATATGTTCTAACTTCGTTAGCTTGGATTGCTAATTCGTGGTTTTTTTATCGCTTTTATATATATAATCATATATATATATATATATATATATATATATATATATATATATACACTACCTTGTTTGGCCAGGATTGCTAATCTGTGGCCTTTTCAGCTTTAATATATATATATAACTAACTTTATATATATATTTAAATTTCTCAGTCGAGCCTGGATTGGAAATCTGTAGCTCTTTACAGCTTTCATATATACATAAGTATATATATATATATATATATATATATATATATATTCTTTATTCAATGTGATTAAATAATTGTTTTAACTGTTCATTTGATATGAATCTGTTCTAATGTAAATTTTGTGGACTAGATTCCTCTAAATCTAACCATTTCTAACTTTCAACCTGTTCAAACGTTGTCAAACGGAACTGTGAAGCTAGAATGGCTAAGATTTCTTTAAATTTAGCTTTCTTTCTAGTTCTGTACATATTAAAAGCGATTACGCGACCCTAGATTCATATCTAGTGGGAACGAAAAGCTTGGGCTACGCACATGCAAGGATTTAACTGATGAATCCTTTGTCTTGCGACATCTAGAGTACCATTTGCATTCTATGTCAATATCTTTGTTGTGCAGGCTTTTTGATATTATTTTGTGAGCCTAGGAATTATGGGATCTATGATTAACCACACGGATCTAAATCTGCTTCCCACGATGGACAACTCTGCATTGTAAATACATCATGCTAGTTTTTTTTCTTGAAAATATAAATCAGAGGGACGTTAAAATGATTATCTGGATTTAAGGTCCCAGCATAGTAAAATTATTATTTGTAGTGCTCGGGTCACTTCGATGGTTTTCATACCCATAAGGAGCCCGACACTTATATATACATTCTTTGGTCGAGGATGCTTCGCATCCCGACAATAAAATTAAAATCAACTGAAGGCAGAATAAAATAGAAGTATTAAAAGGCTTTAATTCCTATACGAGCAAAAGGGTTTAAAAATCATCTTTCAAATTGTCATTTTCATATCTTTGTAGAAAAATAGACTTTTCAAACAAATCAAACCCTTCGTATATAGGTCCAACGAAGAACGACACTATTTCCAAATCAAGCACGTAGGCTCAATTACTGCAAGCGCACACACACGCACGCACTACAAATGAAAAAGGGAAATTGAAAAGACGCGGTAACCGTGTTTCAAGAAAGTCGGGGGGTGTCTAACACCTTCCCCCCGCTTAACCAAGCCCCCGAACTTTATGAATCTTGGTTTCTAAGGCCAATTATTTATAGTGTCCAGTAATTGAGCCTACTTGCAAACTTTTCAAACAAAACTCGGTTGAGTTGGTACAACCATTTCAAAATATAGCAATTGGCGACTCTGTAAACCTTTCAAATCGTCGACATAACACATGTTGGCCTTTTCCTAAAAATTCACCCTTAATAAAAACAGATAAGACAAACAAGGATAGAAAACATCAATTAGGGAAAGGAAGATCTGTCAAAAAAAAATTCCCGACGTCGACAGACTCATTGCTTTGCTTTTTTACTTTGGTCACTTGATATCGATCTAGAGCCATTTAAAACTGCAAAATGTATTAATTTAGGAATGCATGGGCTAGCTCTTCCCAACTATAAATTTTGGAATTGTCGAGTCGGGCATACCAAGCTCTGGCTTCTCCAGTCAGACTCTTTTGGAATTACTGCATTCTGAACTTTTCATCCTCTACATAGGATCCTAACTCTCCAATGTATACTTTCAAATGAGTATAAGGATCTCCTAACCCATTATACTTTTCAAAATCTAGGACTTGAAACTTGTTTGGATAACGAGCCCCTGAAAATATACAAAGATCTGAGTAGTTTACACTTCCAAATGCCCCAGTTCCTTTGATGGACCCGATAGTCTCTTCCATTTATCGGACTTTCTTCCTAATATCACCATTTTCCTGATCATTCCTGAGATTGGTGATTTCAGGGCTTTTGTTGGTCATATCCTTGCTTTGAGGCTCATGTATATGAATATCTTTGTTTTTGTCAGTACCCTAACTACCACCTTGTGTGGATGACTCTGGCATTTTTTGACCATGAGTACTTTTGCTCTGGTCTTTCAGTAAAATGGCCAATTACGCTATTTATTTCCTGAGTCCTTCGAACTCTTTCCGAGATATAGGGGTGGATTCAGGATGGGCATGTCCATGCAGGGAAAAAATCTTCTCTTTGGACAGATCTTCCTCTCCCTAAATTTTGTTTTCTACCCTTGTTTGTCTTATCTGTTTTATGAAGGGAGAAATTTTTAGGAAAAGGCCAACATGTATCATGTCGACGATTTTGAAAGGTTTACAGAGTCGCTAGTTGGTATATTTTGAAATGGTTGTACCAACTCAACCGAGTTTTGTTTTATTTTTTGCAAGTAGGTCCAATTACTGGACGCTGTCAAAACATGGCCTTGAAAACCCAGATTCTTAAAGTTCAAGGGCTTGGTTAAGCAGGGGGGAGGTGTTAGGCACCCCCCGACTTCCGTGAAACACGGTTACCGCATCTTTTCAATATTTCCCTTTTTTATTTTCAAATGTGTGTGTGCTGAAAGTAATTGAGCCTATATTTGCTTGATTTGAAAGTAGTGACGTGCTTCGTTGGACCTATATACGAAGGGTTTGATTTGTTTGAAAAAGTCTTTTTTAGACAAGATATGGAAATGTTATTTTGAAAGATGGTTTTCAAACCCTTTCGCTCGCATAGGAATTGAAGCATGTTGATACTTCCATTTTTTATTCTGTTCAGCCTTTGGCTTGATTTGGATGTTTATTGTCGGGATGCAAAGAATCTTCAACCACAGAATGTATATACAAGTGCTGGTCTTCTTATGGGCATGGCAGCCATCTAAGTAACTCTAGCACTACAAACCATATTTCACTATGTTTAAAACCTTAAATCGAATAACCGTTTTAAGGTCCCTCATATGTACATTTTACAGAAAAATTGGTAGGATATGTTTATAATTTGGAGTTATCCATCGTGGGAATCAGATTAGATCAGTGTGTTTGATCATTAATCCCACAATTCCTAAGCTCACAGAAAATGATCAAGAAAACCTGCACTATCACAGATATTCACAGAAAATGTAAACTATACTCTAGACGTCGCAAAACAAAGGATTCATCAGTTAAATCCTTGCATGTGCATAGCCAAAAGCTTCCCGTTTCCGCTAGATATGGATCTAGGGTCACGTAGTCGCTTTAATATTTACAAAGCTAGAAAGAAAGCTAGATTTAAATAAATCTTGGCCATTCTAGCTTTCCAGTTTCGGTTTGATCGATTTTGAACCGTTGGAAAGTTAGAAAGGGCTAGATTTAGATAAATCTAATCCACAATATTTACGTCAGTTCAGATTCATATCAAATGAATATTTAAAGCAAATATTTAATCACATTGAATAAAGAATATATATATATACTTATATATATATATATATATATATATATATATATATATATATATATATATATATATATAAAAGCTGTAAAGGGCCACAGATTTTCAATCCAGGCCCGACGAATAAAAGTAAATATATATATACATATATATATATATGTATAAAAGCTGTAAAGAACCACGAATTTCAAATTCAGGCTTAACAAAGAAATGTAAATATATATATAATATATATATATATATATATATATATATATATATATATATATATATATAAGCTGTAAAAGGGCCACGAATTAACATTCCAGGCCCGACTGAATGGAAAGTTACAACATATATAGTTAGTTATATATATAATAAAGCTGAAAAAGGTCACGAATCAACGATCCAGGCCAAATGAAATAGTACAAATATATATATATATATATATATATATATATATATATATATATATATATATTGCAGACACAAAATTTTCTTCAGTCCTGTTGTAGACACTCAAAGTTTTGCATTCCTGTTACTAACCCTGTAGGAGGGCAAAACTGTCTATTTCAACTCAGCCCCGGTCTCAACCCGGGAAGTACATGTCAACACCGGTCTCAACCCGAAAAGTACAGATCAGCCCCGTTCTCAACCCAGGACATATAGGTTAACCCCAGTCTCAACCCGAGAAGTATAGGTCAACCCCGGTCTTAACTCGAAAAGTACAGATCAGCCTCGGTCTCAACCCGGGAGGTACAGGTCAACCCCGGTCTCAACCTGGGAAGTACAGGCCAACCCCGGTCTCAATCTGGGAACTACAGGTCAACCTCGGTCTCTACCCGCGAAGTACATGTCAACCCCGATCTCAACCTGGGAGGTACAGGTCAGCCCCGGTCTCAACCCGGGAAGTACAGGTCAACTCCGATCTCAACCCGGGAAGTACAGGTCAGCCCCGGTCTTAACCCGGGAAATAAGGTCATCCCCGATCTCAACCCGGGAGATACAGGTCAGTCCCGATCTCAACCCAAGAAGTACAGGTCAACCCCGGTCTCAACCCGGGAGGTACAAGTCAGCCCCGGTCTTAACCCGGGAGGTACAGGTCAGCCCCGGTCTCAACCCGAGAGATACAGATCAGCCCCGGTCTCAACCCGGGAGGTACAAGTCAGCCCCGGTCTCAACCTGGGAGGTCAGGTCAAGCTCCGGTCACAACCCGGGAGGCCAACTTAAATTCGAAGACAACCCCGAAGCCTCACATCATCTCTAGAGACAAACCTGGAAGAACCAAGTCAGCCTCAGAGACAACCTTGAGGACAAACAGAAATGGCTGGGATCCAAACCTCGGAGACAACCCCGGGAAGTCAGCAGAAGGTCATGCCATCACTAAAGCCAACCCCGAGAGGGGAAAAATGGTTATTTTACCAACTTAAAGTTGATTCGATCAAACTCAAGCCGAATTGATGCCACCAAGGTCAGAAAGAGCCATAACAATGATCTCGAGTGCAAACAGCGCAAGACAGCTCAACGGATAAACTGCTAGGAATCAAAGACCCGGTTATGAACACGTATTTTTAGACTCGAAAAAGGTTCACTCCCATGTCATTGCGACACTCTTGGCGAGAGCTTTTCGGAAAGGTATCGCACACCTCAAACGGACGCTCCGATCAAAAGTTAGAAGGTTTTGAATCTGGCATCGCATTGCTCATAGTGCACGTACTTCGCTGCAATGGGACCCATCACGTTGGCCCTGCCACATGGAGCCGCACCTCTACCTGCGGCTACCGCAGGTAGAGCCACTTTCATCGGGTCAATATATATGAGTGCACCCCCAGCTCATTTTAAATAGAAAAATGCTCTGAAACTCTGCCCGTTTGGTTTCTCATCCCCACTCTTGTACTCTAAACCTAAATTTTATTACTCTAACACGTAGATATACTAATATACTACCACATATCAAAAATTAACAGGTAGAAATGGATGTTTAAAGCCTATGATTTGGCAAAAAGCCCTTGTAGCAGTCCATTTTTTCTCTAAATCTCGCCAACTCTAGCATTCAAACGGTTCAAAATAGGTCCAGACGGAACCGAGAAGCTAGAATGGCTGAGATTTACTTAAATATAGCATTTTTTCTAGTTACAGTTCTGAAAGAAATCTCGCGGCCCTTAAATCGATATCTAGTTGGAAAGAGATGCTTCGGCTATGTGCGAGCTAGGATTTACGGATGAATCCTTGGTTCTGGCAACATCTGGATGTAAATATATATTTTCGTACATATTTGAATTGTGCAGGTTTTATTGTCTTCCCTCTGTGAGCCTAAAAATCGTGGGATTCATGATCAAACTGATCAGAATCTGATTTTCACGATGGACAAACTCGACTTTACAGATGTACCCTGCCAGTTTTTATGTAAAATGTACAACCAAAAGACCTTAAAACGGTTATCCGGGTTTAAGGTCTCACACAATGAGAATAATGGTTTGTTGTGTCAGAGTCACTCCGATGGCTGTTATACCCATGAGAAGACCGATACTTGTATATATTCTATAGTCGAGGATGCTTCGCAGCCCGACAATCACCGTTCAAATTAAGCCCAAAGGCTGAAAAGATAAAACTGAAGTATCGATATGTTTCAATTCCTATGTTAACATAAGGGTTTGAAAACCAGCTTTCAAAACATCATTTTGATAATTTTGTCTAAAAAAGAGACTTTTGCAAATCAAATCAAACCCTTCGTATATAGGTTCAACGAAGCACGTCCCTGCTTTCAATCAATCAAACATAGGCCCAATTTCTTCTAGCATTCACACACACGTTGAAGATTTAAAAGGGAAATATTGAAAAGATGCGATACCGTGTTTACACGGGAGTTGTGGGGTTCCTAACACCTTCCCCACACTTAACCAAGCCCCTGAACTTAGAACTTTGGTTTTCAAGATTCAGTTTCGACAGTGTCTAGCAATTGGGCCTCTTTTTAAATAAAACTCGGTTAAGTTGGTACAACCATTTCAAAACTACCAACTGGCGACTCTGTAAAACATTCAAATCGTCGACATGATATATGTTGGCCTTTTCCTAAAAAATCCTTCAAAACCTTTTTTCACAATAAAAAGAATAAGGGTAGACAAAACTTAGGAAGAGAGAAAGATTCGGGTCCAACTCGACTCGTAATTTGTTTCCAACGTAGACATAATATATATATATATAAACGATAAAAAGTAACGGATTAACAATCCAGGCTATGCAAACAAAGAAAAACATATATATACTTATATATACTAAAAAGTAAGCTATAAAGGCCACCGATCTGAGATCTGGGAAAAACCAAAAGATGAAACTTTATATGCACATTCACATTACGTAATAAAGTAAGAAATTTTTTCTAATAGTACAAAAACTTACAATGGACTACTCCACGGGATCTTTGCCACTCGGAGGGCTTCAAATCTCCATTTCCACCGGTTAATCTTTGATATGTTATAGAATATATGTATGCAAATGTATTGGAAGAATAAAATCGAAGTTTGAAGTACTAGAAGTAGGGCTAAAGGGTGAAATGGGCGAAGTTTCTCTATCTTTTTCTATTTTTTCTTCTTTTTTTTGCAAGGGTGGGGGGTCTTATTTATAGACCAAAATAGTAGTGAATCTACCCACGGCAGCCATGGGTAGAGGTGCAGCTCTCCGAGTGGGGCCCACTCTCGTGGGTCCCATTGTCTCGATGTACGTGCACTACGAGAAACGCGATGTCAACTTCAAACCTTCATAACTTTCAATCCGGGAATCCGTTTGAGGTGTGCTATACCTTTCCGGAAAGCCCTTTTCGAGAGCTACACAATGACATATGATTTGACCTTTTTTGAATCTTAGAAGATGCGTCCATGACCAGATCTTCAAATTTTTATAGTCCGTCCGTTGAGCTGTATTGTGTTGTTTTCACTCGAGATGAATGTTATGGCTCTTTCTGAACCTCATTGCATCAATTTGGCTTGATTTTAATGTGATTTGATGTCAAATTGGTAAAATGACAATTTTTCCCTTTCAGGGGTTGTCTCTTGGATTGATAAGGTTTTCGACTATTTTCTCAGGGTCGTCTCCGAGGTTTGATCCTATCCGACTCTGTTCTTCCTCAAGGTTGTCTTCGAGGTTCATTTATTCTCCTAGGGTTGTCTCTGGGGATGATTTGATACTTCGAGATTGCCTCTGAAGTTGATTTGACTTCCAAGTATTATCGCGCGGGGTGTTAGTATCTCTCGGGGTTGTCGTCGGGGTTGAGTTTAATCTCTCGGTGTTGTCACTGGGGCAACTGTATCTCCCGGTGTTGTCATCGGGGCTGGACTTGACATCCCTATGTTGTTGTCGAGGCTGAGTTTAATTTCCCAATTTTGTCGTCGGTGCTTGACTTGACATCCCGGTGTTGTTTTCGGGGTGACTGTATCTCCTGGGGATGTCGCCGGGGCTTCTGTACCTCCTGGGTTGTCGCTGGGGCTTGACTTGACATCCCGGTGTTGTCTCTGGGAGGACTATATTTCCCAGGGTTGTCGTCAGGGCTTGATTTTGATTTGAACTTCCAAGGTTGTCTCCGGATGTTAAAAGATAAATTTACCCTCCTGCAGGGTTAGTAACATAAATGCAAAATTTTGAGTGTCTACAGATGCCCCTCTTTATCATATTTATGCAATGCAATGGAATGAACATGATAAAGACTGTTAGACACTAGAAATATGACACATGCAATGTAATGCAATGCCTATGTGTAGTTTCCACGGGTATGCTATCACTATCTGTTCACATACTTCCTACTGGAGGTGGAGTTGTTTATGATGGTTTTCACTGAACTCTTTTGATTCCCACTCGAATGGTAGTTTGCAAAATTTGATCATCACCGGATCTTTCCTGATGTTGCATTGGGTTGAAGCCAATGATTTACTATGTCTGTCGGTGCTATCCAGACTAATCCTATGATATATTGTAGATATGTTTTAACGATCTTTGTGGGGAAGATTCTTCCTTGGATGATGCCTTTAGACATTTCTGAACTAGACGTTGGGGTTGTCACCAACATCTTCTGTCTCCACATAAGATTTCAGACTTTTTCTCTGCTGGGGATGTTCCTCTTTTAAAAAGTGACCTCATTAAGTATTCCTGATCTATATCTTGATGATAGCTTACACCAGTTTACATCATTGGATCTTTCCCGACGCTACATTGGAGTTGTCGCCAACGATTTGGATATCTGTTCGGTTGATGCCGGCATTTTTGTCTTAGATAAAAGTCTCACTATCTACTCGAACAATAGTTGACAATGATTTGACCATCATCAAACCCACTCGATGCCTATCTGAATGGTAGTTTACAACGGTCGGTTGAACTAATTTAATTTCTACTCGAACGGTAGTTTGCAGAGTTGACCATCACTGAACCTCCTCGGTTCCTACTTGAACGGTAGTTTACTACGGTCGGTTGAACCATTGATCCTTCTCAGTGCTCCTGCTGGGGATTTGTATAACAGATTCCATCATCTATCATCTGTAGGGGAAATTTCTCCATAGTTTTCATCACCGGCTCATTCCCGATGCTACGCTGGAGTTGTCGCCAACTGTTTCAATGTCAATCAGTATGATCCTTGCTGAAGTAGTTTCCAATGGCTTTCATCACAGGCTCATTCCTGATGCTTCGTTGGAGTTGTCGCCAACGGTTAGAATGTCAGACCATCTGACCCTCGCTGAAGTAGTTTTTAACGACTTTCATCACCAGTTCGTTCCTGATGCTTCGCTAGAGTTGTTGTCAGCAATTTCAATGTCAGACCTAATCGATCACGATGTGGGGTCATCTTTCTGAGAACTCAAACCCTTGGACAAATCTGAATACTTAGACATATTCAAAACCCACTGTTCACAACGCCGGACCTTCCCGATGCTCTGATAGAGGTAGTTTTTAGCAGTTTTCTGCAATTTTCATCATCGACATTCTGAATACCACATCGGGGCTTCTACTAATGGCTTACAGGAAGTTCCTCCCTTTGTCAGGAGCTTGACGCTTAGAATCAGGGTTTCAGGCCATTCCGCTCAATTGTGTAGCAGTATTTTCCCTGATTTAACTTTTCAGCTTCTATAAACTCCACTTTATCTTTAATTGGACCAAACCGGAGGGGGTGGGACCCACCTTAGGGATCTGCAGGTCCACTTGCAGTTGCTGAAGGTTGGACTGCTACTCCCTTCGAGTATAACTTAGGTTCACGTGGCTTTTATAATTCATTTTCAAGTTTGAACTATAAAAAAAATCCAAGATTTCTTCTTTAGATCTACTGAGTTCGGGCTATTTTTTTCAAATTTCATCACCGTACAAATTTTTTGCACATCTCTGGTAACGTTTACATCCTTTCTTTTCAAGTTTTTACCATTAGAATATTAGATTTCATATAATATGCTTCTAGACATAATATAGCGAATATGCATGCTTATATGACTTGATAAAAAAAATTTAGACTTACTAAATATGCATGTTTTACTATGCTGAACATTTTGATGTATAAAAAAATTAATTTCTGAAACAGTTATTGGCGCCCTTTTTGGCCAGTTTTCTCGTCCTATTTGAGGGCAAATGAGCTTGGATTTTCAACTACAAATACACATGGTAATTTAGCTGCCATGGGGAGTTTAATTTTGATTTTTTTCATATATATGAATTGTTCATGTTTTTGGGTAGGTGCGCTATTGAATGGCCACCTAGTCATGCCTATGTGCATGCGAACAGTCCATTTTACAAAGGAGACTGGCAAAAAAAATTCAAAAGCCTGAGCATTTAATGAATGTAGACACTAAAAATTTTGCTTTCTTTATACTAACCTTGCAGAAGGGCAAAACCGTAATTTTACTCCGGCAACAACCCCGAGGTAGGGCAAAAGGGCCAGATCATCTCGGAGACATCCCCGAGAGTGATGCAAAGGACCAATGACGTCCGAACATACCGTGAACCGATCGAGGATTGACGAGCTGAGACAGTGACCACCGGAAACCACCTCAGCAAACCTCGAACGACGTACCATCAGAGATAAGCCAGATAACTAATATCCAAACCTGGTGGATATATCTCGGCCATGAGTATCGACTTCCCGAACCCTAATCCAGTTAAAATTGATCTATTCCCTCAGCATTCCTCAAAGACTGTCCGAAAGGCATAGCGACGGACGTCAACTTCTGTCGAATTGGGACCAAAGGACCACCTGCCGAGCCTGTGGGTTCCACTTAGGCCAGCCTTGACCATATCTGTGGCTAGCCGCATATGTGGTTGCGGCTGCCTCCGGCAGCATAAAATCCCCACACTAGTTCATTTTAGAAAAGAGAGATATACATTTTAGAGAGAGAATAGACATTCTAGAGAGAGGGGCTCGGTGGAACTCATCTTCAACTCTTTGATGCTCAATCCTCCCATCTAGCACATACTTGAAGCCCTACTAGTGTTCCAAGTTCATCCCGGGAGTCAAAACGCTTGTTCATGCGTCCGCCAAGGTGAAATAACGCACTTTCTAGCTTTGGTTCTTTGTGAATGTTGTTCAAATGATAGATTAATGAGATATCTTTTTTGAATATAGTTAAACTTGTTGTATTGTAAGCATATTGTGTAATATTTGATAGAGCTTACGTTTTTATCGGTTATATTGTGCTTATTACGTTATAAATCAACCGCGGAGGCTAGATATACCTAAATCTAAGCCTAATCTAGCCTTTGAGAGGTTATTCAGCATGAAGCTTTAACCCGTGCACTAGGATGGCTTAGATTCATGGTATATCTATGGATTTATCGTTTCAAATGGTCCCGGTTATCCTGTATAACCCAAAATTTATATTTAGAGGTGAAAGGGGGGTCGAAATGGCTTAAACGGTGATTTCAATTGATGAAATCATCTAATATCGAAGCCGTGGACATTATGTATATTTAATATCGTGCAAATCATGTGAGCCTAGGAATCCCGATGTTGAGATCCCCGAATGGATCCGACTTGATTCCCACGATGGACCGGTTTTATGTTGTAATGTTTTAATAGCATAAATATCGTTGTATATGTAATATTTGGATCTTGAAAATGAACTCGCGGGGTTAGTCCTGAAAAGTCGGATTCAAGATCCCGTGATAGTGAAAACCTTGATTACAGGAGCTCGGTTCATCGAGATGGCTTACATGCCCGATGATGATCCGTCCTCTTTTTAACGCTTTTGCATGAATATCATCAAAATGATTTCTAATAAAACCACAAAGAGATTTTGATGAAGAATAAAGCGATCCGGGGTAGATCACGTATTAAACGTAAAGAATAAAAGGAAGTATCGAAGTCCTCGATTCCTACTCGGGCAAAGGATTTGAAAACTTTACTTTCTAAAACCTAATTTTAATTCATATATTTTGTTAAAAATAAACTTTTTATTAAATCAAATCCTTCGTACCTAGGCGCAAAAGAGGTACAACACTACTTTCAAGTCACCCAAAAAAAGACTTAGAAAAACACTAATAAATCTTTCAAAATAAAACACACACACACACGCACACAAATATATATACACACTTTATGCATAGGAAATTAATAAGATGCGGTACCGTGCTTGCACGAGAGTCGGGGGGTGCCTAACACCTTCCCCCCGCTTAACCTAGCCCCCAGATTTTACGAATCCCAGGTTTCAAGACCAATCTTTAGAGTCACGTATTGGACCATCGTTGGTACATCTATTTCCAAAATACCAACTGGCGACTCTGTCTCATTCGGTCCAATCATCAAAATAAAATCAATCTTTTCAAAATAGTCGACACATATGTCGGTACCAGTTTCTTACAAAATTCACCCTTTAAACGGAACCCCAAAGACAAAGCGAAAGCGAAAGGGTAGAATAATATTAAACTTAGGAAATATGAGCAATCATCTATTTTTCTCCGAATAGGTGAGGGATGGAGAACAACACCAAAGAGAAAAAGACCTCCTCCTCCAACAAAAAGGATCGCGAGGTAAATTTTTCTTCCCGGCATCGACAGGTGGCGACTCTGCTGGGGATCAAGGAGGGCTTAAGCCGCGATCAAACTTTTTGATTTTCATTCTGCATGTGCATTTGTGTGAATGATCTTTGTGTGTGATAATTGTGTCAATCTTTTAGCATTTTATTAGTGCTTCGCACAAGTTATTAGTGCTTCGCACAATGTCATCATATTACATGCGGTGAGGACGTGAATGTATGTTGTGTGGTACCTCCATTAGGAGGCAATCCCGTCGGTTGTTTATTACTGGACTCCTCTAGATGTTTCCATTGTGAGGCTCAGGAAAGGCACCACTCAGATCCACTCTAATTGAAAAATGGATGTTTTCATCAAGTAAATTGCAAAGATCTAGGAACTAATTTCAAATAGCCCATGAGAATAACCCTAAGATAGGTCAGCCTCTGATAAACCAAACGCGCGGTGTGCTTCTTCATGCCTATTTAATCTTTCATGTATATAAATGACCGTCATCTGAAAAACTGTCATACATACATCTTTCATTTCTTGTCATCAATTCGACCAACCCGTTGTTTTGCAGGAAAAGATTAAAAAACCATTAAACTGATGCATAGCATATCATGCATCCTTATCCACCAGTATCTAGTCTAAACTAGATATCGATTGTCTGTAGATTGGTCCTAAAACCCGATCTCGAGCCAGGAAGGCCCGTTCATCACCGTTCAAGATAGCAGAAGGAAGTTCATCTGAACATACCCCAGTATCTCGAGATGAATTCGAGGAGTTTAAGAAATAGATGACCGAGATGATGACCCTGTTAAAAGAACAGTGCAAAGTATCTCAAGAGTCTAAGCACAAGAGTCCGACTGAATCCTCTGTACAAGGAGACATAAAGTACCTGAGAAGGAAGGTGATACCCATACGTCCACACCTATCTCTCCCCTAGATGTTGAAATTCCCAAAGAGGCCCCAATCCAGAAGACAACACGGGAAATTATAGACCTCCGGGAGGACAGAGACACTGGAGACATTGGGAAGAAAGTCAGACAGATGGAGGACGCTATCCGGTTTATGAAAGGGACAGGATCCCACGGGAGCCTGAATTACTTGGATTTGTGTATTTTCCCAAAGGCGAGATACCATGATAAGTTTCAAGTCCCCGAGTTTGAGAAATATAACGGACTGGGAGACTTGAAAGTCTACATAGGTGAACTTGAAACTTACGCCGAGGATGAGAACCTCCGGATGCAACTGTTTCAGAAGAGCCTTATCGGTGAAGCCCGAATGTGGTACGCACAAATAGACAATTCCAAAGTCAGAGATTGGGCAGATTTGGCCCATGCTTTCCTCAAACAATACAGTTTCCAATCCTAGATGGCACCTGATCACTACCAGGTTACTAAAGTCAAAAAGCTAGGCAATGAATCGTTAAGAGAATATGAGCAGCGGTGGAGGCGAATGGCAGCCCAAGTCAACCCACCAATGGATGAGGGCGAGATGCTGACAACCTTCATTTATATACTAGTAGCCCCTTTCAATGAGAGAGTCCTCGCCGGGTTGGGAAAATCCTTCTCCGAAATGATTAAACACAGGGAAATGGCATAAATGGGTTTGAAGTCCTGCAAAATTAAGGACCTCACTGCTTTGGAAGCCGTGGCCGAGAGCATACAGTAGAGAAATTATGCCAGCCTCTCCCAAAAAAGGATCGAAGAGGAAGGAAGAAGATGTCTCTTTAATATTGCAGGGGAAATCGGCTAGCAAAAGCCCTAACTCTCCTATCCAGAGGCAGAACTCTCATCCAGCGACTTTTTAAAATCCTACAGTAGGGAAAGTTGGGGAAAACAAGCAAAGAAGGATATTCACTCCTTTGGGAAACTCCTTGGAGAATATATTATCCCTACTGATCGCCCAAAAGAAGATCGTTGAGCTTGCTCCACCTTCCGATCCAAATGGAAGGCAATTCAATTCCAGTAAGAAATGCGCCTACCATTCTAACTCACCTAGACATGATACTCAGGAGTGTTGGACTCTGAAGCACAAAATTCAAAACTTGATTGATTGTGGGGAGATTATAGTCAAAGCGCCGGAGCAGTCGAATGTCAACAACAACCCTCTGCCTCAGCATACGGAGGAAGGAGTCAATATGATCAGTGCCGGAAGCAGGGAAAACCGTAAATACCTAAGGAAGATGGGAGAATTACCCTCTACGCATGACCTTGCAATGTGAGGATACCCTAAAGAAAAATATGGGGTAGAACAAGACTTGGCTTTAATCAAGGCGCAAGTTGATCAGCTGGCAGAATTGGTTGTATACCAACACCAGTTGACCCGACAGTGAATAGACCAGGTCCTACCAAAGCCAACCGACCCAATATCTATCCAAGATGTTTCAGCCTCCAAAAGAGATCGGATTCGCTGCCAAGAGCAAAATACATGGACCGAAAAGATGGCCCGAGTAGCTAGATTATAGAATCGGTGAGATTTTCCTGCCAAACGGAAATTCGCCCCATTAAAGCAGTCCAGGGAGGAGATTCTATGCACCTTGATCGAGGAGGGGAAGATTACAAAATTTTTGCCACCCCTAGATACGAGATCGAAGTGTTTCGATCCTTCTAGATCCTGCCTTTACCATTCGAATGCTCCTGGACATGCCACGGAGGAATGTTGGGCCCTGCAACATCTAATCCAGAACTTGATTGAAACAGGGGAACTGGAATTGATGAACAAAGTTGAGATCTTCAGCGAGGAAGAGATAAACTACCCTCGAGGACCGAGGAATTTAGAGGGTATGATAGCCGTTATCCTTTGCATGGAAGGAATATCCAGCGAACCCATAACCATCAAAGGAATATCTGAGCAGAGAAATAAGGCCACTCTCAAGATACCAGTGCTGATGCCCCTGATGTTGGCTCCTTGGCCGCAACTCCCAATTTTTAGTCGGCAGAAAGTACTGTGGAATTACGGAGAAGACATCAAGTTAGCACCCGATTGCATAGCCATCATACCTAAGGAGAATCCTTTTTACCTCCCGGGGCGTGTGTTAAAACTGGCAACCAAGGTATTGGAGAAGGTATCAACTGGAAAAATCACATAATTCCTCCATAAGATGGGGCACAGTGAAGCCAGGACGGTGAAGCAATTGGAAGTAGAACCACATCAAATTTCCATCCTGGATTTGGTATTAGATTCTGACGACCATCGTCAAATCCTGATTCAAGTATTGGAGGAAGCACACTTACCCAAGACTATTGATACTAAGAAATTCCAGCACCTGATCAGCCATGTACTGGACAGTAATGTGATATCCTTCACTGACGACGATATACCAGCCGAAGGAACTGGGCATCACAAACCATTGCATATCACTGTCATTTTATCAGGTTATGTGGTAGGTGGCGTGCTAATCGACGAAGCATCGTCCGTAAACATCTGTCCGCAAGATAGTCTGGAAAAGATGAAGATCAACCCAAATCGGATTCGGGAAAGCCATGTGGTGGTGCGAGCTTTAGACGGATCAAGAAGGGATACCGTGGGGGAGATTGAACTTCCTGTGGAAATTGGCGCTTTCACTTTCAACATACCTTTTCAAATCCTGAAGATCACTACCGGGTATAATTTGTTGTTAGGACGACCATGGATCCATATGGCTGGAGCGGTTCCTTCAACTCTTCATCAACAACTAAAATATATCGTCAATGGCAATCTGGTGACTCTCAATGTAGAACCTGATTATCCTGTCCATGATCTGGGTGATAAGCCTTCGATCGGCATGAATGAAGGTGTCGAGCCCGCCAATTTTCAAGCCTTCGAGATAAGTAATCCGCGATATAACCCTGTGGGAGCACCGGTCTTAATTCCTCGGATATCTTCTGAAGTGATGGTGGTTGGCCAAGAGATGCTGTCTCGAGGACATCGACTAGGCCGAGGATTGGGAAGAAATGGCCAAGGAATCAGGAACCCAATCCATATACCCACGCAGTTGGGAAAGGCTGGACTCAGATATTCTGGTGGATCCCGACATCAGAATCCTCACAAGCATAAACCAGTTACTCATCTGATTCACCTCAAGCCAAACCTCAGTGAAGCTGGATTTAAAGAACCATTAAAGAAGATCCTCATCGTTATCTCGAACCTTCTGATTCCTAAAGTCAATCAGAGCGGACCTCGGTAGGATGAGAATGAAAAGCCTCTCAAGGATGCGGCCCAGAAGGCCAAAGACAAAAAGTTTCTGGAGGAGATTCAGTTGCAGTTCATGAACAGTTTTTGCCTTTCTGAAGAGGACCTGAAGAAGTCCAGCGGGGCAGATTTGTCAAGTGATCAACCTATCCTCCCGGTCCTTAACTAGGGAAATGTAAACATCCCAAACGAGGATCCAGGGACCTGTTGCAAACCAGTTATGGCAATTTTGGAAGACGGCAACTCCAGTAGCGCGTCTATTTCAGCGACTCCCCAGGATCTCATGACCAGCAATTGGACGATCACTCCATAGATCGTCTAGAAAGGGTAAAAACCAGGAAGTGGCCGCTGACAGGGAGCTATACCTTTATCTATATTTATGTCTATTATATTTCATCTGTAGCTTGTTATTGCTAGCTGTCATATTAACTAATGAATCTTTTTGTAATTAATGACTACTTGTATATATTTAGCAATCAAGTTTTTGTCTCAGGTTTCCAAATTTGCATAGTCCTAGACATGTCCATGACTTGCCGAATTCGAGTAATGATTACGATTTCGATATAGAATTGGACTTTGACTTGATGGGAATCGAGCAAGGGGAAGGGGATGATGACGAGGTGCCCGAGGAAATCAAAGCATGGGTCGAAGATAAAACCTCGATCAAACCACCACCATAAATATCGGAACCCTTGACGATCCTGAAGAGATACAAATAGGGATCAACCTTCCCCCTAACCAACAAAAAGAACTAATACAACTCTTAACCCAATTCAAGGATGTTTTTGCCTGGTCTCATGAAGACATGATAGGTCTATCCACCGATATCGTTGTACATCGACTACCAATTAAAGAAGGGTTCAAACCATTCAAGCAGAAATTGAGACGGTTGAAACCAGAATGGAGCCTGAAGGTCAAAGAAGAAATTATCAAACAGTTCAAAGCGGGAATCATTATGGTGCCAACGTATCCTGAATGGTTGTCCAACGTAGTCCCAATTGCCAAAATCTGGGGGAAAGGTGCGAGTATACGTAGATTATCAAGATCTCAACAAAGCCAACCTTAAAGATGGCTTCCCAGTGCCGTTCATCCACGTATTAATCGACAACATTGCACAGTTCGAGATGTATTCTTTCGCTGATTGCTTTGCTGGATATCACCACATCATGGTTACTGAAGAAGACAGGGAAAAGACCACCTTCATTACCACTTGGGGAACCTTTTGTTATCGAAGACTAGCTTTTGGCCTTACCAATGCTGGGGCTACTTATCAGAGGGCCATGATGAACTTATTCCATGACATGATGCATAAATAAATCGAAGTGTATGTGGATGATATCATCGGAAAGTCCTGACAGGCTGATGACCATTGCACCCATCTTCGGAGGTTGTTTGAACGACTCCGCAAGTTCAATTTGAAGTTAAACCCAACGAAATATGCTTTTGGTGTGAAATCTGGCAAACTGTTGGGATTTCTCGTGAGCAACCGTGGCATTAAATTTGATCCTGACAAAATCAAAGCCATCACAGAAATGCTTGAGCCAAAGACCGAGAAGGAAATACGAGGTTTTCTGTAGAGAATAAACTTCATCAGCCGGTTTATATCGCAGTTGACAGCAACCTGTGAACCCATTTTCAAACTATTAAGGAGGAACTCTTCAGGAAAATGGAATGAAGACTGCCGAAAAGCTTTCCACATCATCTAAAAGAGGTTGATTGAAGTGCCTATCTTGTTACCCCCAAAGGATGGAATTCTGTTGTTCATATATATCTCAGTCAACACCAATGTTATGGGTTGCCTACTGGGGCAGAAGGATGACATGGGGAAAGAACGAGCAATATATTATCTTAGTAAACGCTTTAGCAGCAGGGAACATAAATATACTCTGATCGAAAGAACCTTCTGTACATTAGCTTGGGCAGCCACAAGGTTACAGCATTACCTACACGGTCATACCACTTATCTCATCTAGAGGATGGATCCTTTGAAATACATCTTCAGCAAGACAATTTTGAATTGACATTTATCCAAGTGGCAGTTAATCCTTCAACAGTTCGACATCATCTATGTCACCCAAAAGTCCATTAAAGGGCAAGGGATTGCGGATCACCTGTCAGCTGCATCAGCAGGGGGTTTTAATCATCTGGAAACATATTTCTCGGAGGAGGAAGTGTTGACTGTTCAACTGATCGATAAAGAGGATCGAGGTCAATTCTGGAAAATATATTTTGACTGCGCATCAAACGCTGAAGGCGCTGGAGCCGGGGCAGTCCTGGTATCCATCACGGGAGATCAATACCCCGTGGCCACCAAGTTGCATTTCAACAACTCCAAGAATACCTCAGAGTATAAAGGGTGCATTGTGGGGTTGAAGCTGGCTCAGACCATATGAATAAAATGGTTAGCGATGTTTGGAGATTCAGAGCTAGTCATCAGACAGTCTACTGGGGCATACACCACCAAGGAGCTGCATTTATTGCCGTATCATCGACATGTCCTTAGATTGGCAGGGAAATTTGAAGACATTGCCTTCATGCATATCCCCCGGAACCGAAATGATTTTGCCGATGCATTAGCCACATTAGCTTCATTGGTGAACCAGTCAGCAAGAAGGGGAGTGCCTGTCATCACTTTAACTGTGCAGAATACATCGTCATATAGAAACAATGTAGGGGAGATATCAGATGAGATACGACCTGCGGGACCACCTTGGTACCACCATATAAAAGAATATTTGAGAGATCAGTCAACCCCTGAAGGGATGAGTCAAGCCGCGAAGAAGCGAATACAGAAAATGGCCATGAATTTCTACCTAAGTGGAGATGCTCTCTATAAGAGAGACCCCGGTGTAGGACTCCTGAGATGTCTCGATAAAGATCAAGCCCAGCGACTTATGAATGAAGTACATGGTGGAGTATACGTAGCACATATGAGTGGACCTTTGCTTGCCAAGAAGATTCTGAGGACAGGACACTATTGGATATCCCTCAAAGCGGATTGCGATGATTATGTCAAGCGTTGCTATCAATGCCAGATCCACGCTAACATTATTTATGCTCCTCCGAATCAACTACATTGCATGACATCACAATGGCCTTTTTCCATGTGGGGAATGGACGTAATAGGACCAGTTGAGCCTAAAGCCAGTAACGGTCATCGATTCATCTTCACTATGATTGACTACTTTACCAAGTGGGTGGAAGCAACTTCTTTCCCCAGGGTCACCAAGGATGTCATCGTTGGTTTCATTAGAAACAACGTCATCTGTCGGTATCGACAACCCGAGGTTATCATATCAGACAACGCGAAGAATCTGAATAACGAGATGATGAGGGAACTGTGCAGTAAGTTAAATATCAAACACCTCAATTCGGTTATTTATCATCCTAAAATAAACGGCGTGGTGGAAGCGGCTAACAAGAACATCAAGAAGATAATGTTGAAGATGTCAGCCAATCACCGGGGATGGCCTGATCTACTGCCGTTAACCCTACTCGCATACCAGACGTTAACTCGAACCCTGACTGGGGCAACACCCTACTCACTGGTATATGGTATGGAGGCAGTACTTCCTGTCAAAATGGAGATGGAATCACTAAGAGTGATGCTAGATGCCCAGATGGAGGAAAGTCAATGGATACAAGATCGATACGATCAGCTATCCCTGATAGATGAAAGGAGAGTTGCTGCTATCTTTTACGGTCAACTTTATCAACAATGAATGTCCCGATCTTATAATAAGAAGGTGCGACCGCGAGAATTCAAAGGTCGTGATTTGGTACTGAAGAAGATCATTCCGGGCCACGAAGCAGCTAAAGGAAAATTTGCCCCAATTTGGGAAGGACCCTTTGTTGTCAAAGTAATCCTATCAGGCGGAGCATTGAAATTGGAAGAGATGGACGGTGAGGAATTCCCGCAATTGATCAATTCCGATTCGATGAAACGGTATTATGTTTGTGACGCCCCCAAAATAGGTTCAATACCAGCCCATTCTGAGTCGCCAAATACATGGTACAAAATTCAAATACAATCTTTTATAACATACGGTCGTGCAAACTACGACCACACAAACTGTGAATTTCAATACAAATCGTATATAATACGAAATATAAACATTCAAATTCATTCCTTATTAATTACAATCATTATCCCACTATTTTATATAATAGTGAGGACTTCTACTGATCTAACTCTGACCGTCACTCTGATCCCCGATTAGTCCCCGCGATATTCCCATTTCCTGAAGAGAACAATGGAAGAAAAAAGTTGAGCTCAACTAGCCCAGTAAAGAATATTATGACTAAGTTAATGAAAAACAATTATCGTTAGCCTTCAATAAATCAGATAAAATATAATGGACAACAAGTTTTAGATCAATATTCGCAGCGAAAATAACAATTTATTATAAGAGTTAAGTAGAGAATGAAGTCTACTATCTTCTATGATTTAAAAGTCCATCATCAATATTTTATCCCTGTAACATCAATCAATATACATCATGAATCAGATATTCATCTTTGCACTACGGGCCAAAGATATTCATTTGTATCACCAGTTGGTCATGTTCATCTCAACACCTGTCCATCTTTGCACTACGGGCAAAAGATATTCATCACGTAATCATTCATCTTTGCACTACAGGCCAAAGATATTCATCAAGTAATTATTTATCTTTGCACTACAGGCCAAAGATATTTAGTTATATCACCATTTAGGACTAAGGATGATGAAAAATAATACGAATAACGAATCAACTGAGATAAAGAACAAATATTAGAGAATTTATCCAGAGTTCAAGATTGAAGATCAAAACCTGGATCCAATCAAAGAAAAAAAAAATTTGTTTTTTACCGTGAATAGTAACTCATGAATAGTAACTCGTGAATAGTAACTCATTATGAAAAGTTGAAAATTTTCATAAAAAGTTCAAAAAATTATTCCGGTGAAATGATACTAGATGAAGTGCAAAACTCAAGAAATTTCTGATCATTTCAGGATTTATAGAAGCAATACTTACCGTAGTAAGTTCAAATTCAGAAATATGAAATGAAATATTATTACTTCCATAATATGGAATATGAAAGAAAATAATATTTATTATGAATATTGAAAGAAAATAACATCATTTACCAGAAAAATAATATCCATTACCTTAACAGGAGAGTAGTTTTGACTGGAATATCGGATATTATGTGGACGAAAACTTGCACTGCTATCAACACTCAAAGTATCTAAATACTCACAAGAAATACGCTCGATATTATAGAGAGAAAATTTTCTGATTCTGGTGTGATTTTTATTTCTAATTAAGCACTCTATTTATAGGAAAATGCTAGACGCCAAGATTAACAAAACAAACCCTCGGTGGAAATTTCCAAGCACACCTCCTTGGAAAATTTTGTAGCACACTTCCAAGGACCATTTCCAAGCCACCACCCATTTTTCCACATGTTTATAATATATATATATATATATATATATAAACATTTATTTTCGAAACTTCAACAATTCATAATAAATAGCCCTTTTATCAGAAAAATACGAACCTTATGTCCATTTCATATGAAATTTAATTCTCTACAACTTTGTAGAAGAAAATTTTTCCAAATTCTGAACGAAAAATGACTCAAATTTACATACGAATGACTCAGCAGCATGCAACTTTTGAAAAATAAGCTTTAGCATACAACTTTTGAAAATTTCAAGCCTTCATCCATATTCCCACCAACCTCATAAACTTATTATATTATCACATTATAATTCTATAATGGAATATTATAATAATATATTTGAATAAATTATTTTATCGGTGAAGATAAAATGTCAACTTTCAACAAATGTCGCATGCTAAAAATTCTTCCCTTTTATATCAAAATTGAAATATATATTTTCTTATCATGTATATCAACAATTAATTATTCACAAATAATATTACAGAACTATAATATTGACAACCAGGTCGTTCCCAGGAAACAGGGGGCCTTCCAATAAGGATTTCTCTTTACTGATGCGCAATTAATCAACCCCTTTCCTAGACAGAACTTCCTTAGACATTGCCAATAATGCTATCTAATAATATTATTCAAATAATATGAATTATTGATTTGATAATTTGAAATATTGTGCAATGACAATTATTGAATCACTAATATAAAATAGTAAAGTAGCAATTATTGATATAAATATCAACGTAGAAAATATTGAACCAATAAAATATTATGCAATTATTGAATCAATAATATAAAATATTGAACTGTAATTACTGTAACAATAATTGAGTAAGTGCATTCCAATGTAAGAATCAATAATTCAAAATACTGTGCAATATCGTGTGCTACTGTGCAACACCGCATATTATTGTATTTTAACCACCGGGTATTTTAACAGTACTAACGGTAACTACGCCGTTATTTTATAAAAAGGTTATTTATGTCGCTTTCTATATCCGACAATTATTCTGTTGTGGGGTCCACAAATGGTTGCGTCGTCGTACAAATATTCTCCGATAACAAGAATATTCCACGACCAAACAAATATTCCCCGACAACAATGAATATTTTATAACCACTTGCTTATTTTGAAATATTTGCTCCTTTCACCCATAACTTATCACATTTATCAAATCAACACCTTATTATTTCAAAATAATATATAAAGAAAATTAAATCCTTATTCATAAAATTTGGGGTCTTACAATGTCTGAGACCTCTTTTCACTTTCCGGCTGGACTACTATGTCTTGATAAAAAAAAGGAAAAAAAGAAAAAAAATTTTAAAAAAAGAAAAAATATATTAAGTCTAATTTTTCAAGTCTGAGCCTGAACTACGAAAGACCTGATCTCCTATCTATGGGAGTACGTAGACAGCCATTTATGGTGCGGTCTAACCCTTAAAAAATATCAAAATCCTATCAAATCAAATCAAGATCCTATCAAATCAAACTCAAACCCAAATAAACCCCTTTTCAAACTTTTCATGTCTGAGCCTGAACTACGAAAGACCTGATCTCCTATCTGTGGGAGTACGTAGGCAACCATTTATGGTGCGGTCTAACCTTCGAAAAAAATCAAAACCCTTTCATCCTATTTAAGATCCTAACCTATACAAAAAACCTATCCATAAGCCCACCCAATCGACGGCTCATGCAGAGAAGACCTAGCGACATCTCAGCATCACTCCCGCCGAATCTGATACCACATGACGAGACTAGTGCTATGTCGACATAATAAATCATGAAGCGAAAATGGCAAATGTGTGAAAAGCTAGACATGCGCAAACAAGGGAAGTGAATTGAAATTGTTTCTTTTTATATATACAACTGTTTAGAATACAAAAGTTGATTCTAATCTATGACAAAGTGATAATAACGAAGTCTCTACAGGAAAATAAAATAGAGCTATAAATCAGTGGTGAGATGAGCGAACATTGGCAAATATCCAGCAGTCTCTGTAGTCGGGGGAGCAGCTCTCAACTCATGCTCCAACATATCAACCAACCTCAGCATCTCTGCTGCCATATGAAAAATCTCTTCTCGACTCAGCACTACACCCTGTATGTGACCAATGAGTCCATCTAAGAAAGTCTGGGCCTCATCTCTGTCAACAAGGGCCTGGTCTCTAGAAGCACGGGCTGCGTCTCTCTCAGTGATAGCAACATCCAGACCAACTACAATGGTCAACAACATGGCCCAAGCCAGATCCCTCTTAAAGGTCACCAGGTGAAGCTGCCTATCCATCACCTCCATGGAAATTGAGGCCGAATGCGGGACAGTGCTCACTAGAGAAGCTGTCAAATCTGCAAATAAAGCATCCTCAGTCGGAGATATAAGATCCTCCATCGGTTCCGCAGCATCTGTAGACCAACCATTTTCATCGGATAAAGATCCTGTCTTAACCTAATCTGCGGTCTCTAGTGCCAAATCTGACTCAAGTCAAGCTGAATACTCTGTAGATCGACCGGGATGGCAGTCTCTGAACTCCGCTGTCTCTCGATAAGACCAGAATCCATAAACTCGAGCCAAATCAGCCTCGGTAACCGAGCAGATGGGGAAGCTATAATCCTCAATCCCTTTAAATGCATGGACCTCCTGGTACTGATCAAACTGACCCATCACCACCAGAGGATGATAGGTCGTCAGACGCCTCAAACCAGCCAACGGCTGTATGGGTGATGAAACTCAGAAAGGAACAATACCCAGAATACATGACTATAGCAAAAGGCTCCTCCATAGCACCTAGAAATGAAATCCATGACACCTCATTGAAGCAAAAAGTCGGGCGAGATGAGTAGACCTGAGATAAGCCATGTCCAAAACAAAACCCGTGACGACGAAGCCGCCCTATCGGTCTGAGGTGCGTCATCAACCAGATGTATAGAAGCACTGGGCTACCTCTAAACTCCTGATCCCCAACGTCATGGCAAATAGAGGCCGATATCAATGTCTTTGCCAGGATAAGGGGAAGTATAGTAAAGTCCTCTCGGAGAGCTCTAACAGCCATTGACATCGCCACATCCAGATGGTCAGTATAAAATAGCATGTATAGATAGGCTATGAGGCACATAACCAAGGCATCCACTCAGGCAACGTCCCATTGCTCCTCTGAAATGGCAAAGTCTTCGTGATAAACAGTGAAACTATCCGCAGAAGTGAAGTGATTGATCATAAAGTCCATGGAAATAACATGGCTACCACCCACCTCGACCAACACAACTGCCCTCCTAAGTCCAGTCATCGTCATGAACTGGCGACGCATATGGCCCAAAGACATCCGAGCACATGGCCCCTCCATCGATAATCCCAAGATGCGACCATACTCCTCCAAAGTAGGAGTCAACTCGGCCAAGCCAAACTGGAAGACATGACGCTCAAGAATCCAATACCTAAGTATCCCGATAATAAATCCAGCTAGAACCTGAAAAGATAGCACAGACATGGAGTGGCCTAATATGCGGCTGACAGCGACACGGTCGGTATATGACAACTGATCATGCCAAACCCTCAAACTAGTAGCTACATAGCTAGGAGGAAGGTGGTCCAAATGCACCACAGCAAAGGACGACATCTATAAAAACTGTGTCAATAAATCCATACAGGGGTCAATCTCTATCCAATCATTTAAATATATCTGAAGCATGCATCATAACGGGTGATAAAATAGCATGTGTGATGAATAAATAGAAAGCATCATATATAGATATTTGCCATGTACATTAGTTTTATAAACATCACTTTCATATCTATGATACATGTGAAAACTAAAAAAATAAAAAGTACAAGATACTGGGGCACAAATGCCCAATGACTAACAGATGACCTATGGACTCGCTGCCTCGTCAAAATCATTCAAGAAAGTGAGGGTATCATCAAACTGATCAACCTGAGGCCGTCTACCTGTAGTGGGCACATCCTACTGATCAGGGCGATAGGGTGTCTCCTACATATCCGAGTGACGAAGGAAATAATCATCCCTGCCCTGAAAGCCACCAATACCTGAGGGTCCAGCACCATGAGAGCCACCATCGCCTGACAATTCAGTCTCATGACCCTTAGAAGCAAAATTACTAGCTAAGGATGGGTCCAACCCATTATAGAGACAGTAGGCAGACAGCTGCTCCAACTAAAGTCTCAAATCAGCAATCTGAACCTGATGAGAAGGTTCCTGAAAATATGATATCCAGTCCTTCATCATAAGGGACCCTGGAACCATATCTCCCAAAAACTGGGTAGCCTAGGTCTGAGCTCCCATCGTGTGTGGCCCCCACCAAGCAATAAAGTCCTCAGAAGTGATCGGACCGTTGGATAAGTGAAAACAATCATACCCCATGGTAGGAATCGACGCAGCCGACTAAGATAAAGGCCAAAAACGCTGAGCCGGAGGAAGATAAGGAAGGCGAATCTCCCCGGTGATGCATTAAAAAGTGCAATCCCCGAGGTAGAGCTCCCAGCCTCCATAAAAAAGGAATGGAATGGCGAGTGGATAACTGAAACTCTGGCCCTATCGGTAAACCATCCTCAAATCCCACGACCAAGTCCTCTCCAAAATATGGAAGCCACACTATGTCCCGAGCTACAAGTGTCTCCAACTGAAGATGTGTATGGGTAAAGCCCTCCGCGACCGGGACCTCCGACAAAGTAGACTGATGCCATCTACGTCCCCGTGGATAAGTGTCCAAGCCTAAGATAAATATGGGGTGAAGACATGGAAGCCATTCGTAAGTCCAGAACTGTCAATTCAAAAGAACCCTCCATTAGTCGTGGGAAAAGATGAACCAATCAAAAGTCAAATAAATGAAATTCAGTCAAAAAGGACTTACCAGAAGAAATGGGTAGAATCCAACCCAGGCGTCGTTAACTCCCTCAGATCGCAATCGCATCCTGTGCAGGAAAAGAGCGAATGTAAACGATCCCCAATCATAGTCCCCAATATGGTCTACATCTCGAACGGCCCCTACCAAGATAAAGGGAATAGTGGAGGAGTTGTTCGCAATAAAACAACCCCTCATGATGGTCAGGAGCAGATGCCGCAAGATGAGATCCCCCTCCGCCAAATCGGCAGGCAACGGCTACTGTAGGGTAGCTTGAGCAGCATCGATGCCCAAACATCCCGAATGAATACTACGAGCCTTGAAGGCTCGCTCTTGAGAAGAAAACCCTAGGAGGGTGCGCACCATAGTCGGAGTGATAGTCAGCTCCAAGGGCACCCTATCCCCGGTAAACTCTAAACCAGTGATGTAACTCTAGTCCATGGGAGTCATCACGACCTCGCAGTCTAGCAGATGGAGAGACTGACTCTGATGAAACCATCGCTCGAACAAAGCTCGCAAGTAGCCCCAAGGGCAGCGACGGGGAGTAATGGTGAAGAAAGCCTCAAATACCCAAGAATCCACGATCGCCCTGTACTCGGGATGTAGCGAGTGATACAGAGCATATATACTGAACCAGTTACCCCTAGGCTGGGTAAACTCTAGAACTTGCACGACCTCAAGTTTAAGAAAACCCATCTGTGACATAAAGAAGAAATGAAAACAAATTAATCACGTACCTTGTTCACCTGCAAGTGAATGGAGAGATGGCATCTCAGATCCGTACCCAGCAAATCAGGGACATCTACCTCGATGATAGGAAGAAATCTAGGCGCAGTAGGGGGCTAAGGTGGAACCTCAAGTTCAGGAATATCCTCCTCATCCACGGGAGGATGGTCCTCCCCACCAGGTCGATGAGCTGGCTCCGTCAATCTCTATACCTGTCTGCTAATCCGAGGAGCAGGAACCTCGAAAGGAGCTCTACGTCGACGAACTCCAGATGAAACCCGCTGGGATGTAGAACGACTGGGTCCCACCGAATCCATATCTGAACAATGAGTTCGCAGGAATCAAAGCCAAGTTTGGTATATTCTTACTATATTTTAAATTTTAAATTAAATCCATGAAATATAATTTAGGTCATCACATCATGCATGTTTTACATGTGGCATTATATATGTACGTTATTTTAATCACATCCTAGTATATCCATGAATGTATCTAGGACCCTAACATCTGGCTCTTGAATTTTTTTTGCCAGAGTCTCCTCTATAAAATGGATTATCCACATGCCCGAAGCATGTATTAAATCACCCTATGAGGGTATACCATCACAACCAAGCATGTAAACATCAATTTAAATTATTATTCTAACACATATAGATAATGTATGTCTAGATTAAATGATAAATGATAATATGTCGCATTCATATGGTCCGTAAGATGATCTGTAGGCTTGCATTGCACCATAAACACGTTTATCTAGCTGTCTATGCATATATGTTATATATAATGCCTTTAAGAAAGGAAATACGGGTTTTCACCAACGAAAACACGAAAAAGTGAAGTCTAGACGTTACCCGTAGCACGTAGAAGAAATGTATAGTGGCGAATTGCTCCGAATCAAGCCCGAATCGAGTAGAAATGAAGAATAACTCAATTTTGTAGAGAGAACATGAAGAAATTCGAATGGAATGGGTAAAAATGAGGCCTCCCGAGGATATAAGATCGATCAGGGGCAGCCTTAACTATGGTTGCTCCAGTCGCAACCATACATGCGACTGCCATACGTGGGCCCCGCGGCCTCCTGATTGGTAACGCGATGTCCGAAACGTGTTATTTTGGGTTCAGAAAGGTCACATTATGTAAAATGATTCCTTTTCGGGACAGTTTTAAGGCCCGAAAACCCTAAAAATCCTCCAAAATAGCAGAAGTTCGGCGAAGACCAGAAATCCCGACGTTAAAGGCCGGAAGACCCGGAATCGGTCAAAATCAATACTTTATCACAGAGTCCACCGACAATGAACACGTGAAGGCGTCGGCTCCACCCCCGATGATTCAATCCACCGACAATGAATCAGTGAAGGCGTCGACTTGACTTTTGTCGATGTAATCCACCGGCAACGAACCAGTGAAGGTGTCGGCTCGACCCCCAACGATGTAATCCACCGACAACGAACCAGTAAAGGTGTCGTCTCGACCCCCAACGATGTAATCCACCGACAATGAATCAGTGAAGGCGTCAACAAATCCCCGATGATGTAATCCGTTGGCAGCAACCCTACGCAGGTCGGCAAATCCCCGATGATGTAATCTGTTGGCAACAACCCTACGCAGGTCGGCAAATCCCCAATGATGTAATCCGTTGCAAACAACCCTACGCAGGTCGACAAATCCCCGATGATGTAATTCGTTGGCAATAACCCTACACAGGTCGGCAAATCCCCGATGATGTAATTCGTTGGAAACAACCCTATGCAGGTCGATAAATCCCTGATAATGTAATCCGTTGACAATAACCCTACGCAGGTCGGCAAATTGCTGATGATGTAATCCGTTGGCAACAACCCTACGCAGGTCGGAAAATCCTCGATGATGTAATCAGTTGGCAATAACCCTACGCAGATCGGCAAATCCCCAATGATTTAATCCATTGGCAACAACCCTACCAGGTCGGCAAATCTCCGATGATGTAATCCGTTGGCAACAACCTACGCATGTTGGCAAATCTCTGATGATGTAATTAGTTGGCTACAACCCTGTGAGGGCATCGACATGACCCCGATGGTGCAATCTGTTGACTACAATTCTGCGCAGGTCGGTTTGATCCCTACAACATAATCCTTAACTTCCCCAGCCGGGGAAGTAACCCTTCTATAAATCTCACATATCATCACATCTGTTATACATGACATTGCATCATCAGATATACCTTATCATGCATTCTCTGTGTCTATTAATCTTTGTCGTGTTCATTTCATTACATTGCATGAACATGACAAATAGGGGCATCTGTAGACACTCAATTTTGCTTTCATTGTACTAACCTTGCAGAAGGGCAAAAGCATAATTTTACCCCGGCGACAATTCTGAGGTAGGGTAAAAGAGCCAGATCATCTCGAAGACAACCCCGAGAGTGATGCAAAGGGCCAATAATGTCCGAACATATCGTGAACTGATCGAGGATCAACGAGCTAAGACAGTGGTCATCGAAAACCACCTCAACAAACCTCGAATGATGTACCATCAGAGATAAGCCAGATAACTGATATCCAGACCTGGTGGATATATCTCGGCCATAAGTATCGACTTCCCAAACCCTAATCCAGTTAAAATCGATCTATTCCCTCTACATTCCTCAAATACTGTCAGAAAGGCCTAGCGGCGGACGTCAACTTCTGCCGAACTGGGACCGAAGGACCATCTGCCTAGCCTGTAGGGCCCACTTAGGCCAGCCTTGACCATATCTGTGGCTAGCCACATATGTGGTTGCGGCTGCCTCCGGTAGCCTCCACACTAGTTCATTTTAGAAAAGAGAGAGGTACATTTTAGAGAGAGAATAGACATTTCAGAGAGAGAGGGGCTCGGGTGGAACTCATCTTCACCACTTTCAAGCTCAATCCTCCCATCTAGCACATATTTGAAGCCCTACTAGTGTTTTAAGTTCATCTCGGGAGTCAAAATGCTTTTTTACGCGTCCCCTAATGTGAAATAATGCACTTTCTGGCTTCGGTTCTTCGTAAATGTTGTTCAAATGATAGATTAATGAGATATCTTATTTGAATATAGTTAAACTTGTTGTATTATAAGCATATTGTGTAATAGCTGATAGACTTTACGTTTCTATCGGTTATATTATGCTTATTACGTTGTAAATCAATCGCGAAGGCTAGATATACCTAAATCTAAGCCTAATCTAGCCTTTGAGAGATTATTAAGCATGAAGCTTTAACCTTTGTGCTAGGATGGCTTAGATTCATGGTATATCTATGGATTTATCATTTCAAATGGTCCCGGTTATCCCGTATAACCCTAAATTTATATTTAGAGGTGAAAGGGGGGCCGAAATGGCTTAAACGGTGATTTCAATCAATGAAATCATCTAATATCGCAGCCGTGGACATTATGTATATTTAATATCGTTCAAATCATGTGAGCCTAGTAATCCCGATGTTGAGATCCCCGAATGGATCCGACATGATTCCCACGATGGACCGGTTTTTATTTTGTAATGTTTTAATAGCATAAATATCGTTGTATATGTAATATTTGGATCTTGAAAACGAACTCGAGGGGTTAGTCCCGAGAAGTTGGATTCAAGATCCCGTGATAATGAAAACCTTGATTGCATGAGCTCGGTTCATCGAGATGGCTTATATGCCCGATGATGATCCGTCCTCTTTTTAACGCTTTTGCATGCATATCATCAAAATAATTTCTAATAAAACCACACAGAGCTTTTGATGAAGAATAAAGCGATTCGGGGTCGATCACGTAATAAATGTAAAGAATAAAATGAAGTATCGAAGTCCTCGATTCCTAGTCGGCAAAGGATTTAAAAACCTTATTTTCTAAAACCTCATTTCAATTCATATATTTTACTAAAAATGAACTTTTCATTAAATGAAATCCTACGTATCTAAGCGCAAAAGAGGTATAGCACTACTTTCAAGTTACCCAAAATAAAGACTTAAAAACACTAATAAAGCTTTCAAAATAAAATACACACACACACAGACACACATACACACTTTATGTATAGGAAATCAATAAGATGCGGTACCGTGCTTGCACTGGATTCGGGGGGTGCCTAACACCTTCCCCCCGCTTAACCTAGCCTCCGGATTCCATGAATCTAGGGTTTCAAGACCAATCTTTAGAGTCACGCATTGGACAATATTGCAAAAAAATTATTAAAACTCGAATGAGTTGGTACATCCATTTCCAAAATACCAACTGGCGACTCTGTCTCATTCGGTCCAATCATCAAAATAAAATCAATCTTTTCAAAATCGTCGACACATATGTCGGTATCAGTTTCCTAAAAAATTCACCCTTTAAACGGAACCCCAAAGAAAAAGCGAAAGGGTAGAATAATATTAAAATTAGGAAATATGGGCAATCCTCTCTTTTTCCCCCAATAGGAGAGAGATGAAGAGCAACACCAAAGAGAAAAAGACCTCCTCCTCCAACATAAAGGATCGCGAGGAAAAGGTTTCTTCCCAGCGTCGACAATGAACATGCAATGAACTATACTGGGGATTTTTGTTAACTAATGCATGCTATAGTACTTAAATGATGCATGAATCAATGATTTAATTTAATAAGCCGTAGGTTTAAGGCTTACCTCACCCTTTTTGAGGTGATTTGGAGATTTTGTCCAGGTTATGAAGCCAGATAGACCAGGTAGTGCTAGGAAGGTCACTTCAGGTGTCAGGCAAAGGAAAGCTTCTGATGTTCCCTAACCTCGTTTAGCCTGGCTGACTCGTCGTTTGGCTGAGTCTGTGATTCATCCGATCGGGGCTGAGATGCCGGATGATGTGGACGATGAGGATGTCCCATTTGTGGATCCTGTTCTAGCTCATGCTCTACGTAGGGAGCTTCCAGACATCATTGTACTGATTCTAGAGCTGCTGGGCGATTTGAGATGCCATCCCTCGATATACCTTCATGCCAATGAGGTGACTGAAATTTTCATTCTGGATTTTTCTTTCTTTTACTATTTCATGGCACTAGTTTTATCTGGACTTGCTATTTGATACAGGTTCCTGACTTCATGCAGCCCAAGGGGAATTACTTCAGCGTCCACTCTTTATATCATACTCTACATCCGGAGTATTAGGCCATCGTCAACACTTGGGGTTTCGAGGCCTTCTTTTGTATTCCTCCCTGCCATTGCCCCTGGGGTTATCTGAGGGCATTATCTGAGCGCTGGTTCCACCAGACCTAGACTCTCCATCTGTTGGACTGTGAGGTGATGATAACACCAATGGACTGGCAGTTTATCACCGGGATAGAGTTTGCAGGGGAGCCAGTGCCGTTGGTGGCTGACATTTCACCTAATGCCGTTAGATCCCTTTTTGGAGTTCCTACGAATGCCATCAAGTGTCGGACTGTCCTTTCTGGTCCCTTGAGTGTAGATGCCCAAATCGGGGCTTTAATTGAGCCTTTGCCCAATGATTAGAGGGTTAGAGATCGCATTCTTCAGTGACTGTTCTTGGTGATCATCAGGGGTTGTTTCATTACAGACAACTCCTCAACGGTCTCTTTTGCTCTGGTTAGCGCTACTCGATACGTGGAGTGCCTCAGGGATTTTAATTAGGGCACCTACACCTTCTCTTATTTTCTTCGTAGGATGCGCCTATGCTCTGAGGGCGTAATGGAGGCTTGGTTTGGTTTTTATCCCTTATTACTGGTGAGTACTTTCTTTCACCTTTCAATTTTCCTCATTTATGGTTAACAGTTTCATCACTGAGGTCATTTGATCTTTACATTATAAGGTTTGGGCATATGAGAGGCTCCCTTGCCAACGCCCAACCACTATATTAGGCTTGGAGACATATCCGAGGGGACGGGGTTGGCATCACTCCACTTTGATGGAGGTCCCTATAGTAGAGGGATTTACCCACTCCTTCTTGTAGCTAGAGCTGTTGACTGCAGATTTTATCATGTGGGTCCCTTACACCCCGGACTATCTGACAGTCAGGTTCGAGGATGGCTTTCCGAGTGGGATGGAGTTTACATTGTCCACTCATCGGGTTCCTTTTTTGACCAAGGGAGGTTGGGAGCTTATCTGGGAAAGCGCGCTATTCAGAGTGTCACAGAAGACATCCGCATTCTCTTTGTTCCTCCTATTTGGCACAATTGGCCCTTGGCTCAGACTATCACAGATATTCCCCTAATAGGCATAGATGACCTTATTCTATCAGAGGGTCCTCATACTCAGGAGTCATTTCATCGCTGGTGGAGTCATCGCACCATCGGAGCTCAGACTCGTGCTACCCAATTTATGGCAGACATGGTGCCGGGGTATGTGATGATGATCGAATGGATTATTTGCCTCAGAGAACCTACTCATTTGGAGCAGATTTTAGGACTGACCTAGCGGTTGGAGCGGGCTCAGTTTTTCATTCGGCACCTTGGCAGGGATCCATCAAAGGTAGATTCGTTTGATCCTTCCAGCTCTAGAGTTGGCCCCTCAGGAAATCCATTTTCTGGCAGCTATACAGGTGCTAATCACTGGCCGAGATTCTGTGACTAAGGAAGAGCTACAGCAAGTCAATCGCCTTGATACATATATTATAGATTTCTTCTGATAGCTTTTCTCGCTATATCTTTTGATAGTTCTTTGTTAGATATTGGGTGGCTATGCCCCATTTCTCGTTATATCTTTTATAGGCCTTTGTTAGTTATTGGGCGGTTGTGCCCCATTTCCCTGTACTTTTTATTTTGCATTCTATGAGAAGACAAAGATGATGCTTTCAGTAGATAGTGTATTTTTAGAAATGTATGATATTTCCTATCTATTACATCCTATTGTCATTTACCATTGTCATTATGCATGTATTATATCATGGATATGCACTTAGACATGTGAGTTTAGATTTGACCCCTGAATGGTCTTGTGATACGGTTCTACAGATGTCTTCATCTATCGTCAGCTGTATCGAGCATCTGCTCCATTCTTTGATAACATCTTCGTTGAGATCATGGTATGACAGTCTACCCCTCACAGCCATAGGGACAGTTGATGAGATGCTAGGGCATTCTTTAGCCATTTTAGATTTTTAGTTTCCACTGGGATTTGTGGACAACATATTATCTTGTTGGATACCCGAGCGCCAGGTTTTCAGGTTTGGGCTTCATGAGCTAACCCCTACGCTGGAGAAGTATGAGCGCCTCACAGGTTTGGCATTAGATCTGCCCTGTGCCAGGACAGCCATTAGTGACATGAGACGTCCATTCATGACAATGACTGGTCTAAGACGCAAAGTTGTCACTGAGGAGATTACTGCAGGGCACATGGTGTCCATGGACTTTTTGATCAATCGCTTTGGCAGGTTGGACAGCTACGAGCGATATTCATGAGATTTCATCATCCCTGCAGATGAGTGGCAGTTTTCACATGTGAACGTTCTGTTGATGTGCATCACATCTTATTTGTACATGCCACTACATATGGACCACTTGGACAATGGCTTGATGGTAGTGGTTTGTGCTCTCAGACAGGGTTGTACTATCCTGCTGATGATATTAGCCGAGACCTTGAGGTCAGCTATATTTTGCAGTACCCATCCAGAGGGGTTTTTCAGAGGTAGCGCCGTTTTGCTATACGTGTGGTTCATGACACACTTGAGACCCATCGACACCTTCATACATCATGGGTATTGCTTTACTCATGAGATAGTCATGTCCTACTCGTTTCGGCTGGCGAAGTGTATAGATACGGCATCATGGTTGGCCTTCTTATCGGCTATTGAGCATCCCTTTTTGATTTTGCCCTGCTCAGGGCTTAGTTCCTCTTACATCTTCATCACTCATATAGTTTGCATGGATTATCTACCCCTGGCGCGTTTGAGAGGGGTGACCACATATCATCCGCTGGTAGTCATGGGCCAGTTTGATCAGTTTTAGAGCATCCACCACTCTGAGGGGGCTATGGATCAGCGGACATCAGCTTCGTCTTTGTCACCAGCTGACCTCACCAAGACTTATGAGTGTTGGACTCATAGGGAGACGGCTGATTTCTCTACTAGCCATCCGAATCGTTCTCCAGAGTATTCGGCATAGTTGGAGGCCGATATTGCACTGGCTGCAGTTATTCACTTAGAGCCGAGCATTGATTCAGATGAGGAGGAGCCTATGGAGGATTTTGATTCTCCTATGGAGGATGATTTATTTGCTGGTTTGAAATCAACTTTAGTCAGTGACCCCCCGAGCATTCCTACTTGGACAAATCTAGCTCTTATCGATTCGTTAGCTCGGATGACCTTTGAGAGGGATCAGACTAGAGCGCTGATGTTGACTGCCCTTTCTGGTAGGGATACCGCTTTTGCTGATAGAGACGAGGCTCGAGCTACCCGGGATGCAATATTTGTTGAGATTGAGGAGGCTTTAGTCGCCAGAGATGCTGCTTTCATTGAGAGGGATGAGGCCATAGCTACACGAGATGTTTATATTGCTGATAGCACTACACTCAGATCATATACACACAGCCTCATTGCAGATATGAGTGCCTTCATAGATGGTCACAACAGTACTATGCATATGGCTGTGGATATTCTAGCCAGTATTGAGACCGAGGGATATGAGCTTACAACTGCTTCTCCTTCTTCTGAGAGGGATTCCATGTTGGCCTTGCTATCCCATTTATCCACGGGTTCATAGACTAGCTTTTATTTTCCTACACATACTAGATCAGCCATTTTAGTCATGTACAGGATACAATGTATATATTAAACATTATTATATAGCAGAGAAATATATTTTGATTCACTTCCCTATTGGATATGTATTGTCAACGCCAAGTGATTACCACTTTTTTCATGACTTGTTGTCTTGATGTGTTATAGGTTTTTCTTTAATGGATTGACATTGAGATGTCGGAGAGTACCTCAGAAGGGCCTGTTGACCAGGGAGGCTTAATAGTATTTAGTTTTCTATGGGTTTCGATTTCTTAGGACTAGTTTTTAATGGTTTTTATTTTTTCTTGAAGGTTAGACTACACCAGGAATGGCTGCATACGTACTCCTGGATCGAGGGAGATCGGTTCACTTGTAGTTCAGGCTTAGCCTGAAAGGTTTATAAAGTGTTTATTTTAGGTTTGAGCTTGGTTTGATGGGTTTTTTTAATTTTTTGTTTGTTTTGACCACGCCGTAAATGACTGCCTACGTACTCCTGGGTTGAGGGAGATCAGGTCATTCGTAGTTCGGGCTTTAGTGAAAACCTGAATTGATTTGATTAATTCGTAGGACCAGGATGATGGCTTACAGGTGTTTCAGACATAGTACCTCTTCACGGTGTCTGAATTGATGAGCTGGGGAAATTCTTTCCCATCCATTTCTTGTAATCTGATGGCTTCTCCTATTAAAAATTCTTTTAACAATGAAAGGGCCTTCCCAATTCGGGGCAAACTTTCCTTTGGCTTCGTCTTGATTAGCCAGAACTTTCTTCAAGACCAAGTCATTCTCTTTGAATTGCCGGAGTCAAACTTTCTTGTCATATGACTAAACAATCCTTTGCTGATATAACCGTCCGTGGAAGATGGTTGTAGCCCTCTTTTCATCTATCAGGGACAACTAGTGGTACCGCTCTTGCAACCACTGATCTTCTTCCATCTGAGCGTCTATTAACACTCCCAAGGACTCCATTTCTACTTCTTTGGGAAGTACTGCTTCCATATCATAGAGCAATGAATATGGGGTAGCCCTAGTAGAAGTACGCATTGACGTTCTATATGCTAGCAAAGTCAGAGGCAATAGGTCAAGCCATCCTTTGTGATTGGCGGAAATTTCATGAATGATCTTCTTGATATTTTTGTTGGCCGCTTCGACAACACCATTCATCTTAAGCCGATAGATGACGGAATTGAGATGCTTGATATGGAACTTGCTGCATAACTCCCTCATCATCTGGTTGTTCAGATTTTTGGCGTTATCTGATACGATCACCTCTGGTTGTCTATATTGACAGATGACATTGTTTCTGATGAAACCAATGATTATCTCATTGGTGACTTTGGGAAAAGAGGCAGCCTCAACCCATTTGGTGAAGTAATCAATCATGGTAAAGATGAATCGATTACCATTGCTCGCTTTGGGTTCTATTAGCCCAATCACATCCTTTCCCCATATGGAAAAAGGCTATGGCAAACTCATATTGTGCAGTTCATTTGGAGGAGCTGTATGGCATTTCCATGGACTTGGCATTGGTAGTATCTTCTGACGTGATCATCACAGTCATCTTTGAGAGAGATTCAGTAATGCCCGGTTCTCAATATTTTCTTGGCCAGCAAATAACCGCTCATGTGTGGACTACAGACTCCACCATGGACTTCATCCATCTGTCTTTGGGCTTGATCTTTATCGAGGCATCTCAAAAGGCCTACTCCAACATCCCTTTTATAGAGTGCATCCCCGCTGAGATAGAACTTCATAGCCATTTTATGAATCCACTTTCTTCCAGCTTGGCTTGCCCCAGCGGGTGTAGATCTATCTCAGAGATATTTTTTTATATCTTGATACCAAGGTTATTTGATAGGAGGTATTTCATCTGATACTTCTCCAATGTAATTCCTATATGATGGGACCTCTTGGTTTGTGAATTTGATGTCTGGAATTCCCCTCTTATTAGATTCGTGGATCAGGGAAGCCAACGTTGCCAATGCATCAGTGAAGTAATTCCTACCTCGAGGGATGTGGATGAAGGTTATCTCTTCAAACTCCATGGACATCTTGATAACTTGTCGATGATACGACAACAAATGCAATTCTTTTGCGTGATATACCCCGGTGGTTTATCTGATAACCAACTCAGAATCCCTAAAGACTAGTAAACGCTTAATACCTATGGATTGGGGTAGCTTCAACCCCATTAAGCAGCCTTCATACTCAATCATGTTATTGGTGTTGACAAATTGGAACTTGGTAGCCACATGATACTGTTCTCCTGTAACAGAGACAAGGACTGCCCCAGCTCCGGCACCTTTCTTATTCACTGCTCCATCAAAATACACTCTCCAATACTTTACTGTATTTTCTTGAGGGATCTATTGAATTATCATGATCCTGTCATTCGGGAAATAAGTTTCCAAGGGTTTAAAATCCCCAACAGTGCTTCGGCCAATTGATCTGCAATCCCCTGACCTTTGATAGACTTCTGAGTCACGTAGACAATGTCAAACTGTTGGAGGATCAACTTCCATTTGGACAATCGATAATTCAACATTGTTTTGCTTAATATGTACTTCAGTGGATCCATGCGGGATATAAGGTAGGTCGTGTGCCCATGCAGATAATGTTTTAATCTCATGGCGGCCCAGGTTAATGCACAATAGGTCCTTTCAATCTTGGTGTACTTCTGCTCACTGCTGCTGAATCTTTTGCTATGTAATAGATAGCACTTTCCTTGCTTCTATCATCTTTTTGCCTTAACATACAACCCATTACGTTGGTATTGACGGATAGGTACATAAACAGGGGAACCTCATCCCTTGAGGGTACCAAGACAGGTGCTTCAATCAACTACTTCTTGATGGAAAGGAAGGCTCTTTGACAATCTCCATTCCATTTCATGGAGGAATTCTTCCTTAGCAGTTTGAAGATGGGTTCACACGTTGCTGTGAGTTGAGAGATAAATCTTCTTATGAAATTGATTCTCCCCAGGAATCCCCATATTTCCTTTTCTGTTCGGGGTGTGGGCATCTCAGTAATGGCTTTAATATTGGCGGGATCCAATTCAATGCCTCTGTTGCTCACTAAAAATCCCAACAACTTTCCTGCTTTGACACCAAAAGCACATTTGGCTGGATTTAGCTTTAGGTTATACTTACGCAACCTGTTGAAAAGCTTTTTGATATGACTGATGTGGTCATCCTCCTTCCGGGATTTGATGATGATGTCATCCACATAGACCTCTATCTCTTTGTGCATCATATTATGAAAAAGGGCTATCATAGCTCACTGATATGTGACACTGACATTGATAAGGCCGAAAGACAAACGTCTATAATAGAAGGTTCCCTAGGGAGTGATGAAGGCTGTCTTCTCCCTGTCCTCTTCAGCGACCATGATTTGATGGTATCCAGCAAAGCAATCCATAAAAGAATACATGTCATACTGTGTCATAATGTCTATCAGGATGTGGATAAAAGGTACTGGGAAATTATCTTTAAGACAAGCTTTCTTCAAATCCCGATAATCCACGCATACTCGTACCTTCCCTTCGGGCTTAGGCATGGGAACTATGTTTGGCAGCCACTCCGGGTATGTTGATACCATGATGATACCAGCTTTGAATTGTTTGACAACCTCTTCTTTGACTTTCAAACTCCATTCGGGTTTTAATCGCCTGAGCTTTTGCTTGACTGGCTTGAATCCATCTTTAATGGGCAGTCGATGAATAACAATGTTAGTAGACAAACCAATCATGTCTTTATGCGACCATGCAAACACATCCTGGAATTGAGTTAAGAGTTCAATCATGTCGGCTTTTTGGTCTTGGGTGAGGTATATGCCTTTCAGGAATTCTTTAAGGTTTTCTGAGGTTCCGATATTGACAGTGGTTGTTTGATCGAGATTTAGTTTAGGTTTGTCTTCAACCCACTTTTTGATCTCCTCGGGCACCTCATAGTCATGTATCTCCTATCGATAAATCTCCATCAAGTCGAAGTCTAGTTCTACATCAAAGTTGTAGTCACCGTGAAAATTTGGCATCTCATCAGCAAGGATAAACAAATCCAATTCTGGAGTCCTGAAAACAAAATGCTTTCACTTTAATATATGAGACTGTTTAATCATACAAAGCATTTAGCAAAAGCTTGGCAAAAGTAACTGCTATAGCTGTGCAACAAAATAAGCAGTAAATAAAACCACCTTCAGGGCAGATGGACTTTCTGCCTTTTTACCCTTTTGAATGAGGCATGGGGTACTGCTCCAATTATTCAACGTCAAGTTCTCATGAATAAGGAAGATAAAGGAGTTGTGCTCGTCTGTCTCCTCTTTGATGACGACTGAGACATCCTTCATATCACGGCTGGGGTTCTTCTTTGAACTGCTACCCCGATCCCTCTTGATGCGAGGGATTCAGATATGATCTTCTTCGTCACTGTCTGAGATATCATCGTTCATACCCTCATAGTGAATCAAAAAATACATGTTGGCAAATGGGTCTCGTCCTTTAGGTAGGAACTTTTCTTTTCCCTTTTTGCTTTCCCCATTAAGCTATGGGGCTCTTCTTTCACTAATCGGCTTGACTGGAGGAAACAGCATGCCTGACACAGCAGTAGGAATCTTCCTCATTGGTTTCACATGATAGTAGTGTGCATACAAGCCAATCATGTATGATGATAAAGCACATACTTTGTAAACAATCTTATTTATTTATTAATAAAATATTTATTTATTAAAGGCATTTAATTATCTACATGGTGCTGTTTTTATAATATGTAAATAACCCATAGTTTTAAGCAATGCTTTTAGAATCATGATGTTGATCATGCTAATGAGATCTAAATTCTTTGAAAGCTTTAAAACTAAAATAGTTCCCAATCGTGGGATTACTAAAAAGGGGATTAGTAAATCCGGATAGATTGGTACATATGTTGCTTGCTCAATGGATGAGGATGACTGATCTCATGGTCATTTGTGTGGAGACACTAAAGCAAGTATGTAGGTGCTTATTGGAGAATAAGTTCACTGAACGTGACTCGCTATGGAATACCTAATGGAGTTTTACTCGCCTGTCAATAGAAATTTCTAATGTGATAGTAGTACATGTGATCCTTGGACTTGAGATCATCATAGTATCTTGTATGTAACAAATTATACTTTGACTAATTCCTTAAGGCCTTTTAAGGCATATATAGGGTATGCTTGGGTGTAATGAGTTACATATGGAGATAATGAATGATCAATAAAGAATCTACCACCTCTAGTAAAAGAGGAGATATGTCCTATGTGATTCGTTAAATGACAACCCAGGAATCCTTGGCCAAGGTAGAATGAAATTAGAAAGAGGTTTCTAATTTGCATTATTTGGAGTTGTGCATTTTCTAATCGAAATACATATGATTAAATAAATTAAGACTTGACAGTAAATCCATGTCTTATATTTAATTGGGACATTGTATGGTGGAAGGATTGAATTGTACGGTAACTATTAACTCACAGGTTCTTTTATGATTAATGTTGAAATCTATATTATCTAGAAAGTCGTTGATCGCTAGGGAGGCTTATCCCTATTGTAGAATAAATGTTATTTATTTAAATAGATTATTAGTTTAATTTGTTTATTTAAATAAGATTAGAATTGTTCTAATTGATTTATTCACAACCGGTTTAATATGGAGAACCTAAAGGGTCACACCATAAAAGGAAGAAGAATTATTTAAGAATAAAATGGCATGATAGTAATAATGCATTAAGTATAATTAATTTAATCTATCATGATAGAATAAATTAAATAGCTTAATGTTTATTATTTAATATTTTAGAAATATTAAATATAAATTAATAAGAGGAGTCTTATTAATATTATTATTATTATTATTATTTTAATTCTAAAGGAGTTTAGGAATTAATATAATATCAGTACTCTCTCTCAATCCTAATAAAGATTAGGATATAAATTAATTAAATAAAACCCTATTCTAATTGGATTAGGAGGGTTAACCTAATATCTATATAAGAGAGTCTTATATTAGAAATAAGGGATGTGAAATTTTCCAAGAGTTGGGAGTACACATATTCTATAGAGATAGAAACAAGGGTTAAGCCAATAACCCATCTTCTTGAGTTCTTCATCTTCCTTGGTGGATCACCGTTAGAGGCCAAACATTTGGGTGGCTGACATTATTCAAGGGAAGGAGCCACTATCAGAGGAATCAAAGGAATCAAAGGAGTAGAACTTGTACCTGAGGAAGCTTAGATCTTCAAAGGTATAATTCCATGTTCTCTCTTTTCTGTTATTGATAACAAGCACAAAGCATGATCATGGTTATGGGTTTGTATAAATTTTGAAAACCTAGTTTTTACGCTTCCGCCCTATTTATGTGATTTGATTGCATGATTGCGTTACATACAAACCCAACAGTGGTATCAGAGCCTAACTTTGTGCTAATTATCAATTTTATAATTCCATATATGAATTGATGTGAGAATTGGATCGTTTTTTTTGGACAAACATCGTTTTCTGCAAGTTTCTGCGGCGAACGGCGCAGCTGCGCAGCCTCCCAGTTCATTACTGGCGCAGCTGCGCCGGTCTGCAAAAACTGCTACTTCCGTCTACCTGCGCAGCTGCGCAGATGCCCAGTTCATTACTGGCGCAGCTGCGCCGGTACCTGGACAGACCCTGAAAATTGATTTTAATTAATTAAGTAAACTGTTTATTTAATTGATAAAGTTTTAAAATAAAGAAGTTTATTTTATCTGAAATATAATTTCAGAATGCTAAAATTAAAGGAGTTTAATTTGGATTTATTTTTGATTAAAATAAAAGAGTTTATTTTGTTTCAAAAATAAAATTTAGCAAAACTTTTGTCCATTAAATAACATCGATCCATATATGGAATAGCATTGTTATTCATGAGATGAATGGATATTTATTGATGCATATGTTGATGTGTATGGTAATAAATGGGATTGATTATGGACAATGACCAATGTGATTGGATTTTATTTTGGATGAATGCTTGAATGTATGGGTTTTATAAAATGGGGTCTGCGTACCTCGTCTTCTCTAGTTTTATTCTCGATGTAAATTCTATCTCCTTTCTATGTACTTCCCCTTGACTGCTGATCAAGGTTTCTATTTAATTTTAAAATAAGTTAATGTAAAAGAGATAGTTAGAATTATTTTGAAGAAATTGGAGACCAAGGAGCGAGGAGCGCGTGAAGACCCGTTTGTATGGAGCCCGTGTTTAAATGTAATAGTTACATTTAAAATTTAAATTCTTGCACTCCTAGGTTTGACCTTTTGGTTCACTTGGTGGCTCTAGTGAACCAAACTAGAATAAAAGTCCATAATCAATCCGGGTAGAATATAGTATTCTATATCGCATGCTAAATATTATATATATTATATTTTATACAAACATGCTTCGCATGTTTAATAAAATGACGCGTATTTTATATATATATGTGCATGCGCGCTTAAAAGATGAGACAAATAATAACAAACCCCTCAAAGAAATAATATTAAGTCTGAAGCGTTCAAATGATATTTGGAATATCGAACGTCGCCTTCTAGCATGATTAGTTAATAGAGTATTAAATATTTAATATGAGTTTGTTGTGCTATCCACAAGGCGAGTATTGAATATTTAAGATGTTAATTAATCACATTTGATGCTTATCAAGAAAATTGAACGATCTAGTCTTGTTGTGCTATCCACAAGGACGAAAAATTTTCTTTTTGAATTTATGGAAGTGCTAGGCTGGACTTAACTTAAATCATTTTAGTTCGGATGTGCACACACATGACCATTATGATTTAAGAGGCAAAATAAAAGGAGTTACATGGTGATGTAATTGACAAGAGTTGTCTACCTATTTATTTGTATATCGCTTGTTGTGCTATCCACAAGGTTATATACATTTGAAATGGGATCCTTAATCTCACTAGCAAATATTTAATTAGATGTTGCCGAACTATATGAGTGAGGGTAATATAGTTTGATGAAAATAGTAGGAGATACCAATTTAAAATAAAGACCTAAATTTATTTTGGTATGCAAAGTTAATAAAATGAATTTTTGCTAAAATGTTGTCTTTTCACATGCAAAATTTTAAAAATGTCAAAATCACTAATCTCACTACGAAGCATACTTGATGCAAATAAGCTTACCGGCCCGAATTATGAGGACTGGCTAAGAAATCTGAGAATTGTTCTCACTGCTGAAAAGATTTCTTATGTCCTAAATTCCACTATCCCTGAATCTGTTTCAGAAACAGCCTCTGAGGAAGAGATTGCCACTTTCAATAAGTGGCAAGATGATGCATCTGTGGCTCAATGCATCATGCTCGCATCCATGAATAACGAGCTTCAGCGTCAGCACGAAAAAATGGATGCTCCTGCTATGCTGCTTCACCTCAAGGAGTTGTATGGTGAACAGATTAGGACTGCTAGATATGAGATATCTAAGGAGCTCTTCCGATCTCGGATGACCGAGGGCACTACCGTCGAGACTCATGTTCTGAAGGTAATCAATTTGATTGAACGCCTTGGACAGCTTGGGTTCGTCATGGATGGGGAGTTGAGTCAAGACTTGGTCTTGCAGTCACTCCCTGAGACCTTCTCGCAGTTTGTGGTTAATTTTCACATGAATAAGCTAGATGTCAGCTTACCTGAGCTGCTTAACATGCTGAAAACTGCAGAAGGTCACTTCTCATCCAAGAAGAACCATGTCTTGATGGTGGATTCTTCCAATAAAAGGAAGAGGCCCAAGGTGTCTTCTGAAAAGAAGAAATCTAAGAAGGCTAAGGGAAAAGGGAAAGAAAAGGAGCAAAAGAAACCTGAACCAGCTAAAGGAATGTGCTTTCATTGCAATTGAGCCGGGACATTGGAAGAGGAACTGCAAGAAGTTTCTAGCAGAGAAGAAGCTTGGAGAAGCTTCGACTTCCAATCAAGGTTTGTTTATGATTGAAATTAATTTTTCTGAAAGTCATAATTCTACTTGGGTATTGGATACCGGCTGTGGTTCTCACATATGTAATACTGTGCAGGGACTGGTCAGAAGTAGAAAGCTGAACAAAGATGAGGTGATCCTACGAGTGGGAAATGGAGCAAAAGTTGCTGCATTAGCTGTAGGAACTTATTGTTTAGCAATGCCTTCGGGAAAATCCATTTATCTTAATAATTGTTATTATGTTCTGAATATTATTAAAAACATTATTTCAATTTCTGTATTGGATATGGAAGGTTTTGACGTTATTATAAAGAACAATGGTTGTTCTATTTATAAAAACGATGTTTTATATGGTATTGGAAATTTGCGAAATGGACTTTATACACTTGACTTGCAAGAAAATATATTTCAAATTGAACAAATTAAGAAAAGGAAAAGAGATGATATTAATTATACCTATATGTGGCACTGTAGACTCGGTCATATCAATGAAACAAGATTATCCAAGTTGCATAAAGATGGGCTCCTCGAGCTATCTGATTATGAATCATATCCAACTTGTGAATCTTATCTCATGGGTAAAATGACTAAATCTCCTTTTAGTGGAAAAGGGGAGAGAGTTACAGAGTTGTTGGCATTGATTCACACAGACGTTTGTGACCTATGACAACAAGTGCACGGGGTGGGTATTCTTATTTTATTACTTTCACTGATGATCACTCAAGATTTGGATATGTGTATTTAATGAAATACAAATCAGAATCATTTGAAAAGTTCAAAGAGTTCAGAAGTGAAGTAGAGAAACAAACGGGCAAGAGTATTAAGATACTTCGATCAGATCGAGGTGGAGAATACTTAAGCAGTGAGTTTCTCAATTGTCTTAGAGAAAATGGTATAATCTCACAATGGACTCCTCCAGGTACACCACAGTTAAATGGAGTATCTGAAAGGAGAAATCGAACACTGTTGGACATGGTTCGATCCATGATGAGTTTTACCGACCTTCCAATTTCCTTCTGGGGATATGCCCTAGAAACGGCTGCATACCTACTTAACAAGGTACCTACCAAATCCGCCCCAAAGACTCCATATGAGATGTGGAAAGGGAGGAAACCAAATCTTAAGCATGTTAAGACTTGGGGTTGTCCAGCTTATGTCAAAAAGTTTGAAAATGATAAGCTACAGACTAAATCCGATAAGTGTAGATTTGTGGGATACCCTAAAGAAACCGTAGGGTATTATTTCTATCATCCAACTGATCAAAAGGTGTTTGTTGCGAAACATGCTACCTTCTTGGAGAAAGAGTTTATCCATGAAGGGGTCAGTGGGAGTAAGATATATCTTGAAGAAGTTCAAGAACAACAAGTTACCACGGACCAAAGTCAGGTACCTAACCAAGTAGAAGAACCTACTGTACCACACCATGTTCGTAAATCTGGAAGAGTACCGAAGATACCTGAGAGGTATGGATTCATTATAAAGGATGACGATGAGGTACACATCATGAATGATGATGATCCATTGAATTACGAACAGGCTATGAGTAATAAAGACTCAGGGAAATGGCTTGAAGCCATGAAATCTGAAATGGACTCCATGTATGAAAACAAAGTATGGACTTTGGTTTCACCACCTGAAGGTATTAAACCTATTGGGTGTAAATGGGTTTTTAAGAAAAAGACTGGAGCAGACGGAAAGGTAGAGACCTATAAGGCCCGACTAGTTGCAAAAGGTTTCAAACAAAGACAAGGAGTTGACTATGATGAAACCTTCTCACCAGTAGCCATGCTCAAGTCCATTCGGATTTTGCTTGCGATTGCAGCTTACAACGACTATGAGATCTGGCAGATGGACGTGAAAACGGCCTTCCTCAATGGGAAACTTGAGGAGGATGTGTATATGACACAGCCAGAGGGATTTATTTCAAAAGTTGGAACAAATCAAGTCTGTAAGCTACAACGATCCATTTATGGGTTGAAGCAAGCTTCTCGTAGATGGAACATTCGTTTTGATGAGACAATCAAAGAGTTTGATTTTATCAAAAACGAGGATGAACCATGTGTATACAAGAAGGTTAGTGGGAGCGCAGTATCATTCCTTATATTATATGTTGATGATATATTACTGATAGGGAATGACATTCCTATGTTACAATCCATTAAAATCTGGTTATCTAAAAACTTCTCCATGAAGGACTTGGGTGAAGCATCCTATATTTTGGGGATAAAGATCTATAGAGATAGATCTAAAAGGATGCTCGGCTTATCCCAAGGAACGTACATTGATACGATGCTAAAGAGGTTTAGCATGGAAGATTCCAAAAGAGGTCTCATGCCGATGAGCCATGGAATAAATCTCTCCAAGAAACAGGCCCCAAAGACACCTGAGGAGAGAGACCGTATGAGTAAGATCCCTTATGCTTCTGCAATAGGATCTATCATGTACGGTATGATATGTACTAGACCGGATGTTGCTCACGCACTTAGTGTAACAAGCAGATACCAGTCGAATCCAGGAGAAGAGTACTGGAAGGTAGTGAAAAATATCCTAAAGTACTTGAGAAGGACTAAAGATATTTTTCTTGTCTACGGTGGGTCTGAATTAAAACTCGAGGGATTCACGGACTCAAGTTTTCAAACAGACCAAGATGACAGTAAATCTATTTTAGGGTATGTGTTTACCTTGAACGGAGGTGCAGTGAGTTGGAAGAGTTCCAAGCAGCAAACGGTTGCTGATTCAGTGACAGAGGCAGAGTATATAGCTGCAAGTGAAGCTGCAAAGGAAGCTGTTTGGATGAAGAAGTTCATAACTGAACTTAGTGTGGTTCCTAGCATTGGGGAAGCAGTTCCCGTATACTGTGACAACACCGGAGCGGTTGCACAGGCTAAGGAACCCAGGTCTCATCAGAAATCTAAACACGTGTTGCGGCGATTTCACTTGATCAGGGAGATCATTGAAAGAGGAGACGTCACCTTGGAGCGTGTAGACTCTCAAGACAACATTGCAGATCCATTTACTAAAGCTTTAACACAACAGCAGTTTGATCGTCACTTAGAGAAGATGGGTATGAGATACCATGGCGATTCGCTTTAGTGCAAGTGGGAGATTGATAGTAGTGTGCATACAAGCCAATCATGTATGATGATAAAGCACATACTTTGTAAACAATCTTATTTATTTATTAATAAAATATTTATTTATTAAAGGCATTTAATTATCTACATGGTGCTGTTTTTATAATATGTAAATAACCCATAGTTTTAAGCAATGCTTTTAGAATCATGATGTTGATCATGCTAATGAGATCTAAATTCTTAGAAAGCTTAAAAACTAAAATAGTTCCCAATCGTGGGATTACTAAAAAGGGGATTAGTAAATCTGGATAGATTGGTACATATGTTTCTTGCTCATTGGATGAGGATGACTGATCTCATGGTCATTTGTGTGGAGACACTAAAGCAAGTATGTAGGTGCTTATTGGAGAATAAGTTCACTGAACGTGACTCGCTATGGAATACCTAATGGAGTTTTACTCGCCTGTCAATAGGAATTTCTAATGTGATAGTAGTACATGTGATCCTTGGACTTGAGATCATCATAGTATCTTGTATGTAACAAATTATACTTTGACTAATTCCTTAAGGCCTTTTAAGGCATATATAGGGTATGCTTGGGTGTAATGAGTTACATATGGAGATAATGAATGATCAATAAAGAATCTACCACCTCTAGTAAAAGAGGAGATATGTCCTATGTGATTCGTTAAATGACAACCCAGGAATCCTTGGCCAAGGTAGAATGAAATTAGAAAGAGGTTTCTAATTTGCATTATTTGGAGTTGTGCATTTTCTAATCGAAATACATATGATTAAATAAATTAAGACTTGACAGTAAATCCATGTCTTATATTTAATTGGGACATTGTATGGTGGAAGGATTGAATTGTACGGTAACTATTAACTCACAGGTTCTTTTATGATTAATGTTGAAATCTATATTATCTGGAAAGTCGTTGATCGCTAGGGAGGCTTATCCATATTGTAGAATAAATGTTATTTATTTAAATAGATTATTAGTTTAATTTATTTATTTAAATAAGATTAGAATTGTTCTAATTGATTTATTCACAACCGGTTTAATATGGAGAACCTAAAGGGTCACACCATAAAAGGAAGAAGAATTATTTAAGAAGAAAATGGCATGATAGTAATAATGCATTAAGTATAATTAATTTAATCTATGATGATAGAATAAATTAAATAGCTTAATGTTTCTATCTAATATTTTAAAAATATTAAATATAAATTAATAAGAGGAGTCTTATTAATATTATTATTATTATTATTATTTTAATTCTAAAGGAGTTTAGGAATTAATATAATATCAGTACTCTCTCTCAATCCTAATAAAGATTAGGATATAAATTAATTAAATAAAACCCTATTCTAATTGGATTAGGAGGGTTAACCTAATATCTATATAAGAGAGTCTTATATTAGAAATAAGGGATGTGAAATTTTCCAAGAGTTGGGAGTACACATATTCTATAGAGATATAAACAAGGGTTAAGCCAATAACCCATCTTCTTGAGTTCTTCATCTTCCTTGGTGGATCACCGTTAGAGGCCAAACATTTGGGTGGCTGACATTATTCAAGGGAAGGAGCCACTATCAGAGGAATCAAAGGAATCAAAGGAGTAGAACTTGTACCTGAGGAAACTTAGATCTTCAAAGGTATAATTCCATGTTCTCTCTTTTCTGTTATTGATAACAAGCACAAAGCATGATCATGGTTATGGGTTTGTATAAATTTTGAAAACCTAGTTTTTACGCTTCCGCCCTATTTATGTGATTTGATTGCATGATTGCGTTACATACAAACCCAACATCACAAACCCTACATCGGTAAGGTTTGGTAGCAGGATAGGGTGGAAGCAGGGACCGTTAGACACTTGTGTGGGTTCCGATGATTCGATCCGGATGAATAACCCAATCTGGCTTTCCTTGACTGGCTAGGAATTTGCACTGGACTTTTGATTCCTTGTCAATTTTTCCCTAACCCTTTTCTAGGGCAGAATCCCAAGGATACCATTTCTTGAACGACTGTTAGTACTTTGGGGGAAACTTTTGGTTTTTAGGCTGGTGCCCCAATAGGTAAATATTGAGTATTGCTCACATTCAAAGCTTGAAAACTGACAGGCTCAACCCCCTCGTCGAGACTAATTACAGGTATATCGCTATGTGTGTTGACCGAATATTTTGGCTCGGCATTCACGGTGATTAGATTGTCGATAATAATGTACTTAAGTTGCTGATGAAGGGTGCACGAAACTGCTCCTGCCATGTGGATCCATGGTGTTCCCAATAATAAATTATATCCAGTGGTAATGTTGAGTACCTGAAAGGATATATAGAAAGTATGGGGACCAATCTCCAGTGGAAGCTCAATCTCCCCCACAGCCTCTCGGCGAGATCCATCGAAAGCCCGAATAACTATATGATTGGTCCAGATCTGATTTGGGTTGATCTTCATTCTTTCCAAGGTGTCGTAGGGATAGATGTTCAGGGACGATCCTCCATCTGTCGGTACACCTCCAATCACATACCCTGATGACATCACTACTATGTGCAGTGACTTGCAATGACCCGTCCCCTCCGCGGGTATATCATCGTCAGTGAAAGATATCACATTACTGTTGAAAATGTGTTCTATCACATGACAAAACTTCTCGATATCCACCGTCTTTGGAAGATGTGCTTCCTTGAGTATTTTCACCAGAGTTTAGCGATGATCCTCTAAGGATAAGACCAGATCTAGGATGGATATCTATTTGGGTGCCTCTTTCAAGATTTGGACCACCTTGATCTCATTATGCCCCATTTTGATGAAGAATTCTTTAATTTTCTCCTCAGCCACTCTCCCTTTAGCTACAATGACTGAGTTGATCACCCGCTGAGGCAGGTACAGCGGGTTTTCCTTTGATATACTGGTAATGTTGTTTGAGGTTGAACCTTCATCCTTCCCATAGTTCTATGGGACTCTCTTTAGGCTGACCATAGGATATTGTGGTCTGAAGGTTAATATTAGAGGCTCGGGCGCATCAACCTTCACAGTATTATGTACTTCTTGGACCCCATTCCCTTGCAATATCAGGGGTGCTATGGCTATATCCTTCTCACAAGAAATTACAGCTACTACTTCTTGATTCCACGCCATGGGAATAAAGAGTGCTTCCTCATCGGGATAACCAAATTTGCCTTTATCAGCTCACCACTTTTAATCAGATTCTGAATTAGGTGACGAAGTCCCCAACAATCCTCGGTGTTATGACCGGGCGCATTGGAATGATACTGACAGATCTAGTAAGGCTTGAACTTCCTCGATTGAGGGTTCACTGGGGGTAACAAATCCGCAACCATCCCCTCATTGATCAATATTTGAAGGATTTCTTTCATCGACTGGTTCAAATTAGTGAAATTTCTTTTAAAGGAGAATTCCCGATTGGCTTGGAAGTTCTCTTCCTTGGCCACCTTGTTGGCTTATGGTTCATGCTTCTGAAACCAGTAATGATCCCTCATAGAAATTAGGATAATTTCAGGTGTAGGAGAACTTGCTTCATGCTGGTTGGTCTGATTTATCAGCTGTCGGGTTATCTGATGTTGATACACGACCAACTCTGCTAACTATCAAACATTTTCCTTGATGGACTTGATTTCCTATTCTATCAGGAACCGCCTTTCTGAGAACTCCCAACTGTCTGGGCTATTGGTACTTGATTGAGTTGACTCTCCAATATACTGGAGGTATTTGGATCCTTCTCCATTCCTTGTGCTAATTATATTGACACTCTCCTCATTGTGTTGAGGGAGAGGATTATCTTGCAGATGTGGTTGCTCTTGCTTTGTCACCACAATCTCTCCGTTATCTATCAAGTCTTGGATTTTGTGCTTAAGAGACCAACAGTCTTTTGTATCATGGCCGGTGCTCAAGAATGGTATGCAGACTTCTTACTCGGGTCAAAAATTTTTCCACTTGAACTGGCAGGCGGAAGGAGCTAAACAATCTTCTTTTGTGTTGCCAGCAGTTTTAGCACATTTTTGAGTGAATCCCCCAAGGGTGTGAACGTTCTTCGACGCCTGACCTCTCCCACTTTTTGCAAGGGAGGGTTAGAAAATTGTGCAGGAGCTTGAAAAGGGGAATAGTTTCTCCTTTGAATGGGCAAACTGCTTGAATTGCCTCTTTGATTCTATCCCTGAAGTATCAAGGACACCTCATCTTCCTTCTTCTTGTGTACTCTCCGGGGATTACTCCCATAGTTTCCAAACTGAATATGTTTGGCCACGGCTTCCAAGGTGGTAAGATCTTTTATCTTCCTAAACTTTAGACCCATTTCGGCAATTTCTCTATGTTTAATCATCTCCTAGAATGGTTTTCCTATACCTGCCAGGACCCTCTCGTAATACGAAGCTTCTTGAATGTCGATGAAGGTCAGGATTATCTCAGTCTCTGTCATAGGTGGAGTGACTTGTGCCGCCATCCGTCTCCATCGGTGAGCATATTCTCGGAATGACTCAGTGTTTTGCTTCTTAACTTTGTTGATTTGATATGCATCTGGAGCCATCTGAGACTAGAAGCTGTATTGATTAAGGAAGGCTTGCGCTTACCCTTCCCACCTGTGATTTTTTGAATTTTCCAGTCGGGCGTACCTGGCTCTAGCCTTTGCGGTCAGACTTTTCTGGAATAATTACATTTTGAGCTTCTCGTCCTCGGCATAAGATCCGAGCTCTCCAATGAAAACCTTCAAATGGGTGTAGGGATCTCCTAATCCATCATGTTTTTCAAAATTAGGGACTTGAAACTTATCTGGATAACGAGTCCCTGGGAATATACATAAATCTGAGTAATGCACGTATCCAAATGCTCTAGTCCCTTTGATGGACCGGATTGTTTCTTCCATTTGTTGGACCTTTTTCAGAATATCACCATCTTCCTGCTCTTTGTTGAGGTTGATGATTTCTGGGGCTTTTTGAGTATCTTTCTTTCCGGAATCCTGACTGCTACTAGGTGTAGATGATTCTATTTGACCGGGTGTCTGTTTACCCTGCAGACCTTTGCTTTGTTCTTTAAGGAAAATAGCTAATTTCGCTATCTGGTTCTTTAATCCTTCAAACTCCTCCCTAGAGACTGGGGTGGATTCAGGTTGAGCACTTGAAGCCATGTTTGGAGATGGGTTTAGTGCTTATTTAAATTTTGATATGGTGACGGGACCAATTTTTTCCTACAATAAGAGTAGGTATGTTAATTTTGATGTAAATATCACCAGGACGCATGTTATGCAATGTATTTATTTTTTGAGGTTTTTTAATCTTATCCTGTAAAACAAAGGTTAGTTATTTTTATGACATGATAGTATGACAGGATTCACAATGAAACATATACTTACATTGATTTAATTTTTTACATTGAATTGAAAGAGGAAGGCATGAAGAGGTTTCCCTTCGAATTTGGTTAATTAGAGGCTGACCTATCTTATGCTACTCTCACGGTTTTTCGGCATGAAGGTCCCCAGATCATCGTAATCTACTCGAGGGGAAATTAATCTGATATTTCAATTGGAGCGGATCTGAGTGGTGCCTTTCCTGAGCCTCGCAGGATTAATCTCCTTTCAGTCCAGTAATCACACACTGACGGGTTCGCCTCCTGGTGGTGGAATCACACAGCATACATTCACATACATTGTGTCTCATCGTATGAAATGATGTCAATTATGCAAAGCACTAACATAAAGTAGTAAAGTATTTATTCATATCCATTAAATGTAAAACACAGCATCCACACATACGCAGATAGAAAAGGGGAATTTTAAAAAGATTTGAGCACGGCTTAATCCCTCTACTGTCCTCAGCGGAGTTGCCACCTGTTAACGTCGGGAAAAAATCTTCTCTTTGGACAGATCTTGCTCTCCCTAAATTTTGTTTTCTACCCTTATTTGTCTTATTTATTTTATGAAGGGTGAAATTTTTAGGAAAAGGCTAACATGTATCTTTACGACGATATTGAAAGGTTACAGAGTCGCCAGTTGGTATATTTTGAAATAGTTGTACCAACTCAACCTAGTTTTGTTTATTTTTTGCAAGTATGCCCAATTACTGGAAGCTGTCAAAACTTGGCGACGGAAACTGAGATTCTTAAAGTTCGGGGGCTTTGTTAAGCGAGAAAAAGGTGTTAAGCACCCCCCAACTTTCGTGAAACACGGTTACCGCATCTTTTCAGTATTTCCCTTTTTTATTTTGCAAATGTATGTGTGTGCTGAAAGTAATTGAGCCTATGTTTGCTTGATTTGAAAGTAGTACCGTGCTTCGTTACACCTAAATATGAAGGGTTTGATTTGTTTGAAAAAGTCTTTTTTAGACAAGATATTAAAATGTTATTTTGAAAGATGGTTTTCAAACCCTTTTGCTCGCATAGGAATTAAAGCATGTTAATTCTTCCATTTTATATTCTGTTCAGCCTTCGGCTTGATTTGGATGTTTATTATCAGGATGAGAAGCATCTTCGACCACAGAATGTATATACAAGTGTTGGTCTTCTTATGGGCATGGTAGCCATCTAAGTGACTCTAGAACTACAAACCATATTTCACTGTGTTTGAGACCTTAAATCCGGATAACCGTTTTAAGGTCCCTCGGATGTACATTTTACAAAAAAACTAGTAGGATATGTTTACAATTTGGAGCTATCCATCGTGGGAATTAGATTAGATCAGTGTGTTTGATCTTAATCCCACGATTCATAGGCTCACAAAAAATGATCAAGAAAACCTGCACAACACAGATATTCATAGAAATGTAAACTGTACTCTAGACGTCGCAAAACAAAGGATTCGTCAGTTAAATCCTTGCATGCGCGTAGCCAAAGCTTCCCATTTCTGTTAGATATGGATCTAGGGTCATGTAGTCTCTTTAATATTTACAAAGCTAGAAAGAAAGCTAGATTTAAATAAATCTTGGCCATTTTAGCTTTTCGATTCCAGTTTGACCGATTTTGAACCGTTAGAAAGTTAGAAAGGGCTAGATTTAAATAAATCTAATCCATAATATTTACATCAATTCAGATTTATATCAAATGAATATTTAAAGCAAATATTTAATCACATTGAATAAAGAATATATATATACTTATATAGATATTTACATTTCTTCGTCGGCTATATATATTTACATTTCTTCGTCGGGCCTGGATTGGAAATCCGTGGGCCTTTACTATGTATATATATATATACATAGTAAAGGGCCACGGGTATTCAATCCAGGCCCGACGAAGAAATGTAAATATATATATATATGTATATGTATATATATATGTATAAAAGCTGTAAAAAGTCATGAATTTCAAATCCATGCTCAATAGAGAAATGTATATATATATATATATATATATATATATAAGCTGTAAAGAGCCACGAATTTCAAATCCAGACTCAACAGAGAAATGTAAATATATATATATATATATATATATATATAAAAGCTGTAAAAGGGCCATGAATTAACAATCTAGGCCCGACTGAATGGAAAGTTAGTATATATATAGGTAGTTATATATATAATAAAGCTGAAAAAAGGCCACGAATCAGCGATCTAGGCCAAACGAAATAGTACAAATATATATATATATATAGTTATATATATATATAAGCGGTAAAAAGCCACGGATTAGCAATACAGGCTGTGCAAACAAAAAAAATGTATATATATACTTATATATACTAAAAAGTAAGCTAGAAAGGCCACAGATCTAAGATTTGGGTAAAACCAAAAGATGAAACTTTATATGTGACAACCCGAGAATTTATAAGATTTTAAATGATTAAATAAAGATTAAATAATAAGACCTAGACTGGAAATAGAGTATGGATTTAAAAATTTTGTGAAGGACTTATATGGTTTTGTGTATTGTTTATATATTTATAAAAAGAATTAAGAATAAAGTCTTGTAACCTAATATATATTAGGTATGAAATTAAATAACTTAAGGGTTATAATATGTAAGGATGTTAGTATTTAAAATTTTTAACTAACACTAAGAGATTAAGTTTATTATCTCGATTTATTAACCTAATTAAAATAAGTCTAATTAGGTTAAGCAATTAAATATATTTGAGTAAGGAATTGAATTACAATTGAGTGAATAAAAATCCTAATTAAATGATTAGAGTATGATAGAATTAAAAATTAGTGAATTATGTTAATTTACATAGCCCAAATTATTTTAGTGGGAGCCCAAGACTTTAGCCCAATTATAAGGGATTTATTTGGATATTTAAGTGAGCAAGTATTGCAATAAAAAAACAAAGTTGGGGATAAAAGGGGAAGGGAATTTTGGTCAAGCAAAGAGGAAAGGAAGGAAGGAATGAATGTAATTATTATATTTACCAACTCCTCACCAACTCCCTTATGTGTCAAGCTCTCCTTTTAACACCTCCTTTCTCCAAGTGTGCAAGCAATTCTCTAATCATTAAGAGAAAGAAGGGGGCAAGAGAATGTGGTGGATATGTATAGATATATACAATATATCTATACATTTCTTCTAACAAACAAAACTTTATTCTTATCTATCATTTCATTATCTCCTATCTTTCATTTCATTTCTTTCTCCTTTCTTATTAGCTAAGCAAAAGAAAACTAAGAGAGAGAGAGGGAAAGGGAGAGTTCGGCAGCCATGAGGAAGAGAGAGAGAGAGAGAGATTTTGCAAAATTTCCAAGTCCCATAATCAAACTAGGAAGAAGAAAAAGGAAGATATTGAACAAGGGTATAATATCTAACTATTGTATGCATTTGTGTGGATTATTTTCAATTAAAACTTGGATCTAAGGTTTCAAAATTCCAAAACCTTAGATCTACATATATATAAGTATGTTATGTGTAGATTTATTACTTTTGATGATCAAAAGCAAGAAAAAGGAAACTATGTTTTAAAAGTTAGAAAATCTTGATTTTTCTAGCCTAAATTATATTTTACTTGGATTTAGTGTATGTTTGGTGTAATAAATCATGGATCATGATAGATCCTTGATCTTGAGGTGTATATGTATAGTGTTAAGGTTATCTAATATTTGACTATGTGTTTAAATCTTAGATAGTTTACTTATAAGGTATGTTGTGCTAATTAAAAGATCAATCTTATAACTGATAGATCTTTACAATAAAGCGATTAACTTAAATTGCGTAGCAGTAATAGACGGTACAGGCAAGTTCCTATACTCTTTTATTGAGCAAGTTCTCCTAACTCGAAGTCGAGTTGTTATTGTAAAGCATGTTCGTGAATAATTATTGTTGATTATTCACATCTATAATAATTATTGATTCGCACGTTGTGCATATTGTATATATTCATCAGGTATGAAAGGCTAATCATCTTCATTACCATATTGCTCAGTTGAATTTATTCATGTTCATTGTCGGCTATTCAGCATTATTGATTCATGTTCTTTCACAATTCTTATATTGTTGAAAGTTTGTCCGCTTATTATTCTTTTCGATCATAAGATATCTTCATTTGAACTTAAACTTGCTGGGCAAACTTGTTGCTCACCCTTGCTATATCATGATAAATATTTCATATTAAAGAAGAAACTTCGGACATATTTAAAGGTAAAGACAAGTTCTAGGATGGAATTATTATACGGTTAAAATGGTAATAGTATAGGATACAAATGACATTGTATGTCGTGTAGAATATTGAATGCAGGTATTAAGTTAAGGTTGGAGACCTTGGGAATAATGTTGTAAAAGTTATTGTATAAACAATTTATGTTTATATCTTCCGCAATAGTTATATAAATGATGTATCGTAACGTACCAGGTCCGAGGTTTTGGGGATTTAGATTTGGGGGCGCTACAGTTGGTATCAAAGCTGTAGGTTATAAACCTTAGGTAGGGTTACCTTAGGCTATAACCGCAGGGATGAGGAATAAGAATAAACTCAAATAGAGTTTAAGTTCTAAGCGATGAATTTGGGCAATGTATTGGTAAGTCAATAAGATTCAAAAAAGAATCATGACAAGTAATAAAGATCCAGAGTTACCTAACTCTGATAATAAAGATGAATAGTAGTAATGAATAGATAGAGTCTAAAAGACTAAAAGTATAAAGGGAAAGAAGATTGTAAAACAAAATGATCATAAGATTGAAAAAAATCGTAATATAATACGATTATAATATGAGATCACAACGTGATTTAATAAGGTCATAAGAGGACAGATGATCAATCATTTGATTGAAAACTTTATAGCAGGATTTCTGTATGACAGTGGTACTATAAAATTATACTATTAAAACTCAGGAAAGAGATGTGAATTGTAGATACGGATTAAATGAAATTCGTATCGAGTATTGAGGGAGCTAGGATTATGTGGGATTTTAATTGAGGACTCATGTGATAGCTGAGTTGTACAAACCTTTGTATGGGCGGGGTTTTGTGCTTGGTCTAATGACTACTTAGTTTATCACATTGATAATCATTGAAATGTCGGTGTCACGCTATTTGCAATATGTATGATGAGAATGTGATTCTTTTCTCATGTGTATAACGGATAGGTAGATAATATAAGATTAGGTACGAGTTCTTAAAACTCACACTTATGGTAAGTTTGTGACTCATAATCGTATGGTGGAACCCCTCAGCGAATGGAAGACTTTGGCCTGACTAGGATAAGTTCCTAAACCCATATGATTGTGGTAAGTTCCTGAACTCATACCGTGTGGTATGTTTGATGAACTATACGGGGGTATAGGAAAATTATGAATAAAGGATTGAGGATAATAGAAATAGATAGAATTATTAAGCAATTGATCATTAGAAGAATTGAAGTTGATGGTGGAAGCATAGGTATTCCAAATATTCTAGCTGTGCTAGACTTCAAAATTTTTGACATCAAGCTAAATTCGCACTGATGTGCCTTTTTTGAAATAAAATGAATTTTTGTTATCTTCACAAAATGGTGACAAGGGTATGGAGATGGACTTTGAGTCATTATCACATCGTTACCTGTTGCAGCATGATAACAGCAAAAATGAATTTTTGGTTATCTTCAAAATATGGTTACAATTGTGTATGTGTGGAGTTCGGGACCCTGACACATCGTTACCTGTTGCGACATGATAATTCCAAAAATGATTTTCAATAGTTTTGAACGGTTTAAAAGAAGAGTCTACGCTAATTGTTTCGGCTAGACAAAAATTATTTAAAATATCAAAATGTATCGTATATATCATCAATGCATTATGGAACCTGATGCAAGGATGATAAAAACAATGGAGTCATTAATGCAGTATTGCGTGTTGGATGTGATCTAAAGATCGTCAGCCCACTATGGTATATTGTATTATGACAAAGTCACAAAATGATGGAATCTTCAACGGACTGTAAATATAGTGCGGTATAATGACGTTATAAAATTATTTACAAAATTTTAAAGAAAAGTCGAGTGTCAATTAAATTTTGCCAGACACATGTTTCGATTGATGTTAGAATTATTGGTATATGTCTAAGCTAGTTGATTCAGCTAGACAAATGTTTATGAAAATTCAAGTATCTCCTTGAGAACTTATCCCGAACCATATTGTTTTGATTTGGACTTCCGGCTGAGTATGAACAACCCCGAAAAATGGGGATATATTGATTGGATAACTTACATTCCAATCATTGAACGCATACGGTAGTTCAGATAATGAAGGCCAACATCTGCAGTTTACCTTCTTTGTGATTGTAAATATATCTATTATTTGGTTACGGTGAATACCGTTAAACCCGAGAGTTTATGGTCTATATGACCCTCGGCATAATTTGAAAAGTTTTTAACTCGTTGGGGAGAAGTCTGGGTAGAATGTGATGATAGAATAATTCCTCATAGAAGGAAGCAAGATGTACTCATTAAACTGAGAATGAAATTACATAAAGGTTAAGTCGAAAATCTAGTTTTGGTGAATAGAATGAGTAGGGATTAGTAAGCTATAATTTCAAGGACGAAATTCTTAGAAGAATGGGTGAATGTGACAACCCGAGAATTTATAATATTTTAAATGATTAAATAAAGGTTAAATAAAAAGACCTAGACTGGAAATAGAGTATGGATTTAAAAATTTTGTGAAGGACTTATATGGTTTTGTGTATTGTTTATATATTTATAAAGAGAATTAAGAATAAAGTCTTGTAACCTAATATATATAATAGGTATAGAATTAAATAACTTAAGGGTTATAATATGTAAGTATGTTAGTATTTAAAAATATTAACTAACACTAAGAGATTAAGTTTATTATCTCGATTTATTAACCTAATTAAAACAAGTCTGATTGGGTTAAGCAATTAAATATATTTGAGTAAGGAATTGAATTGCAATTGAGTGAATAGAAACCATAATTAAATGATTAAGGTAGGATATAATTAAAAATCAGTGAATTATGTTAATTTACATAGCCCAAATTATTTTAGTGGGAGCCCAAGACTTTAGCCCAATTATAAGGGATTTATTTGGATATTTAAGTGAGCAAGTATTGCAATAAACGAAAACAAAGTTAGGGATAAAAGGGGAGGGGAATTTCGGTCAAGCAAAGAGGAAAGAAAGGAAGGAATGAATGTAATTATTATATTTACCAACTCCTCACCAACTCCCTTATGTGTCAAGCTCTCCTTTTAACACCTCCTTTCTCCAAGTGTGCAAGCAATTCTCTAATCATTAAGAGAGAGAAGGGGGCAAGAGAATGTGGTGGATATGTATAGATATATACAATATATCTATACATTTCTTCTAACAAACAAAACTTTATTCTTATCTATCATTTCATTATCTCCTATCTTTCATTTCATTTCTTTCTCCTTTCTTATTAGCTAAGCAAAAGAAAACTAAGAGAGAGAGAGAGGGAAAGGGAGAGTTCGGCAGCCATGAGGAAGAGAGAGAGAGAGATTTTGCAAAATTTCCAAGTCCCATAATCAAACTAGGAAGAAGAAAAAGGAAGATATTGAACAAGGGTATAATATCTAACTATTGTATGCATTTGTGTGGATTATTTTCAATTAAAACATGGATCTAAGGTTTCAAAACTCCAAAACCTTAGATCTACATATATATAAGTATGTTATGTGTAGATTTATTACTTTTGATGATCAAAAGTTAGATCAAAAGCAAGAAAAAGGAAACTATGTTTTAAAAGTTAGAAAATCTTGATTTTCCTTGCCTAAATTATGTTTTGCTTGGATTTAGTGTATATTTGGTGTAATAGATCATGGATCATGGTAGATCCTTGATCTTAAAGTGTATGTGTATAGTGTTAAGATTATCTAATATTTGACTATGTGTTTAAATGTTAGATAGTTTACGTATAAGGTATGTTATGCTAATTGAAAGATCAATCTTATAACTGATAGGTCTTTACAATAAAGCGATTAACTTAAATTGTGTAGCAGTAATCGACGGTACAGGCAAGTTCCTATACTCTTTTATTGAGTAAGTTCTCCAAACTCGAACTCGAGTTGTTATTGTAAAGCATGTTCGTGAATAATTATTGTTGATTATTCACATCTATAATAATTATTGATTCGCACATTGTGCATATTGTATATATTCATCAGGTATGAAAGGCTGATCACCTTCATTACCATATTGCTCAGTTGAATTTATTCATGTTCATTATTGGCTATTCAGCATTATTGATTCATGTTCTTTCACAATTCTTATATTGTTGAAAGTTTGTCATCTTATTATTCTTTTCAGTCATGATATATCTTCATTTGAACTTAAACTTGCTGGGCAAACTTGTTGCTCACCCTTGCTATATCATGATAAACATTTCAGATTAAAGAAGAAAATTCGGACACAGTCAAAGGCAAAGACAAGTTCTAGGATAGAATTATTATAAGGTTAAAATGGTAATAGTATAGGATACAAATGACATTGTATGTCGTGTAGAATATTGAGTGCATGTATTAAGTTAAGGCGGCAGACCTTGGAAATAATATTATAAAAGTTATTATATAAATAATTTAGGTTTATATCTTCCGCAAAAGTTATAAAAATGATGTATCGTAACGTACCAGGTCCGAGGTTCTGGGGACTCGGATTTGGGGGTGCTACATTATATGCTTGTGCACATATGAAAGTTGTATACATACAAGCCAATAATGTATGATGATAAAGCATCTTCTTTGGAGACGATCTTATTTATTTATTAATAAAAGTATTATCTTATTAAAGATATTTAATTATCTATATGATGCTGTTTTTATAATATGTAAATAACCCATAATTTTAAGCAATGCTTTTAGAATCATAATGTTGATCATGCTAATGAGATCTAAATTCTTTGAAAGCTTAAAACTAAAATAGTTTCCAATCGATTGATTACTAAATAGGGGATTAGTAAATCAGGATAGATTGGTACATATGTTGATTGCTCATTGGATGAGGATGATTGATCTCATGATCATTTGTGTGGAGACACTAAAGCAAGTATGTAGGTGCTTGTTGGAGAATAAGTTCACTGAACGTGACTCGCTATGGAATACCTAATGAAGTTTTACTTGCCTGTCAATAGGAATTCCTAATGTGATAGTAGTACAAGTGATCTTTGGACTTGAGATCATCATAGTATCTTGTATGTAATGAATTATACTTTGACTTATTCCTTCAGACCCTTAGGGTATATCAAAGGGTATGCTTGCGTATAATAAGTTATATATGGAGATAATGAATGGTCAATAAAGAATCTATCACTTCTAGTAAAAGAAGAGATATGTCCTATGTGATTCGTTAAATGACAACCCAGTAGTCCTTGGCCAAGGCAGAATAAATTAGAAAGGAGTTTCTAATTTGTATTATTTGGAGTTGTGTATTTTCTAATCGAAATACATATAATTAAATAAAATAAGACTTCACAGTAATTCCATGTCTTATATTTAATTGGGATATTATATGGTGGAAGGATTGAATTATACGGTAACTATTTACTCACAGGTTCTTTTATGATTAATGTTAAAATCTATATTATCTGAAAAGTCATTGATCGCTAGGGAGGCTTATCCCTATTGTAGAATAAATATTATTTATTTAAATAGATTATTAGTTTAATTTATTTATTTAAATAAGATTAGAATTGTTCTAATTCATTTATTCACAGCCGGTTTAATATGGAGAACATAAAGGGTCACACCATAAAAGGAAGAATAATTATTTAAGAAGGTAATGGCATAATCGTAATAATGCATTAAGTGTAATTAATTTAATCTATGGTGATATAATAAATTAAATAGTTTAATATTTATTATTTAATATTATGGAAATATTAAATATAAATTAATAAGAGCAGTCTTATTAATATTATTACAATTATTATTATTTTAATTTTTAAAGAAGTTTAGGAATTAATTTAATATTAGTACTCTCATTTATTCCTAATAATATTAGGAGGCAAATTAATTAAATGAATTTAATTAATTATTCCCAATGTGGTGGAAAACCTAAATTAATTAATAGAGTTTAATTAATTAAATGAAACCATATGTCTAATAGTATTAGAAGGGTTGACCAATATCTATATAAGAGGAGTCTTATAATAGATATCATTTGATGCAATTTTAATTGTTGGAGAGTACTCCTTTTCTATAGTGGATAGAAACCTAGGGTTTAGCCAACCACCCTCTTTCTTGATAATTCCTCTTCCTTGGTGGATCACCTCTAGAGGCTAAACACTTGGGTGGCTAACATTGATCAAAGAAATGAATCTAACCCGAAAATTCAATGAGATCACGAAAAACAAGGAGTTGAACTCGTACCTGTGGAAGCTTCGTTCTACAAGGGTATGATTCCATAACTTCTTATTTATCGTTTTAAATTAATAATTTTCATAAAGGATGATCCGGATAATGGTTTTATAGAAATTTTTTAACTCTGATATACCATGCTTTCGCTTATTTTTGCAATTTGATTGTGTCACGATTTCGTACAAACCCAAGAACATATACGTAATAAAGTAGGAAATAGTTTCTAATCGTAAAAAAACTTACAATGGACTGCTCCACGGGCTCTTTGCCAGTCGGAGGGCTTCAAATCTCCGTATCCACCTGTTAATTTTTGATATGTTGTAGAATATACGTATGCAAACGTATTGGAAGAATAAAATCGAAGTTTGGAGTACCAGAAGTAAGGCTAAAGGTCGAAATGGGCGGAGTTTCTCTATCTTTTTTTAAAAAAATTTCTTTTTTTTGCAAGGGTGTGGGGTCTTATTTATAGACCAAAATGGTAGCGGGTCTACCCGTGGTAGCCGTAGGTAGAGGTGCGGCTCCCCGAGTGGGGCCTACTCCCGTGGGTCCTATCATCTCGAAGTACGTGCACTCCGAGCAACGGGATGTCGGCTTCGAACCTTCATAACTTTCAATCTGGGAATCCATTTGAGGCGTGCTATACCTTTCCGGAAAGCCCTTTTCGAGAGCTACACAATGACATGGGATTTGACCTTCTTCCAAATCTTGAAAGATGGGTCCATGACCAGGTCTTCAAATTTTTTTAGTCCGTCCGTTGAGCAGTATTGTGCCGTTTTCACTCAGGATTGATGTTATGGCTCTTTCTGACCCACATTACATCAATTTGGCTTGATTTTGACGTGATTTGACGTCTAGTTGGTAAAATAACTATTGTGTCATTCCAAGGATTGTCTCTTGGATTGACAAAGTTTTTGACTATTTTCTCGTGGTCGTCTCCGAGGTTTGATCCCAGCCGACTCTATTCTTCCTCAAGATTGTCTCCAAGGTTGATTTGGTCTCCCAGGGTTGTCTCTGGGGATGATTTGATACTTTGGGGTTGCCTCTGAAGTTGATTTGGCCTTCCGGTGTTGTCGCCGGGGTGATTGTATCTCCCGGGGTTGTCGTCGGGGTTGAGTTTAATATCTCGGTGTTGTCGTCGGGGCGACTGTATGTAACGATTGAGATTTTACATGTTAAATTTTAATATTTATGGAGTAAATAAATATTTTATGTGATTTATTTATTAAGTTTAATAAATAAATTATGTAATTTTGTGGAGTGATTTAATTAAGAGTTATATATTTAATATTTAATTTAATTGATGTATATTGATTTTATAGTATAGTTTTAATTTAATTGAGATAATTAAATTAGATGAGTTATGTGATGAGTGTTACATGAATTATAATTAGCGAGTAATTATAATTATGTGGTAACTTTTATATGATTAATTGATGTTGGATTTTAATTAATTAAATTAGAATGTTAAAGATTTAATTACTTAAAGTGTAACATGAAAGTATGTGTTAAAAGAATTTATTAAAATAATGAAAAGAGTTTTAAATTGATTTTACCAAACAAGGTCCTTACTTTTGTTTTAAACCCGTTTTACCAAACATGGTCTTAGTTACTATTAATCTGTTTTTAAAAATAATATTATTTTACCAAACATGGCCTTAGGGCTTTTCAAATTCAAAAGTTGTAACCTATATATTAAATAATAGTTAGTATATGTAATTATTATATAGCAGTTATATGTTTTATATAATTATATGTATTATATGTATATCAGTATATACAAAAGTACGTTAGTTTTAGAAAACAAACAAAGAAAGAAAAACAGAGAATAGAGTAGTCTAGAGAGAAAAGAAGAGAGAAGGAGAAAGAAAAAAGGAAGGGAAGGCTTGTGAAATCAAAGCAACATTCAAACATCATCTTCTTCCTCTAGAACTAGAAAGGGTATAATCTATAACTGTATATTTTATAATTTTGTTTATATGTTCTTTAAAGTATAAGTTAATTGAGTTATGGTGAAAATTGTGTAAACATGAAATAATATGTATCAATTGTGTTCTAGCATGCTCATATATGAATTTCATGCCTAATTAATAGTTTAATTCATGTTTATATGATAAACATGAAGAAATCGTGTTCATCAAAATTTACAGTGCATTAATTTTGATAAATAGTTATTTTAAAATCAAAATTTGAGTTTAATTGTTAATTGTTGTGTAATGTAATCGTAGATTTGTTAGCATGATTAGAAACTAATTGGTTATGCTTGGAAATTGTGTGAATTGGTTTAAAAATAAAAGTACAGTGTTCAATTTCATGAAGAACACTTAACAATGACTTTTCTTTTAAAATCATGAAATTGAGTTTTTGATTATGTGTTTTAATGATTCAATGTGTTAAAACATGTTAGAAACCTTAATATTATATTTTCTGTAAAGTTTATATGAATTGGTTTTTTCTCTGCAAAGTTCGCAACACTGTCAGACAAGTCTGCACAGTGGCGCGGCCGCGCTGGTTTGCAGATTTGGGCAGAAAGCTATTTTTAATATAATAATTGATAAAGCATGCTAATAAAATTAAAATGCTAATTGGACAGTAATGAATTATATTAATAAAATATAATTATAATTTGAATAATTATAATTAACGTAAATGTGTAATTTAAATTATAATTCGTTTAATTATAATTTAATAAGTGCATGAATTTAAATTAATTAATTATAATCAAAATAATTGTTTAATTTAAATTATAATTTATTTAATTATAATTTAATTAATATAAATGCATAATGTAATTTGATCACAGTAATGTTTAATTTAAATTATAATTTATTTAATTATAATTTAATTAATATAAGGTGTAATTATAATTTGATTAGTTATAATTAAAGTGAATGTTTAATTTAAATTATAATTTATTTAATTATAATTTAATTAATATAAGTACATAATTATTATTTGATTTAATTATGTGAGCATGTAATATGATTATGTGATGTGATTCATTATGTGAGAATTAAATATTAACTTGATAATTATAAAAGAATGAGTTAACCTAGATGGGTTAACTAATTATGTGAATTAGTTACGTGTTAACTAATTTAGATTATTATGGGTAAATATATATATGTGTAGGAAGTGTTAAAGAACGTGAGTTGTAACTGTAGCTTGCGCTTGAGGCAAGTTTTCTAAGCTCAAACTTGTTATTGTCATACAAGTATTTTAAATTCAAATATTTATTGAGATTATCCTTTTATTTCTGCAATGAACAAGTACTTATTTAAAGTTCATGAATTATTAAAGTGACCTTGACTTAATTGTTCAAGCAAGGTCTATATTGTCTTTTAAATGCTTTAAATTGATTCTAAAGCATGAGTTATTCATAATCTTTTAGTTATGAATTATTCTAAGTTATTTTACATCGATTCAACTACTCCTTAATTGATGAGAGTTGAACTCTAAATTACTTTTTAAACTTATCCAAACCAAACCTTCTTTGGTGCGGACTTGTATTCAAATACTGAGATGAACAACCCTATTTATTAGGAGAGGTTACTACGCAGAAGCGTTAAATATTGTGCACATACATGGTACGAAGGGCTGATCCCCCTAAGTACGAGTTAAAGTCCATAGTCTTAATGATTGTTAAAGGTTTTAAATAGAAATGTTTATAACCTAGGACAAAAGTTCAAGGTCTTACGACCCTCAGATGAATTCTACATTCGAATTATAAATGTGATGAAAGAATTATTATTCAATTCTTCATTGTTGATGAAAGCAAAGTTATTCAAATCTTTTGAAGTTATCCATTTATACCATTAATATTGTTGTATTCCAGTGAGTTGTTGTTTGCACACTCTTGGATTTAAATAACCATTGCAGCCAAGGTTGAAAGTGTTGACACTCCGTCCACTAGTAAAGGCAAGGGAAAGCTGAACAAGTGAAGACTTGTTTTAATTATTGAATGAATTGTAATGAGACTTTAAGTTATGTTTTTATTTTCTGCATTATATGTTTATGTCAAGGTTAGATTAAACCCTGGGATATTTTGGACAAGGTTGTAATTCCTTTCTAAGGAAGATTTTATTATTTATTCAAGGTTGTAATTTATTTTACATTCCTTATTATTGGGTAGATGTATGTTTTATTTAGAAAGTGAGCACCAAATCGTGTGAAAACGAAGTACCCGGATTTGGGGGTGTCACACTGTATCTCTCGGGGTTATCGTCGGGGATGGACTTGACATCCCGGTGTTGTCGTCGGGGTTGATGTACCTCCCGGGGTTGTTGTCGGGGCTATACTTGACATCCCGGTGTTGTCTCCGGGGCTAAGTTTAATCTCCTGATGTTGTCGCGGGGGCTTCTGTACCTTCCGGGTTGTCGTCGGGGCTTGACTTGACATCCCGGTGTTGTTGTCGGGGTGACTGTATCTCCCAGGGTTGTCGTCGAGGATTGACTTGACATCCAGGTGTTGTCTCCGGGGTAACTGTATCTCCCAGGGTTGTCGTCGGGGCTTTATTTTGATTTGAACTTCCAGGGTTGTCTCCTGAAAGTAAAAGACGGTTTTGCCCTCCTACAGGGTTAGCAACAAGAATGCAAAATTTTGAGTGTCTACAGGGCACTTGAAGCCATATCTGAAAATGGGCTTAGTGCCTTTTTAGACTTTGATCTGGTAACGGCCCAAATCTTACCTACAATAAAAATAGGTAGTTTAGTCTTTGATAAACCCGAAAAATATGCATGCTATGCAATGTGCCAGGTTTAGGGTTATTTTTTAATATTTTCTTGCAAAACAGAGGTCAGTTGTTTTGATGACAGGTTATCATGACATGGCTTGATATTTGACAATAAATTAAAGTTAATTTACAATCTACATCTTTGATATTTACAACATTTGATATTTTGACATGGAATTGAAAGGGAAATGTATGAAGGGCCTTCCCTTCGCATTTGGTTTATCAAAGGCTGACCTATCTTAGGTTTACTCTCACAGGCTTTTCAGCATGGAGGTTCCCAGATCATCGCAATTTACTAGATGGGAAGCTAATCCGATCTTTCAATTGGAGCGGATCTGAGTGGTACCTTTCCTGAGCCTCACTTGGACTTAATCGCCATCGGAGTCCAGTAATCAGTGACCGACGGGTTCATCTCATAGTGGAGGAGCACACAACATACATTTATCGCGTCTCACCGCATGCAAAATGATGACATTGTGTGAAGCACTAATATAAAGCGTGGTAAAAGAGACATTCATATCCATTCAATGTAAAGACGTTATTTCACACACGCACACAGGAAGGGAATTGAAAAGTTTTGAAAATGCGGCTTAAGCCCTCAACTTTCTCCAGCTGAGTTGCCACATGTCGACGTCGGGAAAATTTTGGGCTCCCTTTTTCATAAGTGTTTCTACCCTTTATGTTTTCTATTTGGCTTTATTTGATCTGAAGTGTGAATTTTCAGGAAAAGGTCGACATATAATGTCGACGATTTGAAAATTTTGATTTTATTGGTCCGAATTAGACAGAGTCGTCAGTTGGTATGAGTGAAATGGTTGTACCAACTCAACCGAGTTTTAAAAGGTTTTGCAATATGGCCCAATTATTGGAGTCTATTTAATTGGTCTTGGAAACCAAGATTTTATAGAGTTCGAGGACTTGATTAAGCGGGAGGAATGTGTTAAGCACCCCTGGACTTCCGTGAAACACGGTTACCGCGCTTTTCATTCCCTAATTTGTTTGTATGTGTGTGTATTACAGTAATTAGGCTTAAGTGCTTTATTTGAAAGTAGTGTTGTGCTTTGTTGAACCTATATACGAAGGGTTTGATTTATTTGAAAAATCCATTTTTAGACAAAATATGAAAGTGATGTTTTGAAAAGTGGTTTTCAAACCACTTCGCTCGCATAGAAATTGAAGCCTATTGATACTTCCATTTTAATCCATATTCGGCTTGACTTGATTTTATTCTCGGGATGCGAAGCATCCTTGACAAAATAATATATATATATATATATATATAAGTGTCGGGCCTCTTATAGGCATAAAAGCCATTGAAGTGACCCGAACACCACACATAGAATTTCCATTATTACGGGGACCTTAAATCCGGATAACCATTTTAAGGTCCTATATTTACAATTACAAAATTTGCAAGCTGGCGGTATAACTTAACCAGGTTCATCAGTGGAACCGAATCTAGATCCATGAATTGAATCATAGATCATGTAGCTTAGTCATTCTAGCTTAAAAGGTTCTAGCTTCATAGTCAATACACGTTAAAGAAAACTAGATTTAAATAAATCTTAGTCATTCTAACTTAAAAGGCTCTAGTTTCATAACTTTTGAACCGGTTAAAAGCAAGATATGGCCAGATTTATATAAATCTTGTCAACACACGTTAAATATTGCAGATTTACATCACATGAACGCTTACAATTGATATTTATTCACAATGATTAACTATATATATATATATATATACTATTCAGTTTGCCTGGATCACAGATCTGTGGCTTTTTATCGCTTTGTATACATATATATATATATATATATATATATATATATATGTTTATATACATAATAAATTAGTAAAAAACCATAAATTTGCAATCCAGGCTTAACTACTATATATAAATCTATATATATATATATATATATATATATATATATATATATATATATTAATGCAAAGAAAAGCTAAAAAATGATATTTAAATGATAAAACTAACTAATATACACATATATTAAGGATTGAATCCCTGGATTTTTTTTTTGGGGTCGAAGTATAGGGGATGGTGATCTCTCTGAGAAGAAGATCAACAGCACCCACCGGCGAGGAAGGAGCCGGACCTCAACAGTCAACAGTCAGACGACGCTGGCCCCCAGGGTCCCACAGTCATCGGATGCTCCAGATGCAATCAACGCATCCGACACCAGTCATCATCAGATGCAATCAGTGCGTCCGACAAAGTCAAAAAATATAGGGGATGGTGATCTCTCTGAGAAGAAGATCAACAGCACCCACCGGCGAGGAAGGAGCCGGACCTCAACAGTCAACAGTCAGACGACGCTGGCCCCCAGGGTCCCACAGTCATCGGATGCTCCAGATTATAGGGGATGCCAGGGTCCAGCGTCGTCTGACTGTTGACTGTTGAGGTCCGGCTCCTTCCTCGCCGGTGGGTGCTGTTGATCTTCTTCTCAGAGAGATCACCATCCCCTATATCTGGAGCATCCGATGACTGTGGGACCCTGGGGGCCAGCGTCGTCTGACTGTTGACTGTTGAGGTCCGGCTCCTTCCTCGCCGGTGGGTGCTGTTGCATATATATGTATATTAGTAAGAAAAAATGAAAACTTGAAGAAACCTTACTGTCTTGCACGATAATGGCTATCGAACAACTTTAAACGCCTTAGACTCTATTTCCACCGGTTAAATCTTGATATGTTGTAATAGATGCGTATATGAAAGCTTACAAATGGGGTTTACAAGTTTGGAAGCAAGATCAGAATGATTTCTGGCATGAAATCTCTTTCTTTTCTCCCTTTTCTCTTTTTCTCTTTCTTTTTCTTTTTTTTTTCTTCTTCTTCTTCAATAAGCTGGTGGAAGCTTGTTTATAAAGCCACGGACTTCCACAGGTACACCTGCGGATTCTGCAGGTACACTTACGGAAGTCCCTAGTGGGTCCCATTATCTCGAATTATGTGCAACCTCGATCGACGTGCAGTCAGCGAAAATGCTTGTAACTTGTAATTCGGGAATTCGATGGAGATGTGCCATACCATTACAGAAAGCTCTCTCTGAGAGCTACACAATGACATATGGCTTGCCCTTTTTCGAATTCGAGAAGATGGGTGCATGACCAAAATGGCACCTTCGAGTCTTCGCTGGTAGTCCGTTGAGCTGTTTTGCGTAGTTTGCGCTCAAAAGTGCTGCAATGGATGTTTGTAACCCTTCTTGCAGTTGTTTTATGTTTGTTGAAGTTGACCTGTCAAAATGACCGTTTTGCATTTTCGGGGGTTGTCTCCAGGGTTGACGGAGCTTTCAACTGGTTCTCGGGATTGTTTCTGAGGTTTGATCACAGCCGATTCTGTTCTTCCCGGGGTTTGTCTTCGGGGATTGATTTGATGCTTCGGGGTTGCCTCTGAGTGTTGATTTAATTTCCTGGGGCTGTCGTCGGGGGTTAATTTGATGTCTGGTGCTGTCGCCGGGGGTCTGGTTTGATGATTTCCCTATGCTATCGTCGGGGGTCTAGTTTGATGATTTCCCGGTGTTGTCGCCAGGGTGTCTGGTTTGATGATTTCTCGGTGTTGTCATCAGGGTGTGAAAAAACACTTTTGCCCTCTGTAAGGTTAGTAATAGGAATGCGAAATTTCGAGTGTCTATAGGATCTTTCTAAGATCATCGCATTTTTCACATTCTTCTCTTTTAAAACTTTTACATTATCGTTCGATAACTTAATCCCTTCTCTCATCAGAATTTCTTTTCTTTCTTGGAGTTAATATGTTTTGCTTAATTTCCTCATCATTACATGCCATATCTCATGACTTACCATTTTCTAAGGAATATCCTCCTTTCCACTTTCACCTTTCACAATAATAAGAATCTTCCATAATAGCTCAATAATTGGGAAGCAATATGAATAACTCAGGAATTTAAAAGATTCCAAATCATGCTGAGGGGTCACAAGACCTTGAACTCTTCTCTAGGTTTAACATTGTAAACTTTATATAAAATGTTTATCAATCACAAAGACTGAAAACATTCTCTGCAAGTACTCTAGGTGATCAGCCTATCGTACCCCTACGTCGTGCATAACGTATTACATCATAACATCGTAACAAATGTATGCGTTACTTTCAGAACCATTGTCTCCGATAACATATCCCTTTTATAGGGTTGTTCACCCCAACTTTTCAACATTTGAATCCGCCCCAAACCAACTTGGTTTGACATACTTTGTCAAGAACGCTCGAATTTCATAAACATATTTCAATATTCGTTTAGCTGAATCAAGTAGCATAGATTTTTAGCAACAATTCAGACATCAATCAAAATATATATACATATATATTTTTAACCAACTCAATTAATATCCTTTTTCATAATTTAAGAAAATAAAAAAATATTTTTATAATATCATGATACAGTACCGTTGTAATGGTACGTTGAGGATTTCGTCATTATATGACGTCGTCAGGCTACATCATACTATAGTGGGCTGACGATCCTACAATCACATCCAACACTAGGTTCAACTGCATTAATGACTTCCTTGATTATTATTTCTACACCATATCAAATGATGCATATAATTATATAAAATACATTTTAAAATTTTCAAATCATTTTTGTCTACTGAAGAAATTAGCATAGACATGTAAATAATAGCTTTGTTTTGTTTTTAAAAAAAATCCATTGGTTCAATTATTTGATCCAATATTTTTTAAACGAGTCAGAAGTGCAAACATCAGCACGAAGTCAATAAATTTTGAAAATCTAGCATATTAGAAGATTTAGAATATCCAATTTTCCTCCATCAATATTAATCTTTACTTCATTGCTTCATTACTTAATTATTCTACCAATTATTAGCACCATCAACACTCATTATACCAAAAATTCTTAGTTCTTGCTTCATAACCTTTCTATACCCAGTATAGTTCATCAAAGTTATCACACTTTGGAAGTTCAGGAACTTACCACAATAATATGAGTTTAGAAACTTGTCCTAGCAATACGTAGTCCAAAAACTAATCAGGGACTGTCCATACGCTTAGGGGTTCAAAAATATATATACGATTATGAGTCATGAATTTACCATAAGTATGAGTTTTAAGAACTCGCACCTAATCTTAATAGTATCTAACTAATATTAATAGCCTCTAACTATCAAATATACACATGAGAAAAGAATAACCTTTTCGTCATATGTACATTGACAGCGCGATATTAACATTCCAATGATTATCAATGTGATAAACTGAGTACAAGCACAAAACCTTTACCCATACAAAGATTTGTACAACTTAGCCATCATATGAGTCCTCAAATAAAATCCCACCTAACTCTATCTTGCTCTTAACTTTCTCTTTGCTCGATATAAATTTTTGGTATCTCATCACTTATAACTCCTCGTGAGTTTACCTCGTACTATTTTATAGTATATTCTCTTATATCATCAAGCTATAACTTCTTAATCATTATAAATCATCCATCACTTTACATCTTAAACAGATCACGTCGTGATCTTATTCTACAATCATCTTTCCTTATAATTCTTTCATACTTTATAATCGTTTGGTTTTTACGATCCTCATTCTTTCCTTTTAATCATATTGTATTCAACTCAGGTGTTCCATGATCGTTTAGCTCTTCAGTTTCCTCTTTGAACCTAATCGTATTATCTTATTTTATTTCATATACATTCTCTAAATTTATCAACAATTAAACTCTATTTGAGTTCATTCTTATTATCTTAATCATCTTCATCTTGTAGGCATCGTCTATTTAATAACACTTAACATCTCATTACTGGAGTCAAGTAACTCCTAATTCTCATCTTTTATAAGTCTTCAAGATTCCTCTTTGAACCATCTCATATATATTTTAATCCATTCACCATACATTTCTTAAATTTGTTTCCTATTGTTCAAACTCTATCTGAGTTTATTTTTTATCATCTTCTCATTCTTTATCTAAGGTTATAGCTTAAGGTACTCTTACCTAAGGTTTCAAACCTATCAGCTTTGATACCAACTATAACGACCCCAAAATTTCAATAATTCAACTCTCGACATCGGTCGTTAACAATACGTCTAACTTCTAATTTTACATCATTATTCAATGCTTAAATAAATAAAATGCAAAATAATTTAAACTTTTCTGTATTCTTTCTTTCTATTTTCCTGAATCATAACCTTTATCATTTACATAACTTTGATTCAACTTTATTTTATGAATCGCTGCATCAGAGTTATTAAACAACCTTACAACTCAATATAAATTACACATCCTAAACCATCAAGTACATTTATCAAAATCCTTAAACATGATTCCAAGTAATAACTTCAGCTAAACAAATAATCTTCTTGCGTTGCTATGATCTCTATCATTCAAAAAGCACGTAGCATTACCTTGAATTCTTGACCTGCAAAAGTGGTTATCTTGCAAGAATGAGCTCGACAGCTCAGTAAGATCTAACAGTTTCCATACAACACATAGCACATAAGTAACATGCTCAACATATACAGCATAAACATCTGACTAAACATATCATATATGTTGTACATCACATATTAAATAAAGATTGAGTTCCATAACTCTGTCAACATTCTTTACTCAACTAATGTAGTCATAAATTGACTTTTACATTTTATACTTACAACATATGTAATACATCATGCTCTTTGCAATACAGATTTAAAACAGTTAATCATCAAGTTAACATAGCAATTAGGAACGTAAATACTTGTCTATCTTGTAGATTATCAACTACAGCTTAACTGTTTTGCGTATATCCTATAATAGTTCAGAAGTTCATATACACATGCATCAGTTTCACATATAATGAAATCACATTGACTCTTAGCCATATTACATGATGAGTGGGTTTAATACCCACTAATCGATAGTCTTAATAGCTTGAGTCTTAAGGTTTTCAAGTGATTTTACCATCATTTTACTGGATTTTATATTATTGTGTGCAGGAAATGAATTGAATGCAAAAGGAGCTGGTCTTGGAATTTTTAAGCCGGCTGGACAGTGTAGTTCCCCGCTGGGGCGAGGCGTGTGGCTGGAGGATCCCCGCTGGGACGGGGAGGCAGCAGATGCTGGCATTTCTTTTTCTTTAACTTGGACTCCGCGAGAAGGAAGGATGCAAAGCAGCTGGCAATACTCCTTTCCTAATTCGGATTGTGGGGCTACAATTGGGATATATATAAGGGGCCCACGATTATTGGACAAAGGAAGGATTGCTAGGATATAAAAAGGGACGTGACCTGTTATAACAAGAGGCAAAGCTACTTGATTTATTTTCCTATTAGGACATGGATCCAAAGAAGACAAGACTGGGCTGCACTTCATATTATATGGTGAGGGCCATGCAAGCAGCTGATGTCCTTGGTGTATTCGAACACTAGTGCAAATAAAGAGTGGACCGATACAAGTGGGTCGGCTGTTTTTCTTTTCTATTTCGGATGGTGCAACAATTGAGATACAAGTGGGCTATGATTATAAGTCTTTAGGACTGACTTGGACTTAACCTGTAAAAAGAAAAAAAGCCACGTAGCAGCTTATTTATATATAGTAGATATTAATAGCTTAGGAGAGTCCATTAGCTTAGTTTTATTAATATAATAGATAATATATATAGTCTAGGCGGAGGATACTTATAGATAATATATTAGTTATTATATTAATATTATAATTATATATAGTATTAGTTTTATTTTAGTTTTTGATTTAAAATAATAAATCCTAGTTGAAAGGAAATTTAGAGATTGAAGCACTTGAAGGCCATAGGAGATCCAGATCAAGAGCAAGAAGGAGGACGAATTTGTTGATCACAGATTCAATTCCTTTTCTTATTCTTATTCTTTTTTTTAATGTGTATTCAATTGTGGATTATTAGTTTTAATTCAATGAACTAATCCTTTGTTTAAGGTTACAATGGATCTTACTGTGTAGTTTATTTTAACATGCTTCTTTATCAATTATTGTGATCTATTATTGTGAATTGTCTATTATGATTTGGAATAATTGTTTAGTTGACTCGTTATCAATTACCGTGATAATCTATATGAAATCGAATGAGTATAGATTTAGATCTGATCATGATAGCATGTGTTTGTGATTTTTGCATTGATGGAAATCGTGATTCGTGTTTAGGATAGAAGTATGCCTTTACGCCATATGTAATCTTATAGAGAACTTGTGATTAAATCCTTTTTAATTGTAATTCACATAGCAATATAGTGGATTAGTTACTTAGGGTGTCTTGTTTAATTCTATCATCTGTGGATTTGAGTGAGTATGGTATGATGCATCGTGAGGTGGTTATATTTGCTTTCGTGTTCTTGATTAACAATTCAGGATAGTGAATATAATTGATGAGAAGTATGTTAACTTAGATGAAGCAATAAGTGAAGTTGTGATCTTAAATCTCCGTAATCTTAATTTAACTAGTGGTGAATAATACTAGTTTAATTATATATATTGATAATTCATTCGTTTGAATAAGATTGAGTTGGTTACGGGTTAGTACTTGGTGTTTCTTATTAAATAATTTCTCGTGAGAACGATACTTTACTTTCACTTTATTACTTATTGACTACGTATACTTGCGTGTTGTGCGTAACTAGATTTTACCAAACATTATATTTTATAGTTTATAATCTATCTTTAGGTTTAACTCCTCTTTGTTTGACATTTAACACTCGTTCAAGTCATTAAAGCTTATTATTACATCATATTAGATGTGTATTGGATTAATTAAATAATTTAATTTAACCTCCAACCATTCCTTAAACTTCATTTTTCAATTGATACTTAACATTAAATTAAGTATTCAAAGTCTCTCATTATATCTCATTAAGGATAAAATGTTAATTAGGAGTAATAATATTAACATTTCTTTTAACCATACTATTAAGCATTCTTCTCTATGTTTGATCAGGGACTGGTGCTGCGACGCCAGTTTTGTTCTTGGTATCCGCGTTGCGGTGCTAGAGCAGGATCCCAGTTGGCCAGGTCAGGCGGCGCGACAACGCTAGAAAACGAATCTGCAGATTCACGAATTATACAAAACAAAGCCAAAAACATCCAATTCCTTCACCCAAACTCCGAATTACTTATACCCAGATAATATAAAGATTGTAGAAACAAAACCCAATATATTTAAATTGATTCTAATAACATAAATAACACTAACAACCAATCTAAGGACCCAAAAATCCCAAGTTAATGCTAGTTTTCATAATTCAACATATTTAGCGAGATCGAACACTACGACTTCATTGTAGGGGCGTTTTGGTTCGTTCAACTTGCGTTGTTTTTGTTTTTCAACATACTAAGAACATATATTATCAATTTAAGGTTTCCATCACGATTTCATAACTAATTTTAGCCTCAAAACAGACCAAAATATATATATTTCATCAAGAAGTTCAATTCATCTTCTTCATCATATTTTTCATGATTTTGATAACCCAAAACCAATTATAGATTACATATAATGGATTACTCATACCCATAAACAAGTATATACAACATCTCAAGAAATTCATCATCAAAACTCAATTACAGTGAAGTTATTTTGATAATAAATTAGGAATCTTTAGAACTAAATTGTTTACCTTAGATGTTAAAGCAAACTTTAAACAATCTTCTTACTTCTTCCTTCTTCAATTCTCAAATCTCTCTCAATTTCTCAGAGAATTTCCATTCTCTCAACTCTCTCTTCTCTATTTTCTTAGACTTAGGAATAATAGATGTAAGCCAAAACACTGAAGAGAACATAACAAGTTTTTACGTGGGTTATAAATGGTTTCATCAGTTTAAAATATAAAAGGCCAATATGCCTTGTTTGGCAATCCCCATATAAGCTTCCTTAATTCATTTCCAGTTTATTTCATTTATTCCTCTATATTATATGATACATGTGACGCCCCCAAATTCGGGTTCCCTAACCTCGGGTTTTGTGCTCACGATCTATTATACATATTATATCTAACTACCCATTCATTGATGAAATACATCATTCATTACATGTCCTTAATAAAAACATATCTTAAAACATAATTATATCATCCCAGGTTAACTAACCTTAATATTACATGCCTATAATACAAAAGGCTTAAACCAAAATATAATATAATATTCATCATTACACAATGGATACTACTCAGTCACATTTGCTTTGCCTTTATCCTTTTTAGAACCCTCTACTACCTTGGCTTTCGCTGAAATATTTTAATTAAGCAAGGGTAAGCAACTAGTTTGCTCAGCAAGTTACAGTACATAATAAAGGATATATATCATGAACAAAAGAGTCTAACTTTTATAGAACTTCAACAATAATCTAATGATTTTGAGGTAGCTGAACAATAACTCATTTTCAATAACAAGAGTTTTCTGGAATTCCATGTTGGATAACATATCAAGGATGAAATAGTAAAATTCTTTCAAAAGTTCAATAATATTCAATTGATTAAGAAGTTTAGCAATACTGCAATAATATTCAATAAAGTGGGATATTCCCAGATTTCATGTTGAGTGATCACAAATGGATCAAGAACTACTAGAGGAATCATCTGTTAATAAAATTGAATTACCTCAAGAATATAAGCTAGTTATAAAAACTAATTATACTCTTTTGCGAGTTCTTTGAAGTGATCAGCTCCAATGTACCATATATTATGCATAATACTCAAAAATAGCACAAGGGGTCGGATGTCCGACAATAAAGTTCTCCTTTTTATAAGGGTTGTTCATCTCAGTCTTACATCATGAGTTCGTACCACAACAATATGGTTTGGATTGCTTTCAAAGAAATGCTATGATTTCAACATATAATATCAATATTAATCTAGCCAAAATAAATGGCATAAATCTTTCAATAACAACTTAGTTCAAAAAATAAAACGATTTATCAATTATTAGTCTAGCCAAAATAATTAGCTGAGACATGGCTCATAAACAGTCAAATAATAAAATAGAAAATCAATTGCACTATGTGCGAATAACAATAATCATTATGGATGTGAATAATCAACAATAATTATCCACTAACATGCTTTGAAAATAACTCGAGTTTGTGTTAAACAAACTTACCTGATCTGTTGACTACTGCTATGAAATTTAATTTAACTTATTTCGTAAGACATATTATTAATAAGATTGACCTCTCAATTAGCATCACACAACTCCCTTATAATACCATTATTCCCTAATAATTTATCTAACACGTAATCACATAGTCAAACATTTGATACTACCATAAATCATTAGTAATATTATCGTCCTTTCATAATATTTCATTCACTATACTATATACTTTAAGGTTCAACACTTAATCTTTCTTTTTATAAGTTTTTCTTTATAATCCAGTAAGTCAAATACTAATTCAACAAACCGAATGCTAATATAGCAAACCGAATGCTTTAATTCAACAAGCCGAATGCTCTAATTCAGCAAACTGAATGCAAACTATTTTTCCCTTTTCAACACACCATATACTCAATATAGCATGTTAAATGTCCAATCATATTATATTCTAAAAATAACTTAACTTCTCTTTATTATTCATTTTAAACTCTCATTTAATATTATTAATTATTTAATAATATTTTATTCATTCACCAGTATTATTAATCATTTAATAATATCTTACTCATCTCATAATATTATTAATCATTTAATAATATCTTACTTATCACATAATATTATTAATTATTTAATAATATTTTAATCCTTAACTAATATTAGTAATCATTTAATAATACTTTAATCACTTAAATAATATTACTAATTATTTAATAATATTTTAATTTAACTTTAATCTAAATATTATTAATTACTTAATAATATCTTAATATAATATTATTAATCTTTTAATAATATTTTAATTATTTATTAAACTTATAAATAATTTATTTTAATTGTTTAATCTTTACTAATTTTTTTATTTAATAATCATACAAGGCCATAAACATAATATCAATCAACAATGACCAAAACACCCTTCAAAAATCGGCATATAGCATATCTAGGGTTCTCAAGCCATAAAATCCTATTTTTCTAATTTTTAACATCACATAATTAATTATTCTTATTAATTCAAAACTGAAGCACATCCATGAAAAATACCAAAACACTTCCAAAATTGTTTATTTTCTGGGATATATAAGAATATAATATCCTCATGAACATATAATTTTTTTTTAATTTTTGAATTTCGTTTACTATATTTAAATAGTCTAAATCAGCCGGATCTTGCTACATTTATCATAAATTGAACCTTTGTCCAAAAAGTTTGAAGTTTTTAGGCGATGTTCCTGTTATATATATGTACTTCCAGTAATAAGTTTATAATTGTTGGAGTTACACACAAAAAGTTATTCAAGTTTACTTTTAAAAGTAGCCCTCTACCGTAAAATCCATAACTCTCATTCTACAAGGCCAAAACTTCCCCTCGTTTTACAAGACTCAGATAACTTATCATATTAAAATCTTAATTTTTTTTCAGAATTTTCAAAGTACAAAAAAATTACGAAACAACCTCTGGAAGTGGCTGGTCAGCAAGATTCTGTTTCCCTTTTTGAACAATCATGACTGTTTTTACTAAAACAGTCACCACGGCTTGAAAAATCATTATTTTTGAGTGCTACCCCTTGGGCTTACTAGTTAATTTATATATATAGCACCCCTCTTTGATGGATCACAAAAATAAGTAATAGATCTCAAGTTATAACCCCTAAAAGTAGTAAAAAGTTAAGGTTTTCTAACCCTTAAGAAACTAGTTTTCATTTCTTCCCTCTTAATCCAACTTTTGACACTCAAAAGGGTTAGATCTAAATATAAAACACTTATTAACATGTAAATCTAGAGTTTTGAAGTTTTGAATAATAGATCCAAGTTTTGATTGAAAATAATCACAATAAATTACATAAACTTGTTTAGGAGTACACATTTGCTTGTAATCTTCCTTCTTCTTCTTCTTCTTCCTAGGTTGCTTCAATCTTTTGGTGAAATAAAAGATAAACTTCCCTCTTCTCTCTCTAAGGGCTTTCGAAAATCACTCTCATCTCTCTCTCTCTATCTTGGTTTTGTTTTGTGAAGCTTTTTGGAAGATAGATGAAAGAGAAAGAAAGTAAACTTTTGTTGGGAAAGTATAGAGATATAATATATGTAAGTAGACTAATTACCTAACATCTCTCCCATTCTCTCTCTCATTCATCTCTTATGTTTCTTTAACTTGTAAACATAGATTGCTTGTAACTTTGGTTAAGAGTGTTGGTTAAATAAAGGAGTGACATATGGAAGAGTTGGTAAGGAGTTAGTAAATTCAATTATTACATAAATGCACCTCTCTTTTCTTCTTCATTGTGGCCGAAATTCCTCCCCCTTCTTCCCCAATTTTTATTTTATTTTTAATGCTTTATTTAACTTATCAAATGACTATTAAGTCCCTTCTAATTTGGGCCAAGCTTGGGCTATTGAATTAAATTGTTAGGCTCTCTAATTAATTACTTGGACCACAGAAATTGACATAGTCCAATACTTTTTATTTTATCTTACCCTAATCAGTTAATTAGGGTTTCCCTTCAATCATTTGTAATTTAATCACTCATGTACATTTAATTTTATAACCCAATTAAACTTGCATTACTTAAGTTATAAAATTATTTAATTGAGATGTATAAAATAAATCTCTAAAGGTTAGTATATATATATATTTTAAATATTAACATTCTTTAATATTATAATCATTAGGTTATTTAATTTACATACCTAATGTACAATTAGGTTATGTAGCTTTCCTTTTTGATTCTCTTTACATACTAAATAAATAAATACATTGTCGACGTCGGGAAAATTTTGGGTTTCCTTTTCCTAAGTGTTTCTACCCTTTATGTTTTCTATTTGGTTTTGTTTGATCTGAAGGGTGAGTTTTCAAGAAAAGGTCGACATATAATGTCGATGATTTTAAAAGATTTGATTTTATTATTCCGAATTAGACAGAGCCGTCAGTTGGTATGAGTTAAAATGGTTATACCAACTCAACCGAGTTTTGAAAGGTTTTGCAATAGGGCCCAATTACTGGACTCTATTTAATTGGTCTTGAAAATCGAGATTTCATAGAGTTCGGGGGACTTGATTAAGCGGGGGGAAGATGTTAAGCACCCCCCGACTTTCGTGAAACACGGTTATCGCGCTTTTCATTCCCGAATCTTTGTGTATATATGTGTGTGATTTGCAGTTAATTGGGCCTAAGTGCTTTATTTGAAAGTAGTGCTGTGCTTCGTTAGACCTATATACGAAGGGTTTGATTTATTAAAAAGTCCATTTTTAGACAAGAATATGAAAATGATATTTTGAAAATCAGTTTTCAAACCCTTTCACTTGCATAGGAGTTGAAGCCCTTTGATACTTCTATTTTTATTACATATTCGACTTTATTTAATTTTATTCTCTGGATGCGAAGCATCCTCGACAACATAATATATATAAGTGTCAGCCTCCTTATGGGCATTAAAGCGATCAAAGTATGCCCGGACACCACACATAAAGATTTCCATTATTACGAGGACCTTAAATCCGGATAACCGTTTTAAGGTCCTATATTTACAATTACAAAATTTACAAGCTGGCTGTACAACTCAACCAGGTCCATTATGGGAACTGGATCTAGATCCATGAGTTGAATCGTAGATCCTGTAGCTCATAAGCTCATAGGAAATCAAATAAACAGCCTGCATAATGAATATATTGCAATAAAACGTAAAACTATACTAGACGTTGCTAAACGAAAGATTCATCAGTTAAATCTTTGTACGCGCGTAGCTCATAACTTCCAGTTTCCTCTAGATACAAATCTAGGGTCACATGGTCACTAAATATTTATAAAAAAACTAGAAAGAAAACTAGATCTGTACAGATCTTAGCCATTCTAGCTTCCAAGTTCAAGTTTTACAACTTTTAAACCGGTTAAAAGCTAGATCTAGCTAGATCCAATGCATATATAGTCAATACAGCTCAAATATTAACTATTTATAAGAAATGAACGATAAAAATCTCAGATCTGATGAATATTGACCATTAAAAATGTATATATATCGTTTATATACGTATTAGAGTAAGCGAAGAAGGCAGATCTGAAGAAATCTTATAGTATATAGTGAAAACAGCTCTCGAACGGCTTTTGGTGTTCCGATACTCATTTCCCACTGGTTAAAATTTGATATGTTGTAGTATATATGTGTATGAACTTTTACACAGAGATTTTGCATGAATCAGAGAACGTATGACCCTCCATTTTACCTTCCCAGCATCTATTTCTCTTACTGCAACCCTTTCTTCTTCTCTCTCTTCTTCTATAAGCTAAGGGGGGAGGGGGTATATATAGGCCCCGATAGCCGCTGGTCTACCTGCGGCTGTTTATGGTGGGCTCAGACTGGTGGGCCCCGCTGTCTCAAAGTATGTCCACTCTGACCAACGCGTTGTCTGCTTGAACCTTTATAACTTTCAATTCGGGAATCCGATGGAGGCGTGTTATACCTTTCCAAAAAGTCCTTTTCGAGAGCTACACAATGACATGGTGTGACGCCCCCCAGAATAGGTCCAGTCAACTCAACCCATTCTGAGTCGCCAAATACATGGTACATAATTCAAATACAAACTTTATATCACACGGTCGTGCAAAATACGACCACACAACTGTGAGTGTTAATACAAATATGTACAAAATATTAACATTCAAACTAAGTCCTCATTACAATTATTCTCACACTATTTATTAGAAATAGTGAGGACTACTACTGCTCTAACTCGGACCATCACTCTGTCCCCCGACTAGTTCCTGCAACATTCTCATTCCCTGAAGAGGAAAGTAGATGAAAAGGGTAAGCTCAACTAGCCCAGTAAAAAATATTATGACTAAGATAATGGAAAATAAATTATCGTTAGTCTTCAACAATTCAGATCAAATATTATTGACAACAAGTTTTAGATCAGTATTCGCAGCGAAAATAACAATTCATTAGAAGAGTTAAGTAGAGAATGAAGTCTACTATATTCTATTATTTAAAAGTCCATCATCAATATTTTATCCCTGTAACATCAATCAATATACATCTCGAATCAAATATTCATCTTTGCACTACAGGCCAAAGATATTCATTTTTATCACCAGTGGTCATGTTCATCTCAATAACTGTCCATCTTTGCACTACGGCCAAAGATATTCATCAGGTAATCATTCATCTTTGCTCTACAGGCCAAATATATTCAGTTATATCACCTTTTAACTAATTCAATTCAAAAGATTAAGTAAAGAAACTAGTTCGCAATATACAAGGATAGAATACTTGCATAAAGTAAATGCGTCGGTTAGGATACTTGCATCCAAAGAGATAAGGTTTAGATACTTGCATCGTAAAAGAGTGTAAGTTAGGAAACTTGCACTTTAAAAGAGTGTAAGTTAGAGAACTTGCCTTTAGCGTAGTTTATCCACGAAAAGCAAATCAACACTTTCGAATTCCTATCGTAATATAGTTACGTATATATATGATATTCATTAGTCATATAATTAACTTCACATTTTATGTAACGACCCCAAAAATTCATACAATAATATTCTCCTTCTCGATCGTTAATAATACAACTTTAATCTCTCATTACATCATTATTCGATATTAAAAATCACTAAAAATGCGGAATATTTAACACTTTTATAAACTTTCTTTCTATATTGCCCTGAATCGCAACCTTTACATTACATCTCTTTGATTCAAATCTATATCATGAATCATTACAACAAAATGACTATACAAAGTTTTACATAATAAAACAATATCCATCTATATTGGATAACTCTACTTATAACTCAGCGACATATTTCATTCAAAACAATAACTACAATTTAAAATTGAACATAACTAATATTCTTGAACATTGATCTCTATAAATCTCTTAACACGTATCATTACCTTGCGTCCTTAACCTGCAAAAATGGTTATTTGCAAGAGTGAGCTCGACAGCTCAGCAAGTTCTAATAGTTTTCATGCATCACGTATCACATAATAAACATGCTCAACATAAATCTCATAATAATTAAAGTAACATGTCATACATGCTTTAATTCACATAACAAATATAAAGATTGAGTTCCATACTCAATCAACATTATTTAACCAAACAGTGTAGTCATAAATTAACTTTGATATTTCATGATTACAACATGTATAACATATCATGCTCGCTTGCAATTTAAAATAGTTCATCAAATTCACGTAAACAAGTAGAAACCGAAAGACTTGCCTGGTTCGTGGATTACCAATTATCGAAAAATTGCTTAATATAATCTGCTTCATGATCCTACATAACGTATCACCATATGCATCAATTATTAGTCACTTAGCAACGCTTATCACACATCTAAGTAAATTCTAATTTACACTTTCTAATTTACACTTCATAACTCGCTTCCATTCACTCGTTTGACACTCGCTGTCAAATCATATGTATAATTATTACATATCTAATCTTCATTGTTAGTTAACCAATTAAGATTAACTCATTCTTCATTAACTAATAAGTTAATAATTAATCACCACGTAATTTAATCACCTCACATAATCATATTACATTTCACATAATTAACCAATTATAATTACATCTTACGTCAATCAAATTACATTTCAAGTTAAACATAATTATATTTTTACTAACATTCATGTTTTATAACTTATAACAACATCTAATATCGTCGACAGCACTATACTTGTGTATGCGCATGACCGACGCCCTCCGATTGCCTCAGAATACGCATCAGTCCCACAAATGACCATTTTGACCCTAGATAACGACCTCAAATCAAAAAGTCAAAAACACAAAAGTTGTAGGTCTACTCGTGCTCGTTCCGAATCATCTTGAATCACCTCAATCGAAGTTTGTATGAAAACGTTATGGCCATTTTAGTAACAGAGGTAAAAATAGTTTTGCATTACGACAACTAAACTACCCCGGGCAGCAAGTATACCCGCTGGGGCGGGTCCCTCAAGGCATAAACACCAGCTGGGGCGGGTCCAGGGGCTGGTGGAGGTGCTGGGTCGCGAACTGGTGGAGAAATAAGCCAATTTGGCTTATTCCGTCACACCAAATTCGAATTTTCCCAACATGATAAACATGAAACATGTGACAAACAATATTTTAAGCTTATTAACATGCTCATAACATAAAAATTTCATATAAACACATAATCACAACCAAGATTTCATGGAATTTGAAGAAAAACATAATTTTAAGCGTTCTTGACGGAAATTGCTACTACGAACTCGTTTTTCAATCAATTCAAGTGATTCCAACTGTAATCACTTCTATTCTTAACATACTAACATAATACTTAATCAATTTTAACAATAACTCATAATCAACATCAATTTTGATAGTTTCAAAAGTTATTTTTCAGAAATTACTTCACCGAGAATCATTATGAACACACTTCCTATTGTTTATCAAAAATTCATGGATTGAATTGCTAGAACAACCATATAACTCATATATAATCATGTTATATCACATATTACACATAATTCATGCTCACATCAAGGATTTAAAGAATTTTCAACATAATTCCATAATCTAACACTATGAACATGAATTTCATGGTGTTCATCATATACTTGTGAATTGAAATTCTTAAACAACTATGAAACTCTCATGTAAATATATATATATATATATATATATATATATATATATATATATACATACATATTCAATTCTCATAACAAAATTATGAAGTTTCACAAAGAGACTTCCACATAGAATTCTAAAACCATGAAAACATAGAAGAATATGCTTTGAAAACATGTTTTTACAACAATTGATTTTGACTTTCATGGCATACAATTACATATGAAAACATATGAACACCATATATACATATAATTTTATGATTGCAAAAACCTAATTTGATAAAGAAGAAAACACAACACATATGAATTAATTCTAAGGTTAAAATTATAACATTACTAGTTTTGACTTAAGAGAGAGATGATGAAGATGATGATCCTCTCTTGCCTTCTCAAGCTTTTCTTCCTCTTCTCTCTTCTTCTTCTCTGACAATTCTCTCTAACCCTCTTCTTCTTCTTTCTTTGTTTTGTTTAGACTTAGGCTTTTAGAAAACTAACGTATCTTTTAACTTAGCATATATTATACAATATACAATATACATATACAATAAATGTAACTTATATTATTAATATAGCTAATAAATAATATACTAATTGCTATACTAACTACCACTTATTACATAGGTTACAAAATTTGAAAAGCCCAAGGCCATGTTTGGCAAAACCACATTATTTTTAAAAACTAACTTCTTGAGTTTAAGGCATTGTTTGGAAGAAATAAGATTAAACAAGTACAAAGGCCTTGTTTGGTAAAACTCATCATTTTAAAAATAGGTTTTAATAGTTAAGGCCCCGTTTGGCAAAACGAATTTAAAAACGGTGCTAGGGCCTTGTTTGGGAAAATAGTTTTGAAAACTCTTTTAATTAATCATTTTAACACATACTTTTTAATGTTATCCTTTAACTAATTAAAACTCAACATTAATTTAATTAATTAAAAATTTAACATCAATTAATCACATAAAATTATCACATAATTATAATTACTCACTAATTATAATTTCATGTTACTCTCACCACATAACTCATCTAATTTAATTATCCCAATTAAATTAGAACTATAACATAAAATCATTATGTCAATTAAATTAAATACCAAATATTCATTTAATTAACATATAACACTTAATTAAATTACTCCATAATAATCACATAATTATTTATTTAACTCAATAAATAATTCAATTAATATATTTATTTAATTCAATAAATATATAAATTCTCTTCACACCAAATCACATATTTTACAATATATAACACATACACACATACTCGTACTTAAACATCTTAAAATAAGAATTTTATTTATTAAATTCTCATTTATTAATTCTTAAAAATCCGAGATGTCACATCCTTCCCTCCTTATAAGGATTCCGTCCTCGGAATCAACGAAACCTCACTTACTCAGTTTTCGCAAAATCTCTTCATAATTATCGTTGAATAACTTCAACACGTTAACTTAGCAAAAAGTTTTACATATATATATACTTCATTCATTTCTTCAATAACTATTAGGTTTTATTACACAATCTTCAATCAAACATAATCACATATCAAATATTATATATCTTTAACTCGTTCATTCCTTTCTAAGGATCATTACCGTATACTCTACTCGTCAAATTAATATACTACGTAATTCACCATCTATAATTATTCGGGTTATCACATTCACCCCTTCTTCTAAGAATTTCGTCCTCGAAATTTTAGTCTATCAATCTTTATATATTAATCTATCAAAATAGATTTTACGTTAATCTCCATTCACTGGATTAAAGCGTTCTACAACTAACTCTTTTTAAGGAATATCCTTCTTCCCACATCCTCCTTCAGAATAGTAAGAATCTTCCACAATTGTTCAATGATTGGGAAGCGATATAAACAACTCAGGAATTTAAAAGATTCTAATTCATGCTGAGGGGTCATAAGACCTTGAACTCTTCTCCAGGTTTAATAGTGCATCACCACTGTAAACCATCTTTAACAGAATGTTTAGCAATCACAAAGACTAAAAACACTCTCTGCAAGTACTCTAGGTGATCAGCCTATCGTACCCCTACGTCGTGCACAACGTATTACATCTTAACATTGTAACGACTATATACGTTACATTTGGAACTTATAGTCACCGATAACATAGTACATCGTAACGACTATATGCGTTACATTCGGAATTATAGTCTCCGATAACATGTCCCCCTTTTATAGGGTTGTTCACCTCAGCTTCTTAACATCTGAATCTGCACCAAAACAATTTGGTTTGGCATAGTTTAACCAAAAACGCTCGAATTTCATAAACATCTTTCAACATTTGTCTAGCTGAATCAAGTAGCATAGACTTCTAGTAAAAATTCGGACATCAAACGAAATATATATATATATATATACATATATTTGTAACCAACTCAATAAAATTCTATATATATATATATATATATATTTTAAGAAACTAAAAATAATAAATAAATCTTTTCACAATATCCTGATACCGTATCATAGTACTGATACGTTGAGGACTTCGTCATTACATGACGTCGTTATACTACATCATACCATAGTGGGCTGACGATCATACGATCACATCCAACACTAGGTTTAACTGCATTGATAACTTCCTCGATTATTGTTTGTACATCATATCAAATGATGCATAGAACACATAAAATACATTTTGAAATTTTGAAATTATTTTTGTCTAGCTGAAGCAATTAGCATAGACATGTGAATAATAGCACGTATTTTAAAAACTCATTGGTTCCATCGTTCGATCCAATATTTTTCAAGAAAACAGAAGTGCAACATCATCACGAAGTCAATAAATTTTGAAAACTAGCAAAGCTAGGAGATTTAGAATATAAAACTTTCTCCATCAATTAAATCATTACTCCATCATTACTTCATCATTCTATCTATCTTAACAACATCAATGCTTTCTATACCATAACCTTTCTATACCCAGTATAGTTCATCGAACTTACCACACTTTGGAAGTTCAGTAACTTGCCACAATAATATGAGTTTAGGAACTTGTCCTAGCAATACGTAGTCAAAGAACTGATCAGGGACTGTCCATATGCTTAGGGGGTTCAAAAACATACATACGATTATGAGTCACAAACTCACCATAAGTATGAGTTTTAAGAACTCGCCTTATCTTAAGATCATCTAATGTAATCTTAATATCATCTAATCTAATCTCTATTGACCCTAACTATCAAATATACTATGAGAAAAGAATCACCTCCTCGTCATATATATATCGATAGCGCGACACCAACCTTCCAATGATTATCAATATGATAAGCCAAGTGTAAGCACAAAACCCTGCCCATAAAAAGATTTGTACAACTCAGCCACAACATGAGTCCTTAGTTGAAATTCCACTTACCTCTATCTTACTTATAACTTCTTGCTCCTCCCTCATAATTTACATTGCTGAGATTTTCTCTAAGTTTAGAATTGAGCTTGTATTATGAGAGTTCAACTGAGTTGGGGGAGAGTATTATTGCAGCTAGTCCATTTCTCACAGAGGTACAATTTCGTTTCCATGTTCTGTTTCTGAGATTTCTAGATTTTGATTTCAATTGATCATGGATTGATTGTTAAGTTGATTGGAACATGATTGTTAGGGGGTATATAAGTTTTTATATATGTTAGAATTATGTTAGGACTTGTCTGGAACGATTTTGGTTGGAAACTTTTGATTTGGGCTAACTCACTGCCGAAACTGCACAGCTTCTGGCCTGGCCGCCAGCCTGCGCAGCTGCGCCAGTATTGCACTGGCCAGCGGCGCAGCTGCGCCAGTGCCTGTCTGCAGAAATTTTTTTTGTTTTGCTACCTGTTCATGCTAACTTGTGGTACTAGTTTGGATTAAGCATACTAGCATGAGTGATATATATATATATGGATGTATTGAGGCAATGTAAGCATGTTTCACTAATAGTTGCATAAGTAATTATAGTTTGGAATAAACTTAGAGTTTCATAAACTAACTTCGAATATGGAAACAAACTCGATATGTATACTTGCCATGATTGTATTCTGACCTTGCAAGCATGATAGCATGACTTAGAATTGTATGGGAGACACGTTGACCTAGGTATACGAGTTTCATAATATAATATAAGCATGTGAACCCCACTATTGAACATTTCTAACGAAAAATCTAAGTTTCAAAGGTGAACTTTAACATATAGATATTGTGTATGCGTTCTAATTGGACAAGCATGTTAGTATGGTCCAAATGGACATGAGCACTAAGTCTAATGTGGTAGAACATACTAGCATACTTGATCGTAAGTTATGATATTTTAAATAAGAAGCTTAAGAACTTTGAAAAGTAAACTTGACCAATAATTTTGTCTTGTGATATGAGAGCATTTATGTGGCTTTGGTATGTGTTTCTAATGCAAGTGAGTCATAGTTACAAAACACTTTGATTATACTTAAACGATCTTTGTGGACTTAGTATACTTTTGAAGGAGAACTTAAGATTTGAAAGTTATATACCATGTGAGACATGTTGTGAGCATATAAGCATGTTTATTAGGATGTCATTATGCCTATAGACATATTGACATGAGCATCCTTTTGTTAAAGCATGGATTTCACATATGCACGTATTCATAGAAAATGAGTCTCAAATATGAACTATGTTATTTGAAGTATATTTGTGTAGTATACCCAAGCATACATATTAGGTATTGTGTAGCCTTGTTTTGAGATAGTATGACCGGAGTAGTAAACCTGTGAAGTATGAACTTGTTTAACTTAAGGTTTACCGGCATGAATACATATGATTATTAAATTAGATTAGGATGAGCATGCTAGTCTCGAATGAAAAATTTCAACTTGATAAGTATGTGTATTAGTGTAATGGCAATAGTTGCATGCTAGGGTTACGCCGGGACACTTTCAGACCCGAATAATTTGCTTAAGTCGGATTTTAACAGTTAACATATTATGATGCTGTAAATGGTATGTTTGATATTGAACGTGATCTTATGTGATATAATTATATAATGATTAGATGTTTGTTAAGTGTAGACTTATATTAGTTTATACATACTAATTGGAAGAGACCGACTTGTTAATGTTAGGTCGTTCCAACGCAGTTTAATTAAAGCTAGAATTTATTTGTAGCTGAGCAAACAGGCAAGTTTCCGAACTTCACTCTTTGATTGTGCAAGTTCTTTTGAACCCGTTATTGTATTATTTGCAAGTTCCCTATCTTCCTCAAGTTATATTTGAGCAAGTTTCCTAGACCCTTGCATTACTTTATTCAACAGACATTGTAAGCAAGTTTTCTAACTTCATTTAATTGTGATATTGAATGCAAGTACCCTAGACCCTTGTATTACTTTATTCAACGGATATTGTAAGCTAGTATCCGAACCCTACTTTTATTGTGCAAATATTTTAAATCCTTGCACCACTTTATTCAATTACTCGAGTAAGCGAGATTCTAAACTTCACCTTTATTGTGCAAGTTCCTATCCTTCTCATATTGTTTTGAGCAGGTTATTATTGTATTGTGAAAGTTCCCCGAACTTCACATTTTGAGTATTATGAAAGTTCTCCGAACTTCACATTTTGAGTATTGTGAAAGTTCCCCAAACTTCACACTTTGGTTATTGTGAAAGTTCCTCGAACTTCACACTTTGGTTATTTTGCAAATTCCCGAACTTCATTTCTTTATTATGCAAGTTCTCTAAACTTATACAAACTCGTATATTGTGCAAGTATCTTATCTTTGTGTCTACTTTACTCAAAGAACGTTGTAAGCAAATGTCCTAACCTATGCATTTACTTTATGCAAGGGATCTATTATGGTGAAATTCCTCGAATTTCACTCTTTGATGTCGTAAGTGTCTAAGCCTATGCATTTATTTTATGCAAGGAATCTAATATTGTGCAAGTTCCCCGAACTTCACACGTTAAGTATTGTGCAAGTTCCCCGAACTTCACATGTTGAGTATTGTGCAAGTTCCCCGAACTTCACACGTTGAGTATTGTGCAAGTTCCCCGAACTTACACAAATTCCTATATTGTGCAAATTCTAAACTTCACTTTGTGCAAGTTCTCTATCCTTCTCATTTTGTATTGAGTAGGTTATTGTTGAATCGAAAGTTGTTTACTTAATTGCTTGAACTTTATTTCCAAGCATGTTATTTAGTGGTTTAATTACTTATCAATTATTCCACATTGATATTATTGATGTCCGCACCTAGTGCATTTGAGCTCGTACAGTCTTGGACTTGTACATTATTTAAGGTCCTAAATTTCTTGAAACATGTCAGTAAGAGTCTGAACCTTTGCTCGGTCAGACTAGTGTATGAAGTTTTCTTTGAAGCTATCCAAACCAATTGATGGTAAGGACTCTTAGACGGAACAGAACACCCCTCATATGTAGGAGTGTGCCCAGGTATCTAACATATATGATACGAGTAAGCAGATTTAAGTGTTATGCATATTCACGTTGTGCCCGAGGCTGATCTCCTCGAGATACTAAGTTTCTGTAGCCAGAAGCCAGTAATTCTAAAAAGGGTCAATTAGCTATTGAACCCGTTGGAAAGTTATAGTTCAGAGTCTACTCGACTATCAGTCATTCTAAAGGCAATTATTATCTTTGCTTTTAATAGTCATATTATTGAATCGTTCAGATATTCATAGTGTTGAATCATGCAGGTTGTTGAACCTTACAGATATTCATATCGCTAAATTATACAGATATTCATTTTATTGAATCGTTCTAATATTCATATTGTTGAATCGTTAAGATATTCATTTTGTTGAAATCATTGTCAGATATTTTTCCATTCATCATGATATATCCTTTATTGTTGTATTTAAACTTGCTGAGCAAACTTGTTGCTCATTCTTGCTATATCATGACTTATATTGCAGTTGAGCCCGAGCCCTCAGGGAAGGACAAGGGTAAAGGATAGATTTAGGAGAGTTTGCAAGGAGCAGACTTTGTCTTTATGATTTGTTTAATTACTGTTAATGTAATATGAACCCTATTGTTTATTCTAGGGTATGTTTGTATTGATGTATTAAGGTTATCGAATCTTGGGACTAGTAACACCTTTTGAATGAACGACATACGTTTATTATATTTCGCATTTTAGTTATCATATGTTGTTTAAAGGTGGATGTTTAGTATTTTTTCGTGACGACCGGACCGGGGTCAGAGGACCCGGATTCGGGGGTGTCACAAGTACACCATATTCCCAGAAGTCAACATCAGTGCTCAGAACGTCTGGAACATTAAATGCTCAAACGGAAGCCTTTCAATAGGAAGATTTCAATGGCTTCTACATAAGAAAAATAGATTGAATATTTCAGATTTAGCAAGTAAGCAAGAAAGAACACAGAAAGCTCAAAAACACTCAAAGCCAAACTCTACGATCAGAAAGAAAGCTTTCTTCACTACTCAATTCTTTAGAACATATGCTTAACAGCAACTGAGTAGCACACCAAAGAACTAAACTCTCATTACATTATTTTCCAAGTCTGCTGGGCTTGAAGAGTTTGATGTGAACTAGAAGTGCCAAGTCTGCTGGACTTGAAGAGTTCTTAGTGAACTAGAAGTTCCAAGATTGGTGGTCTTGAAGGAATATCAGTGATTCAAAATTGTATTGATATCCTTAGTGGATTTCCTACTCGTGGATTAGAAGAGTGGATTAGGAGTCTTGACTGCTCTGAAGCACTTAAAATAACTGAAGGCCCAAAAAGAGAGTTTTTCACCTTAGGGGACGCGTGAACAAGCTTTTTATCGCTCGAGATCAACTAAGAACACTCTTAAGACTCAAAGTATGTATGAACCAAGATTAAACAACTCAAAATGTGTATATATTGCTCAAACCCGAGGGTTTCTCTCTCTAAAATCAATTTCTCTCTTTAAAACTTCTTTTTTTTTCTAATGAGCTGATGCTGCTGAGTTAACTCCCTGGGACCAGCCGCAGGTACACCTGCGTCAAGGCCCCATGGGCCCCGCTACCTCGAAGTTTGTTCCTTTGGTCTTGGTCTAGAGAAAGTTGAGCTTTGTTCCCAAAAATCCCGAAAAGTCTTTACGAAAGGCTGCGGAATAAGGTCAAATTTGACTGAATTAGGGTTCGGGAAGATGATGTTGGTAGCTGAAAGGTATCTCCCGATTCTCGACTGTAGTTAACTGGCTCATCTTTAATAGCACGCAGTTCGATGTTTACTGAGGTGACTTCTTATGGACACTTTCTCAGCTTTGAGATCCTCATTCTGTTCGTGTTATGTTCGGACGTTATTAGCCCTTTGAATCATCCACAGGGTTATCTCTGGGCGATAAGATGCTTTTACCCTACCTCGGGGTTATCTTCGAAGTAAAATTACGCTTTTACCCTTCTACAAGGTTATTATAAAGAAAGCAAAATTTCGAGTGTCTACAACTAGGCTGTGAAAAAGGGCAAAGGTACAGTGGCGAGCTGATGAGATCACCCAGTTACCTATGTCAAGATCATGCTGCTCTTTCACGATTCTGTGTCTGCGATGGGGCAGATTCTCATGCCCGAGGTGAAGGTTTTCTACCATCCACTCAGCCGCCTCCTTCTTCAGAGGTCAGGCCATCTACTCAGCCGCCAGAGCTAGGTTCTTCATCAGCTGGGTCCTTGGCAGAGATTTTAGCATCGCTGACTCTATTGCACCAGAAGGAGGATTTAAAAGCTCAGAGATCAGAGAGGCATATGAGGCACATAACAGTGGTTGCTCAGATGCAGAACTTGATGATGTAGTACCAGGCTGAGTTTGCCACCACTATGGCCAATATTTACACATCATATGGTGGAGACGAGGAAAATTTTATGCCATTCCAGTTCCTGGAGCCTCCTGTCTTTCCACCATATCCACCACCTTCGCCTACTGCAGAAGAAGACAACGAAGAGGGCAATGATGAGATTTTAGACGGCGATGGCATAGACATATCCTTCTTCAGCATATTCAGCCAATGAGGACATTGGCCATCTGAAGTATGGGGGTGTTTATCAGCTTTTGCTTATTATGCCATGATGTTGTTAGGATGCCATTAATACATTATTATTACGAATTTATGAGTATTTTGGGCTGCAAAGTATTGCATTAATTGCAGTCATGGATTATTAGTTTTTGATGTATGGATTATGTATGAATGCTTATGGTTTTATTTGTTATGAATAGATGTATATCTATCTTTTTGTATCATGTTAGTATTAGACCCTATTTTGAGCTTTTTTTTTATTATTGCAAGGGTTTATATATTTATTTAGATCTGTCTAGTTTGGCCATGCTATGGCTTTTAACCCTGTCTTGAACTATCTATATGATTGGTATGGGTTATATATAGTTTAAATTTTTGCTTGTGGCCAAAGATATGTTTGTGGTATATCTTTGTCAAAGAGGTCAAGCATTTATGAATGAGATTCTTAGATTAATTTTTAGTTAAGACTGATGTTGATCCTATCTATCCTATTGAGCACATACCAACTGTTTTAGCTAGTTATTGTAGACACTCGAAATTTACTTTCCCTGTTACTAACACTGTAGAAGGGCAAGACTGTCCATCAACTCAACCCCGGTCTCAATATCGGGTTATCAAATCAACCCCGGTCTCAATACCGGGTCATCAAATCAACCTCGGTCTCAATACCGTGCCATTAACTCAACCCCGGTCTCAATACCGGGTCATCAAATCAACCCTAGTCTCAATATCGGGCCATCAACTCAACCCCGGTCTCAATACCGGGTCATTAAATCAACCTCGGTCTCAATAATGGGTTATCAAATCAACCCCGGTCTCAATATCTGGCAGTCAAATCAACCCCAGTCTCAATATCGAACCATCAAATCAACCCCCGTCTCAATACCAGGCCATCAAATTAGTCCCGGTCTCAAACCAGGAGGTACAGATCAGCCCCGATCTCAACCCAGGAGGTACAGGTCAGCCCTGGTCTCAACCTGGGAGGTATATGTCAACCCTGATCTAAATACCGGGCCATCAAATCAGCCCCGATCTCAACCCGGGAGGTACAGATCAGCCCCGGTCTTAACCCGGGAAGTACAGGTCAACCCCGATCTCAACCCGGGAGGTACAAGTCAGCCCCGATCTCAACCCGGTGGTACATGTCAGCCCCAGTCTCAATTCAGGAGGTACAGGTCAGCCCTGGTCTCAACCCGGGAGGTATAAATCAGCCCCGGTCTTAACCCAGGAGGTATAGGTCAACCCCGATCTTAACCCGAGAGGTACAGGTTAGCCTCGATCTCAACCCGGGAGGTACATGTCAGCCCCGGTTTTAACCCTGGAGGTACAGGTCAGCCCCGATCTCAACCCGAGAAGTACAGGCCAGCCCCAATCTCAACCTGGGAGGTACAGATTAGCCCTGGTCTTAACCTGGGAGGTACAGATTAGCCCCGGTCTCAACCCAAGAGGTATAGGTCAGCCCTGGTCTCAACCCGGGAGGTACAGATTAGCACCGGTCTTAACCTGGGAGGTATAGGTTAGCTATGGTCTCAACCCGGGAGGTACAGATCAGCCCCGATCTCAACCCGTGGGATATAGCTCAGCCCCAATTTCAACCCGGGAGGTACAGGTCAACACCGATCTCAACCCGGGAGGTACAGCTCAGCCCCGGTCTTAACCCGGGAGGTACTGGTCAGCCCCGGTCTCAACCTAAGAGGTACAGATCAGCCCCGGTCTCAACCCGGGAGGTACAGGTCAGCCACGGTCTCAACCCGAGAGGTACAGGTCAGCCCCGGTCTCTACTCGGGAAGTACAGGTTAGGCCCTGTCTCAACCCGGGAGGTACGGGTCAGCCCCGGTCTCAACCTGAGAGTTACAGGTCAGCCTTGGTCTAAACCCTAGAGGTACAGGTCAGCCCCAGTCTTAACCTAGAAGGTATAGGGCAGCCCTGGTCTTAACCCGTAAGGTACAAATCAGCCACGGTCTCAACCCGGGAGGTGCATGTCATCCCTGGTCTCAACCCAGAAGGTCAGGTAAACTTCAAAAACAATCCTGAAGCATCACAACATCTCCAGAGGAAAACTTGGAATGACCAAGTCAGCCTCAGAGATAACACTGAGGACAAATAGACTCGAATGGGATCCAAATCTTGGAAACAACCCAAGGAAGTCAACTAAAGGCCATGCAGACACTAAAGGTAACCCCGGGAGGGGTGAAATAGTCATTTTACCAAATCTAAGCTGATTCGGTCAAACTCAAGCTGAATTGATGCCACCAAGGTCAGAACGAACCATAACAAGGATCCCGAGTGCAAATAGCGCAAGACAGCTCAACGGATAAACTGTGGAGAATCAAAGATATGGTTATGAACCCATATTCTTGGACATGGAAAATGTTTTATCCCATGTCATTGTGACACTCTCGATGAGGGCTTTCCAGAAAGGTATCGCACGCCTCAAACGGACGCTCCGATCAAAAGTTAGAAAGTTTTGACTTTGACCTTGCGTTGCTCGGAGTGCACGTACTTTGAGATGACGGAATCCACCGTGGGGCCCATGCCACATGGAGCCGTACCTCTACCTATGGAAGTAGCAGGTAGAGTGGAGGCTCCCTGGCCTATATATATGAGGTGGACCCCAGCTCATTTGAAAAATGAATTCAGAAACGCTTTGAACCCGCAGCCATTTGGTTTTCCAGCCATTTTCTTATCTTCCAAACCCAAATTTTTTCACTCTAACACATAGATATACCCACATACTACCACATATCAAAAAATAACTGGTAGATTTGGATGTTTAAACCCTACGATTTGGCAAAAAATCCGTGTAGCAGTCCATTATGAGTATTTTTACGATCAGAAAGTTATTATTACTTCTTCGCACTTTTATAACTTGCATATCAAGCTTTGTTTTCTAAATATGCCAGGAACTCAGTTTCGTGGCCGTTTTTGTCAACTTTTGGTACATTTTTGTACATAAACGCATTTTCTGGCATTTTTATAACTCGAATTGACGATTCGTCGCTTCCAACATCTTTTATATATCTGCATCTTCGTTCTTAGCAACTTCGTCGGACTGGGTTATCTTCCCAGTCCAGGTTTGGCTTTTTGTATATATTTAATTATATATATACTAACTTTTCAATTTTGCCAAGCCCGGATGTCCCGCGGTAGTTTACTACTTTTATTTATAAATATGCATACATAAGCAGCTTCACCACACTGGGTTATCTTCCCAGTCTTGGTTTAACTACTTTTCTGTCCATATATATATATATATATATATATATTATATTTCAGTTCGTCCTGGATCATTCGGTGGCCTTTTACTACTTTTATATATATTTATGCATATATAAGCAACATTCACCACACTAGGTTATCTTCCCAGTCTTGGTTGACTACTTTTCTGTCTATATATATATATATATATATTTACATTCTAGTTTGGCCTAGATCATTTTGTGGCCTTTTTACTATTTTTGACACAATTCACCATTACTGGGTTATCTTCCCAGTCCTGGTTTGACTATCTTTCTGTCTATATTTAAATATCTATATTTATATATTCGTCCGAGCCTCGGAGTGAAAACCCACCGCCCTTTACTATTTTTTTATATATATTTCAATTCTGTCCAGCTTGGATCATTCCGTGGCTTTTATACAGCTGTTATAAATATATATATTTCAATTCCAGCCCGAGCACCGGCGTGAAAACCCATCGCCCTTTACAGCTTTTGTATATATAATTATATATATATATATTGCTTTACTCATTTTTTTTAAATTGTTACTTTAAATATTCATTTGATATGGATCGGCATTGACATTTCTTCGGGCGAACTAGATTTATTTAAATCTCGTCACCTTTAGATCACTATCTAGTGGGAACGAGATGCTTCGGCCATGTGTGAGCCAAGATTTACTGATGAATCCTTGGTTCTGGCGATATTTGGATATTTTTGTACAAATTTGAGCTGTGCAGGTTTATTGGCTACTCATATGTGAGCCTCAGAATCGTGGGATTCATGATCAAACTGATTAGAATTTGATTCTCAAGATGGACATACTCCACTTCACAGATGTACCCTGCCAGTTTTTCTGTAAAAATGTACAAAAAGACTTTAAAACGGTTATCCGGATTTAAGGTCTCAACATTATGAAAATATGGTTTGTTGTGTCAGAATCCCTCCGATGGCTGTTATGCCCATGAGGAGACCGACACTTGTATATATGTTGTGGTCGAGGATGCTTCGCAGCCCGACAATCACCATTCAAATGAGCCTTAAGGCTAAAAAGATAAAACTGAAGTATTGATATGCTTCAATTCCTATGATAGCGTAAGGGTTTGAAAACCTTCTTTCAAAACATCATTCAACAATCTTTTCGTAAAAAGAAGCTTTTGCAAAGCAAATCAAACACTTTTGCAAATCAAATCAAAGACTTTTTGCAAATCAAATCAAACCCTTTGTATATAGGTTCAACGATGCATAAACATTCTTTCAATCAAACATAGGCCCAATTTTCTTTCAGCATTCATACACACATTGCAGATTTAAAAGGGAAATATTGAAAAGATGCGGTACTGTGTTTACACAGGAGTTGTGGGGTGCCTAATACCTTCCCCACACTTAACCAAGCCCCCGAACTCAAAACTTCAGTTTCAAAGATCAAGTTTCGACAGTGTCCAGCAATTGGGCCTCTTTTAAACAAAACTAGGTTGAGTAGGAACAACCATTTCAAATTTAGCAACTGGCAACTCTGTAAAACGTTCAAATCGTCGACATGATACATGTTGGCCTTTTCCTAAAAAACCCTTCAAAATATTTTTTCGCAATAAAAAAAGTAAGGGTAGAGAAAACTTAGGAAAAGAGAAAGATCCAAGTAGTGACCCGACCCGCGGATTGTTTCCCGACATCGACAAATGGCGACTCTGCTGGGGACAACAGAGGGCTTAGGCCGCGTTCAAATCTTTTCAAAAATTTCCCTTTCAAAACTATGTATGTGTGAATGATGCGTCTTTACATTGAATGAATGTGTGAATGCTACGTATTTACATTGAATGAATGTTTTCCTTTTTTTTAGTGCTTTGCACCCATATTAGTGCTTCGCACTAATGTCATCATATGTATACGGTGAGATGAGATGTATGTGAATGTATGTTATGTGATTCTTCCTTCGGGAGGCAAACCAGTATGTGATAAGTAATGACTCTGGGGACGGCTAAGTATCTGGGGGCTCATGAAAATGCACCACCCAGATTCGCTCTAGTTGAAAGATCAGATTAATTTTCCCTCTAGTAGATTGCGAAGATCTGGGGACCTTAATGCCAAAAAGCCGCGAGAGTAGCCTAAGATAGGTCAGCCTCTAACTAACCAAATCCGACGGGAAGCTTCTTCATACCTTCCTCTTTTAATACAATGTTAAATTTTCAATTCCAAATGTAAAGGAGAACAATGTAAATATTATAATAAAATTTACATTACTGGTCATATACATCTTGTCATGTTATCCTGTCATCAAAACAACTAACCTCTGTTTTGCAGGATAAGATTAAAAAACCACAAAAAATACATCATGGCATACATCCTATCCCTACCTACCTCAGGAAATTGACACGCCTACGTTTTGTTGTAGGTGAAAAATTGGTCCTGTCACTAGATCTAAGTCTAAGAAAGCACTAAGTCCACCCATGGACATGACTTCAAGTGCTCAGCCAGAATCCACCCGTCTCTAGGGAAGAGTTTGAAGGACTAAAGAATCAGATAGTCGAACTGGCCAGTTTCCTGAGAAGCAAAGCAAAGCTCTTAAAGGGAAGCAAGCCTAAGCTTACACAGAACCAGGAACACCTGGTGGTAGTGGTGGCAGTCAAGAGACCAAAAAAGCCAAGACTCATATTCCTGGACCACAAAACCATAATACTACTAACAAAATCCTTGAAATTACCGTCCTTAGCAAAGAACAGGAAGCTGGTGACATTCTGAAGTAAGTGCAATAGATAGAAGAAACCATCCGGTCTATCAAAGGGACTAGGGCATTTGGCAGTGTCAATTATTCAAACCTATGCATATTCCTTGAGGCTCGTTATCCCGAAAAATTTAGAACTCCTAATTTTGAGAAATATGATGGATTGGGAGACCCCTATACCCACTTGAAAGTATTTATTGGAGAACTCGGATCCTATGCAGAGGACGAGAAGCTTCGAATGTAATTATTCCAGAAGAGTCTGATCGGAGAGGCTAGAGCCTGGTACGCCAGTCTAGATAACTCCAAAATTCACAGTTGGGAAGAATTGACCCATACCTTCCTCAGTCAATACAGCTTCCAATCTCAGCTGGCTCCGGACAGATACCAAATAACCAAAGTCAAGAAACAAAACACTGAATTATTTAGAGAATACGCCCAACGTTGGAGGCGGGTTGCAGCACAAGTCACCCCATCCATGACTGAATCTGAGATAGTCATGACCTTCATCGACATCCAAGAAGCTACATATTATGAGAGGGTCCTAGAAGGCATAGGAAAACCATTCTCTGAAATGATCAAACACGGCGAGATGGCAAAAATGGGGCTCAAGTTCGGGAAGATAAAGTATCTAATCGCCCTCGAAGCTGTTGCTGAACATATCCAGTCCAAAAATTACAGGAGTAATCCCCGGAGGGTATATAAGAAGAAAGACGAAGATGTGTCCTTAGTATTGCAAGAACAAAATCCAAGGAGCGAGTCAAACAATATGCCCATTCAAAGGAGGAATTATACCCCTTTTCAAGCTCCTGCACAACCTTCCAACCCTCCATTTCAGAAAAATCTGGAGGCTAGGCGTCGGAGAACATTCACCCTGTTAAGGGATTCACTCGAGAACGTGCTGAAATTGTTAATCGTATAGAAGAAGATTGTGAAACTCCTTCCACCAACCAATACTGGTGGACAAAATTTCAACCCAAGCAAGAAGTGTGCTTACCATTCTAGATCCCCGGGCCATGACACTCAAGACTGTTGGTCTCTCAAGCACAAAATCCAAGACTTGATTGACAATGGAGAGATTGTGGTGACCAAACCAGAACAACCACACGTACAGGACAATCCCCTCCCTCAGCACAAAGAGGAGAGTGTCTACATGATCAGTACAAAAAATAGAGGAGGATCCAAGTACCTTAGTTATGTGAGGGAATCAACTCCATCCAACAACATCCCAGACAGTTAGCAGAATTGAACAGTTAGCAGAACTGATCGTATACCAACATCAGATCACCAGACAGATGATGAACCAGGCCAACTAGTCTTATGCCGATTGTCCTCCCACACCGAAGATCAGTACCATCTCCAGGAGGGATCACTACTAGTCTCATGAGCATGAACCTTGGGTCGACAAGATGATCAAAGATGAGAATTGCCGAGATGGTAGGAAATTCTTATTTCAAAGGAATTTCACTAACCTGAGCCAGCCAATGGAGGAAATCCTACAAATGTTAATCAACGAGGGAATGGTTGCAAATTTATTACTTCCATTGAACCCGCGATCCAAAAAATTCAAGCCTGACCAAATATGTCAGTACCACTCCAATGCACCCGACCATGATACTAAAGATTGCTGGGCACTTCGTAACCTGATTCAGAATATGATTGAAAATAGTGACTTGATAAGAGGGAATCGGGATTATGGCCTCCCAGATGAAGACACTCTGTTTATCCCCACTACATGGAATCAGGATACAGTGGCTGTGGTTTCTTATGATAAGGAGCCATCCCTCACACCCTTAGTACTTCCAGGGAAAGGGGTCCAAGAAACACAAAATCCTGTGAAGGTGGCCACACTCGAGCCTTTAATCTTGCCCTTCAGAACTCAGTATCCAGTTATTAGTCTGAAGAGGGTCCCATGGAACTACGGGAATGATGAAGGTTCCACTTCAAACAACATTTCCATCGTACCAAAGGATAATCCATTGTACCTGCCTCAGCGGGTGCTTAAATCAGTCATCAAATCCAAAGAAAAGGTGGCTGAAGAGAAAATCAAAGAGTTCCTCAATAAAATGGGACACAATGAAATCAAGATAGTGCAGAGTTTGAAGGATGCACCCAAGCAAATGTCCATCTTAGATATGGTTCTATCCTCGATGGAGCATTATGACATTCTAGTGAAAGTACTAGAAGAAGCCCATCTGCCACATACCATGGATGCCGAGAAATTCTGTAACGTGGTAGAACACATTTTCAACAACAATGTGATATCTTTCATTGACGATGATATCCCCGCAGAAGGGACGGGTCATCGCAAATCCCTACACATAGCAGTAATGCCTTACGGGTATGTGATCGGAGGTGTGCTGATAGATGGAGGATCATCTCTTAACATCCGTCCCTATGATACCTTGGAAAGAATGAAGATCAACACAAACCGGATCAAAACCAGTCATGTGGTCATCCGGGCTTTCGATGGATCTCGCCGACAAGCTAGGGGAGAAATAGAGCTTCCTCTGGAGATTGGTCCGCACACTTTCTATTTATCTTTTCAGGTGCTCAACATCGCCACTGGATACAACTTGTTGCTGGGCAAGCCATGGATCCACATGGAAGGGGTAGTGCCATCCACCCTCCATCAACAGCTCAAATACATTATTAATGGCAACCTAATCACAGTCAATGCCGAACTAGAATACCCTGTTTGCCTACAGGGAGACATTTCGATGATCAGCCTTGATGTAGGGATTGAACCTGCAAGTTTTCCACCCCTGGAAGTGAGTGATACTCAGTATCTACCTATCGGAGCACCAGCCTTGAAGCCTAAAGTCTCCCCTGAAGTAATGACAGTGGGCCAGGAAATGGTATCTTTGCGTTTCCAACCTAGAAAAGGGTTAGGGAAGAATCATCAAGGTATCAAGAGTCCAGTCCAAATCCCGAGCCAGACCTAGAGAGTCGGATTGGGTTATTCATCTGGGTCAAGCCGCTGGAATCCACCTAAGCATCCTAAGGCTCATGCTTCCACAATTTTGCTGCCAAACCTTACGGGTGTTGGATGGGTGAAACCCATAAGGAAAATCCCAGCTATGGTATCAACCATGTTATTTCCTCCCATTATACCAGCAAGTGAGAGAACAACTCCCAGATCCGAGGTGGATAGCAAAAAGGGAAAAGAAAAGATCCTGTACGATGGAAGAGACCCATTTGCTAACATGCGGGTTATCATAAACTACGAGGGTATGAATGATGAGATCCCAAACAGCGACGATGAGGATCAGATTCAAATTCCTCACATCAAGAAGGAAAAAGGGGGCAGTTCAAAGAAAAACCCCAGCCTTATTATAAAGGATGTCTCAGTCATTATCCTAGACGAGGCAGACGAGCACAATTCCTCGATCCTCCCTGTTCATGAGGATCTCACTTTGGATAACTGGAGCAGTGTCCCTTGCCTCAGTCAAAAAGGGTAAAGGGGCAGAGAGTCCGTCTGCCCTGTAACATGCTTTCATTTACTGCTTACTTTTGATTGCACAGTTATAGCAGTAACTTTTGTCATGCTTTGACAAATGCTTTGTATATTTAAGCAGTTGCATATATTAAAGTGAAAGCATTTTTTGTTTTCAGGACTCTAGAGTTGGATTTGTTTGTCACTGCTGATGAGATGCCAACCTGTCACAGTCAATGACTACAACTTTGATGTAGAACTGAACTTCGACTTGATGGATATTGATCAAGAGGAGGAAGATGACTATGAGGTGCCCGAGGAGATCAAAGAATGGGTCGAATACAAAACCAAACCAAACCTCAACCAAACCACCACTATCAACATAGGAACCTCCGAAAACATCAAAGAAATTCAGATAGGTTTAGACCTCACCCAAGACCAAAAAACCGATCTGATCAAACTCCTAATGCAGTTCCAGGATGTGTTTGCATGGTCGTATGAAGACATGATTGGCCTATCTACTGGCATTGTCATCCATCGAATGCCCATCAAATATGGGTTCAAGCCAGTCAAACAAAAGCTCAAGCGATTGAAACCTGAATGGAGTCTGAAAGTTAAAAAAGAAGTTGTTAAACAATTCAAAGCCGGAATCATCAGGGTATCGACCTACCCGGAGTGGCTGTCAAACATAGTCCCCGTGCCTAAGCTCTGAGGGAAAGTTCGAGTATGCGTAGATTACCGGGATTTGAACAAAGCCTGCCTCAAGGACAATTTCCCAGTACCTTTCATTCACATCCTGATCGACAATACGACGCAATACGACATGTATTCCTTCATAGATTGCTTTACTAGTTACCATCAGATCATGGTTGCTGAAGAAGACTGGGAGAAAACAGATTTCATCACTCCCTGGGGAACCTTCTACTATAGGCGACTGTCCTTCGTCCTCATCAATGCCGGAGCCACATATCAGCGAGCCATGATGGCCCTATTTCATGACATGATGCATAAGGAGATAGAGGTCTATATGGATGACATCATCATTAAATCCCGGAGGGAGGATGATCACCTAGACCATCTCAGGAAGCATTTCAACAGGTTGCGTAAGTACAACCTCAAGCTAAATCCCACCAAATGTGCTTTTGGGGTCAAAGCAGGCAAGCTATTAGGATTCTTGGTGAGTAATCGAGGCATCGAGCTAGATCCTGCCAAGATCAAAGCCATCACTGAGATATCAGTACCTCAAATAGAGAAGGAGATACGTGGGTTTATGGGAGAATCAACTTCATAAGCCGATTCATTTCGCAGCTCACAGCAACCTGTGAACCCATATTCAAGCTACTAAGGAAGAATTCCTCCACCAAATGGAACGAGGATTGTCAATGAGCCTTCCTTTCCATCAAGAAACAGTTGGTCGAAGCACCTAGTTTGGTACCTCCGAGGGATGGAGTTCCCTTGTTCATGTACCTGTCCGTCAATGCCAATGCAATGGGCTGCATGCTAGGACAGAAGGATGATAGTAGCAAGGAGATAGCCATCTACTACATCAGTAAAAGATTTAGCAGTGGTGAATAGAAGTACACCCTGATCGAGAAGACATGTTGTGCGTTAGCATGGGCCGCCATGAGGTTACAACACTATTTACATGGGCACACGACCTACCTCATATCCAGCATAGATCCCCTGAAGTACGTGTTGAACAAGCCAATGTTGAATTGTCAACTGTCCAAATGGCAGTTGATCCTACAATAGTTCGACATTGTCTACGTAACTCAGAAGTATATCAAATGTCAAGGCATTGCAGATCAATTAGCCGAAGCACCTGCAGGAGGGTTCGAGCCCCTGGAGACCTGTTTCCCCGATAATGGGATCATGACAATTCAAAAACTCTAACAAGAAAATATAGTCCAACCATAGAAAATGTATTTTGATGGAGCAGCAAACATGGAAGGTGCCGGAGCTGGGGCAGTCCTTATCTCTGATACAGGAGAACAATATCATGTGGCTACCAAACTTCAATTTGGCAACACCAACAACAAGGCCGAGTATAAAGGCTGCATAATGGGGTTGAAACTAGCCCAATCCATGGTTATCAAACATTTATTGGTGTTTCGAGACTCTGAGTTGGTCATCAGACAAATCACTGGGGCATATCACACCAAAGAACTGTATTTTCTACCCTATCATCGGCAGGTCGTCAAAATATCCCTGGAGTTTGAAGACATAACCTTCAGCCATATTCCTCGGGGTAGGAATGACTTCGCTGATGCATTGGCGAGGCTTCATTGATCCGCATATCCGATAGGAGTGGGATTCCCTGCATCAAATTCTCAATTCAAAAAGCCCCGATATACGGGAATTACATTGGAGAAGTATCAAATGAAATACCTCCTGTCAATCAGCCTTGGTATTAAGAAATCAAGGAATATCTCCGAGATAGATCTACACCCGCTGAGGCAAGCCAATCTAAACGAAAGCGGATTCACAAAATGGCTATGAAGTTCTATCTGAGCGGAGATGCAATGTACAAAAGGGATACTGGAATAGGCCTGTTAAGATGCCTTGATAAAGAACAAGCCCAGAGGTTGATGGATGAAATCCACGGTAGAGTCTGTGGTCCACACATGAGCGGTCATCTGCTAGCGAAAAAGATATTAAGAACAGGACATTATTGGATCTCGCTCAAAGCTGACTGTGATGATCACGTCAGGAGATGCTTTCAATGCCAAGTATATGGAAATGCCATACATGCTCCTCCAAATGAGCTACATAACATGAGTTCACCATGACCTTTCTCCATGTGCGAAATGAATGTGATCGGTCCAGTATAACCAAAAGCCAACAATGGTCATCGATTCATCTTCACCATGATCGATTACTTCACTAAATGGGTTGAAGCTTCCTCATTTCTTAAAGTCACCAAAGAGGTAATCATTAGTTTCATCAAAAACAATATCGTTTATCGATATGGACAACCGGAGGTGATCATATCAGACAACGCCAAGAACCTGAACAATCAAATGATGAGAGAACTATACAGCAAATTCCACATCAAGCATCTTAACTCCGTCATCTATCGGCCCAAGATAAATGGTGCTGTCGAAGCGGCCAACAAGAACAACATGAAGATCATGCAAAAAATATCCGCTAATCACAAAGAATGGCCTGACCTGCTGCCTCTAACCCTGTTAGCATACAAGACATCAATGCACACCTCTACTGGGGCTACCCCCTATTCATTGGTCTATGGCATGGAAGCTATCCTTCCCATAGAAGTGAAGATGGAGTCCTTGCGAGTGTTAATCGAGGCTTAGATGGACGAAGATCAGTGGTTGAAAGACCGGTACCACCAACTATCCCTGATAGATGAAAAGAGGGCTACAACCATTTTTTACTGGCAATTATATCAGCAAAGGATTGCTCGATCCTACAACAAGAAGGTCCGAATACGGCAATTCAAAGAGTACAACTTGGTGCTGAAGAAAGTTTTGGCCAATCAAGACGAAGCCAAAAGAAAGTTCAGCCCAAATTGGGAAGGCCCTTTCATTGTCAAGGAAGTGTTGACAGGAGGAGCTATCAGACTACAAGAGATGGATGGGACTGAATTTCCCCAACTCATTAACTCTAACACCATAAAGAGGTACTATGTCTGAAGCACATGAATTCCAGCATCCGGGTCCTACAAATCAAATCAACTTTAGTTTTCACTAGAAGCTAGAACTACGAATGACCTGATCTCCCTACACCCGGGAGTACGTAGGTAGCCAATTCTGGTGCGGTCAAACCAAATAAAAAATTCAAAAACTCATCAAGCCAAATGTAAAACACATGACAAATACTTTTCAAACCTCTCTCACACAAAAACTGAACTACGAATGACCTGATCTCCTTACACCCGGGAGTATGGATGCAGCCATTTATGGTGCGATTTGACCTTCAAGAAAAAACAAAAAAAAACTAGTTCTAAGACATCGAAGTCATATAAAACCTAAAAACTATCAAGCCTCCTTGGTCAGCAGGCCTATCCGAGAAACTCCCTGACATCTCACTGTCAGTCCATCAAGGAGAAGCTCAAGATACGTCAACAAGAGCAAGTCATGAAAGAAATGGTAATCACTCAGCAATGACAATACATATCCAAATAGGGAAGTGGATCAAAAATATATTTCTCTAATATATAACACTATTTGTATATACATAGTGTCCTGTACATGACAAAAATGGCTGATCTAGTATGTGCAGGAAAAATAAAGCTAGTCTATGGTAAGCGGGCCAGCAATGCCAACATGATATCTCTCTCTGAAGATGGAGGAGCAGCTGCAAGTGCAATACCCTCAGCCTCCATATGACTCAAAACCTCCACAGTCATCTACAGTGTGGAACTGTGATCATCAATGTATGCACTCATCTCGACAACCAGACCATGAGTATAAGAGCGGAGAGCAGTACTGTCGGCAATGTGGAAATCCCAGGAAGCTATGGCCTTGTTCCTCTCCACAAAATCTGCATCCCTAGCAATCAAAGTCTCCTCGATCTTAACAAATGTTGTGTCTCTGGCAGATCAGATCTCCTCTCGCTCAATCAATCATACATCCTAAGCGGCTCGAGTCACATCTCTCTCTGCCAAAGCTATATCTCTGCCAGACAAGGTGGTCAACATCAGCGCTCTAGCCTGATCCCTCTCAAAGGTCATCCTAGCTAGTGAGTCTGCCAAAGCTGGATCTGTCCCGGCAGGAATGATCGGTGGGTACTCAGTAGGAGACTCAGGATTGTCCATAGGCTCCTCCTATTCTGAATCCACTATAGGAGATGTCTGGATGAATGCAGCTGATGCAATATCTGCCTCCAATCATGTTGAGTACTCCGGAGAATGATCTGGATGGCTACTGGAGAAATCATCCCTCTCCCTGTAAGTCCAACACTCATACACTCAGATCAAATCAGCAAATGACATAGACGAAGATGACATCCTCTGATCAACAACCCCTTCAAACGGATGCAGGCTCTAAAACTGATCGAACTGGCCCATAATAGCCAGAGGATGGTAAGTAGTCACTCCCCTAAATCTTGCTAGGGGAAAGTAGTCCATAACAGGTGCATGGGTGATGAAACTATATGGGGAGACTAGCCCTGCACACGGCAGAATCGAGAATGGATGCACGATATCAGACAAAAATGTTAACCATGTCTCTGCGTCAGTACACTCCGCGGGCTGAAAGGAGTAGGAAATAGCTATATCATGGGAGAAACAATACCCCTGATGTCTGAAAAATCTAATCGATCAAATATAGGACATAAGCTATATATACAATAAGACCAAACTGCCTCTAAAAACCCCTCTGGGTGGGTAATGCAGTGGGTGGCTGACCTCAGCATCTCGACCAATATCATTGGAATAATGGTGCTACCCTACCTAAGGGCCCGAACCACAACCATCAACCCCACATCCAAATGATTTAAGCGTAGCGGCATATAGACGTAGGCTACGATGCACATCAGTAAAACGTCTATCCTGGCCAAATGCCACGCCTCTACCGATACAATAAAATCCCCGGTATGTCTATTGTAACTATCAAGCTCACCAAACTGGTCGATCAAAAAGTCGATGGAGATCACACATCCAGAGATGATCTCATCCATAACTACGTCATGACAAAGACCTGACATCCGTATAAATGGTCTCCTCATATCATTAATCGTCGTACGAGCGCAGGGCACCTCTAAAGCTAAGCAAGTAAACTGCTGGTACTCCTCAGGGGTCGGAGTCAACTTATGATTCCTGAAGCGAAAAACCTGTCTGCCAGGTATCCAATAGGATAAGATGCCATCTATGAACCCTTATGGCACCTGAAAGTCTACGAGGGCCAACGAATGCCCCATCATCTGATCCACTGTCCCTTTGGCTGGGAAGGACAGGCTGTCGTACCATAATCTCAATGACAATGCCACCTCAAACGGTGGTAGATGCTCAATACAACTGACGGTGGAAGACGTCATCTGTATCACCCTATCACAAGACCACCCAGGGGTCAAATTTGAACTCATCTGTCTAAATGCAAACATATGACATAATACATGCATAATGACAATAATAAATATGATGCAATAGATAGGAAATATCATGCATATCTATAATAAACTATCTACTGCAAGCATCATCCCTGTCTGATAATACAAAATAGAATAAAAAGTACAAGAATATGGGGTACCACCACCCAACTGCTAACAGTGGTCTATCAAAATGGGGCACAACCGCCCAACAGCCAAATAGTGGACGACCAAAAGATTTAGCTACAATAGCTATCCATAAAGATCCAAAACATCTACACTCAGGTGGTTAACCTGCTCCATCTCCTCTGTGGACAAAAAGTCGTGGTCATCAGACATATCTGGGCGGTACAAGGGAGGATCAGCCCCTGCAAAACTGCTAGAAAATGGACCTGAAGAGGGGACTGCTCTTGAGCTGGAAGGGTCAAAAGAAGATGCCTCTGACGGATCTCTGCCAAGATGCCTGATAAATAGGTGAGCTCTCTCCAGCTGCTGGGTCAGTCATGTGATCTGGTCCAAATGAGTCGGCTCCCTGAGGCAAGCTATTCGGTCTGTCATCATCACAGACCCAGGCACCATGTCTTCCATAAAATAGGTAGCACGAGTCTGAGCTCCAATCGTGCGAGGACTCCACCAACTGTTGAATGCCTCCTGGCTGTAAGGGTCCTCTGATACAGTAAATTCATTTATGCCCTCCCTAGGGATATCTATCAGTGGCAAGATCAATGGCCAATGATGCCAAGCAGGAGGAACAATGGGAATATGGATCTGCCTCGTAATGCTCCTGATCGCACGCTCTCCTAGATAGAGCTCCTAGCCTCCCTCTGTCAAAAATGGGACTCTTTGGGTCGATAATTCAAACTCCCGACCAGTGGGGAAGCATTTCTCAAATCCGACAGCCAAAAACTTGGAGGTATATGGGATCCATATGATCGCTCCGGCTATCAAAAGCTCCAACTGTAAGAGGGAATGAGTAAAGCCCTCAGCAACAGGGAACTTCGTCAGAGTGGAGTGATGCTAACGGCGTCCCCGAGGATAAGTCTCCAGGACTAAAGTAGTTGTGGGCCGTAAGCAAGGAAGTCTCTCATATGCCCAGAACTGGTCATGTAAATACCAAAAGTCCTTAGTGACTAAGACTGACAAATATAAATGAAGAAATCAAAAAGGTACAAGAAATATGTACTCACTAGCAGAAACGGGTAGAACCCTAATCAAGCCTCCGTCAAACCCTCCGAGAGCATGCGCATACCTTGGAGAAAATAGGCAAAGGTGTAGGAACCCCAATCAAAGTCACTGAGGCACTCTACATATCAGGTAGCACTGACTAGGGTGAAGGACACAGTAGATGAGTTGTCTACCACAAAACAACCCCTGATGATCACCAGAAGCAATCGCCTCAAGATGCTATCCCTAACCCTCTGATCATCTGGCATAGGCACAAGTAAAGCCCCACTCTGGGAATCTATGCTCAAGGGACCTGATCGGACCGTCCGACCCTTGATCGCTGTCGCAGGAATGCCCAGCAGGGACTGAACGGTAGTAGGTGTGATGTCAGCCACTACAGGCACTGGCTCACCCTCGAACTCGATGCCGGTGATGAACCTCCAGTCCATAGGGGTCATTATCACCTCACAGTCCAACAAATGAAGGGACTATGTCTAGTAGAACCAGCGCTCAGACAAAGCCCTCATATACCCCTAGGGGCAACGGCGAAGAAGAATAGAGAAGAAGAACTAAAATCCCCAGCCATCAATGATATCCTTGTTGTCCTGGTGCAAAGTATGGTACAGGGAGTGCACGTTGAACCAGTTCCCTCGAGGCTGCATAAAGCCTGGAACTTGCATCAAAAACCAACCCTGTGCCCCGAGAATGGCAAAAGAAAGAGAGAGAATCCAGAAAGAAGAAAACTTCAAGTCACCTTGTTGGTATGGAGAAATCTCGAAGGATGACGACTCAAGTCTCCCAGCAAATCCTGGGTCGGCACAACAATGTCAGGAACCTCCACACGTAGGGCCTGAGCCTGGGCAGGAGTAGCAAAAGGAGCCTGCTCATCATCAATATCAATTGGCTGCTCGTCCCAGGCTAGATGGATCACTGACTCTGCTAATTTGCGAGGCAATTGAGCTGGACGTGGCTGAAGAACATCAGAACCTCGCCTACGTCTAATTCCTAAAACTACCCTGCTAGCACTGCCGAGTTTATCTCGGACCATCACCTGGACAAAGTCTCTAAATCACCTCAGAAAGGGTGTGGTAAGCCTAAAACCTGTGGCTTATTAATTTAAGTCAGTATTTTATGCATTTCTAAGTCAAAAAACATACATGGGTCAGTCAAAAATTCCCAGTAAAGTCAAAACTACATGTTTTTCAAAAGGTAAATCCTAAAACTTGCATGGGTCAGTCAAAAATCCCCCATTAGAGTTAAAACTGTATGTTTTTAAATGCCTAAACTTTTGAAAAATTTCGTCAGAGTCTCCTTTATAAAATGGATTGTCTGCATGCACGCAGGCATTTCTAGGTGGCCATTCAGTAGCACACCTTCCCAAAAATAGGAACAGTTCATATTTATGAAATAAAATCAAAAGTAGACTTCACATGGTAGCCAAATTATTATGGACATTTTTAGTTGAAAATCCAGGCTCACTACGCCTAAAAAAGGATGAGTAAATTGATCAAAATGAGCAAAATATGACTGTCTCAGAATCTAAATTTACTTACATCCAAACATGCATTACAGTAAGATATGCATACATATGAATTCAAAAAAAATTTAGCAGGTCATATAGGCATACATTTTTCATACATTGCGTCTGAAAGCACCCTACGTGGTTTACATGCTTTTAATGGTCAAAACTTGAGAAAAAAGGACGTAAAACGTTACCTGCGATGCGTTAAATGCGTAGGAGCTAACGGAATCTGAAAAAGGCTGCTTGAACTCGGTAGATTTGAAAAAGAAAATCGGATTCCGTTAGAAACTGAAAATGAAACTGTTTCAAATGAACTCCCGCGGCCCAATATAAAGCCACAGGTAGAAGCGAGCCCACCTGCGGCTTCCGTACCTCTACCTGCGGCTCCCCAAGGTGGGCCCCACTCCCTCTGGCTCGGTTCGGGTCGAGTTAAAATGAAGTTTATATGAGCTGCCAAGTCAAATCAGAAGAAAAATCGCTACGCAATTGAGCGGTTTGTTCAGAAATTCTGCGTTTAAGCACCGTAATCCTGACAGAAAGGGAAACTCTCTAAACACCCTTGTTATTCATCCCGAAGTAATGTCCAGGGATCAATGATGAAGAATACTAAAAAAAACTGCCGAAAAACTGCATAAAACTGCAAAAAACTGCCACTTTCGAAGCATCGGGTACAGACCGATGACAGTTCAGCCGTTGGCACAACCCCAGCGAAGCGTCGGGTACTGATCGATGACTGTTCAGCCATTAACAAACCCCAGCGAAGCATCGGGTACAGACCGGTGATAGTTCAGCAGTTGGTACAACCCCAGCGAAGCGTCGGGTACAGACCGGTGACAGTTCAGCTGTTGGCACAACCCCAACGAAGCGTCGGGTACTGATCGATAACAGTTCAGCCGTTGGCATAACCCCAGTGAAGCGTCGGGCACTAACTGATGACAGTTCAGCCGTTGACACAACACCAGCGAAGCGTTGGGTACTGACCGATAACAGTTCAGCCGTTGGCACAACCCCAACGAAGCATTGGGTACTGACGGATGACAGTTCAGCAGTTGGCACAACCCCTGTGAAGCGTCGGGTACAGACTGGTGACAGTTCAGCCGTTGGCACGACACCAGCGAAGCGTCGGGTACTGACCAATGATAATTCAGCCGTTGGCACAACACCAGCAAAGTGTCGGGTACTAACCGAGGACAGTTCTGCCGTTGGCACAACACTAGCGAAGCGTCGGGTACAGGCCGGTGATAGTTCAGCTATTAGCACAACCCCAACAAAGCGTCGGGTATTGATTGGCTCAACCCTAGTGAAGTGTCGGGTATAGACCGAGACAGTTCGGCTGTTGGCTCAACCCCGATGAAGCTTCAAAAGGGATTCGGTGATGAAAGCAATATAATAATCCATCCCCAATGATGGAATCTTTTATACACATCCTTAGAGGGAGCACCGATATAAAGTGGTGATTCAACTTACTGTGGCGATCTACCGGTGTAGATTATCGTCAAGATAGGCATCGGGAGCACTCATTGGTATACTCGGCGGCAACAATGTTGTCCTCATCAGAGTCACCTAGGCTATCATGGATAATGTCATCCTTAGCAAAACGTGATGAAAATAGTTGGCGGTAGCCTATTAGTGACATCCCCAGTAGAACAAGACAGCAGCCGAACTCTGATAACCTATTAGTGGATGTCCTACCAGCAACCGACTGACAATGCCTCCCCAAGGGTTATCATGAATAATGTTATCCCCAGCAGAAGCTAACGTAATCAATCAGTGATAACCCTACCCCCTCGACGGTATCCGACACTCATAACATACCGTATCATACATTGCCTCCCCTTTGCATTTGCATTTCCCGTGTCTACTAATCTTAATCCTGTCCATTTCATTACATTGCATGAACATGATAAAGAGGGGCATCTGTAGACACTCGAAATTTCCTTTCCCTATTACTAACACTGTAGGAGGGCAAGACAATCCATCAACTCAACCCAGGTCTCAATATCGGGCCATCAACTCAACCCCGGTCTCAATACCGGGTCATCAAATCAACCCCGGTCTCAATACCGGGTCATCAAATCAACCCTGGTCTCAATACCGGGCCATCAACTCAACCCCGGTCTCAATACCGGGTCATAAAATCAACCCCGGTCTCAATATCGGGTCATCAAATCAACCTTGATCTCAATATCGGGCAGTCAAATCAACCTCGGTCTCAATACCGGGCCATCAAATCAACCCCGATCTCAATATCGGGCCATCAACTCAACCCCCGATCACAATATCGGGGCATCAAATCAAACTCGGTCTCAATATCGGGCCATCACCCAGTCTCAATATCGGGTCATCAACTCAACCCCGATCTCAATATCGGGTCATTAAATTAACCCCAGTCTCAATATCGGGCTATCAACTCAACCCCGGTCTCAATACCGGGTCATCAAATCAACCCTGGTCTCAATACCGGGCCATCAACTCAACCCCGGTCTCAATACCGGGTCATCAAATCAACTTCGATCTCAATATCGGGCCATCAACTCAACTCCGGTCTCAATACCGGGTCATCAAATCAACACCGGTCTCAATATCGGGTCATCAAATCAACCCTGGTCTCAATATCGGGCAGCCAAATCAACCTTGGTCTCAATATCGGGCCATCAAATCAACCCCGACCTCAATATTGGGCCATCAAATTAGCCCCGGTCTCAACCCGGAAGGTACAAATCAGCCCCGGTCTCAACTCGAGAGGTACAGGTCAGCCCCGGTCTCAACCCAGGAGGTATAAGGTAGCCCCGGTCTCAATACCGGGCCATCAAATCAGCCCCGATCTAACCCGGGAGGTACAGATCAGCCCCAGTATCAACCCGGGAAGTACAGGTCGGCCCCAGTCTCAATCGGGGAGGTGCAGGTCAGCCCTGGTCTCAACTCGGGAGGTATAGGTCAGCCCCGGTCTCAACCCGGGAGGTACAGGTCAGCCCCGGTCTCAACCTGGGAAGTACAAGTCAGCCCCGATCTCAATTTGGGAGGAATAGGTCAGCCCCAGTCTCAACCCGGGAGGTACAGATCAGCCCCGGTCTCTACCCAAAAGGTATAGGTCAGCTTTGGTCTCAACCCGGGAGGTACAGGTCAGCCCCGGTCTCAACCCGGGAGGTACAGCTCAGCCCCGGTCTTAACCCGGGAGGTACAGGTCAGCACCGGTCTCAACCCGAAAGGTACAGCTCAGCCCCGATCTCAACCCGGGAGGTTCAGGTCAGCCCCGGTCTCAAATTGAGAGGTACAGATCAGCCCCGGTCTCAACCCGGGAGGTACAGGTCAGCCCTGGTCTCAACCTGGGAGGTAAAACTCAGCCCCAATCTCATCCCGGGAGGTACAGGTCAGCCCCGATCTCAACCCGGGATGTACAAGTCAGCCTCGATCTCAACCCGGGAGGTACAAGTCAGCCGTGGTCTCAACCCGGGAGGTACAGGTCAGCCCCAGTCTCAATCCGGGAGGTACTGGTCAGCCCCGATCTCAACCTAGGATGTACAGGTCAGCTCCGGTCTCAACTCGGGGGGAATAGGTCAGCCCTGATATCAACCCAGGAGGTACAGGTCAGCCCCGATCTCAACCCAGGAGGTATAGGGCAGCCCCGGTCTCAACCTGGGAGGTACAGATCAGCCCCGATCTTAACCCGAGAGGTGCAGGTCATCCCCGGTCTCAACCCGGGAGATCAGGTCAACTTCAAAAATAATTTTGAAGCATCACAATATCTCCAGAGGAAAACCTAGAATGACCAAGTCAGCCTCAGAGACAACAGTGAGGACAAACAGACTCGAATGGGATCCAAATCTTGGAAACAACTCTAGGAAGTCAACCAAGGCCATGCCGACACTAAAGGCAACCCTGGGAGGGAAAAATGTTAATTTTACCAACTTTAAGCCGATTCGGTCAAACTCAAGCCGAATTGATGCCACCAAGGTTAGAACGAACCATAACAAGGATCCCGAGTGTAAACAGCGCAAGACAGCTCAACGGACAAACTGTGAGGAATCAAAGACCTGGTTATGAACCCGTCTTCTTGGACCCGTAAAATGTTTCATCCCATGTCATTGTGACACTCTCAGTGAGGGCTTTCCGGAAAGGTATCGCATGCCTCAAACGGACGCTCCGATCAAAAGTTAGAAATTTTTTACTTCGACCTCGCGTTGCTCGAAGTGCACGTACTTCGAGGCAACAGAACCCGCCATGGGGCCCACGCCACATGGAGCCGCACCTCAACCTGCGGCAGCAGCAAGTAGAGTGGAGGCTCCCTGGCCTATATATATGAGGTGACCCCCAACTCATTTGAAAAAAGAATTCAGAAACGCTCTGAACCCCTGCCCGTTTGGTTTTCCAACCATTTTCTTGTCTTCCAAACCCAAATTTTTTTCACTCTAACATGTAGATATACCCACATACTACCACATATTAAAAAATAACTGGTAGATTTGGACGTTTAAAGCCTATTATTTGGCAAAAAGCCCGTGTAGTAGTCCATTGTGAGTATTTTTTCGATCAGAAAGTTATTATTACTTCTTCACACTTTTATACACTTGCATATCAAGTTTCGTTTTCTAAATATACCCGAAACTCAGTTCCGTGGCCGTTTTTGTCCACTTTTGGAACATTTTTGTACATAAATGCATTTTCTGGCATTTCTACAACTCGGATTGACGATCCGTCGCTTCCAGCAGCTTTTATATACCTGCATCTTCGTTCTTAGCAACTTCGCCGGACTGGGTTATTTTCCCAGTCTGGGTTTGGCTTTTTTTGTATATATTTAACTGTATATATATACTAACTTTTCAATTCTGTCAAGCCCGGATGTCAAATTCGCAGTAGTTTACTGCTTTTATATATAAATATGCATATATAAGCAGCCTTCACCACACTGGGTTATCTTCCCAGTCTTGGTTTGACTACTTTTCTGTCTATATATATATATATATATATATATTTATATTTATATTCAGTTCGGCCTGGATCATTCTGTGGCCTTTTACTGCTTTTATATATATTTATGCATATATAAGCAACATTCACCACACTAGGTTATCTTCCTAGTCTTGGACTACTTTTATGTTCCAGCCTGGATCATTCCGTGGCTTTTATATAGCTGTTATATATATATACATTTATATATTTATATATATATATATATATATATATATATATATTTCAATTCTAGTCCGAGCACCGGCGTGAAAATCCATCTCCCTTTACAGCTGCCAATTTTTCTGTTAAAATATACAAAAATACCTTAAAACGGTTATTCGAATTTAAGTTCTCAATCTAGTGAAAATATGGTTTGTCGTTTCAGAGTCCCTCCAATGGTTGTCATGCCCATGAGGAGACCGGCACTTGTAAATATGTTGTGGTCGAGGATGCTTCGCAGCCCGACAATCACCATTCAAATTAAGACTTAAGGCTAAAAAGATAAAATTGAAGTATCGATATGCTTCAATTCCTATGATAGCGTAAGGGTTTGAAAACCTTCTTTTAAAACATCATTCAACATTCTTTTCGTAAAAAGAAGCTTTTGTAAATCAAATGAAACACTTTTGAAAATCAAATCAAAGACTTTTTGCAAATTAAATCAAACCCTTCGTATATAGGTTCAACGATGCATAGACATGCTTTCAATCAAACATAGGCCCAATGTTCTTCCAGCAATCACACACACATTGTAGATTTAAAAGAAAAATATTGAAAAGATACGGTACCGTGTTTACATGGGAGTTGTGAGGTGCCTAACACCTTCCCCACACTTAACCAAGCTCCCGAACTCAACTTAAGTTTCAAAGATCAAGTTTCGACAGTGTCTAGCAATTGGGCCTCTTTCAAACAAAACTCGGTTGAGTTGGTACAACCATTTCAAATCTACCAACTGGTGACTCTATAAAACGTTCAAATCGTCAACATGATACATGTTGGCCTTTTCCTAAAAAACCCTTCAAAACCTTTTTTCGCAATAAAAAGAGTAAGGGTAGAGATAACTTAGGAAGAGAGAAAGATCTGGGTTGTGACCCGACCTGCGAATTTTTTCCCGACGTCGACAGTTATATTTCTAATAGACTTAATTGGTAATTTTTTATGGAAATTTTTGCGTTAGCTCTTTTGAACTTAAATGAGTCAATGATAGTAAGATTTAGATTCTTATGCAAGTTCGGATAAATTCGTGGGCTAATAATATATATATATATAAAATAAAAATAAAAATAAAAAGAATAAATTGATAACCTTAGTTGACTAAGTTTGACTACGTGGCTTTTGTTATTCGAGTTAATAGATCCTTAGGGGTGTTCTACACCTAGTGCCCTAAAGCCACCTGGCTTGGGAGTCATTGAACAAACGCTCGTTACACGGGTAACTCTGAATAGCCTAATGTGATTAGACATTGCATGGTCATGCTTGAGTTCGTGTTAGTTAATACATAATGAATAAAATTCTTGTTTCGCTTAGATTTGGTTACGTGTCTAGTGTTGCTTGATTTAATAGATCCTTAGGGGTGTTCTACGCTTAGTGCCCTAAATGTTGGATTTGTACAAAATTATGGCGCAATCAAATTACAAAAAATTAGCGGAAGCATGGTGTATCAGAGTTTTAAAAATTTTTACAAAACCATTATCCAGATCATCCTTTATGCAAATTATTAATTTAAAACGATAAATATGAAGTTATAGAATCATACCCTTATAGAACGAAGCTTCCACAGGTACGAGTTCAACTCATTGTTCTTCGTGATCTCCTTGAATTTCCGGGTTAGATTCCTTCCTTTGATCAACGTTAGCCACCCAAGTGTTTGGCCTCTAGAGGTGATCCACCAAGGAAAAGGAATTATTCAAAGAGGGTGGTTGACTAAACCCTAGTTTTCTATCCACTATAGAATGGAGTACTCTCCAACAATTAGAATTGCATATGATATCTAACATAAGACTCCTCTTATATAGATATTGGTCAACCTTCTAATCCTATTAAAAATAGGGTCTCTTTTAATTTAATTAAACTCCTTTAATTAATTTGCCTCCTAATCTTATTAGGAATAAAGGAGAGTACTAATATTAAATTAATTTCTAAACTCCTTTAGAAATTAAAATAATAATAATTGTAATAATATTAATAAGACTCCTCTTATTAATTTATATTTAATATTTTCAAAATATTAAATAATAAATATTAAGCTATTTAATTTATTCTATCACTATAGATTAAATTAATTACACTTAATGCATTATTACGATTGTGCCATTACCTTCTTAAATAATTATTCTTCCTTTTATGGTGTGACTCTTTAGGTTCTCCATATTAAATCGGTTGTGAATAAATCAATTAGAACAATTCTAATCTTATTTAAATAAATAAATTAAACTAATAATCTATTTAAATAAATAATATTTATTCTACAATAGGGATAAGCCTCCCTAGCGATCAACAACTTTCTAGATAATATAGATTTTAACATTAATCATAAAAGAACCTGTGAGTAAATAGTTACCGTACAATTCAATCCTTCCACCATACAATGTCCCAATTAAATATAAGACATAGAATTACTGTCAAGTCTTATTTTATTTAATTATATATATTTCGATTAGAAAACGCACAACTCCAAATAATACAAATTAGAAACTCCTTTCTAATTTCATTATGCCTTAGCCAAGGACTACTGGGTTATCATTTAACGAATCACATAGGATATATCTCTTCTTTTGCTAGATTGGTAGATTCTTTATTGACCATTCATTATCTTTATATGTAACTTATTACACCCAAGCATACTCTTTGATATACCCTAAGGGTCTTAAGGAATAAGTCAAAGTGTAATTCATTACATACAAGATACTATGATGATCTCAAGTTCAAAGATCACTTGTACTACTATCACATTAGAAATTCCTATTGACAGGCAAGTAAAACTCTATTAGGTATTTCATAGCGAGTCACGTTCAGTGAACTTATTCTCCAATAAGCACCTACATACTTGCTTTAGTGTCTCTACACAAATGATCATGAGATCAATCATCCTCATCCAATAAGCAAGCAACATATGTACCAATCTATCAGGATTTACTAATTCCCTTTTTAGTAATCCAACGATTGAAAACTATTTTAGTTTTAAGCTTTCTAAGAATTTAGATCTCATTAGCATGATCAACATCATGATTCTAAAAGCATTGCTTAAAACTATGGGTTATTTATATATTATAAAAACAGCATCATGTAGATAATTAAATGCCTTTAATAAATGAATACTTTTATTAATAATAAATAAGATCGTCTCCAAAGTATATGCTTTATCATCATACATGATTGGCTTGTATGCATACTACTTTCAATCTCCCACTTGCACTAAAGTCAATCGCCATGGTATCTCATACCCATCTTCTCTAAGTGACAATCAAATTGTTGTTGTGTTAAAGCTTTAGTAAATGGATCTGTAATGTTGTCTTGAGAGTTCACTATCTCTATAGTGACTTCTCCTCTTTCAATGATTTCTTTAATCAAAGTGCGACAACATATATTTTGATTAAAAATGAGACTTAGGAACTATTCCTAGTTCTGTAATGAACTTTTCATTCAAAACATCAAGTCAGTTTTTATTTGTCCTAGTAACAAAGGCCACGAGGTCAAACTAAATCAGTTTTTATTTCACAAGTATTTTTTTTTCATTTTTTTCTTTCTTTTATCTTCTTTTTTTTTATTTTTTGAGCCTTAATTCCCCCAAACTTATGTTTCAACCAATGTTTTATTTTTAATCCGTGATCAAGTAAGTGTCCGTGTTCTTAATACATATGAATTCCTAATCACTACTGTCAGTCAATCGGTGTGCTTGAAAGTTGAGAGAAAAATACAATCATGCAATAAGGTTACTATGGTCGAACCTAATCAGATCATGAAACTCAATTTTATGCAAGATTTAGTGAATTCCGAGAAGTTATTAACCTTTTATTTCATTATAGTGAAATACTGCTCAATCTCTAAGTATGATCCTATATGCATGCTTCTACTGACAAAATTCCTAAATGAATGAAATATTTTTGATTTTTTTTATAAGATGCATATGAATTAAACGAATTAAATCTACCCTACATGCAATCTAATCTATATGTGAAAACACAAAAAATTTGAATTTTTACTCCCCCCGACACTTAAATAAAGGAATGTCCTCATTACTTGGCATACGAATTAATAAAGACGAGAACTTCCCTAAGTGACGAGTTAAAACTCGTCAGAATCATCCTCTTCGGGTGGGGGATAGGTAGGCAGAACTGGAGGAATGGGAAGCTGAATTAGATCATTTGGGGAGAAATGCGAGAAGGCGTTGGCCAATGCTGTGAATGCCCCAACGTTGTACATATGCATTGCAGCTTGGCGTTGGGCAAGTCGCATATTCCTTTGTTGACAGCGTCGCTGAAATTGGCCAGCGACTCTGCTTCGTCCTCATCACCCGATGGCTCGTTAACTTGTAGCGGTGAGGGTGGTGTGGATGTTGGTATCATGATGAACCCTTCTCCTCGCGGATGTGACCGAGCCCCTGTTCATGGTCTGTACGACTCTATCATAGGATGGTCAATGACGGCCATAGGTTATTGGATTTGCTCAGATGCGTGCCATTGAACTCCCGCCTTTCGGCATAAGTCATTTATGAGGAAACCATGTAGTAACCCTCCTGTGGTTCCCCCTCTCAGCGATCGTTCAATAGACTCTTGAATGCACCACCCAATGTCGACGTTCAGAATTTCGACTGCATTATTGGACCCGTCCTCATGAGTTACAATACCATATAGTAGTCGTGCCCGTTCTTTAGTGACATCATTTTGGTGACGCGTAGGCATTAGGCGGGCACATATGAAGGCATATCGTATCTACTCAAGGCGACGTGTGGAAAATAAATCTTCTCGTCGGTGCCCGCTCTGGTGACCCACTGAGTTCCTGGCTTGTAGAGCCACTCTATGATTTCATCGAGATTTAGCAGATGGTTCTCGTAGCGGTCTGTCTGTGGTGTCTCCACCCCAAAATAGTCATTGATCGCCTCCGTGTCGAAGGACACCGGTATGCCCCGAACCATGATCACGTGATCGACATGCTCTATTGCGTTGGCGTAAACTTCCTTCATAATGTTGATGACCACCGGCTTAGGTTGCTCGACCAGTTAAAACCATTCATGCTCCACTATTATCAATGACATGTCGCCGTCGAGATTTGCATCCAGCTTCAGCCCTCTTTCTAGTACCAAAGTCTTCTTGTTGATGATCTTGGCGTATCGTGTTGATGTTCCCTCGCTCACAAATCGAGTGGCATCAAAGTGGGGAGGAGCACTGGATGATGAAGTCCATGGCCGTTTGGATGTCATAGTTAAGCTTGCTCGTTGAATTGGACTTCAAAAAGTGAAGATAGCTTGTATAACCCTGTTGAAGCAAATTATCGAACACTTGGTGGGCGACAAAGTCTCTCCCCCAAACTTAGTACAATTGAGAATAGCAAATATCCCAAATATAAACAATATGAATCAACCTTGGGTCTTCAGTAACCCAAGGGTACCAATGAAATTTTAAAGTAATTCAATGAAAAAATATGATTCCTTAGGTAAGAAAAATCTAATTTCATTGAAAACTTTTGTTACCTCTTGATTGTTTTGTCAATTGGATGTGCGTTGATTCAAATACCTTTTCACTCCATTGCTTCTAATCAGTGATGATGATGTTTGGTTGTTGTAAAGGAAATTCGGGAGTGGGTGGTGGTGTTTGTCTAATTGGTGTGGTCTTGTATGGGCGAATTGGTGTTTTCATGTAGAGAGAGAGTAGAGGTAGGATTGGATTTGGGGAAGAGAGTTATGTACTTGGTTTGGGATTTGTATAGGGATAGGAGTAGCAGAGATTGCTTAGAATTAGTTTAGGTTTAGAGGAAGTGGACTTAAATTAGGATTTGGCAAGGAAAAGAATGATTTAAAACCCTTTTGAAAACAGAAACCGCCGACCGGCACATCCCACGCCCGGTCTCTCTTCTGGCCGTGCGGTCAGCTCCGCCCTGTTTATTCGGCTAAAAGTGTTGCAACACTAGCGCGCCCCGTGCCTAGTGCAACGCGCCCCGCGCCTTACTGATGTTTTTGAACATGAAGTGTTGCATAGTGAACGCGCCTCGAGCCAGGTCGCCTGGTATGTGGGCGCGGCCCGCGCCTCTTGGTTTATTTTTGAAAATTGATTTTTTGTGATCTATCCTAGCCTTGAGTCCTGTCCATCAATTAACATGAAGTGAATTAGGATATAGACATCTTGGATTGAAAAACTAGTAATTAATACATTTTAATAACTAATTACTGTTAACTACTAAAAGTGAAGGAATTGGGTTGCCTCCCAAATAGCTGTCCGTGTTTAACGCCGTTGACTCGACTGTAGAACACTCAATTATTCGGAAGCCGGATCCATCAACATCACGACCTCGACCTCCTCAACTTAACTGCTATCCGGAAACGACTTTAGTCTATGCCCGTTCACCTTGAACACATTCCCTGTCTTCGGATTCTGGATATCGACTGCACCATGCAGAAAAAAATTAGTGATAACAAATGGTCCCTCCCAGCGAGAGCACAACTTTCCTGGAAATAATTTCAATCGTGAATTGAAAAGAAGGACTTTCTGTCCCACAATGAAATTTTTCCTCAATATCTACTTATCATGAAATGCTTTTGTCTTAGTTTTGTACAACTTAGAACTCTCGTATGCCTCGGTCCGCAACTCCTCGAGTTCTTGTAACTGCAGCTTCCTATTGACGCCAGCTTGATCCATATTCATATTGCACTGTTTGATCGCCTAGAAAGCTTTATGTTCGAGCTCTACAGGTAGGTGGCATGGTTTGCCGAACACTAGCCTATAAGGCAACATACCTATTGGAGTTTTGTATGTCGTCATATATGCCCATAGTGCATCGTCTAATCGAAGACTCCAGTCTTTTTTGTTCGGGTTGACTACCTTTTCCAAAATGGACTTGATCTCTCGGTTGGATACCTCTGCTTGGCCATTGCTCTGCGGAAGGTAAGATGTAGATACCCTATGAGGAACGTTGTATTTCTTCAACAAGGCTGCTAACACTCTATTAAAGAAATGTGTTCCACGATCACTGATGATGGCCCGTGGTGCTCCAAACCTGACAAATATATTAGTCCTGACAAAATCTGCAACAACTTTAGAATCGTCAGTTCTGGTGGCTTTAGCTTCCAACCATTTGGAAACATAATCAACTGCCAATAAGATGTAAATATTGCCAAAAGAGACAGGAAAAGATCCCATAAAATCAATACCCCAAACGTCAAAGATTTCAACAATTAGAATAGGGTTTTGTGGCATTTGATTTTTATGAGATATATTACCAGTTCTTTGACAATTTTCACATGATTTACAGAATACATACGAGTCTTTGAAAATAAAGAGCTAAAAGAAACCACTCTCTAACACCTTACGTGCTGTTCGCTTAGGTCCAAAATGACCTCCACAAGCATAGGAATGACAGAAAGTTAGAATAGAGTTGAATTCATTATCAGGTACACAACGTCTAACTATCTGATCACCACAAAATTTTCACAAATATGGGTCATGCCACACATAATGTTTTGCATCACTCCTAAGCTTTTCTTTCTGGGATTTAGAAAATTCACTTGGTAAATACGCACTTACCAAATAATTCACAATATCATCATACCAGGGAGTTGTGTTGCCAATGGCAAGTAGATGCTCGTCCGAAAACATGTCATGCAATGGTAGTGCTTCCTCCTCCTTTAGAATTTTGCTCAAGTGATCTGCTACCATGTTGTCCGTACCCTTCTTATCTTTTATTTCCAAGTCGAATTCTTACAGCAGCAATATCCATCTTATGATTCGAGGTTTGGATTCCTTCTTGGTTAGCAAGCACCTAAGAGCAGCATGGTCAGAATAAACTATTACTTTAGTACCAAGTAAATATGATCTAAATTTTTCTAAAGCAAATACAACAGATAAGAGTTCTTTTTTCATTGTTGAATAATTTATCTGAGCCGCATTCAATGTTCTTGAAGAATAGTAGATGGCATGGACAGCTTTGTCAATCTTTTGGCCCAAGACGGCGCCGACAGAATAGTTGCTTGCATCACACATTATCTCGAACGGGAACTTCTAATTCGGTGGTTGAATAATAGGGTATGACGTCAATAATTTCTTCAAGGTATTAAAAGCCTCCTTGCATTCATCATTGAACTGGAATTCCTCATCTTTCTGAAGCAACTTGTATAAGGGCAATGCTATCTTGGTAAAATCTTTGATAAACCTGCGATAAAATCCTGCATGTCCAAGGAAAAAACGTATCTCCCACACACTGACGGGGTAAGGAAATGCAGATATAATATCAATCTTAGCTTTATCAACTTTTAAACCATTAACTGACACTACATGACCAAGTACAATTCCTTGTTCTACCATAAAGTGACATTTTTCCCAATTTAACACAAGGTTTGTTTCTAAACATCTATCCAATACACGTGTTAGATTATCTAAACAGGCATCTAATGAATCACCATAAACTATGAAATCATCCATAAAGACTTCAATGCATTCTTCTAAAAGATCTATAAAGATACTCACCATGCATCTCTGAAAAGTACCTGGGGCGTTGCAAAGTCCAAAGGACATTCGCCGATAAGCAAAGGTTCTAAAGGGACAAGTGAATGTGGTCTTTTTTTGGTCTTCGGGAGCGATCACAATCTGGTTATAACTTGAAAAACCATCTAGAAAGCAATAGTAAGAATGCCCAGCTAATAGTTCTAATATTTGATCAATAAAAGGAAGGGGAAAATGATATTTTCTAGTTATGGTATTCAACCTCCTATAATCGATACACACTCTCCAACCTGTTTGCATTCGTGTGGGCACTAACTCATTATTGTCATTCTTGACAACCGTGATACTGGATTTCTTAGGAACTACCAGCACCGGACTTACCCATTGACTGTCGGAGATGGGGTCGATGATTCCTACATCAAGCAGTTTAATTACCTCTTTCTTCACTACCTCCATCATCGGTGGGTTCAATCGTCTTTGTGCATCTCTCATCGATTTAGCTCCTTCCTCTAACAAAATCCGATGCATGCACATTGCGGGACTAACACCCTTGATGTCTGCTATAGTCCAACCAAATACTGTGATGTGGTCCCTAAGGACTTTCAACAATTTTTCTTCTTGCACTTTGGTTAGATTACTAGCAATTATCACAGGCAAAGTTTCATTAGACCCTAAATATGCATATTTCAAGTGTGAAGGTAATTGTTTCAATTCAAGAGTTGGAGCTTGATTCGCAAATGGTAATAGTTTTTGATGAGTTACAGGTAATTGAATTAATTAGACTGCATGCTTATTTGTGTGTTTAGGCAATGAATGTAGTGCAGCCACAGTTTTCTTCAATTCTTGACTGTGCTCAAGTTCATACTTTCCATCCATGTCCAAACTGCTGGAAATAGCAACCTCCAAACTGTCTCTCTGAATTGGCTCAAAAGTTTCCTGCACTAAAGAGTCACACACAACAATTGCAAAAACCTGACAAATGTCACTAGGGTACCTCATGGCATTATAGATGTTGAATTGGATCTTCTCGCCATCAAACTCCATTGTCAAGGTCCCGTTGTGAACATCAATCATAATTCTTGCTGTCTTTAGGAACTGTCTTCCTAGCAAGATGTGTGATGGGTTCGGGGATGTATCATCTTCCATATCCACTATGTAAAAATCTGGAGAAAAGATTAGTTCGTTCACCTACACCAAGACATCTTCAACTACCCCTCGGGGGTAGGTGTTAGTACGATCAGTCAATTGAATAATAACACCAGTATTTTTCAAAGGTCTAAGATTCAGAGACTTATAAACAGATAATGGCATCACATTTATTGAAGCACCTAAGTCTAGCATAGCCTTCTCAAATCTAGTGTTTCCTATTTTACATGGGATCGTAAACATGCCTGGATCTTTACATTTAGGGGGCATTTTTCTTTGCAGAACAGCTGATTCATTCTCTCCAACTGTGACTTTCTCATCATTTTCCAATTTACGTTTATTAGTGCACAATTCTTTCAAAAATTTTGCATACCGTGGCACTTGTTTAATTGCATCAAGTAAAGGAATGTTCACTTCTACCTTCCTAAAAGTTTCTAGAATTTCTTTATCTTGTTCATTTTTCTTTGAATTTCTATGAGGGAAGGGAAATGGGATATCATTAATCTGACAAGAAGGTTTAGGATGTACCTTAGTTTTCTCCGGTTCCTCCATTGCTTGCTCTTCCTCTAACTCAACTTCAGCTTTAGGTGTATCCATCTATTTTCCACTCCGCAAGGTAATGACACTGGCGTTCTCCTTTGGGTTCACAACAATTTGTGATGGAAGCTTCCCTGAACCTTGAGAGTCCAACCGACCTACAGTAGTGGCTAATTAGCTCATTTGACACTCCAAACTGTGGATGGAAGACTTCGTCTCCTATTGGAACTGTTGTGTCTGTTGCATGAACGCCTTGATCATGTCCTCCAAGGATGTTCCAGGATTGGCCAGTGCTACTGGTCTGGGTTGGAACTGCTGTTTAACTGGGTAAAACCCTTGCGTCTGTGGCCTAATAAATAAAAACAAATAACACTCCCCGACAATGGCGCCAAAATTTGGCAGCTGTCGTCTAGCACTACAAAATTTACCTTACTCTTTATCAAACTAACTCAAGAATTAGTATAGTAATAAGCAAGGATCGATCTCACAGAGAGTGAATTGTATTTTAATTATCCAACGATTTCCAATGAATTGGGGGTTTTAGTGAGAACAGTTTAATTAACTAAAGTGAATTAATAAGAAAATATCAATGAGTAAAAGAGCTTCAATTCTTCAGTTTAGTATCCCTTTTTCTCAATTATGAATTAATCAAGTTATTATACCATTTAACCTTTCAATGAGATTAATAACCCTATATAACCGCGATCACAAATTACCTGAAATTCTCCTTATGTGTAGACGTAATGCAACGATCGCCAACAAAAGATTCTAACTAACATACAACCTAGAACTATTAGTCTAGATTTAATATGATAAAAGCATTAAGAATGAGAATTAGATTATTCCAAGCAATAATTACACAATTTGGAATTATTTAACTTGTCTTCTGAAAATCTTAACAATATTTCAAAGCTTGACCACAATAAAGTATCATTAATTGTTACTTAGATTAGACACACTTCGTTTGCTTAAAATATATCTTAATCTAACAGATGATATCAATTTACTAATTTAATCCTGCAGAAACCAAATTAGTCAATTTAATAACATACATGAAGGTTTATATAGATAATCAGAATAAATCTGAATATGAAAGAATAAATATTATAAACTTAATCAAATCATAAATTGATACTGAGGTTCAACATCCCTTCAGAATTGAAATAAAGAACTTAGCTTGACATGCTTGAATCTTCAAAATAAGGGTTTGTAGCCTCCAAGTAATCCAAGAGAATATAGAATAAAAAATATCTAAAACCTAAGAAAACAACTCATATAAATAGCCTATCAAAACCCTAGTTTAATTAGACAAGTCTGCAATCCTATTCCTAATCAACTTTGTATTAAAAATCCACTAATTCTGGTCAACCCGTCCGTCTGGGGCGCCCCGCTTGACATCTTCTCTGAGCGGCGCGCCCCGCGCTTGGCATGCAGGGTCTCTAGTCTTCGAAGCGGCGCGGCCTGCGCCAGTCCCTTTGTATTCTCAGCGCGCCCCGCGCCAGTCTATTATCTAGCCCAAATTTGCTTTTCTCTTCTATTTTTTGCCCAATCATTCTCCTATCCTGCATATGCAAGTAAACACATAAAAAGTAACACGCACACTTAAGTAAATGCAATATATCAAGCTAAAAAATACCTATTAAGTAGGTTAAAAACCTACTTATCAAAAGACAAGGGTGGAGGTGGCGGGAACTGGTATGGAGCGCCTGCTGCCTATCCATCTGGTCAAAACCCTGCTGAACTTGCGTAGCCACCATGTCAATTCATCTAGTTTGATGTCTTAAGTCCAGACGAATATCCTCAGCAAAATTCGGTGGTGGCATGGAACTCCCAGCTGCAGTAGGCACTAGTAGAAAAAAGTAAATAGACAGCGTTTAAAAAACGTTGTAATAGGTCCCCCAAAAACGTCGTGCTTAGCAGTGTCATCTATTAGACACAAATAGACAACGTTTTTAGACACAAATAGACAACGTTTAAAAAACGTTATCTTTTGATACATAGACAACATTTTTTTAAAAAAAACGTTGTCTATTTGACACATTAGACAATGTTTTTTCAAAAAAAACGTTGTCTATTTGAGACATTAGACAACGTTTTTTCTTAAAAGCGTTGTCTATGTGACAAATTGGACAACGTTTTTTCAAAAAAGCGTTGTCTAATTGTACACATTAGACAAAGTTTTTATAAAAAGCATTTTCTACTTGACACATTAGACAACGTTTTTTCTAAAAAGTGTTGTCTATTTGACACATTAGATAACGTTTTTCCTAAAAAGCGTTGTCTATTGTACACATTAGACAACGCTTTTTTTAAAAAGCGTTGTCTGTTTGACATATTAGACAACTTTTTTTCTAAAAGCGTTGTCTACTGTACACAGTAGACAATGTTTTTTTTCTAAAAAGCGTCGTCTATTTAAAAAACCTAATCCACAACATTTAAAGCCAAAATATTCTACCTGAAGCGTAAACTGATCACAACGAAGGATCATATATACTTCAACCAGCAGCATAATACTATTGAATACAGAAATGTACACACGTTGATCAGAGAAATCTCTACTACATGCACGACAAGTACAACCAGAACGAACGAATTTCAACTTGTTAATTACAAAGAATTTCAATCACTAACCAAAAAATATCCCAAGGCACACGAAAAAATAACCTAGTAGATTTTTATTCTAGTTTGAATTGGACTACGACAAATGGGGCACAACTGGAGATCTTGTCCACACCTGCGATGTGACACCCCCAAATTCGTTATCTTAATTTCTACAGGATTTGGTGTTCACTGTTTAAATATCATACAACTATCTACCAATAATAATAGAAATTCATTTATTAGATAAATAATCCATCATCTATAATAATAACACATAATAAATCCTAGGTCATACTTAACCTTAAATCTCTGTTGCGAAAACATAAATAAATAAGTCTTAAGTCATCACACATAAATCCTGAACTTTAACATTCTTAATATCAATACAAGTCTTCAACACTTGTTAGCTTTTCCATTACCCTTGCTACTAGAAGGCTCATCACATCTTTCGTTCTTAGCTGCATTGTTATTATGCAAGAGTGAGCACGAATGCCCGCAAGTATAAAAATATGACAATAATAACATGCGAGTGAAATCAAAGAAATTTGAATAACAGAAAGCTCAACTTTTGAATCAAGAATAATTAATCGAGAATCAAATTACTTCTGAGGGTCATAAGACCTTGAACTAAGTCTTAGGTTGTCAAGTATATTAACATTTAAATCTTTAACAGTCGTAAGACTATAGACTTTACTTCTCGTACTTAGGGAAATCAGCCCTTCGTACCGATACTGTGCACACTACCTCAACGCTTAAAGCATCATCAATTCCCCTTTAATAGGGTTGTTCATCTCTGTTTGACATCAGAGTCCGCACCAAATAAAGTTTGGTTTGGATAACTCAATAGTAGTTCTGGAATTTAGAACGTTCATCAACTATGGACTAGTCAAATCATATAAGTTCGCTAGTCTTAAAGAATTCAACAGTAAATGATATTCAATTTGAATATTAACTTCTCAAGGATATACAATCGAATAAGTATTGTATAACTGAAATGATACTTTTAAAAGAATCATAACATCTCATATGAAATTCTGAACTTGAGTAATCAAGAATAAATACTTCGCTTGATATAGAATTTAAATCTATAATTTGCTCAAATGTAAAGATTTAAGTTTAGGAAACATGCTCAATTTAAACATAAGGTTTAGAAATTTGCCTTGTGCACCAGTTACAATTATTACTCACTTCTTTAATTACTTTTACCTATCAATACATTCACAATATCAATTAATCACAGGTTCGGTATGATTATTGATTTACAATAGTGTTCTTTGAACTCATTATTAGGTTTTTCAAATAATGACTTAAGTTAATTAATTAACTTATTAATTAACCACATAACCTTTGTTATTAAACTTGTATTAACATTTTATCACACACATAACATGTTTTCATGTTTATTAGACTTAAAACAATGTCTTAATGTTTATAACACATTATTTAACCTTTACGAATAATGGTTTAAGTCACATAATTTATTTATTAATTAATTACGTAACATAAATTATTAAACTTGTATTAATATCTTATCATATATTCAACATGTTTTCATGTTTATTGAATTCATAACATATTTTTCAAAATTCCACACTTAACAAATTTTTCAAAAAATTCAGGCGGGCGCGGCCGCGCGCCATTTAGTGATGTGTAACGTTACCCATGAAGTATAAACTTCATAGTAACATCACAAATCACTGTTAGCATGTTTCTACCAAATTAGATCATGTAATTACATCAGTTACAACAATCAATTTCACTGTTATTCATAAATTTGTGAGGTTTTTATGAAAAATATAAAATCTATCACCACGGATTCGTTACTGCACCGAATCCATTCATTCCAATTCCATTCTCTTTGTGTTAACATATACAATCATATTCATGTATCCTTCTTAATATAAATATAAGATTCAATCATTAATTTAACCCATATAGGTTATTCACCCATATTCAATGCTCTGTCTTTTTATGAAACCCAATTGTCAACAAAATTACTTAATGTGATCTGTGTAAATCATGGATACATGATGTAACACATAATACTAACATATACTGTCACATATATGATAGCCTCATACTTTAATTTCCCAAAATGAGTACTAACAGAAAAATTTTACAAAAACGTAGAAACTTTGTAATTTTTTTTCGAAAATCCAATTAAGGCCAAATTAAATAAAATTGATTACTCTAAAACATGTTTATATGTTAGAAAATATGTTATGATCACATACTCATATAGATAGAGCCATATCATAACCCAATTGTGAAACCCAATTTTTTACAGGACTTTAAGAATACGTAAAGAAGAACTTTAAGAAAATTAGATTTTGAAAACTAAAAAGGAAGATTACCCTTTGTTAGTATGAAGATAATCAAAGACAACACTTAAGATTTTCTTAAATCTCTTTCTCTCCCTCAATTCTTCTATTTTTCTCTGATATTTCTCTCTCAAGTTTCTCTAACTTTTCTTCTCTGACTTGAACAAATGAAACTCAATGCGTCTAACTTAATAATATACGTATATATTATATCCGTTGTATAAAATAACGGACTAACCTCTACAAGGGCCTTGTTTGGCTACACACTAATTCTTTTTTCATTTATTTTAATCAACTAATTTACTATATAGTTAATTATCACATTATTAATTATTCAATTAATTTTATTTAAATCAATTAAATTAAATGAGATAATTCACATTACATCACATTGTCACATAATTAATATTCTTATTTATTAATTATGTCAATTCATTAATTCTTTAATTAATTATTAAGTTAATTAAAGTAATATTATGCTTATTTAATTAATTTATTTAATCAAATAAACTCCATTAAATATATACTTTGAACTATTAAATTACTACACATTAATTTAATTAATGTAACACATATAATTAAATTAATCTACCACAACTTCATGAATTAATTATTTAACTCAATAATTAAATCATAAGAAATATTTATTTATTTTAATAAATATTTAAATAATTGTACAAAATTTTCGTTCGTCACATCTTTCCCCCCTCAAAAGGATTATGTCCTCAGAATCACGGTTCGACTAATAATTTCGTCCCATCACATTTTCATAATCAAAATATTTATTTATTTCAATAAATATTCAAACAACTTTATAAAACTCTCATTTGTCACATCTTCCCCCCCCCCCCCTCCCTTAAAAGGATGCTGTCCCCAGAATTACGTTCACCTATTCAAGAAAATAAGTGTGGATAAGTCTTCATCATATTCTCTTCGAGTTCCCACGTAGCTTCTTCAGCGTTGTGGTTCCTCCAAATTACCTTAACAGAAGGTATTACTTTGTTCCTTAGAACTTGCTATTTGCTGTCAACAATTTGAACAGGAACTTCTTCGTAGGATAAATCCTTCTCAAATTGTAGGGGTTCATATTCTATCACATGTTTGTAATCGGGTTTATAAGGTCGTAACACTGACACATGGAAGACGTTGTGGACATGCTCTAGTGCCGGAGGTAAAGCTACCTCATAGGCAACTTCTCCAATTCTTCGTAGTACCTCAAAGGGTCCAATAAATCTCGGGCTCAGTTTTCCCTTTTTACCAAATCTGATCTTTCCCTTCCAGGGAGAGACCTTCAAAAATATAAAGCTACCCGATTCAAAATCTACATTCTTGCGGTGTGGATCGGCGTATTTCTTCTGCCTATCCTGAGCTGCTACTAATCTTGTTCGAATTACTTTAACTATTTCTGCTGTTTGTTGTACCAACTTTGGTCCTAGCAATTGTCTCTCACCAACTTCATCCCAGTACAGTGGTGTCCTGCACTTTCTATCGTACAACGCTTCGTAAGGCGGCATCCCAATACTAGCGTGGTAACTATTGTTATAACCGAATTCTACAAGCAGTAGATGATCATCCCAATTGCCTTTAAAATCCATGATGTATGCTCTTAGCATATCCTCTAATGTCTGGATCGTTCTTTTGCTTTGCCCGTCAGTCTGAGGGTGATAAACTGTACTCATTCTCAACTGTGTCCCTATGCATTCTTATAGTCGTTTCCAAAAATTCGACGTAAAGTGCGAATCACAATAAAAAATAATCGACACTGGCACCCCGTGCCTTGAAATAATTTCTTTCACGTATAACTTCGCCAATTGTTCTAAGGTAAATCTGATTTTGATCGGAAGAAAGTGTGTGGATTTCATTAATCGGTCAACGATAACCCACACTGCGTCGTAGACTTTCTGGATCGTCGGAAGGCCAACCACAAAATCCATTGTAATATGCTCCCATTTTCATTCTGGGATCTTTAAAGGTTGTAACAAACCACTTGGTCTTTGATGTTCTTCCTTGACCCTTTGGCAAGTCAGACATTTGGCAACACAATCGACAACGTCCCTCTTCATATTTGGCCACCAAAAGTGTTGTCGTAAATCCTGATACATCTTGGTACTTTTGGGATAAATAAAATACCTCGAACTATGAGCCTCGCTCAGAATGTCCTCCTTGATCTCTGGAACTGGTAGTACCCAAACTCTGTTTTCAAACCTCAACAATCCCTCGCTGTCCATTTTAAATCTAAGTTCAGTCCCTTCAGATATCTTTTTCTTTACTCCCCCACATTCCTTACCTAAGATTTGAGCTTCCTTAACCTTATCCAATAAAGTTGTACCAGCTTGGATCTGGAATAACTTTTCATCAATCTCCATTGGACATCCTACTTCCAATTCTAGCTTTTCCATGGTTGTAATCAACTCTTCTTGTGCTGTCAACATCATCAACTTCTCCCAACCCTTTCTGCTTAAGGTGTCAGCTACAACATTCGCTTTTCCCGGGTGGTATAAGATATCACAATCGTAGTCCTTAATTAATTCTAACCATCTTCTCTGGCGCATATTCAAATCTTTCTGAGTGAAAATATATTTCAGACTCTTGTGGTCTGTATATATTTCACACTTCTCCCCATAGAGATAGTGTCTCCAAATCTTTAAGGCGAATACCACCGCAACTAATTTTAGATCATGGGTTGGATATCCCTTCTCATAATCATTCAAATATCGTGACGCGTACGCAATGACTCTGTCGTTTTGCATAAGCACACAGCCTAGCCCTTTATGCGACGCATCACTATATACTACAAAGTTTCATGTGTCATCCAGAAGGGACAACACAGGTGTTGTACTCAACCTTTTCTTAAGTTCTTGAAAACTTTCCTCACACTTCTCCGTCCAAATGAATTTCACAACTTTCCTGGTCAAATTCGTTAGCGGAGTTGCGATCTTGGAAAAATCCTGAATGAATCTTCTGTAATAGCCTGCTAATCCAAGAAAACTTCTTACTTTCGACGGTGTTTTCGGCTGATCCCAATTCATCACTGCTTCGACTTTGGGGGGATCCACCAAAATTCTGTCCTTATCAATCACATGTCCGAGAAATTGCACCCTTTCAATCTAGAATTCACATTTTAAGAATTTGGCGTACAATTTCTCTCTTCTCAACACCTCCAATGTCAACTTCAAATGCTCAACATGCTCTTATTTGGTCTTAGAATATACCAATATATCATCAATAAAGACCACCACGAATTTGTCCAAAAATGGCTTGAACAGTCCATTCATTAGGCCCATAAATGCTGCAGGCGCATTCATTAGACCAAATGACATAACCAAAAACTCGTAGTGACCATATCATGTCCTGAACTCTGTCTTCGGGACATCTTCTGGCCTCACCTTCAGCTGATGATAACCACTTCTCAGGTCTATCTTCGAGAAATATCTCGCTCCCTTTAATTAATCAAACAGATCATCAATCCTTGGTAACGGATACCTGTTCTTACTGGTAACCTTGTTCAACTCTCGATAATCGATGCAGAGCCGCATCGCCCCATCCTTCTTTTTAACAAATAACACCGGCGCTCCCCACGGTGATACGCTCGGTTGAATATATTTCTTGTCCAGTAGCTCTTGTAGCTGGACCATCAATTCCTTCATTTCTACCGGAGCCATCCGATATGGTGCTTTCGATATTGTAGCCGTTCCTTGCACCAAATTGACTACGAAATCTACTTCCCTATCCAGCGGAAGTCCTGGCAGATCATCCGGAAACACATCCACAAAGTCCCTTACGACTGATATTTCCTCTAACTTTGGATTCTCTTTACGACTATCGACTATGTAGGCTAAATACCCCATACAGCCTTGTCTTAATAACTTCTTGGCTTGCATCATTGTCAGATAACTCGCTTGCCTAGGCTACTTGCTGCCATAAAACACAACCTTTGACGGAGTTATAAGGTTAATACATTTCTTCTGACAATTAATTACAGCCCCATAATTGAATAACCAATCCATTCCTAGAATAACGTCAAATTCCCCAAGTTTAATCGGGATAAGATCTACATTCATAACGTTACCCTTAATATCCACTCTACAGTTCTTGTGTATATACCTAACAGGAATCACTTCCATGTTCGCAATCTCTATGTTCATAGGGATTTCTAACTCGTCTTTATGCAATTCTAAGTTCTTGGCAAAGTCATCGGATATAAATGAACAAGTAGCATCCGAATCAAATAAAATATAAGCATTGACTTTATTGATCGGAATGATACCTGACACCACATCATGAGACTGCACAGCGTCCTGAACGGTCAAGTTGAATGTCCTTGCAGTTGGTTGGTTTGTCGAAGTCGATCCGATAATGGTAAGAGGATTTCCACAATTATTTCCCTTATTTCCACCTGACCCTGCCCCTCCAGATGCCTTCTTGGGACAGTCTCTAGCCAAGTGATCCTTTGAGCCACACGTGTAGCAGGCGCCCTTCTTAGGGTTAGGGAAGTTAGGTGCTATGTGGCCTTCCTGACCACAATTATAGCAAACTCTTTTTTATTTCATGCAGACTCCCAAGTGAGTCTTTCAATAGGTTAGGCATGGTTCTATCCTTTTCTTCTGACTCCCTTGCTGATTTATAGACGACGGGTTGTCACTCCACCTTCATTTAAGATTATTGGTTCCTCCCGTGTTACTGTCACTAGCCTTACTGTTTCCTTCACTATCATTCTTCTTCTTCTTCTTCTGATCCTGATTATACTTGGTCACCGCTTCGCTTCCACCTTCAGCGAGGATGGCCTTCTCCAGAACTCCAGCAAAAGTGTTCAATTGAAACATTGACACTTTGCTATACAACCAGGGTTTTAGTCCCTGTACAAAACGCCTAGCCTTTCTTTCATCAGTATGCACCTGATATTGGGCAAACCTAGCCAATTCATTAAACTTCGCCGCGTAGTCGGGAACAGACATATTTCCCTATTTTAACTCCAGAAACTGTACCTCCATTTGATTCTGGAAGCTGGTCGGGATGTACATCTCAAAAAACATTTCCTTAAACCTTTCCCAGGTTATTACACCTTCTCCTCCCCTGACCTTATTTGCCTGCCACCAGTAGCTAGCTTCTGATTTTAACATAAATGTCGCGTAGGCGGTCTTTTGGTCCTCCCTAACTCGGTCAACCTCAAATACTTTCTCTATCTCCATAACCCAAGTCTGAGCGTCTACCGGGTTTGTGGAGCCTCTAAACTCTGGCGGTCCCACTTCCTTAAAGTCTTTAAATAAGGTGTTCGGTGGAGCTTGAGGCTGATTATTCATCGCTCCAGCTAACAAATTTACCAACTGCTGAACGGGGTTCGCATTGGCATCAATGTTGTTATTGTTATTCGTTGACCCTTCTTGGGCTTGTCGACGATTTTGTCTCCTTCTTGGCGGCATATTTCTGTTAAAAATATACGCTTGTTAGATCTTTATTCAATCTTTTAAATACTTAAGACTTAACTAAAATATTTAACATAATCACTTTAACTCATATCATCTCAAATAAACTTTGATATTTTATTAAAATCAAAAGCTTTTAACATAGTACGATAGCATTTCTGCCATTTACATCACTATCCCGAGATAAAGTATCTATAAGATTTAATTCATCAAAATATTCCTTTATTTATAATCACATCAGAATTTACATTATTAACTATCAATTAAGCATTCACATAATCATACTGTCCTATCACGGCATGCTAAGACGTCGGACAGCTTCGCTACGCTCCTCTTCCATGATGCGGGACATAGTCCTGCGATCTAATATATACCCATGCAGTCCCTCGAACTGAATTGGATATTTCATAACTCGGTCCTGGGCCTCATCAATGGCCCTCAGAAACGTGTAGCACGTCTCATCAACCTTAGCTTTCTTTGCATGCGCTTCATCCTCTGCCAGATCTGCACGTCGTGCATTGCTCACCCAAGCTTCTTCTACTATGGCGAGTCTTTCTGATTTCTCTTTTATCTCATTCTTCTACCTTTCTATCTCTTCTGACTTTTGCTCACTTTGGCCCCTCTCATGAACCAAATCCCACTCCACATGTCCAAGACAGTTATGGAGTGTCTCAACCTCACCATCCTTCTGCTCGATGGTAGACCGTTGAGTGAGGGTCTTCTCCCTCAACTCCTAAATCGTATCTCGTAACTCTATGTTATGATCATACATATCAGCGCTGACAGAGTTTGGTGGGAACTTCTCAAGGTCTTCCTCCTCCTCCTCCTCGGCTGCCTCAGCCGGGAACTCAAACTACTCAGGGTCCTCCTCTGAGTCAATCTCTGGCTCATGCTCCCGACCAATAACTGTGATCAACGGAGATGGCTTTGGCTGTACTAACTACTCCCAAATAGTATGTATGTCTCGGGGCTCATCATCTCTAGTCTCTAGGGGTACAATATCCCTGGGCTGACTAGCTCCTCCAGTATCTGACATCCTGACAAAATAAATTTTAAGTCTTATTATTAAGTGATGCTAATCGATACTCAAGCAAGTATATAATTATAAACACATAGCACATAAGGTAATTTTATTATCTTTCTTAGAACTCAACAAGAATTATCATTACTATCCTAAGGTTTTTCCCCCACCTAAGGTTCATAACCTACAGCTCTGATACCAACTTGTGATACCCCCAAATTTGGTATCCTAATTTCCACAGGATTTTGTGTTCACTGTTCAAATATCATACAATTATCTACCCATAATAATATAAATTCATTTATTAGATAAATAATCCATCATCTTACATCATCTGAAATAATAATACATAATAAATCCCAGGTTATACTTAACCTTAAATCTCTGTTGCGGAAACGTAAATAAATAAGTCTTAAGTCATCACACATAAATACTGAACTTTAACATTCTTAATATCAATACAAGTCTTCAACACTTGTTAGCTTTTCCCTTGCCCTTGCTACTAGAAGGCTCGTCACATCTTTCGTTCTTAGCTGCATTGTTATTATGTAAGAGTGAGCACGAATGCCCGCAAGTATAAAAATATGACAATAATAACATGCGAGTGAAATCAAAGAAATCTGAATAACAGAAAGCTCAACTTTTGAATCAAGAATAATTAATCGAGAATCAAATTACTTCTGAGGGTCATAAGACCTTGAACTAAGTCTTAGGTTGTCAAATATATTAACCTTTAAACCTTTAACAGTCATAAGACTATAGACTTTACTTCTCGTACTTAAGGAGATCAGCCCTTCGTACCGATACTGTGCACACTACCTTAACGCTTAAAGCATCATCAATTCCCCTTTAATAGGGTTGTTCATCTCAGTTTGACATCAGAGTCCGCACCAAATAAAGTTTGGTTTGGATAACTCAATAGTAGTTCTGAAATTTAGAACGTTCATCAACTATGGACTAGTCGAATCATATAAGTTCGCTAGTCTTAAAGAATTCAACAATAAATGATATTCAATTTGAATATTAACTTCTCAAGGATATACAATCGAATAAGTATTGTCTAACTGAAATGATACTTTTCAAAGAATCATAACATCTCATATGAAATTCTAAACTTGAGTAATCAAGAATAAATACTTCGCTTGATATAGAATTTAAATCTATAATTTGCTCAAATGTAAATATTTGAGTTTAGGAAACTTGCTCAATTTAAAAATAAGGTTTAGAAACATGCCTTGTGCACAAGCTACAATTATTACTCAATTCTTTAATTAATCTTACCTATCAATACATTCACAATATCAATTAATCACAGGTTCGATATGATTATTGATTTACAATAGTGTTCCTTAAACTCATTATTAGGCTTTTCAAATAATGACTTAAGTTAATTAATTAACTTATTAATTAACCACATAACCTTCGTTATTAAACTTGTATTAACATTTTATCACACACATAATATGTTTTCATTGTTTATTAGACTTAAAACAATGTCTTAATGTTTATAACACATTATTTAACCTTTACGAATAATGGTTTAAGTCACATAATTTATTTATTAATTAATTACGTAACATAAATTATTAAACTTGTATTAATATCTTATCATATATTCAACATGTTTTCGTGTTTATTGAATTCATAACACATTTTTCAAAATTCCACACTTAACAAATTTTTCAAAAAATTCAGGTGGGCGCGACCGCGCGCCATTTAGCCATATACCCGGTGCGGCTGCGTTTTTCCAGATTCTAAAGTTCGCGAACGAACACAGAACTCGACCACTTTCTCCCAATTTACACCATTACATTGATGTGTAACGTTACCCATGAAGTATAAACTTCATAGTAACATCACAAATCACTGTTAGCATGTTTCTACCAAATTAGATCATGTAATTACATCAGTTACAACAATCAATTTCACTGTTATTCATAAATTTGTAATGTTTTTATGAAAAATATAAAATCAATCATCACGGATTCGTTACTACACCGAATCCACTCATTCCAATTCCATTCTCTTTGTGTTAACATATATAATCATATTCATGTATCCTTCTTAATATAAACATAAGATTCAATCATTAATTTAACCCATATAGGTTATTCACCCATATTCAATGCTCTGTCTTTTCATGAAACCCAATTGTCAACAAAATTACTTTATGTGATCGGTGTAAATCATGGATACATGATATAACACATAATACTAACATATACGGTCACATATATGATAGCCTCATACTTTAATTTCCCAAAATGAGTACTAACAGAAAAATTTTACAAAAACGTAAAAACTCTGTAATTTTTTTCGAAAATTCAATTAAGGCCAAATTAAATAAAATTGATTACTCTAAAACATGTTTATATGTTAGAAAACATGTTATGATCACATACTCATATAGATAAAGCCATATCATAACCCAATTGGAAAACCCAATTTTTTATAGGACTTTAAGAATACGTAAAGAAAAACTTTAAGAAAATTAGATTTTGAAAACTAAAAAGGAAGATTACCCTTTGTTATTATGAAGATAATCAAAGACAACACTTAAGATTTTCTCAAATCTCTTTCTCTCCCTCAATTCTTCTATTTTTCTCTGATATTTCTCTCTCAAGTTTCTCTAACTTTTCTTCTCTGACTTGAACAAATGAAACTCAATGCGTCTAACTTAATAATATACGTATATATTATATCCGTTGTATAAAATAACGGACTAACCTCTACAAGGGCCTTATTTGGCTACACACTAATTCTTTTTTCATTTATTTTAATTAACTAATTTACTATATAGTTAATTGTTACATTATTAATTATTCAATTAATTTTATTTAAATCAATTAAATAAAATGAGATAATTCACATTAAATCACATTGTCACATAATTAATATTCTTATTTATTAATTATGTCAATTTATTAATTCTTTAATTAATTATTAAATTAATTAAAGTAACATTATGCTTAATTAATTAATTCATTTAATCAAATAAACTCCATTAAATATATACTTTGAACTATTAAATTACTACACATTAATTTAATTAATGTAACACATATAATTAAATTAATCTACCACAACTTCATGAATTAATTATTTAACTCAATAATTAAATCATAAGAAATATTTATTTATTTCAATAAATATTCAAATAATTGTACAAAATTCTAGTTCGTCACACGCGACATGTCTGCCAGAAAGAGATATTCAAATCTTAAATGTTAATATCACAACTTACAATAATTACCTCTGAGTCTTGATGAAAATTGAAAAGAAATTACCTGATGCCCACAACCGAAAGCCATGTCCTTTGAGTTGCTCAGGCAAATTGGGCAAACCTGTGCAAATGCATGGAAAATATCAGCACTACTCATGGCCGTCTAGCTCATAAAAATAGGTCCCCAACAACATAGATGTGCAGAAAATTTGACTATATAACATGCAACACTATTCAGCAAGCGCTATATACAAGTATTAATAATTATAAATTAAAATAGCTTACCAAGTTCTCAAAAGTAGAGCTTGTAACAGGTGGTGCCGAGCCAACAGGACTGCTATAAGCATTACAAGGAGGAGAGCTAGGCTTGAAACTAGTTGAATATGAAGGTTTAGAGCTGCTAAAAGAAGCTGCACCATATACAACAGGAGGAGGCAGCAGAACCTTATGAGTAGCATTCCCTTTTCGACTATTGTGTTCCAGCAAAGATAAAACAAAACAATTACAATTGGTCAACTTTTTGCCCAGAGGTAATATGGAGAAAAAAAATAAAAAGTAATAATCAATTACCCCAGATCCTTGATCAAATGTAACTTACCATTCGATATACAAAATTCCACTCCCTGAATCGATTTGGAGACAATTGTTCCGTTTTCACGCCTTGCGTCATAATTGACTGAAACAACAAAATTGTAACTAATCTTATTATCATGTTTCCTTTGCATTAAAACTAAATGAAACCAACACAACATATATCTTCTTTAGGAGTATCCCATCCTTCACCCTCCTCTATCATCTTTCTTGAGTATTCCTCCATCCCCAGTTATGTCCTTAATAGGGTTCTAAGATACCATCTCGATGTCAAAAACAAGCATTGAGTTTAAATATCATTAACCTAATGCCAAAATTTAAATATCAAACCCATACTTATATCTAACTACTATGGAACTGTTACGAGATTAACATAAAATATAAAGAAACCCCAAATACCAACAAAAGGAGTCCTCTTTTTGTGATAGTATAAAATGAAACAATGTCCTTTAGTTTAACATCACATTTTCACTATCATGTCACCATTACTAAATTAAACACTCATTATATCTAGGGATAAGCATGCAAGAAAATATATCCCTAAAGTTTGCAATTTTTATAAATGGGACTCTATTTGTGGAACAGACGAATTAATGAAAGTGACTTCAAAAACCTATCTGAGTGGCCATCCTCCATATTTCTTGAATAGAAGTTATAGGATGTTTTTGTGGTGAATGGACAACAATTACTACAGAACCAGCTATGCACATCACGTAACCTAGAATCCCAAGATGGTGAAACTTCTCATTCAATATAAAGTGAGCTAATACAGCACTGAACTAGACCATTAAAAAATTAAAAGCAATCATAATAGGATATTTAAATTTAAAGGAGTTTATCACTATAATTACCTGACAATAATACTTAATGCGCCGAGAGGAGGAACAAGAACTGCAGGGGCAAATGCATATGCCACAAAATTTGCAACCTCTCCAAAGATCACTATATCAGAAATCATACAACAAAAGAGATTCAACAACCAGTTATTAAAATTTAAATAGCCAAAATCCCACTGCAAATCATAGTCTGTCCTTCTTGTCATTTTGCAACAAAAATTAAATATTGGACAAAAGTTTGGAAAAATATGTTAAGGGGAAAAAAATTACAAGACTTCATTAATTATCAAAAGGAAATGATGAATTTGCATATCATATCACCATAAACAAGCAGCGTGCGAATTTTAAACAATTCAACAGCCTATAATTATACTACATAAACATATAATTGTCTATACATATATACACACACATAAGCAAGTTCTATTTGATATAAGAAATTATAAACCTGCATCATATCATGTATTAACAAACAAACAAAAACTCAAACCAAGAAATAAAATCAAACATCAATGGAGTAAATGAGATAAAAGATTAGAAAGAGGAAACTTACTTGTGATCATGCCAAACCACCAAAGACGTTCCAAGAGATACGAATGCCCACTAACACCTACAGAACAAGAAGCAAATCAAAGACATACCCATTTGATAAAATCAAAACCCAAATCACAAAATAGATATTCAGACAAAATCAGAACAAAATGAGATAAAATACTATCACAGGACATGAAGGAACATGGGAAACTTTTGTTATGTCTGATTTAGGAAGAAGTATGTAATCAGGAATGAAGTATTCCTTTATAATGTCATCCATCCTAGAATCAACAATCGCCACTGCCTGACTGCAACATTATATCATAAATAAGCACAAAGTTTGGGAATTCTGCCAAAGCTTTTCATGTTCCTAATCAAGTTGTTAATTCATACCAAACTTGTTATTGTTATTCAAACATGTGCATTAATTATATATACGAGAATGGAAAGTGTATAGATTAAATGTCTTACAATAGTATAGTCCACAATATTGATATGTATATATATAGTTTACTTGCAGAGAACTTTTTCCATACATTAAAATGCATTACCTAACAAATAAGCAATTTTTTGCCCATAAATATGCATTAATGACAACAGACATACATACAAGTAAGCAAAAATAGAACTTGAGTAATAAAATTGAACAATTTAGCGATGAATACAAAGATGAAAGAAGGAACCTTAGATTTGAAAATGATTTTTACAGCAACATGATGATCCTTGAGCTCGCCTTTTCTAGCCTTAGCATGGAAGTTATGACCAAACTATCCTCGCCCAATCTCCTTCCCCAATTCATACTTAGCTCTTAAATTCTTATTATAGCCAAAGCTTTTATTGAGCAACTGATAAGGCTTCGTGGCTCTATTTTCTGGAATTCAGCTTTCCCAGTGCTTCCCATGCCCGATTTGCTTGGCTAGTGAAGCTTTGATGTGCTTGGCGGTAGACGACGGAAGGAATGGGCCCTTAAAGAACCTTCAAGGAGTCGACCTCATCGGAGATGGCTATACTCCAACCTTAAGACTCTTTTTAACACCTTCATTTCTTTTATCAGTAAGTGAAAAGCCCTAAGATTAGGAGAAGTTAAAAGGTCAAGAAGGTGAGACCAACTAAAGAAGATAGAGGAGATTCTTTCACTTGATAATACAAATAGCTGGATAATCTTGGAGGCTTTTCTAGTAATAATATACTGTAACTATGAAATACGAGTATGTATAGGCATTTAAGCTAAGCATGAACTTACTAGTTTTCTGTGAAGTAGTCGGCGACTCTACTCTCTCTTTTTGACTTCCGTCTTCATTCATCTCTCTCTCTAGGAACTCTGAAGGCTGTACTCTTTGTCTCTTTAAGGCTTAAGCTCGACCTTCCGCGAACAAATAGACAGATCCAAGGCCCGAAGGTTGTACTCTTCGTCTCTTCTTCTCTTCGTCCCTTCTTCTCTTCGTCTCTTCATCTCTTCGCTGTAATCGCCTAGGGTGTCCAGATCAGAGATGAAATTAATGGACCTGGAAGGCTTAAGAGGGCTAGGGCTTCAATTGAGTGGTATAATAAGGTATGAAATCACGCTGGGGCTTTAATTGAAATAAGAAAGAGCAGACAGAACAAGAAGAAACCACCGTATTTTTCAAGCATATATAAATCAAACCTCCGTGTTTTTTTAAAAGACGACGTTGTCTTTAAAAAACGTTATCACTTTAAAATAAAAAATCACCCCTTTCAAATCCACAACGCTTTTGTATATCAAACCACAACATTTTTTTAAAAAAACATTGTGGAAAAATAAACCATAACATTTTTTATAAAAACGTTGTCTATTAAGTGTTGTCTATTTACTATTTTGTAGTAGTGAAGGTTCTCATTCGGCTGTTCATTAGGATCGCCATCAAGCTCTGAAGGCACAATAATGAAACCTAACCCTCTCGGGTGTGATTTGGCCCCTCCCATACTCTGTATGTTCTAATAATTGAGTGGTTAATTGGGGATAGAGGAACCTATAGTGCTTCTTCGACATCCCACTTTACCCCAGCTTGTTTGCATAGTGCGGTAATTAACGATGGATAAGGCAGTTCACCTGAAGTGCCTTCTTGAATTGCTTTATCGATTGAATCATGTATAACCTGAACCACATCTACAGCTTTCCCTATTGCAATGCAGAAAAGCAAGGCTGCCCGTTGATGTATGACATCGCTCATATGCCTACATGGCATGAACTTAGCGCAAATAAAGGCATGCCATGCTTTCCCGTAACAACTCAGAGCGGATGACGGAAAAAGCACTACTTCTTGTTGATCTGTTAATTTCCATTTTATTCCAGGTACACACAATGCTTCAATGACTTCACTGTAGTCTAGCTCTTGTTCTAAATATTGCATATACTCATTGTCAGGTATTTTCTCCAGTCTATAGTAAGCCTTTATTGACGTGCGACTGGCATTTACTAATTTGACACGAACCCAAATCGTGTTTCCTTTAGCATCCGATGCATTGGCATAAAATTCCTTAACAATCTTGATAACAGCTGGCTTGGACTGAGCTGTAAAAGTTAACCATTTTTCTCTTCCAGCCATTTGTATTAACTCCCCATTTTCTGCCTCTGGCAATAAACCATGCTCAGGAATTAGCGTTTTACCCAAAAGCCAATTGTGATATCTTTCGGATGTACTAGCACTTGTGAATCTCTTTTTGTCAAACTTTGTCGAAGCACTCGAAGTTTTTCCTCTATGCATTTTAGTAGCCATGTGTCAACTCCGTGCCCAACAAATTTAGTTCAGTTGCTAAATTGAGGAAAAACCCTCTTTGTGGCAATGTATCGAACACTTGGCATGCGTTGTACAAAATAACCTTTTACAAGCCTTCCCCCAAACTTAGTGTTCACTAAATCTGTCAATTACCAAGCACACTATGGTTCCAATGCACAAGAAAAATAATTTATTGACACCTAAACCCAATTTAGCCACACAAACTCAATGGAGAATTCAAGCAAAGGAAATTAACTTTCTTCAAATACCAAGTAATCAGCCTTATTCCAAGCAATTCCAAGTATTCTATGAGTAATTTATGCAAAACTTACTTGAAATTAGGACTAAACTTGAAGGTCCATGTCAATTAGATGAGAAGTTGTTGCACATTACTTGTTAAATTCCAAAGGTAAACTCGTTTACCTTGATACAAATAGACCCGTCTATGGATTTAAAGAAAGTCACAAAATTGGTCGTTTGTTGCTATGGGTAGGAGCAGATATTGTGGTGTTTGATTTGGACAGGGAATTAGGAGTTTTTGTGGTTTTGGGAAGGGGTAGCAGCGAACTGGGAGTGAATTAGGAGAGAAAAGAGTTGGAATTGTGTTTGATTTATGTCTTGCCCAATTAGGTATTAAAAAATTTCTACAGGGGCGTCTAAGCGCTTGCTTTTGTATTGGTTGAACCGCCTAGGCGGCTGGGAGCAGAATGCCTGGAACAAATTGAGCGCCTAAACGCTTGGTGTAGCTTGTACTGGGGAGCCTATGCACTTGTCGAGTGATGAGTGTTCTACAATTTCAGCGCCTAGGCGCTTGATTTTTGCATGGCTTAGGCGCCTAGACGCTTGGGCCTGACTTGGTGAATTTTGTGCTTCTTCCATGCTTCCAGCTTGAATACCACAACTTCAACTCTCAGTTTTTATTTACAAGGAGATTACTACTTATTCTAAAACCCTAGACTAAGATAAAATATGTAGCTAACTAAACTAATAAACTAAACTAAAAGAAATTAACCTAAATTAAAGACTAGCCTAAAGTACTAATAAACGAGATACCCTACACTAGTAAACAATTCAATAACACTAAAATTTGAAGGGAAATATAAGGATTTGACAAATGGACATTATGCAATTGAACTCCTAGGTGCTTGGCTTCCAGAGGGCACTGTCCCCTTACAACCCCCGTCAGCTCACGGGGAGCGAGACCCCCGACTGGGTAGTCTTAGTGGCCAGTAGTCGAACCCGCCAAATATAAACTTGTTTCCCATCCTGAAATCAATTAAAGACCATGTTAAAGAACATAAAGGATGTACCTACTGAAATAAACTAACAGTGAAGCAAAATAAAATCAATAAAAAAAATTTCCTGGGTTGCCTCCCAGTTAGCGCTTGGTTTATAGTCTTTAGCCTGACTAATTCATTTTTTTAGGGCAAATCAGCAAGAGTGATGGAGGTCTTGTGTTGATCCACAGCGCCCCCCAGTAATGTTTTAACCTTTGGCCATTCACTTTGAACGATTCATCCAGGTTACGTCCTATTAGTTCAACGGCTCCATGCGAAAAGACTTCTTTGATTACGAATGGACCCGACCACTGTGATTTGAGTTTTCCCAGAAAAAGTTTCAACCGAGAATTGTAGAGCAACACGGTTTAACCGGGTTCGAACTTTCGTTCAATGATTTTCTGGTCATGCCACCGTTTGACCTTCTCTTTGTATAATTTTGCATTTTCATACGATTGAAGGCAAAACTCAGCCATCTCATTGAGTTGAAGCAGTCTTTTCTCTCCTGCTGATTGAAGGTCGAAGTTAAGTTTCTGAATCTCCCAATATGCGTTGTGTTCCAGCTCCACGGGAAGATGACACACCTTTTCATACACCAATCGATATGGTGACATCCCAATCAGTATTTTATATGCTTTCCGGTATGCCCATAGCGTATCGTCTAGCTTGAGTGCCTAATCCTTCGATTTGGGTTCACCATTTTCTCCAAAATATGCTTCACCTCTCTATTTGATACTTCGGCTTGACCACTAGTTTGGGGGTGGTAAGCCGTTGCTATCTTGTGTGTGACTCCATATTTTTCAAGCAAGGCTAAGAAGTATTTGTTACAAAAATGAGTACCTTCATCACTAATGATCGATCGAGGTGTGCCAAATCTGGTGAATATATTCTTCTGAAGAAACTTGAGGACAACTTTAGAGTCATTGGTGGGTAATGCAGCAGCTTCAACCCACTTTGATATGTAGTCCACTACCACTAATATATACTCGTTGTTGAAGGACATGGGGAATGATCCCATGAAATCAATCCCCCACACATCAAATAGCTCTACTTCCAAGATAGTGTTGAGAGGCATCTCGTTGCGCTTGGAAATATTGTCCGTTGTTTGACAGTGGTCACATTGTAGCACAAATTGATGAGCATCTCTGAACAAGGTAGACCAATACAACCCTAATTGAAGAACTTTGGCTTTCGTACGATCTCCCCTATAGTGCCCTCCGTATGGTGAATCATAACAATGGTGCAAGATATCGCTCACTTCTTCCTGTGGTACACACCTTATCATCTGATCGCCACATTGTTTGAACAAGAACGGCTCATCCCACATGTATTACCAAACATCATGTAAAAATTTCTTCCGTTGTTATCTTGTCAAGTTCGGAGGAAACATATTGCTTACCAGGTAATTGATGAAATCTGCATACCATGGGACCTCGGTTTTGATTACAAACAACTGTTCGTCAGGGAAGAATTCATTGATTGCGGTGTTATCTTTGTCCTCTTGTGCACTATTTTCTAATCTCGACAAATGGTCTGCTACTTGATTCTCGGTGCCCTTCCTATCTCGAATTTTTAAGTAAAATTCTTGAAGTAGCAAAATCCATCTAATTAGCCTCGGCTTTGCATCTTTCTTGGAGATCAGGTATTTAATTGCAGAATGGTCCGTGAACACCACCACTTTTGTACCAATGAGATAAGACCAAAACTTGTCGAATGCGAACACAACTGCTAGAAGCTCTTTCTCGGTTGTGGTATAGTTCAATTGAGAATTGGTGAGTATCTTGCTAGCATAGTAAATGGCATGAAAAACCTTCTCTTTACGTTGGTTTAAAACGGCCCCAACTGCATAATCGCTAGCGTCACACATGAGTTCGAATGGCAAAGTCCAATTTGGTGTAATAATAACTGGGGCTGTAATCAACTTCTTTTCCAACACCTCAAATGCTTCAAGGCATGCTTCATCAAATTTGAAAGTTACATCTTTTTCTAATAAATTACACAGTGGTTTCGTGATCTTAGAAAAATCTCTGATGAACCGTCTATAAAAACCGGCATGGCCCAAGAAACTTCGAATACCCTTGATTGATGATGGTGGTGGGACGTTCTCAATTTTTTCTATTTTGCTTTGTCGACCTCAATTCCTTTATGTGATACTTGATGTCCCAAGATGATTCCCTCTTGAACCATAAAGTGGCATTTTTCCCAGTTGAGTATGAGGTTTGTCTCCACACACCTTTGTAGCACTAATATAAAATTATCTAGACATAAGTCGAACGAGTCCCCAAACACCGAAAAGTCGTTTATAAAAACTTCTATGTTGCGCTCTACCATGTCTGAAAAAATTACCATCATACATTGTTGGAAAGTCGCAAGTGCATTACACAACCCAAATGACATTCGTCTGAAAGCAAAAGTTCCATATGGGCAAGTAAATGTAATATTTTCCTGATCTTCCGGATCAATGGCTATCTGATTATATCCAGAATACCCATCTAAGAGACAGTAGTATGCATTACCCACCAAGCGATCTAGCATCTGATCAATGAATGGTAGTGGGAAGTGGTCCTTGCTGGTAGCTTTGTTCAACTTCCTATAATCCATGTATACCCGCCATCTGGTTACTGTTCTTATTGGGATTAACTCGTTATTTTCATTTGTCACCACGGTTATGCTACCCTTTTTAGGAACACACTGTACTGGGCTCACCTATGAGCTATTAAAAATTGGGTAGGTGATCCCTGCATCTAGCCATTTGATTATTTCCTTCTTGACCACTTCTTTCATGATCGGGGTTAGTCTTCGCTGTTGTTCCACACTAGGTTTTGCATCTTCCTCCAAGAGAATTTTGTGCATGCAAAAAGAAGGGCTAATTCCCTTGATATCTGCAATAGTCCATCCAATGGTGGATTTATACTACCGCAGAATCCTCAATAGCTTACTTTTCTTAAATTCGTTAAGTGCAGCAGAAATAATAACAGATAAAGTATCTGAATTACCCAATTAAGCATACCTGAGATGAGTGGGTAATGGTTTGAGTTCCAATGTCGGAGGTTCTTCCAAGGATGTTTTCACACGAGCCTCCAAATTTACAGGTCTTTCTAAAGGTTTAAATGGCATCTTAAATTTATGCATCCGTGGTGCTGCATCTAAGACTTGTAGGTAATCTGTTGTTTTTGAATCTTCCGACTCTATGTCAATTATCAAAGAATTTTCTAGTGGATCAGACCTAAGCATTTCTAAAAATTCATCTTCGAGTGCTCTATCCATTATGTCAACTCGAAAGATCTGTTCCGAATTCGAGGGAAACTCCATGGCTTTAAAAACATTGAAGGTTGCCTCTTGGTCTTGAACCCTCATTGTAAGCTCACCTTTCTACACATCAATTAGAGTTCTACTTGTAGCCAAGAATGATCGTCCCAAAATGATCGGAATATCGTCATCCTCCTCGTAGTCTAGTATAATGAAATCTTCTGGGAATATAAACTTGTCCACTTTTACTAGCACATCTTCCACAATTCACCTCGAATAAGTCAACGATCTGTCGGCAAGCTGTAGTGTCACATTTGTCAGCATTGCCTCCTTTAACCCAAGTTGCTGATAAACGGATAGAGGCATTAGATTTATGCTTACTCCCAAATTGCACAAGCATCGACTAAACAACTGATTCCCAATGGGGCAAGGAATAGTGAAGCTACCCGGATCCTTGAGTTTTGGTGGTAATTTCTTTTGCAATATCGCACTGCAATCCTCCGTTAGAGCCACTGTTTCAAAGTCACCCAATGTTTTCTTCCGCGAAAGAATATCCTTCACAAACTTTGCATAGCTGGGCATTTGTTCCAAAGCATCTGCGAACGGGATGTTTATCTGTAGTTTCTTAAAAACCTCTAAAATTTTTAAGAATTACTAGTCGAGCTTTTGTTTCTGGAAATGTTGTGGGTATGGGATTGGAGGTACGACTACCAGTTGTTTTTCTTCTTTTGCACTCTCTTTCTGGATGTCAACCTTTTCCTTCTCCACTATTTCATCCTCTTCCGCGTTTTTCGGTTCTTTTAGGCTTGGACTGCAACTCTTAACATCAGATTCCCCTAACTCTTTTCCACTACGAAGAGTAACTGCCTTGCACTACTCATTGCCATTATTCTTTGGATTAACCTCGGTATTGCTTGGCAACGCTCCTTGCGGTCGATTATTTAATCTGTTAGCTAATTGTCCCATCTTAGTCTCAAGATTTTTGATCGAAGCCGCTTGACTCTTCGTGTTGATGTTAACCTGTGTCATGAATTTAGCTACTAACTCTTCGAAACTTGATTGCTAGTTCGGTTGTGGTTGGGGTTATGTTTGGAATCCAGGTGGCTGAGTTTGTCTTTGAGCAGATTGCTGACCCTAATTATCTCTCCACGAAGTGTTAGGTTGATTTCTCCACCCCTAATTATAATTGTTTGTATTGCTATTATTCTGCCTGTTGTAATTGACCATATATTGGACTGATTCCATATTAATAGCACATTGATCCGTTGCATGGCCACCAACACACAATTCACATACTATAGCCACATTTTGCCTATTCAGATTCCCCATCTGTTCAAATTTCTTTGTTAGAGCTGAAATTTGGGCTGACAACTCTGTAACTGCATCTACCTCTAATATCACAGCATCATTCGGCTGTGTCATTCTCGTAGTTGGCCATTGGTAGTTGTTAGCTGACATCACCTCTAACAAACTGTACGCTTCATCAAAATTCTTTGTCATGAAGGCTCCTCCAAATGCTACGTCAACACTAGTCCGTGTACCACCCATGAGCCCATTATAGAATGTTTGTACTAATAACTAATCAGGCAGTCCATGGTGTGGACATTTTCTCATATACTCTTTAAATCTTTCCCAGGCTTCATATAATGACTTTGAATCTAATTGAGCGAAAGTGGTGATATCATTCCTCAACTTTGCTATTTTGGCAGGGGAAAAAACTTTGCTACGAACTTCTGCACCAAATCATCCCATGTGGTAATGGATCCAGGTGGAAGTAAACGTAACCATCCTCTCGCTTTGTCTCGGAGAGTGAAAGGAAACAAACGAAGTCTAACTGCGTCGTCTGAGACTTGGTTGTATTTAAATGTGTCGCAAACCTCTAGAAAACTCACCAAGTGCTCATTCGGATCATCATTCACCAAGCCCCTAAACTATACCAAATTTTAAATCATTTGGATAGTTCCCGGCTTAATCTCAAAAGTTACATCACTAATTGTCGGTCGTTGAATGCTTGACCTGATCCCATCCATCTTTGGCATAGCATAATCCTGAAGGGATTTTTGTTGTTCCTCAGCTATTATCTCTTGATTCTGTACTTCTCTACAAACCTTTCGCCACCTACGATAACTTCTTTCAATTTCATTCACGTATTGCAATGGTTCCGTACGTTGCGAACGGGTTTGCATGCACTGATCAAGAGTACCTGAAATTAAAACAAAAGATGTTTAACTAAGATCGGTGTATTTGAAATTAATATGACAGTTATTAAAACAATTCCTCGGCAACGGCGCCAAAAACTTGTTTGCCAAAATACGTACTAGCAAAACACGCAAGTATACGCGATCGAATAGCAGTAAAGTAGCAAATAGAGTATCGTATCCCACAGAGAATTATATAAAATAACTATCACCTACTAACTTTATATTAAACCAATTTTATTAAACAAATCGATAATTGTTGTGAATTTATGAAAAACTATATGAATTAACTAATTAAACTCAACTACCAAGAATTGGTTTCAGATTAAAAAGGCTTAGGATCGCAATTCCCTTGATGATTCCCTTTAATGTCAACAATTCATGTTAAGTTAGTTCAATTAATATGGATTGTTAACCAAGAACTCATTAGCATCTATAAGCATCTTTCAATGAACATATAGATAAATCCTCCCAAATCCAATAAAGATTAGAATTAGAAAGAGTACTCTAGTTAACCAATTCACTATATCTCTATGTGAATTGGAGTTAACAAGAATTTCAAGCACGGGTTCTTATTTAGATCACATAAGGCATATAGGTATATCTCTATCCTATAAACAAATTACAAGTTCCAACACATGCAGAAATTATAATCTTATGCTATTATATCTAGATCCAAATTCATATTCCATTCATCAATTTCATACGAATTATCCCACTAATTACTGGCCAAACAATTAAATAACTATGCACAAGTTACAATAGACAATTCAATATTAATAAATGGTAATTCCCAAAAAAATATTAATTAAAGCTACTCATCAAAGTCCGTTGTAATCCTAAATAAAAGTTTAGTTCATAATGAATAAGGAAAACATCATCCGAATAAATAATCCAAACATCCTAGATAATTACAAAATCTAAGAATTTAGAGGAGAGTAGAAGAAACTTGTCAGATTGCTCCTAATTCTCCTTTTGATCTTTAGCCTCTGAAATTTCCTTCGTGTTTCCTTTAATGTTCTTTTTGTAAAATACCTTTTGAAATTCCACGATACGTCTTTTCTGAAGTCTTTTCCTATTTGTATTGGTCCCCCCTCTTATTAGGATTCCTTTTTAGCTCCCAAATCCAATTCAGCAGCAAAAAGGGCAACTTTGATCGTGCATGAGCGCCTAAGCGCTCAACCTAGTACAAATCCAAGTGCCTCGGCGCTTAACTGGGACCACAAATTTACAAAAATACCATCCATCTTGAATTTTAATGAATTTAAATCTTTTCTCCTCCAAAATGACCAATTTGACCCTCCAGCTCCATCCTATAAGAAATAAACACAAAAACAAACAAAATGATACTAAAAACACTTAAGAATAGCAATAATTAAGCTCAATAACACCTGATTCGTAGGTATAAAACCCACTCATCAGAGTTGGAATAACTCTAATAAGTGTTTGTGGAGTTAAAAACTAATGACTAAGATTAAAAGAATTAGAACTCTTGAATCTTTGATAAGGTACGAAATCTTAGTTTTAAGGACCATCTTGAATAAAATTAATTTCAAAAGCTTTTTTGCACTACACATTTGCACTAACTCTTAGTTGTAGATATAAACTATGGTTCGAGAAATTTCAATAAAAAAAATTTAATTTTTTTTTTAAAATTTTAAAAAAAATTAAAAAAAATAGAAATAAATAAGTGCTTCAATGTCCATTGAATGAAATAACTGGGTATCTATACCTCAGGAAGCTATTCACACTGAAAAGTGTGATGTATAAAAGCAGTTTGACTAGTCTAATTTGTTGGCCTTTGTTACTCGAGTTAGTAAGCTTTTTGGGGTGTCTGTACACCTAGTGCCCTAAAATCAACTGATTTGGGAGTCATTGGTACAATGCTCGCTACATGAGTAACTCTGAAAAGCCTAAGAAAAGGAGACATTGTACAAGTCAAGGAAAAAAATTCAAAAAAATAGAAAAAAAGAAGGAAAAAGAAAGAAGAAAAAGAAAAATGAGTTTGCTTGATTTTCATGGTAAAATTTATACTAAGAGTTACATCACATACACATGCATGCATCACATGAAATTAATTTAGCGAAAGATGGTGTCTAGAATGAAGATTGAGTTTTTTTGACTAGGTGAAAGTGTTATTTTGAATTTAATCTTGCTTATGTATTATGCCCATGGATATTAAGAAGTTTGTTTTCAATTTCATAATTTTTTGAACCCTAAAATATTTTTGAATTTTGTCGGTATATTCACTGCAAACCCTCACAAGACACAACTCGTCCATTTGGGGTAACCTTGGAGTTTAAAGGCTTGTTGCACATGCTAAGTGCAATCATATTTCCTAAGAAAATGGGATAATTTTTGTTTTTCTTTTTTTCTTTTTGTTTTACTCGAAGACGAGCAAAAGCTAGGTATGGGGGTATTTGATAAGCACATAATTCATAAATTTTATTAATTATCCCTAATTTTTTCCTTTTAATTATATTAGTTTATTTAATTAATATATTTTATTTTGTTTTGTAAAATTTAATATTTTGTTACAATAAAGTCAAACTATTAGTGATCAAGCTATATTTAATGTTCTTATTCATGTAAGGAAATATCCAAGAAGAATCTTACACCAAGAAGGAATGAGGTGGAACAATCTTGGTATGCAAGTCAAATACAACAAGAGAAAGAAAAGTCCATTTAGAAGATTTCTTTGAGAAATTGATGGTCACTAGGAAGTTGAAACCAACATGAAAAAGAATTAATACCTTATACCTATAAATAGAGGAGATTATTAGGTAAACCAGAGGAGGGGAATTATATTGAGATTAGTTTAGGTTAGGAGTATGTGTAGATTAAATTACTTTTTCATTGTACGCTCGTTGGATGATCGTTAATTAAAGGAAGTTTTCTAGTTTTATTTCTATTTCTTCTTCTCAATTTTAGTTAGTTAATATATTTTCATGTCTAGTTAATTTTTTATATCTAGGATGAAGATGAAGTTAAATAATTATTCATGATAATATTTTTCATCTCTTATATTATTTATACTTTTATGTTTAATTGATTTCACCTTCATGTTTCGTTATTGAAATACCTTCGTTTTATAGGTCTTATTGAAAGTAGTATGCACACAAGCCAATCATGTTTGATGATAAAACATATATTTTGTAACAATATTATTCATTTATTAATAAAAGTATTATTTAATTAAAAGGCATTTAATTTATCTACATTATATTATTTTTATAATATGTGATAAACCCATAGTTTTAAGCAATGCTTTTAAAATCATGATGATGATCATGCTAATGAGATCTAAATTTTTAGATAGCTTTAAACTAAAATAGTTCCCAATCGTTGGATTACTAAAAATGGAATTAGAGAATCCGGATAGATTTTTGACGCCCCCAAAATAGATTCACACAACCCATTTTGAATCGCCAAATACATGGTACAGAATCTAAATACAAACTTCCTATTTATAACTATTAAACTGTCGTGCAACTATGACAAAACATATGATGTGACTTTCAATACAAATATTGTCTTGTAGATAATATCCAAACTCAAATAAAATCCTTGTTACAATCATTGTCACACTATTTTATAGAATAGTGAGGACTACTATAGTAACCATCTTGGACCATTACTCCACTCCCTGACTAGTCACAGCTACACTTTCGCTTTCTGAGAAAAATAATGGAACCAAAAGGAAAAGGGTGAGCGCAATTAGCCCAGAAAAGACTATTATGACTAAGATAATGTAGAACAAATTTTCCTTAGTCCTCAACAGGAAAAAATCTGATAGAATACAATAGACAACAAGTTTTAGATCAACAACTGCAGCGAAAATAACAATCCATTAGAAGAGTCAAGTAGAGCATGATGTCTACTATCTTTTATGATTTAAAAGTCCATCATCAATATTTTATCTCTGTAACACCAATCAATAATTATTTCCAATCAACGAATTATTTATGCACTACGGGCCAAAGATATTCGTTTGTATCACCAGTGGTCATGATCATGCCAAACACCTGTCCATCTTTGCACTACGGGCCAAATATATTCATCAATCAACAGTTCATCTTTGCACTACTGGCCAAAGTTAACTTTAACCATAATGATTATAACAATGATATATATGATGAATGGACAAAAATAATCAGAATAATAAGATAAAATAGATCTTAGTGATTTTCAACTTAATTATCCAGAGTCCAAATTACCAACACGATAGCTAGAAAATCGATTAGAATTCTTGATAGAATATAAAGTTCAAGTAAATGTATAGTTCCCGGCTTAAACATAATAACTTAAAACTGAATAGAAAGATTCAGATCAAGATATTAGATGTAGCACAAACTATTAAAGATATCTAATCATTTTAGGACTTTTCACCATTTAATGATAAGCTGAAGAAACGAATAATAATATCTAACCATAATATTGAGTATGAAAGAAAATGATATCCCTTGCACATATATAACAAAATGACATCCCTTACCTTAGCACGTGACTAGATGATGCTTTCTATAAAATTGATCAACCTGAACAATACTTGCACTCTTTATCAACACTTGGAGTAACCTTACACTCAAAAGAAATATTCACAATATTATAGTAAAAGTATTTTATATTTTTTGTGTAGTCGTGGTGTGTGTTTAGTTGCTCAACTGAGCAACCTATTTATACTGAAAATTGAGAAAACAATTAGCACACACATTTTGACAAAATAACCAAATGAGTTATATAAAATAATGGTAGTGGAATTTGTGGTCCCATGAAAAAAATTAAATCAATTTGTACACGTTTTAACAATAATTAAGTTGTGGTCCGGACTACTTTAGGAAAAGTAAGGTGTCGGCAAGTCCTGTCAAACTTACTTTTGTAAAAAAAAAATAATTGAACAAACATCTGCATATCATACTTATCTTTAATCAACACCTTTTATTCATCAATTATTTACACATTTTTAATCTTTCAACAATTATTCACAACCATTATTATAGACTCACAATACTTTCAATTGGTCTTATAATATCATAACTATTATTTATTAACATATATAATAAATAATTACATGTATGATAGGGAAAAAATAAATGCATGATCTCCAGAAATTTTAGAGGCCTCAATGGTGTCTTCATCGGCACAACTCAACTTACCCCCGAATAAATACAGGGCTCAACTTACCCCCGAATAAATTCAGGGCGTGAGACCATTTGAGCATAGAGGAGTTTACCAGAACTCGAATCCACGTTAATGGGGACTTATTTCCGGCTTCCCACCACTAAGCCACCATCTCAAGCTGTGACGCCCCCAAATCCGGGTCCCTTTAATACGTCGGATCCGGTGCAGTCACGATACTACTATCGTCAAACTATTACATCTTTTATTCAAAATTTAAAGAATAAAACTTGCTTTATTATAATTTAGAGTATAAATTCTTTTCATTATCAGGATCTTGTATAATGACTCCAAACTTTTACAAGTTACAATCTTGGTTATTTACCATTCCTGTCTTATATCATGTTCAATATTATAAAAATGGGGAATAACTTAAACTTTTTCAATCTTCTTTGAATAAAATATTTTATTGATTTCATAAGTTGAATCAATTACATATCCTTGAATCAAACTATATTATGATTTTCTTTATTCGAATTACTGTATAAACATTTACATCTCAACTTGATATCCTCTATGTATTAACTAATACATCTTTACAATACGACAAGTATTAAACATCGTAAGCAACTATCAAGTACAACTCCTAGAACCTAAACATGGTTCAAGCAATAATCTAAATATTACTCTTCGTTGCGATACTATTAACTCAATCAAGAAGCACGTAGTCTTTACCGTGAGTCCTTAACCTGCAAAAGTGATTATTTGCAAGAGTGAGCTCGACAGTTCAACAATTTTAATAGTTTTCATACATCACATAGCATATAACATCATACTCAGTTCATGCATTTATAATCAATTTATATTTACTAAACATGTTACTTCTCACGTAACGAGCATATCATCAAAGATCAACTTTTAATCTCATACATATCTTATATACAGTTCATATATAAGTTCACATCATCACAGCATAATATAATTCAATTAACAGTTATTGAATTCATATATCAAATAGGAACTGAAAGACTTGCCTGATTCGTAGTTTAACAACTACGACTTAACTACTTAAAGATATCTGCACTTCGTGTAATCCTACACAATTATATAATTATGGATTCACACTTATCAGTTACATGTATCCACACATTCTCAATGTAATAATAAAGGTTACATTGTTGTCTAACTTGGTTCTTAGAACTTTCGTCTCACTTTCTTATCGTATTCTTAGAATAACTATGTACGTATAAGTATACTTTAACCATGCGTACTTACTACCATTCTCCATAGTACACATTCCCGTCTACCACTAATCTATTTACATATAGCTAGTGTAGCCCATCTTTTGAGTTAATCATTCTCATATATCATTACTAACACATAAGGTCATAACAAAGTAAATATACTCTATTAACCGTCGAAATTGGATTCAAGTATTAACATATGGTCCTACATAGCATGTATACACATTAAAGGATACTTTCATTCTCATTTAACCTTTTCACGTTCAATTTACATGATATAGGTTCTAAGTCAACATTCCAACAATTTAAGGCCACTCAAGGTCATGAACATCACAAAGTTTATCATGCTAGTTCTTTAAACACATAAAGTATTCATATAACTCATATTGGGCATGTTCATGAATATTCATATTTCATACATGTAACTATTATAGTTATTAGTTTGAAAACATGCTTCGTTTATGCTAAACTTCGTTTCACGACATGTAGTCAAGGTGTATATACATGTATGATACATGAGAGAGTCCAAGAGTGCTATCACATATGTTCATAAACATCAAAATCCAAATCTTAAGTTAACATGTTAACGTGCACGATCAAAGCTTATATTTTCATTAGTACGCTCACTAATAAGGTTCGTATGTTCACATTACATTGTGAAACATATGTACGTAAGTTAACATGCTCTTCATGCATTCTTAAACCATATTAATATGTTTGTAAAATCAGAACGTTATCATGGTATATACATGTCAAAAGTTCATTTTGTAAAACTTATATTTTTGCTACTAGTGAGGTTTGCATGTTCGTATTTCATTATAAAGCTTATCTACGCAAGTGAACATACCAATCATGTATTTCTAGGTCATACAAACATGTCTTAAAATTCAGAATGTATATATGGTATTTTCATGTCAATATCCACCTTCAAAACTTACATTTTAGTTAGAAAGGTTCAATAGTGGGGTTCGTATGTCCATGTCACATTATGAAGCATATACACACAAGTCGACATGCTTTTCATGCCTTTCTAAGTCGTACTAACATGCTTGTAAAAATCAGAATGTTAACTTAGTTCACATATGTAAATTTGTTTACAACACTTTTCGTTTTCTTCAAAATTATAAACCTTTACGAATCATGCATGCAATCATGGTAATACATGTTCATTTTAGGTCTACATATCCCTCTACACAAGTTATTCATGCTAATATACTTGCCAAAGTCATAACATTTAACTACCATTTAGCAGCTTGTAGTAGAAAAAAGGGAACCAGAATCTGGTACTGGCACAGCTGCGCTGCGCCCAGGTATAAACCCGGCGTAGCTACGCCGTGTGCAGTTCGAACCAAGATGCAGTCTGCTTCGGCAGTTCACAGACCCAAACTTAGAAAATCTTAACGAATATCATTCTAATATACTACAATACAGCTCTAACATGCTTGTCAACTTAAATAACACTTGACATCATAACCCAAATCAACTTATCGTACAAATCATGCTTAATCAAAGAATCAAATATCTTAGCAATTTACAGAATTTGGAGAATAAGATGGGAAATATACCTCTGCAATGGGAAATGAACTTGCTGCTAAACAAATTCTCCCTCACTGATAACTCTCTTGGTAAATTACTCATTATAATGTTATACTCACTAGCCTTACTTCACAGAATTCTCAGCAAAAGAAAATGAGAGGAAGAGAGGTTATATTTATAGGCAAATGTATAACCAGACATTGTAATTCTCCACCATTTTAAACCAAAGGATTGCAAAATTGCATAATGGTTCATATGGATTAGGTATGAGGTTGGTGAATCCCATTATCATCTCCGCTCCCCCATAATTATAAGCTATATTTGCTGAAATTGAGAAGGAATGTAAACTAGGTAGCCATGTGGGAGTTCACCTGAAGAGAATAAGAGGGACTCTCATATAGGGACAAGCAATTCTCAGCATTGTAATATAACACTTGGGTTATACATCCATATATACACTTTGGTTATAATATATGCACACATAGTATATTTTTAAGTCACAATGCCCCTTCTAAATACAATGTAACAAATAAGGGTACATCCATATAATTCATGTACATTTTCCTTAATACCAATTACCTATTTGAATTGGGTATCATTATTATTCATTATCACAATGGTTATTATTTCTATTATAATCACTATTGAAATCATTATCAATTGTTATTGATATTACTATATAATAATAGGGTATACAACAAGGTCTACCCATACACATCATGTTACATAAGCAATAATATTATGTAACTCACAGACTGTAATTAATCTTACTATATAGTGTATATATATAATATATAGCCACATTAATGTGCCATATTGCACTATATAATATAGTTTATATATAATTGTAGGGTCACACTTAAGTGTTGCACTACACTTTATATAACACATGGGTAACTACTATATGTTATACTCTTAATAATCACATCCTTTGCACATATCAACTAGTTGAGCAATTATAATTATATTAATAATCTACTCGTTTATATATTATTATACTCAATGGCAATTAATTAATAAAATATTTATTAATTCATCCCTCATGAAATTTTTAATCTCCATAAGAATTAATTAAAATTTATATTATAAATATAAATCTTATTATATTTATAAATCATTTACTCATTAATCAACATATTATCAAATAAATACTTGATAATATTATATTATCCATAATAATAATATAGTGAGACAATATATTCAATTCCTTATCAATACAATTTTCGATTATATTTATAATCAACCTCTTTATTATTATACTATCACTAGCCATAATAAATCAACATACCATTATAATAACAATTAACAATATAAATCAATTGTTAATTAATAATTCTTCCATCTTTGAATTTAATTAATCGTCGGATCTATTATCGTGCCACACAAGACATTTTCCACAAGTTTAATCTCAAGCTTATTATTATTCTCAATACTTACTCATCTCCCACCACATTACTACTTATAACATGTTCAATATAATTAGAACTATTAAGTCATAGGGTACACATATAAATATATTACGAATAGAAATATTCAAATATTATTTATAACACTTACGGTACTATAGCAACTCAAGTTATTAAAATAACTTAGTTTCCTTTTATAAATTAAACTCCCTTGAAAAATACATTAGAAATTATGTATTTTGTCATAACATAAATATTATATTTTCTCCGAATAAAGACATTCATTATTAGAAAATAATTTACTTATTGTCTCATGATATTATCAAATAACTATATGTACGACACATGTACATATATTATATATAGAAAATAGATAATAAGTTTATTTTCTATTATAATAAATTATTTCCATCAATTTATTTACATATAGCAAAAACGTTTTAATATATTTACTATGTTAACTAATCACACCTCATACAAAAACGTATAAGGTAATATTATTATTCAAAAATATCATTTCCTCCTTTTATTAAAATAATTTAATATTAAAAATTATTTTAATACCCTTTATTAGAAATATATAATAATTATTTCTCTTTCTTTTCTATAAATTGTTCCCAAAATAATTTCTTCAAATATTCGTTTAAAGATATAATGATTTTTATTTCTCTTTAATAACGGATATATATATATATATATATATATATATATATATATATATTAACGTTATTCGTACATTAGACTTTCTCACATATTACCATTCTAAGTAATATATATAAAAAGTATCAACTATAATCATATATTCAACGCATATATTAATCCACTTCTTTTACTTAAGTAAATTAAACACTGTACCATATCATCATAGTTAATTAAGGTTTAATACTCACATTATATTATTCCATAATATAACTCTCAACTTAAATTAACCAATATTTATTCATAAAGATATTTAATGCCTCCAACTTCTATGATAAAATAATTCTATAAATTATTTTAATATCCATAGGAAATTCTATCCACTTTCTTTATCTTAATTGAATCGTCTCTAAAATAAATAACAAATATATATTAATAATATATTTATTAATCACAAAATCACATATTACATAGTTCATATTACCCTATGTAACACAATACTTCCCACCTCATAACACACACACACACACACACACACACACACACACATATATATATATATATATATATATATTTGAACCCAATACATGTCTTAAGAATTTTATTCATTAAATCCTTATTTAATAATTTCTGAAAATTCGGGTTCTCACATCCTCTCCCCCTTATAAGGATTCCGTCCTCGGAATCACCGAAACCTCCTCTACTCGGTGTTATTTCGATTATTAGATATTCTCTTGAATAATTTTATTCATTCTCTTTTCAGAAGTTTTATTAGTATAACCTCCTCCACCGCATTCTGCCGCTATCTCCTTTCTAAGGAACATTCTACTTACTACATTCATCCTTTAGAAGAAAAAGAATCTTCCACGATTTTTCAATAATCGGGAAGTAGTATGAATAACTCAGATTTCAAATTATGCTGAGGAGTCACACAAGACCGTGAATTCTTCCACATTTACAGATGTCTCAACACGAGTCTCCACACTATAAACTAGAGTGTTTATCAATCACAAGGACTGAAAACACCCTCCACTCGTACTCTAGGTGGCTAGCCTATTGTACTACTACGTTGGGCCGTAACGTAGCGTGTTGTAATAACTATATGAGTCATATTCATGACCACTGTCTCTGAAAATAGGTTCCTGTTATAGGGTTGTTCAACTCAGCTTTTCAACATCTAAATCTGCACCAGAGCAATCTGGTTTGGCACAAATACACAAGAATGCTTGAATTCTTTAATCAGTTTTCAACAGTCGCCTAGCCGAATCAATTAGCTTAGACTCTTATCAACAATTCAGACATCAATCGAAATAATTTAGTCAACTTTTCATAATTTGAGAGAAAACCAAAAATCATTTTATGACGTCAAAATGCTGCACCCACTTAATAGTACGTTGAAGATTCTATCATTTTGTGACTTTGCCATAATACATCATACCATAGTGGGCTGACGATATTACGATCACTTCTGACACTAGGTTCGATTACATTGATGACTCCATCGTTTACCATCATACACTATATCAAATGATGTATACGGTCAAAATACATTTTGAAAGATTTTCGAATTATTTTTGTCTTAGCCAAAACAAGTAGCGTAGGCATACGAATAACGGTGTTGTTTTTAAAACTCATTGGTTCAGTCACTTGACCCAATGTTTTTCTCAAGAAAACAGAAGTGCAAACACTAGCACGAAGTCAATAAATATTGAAAATCTAGCGTAGCTAGAGGATTTAGGAAAATCTAGTTTCTCCATCACTTCAATCTCTTACCACCATCAATGCTCACTATTCCAAAATTCTTATATAATATATCTATTCTCAGTACAGTTCACCAACTTACCACACCATGGAAGTTCAGGAACTTACCACAATCATATGGGTGTAGGAACTTATCTTAGTCAGACCAAAGTCGTCCATTTGCTGAGGGGTCCCACCATATGATTATGAGTCACGAACTCGTCATAGGCATGAGTCTTAAGAACTCGCACCTAATCTTAGTATTATCTAAATTAATCTTAGAAATCTCTATCTATCAAAATAAACATGAGAAAAGAATCACTTTTTCACCATATGTATAATGATACCGCGACACTAACATTCCAACGATTATCAATGTGACGCACTCAGTGCAAGCACAAAACTTCTGCCCATACAAAAGTTTGTACAACTAAGCCATCACATGAGTCTTCAATGGAAGTCCAACACTTAATTCTATCTTACTCTATCACTTCCTCGTTATGAACTTTTTAGGTTTCACCACATACAACTCCTCATGAGTTCATCTCGTACTTTTTATAGTACATTCTCTCATAGCATCAAGCTATACACACTTAGTCGTTACAGACTATCTATCATTTCACAGTTCAATTTGATCACGTCGTGATCATCGCTTTACCTCAGGGTTCTTTCCCTACTATCAACTAAACTCCATTCGAGTTCATTCTCATTATCTTTGTAATATACATCTTATAGACATTATCTTAATATTTTTATTACCGGAGTTAGGAAACTCCTGATTCTCATTCTCTAGATATTTGGAGATTCTTCTTTGAATCTTCACTTAGATATATTTTAATCTTATCTTTCACTCTCTCAAGTTATAGTCTAAGGTACACCTACTTAAGGTTTATAACCTACAACTTTGATACCAACCTGTGACGCCCCCAAATTCGGGTCCTTTTAATACCTCGGATCCGGTGCAGTCACGATACTACTATCGTCAAACTATTGCATCTTTTATTCAAAACTTGAAGAATAAAACTTATTTTATTACAATTTAGAATATAAATTCTTTTCATTATCAGGATCTCATATAATGACTCCAAATTTTTACAAGTTACAATCTTGGTTATTTACCATTCCTGTCTTATATCATGTTCAATATTATAAAAATGGGGAATAACTTAAACTTTTTCAATCTTCTTTGAATAAAATCTTTTATTGATTTCATAACTTGAATCAATTACATATGCTTGAATCAAACTATATTATGATTCTCTTTATTTGAATTACTATATAAATATTTACATCTCAACTTGATATCCTCTATGTATTAACTAATACATCTTTACAATACGACAAGTATTAAACATCGTAAGCAACTATCAAGTACAACTCCTAGAACCTAAACATGGTTCAAGCAATAATCTAAATATTACTCTTCGTTGCGATACTATTTAACTCAATCAAGAAGCACATAGTCTTTACCGTGAGTCCTTAACCTGCAAAAGTGATTATTTGCAAGAGTGAGCTCGACAGCTCAATAATTCTAACAGTTTTCATACATCACATAGCATATAACATCATACTCAGTTCATGCATTTATAATCAATTTATATTTACTAAGCATGTTACTTCTCACGTAACGGGCATATCATCAAAGATCAATTTTTAATCTCATACATATCTCATATACAGTTCATATATAAGTTCACATCATCACAGCATAATATAATTCAACTAACAGTTATTGAATTCATATATCAAATAGGAACTGAAAGACTTGCCTGATTCGTAGTTTAACAACTACGACTTAACTACTTAAAGATATTTGCACTTCGTGTAATCCTACACAATTATATAATCATGGATTCACACTTATCAGTTACATGTATCCACACATTCTCAATGTAATAATAAAGGTTACATTGTTGTCTAACTTGGTTCTTAGAACCTTCGTCTCACTTTCTTATCTTATTCTTAGAATAACTATGTACGTATAAGTATACTTTAACCATGCGTACTTACTACCATTCTCCACATACATATGCCCGTCTACCACTAATCTATTTACATATAGCTAGTGTAGTCCATCTTTTGAGTTAATCATTCTCATATATCATTACTAACACATAAGGCCATAACAAAGCAAATATACTCTATTAACCGCCAAAATTGGATTCAAGTATTAACATATGGTCCTACATAGCATGTATACACATTAAGGATACTTTCATTCTCGTTTAACCTTTTCACGTTTAATTTACATGATATAGGTTCTAAGTCAACATTCCAATAATTTAAGGCCACTCAAGGTCATGAAAATCACAAAGTTTATCATGCTAGTTCTTTAAACACATAAAGTATTCATATAACTCATATTGGGCATGTTCATGAATATTCATATTTCATACATGTAACTATTATAGTTATTAGTTTGAAAACATGCTTCGTTTATGCTAAACTTGATTTCACGACATGTAGTTATGGTGTATATACATGTATGATACATGAGAGAGTCCAAGAGTGCTATCACATATGTTCATAAACATCAAAATCCAAATCTTAAGGTAACATGTTAACGTGCACGATCAAAGCTTATATTTTCATTAGTACGCTCACTAATAAGGTTCGTATGTTCACATTACATTGTGAAACATATGTACGTAAGTTAACATGTTCTTCATGCATTCTTAAACCATACCAATATGTTTGTAAAATCAGAACGTTAGCATGATATATACATGTCAAAAGTTCATTTTGTAAAACTTACATTTTTGCTACTAGTGAGGTTTGCATGTTCGTATTTCATTATGAAGCTTATCTACGCAAGTGAACATACCAATCATGTATTTCTAGGTCATACAAACATGTCTCAAAAGTCAGAATGTATATATGGTATTTTCATGTCAATATCCACCTTCAAAACATACATTTTAGTTAGAAAGGTTCAATAGTGGGGTTCGTATGTCCATGTCACATTATGAAGCATATACACAGAAGTCGACATGCTTTTCATGCCTTTCTAAGTCGTACTAACATGCTTGTAAAAATCAGAATGTCAACTTAGTTCACATATGTAAATTTATTTACAACACTTTTCATTTTCTTCAAAATTATAAACCTTTACGAATCATGCATGCAATCATGGTAATACATGTTCATTTTAGGTCTACATATCCCTCTACACAAGTTATTCATGCTAATATACTTGCCAAAGTCATAACATTTAACTACCATTTAGCAGCTTGTAGTAGAAAAGAGGGAACCAGAATCTGGTAATGGCCTAGCTGCGCTGCGCCCAGGTATAATCCCGGCGCAGCTGCGCCGTGTGCAGTTCGAACCAAGATGCAGTCTGCTTCGGCAGTTCACAGACCCAAACTTAGAAAATCTTAACGAATATCATTCTAAGTTAATACAATACAGCTCTAACATGCTTGTCAACTTAAATAACACTTGCACATCATAACCCAAATCAACTTATCGTACAAATCATGCTTAATCAAAGAATCAAATAACTTAGCAATTTACAGAATTTGGAGAATAAGATGGGAAATATACCTCTGCAATGGGAAATGAACTTGCTGCTAAACAAATTCTCCCTCACGGATAACTCTCACGGTAACTTACTCATTATAATGCTATACTCACTAGCCTTACTTCACAGAATTCTCAACAAAAGAAAATGAGAGGAAGAGAGGTTATATTTATAGGCAAATGTATAACCAGACATTGTAATTCTCCGCCATTTAAAACCAAAGGATTGCAAAATTGCATAATGGTTCATATAGATTAGGTAGGAGGTTTGTGACACCCCCGAATTCGGGTCCTCTGACCCCGGTCCGCTCGTCACAAAACAATACTAAACATCCACCATTAAACAACATATGATAACTAAAATGCGGAATATAATAAACGTATGTCGTTCATTCAAAAGGTGTTACTAGTCCCAAGATTCGATAACCTTAATACATCAATACAAACATACCCTAGAATAAACATTAGGGTTCATATTACATTAACAGTAATTAAACAAATCACAAAGATAAAGTCTGCTCCTTGCAAACCATCCTAAATCTTTCCTTTACCCTTGTCCTTCCCTGAGGGCTCGGGCGTAACTGCAATATAAGTCATGATATAGCAAGAATGAGCAACAAGTTTGCTCAGCAAGTTTAAATACAACAACAAAGGATATATCATGATGAATGGAAAAAAAATATCTGACAATGATTTCAACAAAATGAATATCTTAAAGATTCAACAATATAAATATTAGAACGATTCAATAATATGAATATCTGAACGAATCAATACGAATAATAGAATGATTCAATAATATGAATATTTGTAAGGTTCAACAACCTGCATGATTCAACACTATGAACATCTGAACAATTCAACAATATGAATATTAAAAGCAAAGATAATATTGCCTTTAGAATGACTGATAGTCGAGTAGACTCTGAACTATAACTTTCCAATGGGTTCAATAGCTAATTGACCCTTTTTAGAATTACTGGCTTCTGGCTACAGAAACTTAGTACCTCAAGGAGATCAGCCTCGGGCACAACGTGAATATGCATAACACTTAAATCTGCTTACCCGTATCATATATATTAGATACCTAGGCACACTCCTATATATGAGGGGTGTTCTGTTCCGTCTAAGAATCCTTACCATTAATTAGTTTGGATAGCTTCAAAGAAAATTTTATACACTAGTCTGACCGAGCAAAGGTTCAGACTCTTACTGACACGGTTCAAGAAATTTAGAACCTTGAATAATGTACAAGTCCAAGACTGTACGAGCTCAAACGTACTAAGTGCGGATATCAATAATATCGATGTGGAATAATTGATAAGTAATTAAACCACTAAATAACATGCTTGAAAATAAAGTTCAAGGAATTAAGTAAACAACTTTTGATTCAACAATAACCTACTCAATACAATATGAGAAGGATAGAGAACTTGCACAAAGTGAAGTTTAGAATTTGCACAATATAGGAATTTGTGTAAGTTCGGGGAACTTGCACAATACTCAATGTGTGAAGTTCGGGGAACTTGCAAAATATTCAACGTGTGAAGTTCGGGGAACTTGCACGATAATAGATTCCTTGCATAAAATAAATGCACTTACAACATCAAAAAGTGAAATTCGGGGAATTTCACTATAATAGATCCCTTGCATAAAGTAAATGCATAGGTTAGGACATTTGCTTACAACGTTCTTTGAGTAAAGTAAACACAAAGATAAGATACTTGCACAATTTACGAGTTTGTATAAGTTTAGAGAACTTTCATAATAAAGAAATGAAGTTCGAGAATTTGCAAAATAACCAAAGTGTGAAGTTCGGGGAACTTTCACAATAATCAAAGTGTGAAGTTCGGGGAACTTTCACAATACTCAAAATGTGAAGTTCGGAGAACTTTCACAATACTCAAAATGTGAAGTTCGGGGAACTTTCACAATACAATAATAACCTGCTCAAAACAATATGAGAAGGATAGGAACTTGCACAAATAAGGTGAAGTTTAGAATCTCGCTTACTCGAGTAATTGAATAAAGTAGTGCAAGGATTTAAAATATTTGCACAATAAAAGTAGTGTTCGGATACTAGCTTACAATATCCGTTGAATAAAGTAATACAAGGGTATAGGGTATTTGCATTCAATATCACAATTAAATGAAGTTAGAAAACTTGCCTGTTTGCTCAGCTACAATTAATTCTAGCTTTAATTTAAATGGCATTGGAATGACCTAATAATAACAAGTCGATCTCTCTAATTAGTATATATAAACTAATATAAGTTCACACATACAAGACTCTAGTTGTTATATAAATCTATCACATAAGATCATGTTTCAATATCAAATATACCATTTATAGCATCATAATATGTTAACTGTTAAAATCTGACTTAAGCAAAAATTGTTCGGGTCTGAAAGTGTCCCGGCATAACCCTAGCATGCAACTATTGCCATTAAACCAATACACATGCTTATCAAGTTTTTATCTAACTCAAGTTCGAAAGCTAACATGTTCATTCTATGTCTACCTCAAGACCACATGTTTTTATGTCGGGCATTCACATACTTTAAATAATATAAGTTCATACTTCAAGATTTGGTTACTAAAGTCATGTTATCTCATAACAAGGTCAAACAATACTTAAGTAGTTATGCTTGTGCGTATACTACAAGTGTATACTTTAATCGTCATAACTCATGCCTTAGGAATCCACTTTCTATGAGTACATACATAGTTGAAATCTGTGTTTAATCAAGTGCGGTTCATGTTAATATATCTATAGGCATAATGACATCCTAGTAAACATGCTTGCATGATCATAATACAATTCACATGGTAATCAATGCTAATTAGCTTCCACATTCTAAGTTTCCATTTGCAAAGTACACTAAGTCAAAAAGACAACACGGTACATGTAAAGTATCTCGTAACCGTTACTCACATGTATTAGAATGCATACAATAAGTTACATACATGTATTTAAGTGGTCACAATCTAAAAGACACAAGTCTTGGTTAAGTTCTATTTTCAAAGTTCTTAAGTTTCACTTTTAAAAACGTCTTAACTTACGGTCAAGTATACTAGTATGTTCTATCACATTAGTCTTAGTTCTCATGTTTATATGTAACACATGATCATGATCATGAAATCAAAATTCATACATACTACGTATACGTCAAAGTTCATATTCAAAGCTTATGTTGATGTTAGTAACGTTCAATATTAAGGTCCACATGTTCAAGTTATATTATGATACCTATATACACAATGTAATACATCTCTCATGCATCTCTACATTATAATATCATGTCTGAAAAATCAGAATGTCGACATGTCAAAGTTTGTTTTCAAAACTTTTATTTTTGTTAGGAATGTGTACTAGTTAGGTTCGTACGTTCTCTTTACAACATAAAACATATATACATCAATTAACATGCATTTCATGCCTTCCTAGGTCATACTAACACGTCTCAAAAGTCAGAATATATCTGTGACATTTCTATACCAAAGTCCCCTTTTAAAACTCAACATTCATTTCGAAAACCATGAGTTGTTTCGTCGAAATGTATACCATCTTAGCTTGAACATGTTTATGTTAGGTTTATGTACCCATATATACGTATTACCCATGTTAACATGTTTGTTTAAATCAATGCAAGAAAACTATCACACAATAGCACTAATGCAGAAAATAAAAATCTGAATTGCAGGGCCTGCGCAGCTGCGCTGCAACCAGGCATAAACCCGGCGCAGCTGCGCCGGCTCCTGCTCCAACCCAGACTGAACTGCTTCGACAATTCCTGAAAATTCCTACTCAGAAACTCTTACGAATTCATTCCAAACCAGTCACAGTATATAACTAACATGCTTACTGTGACACCCCCAAATCCGGTATCTTAATTTCTACAGGATTTGGTGTTCACTGTTCCAATATCATACAACTATCTACCCATAAATAATGAAATTCATTTATTAGATAAATAAATCATCATCTTACATCATCTGAAATAAAAGTACATCATAAATCCCAGGTTATACTTAACCTTAAATATCTGTTGCGGAAACGTAAATAAATAAGTCTTAAATCATCACACATAAATCTTAAACTTTACCATTATTCATGACAACACAAATCTTCATCAGTTGTTAGCTTTTCCTTTGCCCTTGCTACTAGAAGGTACATCACTTCGTTCATTATTAGCTGCAATATTATTATGCAAGAGTGAGCACGGATGCCCGCAAGTATAAAAATATGACATAATAATAACATGCGAGTGAAAGAATTCTGAATAACAGAAAGCTCAACATTTGATTCAAGAATATTAACCAAGAGTCAAATTACTTCTCAACTTTTGAATCAAGAATATTAATCAAGAGTCAAATTACCTCTGAGGGTCATTAAGACCTTGAACCGAGTCTTAGGTTGTCAAGTATATTAACCTTTCCAACCTTTAACAGTCACAAGACTATAGACTTTACTTCTCGTACTTAGGGAGATCAGCCCTTCGTACTGATACTGTGCACATTATCTTAACGCTTAAAGCATCTTCATTAATCCCCTACATTAGGGTTGTTCATCTCAATTTGACATCAGAATCCGTACCAAATAAAGTTGGTTTGGATAATTCAATAAATGATATTCATATTGAATATTAACTTCTCAAGGTATACAATCGAATAAGTATTGTACACTTAAATGATACTTTTAAAAGAATCATGGCATCTCATGTGAAATTCTAAACTTGGATATTCAAGAGTAAGAATTTTCTCAACAATAGTAATTAAGCATAGCAATTGCTTAATTAAAAGAGTTTAGTTTAGGAAACTTGCCAAACAATAATAATAAGTTAGGGATAGAAAACTTGCCTCGTGCGCAAGCTACAAGTATTACTCACTTCTTTAATTACTCTTACCTATCAATACATTCACATTATCAATTAATCACAAGTTCGATATGATTATTGATTTACAATAGTATTCTTCAAACTCATTATTAGGTTTTCAAATAATGGTTTACGTTGATTAATTAACTTGTTAATTAATCACGTAACTTAAGTTATTAACTTGTATTAATAACTCATTACATACATAACATGTCTTCATGTTAATTAGATTTAAAATAATGTCTTAATGTTTATAACACATTATTTAACCTTTATAAATAATAGTTTAAGTCACATAATTAATTTATTAATTAATCACATAACATAAATTATTAAACTCATTTCAACATTTTATCATATTTATACAACATGTGTTCATGTTCATTAGACTCAAAACACATTTCACAAATTTTCAACACTTAGCAATTTTTTTCAAAAATTCAGGCCTGGCGCAGCCGCGCGTCGTTTACCCTTGCACCCGGCGCGGCCGCGCGGCTGCGTTTTTCCAAAATTTCCAGTTCGCGAAGAACACTGAAATTCGGCCATTTTCTACAATTTTACCCTAATACACTGATTTATAGTATTACCCATGAAGTATAAACTTCACAAGAACATTATATATCACTTACAACATGTTCTTAATCATTTCAAGTCATATAATTACATAATTTAAAACCATCAATTTCACTGTTCTTCATAATTTTTATAAAATTAAATGAAAAATATAAAATCTAACATTACGGATTCGTTACTACATCGAATCCGTTCATTTTAATTCCATTCTCTTTGTTTAAACATATACACTTATAATCAAACGTCAATTTTAATCAAAACATATGATTACAACATGTATTTCACCCATATGGGTTATTAACCCATATTCAACACTCTGTATTTTTGAAAAATCCAACTCTTAACAAAATTTCTTGGTGTGATCAGTGTAAATCATACCTACATGATTCTACACATAATATCAACATATATGATTACATATATAAACATATCTTGGTTTAATTTTTCAAAATAATTATTAACAGAGAAAATTTGAACATATATTTAAATAAACTCTGTGATTTCCAAAAACTCAATTAAGGCCATCTTAAATAAAATTGATCCTTTTAAATCGTGATTATATATTATAAAACACGTTATCATCACATACTCATATAGATAAAATTATATCGTAACCCAATTGGGAAACCCAATTTCACAGAAAACTTAAAAGTACGTATTTAAGAAATCTTAATTTTGAAAACTTAAAAGAAGAATTACCCTTTAGTAGTGAAGATAAATCAAAGTTAATAACACAATGATCTCTCAATTCTTCCTTTTTCAATTTCTCCCAATCTCTTCCTCTTTTTCTCTCTGAATTTTTTCTGATATTTCTAAGTGTTTCTCTGATAATGGATTAGAAAAACAACGTATACGTATTATAAATATTACCGTTGTAGACTAACTCCTCCTAAGGCCTTGTTTGGCTTGTTCCCTTATTCTTTTTCCATTTATTTTAATTAACTAGTTTACTATATAGTTAATTGTCACCTTACTTATTGATTAATTAATTTTATTTAAATCAATTAAATAAAATAAGATAATTCACATTAAATCACATTGTCACATAATTAATATTTTTATTTATTAATTATGTCAATTCATTAATTCATTAATTAATTATTAAATTAACTAAAGTAACATATGCTTATTTAATTAATTCAATTAATCAAATAAACTCAATTAAATATATTCTTTGAACAATTAAATTACTCCATATTAATTTAATTAATGTCACACATATAATTAAATTAATCTACCACAAATTCATGAATTAATTATTTAATTCAATAATTAAATCATTAAAAATATTTATTTATCTCCATAAATATTCAAATAACTTTACAAAATTCTCGTTCGTCACATCTTTCCCCCCTTAAAAGGATTCTGTCCTCAGAATCACGGTTCGATTTAATAATTTCGTCCCATTATAAATATTCAAACAACTTTGAACTATTAAATCACTACACATTAATTTAATTAATGTAACACATATAATTAAATTAATCTACCACAAATTCATGAATTAATTATTTAACTCAATAATTAAATCATTAAAAATATTTATTTATTTTAATAAATATTCAAATATCTTTACAAAATTCTCGTTCGTCACATCTTTCCCCCCTTAAAAGGATTCTGTCCTCAGAATCACGTTCACCTATTTAAGAAAATAAGTGTGGATAATTATTCATCATATTCTCTTCGAGTTCCCACGTAGCTTCTTCAGCGTTGTGGTTCCTCCAAATTACCTTAACAGAAGGTATTACTTTGTTCCTGAGAACTTTCTCTTTCCTGTCAACTATCTGAACAGGAACTTCTTGGTATGATAAATCTTTCTCAAATTGTAGGGGTTCATATTCTATCACATGTTTGTAATCGGGTTTATAACGTCGTAATACCGACACATGAAAAACGTTGTGGACATGCTCCAGTGCCGGAGGTAAAGCTACCTCATAGGCTACTTCTCCAATTCTTCGGAGTACCTCAAAGGGTCCAATGAACCTTGGGCTCAATTTTCCCTTCTTACCAAATCTGATCTTTCCCTTCCAAGGAGAGACCTTCAAAAATACAAAACTACCCGATTCAAACTCTACATTCTTGCGGTGTGGATCGGCGTATTTCTTCTGCCTATCCTGAGCCGCTACTAATCTTGTCCGAATTACTTTAACTATTTCTGCCGTTTGTTGGAATAACTCTGGTCCTAGCAATTGTCTTTCACCAACTTCATCCCAATACAGTGGAGTTCTGCACTTTCTACCGTACAACGCTTCGTAAGACGGCATACCAATACTAGCGTGGTAACTATTATTATAACCAAATTACACAAGCGGCAAATGATCATCCCAATTGCCTTTAAAATCCATTATGCATGCTCTAAGCATATCCTCTAATGTTTGGATTGTTCTTTCACTTTGCCCGTCAGTCTGAGGGTGATAAGCGGTGCTCATCCTCAACTATGTTCCCATGCATTCTTGTAGTCGCTTCCAGAAATTCGATGTGAAGCGCGGATCACGGTCAGAAATAATTGACACTGGCACCCCGTGCCTCGAAACAATCTCTTTTACATATAACTTCGCCAATTGTTCTAGGTTAAATCTGATTTTGATCGGAAGAAATTATGCGGATTTAGTTAATCGGTCGACGATAACCCATACTGCGTCATAGCCTTTCTGGGTCGTCGGAAGGCCAACAACAAAATCCATTGTAATATGTTTCCATTTCCATTCTGGGATTTCTAAAGGTTGTAACAAACCACTTGGTCTTTGGTGTTCTGCCTTGACCCTTTGGCAAGTCAGACACTTGGCAACACAATCGGCAACGTCCCTCTTCAAATTTGGCCACCAAAAGTGTTGTCGTAAATCCTGATACATCTTGGTACTTCCGGGGTGAATGGAATACCTCGAACTATGAGCCTCGCTCAGAATGTCCTCCTTGATTTCTGGTATTGGCGGTACCCAAACTCTACTTTCAAATCTCAAAAATCCTTCGCTATCCATTTTAAATCTAAGTTCAGTCCCTTCAGATATCTTTTTCTTTACTTCCTCACATTCCTTATCCAGGATTTGTGCTTCCTTAATCTTATCCAATAAAGTTGTACCAGCTTGCATTTGGAACAGTTTCTCGTCAGTCTCCATTGGACATCCTACTTCCAATTCCAGCTTTTCCATTGCTGAAATCAATTCTTCCTGTGCTGTCAGCATCATCAACTTTTCTCGACCCTTTCTGTTTAAGGCGTCGGCTACAACATTCGCTTTTCCTGGGTGGTATAAGATATCACAATCATAATCCTTTATTAACTCCAGCCACCTTCTTTGGCGCATATTCAAGTCTTTCTGTGTGAAAATATACTTCAGACTCTTATGGTCTGTATATATTTCACACTTTTCCCCATAGAGATAGTGTCTCCAAATCTTTAAAGCGAATACCACCGCAGCCAATTCCAAATCATGGGTTGGATATCCCTTCTCATAATCTTTTAGTTGTCGTGACGCATACGCAATGACTCTGCCATTTTGCATAAGCACACAGCCTAGCCCTTTATGCGACGCATCACTATATACCACAAAATTTCCTGTGTCATCCGGAAGGGACAACACAGGTGCTGTACTTAACCTTCTCTTAAGTTCTTGAAAACTTTCCTCACACTTCTCCGTCCAAACGAATTTCACAACTTTCCTAGTCAAATTCGTTAATGGAGTGGCGATCTTGGAAAAATCCTGAATAAATCTTCTATAGTAACCAGCTAATCCAAGAAAACTTCTTACTTCTGACGGTGTTTTCGGCTGATCCCAATTCATCACCGCTTCGACTTTGGAGGGATCCACCAAAATTCCGTCCTTATCAATCACATGTCCGAGAAATTGCACCCTTTCAATCCAGAATTCACACTTTGAGAATTTGGCATACAACTTCTCTCTTCTTAATACTTCTAATGTCAACTTCAAATGCTCAACATGTTCTTCCTTGGTCTTAGAATAGACCAATATATCATCAATAAAAACCACTACGAATTTGTCTAGAAACGGCTTGAACACTCCATTCATTAGGCCCATAAATGCTGCAGGCGCATTTGTTAGACCAAATGACATAACCAAAAATTCGTAGTGACCATATCGTGTCCTAAACGCTGTCTTTGGGACATCTTCGGGCCTCACCTTCAACTGATGATAACCACTTCTCAGGTCTATCTTCGAGAAATATCTCGCTCCTTTTAATTGATCAAACAGATCATCAATCCTTGGCAACAGATACCTATTCTTAATGGTAACCTTGTTCAATTCTCTATAGTCAATGCAGAGTCGCATCGTTCCATCCTTCTTCTTAACAAATAATACCGGCGCTCCCCACGGTGATACGCTCGGTTGAATATATTTCTTGTCCAACAGCTCTTGTAGCTGTACCATCAATTCCTTCATTTCTATCGGAGCCATCCGGTACGGTGCTTTCGATATTGGAGCCGTTCCTGGTACCAAATCGATAACAAAATCTACTTCCCTGTCAGGCGGAAGTCCTGGCAGATCATCCGGGAAAACATCCACGAAGTCTCTTACGACTGGTATTTCTTCTAACTTTGAATTCTCTTTACGACTATCGACTATGTAGGCTAAATACCCCACACAGCCTTGTCTTAATAACTTCCTGGCCTGCATCATCGTCAGACAACTCGCTTGTCTAGGCGATTTGCTGCCATAAAACGCAACCTTTGATGGAGTCATAAGGTTAATACATTTCTTCTGGCAATCAATTACGGCTCCATAATTGAATAGCCAATCCATTCCCAGGACAACGTTAAATTCCCCAAGTTTAATCAGGATAAGATCTACATTCATAACGTTACCCTTAATATCCACTCTACAGTTCTTGTGTATATACTTAACAGGAATTACTTCCTTGTTCGCAATCTCTATGTTCATAGGGATTTCTAATTCGTCTTTAAGCAATTCTAAATTCTTTGCAAAGTCATCGGATTTAAATGAACAAGTAGCACCCGAATCAAATAAAACATAAGCATTGACTTTATTGATCGGAATGATACCTGACACCACATCACGAGACTGCACAGCGTCTTGTACGGTCATGTTAAATGTCCTTGCAGTTGGTCGATTTGTTGAAGTCGGTCCGGTAATGGTAAGAGGATTTCCACTATTATTTCCCTTATATCCACCTGACCCTGCCCCTCCAGATGCCTTCTTTGGACAGTCTCTAGCCAAGTGATCTTTTGACCCACATGTGTAGCAGGCGCCCTTCTTAGGGTTAGGGCAGTTAGGTGCTATGTGGCCTTCCTGACCACAGTTGTAACAAACTCTTTTTCCTTTCATGCAGACTCCCAAGTGAGTCTTCCCACAGGTTGGGCATGGTTCTAACTTTTTCTTCTGACTACCTTGCTGACTTACAGACGACGGGTTGTCATTCCATTTTCGTTTATGATTATTAATTCCCCCTGTGTGATTGCCACTAGCCTTATTGTTTCCTTCACTATCATTCTTCTTCTTCTTTTGATCCTGATTGTACTTAGACACCGCTTCGCTTCCACCTTCAGCGAGAATTGCCTTCTCCAGAACTCCAGCAAAAGTGTTCAATTGAAACATCGACACCTTGCTATACAACCAGGGTTTCAGTCCCTGTTCAAAACGCCTAGCCTTTCTTTCGTCAGTATGCACCTGATATTGGGCAAACCTAGACAATTCGTTAAACTTTACCGCGTAGTCGGGCACAGACATATTCCCCTGCTTCAACTCCAGAAACTGCACCTCCATTTGATTCTGGGAGCTGGTCGGGAAATACATCTCGAAAAACATTTCTTTAAACCTTTCCCAGGTTATTACACCTTCTCCTCCCCTGATCTTATTTGCCTGCCACCAATAGCTGGCTTCTAATTTTAACATAAATGTCGCGTAGGCGGTCTTCTGGTCCTCCCTAACACGGGCGACCTCAAAAATTTTCTCCATTTCCATAACCCAAGTCTGAGCTTCTATCGGGTTCGTGGAACCCTTAAAATCTGGCGGTCCCACTGCCTTAAAGTCTTTAAATGAGGTGTTTGGTGGAGCTTGAGGCTGATTGTTCATCGCTCCAGCCAACAGATTTACCAACTGCTGAACGGGGTTCGCATTGGCATCATTGTTGTTATTGGTTGACCCCTCTTGGGCTTGTCGACGATTTTGTCTCCTTCTTGGCGGCATATTTCTGTTAAGAATATATGCTCATTAGATCTTTATTAAATCTCTTAAATATTTAAGACTTAACTCAAATATTTAACATAACCACTTTAACTCTTTTCTTTTCAAATAACCTTTGATATTTTATTTAAATCAAAAGTTTTAAACATAGTACTATAGCATCTCTGCCATTTACTTCAACTATCCCAAGATAAAGAATCTTCAGGATTTAGTTTCTCAAAATATTCCTTTGTTTTTAATCACATCGGAATTTACATTAACTAGTCCAAAGAGTATCACATAATGTTAAATACTTTAACATATTCACCTAACCCATATCATCTTAAACAACTTTATTATTTTATTAAAACCAAAAGCTTTTAATACAATACGATAGCATTTCTGCCATTTACATCAACTATCCTGAAATAAAGTTTCTACAGGATTTACATTATCACAATATTCCTTTGTTTATAATCAAATTGGAATTTACATTATTTACGATTATTTAAACATTAACAATATCATATTATCCTATCACGGCCTACTAAGGCGTCGGACAGCTTCACTACGTTCCTCCTCTATAATGCGGGACATAGTCCTGCGATCTAACATATACCCAGGCAGTCCCTCGAACTGAATTGGATATCTCATAACTCGGTCCTGAGCATCATCCATTGCCCTCAGAAACGTGTAGCACGTCTCTGCAACCTTAACTCTCTTCGCACGCGCATCATCCTCTGCCAGATCTGCACGTCGTGCATTTCTCACCCAAGCTTCTTCCACTATGGCGAGTCTTTCAGATTTCTCTTTCAACTCATTCTTTAACTTTTCTATCTCCTCTGTCTTCTGCTCAGTTTGGCCCTTCTCATGAACCAAATCCCACTCCACATTGCCAAGACGGGTGTGGAGTGTCTCAATCTCACCACCCTGAGCAACTGACTGCTCCCTCAACTCCTGAATTGTATCTCGTAACTCTACGTTGCGATCATATAATAAATTATACATATCAGCACTGACAGAGTTCGGTGGGAACTCCTCAAGATCTTCCTCCTTCTCTTCTTCTTCAGGGTCTTCTTCTTCCTCCTCCTCGGCTGCCTCAGCCGGGATCTCAACCTCCTCAGGGTCCTCCTCTGAGTAAATCTCTGGCTCATGCTCCTGACCAAAATCTGAAATCACAGGAGATGGCTCTGGGTACTAACTGCTCCCAGACAGTATGTATGTCCCGGGGCTCCTCATCTCTAGTCTCTAAGGGTACAACATCCATGGGTTGACTAGCTCCTCCAGTATCTGACATCCTGACAAAATAAGTTTTAAGTCTTAGTTTTTACGTGATGTTAATCAATACTCTAACAAGTATGAACACATAAGCACATAGCACATAAGGTAATTTTATTATCTTTCTTAGAACTCAATCAGAGTTGTCATTACTATCTTTACGAAGGCTACTATCCTAAGGTTTTTCCCCAACCTAAGGTTCATAACCTACGGCTTTGATACCAACTTGTGACACCCCCAAATCCGGTATCTTAATTTCTACAGGATTTGGTGTTCACTGTTCCAATATCATACAACTATCTACCCATAAATAATGAAATTCATTTATTAGATAAATAAATCATCATCTTACATCATCTGAAATAAAAGTACATCATAAATCCCAGGTTATACTTAACCTTAAATATCTGTTGCGGAAACGTAAATAAATAAGTCTTAAATCATCACACATAAATCTTAAACTTTACCATTATTCATGACAACACAAATCTTCATCAGTTGTTAGCTTTTCCTTTGCCCTTGCTACTAGAAGGTACATCACTTCGTTCATTATTAGCTGCAATATTATTATGCAAGAGTGAGCACGGATGCCCGCAAGTATAAAAATATGACATAATAATAACATGCGAGTGAAAGAATTCTGAATAACAGAAAGCTCAACATTTGATTCAAGAATATTAACCAAGAGTCAAATTACTTCTCAACTTTTGAATCAAGAATATTAATCAAGAGTCAAATTACTTCTGAGGGTCATTAAGACCTTGAACCGAGTCTTAGGTTGTCAAGTATATTAACCTTTCCAACCTTTAACAGTCACAAGACTATAGACTTTACTTTTCGTACTTAGGGAGATCAGCCCTTCGTACTGATACTGTGCACATTATCTTAACGCTTAAAGCATCTTCATTAATCCCCTACATTAGGGTTGTTCATCTCAATTTGACATCAGAATCCGTACCAAATAAAGTTGGTTTGGATAATTCAATAAATGATATTCATATTGAATATTAACTTCTCAAGGTATACAATCGAATAAGTATTGTACACTTAAATGATACTTTTAAAAGAATCATGGCATCTCATGTGAAATTCTAAACTTGGATATTCAAGAGTAAGAATTTTCTCAACAATAGTAATTAAGCATAGCAATTGCTTAATTAAAAGAGTTTAGTTTAGGAAACTTGCCAAACAATAATAATAAGTTAGGGATAGAAAATTTGCCTCGTGCGCAAGCTACAAGTATTACTCACTTCTTTAATTACTTTTACCTATCAATACATTCACATTATCAATTAATCACAAGTTCGATATGATTATTGATTTACAATAGTATTCTTCAAACTCATTATTAGGTTTTCAAATAATGGTTTACGTTGATTAATTAACTTGTTAATTAATCACGTAACTTAAGTTATTAACTTGTATTAATAACTCATTACATACATAACATGTCTTCATGTTAATTAGATTTAAAATAATGTCTTAATGTTTATAACACATTATTTAACCTTTATAAATAGTAGTTTAAGTCACGTAATTAATTTATTAATTAATCACATAACATAAATTATTAAACTCATTTCAACATTTTATCATATTTATACAACATGTGTTCATGTTCATTAGACTCAAAACACATTTCACAAATTTTCAACACTTAGCAATTTTTTCGACAATTCAGGCCTGGCGCGGCCGCGCGCCGTTTAGCCTTGCACCCGGCGCGGCCGCGCGGCTGCGTTTTTCCAAAATTTCCAGTTCGCGAAGAACACTGAAATTCGGCCATTTTCTACAATTTTACCCTAATACACTGATTTATAGTGTTATCCATGAAGTATAAACTTCACAAGAACATTATATATCACTTATAACATGTTCTTAATCATTTCAAGTCATATAATTACATAATTTAAAACCATCAATTTCACTGTTCTTCATAATTTTTATAAAATTTAATGAAAAATATAAAATCTAACATTACGGATTCGTTACTACATCGAATCCGTTCATTTTAATTCCATTCTCTTTGTTTAAACATATACACTTATAATCAAACGTCAATTTTAATCAAAACATATGATTACAACATGTATTTCACCCATTTGGGTTATTAACCCATATTCAACACTCTGTATTTTTGAAAAATCCAACTCTTAACAAAATTTCTTGGTGTGATCAGTGTAAATCATACCTACATGATTCTACACATAATATCAACATATATGATTACATATATAAACATATCTTGGTTTAATTTTTCAAAATAATTATTAACAGAGAAAATTTGAACATATATTTAAATAAACTCTGTGATTTCCAAAAACTCAATTAAGGCCATCTTAAATAAAATTGATCCTTTTAAATCGTGATTATATATTATAAAACACGTTATCATCACATACTCATATAGATAAAATTATATCGTAACCCAATTGGGAAACCCAATTTCACAGAAAACTTAAAAGTACGTATTTAAGAAATCTTAATTTTGAAAACTTAAAAGAAGAATTACCCTTTAGTAGTGAAGATAAATCAAAGTTAATAACACAATGATCTCTCAATTCTTCCTTTTTCAATTTCTCCCAATCTCTTCCTCTTTTTCTCTCTGAATTTTTTCTGATATTTCTAAGTGTTTCTCTGATAATGGATTAGAAAAACAACGTATACGTATTATAAATATTACCGTTGTAGACTAACTCCTCCTAAGGCCTTGTTTGGCTTGTTCCCTTATTCTTTTTCCATTTATTTTAATTAACTAGTTTACTATATAGTTAATTGTCACCTTACTTATTGATTAATTAATTTTATTTAAATCAATTAAATAAAATAAGATAATTCACATTAAATCACATTGTCACATAATTAATATTTTTATTTATTAATTATGTCAATTCATTAATTCATTAATTAATTATTAAATTAACTAAAGTAACATATGCTTATTTAATTAATTCAATTAATCAAATAAACTCAATTAAATATATTCTTTGAACAATTAAATTACTCCATATTAATTTAATTAATGTCACACATATAATTAAATTAATCTACCACAAATTCATGAATTAATTATTTAATTCAATAATTAAATCATTAAAAATATTTATTTATCTCCATAAATATTCAAATAACTTTACAAAATTCTCGTTCGTCACACTTACTAACTTACAAGCATACTTCATAGCTCAATTAACATCTAACTTGCAAAAATCAAGAACTGTGCTAATGAAGAACAAGAATAGAAATTTTATAGGAATTGAAAAGATGGAGTTATACCTCTATTATTAGGGACTTGCTGCTATCTTTCACTCTCTCAATTCACAGACTCTCACTAGCAACTCTACTAACTATATACTTGTATGGAAATCTCAGCAATTGTAATAGAGAAGGAAGAGAGTTAATTTATAGGAAATTTCAATATCCGGTTCTAGATATTGTTCCTCAAATCAAACTAATGGGAGATACAATTAGCTAATGGTTATCAAATAGTGGGTGAGGAGTTGGTATAACTCATCATAATCTCCACTCCCCCATGATCATTGCTATAGCTGTGAGGAAATTGAGAAGAGATAGAGTAGGCTAGCTTCTTGCTTTCACGTGAAGAGAGAAATTGGGCTCATATTATGGGACAAAGTAATTCCAGCAATCTAGCAAGTGGGTGTATAGTGTATGCTAACACTTGGTTATTAAATTTGTATACACAATTTATTTCATATAACACAGGTCACAATAATTTAAAGGGCATACAATATAATTCCTAATTACAAGGTATCAAGTAGTGCACATACATATAATCCATGTACATTATTTTAACACCGAATATAAAGCAAGTGGGTATTATTATAATAATAACTGTTATTATAATTATAATAACTTATTGAAAGTATTATCAATTAATAATGTTTATTGATATAAGGTAAGGTGATAGGGTATTCATAAAAGTTTTCCTACTCACATCATGTCACATGCTCTAAGTACACATTACACTTATCAATCTCACATAATACAATTACGGTTACTATATAGTCTATATATAATAGCCTTATCAAAGGTCACCTTGTACTATATATAATATATAGTTAACTATCATATATTAAAGGTTTAATATAACACATGCTTGTATAAAAATAATAAATGACGTAAATATATTTATTAATCTCTTACTCATTAATTATTAGTTATTCAAAATAATTAATCAACATACTCCCAATTAATTACTCATTATTATTTATCCATAATAATTATTAATCAACAACAATAATAATTTCATACGTTATCAATTAATTACTCTCAAATAATTAATTAATCACGATTAACTATCTACACTATACTCAAGAAATTTGAATATATAATTACTAACACTTTTATTAATATTCTGATATAAATGTCTCAGGGTTAATCTACTAATTTAAATAACCATTAGTGATTCCCTTTAATAAAAATTCTAGCATTTATTAGCATAGGTTAAATCACATAAGCACATAACCGCATAAGGTTTAAATAAGTTTGAAAAATTAATTCTCAAAAATTTTAAATCACAGATAAAATTAATAAGAAGCTTAAAATTCCTGGTCGTTACAAGGTTGGTGAATCCCATCATCATCTCCACTCCCCCATAATCATAAGCTATATTTGCTGAAATTGAGAAGGAATGTAGACTAGGTAGCCATGTGGGAGTTCACGTGAAGAGAATGAGAGGAACTCTCATATAGGGACAAGCAATTCTCAGCATTATAATATAACACTTGGGTTATACATCCATATATACACTTTGGTAATAATATATGCACACATAGTATATTTTTAAGTCACAATTCCCCATCTAAATACAATGTAACAAATAAGGGTACATCCATATAATTCATGTATATTTTCCTTAATACCAATTACCTATTTCAATTGGGTATCATTATTATTCATTATCACAATGGTTATTATTTCTATTATAATAACTATTGAAATCATTATCAATTATCAATTGTTAGTGATATTACTATATAATAATACAACAAGGTCTACCCATACACATCATGTTACATAAGCAGTAATATTATATAACTCATATACTGTAATTAATCTTACTATATAGTCTATAAATATAATATATAGCCACATTAATGTGCCACATTGCACTATATAATATAGTTTATATATAATTATAGGGTCACAGTTAAGTGTTGCACTACACTTTATATAACACATGCGTAACTACTATATGTTATACTCTTAATAATCACATCATTTGCACATATCAACTAGTTGAGCAATTATAATCATATTAATAATCTACTCGTTTATATATTATTATACTCAATGGCAATTAATTAATAAAATATTTATTAATTCATCCCTCATGAAATTATTAATCTCCATAAGAATTAATTAACATTTATATTATAAATATAAATCTTATTATATTTATAAATTATTTACTCATTAATCAACATATTATCAAATAATTACTTGATAATATTATATTATCCATAATAATAATATAGTGAGACAATATATTCCATTCCTTATTAATACAATTTCTGATTATATTTGTAATCAACCTCTTTATTATTATACTATCACTAGCCATAATAAATCAACATACCATTATAATAACAATTAACAATATGAATTAATTGTTAATTAATAATTCTTCCATCTTTGAATTTAATTAATCGTCGGATCTATTATCGTGCCACATAAGGCATTTCCCACAAGTTTAATCTCAAGCTTATTATTATTCTCATTACTAGTACATCTCCCACCACATTACTACTTATAACATGTTCAATATAATTAGAACTATTAAGTCACAGGGTCCACATATAAATATATTACGAATAAAAATATTCATATATTATTTATAACACTTACGGTACTATAGAAACTCAAGTTATTAAAATAACTTAGTGTTCTTTTATAAATTAAACTCCCTTGAAAAATACATTAGAAATTATGTATTTTGCCATAATATAAATATTATGTTTTCTCTGAATAAAGACATTCATTATTAGAAAATAATTTACTTATTGTCTCATGATATTATCAAATAACTATATGTACGACACATGTACATATATTATATATAGAATATAGATAATAAGTTTATTTTCTATTATAATAAATTATTTCTATCAATTTATTTACATATAGCAAATACGTTTTAATATATTTACTATGTTAACTAATCACACCTCATACAAAAACATATAAGGTAATATTATTATTCAAAAATAACATTTTATCGTTTTATTAAAATAATTCAATATTAAAAATTATTTTAATACCCTTTATTAGAAATATATAATAATTATTTCTCTTTCTTTTCTATAAATTGTTCCCAAAATAATTTCTTCAAATATTCGTTTAAAGATATAATGATTTTCATTTCTCTTTAATAACGTATATATATTTATTAACGTTATTCGTACATTAGAATTTCTCACATATTACCATTCTAAGTAATATATATAAAAAGTATCAACTATAATCATATATTCAACGCATATATTAATCCAATTCTTTTACTTAAGTAAATTAAACACTGCACCATATCATCATAGTTAATTAAGGTTTAATACTCACATTATATTATTCCATAATATAACTCTCAACTTAAATTAACCAATATTTATTCATAAAGATATTTAATGCCACCAACTTCTATGATAAAATAATTCTATAAATTATTTTAATATCGATAAGAAATTCTATCCACTTCCTTTATCTTAATTGAGTCGTCTCTAAAATAAATAACAAATATATATTAATAATATATTTATTAATCACAAAATCACATATTACATAGTTCATATTACCCTATGTAACACAATACTTCCTACCTCATAACACACACACACACACACACACATATATATATATATATATATATTTGAACCCAATACATGTCTTAAGAATTTTATTCATTAAATTCTTATTTAATAATTTCTAAAAATTCGGGTTCTCACACAAGTGATGATAAAATACAACAATATAAATATATAAATATTTTTAAATCAACACCTTACTATAAATAATTTAAATTCTACTAAAAGTCGGGGTCACCAAAACATATTCACCTTGAATAAAATATAAGCCAACTAATAATTCATAATTCATTCAAGGTGCCTTTATTTATCGCATTAAATCATTACTCATATTCCAAAACTTAGAAGTGGATAATAAAATTTAAGAAATCTAAAAACTCATATATGATAATTTATTTTTAAAACGTTAATCCACTATTCTGGTATTATCACCATTTTACTTTAACAAAAATATTATTTTTGTTTTTATCATAACCTATTCGTTACTTGTGCGTTTACATCCCGACACCTTATGAGCTTACTAACACTCTTAAAATATTTAAAATGTTATTCTGAACTTTTCAAATAATTTTCATATTTTTTCGAATTATCCGACAATTTTTTATAATTATTTTTATATTTAAAAACTATCATTTGATAGCTTCAAAATAGAAATATTAACTCCACATACTTTTATATCATTAAAATATTATTATAAGATTTTTCAATAAATTTCATAATTTTCCACCATTCATAAATTTTTTTATGAATTTCCTCTATTTTTAAACTAGCATTAAATAGCTTAAAATATAATAAATACTTCTGATTTTCAATTATTCTTAAAAAATTTACAGTAATTCATAAATAATATTATAAGATTACAGTATATTTATTTCAGCCCAAATTTTTTTTCCCCAGTAATTTATTAAAAATTTCTAATATGCAAAAACTTCAAATATTCATAATAATTAGTCCTTTTATCAGAATTATACGAATCTTAGGTCTTTTTATGTGAAATTTAATTTTCTACAACTTTATAGAAGAAATATTTTCCAAATTCGGAACAGAAAATGACTTAAATGAGCTCTGCCGAAAAGTTCGCTAGCGGCGACTTTCCGATCATCTTCTCTGGCAATCCAAAACTTTTTCGGCGAGTTTTCTTGAATTTTCTTGCCCAGATCAGATCTATTATATGTGACACCCCCAAATCCGGGTACTTCAATTTTCACGGGATTTGGTGTTCTTTGTACAAATATCACATATCTATCTACTCATAATAAAAACATCTCATACAATAGGTAGAATCATCCTCCACTTATGGGGTTACAACATCTGAATAATAAATAAATCAATCTCAGGTCATACTAACCTTAACCATCTGTGCGGAAAACATAAATAAATACTAAGTCTTAAACATCACAACATAAGTCTTAGACAAATAATTATTAAATAAACAACAAGTCTTCATTACTTGTTGACTTTTTCCTTACCTTTGCTAGTAGAAGGCTCGTCGGACCTTTCGTTCTTAACTGCAATGTTATTATGCAAGAGTGAGCACGATTTCCCACAAGTATACAAATATAACAATATAATAACATGTGAATAAATAAGAGTTCTGAATAATAGAAAGCTCGGCTTTTGAATGAAGAATGAATAACAAGAATCAAAAGTATGTCTGAGGGTCATAAGACCTTGAACTATGTCCCAGGTTGTTAAGTATTTTTACTTTAAACCTTTAACAATCATAAGACTATATGAACTCTACTACTCGTACTTAGGGGGATCAACTCTTAGTACCATACTGTGCACAATACCTCAACGCTAAAGCATAAATAATCCCATATAAAGAGTTGTTCATCTCAGTTTGACATCAGAGTCCGCACCAAAAGAAGTTTAGTTTGGATAAGCTCAATAAAAGTTCTAGAATTTAGAACGTTTATCAACTATGGATTAGTCGAATCAATAGGGGTTCGCTAGCCTTACAAGGTTAAACAATAAACGTTATTCAAATTGAATAATAATTCTCAAGAGTATACAATCGAATAAATATTGTATAACTGAAGTAATACTTTAAAGAATTTATAATATCTCATATGAAGCTTATCTCGAATGAACAAGAATAAGAACTTGCCTAGAAAGCTTGTTCAATAACTGATTTGAGTTTAGAATACTTGCTCAATAAAAGTAAAGTTAAGAATAGAACACTTGCTCAATTTAAAGAGTATAGTTAGGAAAACTTGCTTAATAAAAGTAAAGTTTGAGTTTAGAACACTTGCTCAATTTAAAGAGTATAGTAAGGAAAACTTGCTCAATAAAAGTAAAGTTTGAGTTTAGAACACTTGCCTCGTGCGCAAGCTACAAATATAATTACAATTCAATTCCTCAACGTCCTACATATTACATTATGTATATGATATCAATTAGTTTCATAATCACTATGCTTAACCGTCGAACTTCTCACTTAAGTTCAACTTAACAACTTGGTTCACAAGTCTTAACTTGTTAATTAACCACATAACGTGAATCTAAACCACAACATGCATACCATATAATATGACTCTTAAATGACCATAATCAACCTTACGATAACAATGTCCAAATTCACACATAGATTGTTAACATGAAGCTTCAAATTATCTTATACATGCCAACAACATGTTATATTATTGTTTCATACACTTAACATGTCATTAGGTTCATTACATTCAGTTAGTTCATCATGTTAGGGCTTAAAACACATCAAAAAATTTTGGACAGTAAGAATGTCCGCAGGAGCGGATATTTCTATGCTAAAAGTCCGCGGGGGCGGATGTGCCTTTGCTGGTCCAATCGCAGTTTGCGAAAATTTTCAGAAAAGCCAAATAAATCCAAATTAAACTAACGCGACAATTTTTTTATGTTACCCATATAGTATAAACTTCATAGGAACATTAAACAATGAATCTAGCATGCTTTTAACACTTTAGATCATATAATCACTCAAATTAAAACACTTAAATTCACTGTTCTTGGTATTTTAAAAAGTTTAGAGAGAAATCATGAAATTCAACGTTACGGATTCGTTATAACTCCGAATCCGTCCGTTTAAATTTCGTTTTGTTTATTTAAACATGTATAATCATAATCAACTATCAATTTAAAGTTAATTAAACAATTAGAGCATGTTATTTTGTACATAAGGGCCATGTACGTGTTTTTCGTACTTTTCATACTTTGTAAATTATAAAAATCCAATTAAGGCATAATTACATGAAATTGATTGTTTTAAAACATATATAGTTGATAGAAACATGTTATGGTCATATACTGACATGTATACACACATGTAATCAATAATCATTGATAACTTTAGTCACAAAGAACTCAAAATTGATTTTCATGGAGAAAACATAAGAACGTGTAATTAAAGGCTTGGGTTGAAGAATCATACCCTTGTTAACTCTGTTTGATGTTGATATGAACTCTAGAATCTACAACTCTTCTTATTAAATTCTCAATTCTCTCTCAAATTCTCTCTTTTTCTCTCTAACTTTCTAACTTCTCTAAAATTCTTCTGATATATGATATAAGGATACTGATATATAATATATGTATAGTATATCATGTATAATGATTAAATGGTAGAGATAGTGGGTCAGTTAATTAACTGACACCCACTATCTTAAGGGCATGTTTGGTTGGCTCCTATACTAACTCATTCCCATTATTTTAATTAAATGCTTATTATATAGTTTAATGTCACACTTCTAATTAATCAAATAATCTTATTTAAATAAAATATAATAATCCACATTAAAGCATATTATCACAAAATTAAAATTCTCATTTATTAATTATGTCAAATAATTACATCTCTAATTAATTATTAAATTAATTAGGATAACATTATGCTTATTAATTAATTCATTTAATAAAATAAACTCAATTAAATACATACTTTGAACTATAAAAATTCTCCACATTAATTTAATCAATGTAACACATATAATTAAATTAATCTACCACAATTCCATCAAATAATTATTTAACTCAATAATTAAAACATCGATAACTCAATAAATAAATCATCAAAATATTTATTTAATTCAATAAATATTCAAATTAAATTATAAAATTCTCGTTCGTCACATCATATTTCAAGATTCTAACCATATTTTTAGTTCCAAAATCTGTTAAAGATTTCATGTTGAAACTATATCCAAAAATATTTTTCGACAAAACTTTCTTTTCTTTAATCTCTTGATTTCTCTTGTTTAATCCTTGATTATACAAGTTTAAATCATCCAATACATAAATAAATATGTACTCTTTATATGAAATCCATAAAACTTAAATACAAAGATAATTCAAAGGTTTTAAAATACCTTTTTTATTGATTTCTTTTTCTTCCTCTTCATTCTTCTTTTCTCCAGCTTTCTCTCTCTGCTTCTGATTTTCCGCCAAGTTTCTCTCTCTCCTCTCTCTCTCTCTCTCTCTTTCTTCTCCTTTTCTCTTCCCTTTTTTTTTCTCTCTTTTTTCCTTTTCTTTTTCCTCGCCCACCTTTTTGTCTTCTTATTATTATTTTCATCTTTCTCTCCCTTTCCTCTATCCCTTTCCCAGCAGCCTCCTTCTCTTCTTATCAGATTTTAGCTGCCCATATAGCCCAACATTCCTCCAAAAATTTAATTTCTCCTCTTTTATTAATTTACTTATCCGTTTAATTATACATTTGACCATTTATCAATTTAATATTTTACAGTTTTAGAATAATAATCATAAATTAAATTAGACTTTTATTTCATAAAGTTAGGATTTTACAGATTGGTACATACATTGCTTGCTCATTGGATAAAGATGATCGATCTCATAATCATTTATGTGGAGACACTAAAGCAAGTATGTATGTGCTTATTGGAGAATAAGTACACTGAACGTGACTCGCTAAGGAATACCTAATTGAGTTTTACTTGCCTATCAATAGGAATTTCTTTAGTGATAGTACTACAAATAATCCTTAGACTTGAGATCATCATAGTATCTTGTGTATGATGAGTTATACTTTGACATGTCCCTTAAGACCCTAAGGGTATATCAAAGGGTATGCTTGGGTATAATAATTTATACATGAAGATAATGAATGATCAATAAAGAATCTACCGCTTCTAGTAAAAGAAAAGAATCTCCTATGTGATTCGATAAATGACAACCCAGTAGTCCTTGGCCAAGGCATAATAAAATTAGAAAGGAGTTTCTAATTTGCATTATTTAGAGTTTTGCATTTTAGGATCGAAATACACATAATTAAATAAAATAAGACTTGATAGTAATTCCATGTCTTATATTTAATTGGGACATTGTATTGTGGAAGGAATGAATTGTACGGTAACTATTTACTCAAAGGTTCTTTTATGATTAATGTTAAAATCTATATTATCTGAAAAGTCGTTGATCGCTAAGAGGACTTACCCTTATTGTAGAATAAATGTTATTTATTTAAATAAATTATTAGTTTAATTTATTTATTTAAATAAGATTAAAATTATTCTAATTGATTTATTCACAATCGGTTTAATATGGAGAACCTAAAGGGTCACACCATAAAAGGATAATATTTATTAAAGAAGCTAATGGCATAATCGTAATAATAAGTTAAGTATATTTAATTTAAACTATGGTGATAGAATAAATTAAATAGTTTAATATTTATTATTTAATATTTTAGAAATATTAAATATAAATTAATAAGAGGATTATTATTATTATTATTATTATTATTATTATTATTATTATTATTATTATTATTATTATTATTATTACTATTATTATTATTTAATTCCTAAAGGAGTTTGGAAATTAATTAATAAGATACTCTGTGACTCCCCCAAAATAGGTCCACGCAACCCATTCTGAGTCGCTAAAAATACACACTATAGAATCCAAATACAAATCTTTCCTATTAAATTGTCGTGTACAATACGACCACACATAAACTGTGAATTTTAATACAAATATTGTACTGAATATAATACGACAATATACACACCCAAATTATTACAATGCGATATAAAATACAGCAACAAATATTTCAAGTCCTCAAAGGAACACGAGAAGATTTTTGTCCTCCTCATTCTAATGGGGTGTATTTTTTTTTACGCTTCCAAATTCGAGTTCACCTCACCCTATTTGGTTGACCAAAATCAACTGTTAAATGACGTATCAAAATATGACACACATTTAAAGTTCTCAATAGAATTATATATTGTCATGCTGTTTATAATGTATTGAGAAACTTCAACAGTCACCGATCATCACTCTATTCACTTGTTATCCCCGCTCGACCCAGCTGCATTCTTATTACCTGAAAGGAATTGCGAAGCAAAAGGGTGAGCACAAATAGCCCAGTAAAGAATATTATGACTAAAGATAATTAAATTATCAATAACCTTTATCAGTAATGAATCAGATATTTAGAACATATGGTAGACGATAAATTTTTTTAACCATAATTGCAGCGGAATCAGCAATCCATTAGATTAGTCAAGTAGAATATAACGTCTACTATCTTTTCCAAATTAAAAATTCATCATCAATATTTTATTCCTGTAACACCAATAAACAATTCTTCGTTGTACCTAAGATAAAGAGAACTTTCACCACATGTCTTTATCTAAAACACCAAAGATCATGGTTATACCAAATCACAGTTCCCGTTCATAATCATGCTAATAAATTCATCTTTGCACTTAGGCCAAAGATATTCATTTGTAACATCAATGGTCATGATCATACAAGTCTACAACCTTTAGTCATAATCATGTCAGTCAAGTCATCTTTGCACTATGGGCCAAAGATATTCAACAGTAACATCAATAGTCATGATCATGCCAAACACCTGTCCATCTTTGCACTATGGGCCAAAGATATTCAACAGTAACATCAATGATCATGATCATGTCAAACACTTGTCCATATTTGCATTACGGGACAAAGATATTCAAGTTTCATATTTCAAAGATAACGATTAAAATTTAATAAGAAAGATTTAGGTAAATAAAAATTCAAGTGAAATGATATTAGATGAAATGCAAATCTCAAAGGAATATCGGATCATTTCAGGAATTATAGAAGTAATACTTATAACTATGTTGATCAATTCACCTTTGCACTTAAGTTAAAGATATTCAAGTATAAAATCAATGGTCATGATCATACCAATCAATAATTCATCTTTGCACCCCTGGCCGAAGAGAACTCATAGTCATGATCATACCAATAATCTACCCATCTTTGCACTCAAGTCAAAGAGAACTTTCATCACTATGATTGTAAAAATGTTATATATGATAAATAAAAATAATAAGAACAATATGATCAAGGATAAGTATTAGAGATTTACAATTTAATTTATCCAAGTTCAAGAATGTTCAAATTATCAACATGATAACCAATTGTGGAGTAAAATTCAAGAATAATATTTAAGATTCACATTTTAAGATAATCTGGACAAGAAAAGAAAATTTAAATTCTGTCGTGAATAGTACTCCGGCATGAATATTCCCCCGATGAATAGTACCCCGACATGAACAAATTTAAAATTTAATAAGAAAGTTCATACCAATATTCCATTTAAATAATATTCCATACGAGTATAAAAGAATATACGAAACTGTAAATGGATTTTCACCTGTCATGCGGTAATCCGCGTAGACAGATCATTTCCACAATTTAATGTTATTCACCATGCGCGCGGTAGTCTGCGTAGACAGGTTATTCCCACAACTCAATAAAGAATGAATACAAAGGTTTATTCACCATGCATGCAGTAGTCCGCGTAGACAGGTTATTCTAATAGATTAATAAGGAATAGAATGACAACCCTTACGAGTATGAAGTAAAATAATATCTTGTATGTAAGCAATTGATATTACATACGAGTATTGAAAGAAAATAACACCCTTACGAATACGAAAGAAATAATACCTCTTACCTTAGTAGAAGTTTGGATACTGCAATAGTGTAGTAGCAGAATACTCTTCTTCTTTTTCTCTTATTCTCCCTCTATAGTTTCTCTCACTATAGCTTGTGATTATAACTTTGCTCTTCAAAAATGGTAGGAAATAATGAATGGATGGAGGAGTATTTATAAGCTAGGAAAAGGTGGCAAATTATAAGATTAATTTTACTTTAGTACCTTCATCTTTACCTCTATTTTTAATTTAGTCCCTCAAGTATTATCAATCATGCATAACATCTCTTAATAGTACTTGCATGTAAACCAATAGTTCTTTGCATGTGAACCAATAGTTCCTTAGATGTGAACCAATAGTAATTAATTGCTCATTTATCCGATTAATTACCCGCTTGGTCAATTTAATATCCAGAAATCAACTATTATCGAAATAAATGTCGATTTCCACTAACATTAATATTCCCAACACAATAGAAATATTTTTATTAATAATTCATCATTAATATTATAACTCATAATATTGACAACCAGATCGTTCCCAAGAAAGAGGGGTTTTTTTGATAAGGATTTCTCCTTACTGGCGCGCAATTAAATAACCTAACCCCTTTTCTTGACATAACTTTCTAGACATTGTCAATAATGCTAATAATAATATGAATAACCGTGTTATGTCAATTATTGATTTAATAATATAAAGTATTGTGCAGATGATATTGTGACAATAATTAAATCAATAATATGAGATACTATGCAGCAATTATTGTGGCAAATATTAAATGAAACTGAGTGACTTTTTACGTAAGCATCAATAATCAAAGATACTGTACAAAATCTTGTGCTACTGTGCAACAACGCGTATTACTGTACTTTTGTCACCAGGTATTTCAACAGTTTAACGGTAAAAGTTTTGTCGTTATTTTTATAAAAAGGTTATATCTGTGACTTTCTATATCCGATAGTTATTCTGTTGTGGGGTCCACTAATGATTACGTCGTTGTACGAATATTTCCAGATAAAAATAATATTCACCGACCAAACGAATATTCCGCGACACAACGGATATTTTATGAAAACTTGCTTACTTTATAAAATTTGCACATATCACCCATAACTATAACATTTTATCAATTTAACCATTTATTGAATAGAAATATAAAAAAAATTGAATACTTTCATTTCATAAAATTCGGGGTCTTACATACTCTCTTATATATATATTCCTAATAAGATTAGGAGGCTAATAAATTAAAAGAGTTTATTTATTCTCAATGGGATTAGGAAGCCTAATTAATTAACAGGGTTTAATTAATTAATATGAAACCCTAATTCTAAATAGTTTAGGAGGGTTGCCTACATCTATAAATAAGAAAGTCTTATTATGGAACAAAGCACACACACAACATTCCAAGAGTTGGGAGAGTACACAATTTCTATAGAGATAAAAACTAGGGTTTAGCCAAACATCCACCTTCTTGAATAACTCTTCTTACTTGGTGGATCACCTCTAGAGGCCAAACAATTGGGTGGCTAACGTTGATCAAAGGAAGGAATCAAACGCGGAGAACTCAAGGAGAGCGCGAAGGATTTGTAGTTGAACTCGTACCTGTGGAAGCTTAGTTCTACAAGGATATGATTCTATAATTTCTTCTATTTCGTTTAATTAACAATTGCGCATAAAGGATGATCTGGGTATAAGGTTTGTAAAATTTTAAAACTCTAATTTATCATGCTTCCGCTTATTTTATGCAATTTAATTGCGCTCATGAATCTTACAAACCTAACAGTGGTATCAATGTCAAAGCTTTATGCGAGTTATTAATTATTTTGATTCTATATATGTATGGGTATGTGTTTGGAACACTTTATTGGGCATAATTTGTTATATGAAATCTTATTTTTTGGATGAAAAGATCGAAAATCACGTTTTGCAAGAAAAATAAAAGTCCAAAAATCGCCACTGTGCGGGGCGCGCCAGGTTCTAGAAAGGCAGTGCGGGGCACGCTAGTTTCTACAGGTGTGGTACAGGGCGCGCCAGTGGCGGCGTGGGGCGTCCCAGACCAGCAGAAAACCCAAAATTTTATTTTTTGTGTAGTGTTTCAAAATGAAATAAAGGAGTTTATTTTATAGAAATACAACTTAAATTGCCCATTAAATGATATTGATGCATATATAGAATGGTTTTATTGTTCATGAGATGAATGTTATTTATTGATGCATATGATGATATGTATGATAATAAATGGGGTTAGTTATGGACTATTGACTAATATGATTGGATTTTATTTTAGTTGGATGCATAAATTTATGAGTTTTATTAAATGGGGTTTGCGTACCTCATCTTCTCTTATTTTTCTTAATGCAAAATTCTATCTCCCTTATATGTACTGCTCCTTGACTGTTGTTCAAGGTTTCTATTTAAATTAAATAGTTTATGTAATATGACTAGTTAGAATTGGAGACCAAGGAGCAAGGAGCGCATGAAGACCCGTTTGTAATGGAGCCCGGGTTGTAATAGTTATATTTAAATTCTATTCTTGCACCCTAGGTTTGACCTTTTGGTTCACTTGGTGGCTCTAGTGGACTAAACTAGAATAAAGTACATAATCAATTCGGGTAGAATATAGTATTCTATATGCTTGCTTATATATATATATATTATTATGCAACATGCTTCACATGTCAATTAATATGACGCGTATTGTATATATATATATATATATATATATGTGTGTGTGTGTGTGTGTGTGTGTGTGTGTGTGTGTGCATGTTCACTAAACAAGATGAGACAAATAATAACAAACCCCTCAAAGAATTTATATTAAGTCCTAAGCGTTCAAAGATATTTGGAATATCGAATGTTGCCTTCTAGCATGATAAATTAATAGAGTATTAAATATTTAATATGAGTTTGTTGTGTCACCACAAGGCAAGTATTAAATATTTAAGATATTGATTTATCACATTTGATGTTTATAAAGAAATTGAACAATACTGTTTTGTTGTGTCACCACAAGGACCGTATTTTTCTATTTGAATATATGAAAGTGCTAGGTTAGACTTAACTTAGATAATTTTGATTTAGATGTGTAACCATTTGATCAAAATAATCTAAGAGGCAAAAGGAGTTACATGATGATGTAATCTTTAAATAGATTTGTCGAACCATATATTATGAGGGTAATATAGTTTGAAGAAAATATTGAGAGATACCAATTTAAAATAAGACCTAATTTATTTTGGTAATTAATTAAATGAATGTATGCTAAAATATTATTTTATTTCACATGCAGAATTTGAAAATATCACACTCACTATCACTGCGTAGCCTACTTGATGCTAACAAACTGACCATACCGAATTACACGAACTGGTTAAGAAATTTAAGAATTGTTCTCACTGCTGAAAAAATTTTATGTCCTAAATTCGTTCGTCTCTGCAAAAGTTATAAAAATAGCCTCTGAGAAAGAGATTGCAACTTTTAAGAAGTGGCAAGATGATGCATCTGTGGCTCAATGCATCATGTTTGCATCCATGAGTAACGAGCTTCAGCGTCAACATGAAACTATGGATGCTCCTACTATATTGCTACACATGCAAGAGTTGTACGGTGAACAAAGTAGGACAGCAAGATATGAGATATATAAGGAGCTCTTCCGATCTCGGATGACCGAGGGCACTACTATTGAGACTCATGTCCTAAAGATAATCAATTTGATTGAACGTCTTTGATAGCTTGGGTTCATTAAGGATGGGGAGTTAAGTCAAGATTTGATCTTGCAGTCACTCCCAAATACCTTCTCACAATTTGTTTTGAATTTCCACATGAATAAGTTGGATATCAGCTTGCCTGAAATACTTAACATGTTGAAAACTGCTGAAGTACACTTGTCATCTAAGAAGAACCAAGTCTTACTAGTGGATGATTCTTCCAAAAAAAGGAAGAGGCCCAAGGTATCTTCTAAAAAGAAGAAATCTAAGAAGGCTAAGGGCAAAGCGAAGAACAAGGATCAAAAGAAACCTGATCTAGCTAGCAAAGGAATGTGTTTCCATTGCAACAATCCGGGTCACTGGAAGAGGAAATGCAAGAAGTTTCTGGCAGAGAAGAAGCTTGGAGAACCTTCGACTTCCAATCAAGATTTGTTCATGATTGAAATTAATATTTCTAAAAGTCAAACTTCTACTTGGGTATTGGATACCGGCTGTGGTTCTCACATATGTAATACGATGCAGGGACTGGTCAGAAGTAGAAAGCTAAACAAGGATGAAGTCGTCCTACGAGTGAAAAATGGAGCAAAGGTTGTTGCATTACCTGTAGGGACTTATTGTTTTGCATTACCTACAGCCAAGTCCATTAGTTTAAATAATTGTTATTTTGTTCCAATAATAATTCGAAACATTATTTCTATTTCTGTATTGGATATAGATGGTTTTAATATTATAATAAAGAACAATAATTATTCTATTTATAATATGGATGTTTTATATGGTGTTGGAAAATTGCTGAATGGACTTTACGTACTTGACTTGCATGAAAATATATTTTAAATTGAACAAACTAAGAAAAGGAAAAGAGATGATGTTAATTATACCTTTATGTGGCACTGTATACTAGGTCATATTAAGGAAACAAGGTTATCCAAGTTGCATAAAGATGGGCTCTTAGAGTTATTTGATTATGAATCGTATCCAACTTGTGAATCTTGTCTCATGGGTAAGATGACTAAATATCTTTTTAGTGGAAAAGGAGGAAGAGTTACAGAGTTGTTAGTCTTGGTACACACAAACGTTTGTGGACCTATTACAACGACTGCACTAGGAGGGTATTCTTATTTTATTACATTCACTGATGATCATTCAAGATTTGGATGTGTATTTAATAAAATACAAATCTGAATCGTTTGAAAAGTTCAAAGAATTCAGAAGTGAAGTAGAGAAACAAACTAGCAAGAGTATTAAGATTCTTTGATTGGATCGACGTGGTGAATACTTAAAGCGGTGATTTTCTCAATTGTCTCAAAGAAAATGGTATAATCTCACATTGGACTCCACTAGGAACACCACAATTGAATGGTGTATCTGAAAGCAGAAATCAAACACTGTTGGACATGGTTCATTTCATGATGAGCTTTACCGATCTTCCAGTTTCCTTCTGGGGTTATGCCTTAGAATCGGCTGCATACCTACTTAACAAGGTACCTACCAAATCCGTCCCAAAGACTCCATATGAGATATGGATAGGGAGGAAACCAAATCTTAAGTATGTTAAGACTTGGGATTGTCCATCTTATGTCAAAAAGTTTAAGAATGATAAGCTGCAACCTAGATCCGACAAGTGTATACTTTTGGGATTCCCTAAAGAAATATCAGGGTATTATTTCTATCATCCAACTTATCAAAAGGTGTTTGTTGTGAAACAAGCTACCCTCTTGGAAAAGGAGTTTAACCTTGAAGGGGTCAGTGGGAGTAAGATATATCTTGAAGAAATTTAAAAACCACAAAATACTACGGATCAAAATTAGGTACCTGACCAAGTGGAAGAACCTACTGTAACACACCCTATTCGTAAATCTGGGATAGTACCGAAGATACCTGATAGGTATGGATTCGTCATAGAGGATGATGATTAGGTACACATCATAGATGATGATGATCCTTTGAATTACGAACAGGCTATGAGTAGTAAAGACTCAGAGAAATGGTAAGAAGCTATGAAATTCAAGATGGACTCCATGTATAAGAACAAAGTATGGACTTTAGTTTCAACACCTGAAGGCATTAAGCCTATTGGGTGCAAATGGGTCTTTAAAAGAAAGACTAGAGCGGATGGCAAGGTAGAGACCTATAAGGCCAGACTGGTTGCAAAAGGATTCAAACAAATGCAAGGAATTGACTATGATGAAACCTTTTCACCAGTAGCTATGCTCAAGTCCATTCGAATTTTGCTTGCGATTGCAGCTTATTACGATTACAAAATCTGGCAGATGGACGTAAAAACGGCCTTCCTCAATGGGAAACTTGAGGAAGATGTGCATATGACACAGTCAGAGGGATTTGTTTCAACGGTTGGAACAAATCAAGTCTGTAAGCTGCAACGATCCATTTATGGATTGAAGCAAGCTTCTTGAAGGTGGAACATCCGTTTTGATAAACAAATCAAAGAGTTTGATTTTATCAAAAACGAGGATGAACCATGTGTGTAAAAGAAATTTAGTGGGAGCGTTGTATCATTTCTTGTATTATATGTTTATGATATATTACTGATAGGGAATGATATTCTTATGCTACAGTTGATTAAAATTTGGTTATCTAAACATTTCTCTATGAAGAACTTGGGAGAAGCATCATATATTTTAGGGATAAAGCTCTAAAAGGATGCTTGGTTTTTCCCAAGAAATGTACATTGACACAATGCTAAAGAGGTTTAGCATGGAAGATTCCAAGAGAGGTCTCATGCCATGAGCCATGAAATACATCTCTCCAAGAAACAGGCCCCAATGACACCTGAGGAGAGAGACTGTATGAGTAAGATTCCTTATGCTTCAGCAATAGGATCTATTATGTACGGTATGATATGTACTAGACCATATGTCGCTCATGCACTTAGTGTAAGGAGTAGATATCAGTCGAATTTTGGAGAAGAGCACTAGAAGGAAGTGAAAAATATCCTAAAGTACTTAAGAAGAACTAAAGATGTATTTCTTGTCTATGGTGGGACTAAGTTAAAACTAGAGGGCTATATAAACTCAAGTTTTTAAAAGGACCAAGATGACAGTAAATCCGTTTCGAGGTATGTATTTACCTTAAACAGTGGCACAGTGAGTTGGAAGAGTTCCAAGCAGCAAATAGTTACTGATTCAGTTAAAGAGGCAGAGTACATAGTAAGTGAAGCTGCAAAAGAAGCTGTTTGGATAAAGAAGTTCATAACAGAACTTGGTGTGGTTCCTAGCATTAGAGGAGCAGTACCTTTATTCTGTGACAACAACGGAGCTATTGCACAGACTAAGGAACCCAAGTCTCATCAGAAATCCAAACACGTGTTGCGGCGGTTTTATTTGATTTTAGAGATCATTGAAAGAGGAGATGTCACCCTGGAGCGTGTGGGCTTTCAAGACAACATTGCAGATCCATTTACTAAAGCTTTAACACAACAGCAGTTTGATCGTCACTTAGAGAAGATGGGTATGAGATACCATGACGATTGACTTTAGTACAAGTGGGAGATTGAAAGTAGTATGCACACAAGCCAATCATGTTTGATGATAAAATATATACTTTGTAACAATCTTATTTATTTATTAATAAAAATATTTTTTAATTAAAAGGCATTTAATTTATCTACATGATGTTGTTTTTATAATATGTGATAAACCTATAGTTTTAAGCAATGCTTTTAAAATCATGATGATGATCATGCTAATGAATCTAAATTCTTAGATAGCTTAAAACTAAAATAGTTCTCAATCGTTGGATTACTAAGAAATGGATTAGTGAATCCGGATAGATTGGTACATACGTTATTTGCTCATTGGATGAGGATGATCGATCTCATAATTATTTGTGTGGAGACACTAAAGCAAGTATGTGTGTGCTTATTGGAGAATAAGTACACTGAACGTGGCTCGCTAAGGAATACCTAACGGAGTTTTACTTGCCTATCAATAGGAATTCCTTTAGTGATAGTAGTACAAATAATCCTTAGACTTGAGATCATCATAGTATCTTGGTGTATGATGAGTTATACTTTGACATGTCTGTTGACGTCGGGAAAAAATCCGATCAACTTTGGACCTGATCTTTCTCTCTTCCTAATTTTGTTGTTTTCTACCCTTATTTGTCTTATCTGTTTTATGAAGGGTGAAATTTTTTAGGAAAAGGCCAACATGTATTATGTCGACGATATTTTAAATGATTTATAGAGTCGCCAGTTGGTAGATTTGGATATGGTTGTACCAACTCAACCGATTTTTATTTGCAAGTTGGCCCAATTGCTGGACACTGTCGAAATTTGATATTGAACCCGAGATTCTAAAGTTTGGGGGCTTGGTTAAGTGGGGGGAAGGTGTTAGGCACCCCCCAACTCCCGTGAAGCACAGTACCGCATCTTTTCAATATTTCCGTTTTAAATTGCAATGTGTGTGTGTATGCTAGAAGTAATTGAGCCTACATTTGTTTTGAAAGTATTGTCATGCTTCGTTTAACCTATATACGAACGATTTGATTTGATTTGCAAAAGTCCTTTTTTAGACAAGATATGAAAATGATGTTTTGGAAAAAGGTTTTCAAACCCTAAGCTCACGTAGGAATTGAAGCATGTTGATACTTCCATTTTATTCTTTTTTAGCCTTTGGCTCGATTAAAATGGTGATTGTCGGGTTGCGAAGCATTCTCGACCACAAAATTTATACAAGTGTCGGTCTTCTCATGGGCATAACAGCCATCGGAGTAACTCTGGCATGACAAACCATATTTTATTATGTTTGAGACCTTAAATTCAGATAACCGTTTTAAGGTCTTTCGGATGTACATTTTTATAGAAAAACTGGCAGGGTACATTTGTAATGTGGAGTTTGTCTATCGTGGGAATTAGATTCTAATTAGTTTAATCATGAATCCCACGATTCCTAGGCTCACAGAAGGAAGCCAAGAAAATTTGTACAACACAGATATTCACAAAGAATGTATATTTACATCTATACGTCGCAAAACAAAGGATTCATTAGTAAAATCCTTGTATGCGCGTAACCAAAGCTTCTCATTCCCAATAAATAGAAATCTAAGGGTCGCGAGGTCGCTTTAATATTTAACAAAACTAGAAATAAAGCTAGATTTAAATAAATCTTAGCCATTCTAGCTTTCCGATTCCGGTTGGACCTATTTTGAACCGTTTGAAATGTAGAAAGGGCTTGATTTAGATAAATCTAATCCACAATATTTACATTAGTGCAAATTCATATCAAATGAATATTCAAAGAAAATATTTAATCAAAATAAATAAAGAATATATATATATATATAAAAGCGGTAAAGGGCGACAGATTTTTCAATCCCAGGCCCGAACAGAAATGTAAATATATATATATATATATATATATATATATATATATATGTATATGTATATATAAGCTGTAAATGGCGACGGATTTCCAATCTCAGGCCCGGAAAGAAATGGAAATATATATATATATATATATATATATATATAGCTGTAAAAGAGCCACGAATTACTCCAGGCTTGACTAGAATGTATATATATATATATATATATATATATATATATTTATAAAAGCTATAAAAGAGCCACGAATTTTTCCAGGCTCGACAAAATGTAAATATATATATAGAGCCACGAAATGATTCAGGCTCGACAGAATGTAAATATATATATATATATATATATATATATATGAAAGCGGGAAAAAGACCACGAATTTCCAATCCAGGCTAAATTGAAATATAAATGTTAATATATACAGTTAGTATATATATATTAAAGCAATAAAGGCCACGAATTAGCAATCCAGGCCAAACGAAGTCAAAAAAATTTATATATATAGAGAGTTATATATATAAGTAGTAAAAAGGCCCCGAATTTGCAATCCATGCCCGCCAAAATTAAATGTTAGTATATATATAGTCAGTTATATATATAATAAAGCTAAAAAGGCCATGAATCAGCGATCTAGGCCGAACAAGTTAGTACGTGTATATATATATATATATATATATATATATATATATATATATATATATATAAAAGCGAGTAAAAGCCCCGGATCGACGATCTAGGATGTGCAAACGAAGAAAAAACGTATATATATACTAATATATACTAAAAAGTTAGCTAAAATGGCCACGAAACTGAGTTCCGGGCAAAATCTGTGACACCCCTAAATTCGGGTACTTCATTTTCACATGATTTGGTGCTCACTTTCTCTTTAAAACATATATCTACCCAATAATAAAGAATTGCAAAACCAATTACAACCTTCATAAAACTTAAATAAAATCTTCCTTGACAAAGGATTACAACTTGTCCAAATAAAATCTCAGGGTTAACTAAACCTTAACATCAAACAAAGTAAATGGGGAAATAAAACTTCGTCAACTAAATCTTATTACAATATAAACTTGAAACCACAAGCCTTCACTTGCTCATCTTTCATTTTCCTTTACTTGTTGACGGAATGTCAACATTCTCGGCCTTAACTGCAAGTGTTTGTAAAAATATGAAGGAGTGAGCAAACAAAAGCTCACTTGAAATACAACAGTGATATAACATAGTGAATATTTTCAAAAGAGTTTGAATCACCTTACTTTCATCAAAATAAAGAATTGAATAATAATTCTTCCATCATCTTTACAGTTTGAGTATAGACTTTATTTGAGGGTCATACGACCTTGAACTATGTTCTAGGTTATAAATATTTCTATTCAAACCTTTAACAGTCATTAAGACTATGGACCTTCAACTCGTATTCAGGGGGATCAGCCCTTCGTACCATGTATTGTGCACAACCATCTTAACGCTTTCGCATAAATGTCCCCTAATAGATAGGGTTGTTCATTCTCAGTATTTGAATACAAGTCCGCACCAAAAAATGTTTGGTTTGGATAAATAAAAGAACTTTGGAGTTTCAACTATCATCAACTAGAAGTAGTTGAATTGACTCGCAGTGCTTTAACAGTTCAATAATATAAAAATCATGAACCAATTGTAAGATATAGAAATAATCTACATAATAAGTAGCCATGCTTTAGAAATAACTTAAAGTAATTGAACGAATAAGTAGATCTTGCTTGAACAATTAAGTCAAGATCACAACACTATGACAATAATTGCATTATGAATATTGGAATACGATATAACTTAAATAATACATAACAAGTTAAGAATTGGAAATAAACTAGCATGACATTTTGAGCAAAGGTTAGAGAACTTGCACAATAAAAAGATGCATTGATAAAGCTTGCATAGAGTACAGGAATAGTTTAGAAAGCTTGTACAAAGTAAATGACGAGTTTAGAAATAGAAACTTGCTTAACGTATAAGAAAAAGGATTAGGGAACTTGCCTCAAGCGCAAGCTACACTTTAATAACTACAATCACTTCCACAATTACCCTACACATATACATTACGTTCAAAACATCTATTAGTACCCAACTACAACGTTTAAACCATTGAACTTCTTACTCAAGTCCAACTCACAACGTTGTTTACAACATACGTTGCTAACTAGCCACATACGTGAGTATAAACTCACGACATACATTCATAAGCTTATAACGTTTTAAATCGTGTGGTGTACCATATGAAAGTAACACACTCATACACATGTAACACATTCATATAAAACTTCAATCTATCTTAAACACATCAAAAGCATGTTATCTTATTACCTATTACATTTATCAAGTCATAGAAATAAGTTAGCTAAACAAACGGGACATGAAAACTCAACAAGCAAAAACCAAACTTCCCGGTCAGCTTGTTAACCCGTTGGGGCGGGTCCCCTAAGGGAAATAGCCCCATTGGGGCGGGTCCCTCCTCTGGTGGAAGTACTGGTTCGCCAGAGAAATAAGCCAATTTGGCTTATTTCTTCACACTGAATTCGACTTTTCCCAACATGATTAACTTGAAACTTGCTAACAACAATATTTTAAACTTTTTAACATGGTTATAACATGAAAAATCCATACAACACATGATCAAACCAATGTTTTTCATGATTTTCGAAGAAAACTACGATATTAAGCATTCTTGACGAAAATTGCTACTACGAATTCGTTTTTCAATTACTTCAAGTAATTCCAATTGTAATAACTCATATTCTTAACATACTACCATAATCCATTATCAATTTAAACAATAACCCACAATCAAACATCAATTTGATAGTTTCAAAAGCCATGTTTCAAAAAAATTGGTTTACAGTAAATCATATGAACACAATTCTTCTTGTTTATCAAAATTACATTGATTGAATTGTTAAAACAACTATATAACTCCTATCACATCATGCTATAACACATAGTACACATAGCTTCATGCTTACATAAATTTCTTTGGTAATTTAAGAACTATTTTTAAAATAACTGCATAATAGAGTACTATGAACATGATTTCATAGTGTTCATCATATTCTTGTGAATTGAAACACTTAAACAACTATAAAAATCACATGTAAGCATATATATAAATATATATGTACACATCCCATACACATCAAAATCAAGAATTTTCACAAAGAGATTTTTACAGAGAATTCTAAAACTATGAAATTATAGAAGAACATGATTACAACTTATGGAGTTCTAAGATTATACCTTTTCTAGTTTGAATTAAGAGAAGAGATGGAGATGATGATGGAGTATAGCTCTCCTCTTGCTTTCTCAAAGTTTCTTCTTCTTCCTCTTCTCTGATAATTCTCTCTAACCCTTTCTCTCTGTTTCTTTCTTTCTTTGTAAAACTAACGTACTTACTTATCTAACATATATTGTATAATATACATATACATATATAATATATATGTAACCTATAAGTAATAAGTATAATACTAATTACCATAATAAATATTACTAATTACATAGGTTATAAGAATTTGAAAAGTGAGGCCTTGTTTGGAAACTCAATTACTTTAAAACAAATCCTTTTGTTAACTAAAGTCATGTTTGGTAAAATAAGCTTAAAAATCTTTTTTCATTCTTTTAATAAATCTTTACTCCATAGATTAAATACTACACTTATTTAATTAAATTATAATATTCTAATTCAATTAAATAAAAGCTAACATTCATATAATACTCAATTTTCACACTTGAAATTACATTCATGTAACACTTAGTAAATTACAACAAACACTTAACACATAATTTTAAATCTAATTTAATTATTCTCAACTAAATTAGAATTATGCTACACCATTACTAACACATCAATTTAATTAAATATTACTCTTAATTAAATTAGTTCACACAATCACATAATTTATTTATTTAACTCAATAAATAAATCACATAAAATATTTATTCACTCAATAAATATTAAAATTTAACATATAAAATCTCAATAGTTACAATCTTTCCTCCTTAAAAGGATTCTGTTCCCCGAATCACAACATAAAAAAAATTCTCATCTGTTACATTCTTCCCCCTTAAAAGGATTCTGTTCCCAGAATCGATATATAAGGGGTTACAAAAATTAATTAAGCAAATAATCGCGGATAAGATTTCATCATAACATCTTCGAGTTTTCACATGACTTCTTCAGCACTGTGGTTCCTCCAGATTACCTTAACAGAAGGTATAATTTTTTTCGTAAGTACTTGTTCCTTTCTGTCAACTATTTGAACAGGAACCTCTTCATAAGTTAAGTCTTTGTCAAATTGTAAAGGCTCGTATTCTATTACATGTTTATAGTCGTGTTTGTAAGGTCGTAACACGGAAATGTGAAAGACGTTATGTATATTCTCAATCTCCGGAGGTAATGCTACCTCGTAAGCAACCTCGTCCACCTTTCGTAGTACCTCGAAAGGTCCAATAAATCGGGGACTCAGCTTTCCCTTCTTGCCGAATCGAATCTTCCCCTTCCAAGGAGACACTTTCAGGAAAACGAAGCTCCTTGATAAAAATTCTTGGTTCTGTCGATGTTGATCGGCATATTTCTTTTGTCTATCTTGAGCAGCAACCAATCTTGTTCTGATCAGCTTCACGATTTCGGCAGTTTGTTGCACCAATTCCGGTCCCAACAGCTGACGTTCACCGACTTCATCCCAGCACAAAGGAGTTCTGCATTTCCTGTCGTATAACGCTTCGTAAGGTGGCATGCCGATACTCGCGTGGTAACTATTATTGTAGGCGAACTCCACCAACGGTAGATGATCATCCCAGCTTCCCTTGAAATCCATCACGCAAGCTCTCAACATATCCTCAAGCGTCTGTATTGTTCTCTCGCTCTGGCCATCGGTCTGAGGATGGTATGCTGTACTAATTCGCAATTGCATTCCCAGACACTCTTGCAAATGCTTCCAGAAATTCGACGTAAACCGCGGATCTCTGTCGGATACAATCGACACCGGAACACCGTGTCGAGAAATAATTTCCTTAACATACAGCTTCGCTAATTATTCTAAGTTGTACTTAATCCTGGTCGGCAGAAAGTGGGTTGACTTCGTCAGTCGATCCACAATGACCCATATTGCATCAAAACCCTTCTAAGTCGCTGGAAGACAAACCACGAAATCCATCGTGATATGCTCCCACTTCCACTCTGGAATTTCCAACGGTTGTAGCAATTCGCTAGGTCTCTGGTGTTTTGCCTTGACTTTCTGGCAAGTTAGACATTTTGCAACGCATTCAGCAACATCCCTCTTCATATTCGGCCACCAAAAATGGTGCCTAAGGTCCTGGTACATCTTCGTACTCCCAGGGTGAATTGAATATTTCGTATTGTGAGCTTCGCTCAAGATCTTCTCCTTAACTTTTGGTACTGGTGGAACCCAGATTCTAACTTCAAATCATAGTAGTCCCTCACTATCAATTCTAAATTTAAACTCTTCGCCATCGGTTAATCTCTTATGAATCTTCTCGCATTCTTCGTCGTGAAGTTGAGCTTCTTTCACCTTGTCTACTAGAGTAGAACCAGTAGTTACTTGAAATAACTTCTCATCCGATTCCTTCAGAAACTTAACTTCCAGCTCTAATCTAGCCATCTATTCTATCAACTGATCTTGATCAGTCAACATATTCAGCTTCCCCCGACCTTTTCTGCTCAAAGTGTCGGCGACAACATTAGCTTTACCCGGATGGTAAAGTATTTTGCAGTCGTAGTCTTTGAACAGTTCTAATCATCTCCTTTGGAGCATATTCAAATCCTTCTGGGTAAAGATATACTTCAGACTCTTGTGATCTGTGTATATTTCACACTTCTCTCCATAAAGGTAGTGTCTCCAAATCTTTAGAGCAAACACTACTGCCGCCAATTCTAAGTCATGAGTCGGATACCCCTTCTCGTAATCCTTCAACTGACGTGATGCATAGACAATGACCTTGTTGCTTTGCATCAACACGCAGCCTAAACCCTTATGTGAGGCATCACTATATACCACGAAATTCCCCGTACTATCCGATAAAGACAATACAGGCGCAGTACTCAACCTTTTCTTCAATTCCTAGAAACTTTCCTCACACTTTTCCGTCTAAATAAACTTAACTATTTTACGAGTCAAATTCATCAACGGAGTGGCGATCTTGGATAAATCTTCGGTAATAACCTGCCAATCCCAAGAAACTCCTCACTTCAAACGACGTTTTCGGCTCATCCCAATTTATTACCGCTTCAACCTTCGACGGATCTACCGAAATACCATCCTTGTCGATCACGTGGCCAAGAAATTGCACACGATCCAACCAGAATTCACACTTTGAGAATTTCGCATAAAGTTTTTCTCGTCTCAACGATTTTAAGGTTAGTCTTAAGTGTTCAGCGTGTTCCTCCTCGGTCTTGGAATAAACCAGAATATCATCTATGTACACCACTACAAACTTGTACAGGAATGGCTTAAACACCCTATTCATTAAGTCCATAAATGCAGCTGGGGCATTCGTTAGACCAAATGACATCACCAAGAACTCGTAATGACCATATCGAGTCCTAAAAGTTATTTTCGTTATATCTTCCTTTCTCAACTTCAATTGATACCCGCTTCCTAAATTGATTTTCGAGAAGTATTTAGCACCCTTCAGTTGGTCAAACAAGTCATCGATCCTAGGTAAGGGATACCTATTCTTGATCGTAACTTTGTTCAATTCTCTATAGTCAATGCAAAGATGCATTGATCCATCCTTCTTCTTCACGAACAACACTGGCGTTCCCCACGGTGAAACGCTAGGTTGAATATATTTCTTGTCTAGCAATTCTTGAATTTGAACCATCAGTTCCTTCATCTCGACTGGAGCCATTCGGTACGGAGCCTTCGAAATTGGAGCAGTTCCCGGAGCTAATTCGATCACGAACTCTATCTCCCTATATGGCGGAAGTCCTGGCAATTTGCTCGGAAAAACGTCCACATACTCCTTAACCACTAGTATCTTTTCTATTTTTGGTCTCTCCTTACGCATATCTACTATGTAGGCTAGATATCCTACACAGCCTTGCGAAAAAAGTTTCTTGGCTTGCATCACCGTCAGACAGCTCGCCTGTCTAGGAAATTTACTACCATAGAACACTACCTTTGACGGAGTCGTAAGGTTTACCGACTTCTTCTGACAATCGATTACCGCCCCATGGTTGAACAACCAGTCCATCCCCAATATAACATCAAATTCTCCAAGTTTTATCGGAATCAAATCTACCCTCAGCTCCTGACCCTTAATGTCTAACCTACAGTTCTTGTATACAAACCAAACAGGAATGACTTCCTTATTCGCAATATCTATGTTCAAGGGGTAAGCTAACTCCTCTACAGGTAAGTCTAGGATTTTAGCGAAATCATCAGATATGAATGAACAAGTAGCACCCGAATCAAATTATACATATGCATTTATACTATTGATCGGAATAATACCTGCCACCACATCCTTTGATTGCACGACATCCTACACCGTCATGTTGAACGTACGGGTAGTGGGTCGAACGGCTTGCAGTGGCAACGATCCGACAATAGTCAGAGTGCTGCCGCTACCATTTCCTCCATTCCCTGTTGACCCTGCCACTGACTTCTTAGGGCAGTTGCGAGCCATGTGATCCTTGGATCCACATATATAGAAAGCTCCCTTCTCTGGGTTTGGGCAATTTGGCACGATGTGGCCTTCCTGACCACAGTTGTAGCACACCCGTTTCCCTTTCATGCACACTCCAGTGTGAGTCTTCCCGCATGTAGCACATGCTTCGTGCTTCCTCTTCTGTTGGCCTCCCTACTGACTCCCAGCAGAGGTATTGTCGTTCCACTTCCTTTTCTAATAGATAGCCCCGCTACCACCAGCCTTGTTTTCTATCTCATTCTTCTTCTTCTTCTCTTGGTTAAACTTAGTCACCGCGTCGCTTCCTCCCTCAGCAAGTATGGCCTTTTCCAGCATAGCTGCAAACGTATTCAGCTGGAACATAGAGACCTTGCTATAGAGCCAGTCCTCGCTCAAACCTCCTCGCCTTCTTAGCGTTCGTGCTGACTTGGTATGTAGCGAACCTGGCCAGTTCAATGAACTTAGCGGCCTACTCAGACACCGTCATCCCCCCTACTTAAGCTCTAAGAATTGGACCTCCATCTGGTCCTGCGAACTCACAAGGAAGTACATTTCAAAGAACATCTCTTTGAAACGTACCCACTATAAGAACCGTGAATTTCACGATTTTTTTTATATAATAAGAAAATGAATATTATTGGAATATAAATGCTTATGAGTTATGAGATAAGTAATTCGATTATATTAAATTGAATTTATAAATATGGAGAATTGCGACGAACTCGTAGAATGCCTTGTGTGGCATGAGAATGGAAATAATAATTAAAGAGGGAAATCAATAAGTGAAAGATTAATTAATATTACATTGTTAATTAATTTTTGTTATTAGTGATAGCATATTAATGAGTAATTATTAATAATATGTTATTGTGAGTAACAAAATATTTACGAGTAAGTAATTGATGAATATAATAAGAGTTTTATTTATTTGATTATTTGTTGAGTGCAATACATGTGGTAGTTAATCGTACAATAATGTTGTTAAGTGTTATTATGAATAATAATCGGTTAAAGAGTAAATGAATATTCATTTGAATATAAATATCTATGTGTTATGAGATGAGTTAATTCAAATGAATTCGAATGGAAATTATAATAATTAAGAAAGATACGGAGTTATGATAAGCTCGTTGAAATGCCTCGTATGGCGCGATAATAGATTCGGTAATGAATTGATTAATTCAAGGATTGAGGAATTATTAATTTAACAATTAATCTATACTAATTGTTAATTGTTATTATGATATGTTGAATTATTATTATCGCGAATAATAGAATGATAATAAGCAATTTGCTTATGAATATAATAAGACTTATATTTATTTAAATGTGATAATTAATCATATAAATGTTAATTAATTGTTATGGAGATTGATAATTACATTGATTGATGAGGGAAGAATTAATTACTATTAATTAATTGCCATTGTGAATAATAATCGAGTAAAGTTTATTTGCTCAATTAATTGCTATGTGCAAAGGATGTGATAATTAGAAATATAACATATAGTATGGTACGTGTGTAGTGCAACACTTAAGTATGACCATGCAATTATATATAAACTATATTATATAAGGTAATGTGGCTGTACATATTAAAACTATATGTTATGAATACATCATGATGCTTATGTGACAATATGTATGTAAGTATACATTAAAATAAAATATTATGGATATATTGTAAACAATTATTGACTAATAGAATTTAATTGAATTATACATGAGATAATATAATGTGAGAATATCCGGTTAAATTATATCGGTAAGATAAAATGTACATGGACTATATGTATCCCAACTTATTACATTGTAATAATATTTTTTAAGGACCCAAGTGTACACGGATTTTATATGTATAAATTAATTATACTACATTGCCATGTTGATTAATTAAATATACATTGTGACTTTAACTAAAGTATAGCCTAAGTATGTATATATGCATGTTGCTAGAATGCTGAGTTTATTTTTGCTTTGTCCCAATGTGAGAGTCACAATCCTTCTCACGTGAAAACTCCAAGCTAGTCTACTACCTCTTCTCTCAAAAATCAGCATTCTAGCTATAATCATCAATGGGGGAGTGGCTTTCATGATTGCCTTCACCAACTAATTACCTACTCCTCCTTAACCTTCATACAATTTATATTCCCGTTAGTTTGATTCAATGGAGGAAGGTATTGTCTAGAAATTGGTTTTCCTATAAATGTAGTTCCCCTCTTCACAAATTTCACTTGCTGAGAGTTTGCATAAGTGTTGAGTGAGAGCAATATATATATCAGTAGAGGAAGTCTGAATTAGCAGCAAGCCCAATTGCATTGCAGAGGTATACTCTCAAGTCCTTCATTTTGGTTTTCTGTCAAAATTCCATGTTCTTCATTTCTTGTTCTCTGATAATTCCAAGCTTCTTGATTATGGTTGCAAAACATGCTAATTGAATTATAGAAAGCTTGTTAGTTGTTATATGGACTTATATACATGATAGAATTACAATATAGCTTCTTTGTTCTTTATTTTCATTCTCTATTTCTGCAATTTCTGTAAAAATTTCAATTCTTGATTTGAGTTGGAGTTCATAATTTGGTGATTTGATAATGTTAATTGGTTGTCATATAAGCTAATACAAGTATTATAAAGGAAATGTAGCTAATCTAATAGCAAATTCGTAGGATTTTTGTGATTTGGCCTAGCTGCTGCCGAAGTAGGGAACCTTCTGGTTCAGTCCGGACGTGGCACAGCTGCGCCGGTTATAAACTGAGGCGCAGCGCAGCTGCGCCGTCTACTGGATCCTATTTTCTATTTCTGCTTCAAGGCTGTTAAGTACTAATGTGTTTATACTACCTAAAAAAGCATGCTAATGGGTTTGACATACTTATATGAGTATATGGAGATAACGTAAACATGATTCGGCTATGATTGCATGCAAGAATTATGAAAAGACATATAGTGTTGAAGTAAACTTAAAGTTTCATAAACGAACGTCAACATATATAAAGCATGATTATATTCTGATTTTGATACATATTAGTGTGATCTAGAAATGCATGAAGAGCATGTTAACTTACGTATATGCGTTTCATAATGTAACATGAACATACGGACCTCACTAGCGAACATTCTAAACGAAAATTTAAGTTTCAAAGGTGAACATTAGCATGTAGGTATCATATATGTAATTTGATTTTGTGCAAGCATGTTAGTATAATGTAGAGATGCATGAAAGATGTATTACCTTGTGTATATAGGTGTCATATTATAACTTGAGCATGTGGACCTTAATAGTGAATATTTAACTTAAGGAAAGTATACGTTGAGAATGGACTTGACATATAAGTATGATATTCATATTTTGATCATATGAGCATGATAATATACTTATATGACTATTTATGACCCTAAGCTAGCATGATTAGTAATACATAGTTTCCTTGCTTGTGTCTAATTGTTTAACTTTAAACTAAATGGCTTTTCAAAGGAAAATTGATATATTTGAAACTAATATCCATGAATAACACATGAGAGATGTTCTAACTTTGTGAGCATGTAAACATGACTTAACTACATGTGCAATGTGAATATAAGGTGTTAAGTTTACGCTAGCTAATATGATTAAGTAGTAACGATTTCAAAAGTAAAGTTCGGACTTTTTGCAAACCAAGTCGCATGATTATAGTGAAATAGCATTCTGATATTTTTAACATGCTTGATAGTGTTTTTAACATAGCTAAGATATCATGCATGTGCACACACTTATTAGATACAATGCAAAATTGATCAAGTATGAATTTGATTTCGTTTTCAAGCAAATAACGATGCTAGCTATGTGTATATGATGTAGATACTTCTTAGCATGCCTAACACAGACTATGTGACCACTTTATGTGTATGCATGTCAAGCATGATAGCCTTTACGATTCCATGATGTTATTTAGCCATAATTCGATAGAAATTCCAATTAAGATATGATAAATAAGCACGGACTTGAAATGACCCTATGAAAGTCCAATACCTTTTAATATGTATGATTATTATGTGTTAACACTCTGCTACGCTAGAAAATGGAATGAGGACGAAGAAACAAAAACACAACTCTGGTCTGGCCAAGGGACAGCGCTGCTGCGCCGTCCCTAAGCCTTTTCCAGAGCGCAGCTGCGCCAGGCTGAAAACTAGTCTGGAGCATTCTGCTTGATTATGATTTTTGTAATTGAGTGATAATGTTATCTAAGCTGCTAAAAAGAGTTTTATTGGTATTGATATGTGGTAATGACATGCTATGAAGATGTTCTAAAGATAATAAAAACATACTCATTTAGGCGTTGTGATATAATGTGATACCGATGTAGCAAGGATAAGACTTATGTAACCATTGCTTATATGAGGTAGTATATGTTGATTAACTGTGTAACTAATGGATATAATTATAACTATGCTACTTGATTCTGTAATGTCTTATGAACTATTTATGTGTTAAGTGTATGTGTAACTTACATATCAAGCTTGCGTACCGAATGTATTTAGCTAATGAATATTCTATACATGTAAATATGTTATAATAGGATTCGAAAAGTGTTGATAAGCTTTACGTTGGTAAACTACGCATAAGGCAAGTTCTCTAACTTACACTCTTTTAAAGTGCAAGTTTCCTGACTTACACTCATTTATAGTGCAAGTATCTAAACCCTACTTTTATTGTGTTGTAAGTATCCTATCCTTGTGGTTACTTATTTGAGGAACGTCGTAAGCAATTTCCCTAACTTATACTTTTTCATTGTGCAAGTTTACTTGAAACCGTTCTTGTATATTAATTGCAAGTATTTGACTATTCTTTTATTGAGTAAGTATTTTATTAATACTCTTTATTGAACACGTATTCGAGCTTGTACTAACTTTGGTCGTACGAGTAAATAGGTGCTAAAATAATTCTTGCCTTATAAACTTATATTTCATAGCTTGATTTAAATCACGATTATATTTTTTTGAATTATTGTTGCGATTATTGAACTCATAAATTTTTCTTATATACATTGTTGAAATTGTCTACGCCATTTAATTCGGCTAGACCAATATCATGAATTGGAAAACGATCCACACCAATTGCCTTGGTGCGGACTCTTAGAAATTGACTGAGTTAAACAACCCTTGTAAAAAGGGGAACTATATAGTCGGGGTGCCGACAGTGGTGTGGTAGGTTATGCATAACTCCAGGTACGATAGGCTGATCCCCAAATTGTACTTGGTTAGGTTACTAGAAATATTTTTGGTGATTCTAGTAGAAATTCGTGGTTCTTAGTGACCACTCAGTATCTAGTATTTATTAACTTGAAACTTTGAATTCATTGGATTCTTTATTAATCTTTAGTCCACAGCGACACTTAGTGATATCTATTCGTTCACTTGAAATTGTTGAAACTTTTGAATCCTTTAATAACTTCTCAACCCGTAGTAGTCCTTATTCAACTTCACAGAATAGATTTGGAAGTCATTGCTATTTATTTTGTTCACAACATTCTTATTTGAAATCCTGAGAGATTAATTACCGTTTTACCCTTGAGATTTAGAACTGTATATATTCATGTTCATATTTATTGGCATATTATTTGCTGAGCAAATTTGTTGCTCACTCTTGCTTCCCATAAACATTTCAGTTAGGGCAGGGCAAGGTGGAACCCCAGGACAGGACAAGTGCGAAGGCAAGGCTATGGAGTAGCTGTGCTTTTCTCTATTAGGATTTTTCCGTTATGTTGTATTAAGACGTATTTAAATGTTATGTATTAAGATATGTTTGGTTTAAGTTATGAAGTGTATTAGAAATAGTTTCGAGACTTGGGACGAGAATATTTATGTTATATCAATGTAAATTATTCTATTATTCCATTGTTTGAGATTTTAGTTGTTATTAGAATTAGTACGTGATGAACCGAATTCGAGATCAGTGACGGTCTGAATTTCGGGGCGTCACACCCACGGTATGACTCCTTCACCTTCTCTGGTCTTATTAGCCTGCCACCAAAAGCTAGCTTCTGACTTCAACATGAAAGTCGCGAATGCCGTTTTCTGGTCTTCACCGACTCTAGCTATGTCGAATACCTTCTCCATTTCCATAACCCACGTCTGTGCATCTATCGGGTTTGTCGATCCCTTGAATTCAGGCGGCCCTACTGCCTTGAATTCCTTAAATGTAGTACCCTGCACTTGCGGCTAATTCGCCATCTCTCTTGTCAGTAGGTTCACTAACTGCTGAACCGAGTTAGGGTTTGTTCCATCATTGTTGTTCGTCGAACCCTTGGGGTTTTGACGTGTTGGTCTTCTTCTAGAAGGCATTTTCTGTTGAGAAAATATTATTACTAGCTCCTTTATTCAATTCTTAAGTATTCAAGTTCAGCTTAAACATTTAAATAACTCAGTTCGTATATGAACACATAGCACATCAATAAACTTCTTTTATTCATTACTCGTAGTTTTAAACCATAGGATAGATAGCATTTCTGCTATTTACATCATCTTTCCTGAACTAGAACAAGTTACAGGACTACATCATCACTTTATTCCATTATTATCTCAAACTATGGGATTTGTATTTATTTATTACAAAAAGAAACACATAATTTAAAAGCTCTAATGTCTAGGCATATTAAGACGTCGCACAGCCTCTCTTCATTCTTCCTCCATCACCCGAAACGCTGTGCTTCGGTCCACCACATACCACGGTAAACCTTGGAACTGAGCTGGGTAATAGAAGATACGGTCCTGGGCCCTATCTATGGCCGTATGGAAAGCGTATTCTGTTTCCCTTAGCTTGGCTCTCTTGGTTTCAACCTCATTCTCATCTCGATCGGCTCGTTGGGTAGCCCTCAAGCTTGTTTCCTCAGCTCAGGCACGCTTCGTCGACTCCTCTTGGATATCTTGCTTCAGCTTTTCTAGCTCGACTCGGGTCTTGTCTTGAACATTCTCTACGTGGATTAGCTTCCACTGCACTTCTCCTAGGTCACTAGCTATTTCTTCGATCGTCTCGTCCCGCTACTGGATGGTTTCTTCGAGCCCTCCGACTCGACCCTGAAGCTCCACATTACTGTCGTAAACCGCCTCGTACATCTAAGCACTAACAGAGTGAGGTGAAAATTCCTTTTCGGGATCCTCTTCCTCCCCTTCAGACTCGTCCTCGTCCTCTTCCTCTGGAATAGGTGTCAGCTCACGCTCTTGACTAGCTACAGTGATCACTAGAGATGGCTCTCTCCTAACCAGCTGCTCCCAGACAACATAGATGTCTCGGGGCTCCTCCTCTCTAGGAACCTGAGGTATATCCTCTCTAGCCTGACTGAACTCTTCATTGTTCGTCATCCTGCCAAAAGAATTTTAAAGTTTATTATTACGTGATATCGAGTCATCACTCTTCGAATACCTAAACGTAAACACATAGCACATAAGGTAGTATATTATCTTTACCTATCACCACTATCTTTTCGATCTTACTATAAGGCTACTACCTAAGGTTTCTCCCCCCACCTAAGGTTCATAACCTACTGCTCTAATACCAACCTGTAACACCCCCAAATCCGGGTACTTCATTTCCACATGATTTGGTGTTCACTTTCTATTTAAAACATATATCTACCCAATAATAAAGAAATACAAAACCAATTACAACCTTCATAAAACTTAAATAAAATCTTCCTTGACAAAGGATTACAACTTGTCCAAATAAAATCTCAAGGTTAACTAAACCTTAACATCAAACAAAGTAAATGAGAAAATAAAACATCGTCAACTAAATCTTATTACAATATAAACTTGAAACCACAAGCATTCACTTGCTCATCTTTCCTTTTCCTTTACTTGTTGACGGAATGTCAACATTCTCGCCCTTAACTGCAAGGGTTTGTAAAAATATGCAAGAGTGAGCAAACAAAAGCTCACTTAAAATACAACAGTGATACGACATAGTGAATATTTTCAAAAGAGATTGAATAACCTTACTTTCATCAAAATAAAGAATTGAATAATAATTCTTCCATCATCTTTAAAGTTTGAGTATAGACACGACCTTAAACTATGTCCTAGGTTATAAATATTTCTATTTAAACCTTTAACAGTCATTAAGACTATGGAACTTGTAACGATTGTGATTTTATATTTAATTTTAAATATTTATTGAATTAAATAAATATTTTATGTGATTTATTTATTGAGTTAAATAAATAAATTATGTGATTTATGGAGTGATTTAATTAGGTGTATATATTAATTAATTGAATGTGTAATGCTTATTTAATTAATGTATATTAATTTTATATTATAATTCTAATTTAATTGAGATAATTAAATTAGATGAATTATGTGATGAAGTGTTACATGAATTATAATTAGCGAGTAATTATAATTATGTGGCAATTTTATGTGATTAATTGATGTTAGATTTTAATTGATTAAATTAGTTGATTAATATTTAATTAATTAAAATGTGACATTAAAGTATGTGTTAAATGATTGGTTAAAATAAAGAAAAGGATTTTTTTAAATTGTTTTGTCAAACAAGGCCCTTGTATTTGTTTTAAACCTATTTCTACCAAACATGGCCTTAGTGACTAAAATCTGTTTTTAAATTAAAGAGGGTTGGCCAAACAAAGCCTTAAGGCTTTGTTTTGAATTTTGAAACTTATGTAACTGCTAATTATTTAATTTAGACATTATATATTTGTCAGTTATGTTGCATGTTATTATGTCTATTATATACGTATATTATCATATAACAGTTATATTTTCCTAAACTACGTTAGTTTTTCCTAAGTCTAAACTAAGAAAAGAGAAGGAGAGGAAAAGAGAGGAAACACTGTGAAATTTTTAATAAAGAAGGTGGAGAAGAGTTGGAATTCTGAGAATCAAAGAGTTGAAATTTATGAATTATATATGTGAATTGTACAAATTGGTAGTTGTTTACGTTACTTGCTTCTATAACAGAAATAATGTATGTATATAAAGTTGAATTGCTTGAGAGAAATAGTTATAGTGGATTATTTTGGAAAATATATGAGTTTCATGAAAATGGCCAAATTGGATTTTTAAAACTTGTGATTATTGTTAGTTGGATGGTTTTGTGTTTTGGAAGCATGTTATACATATGTATTATAGAATATGTATGAGTTACAGTGTCTATGGTACTGTATTTTTGCATTTGTTGGCTTATTTGGGTTAATCGGTGAAGCAGAGTATCGTGGCTGTCTGCGTCTGGCCGAGTTGCTGCGCAGCTGCGCCGGCAGCAAGGCCAGGAGCAGCGCAGCTGCGCCGCTTGTCTTTTCCAGATTCTCACCCTGCGCAGCTGCGCCGGTTTCAAGGCAGCTGGCTGCGCAGCTACGCCAGGCTCTGTTCAGAGGCAGTGAATGCTAGTCATTTGTGCAGTGTTGTTTCTAACCTAGTTTAATTATGCTATGACAGTGAGCATGTATCTAGTTGCTACAATATGTTGTTAACATAAATTTGACAAATTTATATTTAGAAAAGAAAAGAGGTTTGAAAACCTTAAAGTATGATTTGAATTATTATTTAAATGTGATATATGATTTAAATAATTATAATCAAAAGTAAATGTTTATTTTAAATTATAATTTTGTTAAATTATAATGAATAAAGGTTGATTTATTAAATGTTAATTTAAATTATAATTTATGTAATTATAATTTAATAAATGCATGTTTAATTGTGGATTAAATTGATAATTACATGATTAATTATAAATTGTGTAATTATAATGCATGTTATAGTTTAATTAATTATTGATTATAATTGATAAATACATGATTAATTATAAATTGTGTAATTATAAATGCACGATGTGGTTTAATTGATTTTAAATTATAAATTGTTTATAATTTAAAAGGTAATGATAATTTAAGTAATTATAATTTGATTAAGTGTTTGAATTATAATTGTTTAATTATAATTGAGTTAAATACATAATTAATTTAATTATGTGAATATGTAGGTGATGTAATTAACTATGTGATGGTTGATTATTATTACTATTTAATCAGAATGTGAGTTAACCATGAGGGTTAACCACTTATGTGAATTAGTTACGTGTTAACTAATTTAGGTTATTGTGATTGAATATATATGTGTAGGAAGTATTAAAGTACGTGAATTGTGTTAAGTAGCTTGCGCTTGAGGCAAGTCTTCTAAACCCTAAACTCGTTAATTTTACGCAAGTTTTCTAAACCCTAATCTTATATTGATTTTATATGATCTCTTGAATTCATATAATGTCCTTTCCATTTCAGTATTGGACAATTGTTTATTTAATTGAAATGGTCTTAACTTATTGTTCAAGTAAGATCCAATTATTATTTTAAATGCTTTAGGTTACTTCTAAAGCATATGTTAATTCATAATTCTTTTATTTTGAATTATTGGAAGTCGATTCAACTAATCCTTAGTTGATGAACGTGAATTCTAAATTACCCTTGTAAGCTTATTCAAACCAAACTTTCTTTGGTGCGGACTTGAATTCAAATTACTGAGTTGAACAACCCTTTTTACTAGGGGAGGTTACTACGCATAGCGTTAAGATGGTTGTGCACAATACATTGTACGAAGGGCTGATCCCCCTAAGTACGAATTAAGGTCCATAGTCTTATTGACTGTTAAAGGTTTAAATAGAAATATTTATAACCTAGGACAAGAGTTCAAAGGTCTTATGACCCTCAGATAAATTCTATATCCAAATTTTAATATTGATAGAGAATTATTATTTAATTCTTTATTATTGAAGCAAGCTAAGTTGTTCAGATTTTCTTAAAGATATTCTTTCATGTTTATATTATTGTTAAACTCCAGTGAGCTGTGGTTTGCTCACTCTTGCATTAAATAACAATTTCAGTTAAGGTTGATAACGCTGATGCTCCGTCTACAAGTAAGGGCAAGGGAAAGCAAAGCAAGTGAAGACTTGTTTTTTTTAGTTAATTGAGAATGATTGTAATAATTAAATGTTATGTTTTCCGCACTTTATTATATTCATGTCAAGATTAGAGTAACCCTAGGATTGATTTTGAGAAGGTTGTAACCCTTGTTTTAAGGGAGATTTAGTTATTTTAATTTAAGTTGTAGTTTATTTTGCATTATTCATTGGGTAGATATATGTTATATTAGAAAGTGAACACCAAATCATGTGGAAACGAAGTACCCGGATTTGGGGGTGTCACAGGTTGGTATCAAAGCTGTAGGTTATGAAACCTTAGGTGGGGAAAAACCTTAGGTAGTAGCCTTATGGTAAGATCGAAAAGATAGATGTGATAGGTAAAAGATAATAAACTACCTTATGTGTCTATGTGTTTACATTTTAGTATTCGAAGAGTGACGATTCGTTATCACGTAATAATGAACTTTAAAATTCTTTTGTCAGGATGTCGAACATTGGAGAACCTAGTCAGGCTAGAGAGGATGTACCTCAGGTGCCTAGAGAGGAAGATCCCAGTGACATACATATTGTCTGGGAGCAGCTGGTTAGGAGAGAGCCATCTCCAGTGATCACCGTAGCTGGTCGGGAGCGTGAGCTGACACCTATTCTAGAGGATGAGGACGAGGACGAGTCTGAAGAGGAGGAAGAGGAGGAAGAGGATCCCGAGGAGGAATTCCCACCTCACTCTACTAGTGCTGAGATGTACGAGGTAGTCTACGATAGCAATGTGGAACTTCAGGGACGAGTAGGAGATCTCGAGGAGACTATTCAGCAGCGGGACGAGACTATCGAAGAGATGGATAGTGAACTAGGAGATGCACAGTGGAACCTGATACATATGGAGGTCGAGAGAGATGCTGCTCGATTTGAACTGGCGAAACTGAAGCAAGACATCCAGGAGGAGTCGAGGAAGCGTGCCAGAGCTGAAGAGTCAAGCTTGAGGGCTAATCAACGAGCCGATCGAGCTGAAGGTGAAGCTGAAGCCAAGAGGGCCAAGCTGAGGGAAACGGAATATGCTTTTCATACAGCGATAGAGAGAGCTCAGGATCATATTTTCTACTACCCAGCTCAGTTCCAAGGTTTACCGTGGTATGTGGTGGACCGAAAAAACGGCATTTCGGGTAATGGAAGAGGAACGCAGAGAGGCTGTGAGACGCATTAATATGCCTAGGCAGTAGCAGTAGTAGCAGTAATAGTAGTAGTGCTTTTATTTATGTATTACTCTTTGTATTAAATAAAGTAAATTCCATAATTTGAGATAAGAATGGGATGAGTTAATAATATAATCCTGCAACTTTTCCAGTTCAGGAAGGATGATGTAAATGGCAGAAATGCTATCTGGTTGATGTTTTTAAAACTACGACTGATGAATAAAAGAAGTTTATGGACGTGCTTGGTGTTCTATGTGAATTGAATTATTTAAACGTTTAAGTATGAACTTGGATACTTAATAATTGAATAAAGGGTCCAATAATAATATTTTCTTAACAGAAAATGCCTCCTAGAAGAAGAGTAACTCGTCAAAATCCCGAGGGTTCGACGAACAACAACAATAACGATGGGACGAATCCCAATTCGGTTCAGCAGTTGGTGAACCTGTTGACCGGAGCTCTTGCGAATCAACCGCAGATGCAGGGTACTACTTTCAAGGAATTCAAGGCAGTAGGACCGCCTAAGTTCAAAGGATCGACTAACCCTATTGAAGCTCAGACATGGGTTATAGAAATGGAGAAGGTATTTGACGTGGCTAGAGTAGGAGAAGACCAAAAGACAACGTTCGCGGCTTTCTTGTTGAAGTCGGATGCAAGTTTTTAGTGGCAGGCTAACAAGACCCGAGAAGGAGAGGGAGTCATCACGTGGGAACGTTTCAAGGAAATGTTCTACGAGATGTATTTTCCAGTGAGTTCGTAGGACCAGATGGAGGTCCAGTTCCTAGAACTTAAGCAAGGAGGGATGACGGTGTCTAAGTATGCCGCTAAGTTTAAAGAGTTGGCCAGGTTTGCCACATACCAGGTCAGCACTGATGCTAGGAAAGCAAGAAGGTTTGAGCGGGGACTAAAGCCCTGGCTCTACAGCAAGGTTTCCATGTTCCAGCTGAACACATTTGCAGCGGTGCTGGAGAAAGCCATACTTGCTGAAGGAGGAAGCGAAGCGGTAACGAAGTTCAACCAAGATAAGAAGAAGAAGAATGAGGTAGAAACCAAGACTGGGGGTTTCACAGGCAGCGCTGTGAACCAGAAGAGGAAGTGGTCTGATAATATCTCTGCTGGGAGTCAGCAAGGAAGTCAGCAGAAGAGGAAGTTCGAAACATGTGCTACATGCGGTAAGAATCACACTGGCGTGTGCATGAGGGGGAAGCGGGTGTGCTTCAACTGTGGTCAAGAAGGACACATCGCGCCAAATTGCCCAAAACCAAAGAAAGGAGCTTGCTTTACATGTGGATCCAAAGATCACATGGCTCGCAACTGCCCGAAAAAGCTGACGGCAGGGTCAACAGGGAATGGAGGGAATGGAAGCGGCAGTACCGTTACTATTGTTGCACCGTTACAAGCTGTTCGACCCACTGCACGGACATTCAATATGACGATGCAGGATGCTGTGCAATCAAAAGACGTGGTGTCAGGTATTATTCTGGTCAATAGTATAAATGCATATGTATTATTTGATTCGGGTGCTACTTGTTCATTCATATCTGATGATTTTGCTAAAACCTTAGACTTACCTGTAGAGGAATTAGGTTACCCTTTGATCATAGAGATTGCGAATAGGGAGGTTATTCCTGTTGGGAGCGTTTATAAGAGCTGTAGATTGGACATTAAGGGTCAAGAACTTAGAGTAGATTTGATTCCGATTAAACTTGGGGAATTCGACGTTATACTGGGTATGGATTGGTTGTTCAACCATGGGGCGGTAATCGACTGTCAGAAGAAGTCGATAAACCTTACGACTCCGTCAAAGTTGGTGTTCTATGGTAGAAAATAGCCTAGGCAAGCGAGTTTTCTGACGATTATGCAAGCCAAGAAACTTCTGACGCAAGGCTGTGTAGGATATCTAGCCTACATAGTAGATTCGCATAAAGAAAGCCCGAAGGTGGAGGAGATATCGGTAGTTAAGGAATTTGTGGACGTTTTTCCGAGCGATTTACCAGGACTTCCGCCAGATAGGGAGACAGAGTTCGTGATCGATCTAGAGCCGGGAACTGCTCCGATTTTGAAGGCTCCGTACCGAATGGCTCCAGTCGAGATGAAAGAACTGATGATTCAACTGCAAGAATTACTGGACAAGAAGTATATTCAACCAACCGTTTCGCCGTGGGGAGCGCCTGTCTTATTCGTGAAGAAGAAGGATGGGTAGATGCGTCTTTGCATTGATTATAGAGAGTTGAATAAAGTTACGATCAAGAATAGGTATCCTTTACCTAGGATCGATGACTTGTTTGATCAACTGAAGGGTGCGAAATACTTCTCGAAAATCGATTTGAGAAGCGGGTATCATCAATTGAAGGTGAGAAAGGAAGATATACCGAAAACGTCTTTTAGAACTCGGTATGGTCATTACGAGTTCTTGGTGATGTCATTTGGTCTCACGAATGCCCCAGCTGCATTTATGGACCTAATGAATAGGGTGTTCAAGCCATTTCTAGACAAGTTCGTGGTAGTGTTCATAGATGACATCCTGGTTTATTCCAAGACCGAGGAGGAGCATGCTGAACACTTACAACTAACCTTAGAAGCCCTGAGACGAGAAAGGCTTTACGCTAAATTCTCGAAATGCGAATTTTGGTTGGAACGTATGCAATTTCTTGGCCACGTGATCGACAAGGATGGTATTTCGGTAGATCCGTCGAAGGTTGAAGCTGTTATAAATTGGGAACAGCCGAAGACACCGTCCGAAGTGAGGAGTTTCTTGGGATTGGCAGGTTATTACCGGAGATTTATCCAAGACTTTTCTAGAATCGCAACTCCGTTGACGAATCTGACTTGTAAAACAGTTAAGTTTGTTTGGACAGAGAAGTGTGAGGAGAGTTTTCAAGAGCTGAAGAAGAGGCTGAGTACTGCGCCTGTATTGTCTTTACCAGATAGTTCCGGAAATTTCGTAGTATATAGCGATGCCTCACATAAAGGATTAGGCTGTGTATTGATGCAGAGCGGCAAAGTCATTGCCTATGCGTCACGTCAGCTGAAGGATTACGAGAAGGGGTATCCGACCCATGATCTAGAATTGGCGGCAGTAGTGTTTGCCCTGAAGCTTTGGAGGCACTACTTATATGGAGAGAAGTGTGAAATATACACAGATCACAAGAGTCTGAAGTATATATTTACCCAGAAGGATTTGAACATACGCCAAAGAAGATGGTTGGAGCTGATTAAAGACTACGATTGCGAGATACTTTACCATCCGGGTAAAGCTAATGTTGTCGCTGACGCTTTAAGCAGGAAAGGTCGGGAGAAGCTGAACGTATTAACTGATCAGGATCGGTTGATAGAACAAATGGCTAGATTAGAATTGGAAGTGAAGTTTTCGAAGGAATCGGATGAGTTGTTGTTTCAAGTAACCAATGGTTCTACTCTAGTAGATAAGGTGAAAGAAGCACAATTCAATGATGAAGAATGTGAAAAGATTTGGAAGAGGATAATCGAAGGCGAAGAGTTCAAATTCAAGATCTTGCTTGAACAATTAAGTCAAGATCACAACACTATGACAATAATTGCATTATGAACATTGGAATACGATATAACTTGTACAATACATAACAAGTTAAGAATCGAAAATAAACTTGGATGACATCTTGAGCAAGGGTTAAAGAACTTGCATAATAAAAAGATGCATTGTTAAATCTTGCATAGCGTACAATAATAGTTTAGAAAGCTTGTACAAAGTAAATGATGAGTTTAGAAATAGATACTTGCTTTAACGTATAAGAATAAGGATTAGGGAACTTGCCTCAAGCGCAAGCTACACTTTAATAACTACAATCACTTCCACAATTACCCTACACATATACATTACTTTCAAAACATCTATTAGTACCCAACTACAATGTTTAAACCGTTGAACTTCTTACTCAAATTCAACTCACAACGTTGTTTACAACATAGGTGCTAACTAGCCACATACGTGAGTATAAACTCACGACATACATTCATAAGCTTATAACGCTTTAAATCGTGTGGTGTACCTTATGAAAGTAACACACTCATACACATGTAACACATTCATATAAAACTTCAATCTATCTTAAACACATCAAAAGTATGTTATCTTATTACCTATTACATTTATCAAGTCATAGAAATAAGTTAGCTAAACAAACGGGGCATGAAAACTCAACAAGCAAAAACCAAACTTCGCAGGCAGCTTGTAAACCAGCTGGGGCGGGTCCCCCAAGGGCAATAGCCCCGCTGGGGCTGGTCCCTCCTTTGGTGGAAGTGCTGGTTCGCGAATTAGCAGAGAAATAAGCCAATCACACCGAATTTGACTTTTCCCAACATGATTAACATGAAACTTGCTAACAACAATATTTTAAACTTTTTAACATGATTATAACATGAAAAATCCATACAACACATAATCAAACCAATGTTTTTCATGATTTTTGAAGAAAACTACGATATTAAGCATTCTTGACGAAAATTGCTATTACGAATTCGTTTTTCAATCAATTCAAGTAATTCCAATTGTAATAACTTCTATTCTTAACATACTAACATAATCCATTATTAATTTAAATAATAACCCACAATCAAACATCAATTTGATAGTTTCAAAAGCCATTTTTCAAAAAAATTAGTTTTATAGTAAATTATATGAACACAATTCTTCTTGTTTATCAAAATTGCATGGATTGAATTGTTAAAACAACTATATAACTCCTATCCCATCATGCTATAACACATATTACACATAGCTTCATACTTACATAAATTTCTTTGATAATTTAAGAACTATTTTCAAAATAACTTCATAATAGAGTACTATGAACATGATTTCATAGTGTTCATCATATCCTTGTGAATTGAAACACTTAAACAACTATAAAAATCACATGTAAGCATATATATATATATATATAAATATATATGTACACATCCCATACATATCAAAATCAAGAATTTTCACAAAGAGATTTTTAAAGAGAATTCTAAAACTATGAAATTATAGAAGAACATGATTACAACTTATGGAGTTCTAAGATTATACCTTTTCTAGTTTGAATTAAGAGAAGAGATGGAGATGATGATGGAGTATAGCTCTCCTCTTGCTTTCTCAAAGTTTCTTCTTCTTCCTCTTCTCTGATAATTCTCTCTAACCTTTTCTCTCTGTTTCTTTCTTTCTTTGTAAAACTAACGTACTTACTTATCTAACATATATTGTATACTATACATATACATATATAATATATATGTAACCTATAAGTAATAAGTATAATACTAATTACCATAATAAATATTACTAATTACATAGGTTATAAGAATTTGAAAAGTGAGGCCTTGTTTGGCGACTCAATTATTTTAAAACAAATTATTTTGTTAACTAAAGTCATGTTTGGTAAAATAAGCTTAAAAATCCTTTTCCAATGTTTTAATAAATCTTTACTGCATAGATTAAATATTACACTTATTTAATTAAATTATAATATTCTAATTCAATTAAATAAAAGCTAACATTCATATAATACTCAATTGTCACACTTGAAATTACATTCATGTAACACTTAGTAAATTACAACAAATACTTAGCACATAATTTTAAATCTAATTTAATTATTCTCAACTAAATTAGAATTATGCTACACCATTACTAACATATCAATTTAATTAAATATTACTCTTAATTAAATCAGTTCACACAATCACATAATTTATTTATTTAACTCAATAAATAAATCACATAAAATATTTATTCACTCGATAAATATTAAAATTTAACATATAAAATCTCAATCGTTACAAAATCAGAAGACGAAACTTGATATGCACGTTCACATATACGTAAAAAGTAGAAAACGAGTTCTGATCGTAAAAATACTTACAATAGACTGCTACACGAGCTTTTTGCCACTTAGTAGGCTTCAAATGGACGTTTCTATCTATTAATTTTTGATATGTCATATAATATACGTATACAAATGTGTTAGAAGAATAAAAATAAAGTTTGGAGTACTAGAAGTAGGACTAAGGGACGAAATGGGCGGAGTTTCAGAGCGTTTTCCTATTTTCTTCTTCTTTTTCTGGCAAGGGGGTCTTATATTTAAAGACTCGACGGTTGCAGGTGTAACTGCGGCAACCGCGGGTCTACCTGCGGCACCCCAAGTTGGGTCCACTCCCGTAGGTCTCGTCGTCTCGAAGTACGTGCACTTCGAGCAACGCGATGTCAGGTTCAAACCTTCATAATTTTTTATCAGAGCGTCCATTTGAGGCTTGCTATACCTTTTTGGAAAGCCCTTTCCGAGAGTGTCACAATGATATGAGACTTAACCTTTTTCGAATTCGGGAAGATGGGTTTATAATCAGATCTTCATTTTTTCGTAGTTTGTCTGTTGAGCTGTATAATGCTGTTTTCACTCGGGATCAATGTTATGGCTCTTTCTAACCTTCATTGCATTAATTCGGCTTGATTTTGACCGGATTGGCTTCAAGTTGGTGAAATGACCATTTTGCCCCTCCAGGGGTTGTCACTTGTGTTAGCACGATTTTCGACTGTAACGAATGAGAATTTTATATTACTTGTTAATATTTATTGGATTAAATAAATATTTTAATTGATTTATTTATTGAGCTAAATAAATAAGTTATGTGATTTTTGTAAAGTAATTTAATTAAGTGTAATATATTAATTAAATGAATATTTAGTTTAATTAAATATATAAGGATTTTATGATATGATTCTAATTTAATTGAGATAATTAAATTAGATGAAGTTATGTGGTAATTGTTACATGAAATTATAATTAGCGATTAATTATAATTATTATGTGATAATTTTTATGCGAATAATTGATGTTAGCTTTAATTAATTAAATTAGCATGTTAAGATTTAATTAATTAAAGTACAACATTTAAAATATGTCCTAAAGGATTTATTAAAAGTAATTAAAAAGGTGTTTTAAATTAGTTTTGCCAAACAAGGCCCTTGCATCTCTTTTAACCCTGTTTTACCAAACATGGCCTTATCTATTAAAAAGCTAGTTTTCAAAATAAACTGTTTTTGGCAAACAAAGCCTTATGGCTTTTAAATTTCAAAAATTATAACTCATGTATTAATTATAATTATTATATTTATTAAGAGTTATTTAGTAGTTGTCAGTTATAGATATATTATATGTATAATATATTAATATAAGTTAGTGAAAACAAAGAGTTAGACAAAGAGGAAAACAAAGAAAAGAATACAGAGGAAGTTAGAGAGAAGAAGAAGAAGAGGAAGGAAAAGCTTGAGAAGGCTAGAGGAATCCATATTCATCTTCTTATTCCACACGAATCAAAAAGGGTATAACTCTAATCCTATTGTTATTTTATGTTCTTCCATATATTTCATAAAAAGAACTTCTTTGTAAAAATATTTCCATGAAAATTACTTGGTTATGATTTATATATGTTATATATATATATATATATATATATATGCTTATATATGATTTATATAGTTGTCTAAGTTATTAAATTCATGTAAATATGATGAACATGAAGAAATCATGTTCATAGCAATTTACAGTGAACTAGTTTTGAAAATAGTCTTTTAAGTTATCAAAATTTGTGTTGATTGTTAATTGTTATTTAAATTGATCATAGATTATGATAATATATTAAAAAATAAAGTTAGTACAATTTGAATTACTTGATTTGGTTTAAAAACAAACTCACAGTATGAATTTTTGTCAAGAACGCTTAACAATGGTGTTTTTTTCAAAATCATAAAAATTTGAGTTTTGATTATGTGTTATAGAGTTTATGTATGTTAAAATCATGTTAGAAGTTTAAGATTTTATTTTCATAAAGTATTATATGCATTATGATAGTTAAAATCGGATTTTGGTGCGAAAAAATAAGCCAAAATTGGCTTATTTCTCTGCACAATCGCGAGCTGGGGAAGCCCACCAGTGGGGGGACTCGCCCCAGTGGGGCATTATGCCTAGGGAACCCAGCCCCAGCGGGGCTAGTGGCTGTTCGGAGAAAATTTTTATGCTTCGTGTAGTTTTTGTTCGGTACATGTTTAACTAACTTAATGTGATGACATGTTAAGTGTATTAAACAATAAGATAACTTATTTTTGATATGTTTAAGATAAATTGAGGTCTTATATTAATATGTTAAATGTGTACTTGGATATTATTAGAGCATGATATACATGTTGTGAGTTTAGACTCACGTATGTGGATAGTTAGTGACTTAAGTTGTAAACTACGTTGTTAAGTTGAACGTAAGTAAGAATTCAACAGTTAAACGTAATGGTTATGAACTAATTGATGTTATAAACATCATGGAATATGTAGGGTAATTGTGGAAGTGAATTGTATTATAAAGTATAGCTTGCGTTTGAGGCAAGTGCTCTAATCCTTACTCTTTATATTGTATAAGTTCCTAAACCTTTCTTTTACATTATGCAAGCTTGTTTCCGATTCTTAACTTGTTAATTATTGTACAAGTTATTTTGTATCCTAATATTCATAATGAACCAGTGTTAAAGTTATTGTTGAAGTAATGCGATCTTGACTTATTTGTTCAAGCAAGATTTACTTAATCTTTCAAATGCTTTAAGTTATTTCTAAAGCATTCCTAGTTATTATGAAGTCTATTTTTATGACTTATATTTGGTTCATAATTTTTATATTATCGAACTGTTAAATTATTATGAGTCGATTCAACTACTCCTTAGTTGATGATAGTTGAAACTCCAAATTTCCTTTTAGCTATCCAAACCAAACTTTCTTTGGTGCGGACTTGTATCAAATACTGAGATGAACAACCTTATTTATTAGGGGAGGTTACTATGCGAAAGCGTTAAATGTTTGTGCACAATACATGGTACGAAGGGCTAATCCCCCTAAGCACGAGTTGAGAGTCAATAGTCTAAATGACTATTAAAGGTTTTAAATAAAAATATTTATAACCTAGGATAAAGTTCAAGGTCTTATGACCCTCAGATGATTTTAATATTAGAAATTTTAAATGATGATGAAAGAATTATTATTCAATTCTTTATTCTTTATGAAAGAAAAGTTATTCAAATCGATTGAAACTATTCAGTTTATGTCACTATTATTCTTGTATTTCCACGTGAGCTTTTGTTTGCTCACACTTGCATATTAATAATCCCTTGCAGCTAAAGTCGAGAACGTTGATGTACCATCAACGAGTAAAGGGAAAGGCAAGATGGACAAGTAAAGACTTGTTGTGTTTTGTTTATGCTATGTAATAAGACTTGATAATGTTAAGTTATTTTCCGCATTAATTGTTTATGTTAAGGTTAGATGAACCCTGTGATTATTTTGGATAAAGTTGTAATCCTTTTTATAAGGAAGATTTTTATTTATTTATAACATTTTTATTTATTTTGCATTCCTTATTATTGGGTAGATGTATGTTTTATTTAGATAGTGAACACCAAATCGTGTGGAAACGAAGTACCCGGATTTGGGGGTGTCACAGGTTGGTATCAAAGCTTTAGGTTATGAACCTTAGGTGGGGGAAAAACCTTAGCTAGTAGCCTTTTAGGAAGATCTAAAAGATAGATGATAGTTAAAAATAATAAATTACCTTATGTGCTATATGTTTACGTTTAAGCATTCGAAGAGTGTCGATGACTCGATATCACGTAATAATTAAACTTTAAAATTTTGTTGTCAAGATGACGAACGTTGGAGTCCAGTCAGGCTAGGGAGGAGTTACCCCAGATGCCTAGAGACGAGGAGCCCCGAGACATCCATGTTGTCTGGGAGCAGTTGGTTTAGAGAGAGCCATCTCCATTAATCAATATAGCTGGTCAGGACCATGAACCAATATCTGACCGAGATAATGAGGACGAGGATGAGTCAGAGGAGGAAGAGGAGGAGGAGGATCCTGAAGAGGAATTCCCACCTCACTCTACTAGTGCTGAGATGTACGAGAAGATCTACGACCGCAACGTGGAGCTACATGGTCAAGTTGGATGCTAGCTTCTGGTGGCAAGCCAACAAGACTAGAGAGGGGGAAGGAGTGATAGCGTGGGAACGTTTCAAGGAAATGTTCTTTGAAATGTACTTCCCCGTTAGCTCACAGGGCCAGATGGAGGTCCAATTTCTAGAGCTTAAACAGGGAGGAATGACGGTGTCGGAATACGTCGAGAAATTTAACGAGCTGGCCAGGTTCGCTATATACCAGGTCAGTACTGACACTAGGAAGGCGAGAAGGTTTGAGCGGGGACTTAAGCCCTGGCTCTATAACAAGGTTTCCATGTTCCAGCTGAATATGTTTGTAGCTTTGCTGGAAAAGGCCATCCTCGCTGAAGGTGGAAGCGACGTGGTGACCAAATTCAATCAAGACCAAAAGAAGAAGAAGAATGAGACAGAAACCAAGGCTGGTGGTAGCGGGGCTGTTAACCAGAAAAGGAAATGGAACGACAACACCTCTGCTGGAAGTCAACAGGGAATCCAACAGAAGAAGAAGATTGAAGAATGTGTGACATGCGGGAAGAATCACACTAAAGTGTGCATGAAGGGGAGACGGGTGTGCTTCAGCTGTGGTTAGGAAGGCCACATTGCGCCAAATTGCCCGAAACCGAAGAAGAGAGCTTGCTACATGTGTGGATCCAAGGATCACATGGCCCGAAGTTTCCCGAGGAAGCCAGCAGTAGGGTCAATAGGGAGCGGGAAAAATGGCAGCGACAGCACTCTGACTATTGCTGGACCACTGCAGGCCGTTCGACCCATTGCCCTAACATTCAACATAACGGTGCAGGATGTTGTGCAGTCAAAAGATGTGGTGTCAAGTATTATTTCGGTTAGTAGTATAAATGCATATGTATTATTTAATTCGGGTGCTACTTGCTCATTCATATCTGATGATTTTGCTAAGACCCTAGACTTACCTAAAGAGGAATTAGTTTACTTTTTGAACATAGAGATTGCGAATAGGGAGGTTATTCCTGTTAGGTTTGTATACAAGAACTGTAGATTGGACATTAAGGGTCAGGAATTGAGGGTAGATTTGATTCCGATAAAACTTGGGAAATTCGATGTGATACTAGGTATGGATTGTTTGTTCAACCATGGGGCGATAATCGACTGTCAGAAGAAGTCGGTAAACCTTATGACTCCGTCGAAGTTAGTGTTCTATGGTAGTAAATTGCCTAGACAAATGAGTTATCTAATGGTTATGCAAGCCAAGAAACGTTTGACGCAAGGCTGTGTAGGGTAATTAGCCTACATAGTAGATACTCGTAAGGAGAGCCCGAAGATAGAAGTGATATCAGTGGTTAGGGAGTTTATGGATGTATTTTCAAGCGATCTGCCAGGACTTCTGCCAGATAGAGAGATAGAGTTTGTAATCAACTTAGCGCCGGGAACCGCTTCACTTTCGAAAGCTCCGTACAGAATGGCTCCAGTCGAGATGAAGGAGTTGATGGTTCAACTACAGGAATTGCTAGATAAGAAGTATATTCAGTCGAGCGTTTCACCGTGGGGAGCGCCAGTTTTATTCGTGAAGAAGAAGGATGGATCGATGCGGCTTTGCATTGATTATACAGAGTTGAACAAAGTTACGATCAAGAATAGGTATCCTTTACCTAGAATCGATGAATTGTTCGATCAACTGAGGGGTGCTAGATACTTCTCAAAAATTAATTTGAGAAGTGGGTATCATCAGTTGAAGGTAAGGAGAGAAGATATACCAAAGACGACTTTTAAAACTCGGTATAGACATTACGAGTTCTTAGTGATGTCAGTTGGTCTAACGTATGCACCCGCTGCATTTATGGACTTAATGAATATGGTGTTTAAGCCATTCATAGACAAGTTCGTAGTAGTGTTCATAAATGACATCCTGGTCTATTCCAAAACCGAGGAGGAACACACCGAACATTTGAGACTAACGTTAAAATCGCTGAGACGGGAGAAGCTATACACGAAATTCTCAAAATGCAAATTCTAGTTAGAACGTGTGCAATTTCTTGGCCACGAGATTGACAAGGATGTGATTTCAATAGATCCATCAAAGGTTGAAGCTGTGATGAATTGGGATCAGCCGAAGACGCCATCTGAAGTTAGGAGTTTCTTAAGATTGGCGGGCTATTACAGAAGATTTATCCAAGACTTTTCTAGAATCGCAACTCTGTTGACGAATTTGACTCGTAAAGCAGTTAAGTATGTTTGGACGAAAAAGTGTGAGGAAAATTTTTAGGAATTGAAGAATAGGTTGAGTACTGCACCTGTGTTGTCGTTGCCGGACAGTACAGGAAATTTCCTAGTATATAGTGATGCGTCACATAAGGGATTAGGCTGTGTGTTGATGTAGAGTGGCATGGTCATTGCCTATGCATCACATCAGCTGAAGGACTACGAGAAAGGGTATCCGACCCATGACTTAGAATTGGCGGCAGTAGTGTTTTCTTTGAAGATTTTGAGACACTACTTATATGGAGAAAGGTGTGAGATATACACAAATCACAAGAGTCTAAAGTACATCTTCACCCAGAAGGATTTGAACATGCGCCAAAGGAAATGGTTGGAACTGATCAAGGACTACAACTGCGAGATACTTTACCTTCCGGGTAAAGCTAACATCGTCGATGACACTTTAAGTAGGAAGGGTCGAGAGAAGTTGAATATATTAACTGATCAGGATCAGTTGATAGAAAAGATGGCTAGATTAGAACTGAAAGTAAAGCATCCAAAGGAATCGGATGAGAAGCTGTTTCAAGTAACAACTGGTTCTACTCTGGTAGACAAAGTGAAAGTGGCACAACTTCACGATGAGGAGTGCAAAAAGATCTAGAAGAGAATAGCTGATGGTGAAGAAATCAAGTTCAAGATCGATAACGATTGACAGTTACGATTTAAAGGAAGAATCTGGGTACCGCTAGTACCGGACGTCAAAGAGGAGGTTTTAAACGAAGCTCACAGTTCGAGATATTTGATTCACCCTGGGATTACAAAGATGTACCAGGATCTCAGACAACATTTCTGGTGCCCGAATATAAAGAGAGACGTAGCTGAATGCGTTGCGAAATGCTTAGCGTGCCAGAAAGTTAAAACAGAACACCAGAGACCAAGTGGATTGCTACAACCGTTGGAGATTCCGGAATGGAAGTGGGAGCATATCATAATAGATTTTGTGGTTGGTCTTCCAGCGACTTAGAAAGGTTTTGATGCGATATGGGTGATAGTGGATTGATTGACGAAGTCAGTACATTTCTTACCGATCAAGATTTGATGCAACTTGGATCAGTTAGAGAAGTTGTACATGAAGGAAATAGTTTCTTGACACAGTGTTCTAGTGTCGATTGTGTCCGACAAAGATCCACATTTTACGTCGAATTTCTTGAAGCGTTTACAAGAATGTCTGGGAACGCAATTACGAATGAGTACGGCGTACCATCCTCAGATTGACGGCCAGAGTGAGAGAACAATTCAGATGCTAGAGGACATGCTGCGAGCTTGCGTGATGGACTTCAAAGGAAGCTGGGATGGTCATCTATCATTGGTGGAGTTCGCCTACAACAATAGTTACCACGCGAGTATTGGCATGCCGCCTTTCAAAGCATTGTATGGCAGAAAATGTAGGACTCCATTGTGTTGGGATGAGGTTGGTTAACGTCAACTATTGGGATCGAAATTGGTACAACAAACCGTCGAAATCGTCAAGGTAATCAGAACGAGATTGGTTGCTGCTCAAGACCGACAAAAGAAGTATGCCGATCATCATCGACAGAATCAGAGAATTTACAGTGGGAAGCTTCGTTTTCTTGAAGGTATCTCCCTAGAAGAAGAAGATTCGATTTGTGACGAACAAGATTTTTGTAATTTTATTTGAATATTTATTGAATTAAATAAATATTTTTCGATAATTTAATTATTGAATTAAATAATTAATTGATGAAATTATGATAGATTAGTTTAATTATATGTGTCACATTAGTTAAATTAATGTGGTGAATTTTTATATTCAAAGTATGTATTTAATTGAGCTTATTTGATTAATATATTAATTAATAAGCATAATGTTATTCTAATTAATTTAATAATTAATTAGAGATTTAATAATTTGGCATAATTAATAAATAAAAATTTTAATTATGTGACTATATGAATTATTGTGGAATTATGCAATTTTATTTAATTGATTTAAATAGGATTATTTGATTAATTGGGTGTGACATTAATTAACTATATAATAGTAAGTTAATTAAATTAAATGGAAAAGGGGGAATAAGGAACAAGCAAACAAGCCCTTGGTGAAGGTTGAGGCTAGTTAACCCATTATGGGATTAACTGCCGACCATGACCCCACGACTAATTATTCGTATATGTATATTATTCATATCAGGCTTATATCTTATAAACATATATCAGAACTACTATATATCATATACAAATTCTGAGAAAACTTAGAGAAAGGAGAGAATTGAGAGAGAGTTGAAAGGAATTGAAGAATTAAAGTGCATCATCTTCATAGAGTTAGCAAGGGTAACCTATTGATTCAACCTTTATATTTACGTATATATATGTTTCTTCCATAAAAAGACAACTTGAGTTCTTTGTGAATAAAATTGGTGTTAATTACTTGAGTTATGATCATATACATGTTAATTGATGTTCATAACATACTTTCTATAACTTATGCATGTTTTAAAACAATCAAATTCATGATTATATGCCTTAATCAAAGTTCTGCAAAATTTGAGAGTTTCATTTACGTACTTTTAAAAATCCTTTGATAAGAACTGTTTTTGATAATTAACTTAAGATGTGATCGTATATGTGTTAGTATATGTTAATAACATGTTATATATCACGTATACATGATTTTCAGTGGTCATACCATGGAATTTTGTTGATAATTGGGTTTTCAAAAAGTTAGAGTGTAAAAATTGTACATATGGCCCATATGGCCCTTATGTACAAAGTCTACACGCCTTATGCGTTTATTTAACTTAAATTGATGATGTAATATAATTATACACGTTTAAACGAACAAAACGGAAGTTAAACGAACGGATTCGGTGTTATAACGAATCCGTAACGTTGAATTTCTTATTTTTCTTTCAAAACTTTATAAAGTATGAAAAACAGTGAATTTGATTGCTATAACTTGTGTAATTACGTGATTTAGAATGCTAAGATCATGCTAGAAATGTTGTATAGTGTTTCTATGAAGTCCATACTTCATGGGTAGCAATTAAATTGTTGTGGTAGCATTAAATGGTGAATTCTGTGCCTAGTTCTCTGTTATTCATGAACTGCAGATTCTGAAACTGGCGTGTGGAGCTGCAGCTCCAATTTTAAGCCTAAGAGTGGGGCTGCAGCGCCAGCTTTAAGCCTAAGATTGGGGCTGCAGCGCCAATGGAGCTGCAGCGCCAGACTTAAGCTTAAAAGTCCGAGCTGCAGCGCCAGTAGAGCTGCAGCGCCATTTTTAGTCCAAATGGTGAAGCTGCAGCGCCACTTGGCAATTTTGCCCAGAAATGAGATTTTTAATTATTCAAGTCCAGGGAATGTAATAGTAACCTAATCTAATGAACATAAAAATGTGTTAGACATATAATGGAATGTTAAAATAGATTCTTAACATGTCAATAAGGTACTTACATGTTTAATTGAACTGTTGAACGCATAGTTAGCTAGTCATTCGTGAAATCTAATATTTTGTGAAGACAAGTGTTGTGATTTGATTAGTATAATCATAATCAGAGTTTAGACAAAAGAGAATGAACTGGTGATGCTAGTTATGTTATTGATTAATGTGTATTGTGAACATATTGATATGTAGGATTTAATAAAGAACGTGAATCATAAATTGTAGCTTGTGCAAGAGGCAAGTTTCCTATCCTTAAACTTGTTTAATATTTTGCAAGTTTCCTAAACTCAAATCTTACTTTTACATTGAGCAAGTTCTTATCCTTGTTTATTCAAGTTGAGATTTTCATATGAGATATTACTATTCCTTTAAGTATTACTTCAGTTATACAATACTTATTCGATTGTATACTCTTGATATTTATTATTCAAGTTGAATATCGTTGTTATTGTTAAACCTTATAAGACTAGCGAACCCTTATTGATTCGATTAGTCCATAGTTGATGAACGGTCTAAATTCTAGAATTTTTATTGAGCTTATCCAAACCAAACTTCCTTTGGTGCGGACTCTGATGTCAAACTGAGATGAACAACCCTTTAATAGGGGATTATTTACGCTTTAGCGTTGAGATATTGTGCACAGTATGGTACTAAGGGCTGATCCCCCTAAGTACGAGAAGTAGAGTCCATAGTCTTATGACTGTTAAAGGTTTAAAGTATAAACACTTTACAACCTAGGACATAGTTCAAGGTCTTATGACCCTCAGATGTTATTTTGATTCCTGTTATTTATCCTCGAGTCAAAAGTTGAGTTTCTTTATTTAGATGTCTTTGATTCACTCGCATGTTATTATATTGTTGTCATATTATTATACTTGTGGGCAATCGTGCTCACTCTTGCGTAATAATAACATTGCAGTTAAGAAAGAAAGGTCCGAAGAGCCTTCTACTAGAAAAGGCAAGGGCAAGGTCAACAAGTGATGAAGACTTGTTGTTTATTTATATGTTTATGTTTCAGCTTTATGTTAAAGTTGAGTAAGACTTATTTATTTATTATGTTTCCCACAGATGTTTAAGGTTAGTATGACCTGGGATTGATGTATTTTATTTCAGATGTTGTAACCCCATAAGGGGAGGATTATTTCTATTTATTTCATGGTTTGCATTTATTATGGGTAGATAGATAGATGATATTTGTACAGTGAACACCAAGTCCCGTGAAAATTGATGTACCCGAATTTGGGGGTGTCACACGATTTGGCAAAAAAGGGAAGTTGAGTCCCCGATTTATTGGACCTTTTGAGATACTACGGAGGGTTGGCGAAGTAGCTTACGAGGTTGCGTTACCTCCGGAGTTAGACAATATACACAATGTTTTCCATATTTCTGTGTTGCGACCGTACAAACACGACTACAAACATGTAATAGAATACGAGCCTTTACAGTTTGATAAAGAATTAACTTATGAAGAGGTTCCTGTTCAAATAGTCGATAGGAAAGAACAAGTTCTTAGGAACAAAGTGATACCTTCTGTTAAGGTAATTGGAGGAACCATAGTGCTGAAGAAGCTACGTGGAAACTCGAAGATGTAATGATGAAAACATATCCCCAATTATTTGCTTAATTATTTGTGTAAATTCTTGTACACCGATTCTGGGGACATAATCTTTTTAAGGGGGAAGAATGTAACAGATGAGATTTTTGATGAGATTTTTTTTATGTTGTGATTATGGGGACAGAATCCTTTTAAGGACGAAATATTGTAATGAATGAGAATTTTATATTAATTTTTAATATTTATTAAATTAAATAAATATTTTAATTAATTTATTAATTGAGCTAAATAAATAAGTTATGTGATTGTTGTAGAGTAATTTAATCAAGTGTAATATATTAATTAAATAAATATTTAATATTTAATTTAATTATATGTATAAGAATTTTATGGTATGATTCAAATTTAATTGAGATAATTAAATTAGATGAAGTTATGTGGTAATGTTACATTAAATTATAATTAGCGAGTAATTATACTTGTTATGTGGCAATTTTTATGTGAATAATTGATGTTAGCTTTAATTAATTAAATTTGCATGTTGATTTAATTAATTAAAGTGCAACATTTAAAATATGTGTTAAAGGATTTATTAAAAGTAATTAAAAACAGGTTTTAAATTAGTTTTGTCAAACAAGGCCCTTGTATCTCTTTTAACCCTGTTTTACCAAACATGGCCTTATCTATTAAAAAACTAGCTTTCAAAATAAACTATTTTTGCAAAACAAAGCTATATGGCTTTTAAAATTCAAAAATTATAACTCATGTATTAATTATAATTATTATATTTATTAAGAGTTATTTAGTAGTTGTCATTAACGATATATTATATGTATAATATATCAATATACGTTAGTTAAAACAAAGTGTTAGACAAAGAGGAAAACAAAGAAAAGAATACAGAGGAAGTTAGAGAGAAGAAGAAGAAGAGGAAGGAAAAGCCTTAGAAGGCTAGAGGAATCCATATTCATCTTCTTCTTCCACACGAATCAAAAAGGGTATAACTCTAATCCTATTGTTATTTTATGTTCTTCCATGTTTTTTATAAAAATATTCTGTAAAAATATTTTCATGAAAATTACTTGGTTATGATTTATATATGTTATGTATACATATATGCTTATATAAGATTCATATAGTTGTCTAAGTGATTAAATACATGTAAATATGATGAACATAAAGAAATCATGTTCATAACAATTATAGTGAACTAGTTTTGAAAATAGTATTTTAAATTATCAAAATTGGTGTTGATTGTTAATTGTTGTTTAAGTTGATCATAGATTATGATAATATGTTAAGAAATAAAGTTAGTACAATATGAATTACGTGATTTGGTTTAAAAACAAACTCACAGTATCAATTTTCGTCAAGAATGCTTAACAATGGTGTTTTCTTCAAAATCATGAAAATTTGTGTTTTGATTATTTGTTGTAGAGTTTATGTATGTTAAAATCATGTTAGAAGTTTAAGATTTTGTTTTCATAAAGTATTATATGCATTATGATAGTTAAAATCAGACTTTGGTGCGAAGAAATAAGACAAATTGGCTTATTTCTCTGCATAATCGCGAGCTGGGGAAGCCCACCAGTGGGGGGACCCGCCCCAGCGGAGCATTATGCCTAGGGAACCCTGCCCCAGTGGGGCTAGTGGCTGTCCGGAGAAATTTTTTATGCTTCGTGTAGTTTTTGGTCGGTACATGTTTAACTAACTTAATGTGATGACATATTAAGTGTATTAGACAATAAGATAACATATTTTTGATATGTTTAAGATAAATTGAGGTCTTATATTAATATGTTAAGTGTGTACTTGGATATTATTAACGCACGATATATATGTTGTGAGTTTAGACTCACGTATGTAGATAGTTAGCGACTTAAGTTGTAAACTACGTTGTTAAGTTGAACGTAAGTAAGAAGTTCAACGGTTAAACGTAATGGTTATGAACTAATTGATGTTATAAACATCATGGAATATGTAGGGTAATTGTGGAAGTGAATTGTATTGTAAAGTGTAGCTTGCGCTTGAGGCAAGTTCTCTAATCCTTACACTTTATATTGTATACGTTCCTAAACCTTTCTTTTACATTATGCAAGCTTGTTTCCGATTCTTAACTTGTTAATTACTGTACAAGTTATTTTGTATCCTAATATTCATAATGAACCTGTGTTGATGTAACGACCAGGAATTTTAAGCTTCTTATTAATTTTATATGTGATTTAAAATTTTTAGGAGTTAATTTTTTGAACTTATTTAAATCTTATGTGGTTATGTGCTTATGTGGATTTAACCTATACGAATAAGTGCTAGGATTTTATTAAAGGGAATCACTAATGGTTATTTAAATTAGTAAATTAACCCTGAGACTTTTATATCAGAATATTGATAAAAGTGTTAGTAAATTATATATTCAAATTTCTTGAATATGGTGTAGAGATTTAATCGAGTTTAATTATTTATATTTGAGTAATTAATTGATAATGTATGAAATTATTATTGTTGTTGATTTATAATTATTATGAGTAAATAATAAATAATGAGTAAGAGAACTAATAATATAATATTATTATATTTACTTGATATACTGTTATACACAAGCATACGATACTAAACCTTTAATATAGGGTAGCTATCTAGATTATATATAATACAATGTGACATATTAATGTGGTGTATATTGCATGTATGGACTATATAGTAAGATGAGGTAAATTGAAGGTATGTGACATTATGTGGACATTTAGGTATACCCTATTGCCATATAGTAATACCAATAAACAATAGTTATTTGATAATGATTTTTTATAAGTTATTATAATTGTAATAATAATGGTTATGATAATACATTATAATAATACCCAATTGAATTATATTCGGTATTAAGAAAAATGTACATGGATTATATGTTGATACATTGTGTTATTAATTGAAGTAGCATTGTAACACCCATTTAATTAGATAACGTAAGTATATACTATAGGCATATACATATATAACATTAGTGTGTTGAAATGCAAGTTGCTGAGTTATTTGGTTGTCCCATAATTAGAGCTCATTTCTCTCCCACACGTAAACTCCCACATGGCTACTACACTACTCTACTTCTTCACCCAATTTCAGCAACATAGAAATCATGATTGTAGGAGGAGTGGGTTTCATGATTTGATTCACCCACTTCTTATTACCCATTGTATAATCTTGTTTGCCATTGTTTTGATTTGGTGAACAAATTCGAGAACAGGGTAAGGAATTGGCTATATATAGAGCTCTCTTCCTTCATTGTTAACATTGCTGAGAATTATATTGCTAGGGAAGTTATAGAAAGTGAGTTATTGTGAGATATCAGTAAGGGGGATTTGTTAATTCAAGCAAACCAATTATAGAGGTATAATCATGTTCTTCATTTTCTGCAAAATTTCTAATTCTTGATTATGCTAAATTGGATGATCATTTGAGTAGAGAATGCATGCTATGTATTATATAAGTTGATATGTTAGCTTAGAATTGCAATGTATCATGTTTAGAAGTGATTTTCGTATGAAATTTCTGAGTTGGGCTATGTTTCTACCGAGCAGCATCCGTTCCTGGTTTGGAAACGGAGCCGTGCGACCGCGCGTCTCCCTAGTACAAATGGGGCGCGGTCGCACACCTCTGCAGATTCTGTTTTTGATTTCTGTTGTAGAACTGTTGTATGCTATCATGTGATGTCTTATTTGGCAAGCATGTAGGTATGGTTAATATGTATGTATGGGTGCATGCATGCAGTATGAACATGTATAACGATGTTAATACACATTATTAATGAAAAGCCTTGAAGTTTATAAGTGAACTTAGAGTTTGCTAAAGTGAACTTGTTATAAGCATATACGTATATGCTTATAACAAGTTCACTTTAGCAAACTCTAAGTTCACTTATAAACTTCAAGGCTTTTCATTAATAATGTGTATTAACATCGTTATACATGTTCATACTGCATGCATGCACCCATACATACATATTAGTGTCTTTTACATTCTGACCATTTGAGCATGTATAAGTAGTTTATATATGCATTCTAATACATGAGAGTCGTGGCTTCGAGACGCTTTACATGTATTATGTTACCTTTGTGGACTTAGTGTAAATTTCAAATAAACTTGGAATGTGAAATAGCATTGATTACCATGTGAATTACATTATAATCATGCGAGCATGTGTATTAAAATTTCATTATGCCTATAGACGTATTGACATGAACCTCATTTTAAACATAGATTTCACCTATGCATGCATATTCATAGAAACTGGATTTCTAAAGCATAGCCTATGTGATAAGAGTATACATGAGTAGTATAAGCACAAGCATGTTTACTAAGTATTGTTAGCCTCGTGATGCGGTAATATGACGATGTAGCTAATCTTTGAAGCATGAACATGTATTACTTAAAGTATATGAACGTCCAAAATGAAAACATGACTTTGAATTGGATATAGAATGAGCATGCTAGTTTCGAACGAGAAGTTAATAACTTGATAAAGTATGTGTGTTGATTTATATCAGTACTTGAAGTGCTATGTGTTCAAGCCTATATTGATGCATAGGAACTAGATAATCTATAGTTATTAAATCTAAGACATGATTAGATTAACTTACATGAATTATGTGATAAACTTATATGATAAGTAGATTCTTGTAAGTGTAGACTTATATTGGTTTACACATGCTAATTGAAAGACCAACTTGTTAATGTTAGGTTGTTTCAACGAGTTTAATTAAAGCTAGAATTATTTATAGCTGAGCAAATAGGCAAGTTCCTTGACTTACACTCCTGATTTGTGCAAGTATCCTATCCTTGTATTTAATTTATTCAAGGAACATTGTGAGCAAGTTCCTTTAAACCCGTTCTTGTATTATCTGTAAGTCTCCTAACTTCATTTAATTGTGATATTGAATGCAAGTTCCTTTGAACCAGTTCTTGTATTATTTGCAAGTCTCCCTAACTTTACTCAAATTTATATTGAGCAGGGAATTATTATATTGCAAGTTTTCTTAACTTACACACTTTTACGGTGCATGTTTCCTAGTTTCATTTGATTATTATTGTATTGTGCAAGTTCCCTGAACTTCACACTTTGAGTATTGTGCAAGTTCCCTGAACTTCACACTTTGGTTATTGTGAAAGTTCCCCGAACTTCACACTTTGGTTATTGTGAAAGTTCCCTGAACTTCACACTTTGGTTATTGTGAAAGTTTCCCGAACTTCACATTTTGAGTATTGTGAAAGTTCCCTGAATTTCACACTTTGGTTATTGTGAAAGTTCCCCGAACTTCACATTTTGAGTATTGTGAAAGTTCCCTGAACTTCACACTTTGGTTATTTTGTAAGTTCCCAAACTTCATGTCTTTATTATGCAAGTTCTCTAAACTTATACAAACTCGTATATTGTGCAAGTATCTTATCTTTGTGTTTACTTTACTCAAAGAACGTTGTCAGCAAATGTCCTAACCTATGCATTTACTTTATGCAAGGGATCTATTATGGTGAAATTCCCCGAATTTCACTCTTTGATGTTATAAGTGTCTAAGCCTATGCATTTATTTTATGCAAGGAATCTATTATCGTGCAAGTTCTCCGAACTTCACACGTTGAGTATTGTGCAAGTTCCCCGAACTTCACCCGTTGAGTATTGTGCAAGTTCCCCAAACTTCACACGTTGAGTATTGTGCAAGTTCCCCGAACTTCACACGTTGAGTATTGTGCATGTTCCCCGAACTTACACAAATTCATATATTGTGCAAATTCTAAACTTCACTTTGTGCAAGTTCTCTATCCTTCTCATATTGTATTGAGTAGGTTATTGCTGAATCGAAAGTTGTTTACTTAATTGCTTGAACCTTATTTCCAAGCATGTTATTTAGTGGTTTAATTACTTATCAATTATTCCACATTGATATTATTGATGTCCGCACCTAGTGCATTTGAGCTCGTACAGTCTTGGACTTGTACATTATTCAAGGTTCTAAATCTCTTGAACTATGTCAGTAAGAGTCTGAACCTTTGTTCGGTCAGACTAGTGTATGAAGTTTTCTTTAAAGCTATCCAAACCAATTGATGGTAAGGATTTTTAGATGGAACAGAACACCCATCATATGTAGGAGTGTGCCCATGTATCTAATATATATGATACGAGTAAGCAGATTTAAGTATTATGCATATTCACGTTGTGCCCGAGGCTGATCTCCTCGAGGTACTAAGTTTCTGTAGCCAGAAGCCAATAATCCAAAAAGGGTCAATTAGCTATTGAATCCATTGAAAAGTTATAGTTCAAAGTCTACTCGACTATCAGTCATTCTAAAGGCAATTATTATCTTTGCTTTTAATAGTCAGATTATTGAATCTTTCAGATATTCATAGTGTTGAATCATGCAGGTTGTTGAACCTTACAGATATTCATATCATTGAATCATACAGATATTCATAGTATTGAATCATACAGATTGTTGAATCATTCTAACATTCATATTGTTGAATCTTTAAGATATTCATTTCGTTGAAATCATTGTCAGATATTTTTCCATTCATCGTGATATATCCTTTATTGTTGTATTTAAACTTGCTGAGCAAACTTGTTGCTCATTCTTGCTATATCATGACTTATATTGCAGTTAAGCCCGAGCCCTCAGGGAAGGACAAGGGTAAAGGAAAGATATAGGATGGTTTGCAAGGAGCAGACTTTGTCTTTATGATTTGTTTAATTAATGTTAATGTAATATGAACCCTAATGTTTATTGTAGGGTATGCTTGTATTAATGTATTAAGGTTATCGAATCTTGGGACTAGTAACACCTTTTGAATGAACGACGTACGTTTATTAGATTCCGCATTTTAGTTATCGTATGTTACTTAAAGGTGGATGTTAGTATTGTTTCGTGGCTACCGGACCGGCGTCAGAGGACCCGGATTCGGGGGTGTCAGGTTGGTATCAAAGCTTTAGGTTATAAACGTTAGGAATGCGAAACCTAAGTTATAACCTTAGTAGAAAACTCAAGTAAAGTTTGTAGGTGATGGATTGAGGATATCCATCGAGTCTTATTGTGATACTGAAGTTATTTATTTATATCAGCTATGATTGATAGACGTCCTAACTTCTTAATGCTAACATGAATAGCATATCACATAAAGCCTAATGTTTTCTTCCTATCCTAAGGATCATGCCGCCTAGGGGATTTTTGCGGAACTAGAGGGAGGAAGGATCTGTTAGCAATGGTGGAGGGAGAAATGTCGACCCAATGCAGAGCTTCGTTAACCTATTAACAGAAGCAATGCAGAACATAACCCCGCCAGCAGCTGAGCATCTAGGACATTACTTGGCTAGCTTTAAGGACTTTAAATTGGTAGGACCACTAAAATTTTGGGAAACCTTGGACCCAATTGAAGCCCAGACATGGATAGAAGAAATTGAGAAGGTGTTTGAGGTCGCACGGGTGGCCGAGGCACAGAAGACGAGTTTTGCCACATTCATGATGAAGGGCGAAGCTAATAATTGCTGGGAACCTAATAAAGGACTAGCAGGCGAAGGAGTTATTATGTGGGACAGATTTAAGAATTTCTTTTTGGAGAATACGCAACAAGATATGGAAGTTAAGTTTCTGGAGCTGAGACAAGGAGGTATGTTAGTCGCAGAGAACGCGACAAGATTTAAAGAGTGGGCTCGATTCACCTCGCATTAGGTGGATACGGAGGCCAGGAAAACAGAGAGATTTGAATTAGGATTGAAACCATGGGTACATAATGTATTGAAGATTAAGACCTTTTCTGATCTTTTGGAAAGGGTTATCATTGTCGAAGGAGGTAATGAAACCATAACGCAATTTAAGCAAGATAAGAAGACCGGCCGAGAAGGACCGAAAGGGGGAAGCGGCAGAGGCAGCAACCCCAACAAACGAAAATGGATGGAGAGCCAATCATTCGGAGGAGGAAAATCTGGGGAAGAGGCTAAGAAAAGTTTAAAGTGCAGTAACTGTGGAAGGAACCACTCGGAGGAATGCAGGAAGGGGAAGAACGCATGTTATCATTGTGGACAACAGGGGCACATGGCTCCTCAGTGTTGGAATAAGTCGAAAGGAGGATGTTTCGAGTGTAGAGCCACATACCATCAAATTAAGGACTGCCCGAAGAGAAAGGGCGTTGCATCTAGCGACAACCACAACAACAAGGACGTAGTGTCAGGTATTATCCCGATCAATGATATAGATGCATATGTGTTATTCGATTCGGGTGCCACCTGCTCTTTTGTTTCCAAAGAATTTACTAAACAGTTAGACTTGCCCGTGAGAAATTAGAACACCCTATGGGCGTAGGAGTAGCAAACAAGGAAGTTATCTCCGTAGAATACATTCATAGGAATTGTTATACAGATTTGAAGGGAATTCGTGGATGTCTTCCCAAACGAGATTTAGCAGCAATAGTTTTTGCCTTGGAGTTTTGGAAGCATTATTTGTATGGCGAGAAGTGTGAGATATGCATAGTCTGAAGTATATCTTCACGCAGAAGGAATTAAACATGAGGCAGCGCCGATGGCTAGAATTGATCAAAGATTATGATTGTGAAATTCTGTACCATCTAGGCAAAGCAAATGTAGTGGCAGATGCCTTGGATAAGAAAGGCAGAGGGAAGTTATCGAGGTTGACCATTCAAAAGAATTAGTGAAAGATTTCAAAAGACTAGACTTAGAGGTTAAGTATCCGATGGAGACCAAAGAGAGATTAATTATAGTGTCAGTAAGCCCGACATTATTAGATAATGTTAAGGAGGCACAAGAGAAGGACGGAGATTATGATAACATTAAGAAGCGATTAGCTGAAGGTGATGAGTTGAAATTTAAGATTGATAGCACTGAACTGCTAAGAATTGAAGGACGAATTTGGGTACCGTTAGTACTAGAACTAAGAGAAGAGATTTTGCTAGAGGCATTTTTGGAAGGAAAGTGTCGAGCACCGTTGTGTTGAGACGAGGTAGGTGAACGCCGACTGTTGGGACCAGGAGTGGTACAACAGATAGTAGAGATTATCTAAGTGATAAGAGCGAATTATCCATTTTTTTAGAGTAACCTTATTTTTTTTACAATTCCGAGGACGGAATTTTTATAAGCGGGGAGGGATGTAACGACCAGGAATTTTAAGCTTCTTATTAATTTTATATGTGATTTAAAATTTTTAGGAGTTAATTTTTCAAACTTATTTAAACCTTATGTGGTTATGTGCTTATGTGAACTTAACCTATGCGAATAACTGCTAGGATTTTATTAAAGGAAATCACTAATGGTTATTTAAATTAGTAGATTAACCCTGAGACTTTTATATCAGAATATTGATAAAAGTGTTAGTAAATTATATATTCAAATTTCTTGAATATGGTGTAGAGATTTAATCGGGATTAATTATTTATATTTGAGTAATTAATTGATAACGTATGAAATTATTATTGTTATTAATTTATAATTATTATGAGTAAATAATAATTAATGAGTAAGAGAACTAATAATATAATATTACTATATTTACTTGATATACTGTTATACACAAGCATACGATACTAAACCTTTAATATAGGGTAGCTATCTAGATTATATATAATACAATGTGACATATTAATGTGGTGTATATTGCATGTATGGACTATATAGTAAGATGACGTAAATTGAAGGTATGTGACATTATGTGGACATTTAGGTATACCCTATTGCCATATAGTAATACCAATAAACAATAGTTATTTGATAATAATTTTTTATAAGTTATTATAATTGTAATAATAACGGTTATGATAATACATTATAATAATACCCAATTGAATTATATTCGGTAGTAAGGAAAATGTACATGGCTTATATGTTGATACATTGTGTTATTAATTGAAGTAGCATTGTAACACCCATTTAATTAGATAACGTAAGTATATACTATAGGCATATACATATATAACATTAGTGTGTTGAAATGCAAGTTGCTGAGTTATTTGGTTGTCCCATAATTAGAGCTCATTTCTCTCCCACGCGTAAACTCCCACATGGCTACTACACTACTCTACTTCTTCACCCAATTTCAGCAACATAGAAATCATGATTGTAGGAGGAGTGGGTTTCATGATTTGATTAACCCACTTCTTGTTACCCATTGTATAATCTTTTTTGCCATTGTTTTGATTTGGTGAAAAAATTCAAGAACCGGGTAAGGAATTGGCTATATATAGAGCTCTCTTCCTTCATTGTTAACATTGCTGAGAATTATATTGCTAGGGAAGTTATAGAGAGTGAGTTATTGTGAGATATTAGTGAGGGAGATTTGTTAATTCAAGCAAACCAATTATAGAGGTATAATCATGTTCTTCATCTTCTGTAAAATTTTTGATTCTTGATTATGCTAAATTGGATGATCATTTGAGTAGAGGATGCATACTATGTAACGATTGTGATTTTATATTTAATTTTAAATATTTATTGAATTAAATAAATATTTTATGTGATTTATTTATTGAGTTAAATAAATAAATTATGTGATTTATGGAGTGATTTAATTAAGTGTATATATTAATTAAATGAATGTGCAATATTTAATTTAATTAATGTATATTAATTTTATATTATAGTTCTAATTTAATTGAGATAATTAAATTAGAGGAGATATGTGATGAAGTGTTACATGAATTATAATTAGCGAGTAATTATAATTATATGGCAATTTTATGTGATTTATTGATGTTAGATTTTAATTGATTAAATTATTATTGATATTTAATTAATTAAAATGTGACATTAAAGTATGTGTTAAATAATTTATTAAAATAAAGAAAAGGATTTTTAAATTTACTTTAACCAAACAAGGCCCTTATAATTGTTTTAAACCTATTTCTACCAAATGGGGCCCTAACTATCAAAAAGCTATTTAAATAAACTGTTTACCAAACATGGCCTTAGCATTAATAATCTGTTTTTAAAAATAACCTTGTTTTGCCAAACAAGGCATTGTGGCTTTTTGAAATTTGTAACTGACATTATACTTAATATATTTGTCAGTTATATTATATAATTAAGCCTATATCTATTACTACGTATTATATTATACGTTAGTCTAAACTACGTTAGAAAGAATATCAGTGTAAGAGAGAAAAGAAAGAACAGAGGAAGAGTTAGAGAAGAGAGAAGAAGAAGAAAAGGAAGAGCTTAAGCATCATCATCTTCTTCATTAACGATTAGCAAAAAGGTTATAATCTATAATTTTACTCTTACAATTATAGAACTCAATTCATATGTTTCATGTATTTTATTCTCTGTCAAAAGTTGAGTTTTCATGGAAGTTATGAAATCATGAATTTTATATGTATGTATTGTATCCATGTGTTGATTGTGGTAATTGTATGACATAAGAGGATTTTCAGGAATTAAATTACTGTTAAAATAAGTTTCATGGAAAAAGTTTTGTTCATATTGTTTTATGTATATTGATTGGTTTTAGAATGGAAAATTTAGGAATTTGTATGTGTTAGTATGTCTAATTGGAATTGGTTATGATGTTATATTCAATTATGAAGAGATTTCATGTGTTATAAGTTGAATTACTTGAGAAATTCTATTACAGTAGATTATTTTATGGAAAAATATGAGTTTTCATGAAAATGGCCAAATTGGATTTTTAAAACTATTGATTTTCGTTGTTTAAATGAGTTTATGTTTTGAGTGCATGTTAGATATATGTATTACAGCGTATATATGATTTACAGTGTCTATGTTACTGTATTTTTGGCTTGTATGGGTTGTCCGGTAAAGCAAGGAGTCGTGGCTGTCTGCGTCTGGCCGAGCTGCTGCGCAGCTGCGCCGGCAGCAAGGCCAGGAGCAGCGCAGCTGCGCCGCTTGCTTTTACCAGAGCCTTTACCTGCGCAGCTGCGCCGGGATTAAGGCAGCTGGCTGCGCAGCTGCGCCGGATTCGGTGCAGTGGCAGTGTGTTTTAAACAATTGTGCAGATTATTTTCATGCCTAAGTTACATTATTGCTAAGATAATGAGCATATATCTACCTTCTATAACATGTGTTAACACGAAGTTGGTAATTTCATAATTTGAGAAAAAAGGAAGTTTTGAAAACCTAATATAATATTTAAATTATAAGCTATAATTGTTTAATTGTAAAATAAGTTACTTAATTATAATTTGATTAATTATAATTAAGAGTAAATGTTTAATTTAAATTGTAATTCTATGAAATTATAATGTATAGAAGTTGATTTATTTTAATCAATTAGATGTTAATTTAAATTATAATTTCATAAATGCATGTTTAATTGTGGATTTTAAATTGATAATTACATGATTTATTATAAATTGTGTAATTGTAATACATGTTATAGTTTAATTAATTATTGATTATAATTGATAAATACATGATTAATTATAAATTGTGTAATTATAAATGCATGAATGTGGTTTAATTGATTTTAAATTATAAATTATTTATAATTTAAAAGGTAATGATAATTTAAGTAATTATAATTTGATTAAGTGTTTGAATTATAATTGTTTAATTATAATTGAGTTAAATACATAATTAATTTAATTATGTGAATATGTAGGTGATGTAATTAACTATGTGATGGTTGATTATTATTACTATTTAATCAGAATGTGAGTTAACCATGAGGGTTAACCACTTATGTGAATTAGTTACGTGTTAACTAATTTAGGTTATTGTGATTGAATATATATGTGTAGGAAGTATTAAAGTACGTGAATTGTGTTAAGTAGCTTGCGCTTGAGGCAAGTCTTCTAAACCCTAAACTCGTTAATTTTACGCAAGTTTTCTAAACCCTAATCTTGTATTGATTTTATATGATCTCTTGAATTCATATATTCATTGTTGAGAATGTCCTTTCCATTTCAGTATTGGACAATTGTTTATTTAATTGAAATGGTCTTAACTTATTGTTCAAGTAAGATCCAATTATTATCTTAAATGCTTTAGGTTTACTTCTAAAGCATATGTTAATTCATAATTCTTTTATTTTGAATTATTGGAAGTCGATTCAACTAATCCTTAGTTGATGAACGTGAATTCTAAATTACCCTTGTAAGCTTATCCAAACCAAACTTTCTTTGGTGCGGACTTGAATTCAAATTACTGAGTTGAACAACCCTATTTACTAGGGGAGGTTACTACGCATAGCGTTAAGATGGTTGTGCACAATACATGGTACGAAGGGCTGATCCCCCTAAGTACGAGTTAAGATCCATAGTCTTATTGACTGTTAAAGGTTTAAATAGAAATATTTATAACCTAGGACAAGAGTTCAAAGGTCTTATGACCCTCAGATAAATTCTATATCCAAATTTTAATATTGATAGAGAATTATTATTCAATTATTTATTATTGAAGCAAGCTAAGTTGCTCAGATTTTCTTAAAGATATTCTTTCATGTCTATATTATTGTTAAACTCCAGTGAGCTGTGGTTTGCTCACTCTTGCATTAAATAACAATTTCAGTTAAAGTTGATAACGCTGATGCTCCGTCTACAAGTAAGGGCAAGGGAAAGCAAAGCAAGTGAAGACTTGTTTTTTTTATTTAATTGAGAATGATTGTAATAATTGAATGTTATGTTTTATTTCCGCACTTTATTATATTCATGTCAAGGTTAGAGTAACCGTGGGAGTGATTTTGAGAAGGTTGTAACCCTTGTTTTAAGGGAGATTTAGTTATTTTAATTTAAGTTGTAGTTTATTTTGCATTATTCATTGGGTAGATATATGTTATATTATAAAGTGAACACCAAATCATGTGAAAACGAAGTACCCGGATTTGGGGGTGTCACATGTTGGTATCAAAGCTGTAGGTTATGAAACCTTAGGTGGGGAAAAACCTTAGGTAGTAGCCTTATGGTAAGATCGAAAAGATAGATGTGATAGGTAAAAGATAATAAACTACCTGATGTACCTATGTGTTTACATTATAGTATTCGAAGAGTGACGATTCGTTATCACGTAATAATGAACTTTAAAATTCTTTTGTCAGGATGTCGAACATTGGAGAACCTAGTCAGGCTAGAGAGGATGTACCTCAGGTGCCTAGAGAGGAAGAGCCCCGTGACATACATATTGTCTGGGAGCAGCTGGTTAGGAGAGAGCCATCTCCAATGATCACCGTAGCTGGTCGGGAGCATGAGCTGACACCTATTCTAGAGGATGAGGACGAGGACGAGTCTAAAGAGGAGGAAGAGGATCCCGAGGAGGAATTCCCACCTCACTCTACTAGTGCTGAGATGTACGAGGCAGTCTACGATAGCAACGTGGAGCTTTATGGACGAGTAGGAGATCTCGAGGAGACTATCCAGCAGCAAGACGAGACGATCGAGGAAATGGCAAGTGACCTAGGAGATGCACAGTGGAACCTGATAAATATGGAGGTTGATAGAGATGCTGCTCGATTTAAACTGGCGAAGCTGAAGCAAGACATCCAGGAGGAGTCGAGGAAGCGTGCCAGAGCTGAAGAGTCAAGCTTGAGGGCTAACCAACGAGCCGATCGAGCTGAAGGTGAAGCTGAAGCCAAGAGGGCCAAGCTGAGGGAAACGGAATATGCTTTTCATACGGCGATAGAGAGAGCTCAGGATCGTATTTTCTACTACCCAGCTCAGTTCCAAGGTTTACCGTGGTATGTGGTGGACCGAAGAACGGCATTTCGGGTAATGGAAGAGGAACGCAGAGAGGCTGTGAGACGCATTAATATGCCAAGGCAGTGGTAGTAGTGGTAGTAGTAACAGTAGTGGTAGAGTTTGTTATGTATTGCATGTTTTGTAATAAGTAACGAAAATCCCATAATTTTAGATAAGAATGGGATGAGTTAATAATGTAATCCTGCAACTTTTCCAGTTCAGGAAGGATGATGTAAATGGCAGAAATGCTATCTGTTTGATGTTTTTAAAACTATGACTGATGAATAAAAGAAGTTTATGGACGTGCTTGGTGTTCTATGTGAATTGAATTATTTAAATGTTTAAGTATGAACTTGGATACTTAATAATTGAATAAAGGGTCTAATAATAATATTTTCTTAACAGAAAATGCCTCCTAGAAGAAGAGTAACGCGTCAAAATCCCGAGGGTTCGACGAACAACAACAATAACGATGGGACGAATCCCAATTCGGTTCAGCAGTTGGTGAACCTGTTGACCGGAGCTCTTGCGAATCAACCGCAGGTGCAGGATACTACTTTCAAGGAATTCAAGGCAGTAGGACCTCCTGAGTTCAAAGGATCGACTAACCCTATCGAAGCTCAGACATGGGTTATGGAAATGGAGAAGGTATTTGACGTGGCTAGAGTAGGAGAAGACCAAAAGACAACGTTCGCGGCTTTCATGTTGAAGTCGGATGCAAGTTTTTGGTGGCAGGCTAACAAGACTCGAGAGGGAGAGGGAGTCATCCCGTGGGAACGTTTCAAGGAAATGTTCTACGAGATGTACTTTCCAGTGAGTTCGCAGGACCAGATGGAGGTCCAGTTCCTAGAACTTAAGCAAGGAGGGATGATGGTGTCCGAGTATGCTTCTAAGTTTAACGAGTTGGCCAGGTTCGCTACATACCAGGTCAGCACTGACGCTAGGAAAGCAAGAAGGTTTGAGCGGGGACTAAAGCCCTGGCTCTACAGCAAGGTTTCCATGTTCCAGCTGAAGACATTTGCAGCGGTGTTGGAGAAAGCCATACTTGCTGAAGGAGGAAGCGAAGCGGTAACGAAGTTCAACCAAGATAAGAAGAAGAAGAATGAGGTAGAAACCAAGACTGGGGGTTTCACAGGCAGCGCTGTGAACCAGAAGAGGAAGTGGTCTAATAATATCTCTGCTGGGAGTCAGCCAGGAAGTCAGCAGAAGAGGAAGTTCGAAGTATGTGCTACATGCGGTAAGAATCACACTGGCGTGTGCATGAAGGGGAAGCGGGTGTGCTTCAACTGTGGTCAGGAAGGCCACATCGCGCCAAATTGCCCAAAATCGAAGAAGGAAGCTTGCTTTACATGTGGATCCAAAGATCACATGGCTCGCAACTGCCCGAAAAAGCTGACGGCAGGGTCATCAGGGAGTGGAGGGAATGGAAGCGGCAGTACCGTTACTATTGCTGCACCATTGCAAGCTGTTCGACCCACTGCACGGACATTCAACATGACGGTGCAGGATGCTGTGCAATCAAAAGACGTGGTGTCAGGTATTATTCCGGTCAATAGTATAAATGCATATGTATTATTTGATTCGGGTGCTACTTGTTCATTCATATCTGATGATTTTGCTAAAACCTTAGACTTACTTGTGGAGGAATTAGGTTACCCTTAGATCATAGAGATTGCGAATAGGGAGGTTATTCCTGTTAGGAGCGTTTATAAGAACTGTAGATTAGACATTAAGGGTCAGGAACTTAGAGTAGATTTGATTCCGATTAAACTTGGGGAATTCGACGTTATACTGGGTATGGATTGGTTGTTCAACCATGGGGCGGTAATCGACTGTCAGAAGAAGTAGGTGAACCTTACGACTCCGTCGAAGTTGGTGTTCTATGGTAGCAAATCGCCTAGGCAAGCGAGTTTTCTGACGATTATGTAAGCCAAGAAACTTCTGACGCAAGGCTGTGTAGGATATCTAGCCTACATAGTAGATTCGCATAAGGAAAGCCCGAAGGTGGAGGAGATATCGGTAGTTAAGGAATTTGTGGACGTTTTTCCGAGCGATTTACCAGGACTTCCGCCAGATAGGGAGACAGAGTTCGTGATCGATCTAGCGCCGGGAACTGCTCCGATTTCGAAGGCTCCGTACCGAATGGCTCCAGTCGAGATGAAAGAACTGATGATTCAACTGCAAGAATTACTGGACAAGAAGTATATTCCACCAAGCATTTCGCCGTGGGGAGCGCCTGTCTTATTCATGAAGAAGAAGGATTGGTCGATGCGTCTTTGCATTGATTATGGAGAATTGAATAAAGTTATGATCAAGAATAGGTATCCTTTACCTAGGATCGATGACTTGTTTGATCAACTGAAGGGTGCGAGGTACTTCTCAAAAATTGATTTGAGAAGCGGGTATCATCAGTTGAAGGTGAGAAAGGAAGATATACCGAAAACGGCTTTTAGAACTCGGTATGGTCATTACGAGTTCTTGGTGATGTCATTTGGTCTCACGAATGCCCCAGCTGCATTAATGGACCTAATGAATAGGGTGTTCAAGCCATTTCTAGACAAGTTCGTGGTAGTGTTCATAGATGACATCCTGGTTTATTCCAAGACCGAGGAGGAGAATGCTGAACACTTACGACTAACCTTAGAAGCCCTGAGACGAGAGAGGCTTTATGTTAAATTCTCGAAATGCGAATTTTGGTTGGAACGTGTGCAATTTCTTAGCCACGTGATCGACAAGGATGGTATTTCGGTAGATCCGTCGAAGGTTGAAGCTGTTATAAATTGGGAACAGCCGAAGACGCCGTCCGAAGTGAGGAGTTTCTTGGGATTGGCAGGTTATTACCGGAGATTTATCCAAGACTTTTCTAGAATCGCAACTCCGTTGACGAATTTGACTCGTAAAACAGTTAAGTTATTTTGGACGGAGAAGTGTGAGAAGAGTTTTCAAGAGCTGAAGAAGAGGCTGAGTACTGCGCCTGTATTGTCTTTACCAGATAGTTCCGGAAATTTCGTAGTATATAGCGATGCCTCACATAAAGGATTAGGTTGTGTATTGATGCAGAGCGGCAAAGTCATTGCCTATGCGCCACGTCAGCTGAAGGATTACGAGAAGGGGTATCCGACCCATGATCTAGAATTGGCGGCAGTAGTGTTTGCCCTGAAGATTTGGAGGCACTACTTATATGGAGAGAAGTGTGAAATATACACAGATCACAAGAGTTTGAAGTATATATTTACCCAGAAGGATTTGAACATGCGCCAAAGAAGATGGTTGGAGCTGATTAAAGACTACGAATGCGAGATACTTTACCATCCGGGTAAAGCTAACGTTGTCGCTGACGCTTTAAGCAGGAAAGGTCGGGAGAAGCTGAACGTATTAACTGATCAGGATCGGTTGATAGAACAAATGGCTAGATTAGAATTGGAAGTGAAGTTTCCGAAGGAATCGGATGAGTTGTTGTTTCAAGTAACCAATGGTTCTACTCTAGTAGATAAGGTGAAAGAAGCACAATTCAATGATGAAGAATGTGAAAAGATTCGGAAGAGGATAACTGAAGGCGAAGAGTTCAAATTCAAGATCGGTAACGAAGGACTGTTGCGGTTTGAAGGTAGAATATGGGTACCGCCAGTACCAGAGGTCAAAGAGGAGATTCTAAGCGAGCTCATAGTTCTAGATATTCTATTCACCCTGGGAGTACGAAGATGTACCAGGATCTCAGGCATCATTTCTGGTGGCCGAATATGAAGAGGGACGTTGCGGAATGCGTTGCGAAGTGCTTAACGTGCCAGAAAGTCAAAGCAGAACACCAGAGACCAAGTGGACTGCTGCAACCGTTAGAAATTCCAGAGTGGAAGTGGGAGCATATCACGATGGATTTCGTGGTAGGTCTTCCAATGACTCAGAAAGAATTTGATGCGATATGGGTTATAGTGGATCGACTGACGAAGTCAGCCCACTTTTTGCCAATCAGGGTTTAGTACAACCTGGATAAGCTAGCGAAGCTATACGTGAAGGAAATTATTTCTCGATATGGTGTTCCGGTGTCGATTGTGTCCGACAGAGATCCGCGTTTTACGTCAAATTTCTGGAAGCGTTTGCAAGAAGGTATGGGAACGCAATAGCGAATGAGTACAGCGTATCATCCTCAGACTGATGGACAAAGCGAAAGAACGATTCAGACACTTGAGGATATGCTAAGAGCTTGTGTGATGGACTTCAAAGGAAGCTGGGAGGATCATCTACCATTGGTGGAGTTCGCCTACAACAATAGTTATCATGCGAGTATTGGCATGCCGCCTTACGAAGCATTATACGGTAGAAAATGCAGAACACCTTTGTGCTGGGATGAAGTTGGTGAACGTCAATTGTTGGGACCAGAATTGGTACAACAAACCGCCGAAATTGTGAAGCTGATCAGAACGAGATTAGTTGCTGCTCAAGACAGACAAAAGAAGTATGCCGATCTTAATCGACAGAACCGAGAATTCTTGCCAGGAAGTTTCGTTTTCCTGAAAGTATCTCCCTGGAAAGGGAAAATTCGATTCGGTAAGAAGGGGAAGCTGAGTCCCCGATTCATTGGACCTTTTGAGGTATTACGAAAGGTGGGCAAGGTTACTTACGAGATTGCATTACCTCCGGAGCTCGAGAATATACATAATGTCTTTCATATTTCTGTATTAAGACCTTACAAGCACGATTACAAACATGTAATAGAATATGAACCTTTGCTATTTGATAAAGACTTAACGTATGAAAAAGTGCCTGTTCAAATAGTTGATAGAAAGGAACAAGTACTTAGGAATAAAGTGATACCTTCTGTTAAGGTAATTTGGAGAAACTACAATGCTGAAGAAGCTACGTGGGAACTCGAAGATGTTATGATGAAATCTTATCCGCATTTATTTGATTAGTTTTGTGTAACCCCTTATATACTGATTTTGGGGACAGAATCCTTTTAAGGGGGAAAGAATGTAATAGACGAGATTTTTTTTTTTTTTTTTTTTTTTTTGTGATTCTGGGGACAGAATCCTTTTAAGGGGGAAAGAATGTAATAGACGAGATTTTTTTTTTTTTTTTTTTTTTTGTGATTCTGGGGACAGAATCCTTTTAAGGATGGAAGATTGTAACGATTGTGATTTTATATTTAATTTTAAATATTTATTGAATTAAATAAATATTTTATGTGATTTATTTATTGAGTTAAATAAATAAATTATGTGATTTATGGAGTGATTTAATTAAGTGTATATATTAATTAAATGAATGTGCAATATTTAATTTAATTAATGTATATTAATTTTATATTATAGTTCTAATTTAATTGAAATAATTAAATTAGATGAGATATGTGATGAAGTGTTACATGAATTATAATTAGCGAGTAATTATAATTATGTGGCAATTTTATGTGATTTATTGATGTTAGATTTTAATTGATTAAATTATTATTGATATTTAATTAATTAAAATGTGACATTAAAGTATGTGTTAAATAATTTATTAAAATAAAGAAAAGGATTTTTAAATTTACTTTAACCAAACAAGGCCCTTATAATTGTTTTAAACCTATTTCTACCAAATGGGGCCCTAACTATCAAAAAGCTATTTAAATAAACTGTTTACCAAACATGGCCTTAGCATTAATAATCTGTTTTTAAAAATAACCTTGTTTTGCCAAACAAGGCATTGTGGCTTTTTGAAATTTGTAACTGACATTATACTTAATATATTTGTCAGTTATATTATATAATTAAGCCTATATCTATTACTACGTATTATATTATACGTTAGTCTAAACTACGTTAGAAAGAATATCAGTGTAAGAGAGAAAAGAAAGAACAGAGGAAGAGTTAGAGAAGAGAGAAGAAGAAGAAAAGGAAGAGCTTAAGCATCATCATCTTCTTCATTAACGATTAGCAAAAAGGTTATAATCTATAATTTTACTCTTACAATTATAGAACTCAATTCATATGTTTCATGTATTTTATTCTCTGTCAAAAGTTGAGTTTTCATGGAAGTTATGAAATCATGAATTTTATATGTATGTATTGTATCCATGTGTTGATTGTGGTAATTGTATGACATAAGAGGATTTTCAGGAATTAAATTACTGTTAAAATAAGTTTCATGGAAAAAGTTTTGTTCATATTGTTTTATGTATATTGATTGGTTTTAGAATGGAAAATTTAGGAATTTGTATGTGTTAGTATGTCTAATTGGAATTGGTTATGATGTTATATTCAATTATGAAGAGATTTCATGTGTTATAAGTTGAATTACTTGAGAAATTCTATTACAGTAGATTATTTTATGGAAAAATATGAGTTTTCATGAAAATGGCCAAATTGGATTTTTAAAACTATTGATTCTCGTTGTTTAAATGAGTTTATATTTTGAGTGCATGTTAGATATATGTATTACAGCGTATATATGATTTATAGTGTCTATGTTACTGTATTTTTGGCTTGTATGGGTTGTCCGGTAAAGCAGGGAGTCGTGGCTGTCTGCGTCTGGCCGAGATGCTGCGCAGCTGCGCCGGTAGCAAGGCCAGGAGCAGCGCAGCTGCGCCGTTTGCTTTTACCAGAGCCTTTACCTGCGCAGCTGCGCCGGGTTTAAGGCAGCTGGCTGCGCAGCTGCGCCGGGATTCGGTGCAGTGGCAGTGTGTTTTAAACAATTGTGCAGATTATTTTCATGCCTAAGTTACATTATTGCTAAGATAATGAGCATATATCTACCTTCTATAACATGTGTTAACACGAAGTTGGTAATTTCATAATTTGAGAAAAAAGGAAGTTTTGAAAACCTAATATAATATTTAAATTATAAGCTATAATTGTTTAATTGTAAAATAAGTTACTTAATTATAATTTGATTAATTATAATTAAGAGTAAATGTTTAATTTAAATTGTAATTCTATGAAATTATAATGTATAGAAGTTGATTTATTTTAATCAATTAGATGTTAATTTAAATTATAATTTCATAAATGCATGTTTAATTGTGGATTTTAAATTGATAATTACATGATTTATTATAAATTGTGTAATTGTAATACATGTTATAGTTTAATTAATTATTGATTATAATTGATAAATACATGATTAATTATAAATTGTGTAATTATAAATGCATGAATGTGGTTTAATTGATTTTAAATTATAAATTATTTATAATTTAAAAGGTAATGATAATTTAAGTAATTATAATTTGATTAAGTGTTTGAATTATAATTGTTTAATTATAATTGAGTTAAATACATAATTAATTTAATTATGTGAATATGTAGGTGATGTAATTAACTATGTGATGGTTGATTATTATTACTATTTAATCAGAATAGTGAGTTAACCATGAGGGTTAACCACTTATGTGAATTAGTTACGTGTTAACTAATTTAGGTTATTGTGATTGAATATATATGTGTAGGAAGTATTAAAGTATGTGAATTGTGTTAAGTAGCTTGCGCTTGAGGCAAGTCTTCTAAACCCTAAACTCGTTAATTTTACGCAAGTTTTCTAAACCCTAATCTTGTATTGATTTTATATGATCTCTTGAATTCATATATTCATTGTTGAGAATGTCCTTTCCATTTCAGTATTGGACAATTGTTTATTTAATTGAAATGGTCTTAACTTATTGTTCAAGTAAGATCCAATTATTATCTTAAATGCTTTAGGTTTACTTCTAAAGCATATGTTAATTCATAATTCTTTTATTTTGAATTATTGGAAGTCGATTCAACTAATCCTTAGTTGATGAACGTGAATTCTAAATTACCCTTGTAAGCTTATCCAAACCAAACTTTCTTTGGTGCGGACTTGAATTCAAATTACTGAGTTGAACAACCCTATTTACTAGGGGAGGTTACTACGCATAGCGTTAAGATGGTTGTGCACAATACATGGTACGAAGGGCTGATCCCCCTAAGTACGAGGTAAGGTCCATAGTCTTATTGACTGTTAAAGGTTTAAATAAAAATATTTATAACCTAGGACAAGAGTTCAAAGGTCTTATGACCCTCAGATAAATTCTATATCCAAATTTTAATATTGATAGAGAATTATTATTCAATTATTTATTATTGAAGCAAGCTAAGTTGCTCAGATTTTCTTAAAGATATTCTTTCATGTCTATATTATTGTTAAACTCCAGTGAGCTGTGGTTTGCTCACTCTTGCATTAAATAACAATTTCAGTTAAGGTTGATAACGCTGATGCTCCGTCTACAAGTAAGGGCAAGGGAAAGCAAAGCAAGTGAAGACTTGTTTTTTTTATTTAATTGAGAATGATTGTAATAATTGAATGTTATGTTTTATTTCCGCACTTTATTATATTCATGTCAAGGTTAGAGTAACCCTGTGAGTAATTTTGAGAAGGTTGTAACCCTTGTTTTAAGGGAGATTTAGTTATTTTAATTTAAGTTGTAGTTTATTTTGCATTATTCATTGGGTAGATATATGTTATATTAGAAAGTGAAGCACCAAATCATGTGGAAACGAAGTACCCGGATTTGGGGGTGTCACATACTATGTATTATATAAGTTGATATGTTAGCTTAGAATTGCAATGTATCATGTTTAGAAGTGATTTTCGTATGAAATTTCTGAGTTGGGCAAAGTTTCTGCCGAGCAGCAGCCGTTCCTGGTTTGGAAACGGAGCCGCGCGGTCGCGCGTCTACGTAGTAAAAATGGGGCGCGGCCGCGCCCCTCTGCAGATTCTATTTTTTATTTCTGTTGTAGAACTGTTGTATGCTATCATGTGATGTCTTATTTGGCAAGCATGTAGGCATGGTTAATATGTATGTATGGGTGCATGCATGCAGTATGAACATGTGTAACGATGTTAATACACATTATTAATGAAAAGCCTTAAAGTTTATAAGTGAACTTAGAGTTTGCTAAAGTGAACTTGTTATGAGCATATACGCATTATGTATATTCTGATTTTGGCAAGCATGACCGTATGGTCTATATTGACATGACATGTACATTTAAAGTGTTGAACATGTAACGACCATGAATTTTAAACTCCTTATTTATTAAATATGTGATTTAATTTTAACGAGTTAGTTTTGTGAGTTTATTTAAACCTTATGTGGTGGTGAGAATTTGTGAAATGATTAAAGGAAGTCACTAATGAGTTATTTAAATTAGTGGACTAACCTTAAGGATTTAATATTAGAGAATTGATGAGATTATTAATAATTAAATATTCACCTTATTTGAATATCGTGGCAGGATTTAAACGTGTTTGATTAATTTCAATTATGATTAATTAATCGATAATGTGTTGTTTAATTATTATTATTATGAATAAATAATAATTAATGAGTAAGAGAACTAATAATATAATATTATTATATTTACTTGATTTACTTGATTTACTGTTATACACAAGCATGCGATACTAAACCTTTACTATATGGTAGCTATCTATATTATACATAATGCAATGTGACATATTAATGTGGTGAATATTGCATGCATGGACTATATAGTAAGATGAGATAAATTGAAGGAATGTGACACTATGTGGACATTCATGTATACCCTATTGTCATATAATAAGATCAATTATTAATTAATAATGATTTTATTGAGTTATTATAATTATATTATAATGATTATAATAATGAGTAATAATAATACCCAATTACTTTATAATTGGTATTAAGGAAAAGGTACATGAATTATATGTTGTGTACCTATTCATTATTAATTGCTAATTGAGATAACATAGTATCACCCATCTAAATGTATATGGAATAAATACATATAACTTAAGTAGATAGTATGTGCATATACATTTTATAATCTAAGTATGTATGTATTATGCTAAGTGTTGAGCACACATAATATATATATATATATACAATTACAAAGGCTGAGATTTCATTGTCCCCAAATGAGAGTCCCACCCTCAATTTCCTCTTCGCGTGTATGCCCAAATGCTATGCTACTCTATTTTCGTCCTCTAAAATTCATCAAAGCTAGCAATAATGAGCAAGGGAGTGGAGATTATGATGAGATATACCAACTCCTCACCAACCATTCATTAACCAATATACAATCATGTAGTCCTTTGTGTTGATTTGGTGAGCAAAATCAAGGACCGTGTATTCATTTTTCGTAAATAAGAGCTATTCTCCTTCTCATTTTGAAATGCTGAGATTTTCATATAAGTATAGAATTGCTAGTGAGTTATTGTAGGTTATCAGTGAGAGAGATTGTTATATAGCAGCAAGTATAGTTCATATTAACAGAGGTATATTTCACATTCTTATTCTTCCATGCCAATTCATTGATTATGCTATGTGAATGTTAATTGCATTATGAAGTATGCTGTTTAAGTGTTAAATGAGTTAGTAATCATGCTAGAATTGTTTTATGTCTGGAGCATGAAGGAATTCGTATGAATTTTCTGAGATGGTTTTCTGGTTCTACCGAAGTTTTCTATGGTTTGGTTGGACACCAGCACAGCTGCGCCGGGTTTATACCTGGTGCCTACGTAGCTGCACAGGTTCCTGTGACCAATTTTTGTTTCCTGCTTTTGTTAAGCTGTTGTGATAAAAGTTGGTATCTATTTGGACATGCATAAAAGATGATGTTAACTAATAGTACATGTTCCTTGATGCCTACATACAAAATATTGACCATGTAGTATATGTTATGGAAATAAAGCTTATAGTTTTGAAATGAACCTAGACTAGTTAAAGTGGACTTTGTCATAAACTTAGCATATGTACATTCTAATTTTATGAACATGATAGTATAGTTTATATTGACATGAAATGCGAGTCTAAAGTGTGTTCACACACTAGCATACGTGATTGCAAGATTCGGACGATTTCAAAATAAGAAACTTATGAACTTTGAAAAGAAACTTGACCAAGGACTTTGTCTTGTGATTTCTGACCATATGAGAGCTTTCATGTAGTTTAGATATGCATTCTAATACATGTGAGTCATGACTATGAGATGCTTTACTTGTATTATGTTACCCATGTTGATTTGGTGCAACTTTTGATGAAAACGTAGAATGTGAAGGATAATGACATCAAATACCATGTGGATTATGTATTGATTATACACGCATGTACATTAGAGTTCGTTATGCCTATAAGCATATTAACATGGACCTCGTTTGGTTAAAGCATGGATTTCACATATGCACGTATTAGTAAGAAATTTATTTCTAAGGCATGAAATAGGTGGATTAAAGTATACATGTATAGTATACGCATGAGTATGCATGTTATGTATTGTTTAGCCTTGTTATATGATAACATGACCTTAGTAACCGATCTTGAAGCATGAACATGTATTAGTTAAAGTATGTGAATTAACGGCATGAAAACATGACTTCGAATTGAATATAGAAAGAGCATGCTAGTTTCGAATAAGAAATTATAACTTGATAAGCATGTGTATTGGTTTAATGTTAATAGTTGCATGCTAGGGTTACGCCGGGACACTTTCAGGCCAGAACAATTTGTTTAAATCTGATTTTAATAGTTAGCATATTATGATGCTATAAATGGTATGTTTGATATTGAACGTGATCTTATGCGATAAACTTATACGATAAGTGGATTATTATAAGTATAGACTTATATTAGTTTATAATGCTAATTGAAAGGCCGACTTATTATTGTTAGGTCGTTTCGACGCAGGTAAATTAAAGCTAGAACTTATTTGTAGCTAAGCAAACAGGCAAGTTTCCTAGCTTCATTTAATTTTTATATTAAATGCAAGTATTCTAAATTTTTGCACTACCTTATTCAATGAATCGTGTAAGCGAGTTTCTTAACTTCACTTGATTGGAATACAAGTTCCCTTACACTCTTTATTGTGCAAGTTCCTATCCTTCTCATATTGTATTGAGCAGGTTACTATCGTATTGACAGTTAATTATTTAAAGTCTGAACTTTATTTTCAAGCATGTTATTAGGTGGTTTAATTACTTTACAATTATTCCACATCGATATTATTGTTATTCGCACTTGGTGCACTTGAGTTCGTACAGTCTTGGACTTGTACATAATTTAAAGTTCTAAAATTCTTGAACTGTGTCAGATAGAGTCTGAACCCTTGTTCGGTCAGACAGGTATATGAAATTTTATAAAAGCTGTCCAAACCAATTGATGGTAAGGATTCTTAGACTGAAAGAACACCCTTATATTATAAGGGAGTAGCAGGTATCTAATATAAGATGCAAACAGCAGAGTTGAATGTTATGCATATACATGGCGTACGCGAGGCTGATCCCCTCAAGTACTTATTCTGTAGCCAGTAACCAAAGGGTCAATCAGCTATTGATTCCATTGGAGTTTTATAGTTTGAAGTCTACTTGACTATCAGTTATTCTAAAAGCAATCATTATTCTTGCTTCCGATATTCATATTGTTGAATTCATTGTCAAATATTTTCTATTCATCATGATATATCCTTTATTGTTGTATTTAAACTTGCTGAGCAAACTTGTTGCTCATTCTTGCTATATCATGACTTATATTGCAGTTAAGCCCGAGACTTCAGAGAAGGACAATGGTAAAGGGAAGATGTAGGATTAGTTTGCAAGGAGCAGACTTTATCTTTATGTTTAAATTAATTTACTGTTATTTAATATGAACCCTATTGACTATTCTAGGGTATGTTTGTATTAAGGTTATCGAATCTTGGGACTAGTAACACCTTTTGAATGAACGACGTACGTTTATTATATTCCGCATTTTAGTTATCGTATGTTATTTAGAGGTGGATGTTGTGTTAGATCGTGACGACCAGGCCGGGGTCATAGGACCCGGATTCGGGGGTGTCACAGGTTGGTATCAAAGTTTTAGGTTATAAACATTAGGAATGCGAAACCTAAGTTATAACCTTAGTAGAAAACTCAAGTAGAGTATGTAAGTGATGGGTTGAGGATATCCATCGAGTCTTATTGTGATACTGAAGTTGTTTATTTAAATCAGCTATGATTGATAGAAATCCTAAACTTCTTAATGCTAACATAAATAACATATCACATAAAGTCTAATGTTTTCTTCCTTTCCTCAGGATCATGCCGCCTAGGAGACTACCACGGAACCAGAGGGAGGAAGGATCCGTTAATAATGGCAGAGGGGAAAATGTCGACCCTATGCAGAACTTCATTAACTTGTTAACTGAGGCAATGCATAACAGACCCCAGCCAGCAGCAGGGAAGCCAGAACATCACTTGGCGAGCTTTAAGGATTTTAAGTTGGTAGGACCTCCGAAATTTTGAGGAACCTTAGACCCAATCGAAGCCCAAACCTGGATAGAAGAGATGGAGAAAGTGTTTGAGGTCGCACGAGTGGCCGAAGCACAGAAGACGAGTTTTGCCACTTTCATGATGAAGGGCGAAGCTAACTATTGGTGGAAGGCCAATAAGGGACGAGCATGCGAAGGAGTTATTCCTTGGGATAAATTTAAATAGCTATTCCTCGAGAATTACATCTCGGAGAATACGCAACAGGATATGGAGGTTAAATTTTTGGAGCTGAAACAAGGTAGTATGTTTGTCGCAGAGTACGCGGCAAGATTTAACGAGTTGGCCCGATTCGCTTCACATCATGTTGACACGGAAGCCAGGAAGGCAAGGAGGTTTGAATTAGGACTGAAACCATTGGTGCAGAAAGCAGTTGCGGTATTGAAGATTAAGACATTCTCTGATCTACTGGATAGGGCTATCATTGCCGAAGGAGGAAATGAAGCCATTGCTCCATTCAAACAAGAAAAGAAGACCGATCAGGAGGGACAGAAAGGGGGAAGCAACGGAGGCAGCAACCCCAACAAGCATAAATGGACGGAGAGCCAATCCTCTAGAGGTAACAAGTCCGGGGGAGAGGCCAAGAAAAGTGTGAAGTGTAGTAACTGCGGGAGGAATCACTCGGGGGAGTGCATGAAGGGAAAGAGTGTTTTTTACCATTGTGGACAACCGGGGCACATGGTTCCTCAGTGTCTGAATAAGCAGAAAGGAGGGTGTTTCTCGTGTGGAGCCCTAGACCACCAAATCAAGGACTGCCCAAAGAAAAAGGGCGATGCAGCTAGCGGCAACCGCAACAACAATAACGGACTGAGTATTGGAGGGCCAGCCAGTAAAGCCAACAGACCAATGGCACACACGTTCAACATGACCGTACAGGATGCGGTGGAGTCCAAGGACGTGGTGTCAGGTATCATCCCAATCAACAATATAGATGCATATGTGTTATTTGATTCGGGTACTACCTGCTCTTTTGTTTTCGAAGAATTTGCTAAACGGTTAGACTTACCCCGCGAAGGATTAGAACACCCTATGAACGTAGAAGTAGCGAACAAGGAAATTATTCTCGTAGAATACATTCATAGGAACTGTTATACCGAATTGCAAGGATTTAAGCTCAGAGTGGATTTGATACCGATTCTTTTGGGGGAGTTCGATGTAATCCTTGGAATGGATTGGTTATCGGTTCACGGAGCAGTTATTGATTGTAAGAAGAAATGTGTACGCCTTAAGACTCTGAATAAGTCGAAGGTGGTATTTTATGGTAGTAAATTGTTGAAAAAATCTCATTGTCTGACGATGGTGCAAGCGCATAGATTGCTTAGGAAAGGTTGTATAGGTTATTTGGCTCACGTGGTTGATACTCGACGAGTCGAGGGTGAACTGGGTCAGATACCTATTGTAAGGGATTTCGTTGATGTCTTCCCAGACGAGATTCTGGGATTGCCACCGGATAGAGAAATTGAGTTTGTTATTGATTTGGCACCGGAAACAGCACCGGTATACAAAGCGTCGTATCGTATGGCACCGGTAGAGATGAAAGAACTAATGGCTCAATTACAAGAGTTGTTGGATAAGGGATACATTCGACCGAGCGTATCACCGTGGGGAGCACCAGTCTTATTCGTGAAGAAGAAAGATGGATCGCTCAGACTTTGTATCGAATACCGAGAGTTGAACAAGGTCACCATTAAGAACAAGTACCCATTGCCTAGGATCGACGATTTGTTTGATCAGTTAAAGGGGGTGAAGTACTTTTCAAAGATTTACTTGAGGACCGGTTATCATCAACTGAAGGTGAGGCCAGAGGATATTCCAAAGACGGCATTCAGAACTCGGTATGGACACTTTGAGTTTCTAGTAATGTCATTCGGATTGACGACCACACCGGCAGCATTTATGGACTTGATGAACAGAGTGTTCAAACAGTATTTGGATAAGTTTGTTGTCGTATTCATCGATGACATTTTGGTGTATTCGGAGACAGAAGAAGAACACGCCGAGCATCTAAGAATAGTGTTGGAGACATTAAGGAGAGAAAAGCTGTATGCAAAATTCTCTAAGTGTGAGTTTTGGTTGCAGAGAGTGTAGTTTTTGGGGCATGTTATCGACAAGAATGGTGTTTCGGTGGATCCAGTAAAGGTAGAAGCGGTTATCAATTGGGAGCAGCCGAAGACGCCAATAGAAATTAGGAGTTTCTGAGGATTAGCGGGATACTATCGGAGATTCATCCAGGATTTTTCGAAATTAGCATCGCCATTGACCAATCTTACTAGAAAGACAGTTAAGTTCGTTTGGACGGAGAAGTGTGAAGAAAGTTTCCTAGAGTTGAAGAAGAGGCTTAGTCAAGCACTTGTGTTAGCTTTACCAGATAAGACGGGAGGGTTTGTAGTGTATAGTAATGCATCCCACAAGGGTCTTGGCTGTGTACTGATGCAACACGGCAGGGTCATTGCGTACGCTTCACGTCAGCTGAAAGACTATGAGAAGGGTTATCCGACTCATGACCTGGAATTAGCAGCGGTAGTTTTTGCCTTGAAGATTTGGAGGCATTATTTGTATGGTGAGAAGTGTGAGATATACACAGATCACAAAAGTCTGAAGTATATCTTCACACAGAAGGAATTAAACATGAGGCAACGCCGATGGCTAGAATTGATCAAAGATTATGATTGTGAGATTCTGTACCATCCAGGCAAAGCAAATGTAGTGGCAGATGCCTTGAGCAGAAAAGGCAGAGAGAAGTTATCGAAGTTAACCGTTCAAGAAGAATTAATGAAAGAATTCGAACGACTAGATTTGGAGGTTAAGTATCCGATGGAGACCAACAAGAAATTATTTACGGTGACAGCGATCCCGACTTTATTAGATAAGGTTAAGGAGGCACAAGAGAAGGACGAAGATTGTAATATTATAAAGAAGCGGATTGTTGAAGGTGATGATTTGAAATTCAAGATTGATAGCACTGGACTGATAAGGTTTGAAGGACGAATTTGGGTATCGTTAGTACCAAAACTAAGAGAAGAGATTTTGCAAGAAGCACACAGTACGAGATAATCGATACACCCAGGAAGCACGAAGATGTACCAAGACTTGCGTCACCACTTTTGGTGGCCAAACATGAAGAGGGAGGTTGCAGAATGCGTAAGTAGGTGTTTAACTTGTCAGAGAGTCAAGGCAGAGCACCAACGACCAAGCGGGTAATTACAACCGTTAGAGATTCCAGAATGGAAATGGGAGCACATCACGATGGACTTTATGGTAGGACTTCCGGCAAAGCAGAAAGGGCACAACGCCATATGGGTGATTGTAGATCGTCTTACGAAGTCAACTCACTTTTTGCCGATTAAGATTAAGTATAGTTTGGATTTGTTAGCTAGATTGTATGTCAAGGAAATTATCTCGAGACATGGGGTGCCGATATCTATTGTATCAGATAGAGATCCGCGATTCACATCAAATTTCTGGAAGAGTCTTCAAGAGAGATTGGGGACACAGTTACGAATGAGCACTGCGTATCATCCGCAGACCGATGGGCAAAGCGAAAGAATAATTCAAACACTTGAAGACATGCTCCAAGCTTGTGTAATGGACTTCAAGGGTAGTTGGGAGGATCACCTTCCATTAGTAGAGTTTGCATACAACAATAGTTTTCACTCTAGTATCGGAATGCCACCGTACGAGGCGCTATATGGGAGAAAATGTCGAACACCGTTGTGTTGGGACGAAGTTGGAGAACGTCGACTGTTGGGACCAGAATTGGTACAGTAGACTATAGAGATTATTAAGGTGATAAGAGCACGGCTGGTAGCGGCTCAAGATCGCCAGAAGAAGTATGCGAATTTGCATCGCAAGAAGAAAGAATTTGAATTAGGAAGCTATGCTTTTCTGAAAGTATCTCCCTAGAAGGGGAAGATTCGTTTTGGTAAGAAGGGAAAGTTAAGCCCTAGGTTCATAGGACCGTTCGAGATTCTGAGGCGAGTCGGTGAAGTGGCATACGAGGTGACGTTACCTCCTGAACTTGAGCACATTCACAACGTGTTTCATGTGTCAGTGTTGCGGCTGTATAAACCAGACTACAAGCACGTTATCTCCTATGAACCTATCCAAGTTGAGAAAGACTTATCATACGAGGAAGTTCCTGTCCAGATACAAGATAGGAAGGAACAGAAGCTGAGGAATAATATCATTCATTTTGTCAAGATTCTCTAGAGGAATCACGCAGTCGAAGAAGCTACATAAGAGCTAGAAGAGATAATGAGAGCGAATTATCCGTTTTTATTTTACAATTCCGAGGACGAAATTTTTATAAGGGGGGAGGGATGTAACGACCATGAATTTTAAACTCCTTATTTATTAAATATGTGATTTAATTTTAACGAGTTAGTTTTGTGAGTTTATTTAAACCTTATGTGGTGGTGAGAATTTGTGAAATTATTAAAAGAAGTCACTAATGAGTTATTTAAATTAGTGGACTAACCTTAAGGATTTAATATCAGAGAATTGATGAGATTATTAATAATTAAATATTCACCTTATTTGAATATCGTGGCAGGATTTGAACGTGTTTGATTAATTTCAATTATGATTAATTAATCGATAATGTGTTGTTTAATTATTATTATTATGAATAAATAATAATTAATGAGTAAGAGAACTAATAATATAATATTATTATATTTACTTGATTTACTATTATACACAAGCATGCGATACTAAACCTTTACTATATGGTAGCTATCTATATTATACATAATGCAATGTGACATATTACTGTGGTGAATATTGCATGCATGGACTATATAGTAAGATGAGATAAATTGAAGGAATGTGACACTATGTGGACATTCATGTATACCCTATTGTCATATAATAAGATCAATTATTAATTAATAATGATTTTATTGAGTTATTATAATTATATTATAATGATTATAATAATGAGTAATAATAATACCCAATTACTTTATAATTGGTATTAAGGAAAAGGTACATGGATTATATGTTATATACCTATTCATTATTAATTGCTAATTGAGATAACATAGTATCACCCATCTAAATGTATATGGAATAAATACATATAACTTAAGTAGATACTATGTGCATATACATTATATAATCTAAGTATGTATGTATTATGCTAAGTGTTGAGCACACATAATATATATATATATACAATTACAAAGGCTGAGATTTCATTGTCCCCAAATGAGAGTCCCACCCTCAATTTCCTCTTCACGTGTATGCCCACATGCTATGCTACTCTATTTTCTTCCTCTCAAATTCATCAAAGCTAGCAATAATGAGCAAGGGAGTGGAGATTATGATGAGATATACCAACTCCTCACTAACCATTCATTAACCAATATACAATCATGTAGTCCTTTGTGTTGATTTGGTGAGCAAAATCAAGGACCGTGTATTTATTTTTCCTATATAAGAGCTCTTCTCCTTCTCATTTTGAAATGTTGAGATTTTCATATAAGTATAGAATTGCAAGTGAGTTATTGTAAGTTATCAGTGAGAGAGATTGTTATATAGCAGCAAGTATAGTTCATATTAACAGAGGTACATTTCACATTCTTGTTCTTCCATGCCAATTAATTGATTATGCTATGTGAATGTTAATTGGATTATGAAGTATGTTGTTTAAGTGTTAAATGAGTTAGTAATCATGCTAGAACTGTTTTATGTCTGGAGCATGAAGGAATTCGTATGAAGTTTTTGAGATGGGTTTCTGGTTCTGCCGAACAGGAAGTTTTCTCTGGTTTGGCCGGACACCGGCGCAGCTACGCCGAGTTTATACCTGGTGCCTGCGTAGTTGCGCAGGTTCCTGTGACCAGTTTTTTTTTCCTACTTCTGTTAAGCTGCTGTGATAACAGTTGGTATCTATTTGGACATGTATAAAATATGATGTTAACTAATAGTACATGTTCCTTGATGCCTACATACAAAATATTGACCATGTAGTACATGTTATGGAAATAAAGCTTATGGTTTTGAAATGAACCTAGACTAGTTAAAGTGGACTTTGTCATAAATTTAGCATATGTACATTCTAATTTTATGAACATGATAGTATAGTTTATATTAACATGAAATGCGAGTCTAAAGTGTGTTCACACACTAGCATACGTGATTGCAAGATTCGGACGATTTTGAAATAAGAAACTTATGAACTTTGAAAAGAAAACTTGACCAAGGACTTTATCTTGTGATTTCTGACCATATGAGAGCTTTCATGTGGTTTAGATATGCATTCTAATACATGTGAGTCATGACTATGAGACGCTTTACTTGTATTATGTTACCCATATTTATTTGGTGCAACTTTTGATGAAAACATAGAATGTGAAGGATAATGACATCAAATACCATATGGATTACGTATTGATTATACACGCATGTACATTAGAGTTCGTTATGCCTATAAGCATATTAACATGGACTTCGTTTGGTTAAAGCATGGATTTCACATATGCACGTATTCATAGGAATTTTTTTTCTAAGGCATGAAATAGGTGGATTAAAGTATACATGTATAGTATACGCATGAGTATGCATGTTATGTATTGTTTAGCCTTGTTATATGATAACATGACCTTAGTAACCGATCTTGAAGCATGAACATGTATTAGTTAAAGTATGTGAATTAACGGCATGAAAATATGACTTTGAATTGAATATAGAAAGAGCATGCTAGTTTTGAATAAGAAATTATAACTTGATAAGCATGTGTATTGGTTTAATGTTAGTAGTTGCATGCTAGGGTTATGCCGGGACACTTTCAGGCCCGAATAATTTGCTTAAATCTGATTTTAATAGTTAGCATATTTTGATGCTATAAATGGTATGTTTGATATTGAACGTGATCTTATGTGATAAACTTATACGATAAGTGGATTATTATAAGTATAGGCTTATATTAGTTTATAATGCTAATTGAAAGGCCGACTTATTATTGTTAGGTCGTTTCGACGCAAGTAAATTAAAGCTAGAACTTATTTGTAGCTGAGCAAACAGACAAGTTTCCTAACTTCATTTAATTGTTATATTAAATGCAAATATTCTAAATTTTTGCACTACCTTATTCAATGAATCGTGTAAGCGAGTTTCTTAACTTCACTTGATTGGAATACAAGTTCCCTTACACTCTTTATTGTGCAAGTTCCTATCCTTCTCATATTGTATTGAGCAGGTTACTATCATATTGACAGTTAATTATTTAAAGCCTGAACTTTATTTTCAAGCATGCTATTAGGTGGTTTAATTACTTTACAATTATTCCACATCGATATTATTGTTATTCGCACTTAGTGCACTTGAGTTCGTACAGTCTTGGACTTGTAAATCATTTAAAGTTCTAAAAATCTTGAACTGTGTCAGATAGAGTCTGAACCCTTGTTCGGTTAGACAGGTATATGAAATTTTATAAAAGCTGTCCAAACCAATTGATTGTAAGGATTCTTAGACTGAAAGAACACCCTTATATTATAAGGGAGTAGCAGGTATCTAATATAAGATACAAACAGCAGAGTTGAATGTTATGCATATACATGGCGTACGCGAGGCTGATCCTCTTAAGTACTTATTCTGTAGCCAGTAACCAAAGGGTCAATCAGCTATTGATTCCATTGGAGTTTTATAGTTCGAAGTCTACTTGACTATCATTTATTCTAAAAGCAATCATTATTCTTGCTTCCGATATTCATATTGTTGAATTCATTGTCAGATATTTTCTATTCATCATGATATATCCTTTATTGTTGTATTTAAACTTGCTGAGCAAACTTGTTGCTCATTCTTGCTATATCATGACTTATATTGCAGTTAAGCCCGAGACTTCAGGGAAGGACAAGGGTAAAGGGAAGATGTAGGATTAGTTTACAAGGAGCAAACTTTATCTTTATGTTTAAATTAATTTACTGTTATGTAAGATGAACCCTATTGACTATTCTAGGGTATGTTTGTATGTTTGAATTAAGGTTATCGGATCTTGGGACTAGTAACACCTTTTGAATGAACGATGTACGTTTATTATATTCTGCAGTTTAGTTATCGTATGTTGTTTAGAGGTGGATGTTATGTTAGATCATGACAACCGGGTCGGGGTCAGAGGACCCGGATTCGGGGGTGTCACAGAACACACTAGCATACATGATTGCAAGATACGAACGATTTCAAAGAGAAACTTAAGAACTTTCAAAGTGAACTTGACCAAGATTAGTGTCTTTTACATTCTGACCATTTGAGCATGTATAAGTAGTTTATATATGCCTTCTAATACATGAGAGTCGTGGCTTCGCGACGCTTTAAATTTCAAAGAAACTTAGAATGTGAAATAGAATTGATTACCATGTGAATTACATTATGATCATGCGAGCATGTGTATTAAAATTTCATTATGCCTATAGACGTATTAATATGAACCTCATTTTAAACATATCACCTATGCACGCATATTCATAGAAAATGGATTTCTAAAGCATAGCATATGTGATAAGAGTATACATGAGTAGTATAAGCACAAGCATGTTTACTAAGTATTGTTAGCCTCGTGATGTGGTAATATGACGATGTAGCTAATCTTTGAAGCATGAACATGTATTACTTAAAGTATGTGAACGTCCGGCATGAAAACATGACTTTGAATTGCATATAGAATGAGCATGCTAGTTTTGAACGAGAAGTTAATAACTTGATAAAGTATGTGTGTTGATTTATATCAGTAACTTGAAGTGCTATGTGTTCAAGCCTATATTGATGCATAGGAACTAGATAATCTACAGTTATTAAATCTAAGACATGATTAGATTAACTTACGTGAATTATGTGAAAAACTTATATGATAAGTAGATTCTTATAAGTGTAGACTTATATTGGTTTACACATTCTAATTGAAAGACCAACTTGTTAATGTTAGGTTGTTTCAACGAGTTTAATTAAAGCTACAATTATTTATAGCTGAGCAAACAGGCAAGTTCCCTGACTTACACTCCTTATTTGTGCAAGTATCCTATCCTTGTATTTAATTTATTCAAGGAACATTGTGAGCAAGTTCCTTTGAACCCGTTTTTGTATTATTTGCAAGTCTCCTAACTTCATTTAATTGTGATATTGAATGCAAGTTCCTTTAAACCCGTTCTTGTATTATTTGCAAGTCTCCCTAACTTTACTCAAATTTATATTGAGCAGGGTATTATTATATTGCAAGTTTTCTTAACTTACACTCTTTTATGGTGCAAGTTTCCTAGTTTCATTTGATTATTATTGTATTGTGCAAGTTCCCCGAACTTCACACTTTGAGTATTGTGAAAGTTCTCCGAACTTCACACTTTGGTTATTGTGAAAGTTCCCCGAACTTCACACTTTGGTTATTGTGAAAGTTCCCCGAACTTCACATTTTGAGTATTGTGAAAGTTCCCTGAACTTCACACTTTGGTTATTGTGAAAGTTCTCCGAACTTCACATTTTGAGTATTGTGAAAGTTCTAAATTTCTTGAACTATGTCAGTAAGAGTCTGAACCTTTGTTCTGTCAAACTAGTGTATGAAGTTTTCTTTAAAGCTATCCAAACCAATTGATGGTAAGGATTCCTAGACGGAATAGAACACCCCTCATATGTAGGAGTGTGCCCAGGTATCTAATATATATGATACGAGTAAGCAAATTTAAGTGGTATGCATATTCACATTGTGCCCGAGGCTGATCTCCTCGAGGTACTATGTTTCTGTAGCCAGAAGCCAGTAATTCAAAAAGGGTCAATTAGCTATTGAACCCATTGAAAAGTTATAGTTCAAAGTCTACTCGACTATCAGTCATTCTAAAGGCAATTATTATCTTTGCTTTTAATAGTCAGATTATTGAATCTTTCAGATATTCATAGTGCTGAATCATGCAGGTTGTTGAACCTTACAGATATTCATATCATTGAATCATACAGATATTCATAGTATTGAATCATACAGATTATTGAATCATTCTAACATTCATATTGTTGAATCTTGAAGATATTCATTTCGTTGAAATCATTGTCAGATATTTTTCCATTCATCATGATATATCCTTTATTGTTGTATTTAAACTTGCTAAGAAAACTTGTTGCTCATTCTTGCTATATCATGACTTATATTGCAGTTAAGCCCGAGCCCTCAGGGAAGGACAAGGGTAAATGAAAGATATAGGATGTTTTGCAAGGAGCAGACTTTGTCTTTATAATTTGTTTAATTACTGTTAATGTAATATGAACCCTAATGTTTATTCTAGGGTATGCTTGTATTGATGTATTAAGGTTATCGAATCTTGGGATTAGTAACACCTTTTGAATGAACGACGTACGTTTATTAGATTTCGCATTTTAGTTATCATATGTTACTTAAAGGTGGATGTTAGTATTATTTTGTGGCGACCGGACCGAGGTCAGACGACCCGGATTCGGGGGTGTCACAGTTGAAGTTATTGTTGAAGTAATGCGATCTTGACTTATTTTTTCAAGCAAGATCTACTTAATCTTTCAAATGCTTTAAGTTATTTCTAAAGCATGCCTAGTTATTATGAAGTCTATTGTTATGACTTATATTTGGTTCATAATTTTTATTTTATCGAACTGTTAAATTATTGTGAGTCGATTCAACTACTCCTTAATTGATGATAGTTGAAACTCCAAATTTCATTTTAGCTATCCAAACCAAACTTTCTTTGGTGCGGACTTGTATCAAATACTGAGATGAATAACTCTATTTATTAGGGAAAGTTACTATGCAAAAGCGTTAAATATTTGTACATAATATATGGTACGAAGGGCTGATCCCCCTAAGTACGAGTTGAGAGTCCATAGTCTAAATGACTGTTAAAGGTTTTAAATGAAAATGTTTATAACCTAGGACAAAGTTCAAGGTCTTATGACCCTCAAATGATTTCAATATTCAAAATTTTAAATGATGATGAAAGAATTATTATTCAATTCTTTATTCTTTATGAAAGAAAAGTTATTCAAACCTATTGAAACTATTCAGTTTATATCACTATTAGTCTTGTATTTCCAAGTGAGCTTTTGTTTGTTCACTCTTGCATATTAATAATCCCTTGCAGCTAAAGTCGAGAAAGTTAACGTACCGTTAACGAGTAAAGGGAAAGGCAAGATGAACAAGTGAAGACTTGTTGTGTTTTGTTTATGATATGTAATAAGACTTGATAATGTTAAGTTATTTTACGCATTAATTGTTTATGTTCAGGTTAGATAAACCCTGGGATTATTTTGGATAAAGTTGTAATCTTTTTTATAAAGAAGATTTTTATTTATTTATAAGGTTGTAATTTATTTTGCATTCCTTATTATTGGGTAGATGTATGTTTTATTTAGATAGTGAACACCAAATCGTGTGGAAACGAAGTACCTGGATTTGAGGGTGTTAGATCGACTTTTTCTCGGGGTTGGCTCTGAGGTTTGAACCTAGCCAATTCTGTTTTTTCTCAGGGTTGTCTCTGAGGTTGACTTGGTCTCCCAGGGTTGTCTCTGGGGATGATGTGATGCTTCGAGGTTGTCTCCAAAGTTGACTTGGCTTCCCAGAGTTATCTCTGGGGTGACTGGATCTCTTGGGTTGTGGTCGGGGTTTGACTTAACATCCCGGTGTTATCGCCGGGGCTGAACTGGATCTCCCGGTGTTGTCACCGGGGCTGAATTGGATCTCCCGGTGTTGTCGTCGGGGTTCCTGTATCTACCGGGTTGTGATCGACGCTTAACTTGACATCCCGGTGTTGTCGCTGGGGCTGATTTGGATCTCCCGGTGTTGTCGTCGGGGTTCCTGTACCTCCTAGGTTGTGACCGGGGCTTAACTTGACATCCTGGTGTTGTCGTCGGGGCTGAATTTGATCACCCAGTGTTGTCGCCGGGGTTGAGATTTGTTTTGAACTTCCAGGGTTGTTTCCAGAAGGTAAAAGATAGTTTTTCCCTCCGGCAAGGTTACTAACAGGAATGCAAAATTTTGAGTGTCTACAGATGCCCTTCTTTATCATGTTTATGCAATGCAATAGAATGAACAGGATAAAGATTGCTAGACACTGGAAATATGACATATGCAAATGTAATGCAGTGCATGGTGTGATATGTTATGAATGCTATATACCTTCGTGGTGTTGGGGTTATCACTGACTATTTATGCCATTTTCTGCTGGGGATAACGTCATCCGTGATAGCCCTTGGTGAATTCTCTTACTATCTACTCAAAAGGTAGCTTGCAAAGTCTCGACCATCATCAAATCATTCTCGATGCTATACTGGTTTGAAGCTAATGGTTTACCATGTCAGTTGATAATCATTTATGGGGAATATTTTCTCTTGGATGATGCCATTGGACATATCTGAACTCAACGTTAGGGTTGTCACCAATGTCTCGTGTCTCCAAATCAGTTTTCTAACTTTTCCTCTGCAGGGGATGTTCCTCTTTTGTTGAGTTACCTCATTGGGGATTTTCGATGCCTACCTTGACGATAGCTTCCATCGGTTTACATCATCGGATCTTTCCCGACGCTATGTTGGAGTTGTCGCCAATGGTTCGAATTGCTATTCGGTCGATGCCGACGTTCTGGTCGATGCCCACCCGAGTGTTAGTCTTCAATGGTCGATTGAACTTGATTCCTACTCGAATGGTAGATTGCAGAGTTTGACCGTCATCAAAATTTCTTGGTGCCCACTCGAACTGTAGTTTGCCACGGTCGGTTGAATCACTGATCCTTTTCGGTGTTCCCGCTGGGGATTTGTATCACAGATTCCATCATATGTCCTCTATGGGGATAAACTTATACGCTATTTTCATCACCGGCTCATTCCCAATGCTTTATTGGAGTTATCGCTAACGGCTGACAATGTCATTCAATCTGATCATCGTTGAAGTAGCCTTCGACAGCTTCATCACCGGATCGTTCCCGATGCTTCGCTGGAGTCATCGCTGTCGACGTCGGTGGAAAAATTGCGAGTCGAGTTGGACCCGAAACTTTCTATCTTCCTAAGTTTTGTCTACTCTAATTCTTTTTATTGTGAAAAAGGTTTTGAAGGGTTTTTTAGGAAAAGGCCAACATGTATCATGTTCGGCGATTTGAACGTTTTACAGAGTCGCCAGTTGGTAGTGTTGAAATGGTTGTACCAACTCAACTGAGTTTTGTTTGAAAAGAGGCCTAATTGCTGGACACTGTAGAAATATGATCTTTGAAACCGAAGTTTTGAGTTCGGGGGATTGGTTAAGTGTGGGGAAGGTGTTAGGCACCCTATAACTCCAGTGTAAACATGGTACCGCACCTTTTCAATATTTCCCTTTTAAATCTGCAATGTGTGTGTGAATACTGGAAGGAATTGGGCCTATGATTGATTGATTGATTGAAAGTATGGACGTGCTTCGTTGAACCTATATACGAAGGGTTTGATTTGATTTGCAAAAGTCTCTTTTATAGACAAGATTATTAAAATGATGTTTTTTGAAAGCAGGTTTTCAAACCCTTACGCTAACATAGGAATTGAAACATATCAACACTTCAATTTTATCTTTTTAGCCTTTTGGCTCAATTTGAATGGTGATTGTCGGGCTGCGAAGCATCCTCGACCACATAATATATACAAGTGTCGGTCTTCTTATGGGCATGACAGCCATCGGAGTGACTCTGACACGACAAACCATTATTCTCATTATGTGAGACCTTAAACCCGGATAACCGTTTAAGGTCTTTCGGATATATATTTTACAGAAAAACTGGCAGGGTGCATTTGTAAAGTGGAGTTTGTCCATCGTGGGAATTAGATTCTGATCAGTTTGATCATGAATCCCACGATTCCTAGGCTGACAAAGAGAAGCCAATAAAACCTGCACAGTTCAAATATGTACAAAAATATATATTTATATCCAGATGTAGCCAGAACTAAGGATTCATCAGTAAATCCTGGCTCGCACGTGGCCGAAGCGTCTCGTTCCCACTAGATAGCGATCTAAGGGCCACGAGGTTGCTTTCATAACTGAAACTATAAAAATGCTAGATTTAAATAAATCTTAGCCATTCTAGCTTCTCGGTTCTGTCTGGACCTATTTTGAACCGTTTGAAAGCTAGAGTTTGCGAGATTTAAAGAAATCTAGTTCGCCCACAGAAATATCAGTGTCGATTCATATCAAATGAATATTTAAAGCAACAATTAAATCAAAATGAGCAAAGCAATATATATATATATATATATATATATATATTTATATATACAAAAGCTGTAAAGGGCGATGAGTTTTCACTCCGATGCCCGGACATGAATGTAAATATATATATATATATATATATATATATATATATTTATAAAAGCTGCAAAAAGCCAGAGAGTAATCCAAGATGGACAGAACTGAAATATATATATATATATATATATATATATATATACAAAAAGCGGTAAAGGGTGGTGGGTTTTCACTCTGAGGTCTGAACTGGAACTGAAATATATATATATATATATATATATATATATATATATATATATAAGCTATAAAATGCCACGGAATAATTCAGGCTTGACAAAATGTAAATATATATATATAAAAGCTGTAAAGGGTGACGGACATTCTATCCTTTGTCCGGACAGAAAATGTAAATATATATATATATATATATTTATAAATGTAGTAAAAAGGCCACAGAATGATCTAGGGCAAACTGGAATGTAAATAATAATATATATAGTTAATATATATATTAAAGCAATAAACAGGCCACGAAGTATAAATCTAGACCCAAATAAGTCAGAAAATTTATATATATATATATATATATATATATATATATAGTTTTATATATAAAATCAGTAAACTACCTCGAATTTGACATCCAGACTTGACAGAATTGAAAAGTTAGTATATATACAGTTAAAAATATACATTAAAAAGTCAAACCCGGACTGGGAAGATAACCCAGTTCTGCAAAATTGCTAGAAACGAAGATATATGTATATAAAAGTTGTTAGAAGCGACGGATCGACGATCCGAGTTGTAGAAATGCCAGAAAATGATTTTATGTACAAAAATGTACAAAAAGTAAGCAAAAAAGACCACGGAACTGAGTTCTGGGCATAATCAGAAAGTGAAACTTAACTTGCAAGTGTATAAAAGTGCAATGAAGTAATATAAACTTTCTGATCGTAAAAATACTCATAATGGACTGCTACACGGGCTTTTTGCCAAATCGTAGGCTTTAAACGTGTGTTTCTACCGGTTAATTTTTCATATGTGGTAGTATAGGAGTATATCTACTTGTTAGAGTAATAAAATTTGGGTTTGGAATATAAGAGTGGAGCTGAGAAACTAAACGGGGCAGAGGTTCAGAGTATTTTTTGATTATAAAATGAACAGGTCACCTCATATATATAAACCCAGGAGAAGCAACTCTACATGTAGCAGCAGCAAGTAGAGGTGCGGCTCCACGTGGTAGGGGTCCCGTGGTGGGTCCCATCGTCTCGAAGTACGTGTCTTCCGAGCAATATGAGGTCCGATCGAAACTTTCTAACTTTTGATCAGAGCGTCCGTTTGAGGCCTGTTGTACCTTTTCGGAAAGCCCTCGCTGAGCGAGTCGCAATGACATGAGAGAAAACCTTTTCTGAGTCCAAAAAGACGGGTTCATAACCAGGTCTTTGATTCATCGCAGTTTATCCTTTGAGCTGTCGTGCGCTGTTTCCACTCGAGATCATTGTTACGGTTCTTTCTAACCTTTGTGGCATCAATTCGATTTGAGTTTGACCGAATCAGCTTTATGTTGGTAAAAAAACCATTTTGCCCCTCCCCGGGTTGCCTTCAGTGCTGGTTTGGCCTTCGGCTGATTTCCCGGGGTTGTCTCCGAGGTTTGAATCCCATCCGATTCTGTTTGTCCTCAGGGTTATCTCTGAGGCTGACTTGGTTCTTCCAGGTTTGTCTCTAGATATGATGTAAGGCTTTAGGGTTATCTTTGGAGTTGAGTTGGCCTCCCAGGTTATGACCGGAGCTTAACTTGACCTCCCGGGTTGAGACCGGGGATGACCTGTACCTCCCGGGTTGAGACCGGGGCTAACCTGTACTTCCTGGGTTGGGACCAGGGTTGAGACCGGGGCCAATTTGTACCTCCTGAGTTGGGACCGGGGTTGACCTATATTTCCCGGGTTGAGACTGAGGTTGACCTATACTTCTCGGGTTGAGATTGGGGTTGACCTATACTTCCCAGGTTGAGACCGGGACTGATCTATACTTCCTGGGTTGAGATCGGGGCTGACCTGTACCTCCCGGGTTGAGATCGAGGTTGACCTGTACCTCTTGGGTTGAGATCGGGGCTGACCTGTACCTCCTGGGTTAAGACCGGGGTTGACCTGTACCTCCCGGGTTGAGATCGGGGCTAACCTGTACTTCTCGAGTTGAGACCGGGGCTGATCTGTACCTTTCGGGTTGAGACCGGGGTTGACCTGTACTTCCCGGATTGAGACCGAGGCTGACCTGTACTTCCCGGGTTGAGGCCGGGGCTGACCTATACTTCTCAGGTTGAGACCGGGGCTGATCTGTACTTCTCGGGTTGAGACCGGGGCTGATCTGTACCTCCCGGGTTGAGACCGGGGTTGACCTGTACCTCTCGGGTTGAGATCGGGGATGACCTGTACCTCCCGGGTTAAGACCGGGGTTGACCTGTACTTCCCGGGTTGAGACCGGGGCTGATCTGTACCTCCCGGGTTGAGACCGGGGCTGACCTATACTTCCCGGGCTGAGACTGAGGCTGATCTGTACTTCTCGGGGGGTTGAGACCGGGGGGTTGAGACTGGGGCTGACCTGTACCTCCCGGGTTAAGACCGGGGCTGAGTTGTACTTTCTAGGTTGAGACCGGGGCTGACCTGGCTTCCCGATTTGAGATCGGAGTTGACCTGTACCTCCCAGGTTGAGACCGGGGTTGACCTGTACCTTCCGGGTTGAGACCGGGGTTGACCTATACTTCTCGGGATGAGATCGGGGCGGACCTGAGTTGAAAGGATAGTTTTGCCCTCCTGTAGGGTTAGTAATAGGAATGCAAAATTTTGAGTGTCTACAGATGCCCCTCTTTATCATGTTCATGCAATGAAGTGGAATGAACACGATAAAGATTGCTAGACACTAGAAATGCAAATGCAAAGGCAAGGTAATGCATGACATGATATGTGATGAATGTTAGATACCTTTGAGGGGTTAGGGTTATCATTGAATGTTCATATCATTCTATGCTGAGAATACCTTGGGGTTTCACTGTCAGACGGTTACTGGTAGGATATCACTGATAGGTTATCAGAGTTAGGCTATCACAGATTGTTCTCGTCTTTTTCTTCTAGGGATGACGTTATCCGTGATGGACCTATTGACTCTGATAGGGATGATATTATTGATGTTACCTTGGTTTGAGGCAAATGGTTTCCTTCGTCTGTCAATACTCTCCATAGGACATATTTTCGTTCGGCTGATGCCGTTGTATATTTTTGAAGGCTCCTCCGCTGAGGACATATCTCTATTGTCAAGTTACCTTAGTGGGTGCTTCTAATGCCTATCCTGACGATAATTTACACCGGTAGTTTGCAACAGGGGGTTGAATCACCAATCCTTCTTAGTGCTCCCTTTGAGGATGTGTGTAATAGATTCCATCATCTGTCCTTTGTGGGGATAGATTGATATACTATTTTTTCCACCGGATCATTCCTGATGCTTGGCTGGAGTTGTGCCAACGGCTGAACTGTCCCCGGTCTGTACCGGATGCTTCGCTGGGGTGGTACCAACGGCTAAACTGTCACCAGTCTATACCTGACTCTTCGTTGGGGTTGTGCCAATGGTTGAACTATCATCAGTATGTACTCAACGCTTCGCTAGAGTTGTGCCAACGGCTGAGTTGTCATCGGTATGTACCCGACGCTTCGCTGGGGTTGTGCTAACGGCTGAGCTATCATCGGTCAGTACCCGACGCTTTGCTGGGGTTGAGCCAACAGCTGAACTATCATCGGTCAGTACCTAACGCTTCGCTAGGGTTGAGCCAACGGCTGAACTGTCATCGGTTAGTACCTGACGCTTCTCTGGGGTTGAGCCAACAGCTGAATTGTCACCAGCCAGTACTCGACGCTTCGCTGGGGTTGTGCTAACGGCTAAACTATCATTGGTCAGTAACCGACGCTTCGCTAGGGTTGAGACAACAGCTGATCTGTCACCGGTCTGTACCCGACGCTTCGTTGGGGTTGAGCCAACGGCTGAACTATCATCGGTCAGTACCCGACGCTTTGTTGCGGTTGAGCCAACGGCTGAACTGTCATCGGTCAGTATCGGATGCTTCGCTGGGGTTGAGCTAACGGCTGAACTATTACCGGTCAGTACCCGACCCTTCGCTGGGGTTGTACCAACGGCTGAACTGTCAGCTGTCAGTACCCGACGCTTCGTTAGGGGTGACCCAACAGCTGAACTATAACTGGTCTGTACCCGACGCTTCGTTGGGGTTGGGCCAATGGCTGAACTGTCACCGGTCTGTACCCAATGCTTCTCTGGAACGGCTGAACTGTCACTGGTCTGTACCCGACACTTCGCTGGGGGTGAGCCAACGACTGAACTTTCACCGATCTGTACCCTAAGCTTCGTTGGGGTTGAGCCAACACCTTAACTGTCATCGGTCAGTACCTGACACTTCGAAAGTGGAAGTTTTCTGCAGTTTTGCGCAGTTTTTTGGCAGTTTTCATCATTGGTCCCTGAATATTGCTTCGGGATGAATACCAATGGCTTTCACGAAGTTCTTCTTTCTGTCATTAATCTGCTGCTTAAACGCAGGATTTCAGGACAAACCGCTCAATCGCGTAGCGACTTTTTCTCAGATTTGACTTTTCAGCTTATATAAACTCCATTTTAACTCAAACTGGACCGAACTAGAAGGGACAGGACCCACCCTAGGGAGCCGCAGGTAGAGTGGAGGCAGCTGCAGGTGGGCACGCTTCCTCCTATAAATTTATAATGGGCAGCAGCAAGCTCATAAACTCATTTTTAGTTTCGAGTTTCTATAGAAATCCGATTTTCTCTTTCAGATACACGGAGTTCGGGCAGTTTTTTTTAGATTCCGTCAGCGGCCACACGTTCTGCACATCTCAGGTAACGTTTACATCCTTTCTTTTCAAGTTTTGACCGTTAGAAGTATGTAAACCATGTAGGTTGTTTTTGAACGCAATGTATCAAAAATATATGCTTATATGACTTGCTAAAATTTTTTTGACTTCATAAGCATGTATATTTTACTATAATGTACGTTTTGATGTAAGAAAATTCAAATTCTGAGATAGTCAATTTTTGCTTTTTTTGATCAGTTTACTTATCCTTTTTTAGGCCTATTGAACCTGAATTTTCAACTAAAAAATGTCCATGATAATTTGGCTACCATGTGAAGTTTATTTTTGATTTTATTTCATAAATATGAGTTGTTCCTATTTTTTGGGAAGGTGTTCTACTGAATAGCCACTTAGACATGCATGTGTGCATGTGGACAGTCCATTTTACAAAGAAGACTCTAGCGAAATTTTTTCAAAAGTCCGAGCATTTAATAAACATGCAGTTTTGACTCTACTGGGGATTTTTGACTGACCCATGCATGTTTTTAGGATTTAGTTGTGAAAAACATGCAGTTTTGACTGTACTGTGGATTTTTAATTGACGCATGCATGTTTTAGGACTTAGAAATGCATAAAGTAATTATTTAAATTAATAAGCAACAAGTTTTAGGCTTACCACACCCTTTCTGAGGTGATTTGGAGACTTTGTCCTGGCTTTGAACCGAGATAGACCTAGTAGTGCCAGCAGGGTTGTTTCAGGAGTTATGCGGAGGAGAGCTTCTGATGTTCCTCAGCCACGACCAGCCCAACCTCCTCGTAGGTTAGCGAAGTCGGAGATTTGTTCGGCCCAAGATGGGCCGCCGATCGATATAGACGATGAGGATGCTCCATTTGTTGCTCCCATTCTAGGCCAGCCCATGTATGGAGCTTCCAGGCATTATTGTGCCAACCTAGGATCTGCTGGGAGATTTGAGTCCTCATCCCTTGAGGTTCCTCCACGCCAACGAGGTGACTGAATCTTTTTCTATTTCTGGATTTTCTTTCTTCCTTTTGCCATTCTTGGGGCACAGGTTTTTGACATGGGTTGGTTTTTGATGCAGGTTCTTGGCTTTACGCAGCCTCAAGGGAACTGGTTTAATGTGCATTCTCTGTATCACACTCTGCACAAGGACTACAGGGACATTGTTGACACCTGGGGGTTTCAGGCGTTCTTTTTCTATTCTTCCTCGTCGTTACCCTTGGGGTTTTATGAGGACTTTATCTGAGCGCTGGTTCCACTAGACTCAGTCTCTCCACTTATTGGACGGTGAGGTGATGATGACCCCAATGGACTGGAGGTTCATCACCGGGATAGAGTTTTAGGGTGAGCCAGTGTCTGTCGTGGCTGATATTACACCCACTGCCGTTCGGTCCCTGCTGGGAGTCCTTACGACGACGATCAAGGGTCGGATGGTCCGATCTGGCCCTTTAAGCGTAGATGCCTAGAGTGGGGCTTTGCTTGAGCCTCTGCCTGATGATCAGAGGGTTAGGGATCGCATCCTGCGGCAATTGTTTCTGGTGATAATCAGGGGTTATTTTTTGGCGGACAACTCTGCGATAGTGTCCTTTGCCCTGTTCAGCGCCACTCGACATATAGAGCACCTCAGTGACTTTAACTGGGGTACCTACACCTTTAAATATTTTCTTCGAGGCATGCGCATGCGCTCGGAAGGTGTGATGGAGGCCTAGTTAGGGTTCTACCCATTTCTACTGGTGAGTACATCTTTCTTGTACCTTTTTTATTTTTGCATTTACATTTATCAGTCTTGGTCACTGAGGACTTTTGATATTTACATGGCGAGTTCTGGGCATATGAGAGGCTCCCTTGCCTTTGTCTCGCTACCACTATAGGCCTGGATACTTATCCCTGGGGACGGCGTTGGCACCACTCCACTCTGACGGAGGTCCCCGTGGATGAGGGATTCACCCATTCCCTCCTGCAGCTTGAGCTTTTGACAGCAGGATCGATCTTATGGGTACCGTATACCTCAAACTTTTTGATAGTCGGGTTTGAGGGCGGTTTCCCCATTGGTCGTGCTTTTGCATTGTCGACCTGCAGAGTCCCATTTTTGATAGAGGGAGGTTGGGAGCTCTATTTAGGAGAGCGTGCTATCAGGAGCATCATGGGGTAGATCCGCATTCCCATTGTTCCTCCTACTTGGCCTCATTGGCCACTAGTTCAGCCACTCACAGACATTCTGATGGAGGGCGTAGATGGCTTTACCCTGTTAGAGGGTCCATACATCCAGGAATCATTCAACAGCTGGTGGAGTCCTCGCATTACTAGGGCTCAGACTCGTGCTACCCAGTTCATCGCAGATATGGTGTCGGGGTCTGTGATGATGACAGATTGGATAGCTTGCCTCAGGGAGCCTACTCACTTGGACCAGATTACAGGACTGACCCAGCAGTTGGACAGAGCTCTTTTGTTTATCAAGCATCTGGGCCGAGATCCATCAGAGGCATCTTCTTTTGATCCATCCAGCTTCGGAGCGGGACCTTCTACAGGTCCATTTTCTAGCAGTTATATAGGAGTTGATCCTACCATATACCGCCCTAACATTTTTGATGGCCGAGACTTTGTGTCCACGGAGGAGATGGAGCATATTAACAGCCTGAGAGTAGATATTTTGGATTTTTTTGGAATAGATATTGTATCTATATCTTTTGATAGGCCATTATTTTGGCTGTTCGGCGGCTGTGCCCCATTTTGATAGGCCACTGTTAGTAGTTAAGGGGTTGTGCCCCATATCCCTGTACTTTTTTTTGGCACTTTATTAGCAGACATAGATGATGCTTGCAGTAGATAGTTTATTATAGATATGCATGATATTTCCTATCTATTGCATCATGTTTATCATTGTCATTATACATGTACTATGTTATAGATATGCACTTAGACAGATGAGTTCCGATTTGACCCCTGGATGGTCTTGTGATACGGTGATGCAGATGTCATCGTCCACAGTCAGCCTTATTGAGCACTTGCCACCGTCCTTGTTGGCATCTTCATTGCAGTCGTGGTATGATAGTCTGCCCCTCACAGCAAGAGGGATAATAGACCATATGCTAGGGCATTCTCTAGCCTTTTTAACTTTTCAGGTTTCGTATAGTTTTTTGGATGGCATCTTATCATGATGGATACCTGATTGACAAGTTTTCTATTTTGGGCTCCACGAGTTGACTCCTACCTTAGAGGAGTATGAGCGTCTTATAGGCTTGGCATTGGATCTGCCTTGCGCTCGTACAGCCATCAGTGATATGCGGAGACCATTTATGACTATGTCGAGTCTGAGACGCCGAGTTATCACTGAAGAGATTATTGCAGGACATGTGATATCCATAGACTTTCTGATCTATCGCTTCGGCCGGCTAGACAGCTATGAGCGACATTCTGGGGAGTTTATCATTTTGGTGGATGAGTGGAAGCTCGCCCTTGTAGACGTCTTGTTGATGTGCATTGTGGCCTACGTTTATATGCCACTACACTTGGACCACTTAGACGTCAGATTGATGGTCGTGGTTTGGGCCGTTAGACAGGGTTACACCATTCTGTCTATGATATTGGATGAGACACTAAGGTCAACTACCTATTGTCGTACCCATCTAGAGGGGTTTTTTAGAGGTAGCTTTATCTTGTTGTACGTGTGGCTCATGTCCCATTTGCGACCAATTGGATTCTTCAGACATCAAGGGTACTACTTCACCCACGAGATAGCTATGTCCTACTCCTTTCAGCCAGCGGAGTGTTCGGATGTAGAGACCTGGTCAGCTTTTCTGTCAGATATTGATCATCTTTTTTCGATTCTGCCATGCTCAGGACTAGTCTCCCCTTATAGCTTCATCACCCATGCATCTGACTTGGACTACTTGCCCCTAGCAGGATTAAGAGGGGTGACCACCTACCATCCATTGGCAGTTATGGGTCAGTTTTATCAGTTCCAGAGCCTGCACCATTTTGAGGGGGCTATTGATCAGTGGATGTCAGCTTCTTCTATATCATAGGGAGAAGGCTTATTTCTCTACTAGCCACCCAGATCATTCTTTGGAGTACTCAACGTGGTTAGAGACTGATATAGCATCAGCTGCATTCATCCAGTCAGCTCCGATTGTGGATTTAGATGAGGAGGAGCCCATGAAGGATCCTGATTCTCCTATGGAGGATGATTTGTTCCTGGATCTGACAGCAGCTTTAGTTAGTGACCCATTGATCATTCCTGCCGGGACAGATCCAGCTTTAGCAGATTCACTAGCTAGGATGACCTTTGAGAGAGATCAGGCTAGGGCGATGATGTTAACTGCCCTATCCAACAGAGACATAGCTTTTGCTGAGAAGGATGAGGCTTAAGCCACTCGGGATACGATATTAGTCGAGAGGGATGAGGCTTGATCTTCTCGAGATGCTACTTTTGTCAAGATTGAGGAGACTTTGATTGCCCAGGATGCTGCTTTTGTAGAGAGTGATGAGACCATTGCCTCCCAAGATTTCCACATTGCCGATAGTACTGCTCTTCGATCATATACTCATGTCCTGATTATGATACGAGTGTGTATATTGATGATCACAGTGCCACTATGCAGATGGATATGGATGTTCTGGCCCGTATGGAGGCTGAGGGTATTGCGCTTGCAGCGGCTCCTCCATCTTCAGAGAGAGATGCTATATTGGCCTTGCTGTCCCGTTTATCATTGGGTCCATAAACTAGCATTTTTTCCTGCATATACTAGATCAGCCATTTTTGTTACGTACAGGACACATTATATATATTAAATAGTATTATATATAAGAGAAATATATTTTGATTCACTTTCCTGTTTGGATATGTATTGCCATTGCTGAGTGATTACCACTTGTTTTATGACTTGTTGTTGTTGATGTATTACGAGCTTCTCCTCGATGGATTGACATTAAGATGTCGGAGAATATCTCAGATGGGCCTGTTGACCATGAAGGCTTGATAGAATTTAGGTTTCATATGATTTTGGTGTCTTGGAACTGGTTTTTATTAGTTTTTATATTTCTTTGAAGGACGCACCGCACCATGAATGGCTGCCTACGTACTCCCGGGTGTAGGGAGATCAAGTCCTTTGTAGTTCCATCTTTTGTGTGAGAGATGAATTGATTTGATTCGCAGGACTAGGATGTTGGTATGCATATATTTCAGACATAGTACCTTTTTATGGTGTTTGAGTTGATGAGTTGGGGAATTCATTCCCGTCCATTTCTTGCAATCTGATAGCTCCTCCTGGAAACACTTCCTTGACAATGAAAGGGCCTTCCCAATTTGGGGGGAACTTTCCTTTGGCTTCATCTTGATTAGTCAAAACTTTCTTCAGCACCAAGTCGTTTTCTTTAAATTATCGTATTTGGACTTTCTTGTTGTATGATCGAGCAATTCTTTGCTGATATAACTGCCCGTGGAAAATGGCTGTAGCCCTCTTTTCCTCTATTAGGGATAGCTGGTGGTACCGTTCTTGCAACCACTGATCTTCTTCCATTTGAGCGTCTATTAACACTCTCAGGGACTCCATTTCTACTTCTATGGGAAGGACTGCTTCCATGCCATAGACCAATGAATAAGAGGTAACCCCAATAGAAGTACGCATTGATGTCCTATATACTAACAGGGTTAGAGGCAATAGGTCAGGCCATTCTTTGTGATTGGCGGACATTTTCTGCATGATCTTCTTGATGGTCTTAATGGCCGCTTCGACAACACCATTCATCTTGGGCCGATAGATGACGAAATTGAGATGCTTGATGTGGAACTTACTGCATAGTTCTCTCATCATCTGATTATTTAGGTTCTTGGCGTTGTCTGATACGATCACCTCCTGTTGTCCATATCAACAAACGACATTATTTCTGATAAAAACCAATGATGACCTCTTTGGTGACTTTGGGAAAAGAGGCAGCTTCAACCCACTTGGTGAAGTAATCGATCATGGTGAAGATGAATCGATGACCATTGATGGCTTTGGGCTCTACGGGACCTATGACATCCATTCCCCATATGGAGAAAGGCCATAGCAAACTCATATTATGAAGCTCATTTGGAGGAGCGTGTATGGTATTTCCATGGATTTGACATTGATAGCACCTCTTGACGTGGTCGTCGTAGTCAGATTTGAGAGAGATCCAATAATGTCCTATTCTTAATAACTTCTTGGCCAGCAGATGACCGCTCATGTGTGTACCACAGATTCTATTATGGACTTCATCCATCAATCTCTGGGCCTTCTTTTTATCAAGGCATCTTAAGAGCCGTATTCCAGTATCTTTTTTATAAAGTGCATCCCCGCTCAGATAGAACTTCATGGCCATCTTGTGAATTCGCTTTCGTTTGGAGTGGCTTGCCCAGGCGGGAGTAGATCTATCTCAGAGATATTCCTTAATGTCATGATACCAAAGGTGATTTATAGGAGGTATTTCATCTGATACTTCTCCAATGTAATTCCTGTATGTCGGGGTCTTTTAGCTTGTGAATTTGATGTCGGGAATCCCACTCCTATCGGATATGCGGATCAAAGAAGCCAATGTCGCCAATGCGTCAGCGATGTCATTCCTACCCCGAGGAATATGGATGAAAGTTATGTCTTCAAACTCCATAGATGTTTTGACGACCTACCGGTGATAAGGCAGCAAATGCAATTCTTTGGTGTGATATGCCCTAGTGGTTTGTCTGATAACCAACTCAGAATCTCCAAAGACTAATAGATGCTTGACACCCATGGATTGGGCTAATTTCAACCCCATTATACAGCCTTCATACTCAACTGTGTTGTTGGTGTTGACAAACTACAGTTTGGTGGCCATAGCATACTGTTTTGCTGTACCAAAGGTAAGGACTGCCCCAGCTCCGGCACCTTCCATGTTTACTGCTCCATCGAAATATATTTTCCATGGTTGGACTGCATTTCCTTGAAGACTTTGCTGAATTGTGATGATACCATCATCCAGAAAATAAGTCTCTAAAGGTTCGAACCCTCCTGATGGTGCTTTGGCTAGTTGATCTGCAATTCCTTGACCTTTGATGGACTTCTGAGTCATGTAGATAATGTCGAACTGTTGCAGGATCAACTGCCATTTAGACAGTCGATAATTCAATATTGGCTTATTGAATACTTATTTCAGCGAATCCATGCAGGATATGAGGTAGGTCGTGTGCCCATGCAGATAATGTTGTAACCTCATGGTAGCCCATGCTAACGCACAACATGTCTTCTCAATCAGGGTGCACTTTTGCTCACCGCTGCTGAACCTTTTGCTGATGTAGTAGATGTCTCTCTCTTTGCTATTATCATCCTTTTGTCCAAGCATACAGCCCATGGCGTTGGCATTGACAGCCAAGTATATAAATAAGGGAACTCTGTCCCTTGGGGGTACCAATACTTGTGCTTCAATTAGCTGCTTCTTGATGGCAAGGAAGGCTTTCTAACAATCCTCGTTCAATTTCGTGGAGGAATTCTTCCTTAGTAGCTTGATGATGGGTTCACAAGTTGCTGGAGCTGGGAAATGAACCTGCTCATGAAATTGATCCTTCACAGGAACCCACGTATCTCTTTCTTTGTTCGAGGCACGGGCATCTCAGTGATGGCTTTTATCTTGGCAGGATCTAGCTCAACACCTCTGTTGCTCACTAGGAATCCCAACAACTTGCCTGATTTGACGTCAAAAGCACATTTGGCTGGATTCAGCTTGAGGTTGTACTTACACAACCTGTTGAACAGCTTCTTGAGATGGTCATTGTGATCGTCCTCCTTTTGGGATTTAATAATGATGTCATCCACATAGAACTCTATCTCCTTAGCATCATATCATGAAACAGGGCCATCATGGCTCGCTGATATGTGGCATCGACATTAATGAGGCCGAAGGATAGTCATCTGTAGCAGAAAGTTCCCCAGAGAGTGATGAAAGCTGTTTTCTCCTGGTCTTCTTCAGCAACCATAATTTGATCTTAACTAGCAAAGCAATCCACGAAGGAATACATGTTGTACTGCGCCGTGTTGTCTATCAAGTTGTGGATGAAAGGCACAGGGAAATTATCCTTGAGACAGGCTTTGTTCAAATCCCTATAATCCACGCATACTCGTACTTTCCCTCCGGGCTTAGGTATGAGAACAATGTTTGACAGCCACTCCGGGTATGTTGATACCATGATGATGCCGGCTTTGAATTTTTTAACAACTTCCACTTTGACTTTTAGACTCCATTCAAGTTTCAATCGCCTGAGCTTCTACTTAACTGCCTTGAATCCATCTTTGATGGGCATTCGATGGATGACAATATCAGTAGATAGGCCAATCATGTCTTCATGCGACTATGCAAACACATCCTGGAACTGTGTTAGGAGTTCAATCAAGTCGGCTTTTTGATCTTGGGTGAGGTCTATGCCTATCTGAATTTCTTTGAAGTTTTATGTGGTTCCGATATTGATAGTGGTGCTTTGGTCGAGGTTTGGTTTGGGTTTGTCTTCGACCCATTCTTTGATTTCCTCGAGCACCTTAGTCATCTTTCTCATTTTGATCAATTTCCATCAAGTCGAAGTTCAGTTCTACATCACAATTGTAGTCACTGTGACAGGTTAGCATCTCATCAGTAGGGACAAACAAATCCAATCTTGGAGTCCTGAAAAAAAATGCTTTCACTTTAATATATGCAATTGTTTAAACATACAAAGCATTTGGCAAAGCATTACAAACGTTACTGCTATAGCTGTGCAATAAAACAAGCAGTAAATGAAACCATGTTACAGGGCAGACAGACTCTCTACCCTTTTACCCTTTTTGAGTGAGGCAAGGGATGCTGCTCCAGTTATCCAGGGTCAGATCCTCATGAACAGGGAGGATCAAGGAATTATGCTCGTCTGCCTCATCTCGGATGATGACTAAGATATCCTTCAAAATAGGGCCGGGGTTTTTTTTTGAACTACCCCCCTTCTCTCTCTTGATGCGAGTAATTTGGATCTGATCCTCCTCGTCACTGTCTGGGATGTCATCATTTATACCTTCGTAGTGTATGAGAACACGCATATTAGCAAATGGGTCTAGTCCTTCGTATAGGTTCTTTTTTTTCCCTTTTTGCTCTCCCCTTCAGGCTTTGGGGTCTTTCTCTCACATACCGGTATGATTAGAGGAAACAACATGGCTAACACAACAATAGGAATCTTGCTCATTGGCTTCACAAACCCTGTATTAGTGAGGTTTGGCAATAGTATAGTGGCAGCATGAGCCTTTGGATGCTTATGTGGGTTCCGGTGGTTTGACCCGGATGAATAACCCAATTCGGCTTTCCCCGACTGACTCGAGATTTGCATCGGGCTCTTGATTCCCTATTGATTCTTTCCTAACCCTTCTTCAGGGGGGAAACCCAAAGACACCATCTTCTGGCCCACTATCATTACTTTGGGGGAGACTTTAGGCTTCAAGGCTGGTGCCTCAACTGGTAGGTACTGAGTATCGCTCACCTCCAAGGCTTGAAAACTAGCAGGTTCAATCCCTATATCCTGGATGATCACTAGCATATCTCCCTGTATGCAGACAGGGTATTCTGGTTCGGCATTCACCGTGATTAGGTTGCCATTGATAATGTATTTGAGTTGCTGATGGAGGGTGGATGGCACAGCTCCAGCCATGTGGATCCATGGCCTACCCAGCAATAAGTTATATTCGGTGGTGATGTTGAGCACCTGGAAGGATACATAGAAAGTGTGTGGACCAATCTGCAGAGGAAGTTCAATCTCTCCCATAGCCTCCCGGTGAGATCCATCGAAAGCCCGGATAACCACATGACTGGTCTTAATCCGGTTCAGGTTGATCTTCATTCTCTCTAAGGTGTCGTACGGATAGATGTTTAGGGATGATCCTCCATCTATCAACACACCTCCGATCATATACCCTGATGACATCATCGCTATATGCAGTAACTTGCGATGGCCATCATCAATGAAAGATATCACATTGCTGTTGAAGATGTGTTCTACCACGTGCTGGAATTTCTTGGCATCCACTGTCTTTTGGCAGATGGGCTTCTTCCAGTAATTTCACTAGAATGTTGTGATGATCCACTGATGATAAGACCAGATCTAGGATGGACATCTGCTTGGGTGCATCTTTTAGGCTTTGCACCACTTTAATTTCATTGTCCCATCTAAGGAACTCTTCAATTTTCTCTTCGGCCACCTTTTCTTTGGCCTTGATGACTGCTTTGATCACCCACTGAGATAGGTACAATGGATTCTCTTTTGGTACAATGGCAATGTTGTTAGAGGTAGAACCTTCATCGTTCCCGTAATTCCATGGGACTCTCTTCAGACTAATCACTCGATACTGGGGTCTAAATGGAAATATCAAACGTTCAGGCGCCGCTAACTTCACAGGATTTTGGACCCCCTTCCCTGCCAATACTAAGGATGTGGGGGCTGGCTCCTTATCACAGGAAATAATAGCCACTGTATCCTGATTCCATGTAGGGGGAATAAAGAGAGTTTCTTCATCAGGTAGGCCATAATCTTGATTCCCACTTATCAGTTCACCGCTTTCAATTATATTCTGAATCAGGTTACGAAGTCCCCATCAATCTTCAGTGTCATGACCGTGTTCATTGGAATAATATTAACAGATTCGGTTAGGCTTGAATTTCCTGGATCGAGGATTTACTGGGGGTAATAAATCTGCAACCATTCCCTTATTGATCATCATTTGTAGGATCTCTTTCATAGGATGGTTCAAATTGGTGAAATTCCTTTGAAAGGCGAATTCCCGACCAGCCTGGATCTTCTTCTCCTTGGCCACCCTGTCGGCCCAGGGTTCATATTCATGAAGCCGATAATGATCCCTTATGGGACTGATCTCTGGTACGGGAGGATTTACCTCCAACTGGTTGGTCTGGTTTATCAGCTGTCTAGTAATCTGATGTTGGTATTCAACCAACTCTACTAACTGTCCAATTTGTTCCTTGATAGATGTAATCTCTTGTTCTATCAGGAACCGCCTTTCTGATAACTCCCAACTGTCTGGGCTGGATTGAGTTGATTCTCCGATGTATCGGAGGTATTTGGATCCTTCTCCATTTTGCTTGCTAATCATGTTGACACCTCTTCTTTGTGTTGAGGGAGAGGTGTAGGGATTTCGGCACATAAACGCAGTGGAAATTAAAAAATTTCTGAAACCCTAAAACAGGATCCATGCGAAAATATATTAATTCAGAGGTTTAGATTTTTTTTACCGATTATTCAAGCCTGAATGGAGACGATGGATATTCTGGAACAGCTTTGAATCTTTAACGCAATCCAAAGGAACTGCGTCTCTACGGTTTCCACACGAACATCCAGCGAATCGTCACATGATCTGCAGCAAGGAAAGCTGCGGTACTAGCCGCCAAGGATCTGGACTTTCAAAGTTTTTCTCTATAGTCTCTCTCTAAGAGCGCCTAGGGTTTATAATAATGCCCTAAAAACGGCTGATATATCATATATATATATAGCAGTTAAGGGTATTAACCAAAACCTAATCTAATTAGAAAAATAAAATCCGAATTTATATATATATATATATATATATATATGTATGTATATATTATATCTTAATTAAGTCTGTCTTAATTAATATACATATATATATATATATACAAATTATCCTATTAATTTAAATTCGTAATTTAAATACTATCAATCATATTGATATATTTAAATCATTACAATTTAAATTAATTTCCTTTTAATTACATTCTAAGTGTGTGACCCTATAGGTTATTATTATGTTGGCAATAATTTTAAAATTATATTATAAAATTATAAACAGTGAGCGGCATCTAGTAATGCATCACTGCTACCTAAATAATAATAAGATCGGTGATTCGATACAACCTTTTCGTGACCAATGTTTCAATGTAATTTAATCCTTTTAACCTTGACATCCTAGATTAAACTCGAGGCATGGAATGTGTCATCCTCTTCATAATTTAATCTGAGTTTTCTTGATCGATGAGTAGACTATATGAAACAAATCACTATTTGAGCATGGCCATACATTTCATAGTCCTACTCAATCAAGAGGCCTATGGATATCACCCCTAATATATAGGAGGGTTAAATTCCATCTAGATCACTCATATTCCTCATACAATTCATGATGTACCCAATAATCACCTTTATTGTCTACCCTATTAAAGGTGACCTTTGATGATATCAAAGTACATAAATTCTCGTGTAATAATATAGTGATTTTAGGTCGGAGGATCATTACATCATTATCACTATGAGAATTGTTTATGACATTTTGCATAATGCTCCACGTAGAATTCTCATGGTGGGTCTGTCCAGTACATTGTTCTCTAACAAGTACCTATGCATTGACTCAATATCTCATATATTTATGACCAATGAGATTTGGCCATCAGTCAATCCACATACTAGTCTCGATGTATCATTGTTGTCCCATTAACAATGAGACTCGACTAGGGACATTTAAGAGTAATGATACTAATTGTAATTATAGGATCTCATATTCAAGTCACACACTTGAAGCCATATAATTTGTATCACTATTCTAAGGACTTTTATTATGTTAACATTTATATAACGCAATAAATAAAACCATAATAAAATAATTCATTTATTCAATCAAATATAATATCAAAAATGTTAAACAATTACATCAAAGAATTGGCCTCTAGGGCATAAACTCTAACAAGGGGATTGTCTTGTACGTGCGGCTATTCCGATTTGGTCACCACAATCTCTCTATTGTCTATCAAGTCCTGGATTTTGTGTTTGAGAGACCAACAATCTTGTGTATCATGGCTCAGAGCTCTGGAATGGTAAGCACACTTTTTTCTTGGGTCAAAATTTTGTCCACCGGTATTGGTGGGTGGAAGGAGTTGCACAATCTTATTCTGTGCCGTCAACAGTTTTAGCACATTCTCGAGTAAATCCCCTAGGAGGGTGAAAGTTCTCCTACGCCTAGCCTCCAGATTTTTTTGGAATGGCGGGTTTGGAGGTTGGGCTGGAGCTTGAGAAGGGGAATAGTTCCTCCTTCGAATGGGCATACTACTTGAATCACTCCTTTGATCCTGTCCTTGCAATACTAAAGACACTTCTTCGTCTTTCTTCTTGTGTGCACTCCGGGGATTACCCCCGTAATTTCCAGACTGGATATGTTTAGCAACAACTTCTAAGGCGGTCAGATCCTTTATCTTCCAAGATTTGAGCCCCATTTCTACCATCTCACCGTGCTTGATCATTTCTGAGAATAGTTTTCCTATGCCTGCTAGGACCCTTTCATAATACGGAGCTTCTTGAACGTCGATGAAGGTCATGACTATCTCAGACTCAGTCATAGGTGGAGTGACTTGTGTTGCCATTCGTCTCCAGCATTGAGCATATTCTCTGAATGACTCAGTACTTTGTTTCTTAATTTTGGTTATTTGATATCTATCCGGAGCAAGTTGAGACTATAAACTGTATTGATTGATGAAGGTATGTGCCAGCTCTCCCAGCTATAAATCTTGGAGTTGTCCAGATGGCATACCAGGCTCTAGCCTCTCCGATCAGACTTTTCTAGAATAACTGCTTTCGGAGTTTCTCGTCCTCTACATAGGATCCGAGCTCTCCAATGAACACCTTTAAGTGAGTGTAGGGGTCTCCCAATCCATCATATTTCTCCAAATCAGGGACTTGAAATTTTTTAGGGTAACGAGCCCCAGGAAAATACATAAGTCTGAATAATTGACACTGCCAAATGCCCCAGTCCCTTTTATACACCGGATGGTTTCTTCTATCTGTTGAACCTTCTTCAGAATGTCCCCAACTTCCTGTTCTTTGTTAAGGATGGTGATTCCAGGTGTTTTGTTGGTTGTATCCTAATTCTGTGATTCAGGAATTTGAGTGTCCTTCTTCCCGATTTCTTGACTGCCACCTGGTGTATCTAGTTCTGTGTGACCTTGTGCTTGTTTTCCTTTATGAGCTTTACTCTGCTCTCTCAAGAAAAGAGCTAATTCGACTATCTAGTTCTTTAGTCCTTCAAATTCTTCCCTAGAGACAGAGGTGGATTCTGGCTGAGCAATGGAAGCCATGTCCGGAGGTGGACTTAGTGCTTCTTTTAGACTTAGATCTAGTGATAGGACCAATTTTTCACCAACAACAAAACGTAGGCATGTCAATTTCTTGAGGTATGTATGGATAGGATGCATGCCATGATGTGTTTTTATGGTTTTTAAATCTTATCATGCAAAACAGAGGTCAGTTATTTTGATGACATGATAATATAACAGGATGTACAAAACATGGAATATATATTATGATATCTACATTGTGCTATTTAATTGAAATTGAAAACTTGACATTGAATTGAAAGAGGAAGGCATGAAGAGGCTTCCCATCGAATTTAGTTAATCAGAGGCTGATCTATCTTAGGTTACTCTCGCGGATTTTCGGCATGAAGGTTCCCAGATTATCGCAATCTACTAGAAGGGAAATTAATCCGATCTTTCAATTGGAGCGAATCTGAGTGGTGCTTTTTCATGAGCCCCGAAGACTTAGCCGTCCTTGAAGACATTACTCTGTCACCGACGGGTTTGCCTCCTGGTGGAGGAATTACACAACATACATTCACATACATCACGTCTCACCGTATGCATATGATGACATTGGTGTGAAGCACTAATAAAGTAGGGAATCATGCATTCACATTCATTCAATGTAAAGACGCAACATTTAAGCATTCATTTAATGTAAAGATGCAGTATTTCACACATAAGCAGATATGAAAGGGAAATTTTGAAAAGATTTGAATGCGGCCTAAGCCCTCTACTGTCCCCAACAAAGTCGCCACCTGTCGAAAATTGCGAGTCGAGTTGGACCCGAATCTTTCTCTCTTCCTAAGTTTTGTCTACCCTTATTCTTTTTATTGTGAAAAGGGTTTTAAAGGATTTTTTATGAAAAGGCCAACATGTATCATGTTGACGATTTGAACATTTTACAGAGTCGCCAGTTGGTAGTGTTGAAATGGTTGTACCAACTCAACCGAGTTTTGTTTGAAAAGAAGCCCAATTGCTGGACACTGTCGAAACTTGATCTTTGAAATCAAAGTTTTGAGTTCGGGGGCTTGGTTAAGTGTAGGGAAGGTGTTAGGCACCCCACAACTCCCGTGTAAACACGGTACCACATCTTTTCAATATTTCCCTTTTAAATCTGCAATGTGTGTGTGAATGCTGGAAGGAATTGGGCCTATGATGTATTGATTGAAAGTATAGACGTGCTTCATTGAACCTATATACGAAGAGTTTGATTTGATTTGAAAAAGTCTTTTTTTAGACAAGATTATTAAAATGATGTTTTTTGAAAGCAGGTTTTCAAACCTTTACGCTAACATAGGAATTGAAACATATTAACCCTTCAATTTTATCTTTTTAACCTTTTGGCTCAATTTAAATGGTGATTGTCAGGCTGCGAAGGATTCTCGACCACATAATATATATACAAGTGTCTGTCTTCTCATGGGCATGACTGTGACGCCCCCAAATTTGGACCGCCACTGGTCTCTCGAATTTGGTTCGTCACTTTCTCACGATAATACAATAATAACTAAAATCATACAATCACAGCGGATAATCTAGAATAATATACAATGATTTATTATATTTATTCCTCCAAGTCTCGCAACCTACAGTACTTAATAGATTACATAATAATATCAAATAACGACTTATTACATAATCTAACTTAAGCTTAAACATAGTTCAGAATTAGTCTTAATACATCATCTTAATACACATAATACAACACACAGATATTTAGAACATAAAAGGGGCTAGCTAGTCGGTAGCCTTGCCCTTGCCCTTATCGACTCCCAAAGGTCCACCCTACTCTGCCTTAACTGAAATGTTTTAGGGAAAGTAAGAATGAGCAACAAGTTTGCTCAGCAAATAATATAACAACAAGGGTGATTAATAAAGTTCTTGAACCCAAAAGGGTATAGCAAGATATGATAGTTCAAGGATAATACGAATATCAACAATTCTCAATAACGGTCCCTAAGGACAGAATAATATCAATATGATTCAATGTTAAATCAATTTTAAGACTTCAAGATAATTAAATACTGAGCAGTCTCTAAGGACTATGAACTTCTACTAGAATTAACAGTAATATACTGATAATCCAACAAAAGCAAGTACAATAGGTGATCAGCCTAAAGTACCTTACGTTATGCATAACATTTAATCGTACTCATGTGAGCACGTCGGTCTCCCGATAATTTATATTTTCCCTTCAAAGAAGGTTGTTCATCTCAGTCAATATAAGACTCCGCACCAATCAATTGGTTTGGATAGCTTTCTAATCATGATATAAGTCTAGCCGAATCAAATGGCATAGACCACTCTTTATAAGCTCAATACTTGACATTAAAGTTCGAAGAATATAATCGTCTTTATCGTAACTATAACGCAATAAGTCATAATTTGAATAACTCACTTGCACAACAATAACTTAATACATATTCAATAAGAATAGAGTTCAAGTACTTGCTTACAATATCCGTTAAATAAAGTAATGCAAGGGTTTAGGGTACTTGCACCGTAAAAGAGTGTAAGTTAGAGAACTTGCCTTAAGCGGAATCTATCCACGTTAAGTAAATCAACACTTTTGAATCCCTATCGTAACATAGTTACGTATATATATGATATCCATTAGTCATATAGTTTAACATCATACTTTATCTTATATATATATAATCCACATATAAGTTAAGTCTTTAACCTTACTATACAGTCATACCGTGTATAGTATCATACTAATTCACAAATCTCGACTAATATAACTTTTATTGTCCTTTATCCTTAATGTTCCTCTTTTTGAGTTAAACGTATTCGCATATCATTATTATCACATAAGACCACAATCAATACCAAATATAATTTTTTTAGTAAGTTATAACATTACTATAAGTTAACTGTCAAGAATCGGATTCAAGCATCAACATATGATATCACATAGCATATATACATGTTGAAGGGTCCTTCCATGCTTTGTTCAACCTTTCACGTTCAATTTTACATGATATAGATTCTAAGTTAATACCTTTAATAACTTAAGGCCATTGAAGGTCATGAAACCACATTAGCTTTCATGCTTGTCATTTTAAAGATATGATGTGATCAAATAACTCGTTTTAGGCATGCTTGCAAGTTTCTATTTCATATACGCATAACTAGTATTGTTACTAGCTTAAATCATGCTTCACTTGTGCTCAACTAGTTTTCATGGCATCTAACATGGTATGTATACATGTAGGATATATTAGTGAGGTTAAGAGCACTATCAAACATGTCTATAAATATCAGAATCTAAATCTCAATATAACATGTCAATGTTCACGTTCAAAGCTCATATTTCGTTAGTATCGTTCACTAATGAGTTCAACATGTACATGTTATATTCTAAAATATATATACACGAGTCAACAAGTTTTTTCATGCCTCTCTAGGTCATACGAACATGCATCAAAAGTCAGGATACAAACATGAGTCTAACATATCAAAGTTCCTTTTTAAAACTCTAAGTTTATTTCAAAACTATAAGTTTTCATCAATCACGCATGCAAGCCTAGTAAAACATGTTTACGTTATCTCAATGTACTCATATAGGGATGTCAAACCTATTAGCATACTTGTTTAAACCATATTAACTAACTACACTCTAACAGATTTTTAGCAGAATCGAAAAACAAGAACCAGGGACTGGCGCAGCTGCGCTGCGCCCCAGTTCAAAAACGGCGCAGCTGCGCTATTGCTTGAACTGAACTGAATGCTTCTGCTTCGGCAGAATGCAAGCCAAACCTCAAAATTTCTTCACGAGAATGATTGTAATCATGCCACATTGTATACTAACATGACACTAACTTAGATAATAGCTAACAAACATATCCCAATCAACTTATCACAATAATCAAGCTCAATTCAAGAATTATAAGTTTAAGAAATGAATAATAAGGAATGGAAATTATACCTCTGCTACTTGAATATGAACTTGCTGCTAAATCAAACCTACAATGCTGCTATATCACTAATATGAACTTAGTCTCAATGAACTCACAGTACACTCCAAAGACTCAGTAAACTAACAAGCGTGAAATGGAGGGAGGAGGCTTCAATTTATAGACAATCCTTTAACCAATTTGTGGTCCTTGCCCAAGGAATGAAACTAATAGAAAATGAAAGAATTTGATGGCTAAGGAAGAAGTTGGTGAGTAGTTTGTGATCTTCATCATGAATCCCACCCCCCATTGATGATTGCCATCTAAGTTTGCTTAGTTTGAGGAGGAAATAGGCTTAGGCCTTATAGCTATGCACATGGGAAGGAAAATGACTCTTATTTTGGGACAAGCAAAGCTCAGCATTAGCAATATTAATTCATACAACACTTATATTATTATCTACTATATACATAGGTTATAATTTAATTTAGAGTAACAATGTAATTTCAAATGAGGAAACAATATTTCAATGTTGTAAAATTAATTTGCATATATATAATCCATGTACATTTTATCACACCGGTATAATTTAATCGGGTATTATCTCATCTATTATTCAATTAAATATTGAAATAATCATCAATTAGCAATTGTTTATTATATATTCAGGAGGTACTAGTTTAATGTTTACACACAATTGTCACATAGGCAATAATCATGTAGCTTCACAACTTAATGAGTCTTACTATATAGTTTATGTATAATTGTATGGTCACACTTAAGTGTTGCACTACACTTTATATAACATATGTGTAACTACTATATGTTATACTTTTAATTATCGCATGCTTTGCACATAACAATTAGTTGAGCAACTATAATCTTATTATATTAATAATTTACTCGCTTATGCGTTATTAATCACAATGTCAATTAATCAACAATAATTAATTACTTATTTTATCAATTAATTAACAATAATATTAATTAATCCTCCCCTCATTAATCTACTCTTTTAATCAAGTATTATTATACAATAAATTATAACATTCCTCAACAATTTAATAAATATAAATCTTATTATATTTATAAATAATTTACTTACTATTACTTGCAATAATAATAAATCATCATACTATTATTATATTTTTTATAATCACAATTAACAATTTGTATAGATTAATTGTTCACATAATAATTCCTTCATTGTCGAATTAATTAACTCATCATCGTTCCTATTCTCGTGCCACACAAGGTATTCCAACGAGCTTATCACAAACTCCATATTTTCCTCAATTATTACATATATTCAATCTGAAACAATTGAGTTAACTCGTCTCATAACACATAAATATTTATATTCACATAAATATTCGACTTTTATTAATATCGATATAAATCGTTATTCACGAAAATTCTTGGGTATTACAATGACAGCCATCGGAGTGACTCTGACACGATAAACCACTATTCTTATTATGTGAGACCTTAAACCCGGATAACCATTTTAAGGTCTTTCGGATATACATTTTACAGAAAAACTGGCAGGGTACATCTGTAAAGTGGAGTTTGTCCATCGTGGGAATCAGATTTTGATCAGTTTAATCATGAATCCCACGATTCCTAGGCTCACAAAGAGAAGCCAATAAAACCTATACAGTTCAAATATGTACAGAAATATATATTTATATCCAGATGTAGCCAAAACCAAGGATTCATTAGTAAATCCTGGCTCGCACATGGCCAAAGCGTCTCGTTCCCACTAGATAGTGATCTAAGGGCCACGAGATTGCTTTCATAACTAAAACTATAAAAATGCTAGATTTAAATAAATCTCAGCCATTCTAGCTTCCCGGTTCTGTCTGGACCTATTTTGAACCTTTTGAAAGCTAGAGTTGGTGAGATTTAAAGAAATCTAGTTCGCCCGCAGAAATGTCAGTGCCGATTCATATCAAATGAATATTTAAAGCAATAATTTAATCAAAATGAGTAAAGCAATATATATATATATATATATATATAATTATATATTCGAAAGCTGTAAAGGGCGATGGGTTTTCACTCCGATGCCCGGACTGGAATGTGAATATATATATATATTTATAAAAGCTGCAAAAAGCCACGGAGTAATCCAGGCTGGACAGGATTGAAATAAATATATATATATATACAAAAGCGGTAAAGGGCAGTGGGTTTTCACTCCGAGGCCTGAACTAGAATGGAAATATATATATATATTTATAAAAGTAGTAAAAAGCCCTGGAGTAATCCAGGCTGGACATAATTGGAATATATATATATATATATATATATATATATATATATATATATATATATATATATATATATATATAAGCTATAAAATACCACGGAATAATCCAGGCTTAACGAAATGTAAGTATATATATATAAAAGCTGTAAAGGGCGACAAGCATTCTATCCTTTGCCCGGACAAAAAATGTAAATACATATATATATATATATATATATATATTTATAAAAGCAGTAAAAAGGCCACAGAATGATCCAGGCCAAACTGGAATGTAAATAATAATATATATAGTTAATATATATATTAAAGCAATAAAAAGATCACGAAGTATAAATTCAGGACCAAATAAGTCCGAAAAATTTATATATAGTTATATATATAAGTAGTAAACTACCTCGGGATTTGACATCCGGGCTTGACAGAATTGAAAAGTTTGTATATATACAGTTAAGTATATACATTAAAAAGCCAAACCCGGACTCGGAAGATAACCCTGTCCGGCGAAGTTGCTAGAAACAAAGATATATATATATATATAAAAGCTGTTAAAACCGACAGATCGACGATCCGAGTTGTAGAAATGCCAGAAAATGAGTTTATGTACGAAGATGTACAAAAAGTAAGCAAAAACGGCCACGGAACTGAGTTTCGGGCATAATCAGAAAGTGAAACTTAACGTGCAAGTGTATAAAAGTGCAATGAAGTAATATAAACTTTCTGATCGTAAAAATACTCACAATGGACTTCTACACGGGCATTTTACCAAATCGTAGGCTTTAAACGTCCGTTTCCACCAGTTAATTTTTGATATGTGGTAGTATAGGAGTATATCTACTTGTTAGAGTAATAAAATTTGGGTTTGGAATAAAAGAGTGGGGCTAAGAAACAAAACGGGTAGAGGTTCAGAGCGTTTTTCAATTATAAAATGAGTTGGGGGTCACCTCATATATAAAGACCCAGGAGAAGCAGCTCTACCTGCGACAGCCGCAGGTAGAGGTGCGGCTCCATGTGACAGGGGTTCCGTGGCCGGTCTCGATTTCTCGAAGTACGTTCACTCCGAGTAATGTGCGGTCCGATTCAAAACTTTCTAACTTTTGATCGGAGCGTCCGTTTGAGGCGTGTTGTACCATTTCGAAAAGCCCTTGCCGAGCACGTCACAATGACATGGGAGAAAACCTTTTTCGAGTCCAAAAAGACGGGTTCATAACCAGGTCTTTGATTCATTGTAGTTTGTCCGTTGAGCTGTCTTGCACTGTTTCCACTCGGGATCATTGTTACGGTTCTTTCTGACCTTGGTGGCATCAATTCGGCTTGAGTTTGATCGAATCGGCTTTAAGTTGGAAAAATGACCATTTTACCCCTCTTGGGGTTGTCTTCAGTGCTGGCATGGCCTTCGGCTGATTTTCCGGGGTTGTCTTTGTGGTTTGGATCCCATTCGATTCTGTTTTTCCTCAGGGTTGTCTCTTAGGCTGACTTGGTTCTTCCAGGTTCATCTCTGGATATGATGTAAGGCTTTGGGGTTGTCTCTAAAGTTGATTTGGCATCCCGGGTTGTGACCAGAGCTCGACCTGACCTCCCGGGTTGAGACCAGGGATGACCTGTACCTCCCGAGATGAGACCGGGGCTAACCTGTACCTCCCGGGTTGACACTGGGGATGACCTGTTGTAACAGATGAGAATTTTTATGAGGTGAGAATTTTTATGAGATTTTTTTTATATTGTGATTCTGGGGACAGAATCCTTTTAAGGAGGGAAGACTGTAACGATTGAGAATTTTATATGTTAATTGTAAATATTTATTGAATTAAATAAATATTTTATGGAATTTATTTGTGAAGATAAATAAATAAATTGTGCGATTGTTGTGGACAATTTAATTAAGTGCTATATGATTAATTAAATTGATATGTTAGCAATGGTATAGCATCATTTTAATTTAATTGGAAATAATTTAATTAGAGTTAATGTTATGTGCTAAGTGATAATAATTTGTTAGACGAATTATATTTAATAAAGGAAATTTAATTGTGTGACAATTTGGTATTATGTAAATGTTAGTTTATTTAATTGAATTAGAGTGTTGTAATTTAATTAAATAAGTGTAATATTTAATCTATGGATTGAAAGAGTTATTAAAAGACTAGAAAAGGATTTTAAAGTGTTTTACGAAACAAGGTCCTTGTACTTGTTTAATCTTATTTTACCCAAACAAGGCCTTAGCACTAAAAACCTATTTTTCTTAGAGGTTGCCAAACATGGCCTTGGACTTTTCAGATTTTGTAACCTATGTTATTAATAAGAATTAATATGGTTATAAGTATTATATTTATTATATATAAGTTACATATCTATTATATATGTATATTGTATATTGTATAATATATGTTAAGTTAAAAGTTACGTTAGTTTTACAAAACAAAGAAAGAAAGAAGAAGTGGGTTAGAGAGAATTGTCAGAGAAGAAGAAGAGAGAAGAGGAAGAAAGGCTTGAGAAGGCATAAGAGTATCATCATCTTCATCATCTCTTCTCTTTAAGTAAAACTAGTAAGGTTATACCCTAACCCTTGTACTCAATTCTTATGTGTTGTAATTCTTTTTTATCAAATTAGGTTTTTACAATCATGAAATTATATGTATATATGGTGTTCATATATTTTCATATGTAATTGTATGCCATGAAAGGGTTTTCAAAATACAATTGTTGTAAAAACAAGTTTTCAAAGCATATTCTTTTATTTTTTTCATGGTTTTAGAACTCTATGTGGAAGTCTCTTTGTGAAAGCTGTTTATTTTGATATGTGAATGGGATACGTATGTATATATATACATATATATATATATATATATATATATTTACATGAGGGTTTCATAGTTGTTTAAGAATTTCAATTCATAAGTATATAATGAATACTATAAAATTCATGTTCATAGTGTTAGATTATGAATTTATGTTGAAAATTTCTTTAAATCCTTGATGTGAGCATGAACTATGTGTAATATGTGATATAACATGATTATATATGAGTTATATGGTTTTTCTAGCAATTCAATCAATGAATTTTTGATAAACAATAGGAAGTGTGTTCATAGTGATTTTCGGTGAAGTTATTTCTGAAAAACAACTTTTAAAACTATCAAATTGATGTTGATTTTGAGTCATTGTTAAAATTGATCATGTATTAAGTTGATATGTTAAGAATATGAGTGATTACAATTGGAATCACTTGAATTGGATGAAAAACGAATTCGTAGTAGCAATTTTCGTCAAGAACGTTTAAAATTGTGTTTTCTTTGAAAATCATGAAATCTTGTTTTGGATTATGTGTTTTATGGATTATATATGTTATGAGCATGTTAATAAGTTTAAAATATTGTTAGTATAAAGTTTTATGTTTATCATGTTGGAAAAAAATCGAATTTGGTGTGAAGGAATGAGCCAAATTGGCTTAATTCTCCACCAGTTCGCGAACCAAGTGGTGCAGCAGGGGGAGCACCGGCCCCAGCGGGTGTATTGCCCTATGGGGTCCCTCCCCAGTGGGTGATGTTGCTGCCCAGAAAATTTTGAGTTTTGTTTTTGAGTTTTTATGCCCGTTTGTTAAGCTAACTTGTTTCTAAGACTTGGAAAGTGAAAGGTGTAATAAGATAACATGTTTTTGATGTGTTTAAGTTAGATTGAAATATATTAGGAATGTGTTACATGTGTGTGTGTGTGTGTGTTGCTTTCACGAGGCACACAACACGATTCATTGAGTTATAGGCTTATGAATGTATGTCGTGAGTATAGACTCACGTACTTGACTAATTAGCAACCAATGTGGTACATTATATTGTGAGTTGGACTTAGTTATGAAGTTTGATGGTTTAAATATTGTAGTTGGATACTAATATATGGTTTGAATATAATATAAATGTGTAGGGTGTTTGTGAAGTGGTTATAATTGTTAAAGTGTAGCTTGCGCTTAAGGCAAGTTCTCTTACCCTTATTCTCTTATGTTAAGCAAGTTTCTAAACTTGTTATTTATGTTGTCCAAGTTCTTTAAGCTACTCTTGAATGCTATACAAGCCTATTCATTGTATATTTTCATTGTGCAAGTTTCCTAACCGTTGCTCAAGAAATCATGAAAGTTCATTCACGTTCCTTAACTTGTTATATGTGGTACAAGTTATACCACACTCATAAAGCGTAAGTATTAAAGCGTTATTTTAGTAATATGATCTTGACTTAGTTGTTCAAGTAAGATCTACTTAGTTTATCGAATGCTTTAAGTTGTTTCTAAAAGCATGCCTATCTATTATGAAGTTTATTGTCATATTTTGCAATTGGTTCATGATTCTTATATTATTGAACTGTAAAGAACTGAAAGTCGATTCAACTACTCCTAGTTGATGATAGTTGAACTCTAAAGTTCCCTTATCTATCCAAACCAAACTTTCTTTGGTGCGGACTTGTATTCAATTTCTGAGAAGGAACAATCCTATTAATTAGGGGATATTTTATGCGAAAGCGTTAAGATGGTTGTGCACAATTCATGGTACAAAGGGTTGATCCCCCTGAGTACGAGTTAATGTCTATAGTCTTATTGACTGTTAAAGGTTTAAATAGAAATATTTATAACCTATGATAATGGTTCAAGGTCTTATGACCCTCAGATGATTCCATATTCGAATTCTATATATTGATGAAAAAATTATAATTCAATTCTTTATATTGATGAAAGTAAAGTTATTCAAACTCTTTTGAAAAGATTCACTTATGTCATATCACTGTTGTATTTTCAAGTGAGCTTTTGTTTGCTCACTCTTGCCTGCTTTACCACCACTTGCAGTTGAGACCAAGAATGTTGACATACCATCAACAAGTAAAGGAAAAAGGAAAGATGAATAAATGAAGGCTTGTTATGTCAAGTTGCTTTTGTAATAAGACTTAGTTGGTTATGTTTATGTTTCCGCATTTACGTTATCTGAATGATGTTAAGGTTTAGATAACCCTGGGATTTTATTGAACAAGTTGTCATTCTTTCTAGAGGGAGATTTTTATTAAGGTTTTATGAAGGTTGTAATTAGTTTGAAATTTTTTATTACTGGGTAGATGTATGTTTTAATTAGAAAGTGAACACCAAATCATGTGGAAACGAAGTACCCGGATTTGGGGGTGTCACAGGTTGGTATCAAAGCCATAGGTTATGAAACCTTAGGTGGGGAAAAACCTTAGGTAGTAGCCTTATGGTAAGATCAAAAAGATAGATGTGATAGGTAAAGATAATGAACTACCTTATGTGCTATGTGTTTACGTTCAGGTATTCGAAGGGTGACGACTCGATATCACGTAATAATAAGCTTTAAAATTCTTTTGTCAGGATGACGAACGTTGGAGAACCTAGTCAGGCTAGAGAGGTTGTACCTCAGGTGCCTAGAGAGGAGGAGCCCCGTGACATACATGTTATCTGGGAGCATCTGGTTAGGAGAGAGCCATCTCCAGTGATCACCATAGCTGGTCGGGAGCGTGAGCTGACACCTATTCCAGAGGATGAGGACGAGGACGAGTCTGAAGAGGAGGAAGAGGAGGAAGAGGAGGAAGAGGATCCCGAAGAGGAATTCCCACCTCACTCTACTAGTGCTGAGATGTACGAGGCAGTCTACGATAGCAACGTGGAGCTTCATGGACGAGTAGGAGATCTCGAGGAAACTATCCAGCAACGAGACAATACGATCGAGGAAATGGCAAATGACCTGGGAGATGCACAGTGGAACCTGATACATATGGAGGTTGATAGAGATGCTGCTCGATTTGAACTGGCAAAGCTGAAGCAAGACATCCAGGAGGAGTCGAGGAAGCGTGCCAGGGCTGAAGAGTCAAGCTTGAGGGCTGAAGAGTCAAGCTTGACCTGTACCTCCCGGGTTGAGACCGGGGCTGACCTGTACCTCCCTGGTTAAGATCGGGGTTGACCTTTATTTCTCGAGTTGAGACCGGGCTGATCTGTACCTCCCGAGTTGAGACCAAGATTGACCTGTACTTCTCGATTTGAGACCGAGGTTGACCTGTACTTTTTGGGTTGAGACCGAGGTTGATCTGTACTTCCCGGCTTGAGACCGAAGCTGACCTGTACTTCCCTGGTAAAGACCGGGGCTAACCTGTACCTCCCGGGTTGAGGCCGGGGCTAAGCTGTACTTCTTGGGTTGAGACTGGGGCTGACATGGCTTCCCGGGTTAAAATCAGGGCTGACCTGAACCTCCCGGGTTGAGATCGGGGTTGACCTGTACTTCCCGGGTTGAGATCGGGGTTGACCTAAGTTAAAAGGACGATTTTGCCCTCCTGTAGGGTTAGTAATAAGAATGCAAAATTTTGAGTGTCTACAGATGCCCCTTTTTATCATGTTCATGCAATGCATTGGAATGAATAGGATAAAGATTTCTAGACACTAGAAATGCAAATGCAAAAGCAAGGTAATGCATGGCATGATATGTGATGAATGTTAGATGCCTTTGAGGGGTTAGGGTTATCATTGAATGTTCACGTCATTCTATGCTGGAGATAACGTCATTCACGATAACCCTTGGGGTAGCACTGTCAGGCGGTTACTGATAGGATATCACTGATAGGTTATCAGAGTTAGGCTATCACAGATTTTCTCGTCTCTTTCTGCTGGGGTTGACGTTATCCGTGATGGACCTGTTGCCTCTTATAGGGATGATATTATTGATGCTACCTTGGTTTGAGACCAATGGTTTCCCCCCGACTGTCAATACTCTTCGTAGGGCATATTTTCCTTCGGCTGATGCCGTTATTTATTTCTGAAGGCTCCTCCGCTGGGGACACATCTCTATTGTCGAGTTACCTCAGTGGGTGCTTCCGATGCCTATCCTGATGATAATATACACCGATAGTTTGCAACAGGGGGTTGAATCACCAATCCTTCTTGGTGCTCCCTCTGAGGATGTGTATAACAGATTCCATCATCCGTCCTTTGTGGGTATAGATTGATATACTATTTTCGCCACCGGATCATTCCGGATGCTTCACTAGAGTTGTGCTAACGGCTGAACTGTCACCGGTCTGTACCCGATGCTTCGTTGGGGTTATGCCAACGGCTAAACTATCACTGGTCTATACCCGACGCTTCGATGGGGTTATGCCAACGGCTGAACTGTCATCGGTATGTACCCGACGCTTCGTTGGGATTGTGTCAACGGCTGAGCTATCATCAGTCTGTACCCGATGCTTCACTGGGGTTGAGCCGACGGCTGAACTGTCATCGGTCAGTACCTGATGCTTCACTGGGGTTAAGCCAACGGCAAAACTGTCACCGGTCAGTACTTGACGCTTCGCTGGGGTTGTGCCAACGGCTGAACTGTAATTGGTCAGTACCCGATGCTTTGCTGGGGTTGAGCCAACGGTTAAACTGTCACCGGTCTGTACCCGACGCTTCGCTGGGGTTGAGCTAATGGTTGAACTGTCATCAGTCAGTACCTGATGCTTCACTTGGGTTGAGCCAACGGCTGAACTGTCATCGGTCAGTACCTGACGCTTCGCTGGGGTTGAGCCAACTGCTGAACTATCGCCGATCAGTACCTGACCCTTGGCTGGGGTTGTGCCAACGGCTGAACTGTCATCGGTCAGTACCCGACGCTTTGCTGGGGGTGAGCCAACGGCTGAACTGTCACCGGTCTGTACCCAACGCTTCTCTGGGGTTGAGCCAACAGCTGAACTATCATCGATCAGTACCTGACGCTTCGCTGGGGTTGAGCCAACGACTGAACTATCACCGGTCAGTACCCGACCCTTGGCTGGGGTTGTGCCAACGGCTGAAATGTCATCGGTCAGTACCCGATGCTTCGCTGGGGTTGAGCCAACGGCTAAACTGTCACCGGTCTGTACCCGATGCTTCACTAGGGTTTAGCCAACGGCTGAACTGTCATCAGTCTGTACCCGACGTTTCACTGGGGTTAAGCCAACGGCTGAACTGTCACTGGTCTGTACCCGAAGCTTCGCTGGGGTTGAGCCAACACCTGAACTGTCATCGGTCCGTACCCGACGCTTCAAAAGTGGCAGTTTTTGGCAGTTTTACGAAGTTTTTTGATAATTTTTTATCAATTTTCATCATTGGTCCCCGAATATTGCTTCGGGATGAATACCAATGGCTTTCACGAAGTTCCTCTTTCTGTCATTAATCCGCTGCTTAAACGCAGGATTTCAAGACAAACCGCTCAATTGCGTAGCGATTTTTTCTCAGATTTAACTTTTCAGCTCATATAAACTCCATTTTAACTCGAACTGGACTGAGCCGGAGGGGGCGAGACCCACTCTGGGAAGCCGCAGATAGATTGGAGGCAGCCGCAGGTGGGCCCGCTTCCTCCTATAAATTTATAATTGGCAGCAGCAAGCTCATAAACTCATTTTCAGTTTTGAGTGTCTATTAAAATCTGATTTTCTCTTTCAGATCTACGGAGTTTGGGCAGCTTTTTTTAGATTCCGTCAGCGGCCACACGTTCTTCACATCTCAGGTAACGTTTACATCCTTTATTTTCAAGTTTTGACCGTTAGAAGTATGTAAATCACGTAGGGTGCTTTTGAACGCAACGTATCAAAAATATATGCTTATACTTGCTAAAACAATTTTGACTTCATAAGTATGCATATTTTACTGCAATGCACGTTTTGATGTAAGAAAATTCAGATTCTAAGACAGTCAATTTTTGCTCTTTTTTGATCAGTTTACTTATCCTTTTTGGGGCCTAGTGAGCCTGGATTTTCAACTAAAAATGTCTATGGTAATTTGGCTACCATGTGAAGTTTATTTTTGATTTTTTTTCATAAATATGAGTTGTTCCTGTTTTTGGGAAGGTGTTCTACTGAATGGCCACCTAGACATGCCTGTGTGCATGCGGACAGTTCATTTTACAAAGGAGACTCTGGCGAGCATTACACATGCAGTTTTGACACTACTGGGGATTTTTTACTGACCCATGCATGTTTTTAGGAATTATCTTGTGAAAAGCATACAGTTTTGACTTTACTGAGGATTTTTAATTGACCCATGCATGTTTTAAGACTTAAAAATGCATAAAGTACTGATTTATATTATTAAGCAACAAGTTTTAGGCTTACCACACCCTTTCAGAGGTGATTTGGAGACTTTGTCTCGACTATGAACCGAGATAGACCTGGTAGTGCCAGCAAGGTCATTTCAGGAGTTAGGCGGAGGAGAGCTTCTGATGTTCCTCAGCCACGACGAGCCCGACCTCCTCATAGGTTAGCGGAGTCAAAGATTCGTCCGGCCCAAGATGAGCCGTGGGTCAATATAGACGATGAGGACGCTCCATTTGTTGCTCTCGTTCTAGGCCAGGCCCCACGTGTGGAGCTTCTAGGCATTTTTGTGCCAACCCAGGATCTGCTGGGAGATTTGAGTCGTCATCCCTCGAGGTTCCTCCACGCCAATGAGGTGACTGCATATTTTTTTGTTTTTGGATTTTTTTTCTTCCTTTTGCCATTCTCAGGGCACAGATTTTTAACATGGGTTGGTTTTTGATGCAGGTTCCTAGCTTTACACAGCCTCGAGGGAACTGGTCTAATGTGTATTCTCTGTATCCCACTCTGCACCAGGACTACAGGGACATTGTTGACACCTGGGGGTTTCAGGCGTTCTTTTTCTATTCTTCCCCGCCGTTTCCCCTGGGGTTTTATGAGGGCTTTATCTGAGCGCTGGTTCCACAAGACTTAGTCCCTCAACTTGTTGGACTGTGAGGTGATGATGACCCCAATGGACTGGAGGTTCATCACCGTGGAAAGAGTTTGAGGGTGAGCCGATGCCTGTCGTGGCTGACATTACACCCACTACCGTTTGGTCCCTGCTGGGAGTCCCTGCGACGGCGATCAAGGGTCGAACGATTAGATCTGGTCCCTTGAGTGTAGATGCCTAGAGTGGGGCTTTGCTTGAGCCTCTGCCTAATGATCAGAGGTTTAGGGATCGCATCCTGTGACGATTATTTCTGGTGATCATCAGGGGTTATTTTTTGGCGGACAACTCTGCGACAGTGTACTTTACCCTGGTCAGTGCCACTCGACATGTAGAGCACCTCAATAACTTTAATTGGGGTACCTACACCTTTGCCTATTTTTTCCGAGGCATGCGCATGCGCTCGGAGGGTCTAATGGAGACCTGGTTAGGGTTCTACCCATTTCTACTGGTGAGTACATCTTTCTTGTACCTTTTGATTTCTGTATTTGCATTTATCAATCTTGGTCACTGAGGAGTTTTGATATTTATGTGGCCAGTTCTGGGCATATGAGACGTTCCCTTGCCTTCGTTCCGCTACCACTTTAGGCCTGGATACTTATCCCTAGGGACGACGTTGGCACCACTCCACTCTGACGGAGGTCCCCGTGGATGAGGGATTTACCCATTCCCTCCTACAGCTTGAGCTTTTAACAGAAAGATCGATCTCATAGGTACCGTATACCTCAGACTTTTTGACAGGGATTTGCACGGCGTTTACATTGTCGACCCGCAGAGTCCTATTTTTTGACAGAGGGATGTTGGGAGCTCTATTTAGGAGAGCGTGCTATCAGGAGCATCACGGGGTAGATCCGCATTCCCACTGTTCCTCCTGCTTGGCATCATTGGCCACTAGTTCAGCCACTCACAAACATTTCGATGGAGGGCATAGATGGCTTTACCTTATCAGAGTGTCCATATAGCCAGGAGGCATTCAGCAGCTAGTGGAGTCCTCGCACTATTGGGGCTCAGACTCGTGCTACCCAGTTCATGGCAGATATGGTGACGGGGTTTGTGATGATGACAGACTGGATAACTTGCCTCAGGGAGCCTACTCACTTGGACTAGATTACAGGACTGACCAAACAGTTGGAGAGAGCTCATTTATTTATCAGGCATCTGGGCCGAGATCCATCAGAGGCATCTTCTTTTGATCTATCCAGCTTCGGAGCGGGTCCTTCCACAAGTCTATTTTCTAGCAGTTATACAGGAGCTGATCCTCCCTTGTACCGCCCTGACATTCCTGATGGCCGAGACTTTGTGTCCACGGAGGAAATGGAGCATGTTAACAGCCTGAGTGTAGATATTTTGGCTCTTTTTGGAATAGCTATTGTAGCTATATCTTTTGATTGGCCACTGTTTTGGCTGTTGGGTGGCTGTGCCCCATTTTGATAGGCCACTATTAGTAGTTGGGGGGTTGTACCCCATATCCCTGTACTTTTTATTTGGCACTTTATTAGCAGTCAGAGATGATGCTTGTAGTAGATAGTTTATTGTTGATATACATGATATTTCCTATCTATTGCATCATGTTTATTATTGTCATTATGCATGTACTATGTCATGGATATGCACTTAGACAGATGAGTTCAGATTTGACTCCTGGATGGTCTTGTGATACTGTGATACAGATGTCGTCGTCCACCGTCAGCCGTATTGAGCACTCGCCACCGTCCTCGGTAGGATCTTCATTGCAGTGTGGTATGCATTCTCTAGCCCTTTTAGCTTTCCATGTTCCGTATGGTTTTTTGGATGGCATTTTATCATGCTGGATACCTGATCGATAGGTTTTTCATTTTGGGCTCCACGAGTTGACCCCTACCTTAGAGGAGTAAGAATGTCTTACAGGCTTGGCATTGGATCTGCCTTGTGCTCGTACAGCCATCAGTGACATGCGGAGACCATTTATGACAATGTCGGGTCTGAGATGCCGAGTTATCACTGAGGAGATTATTGCAGAACATGTGATATCCATAGACTTTCTGATCGATCGCTTCGGCAGGCTAGACAGCTCCGAGCGATATTCTGGGGAGTTTATCATTTCAGTAGATGAGTGGCAGCTCGCCCGTGTAGACGTCTTATTGATGTGCATTGTGGCCTACGTTTATATGCCACTACCCTTGGACCACTTGGACGTCGGATTGATGGTCGTGGTTTGGGCCCTTAGACAGGGTTGCACCATCCTGCTGATGATATTGGCTGAGACACTGAGGTCAGCTACCTATTATCTTACCCATCAGGTAGCTTTGTCTTGTTGTACGTGTGGCTCATGTCCCATTTGCGCCTGATTGGCTTCTTCAGACATCAGGGGTATTGCTTCTCCCATGAGATAGCTATGTCCTACTCCTTTCAGCCATCAGAGTGTTCGGATGTAGAGACCTGGTCAGCTTTTCTGTCAGATATTGAGAATCCTTTTTTAATTTTGCCATACTTAGGACTAGTCTCCCCTTATAGCTTCATCACCCATGCATCTGGCATGGACTACTTGCCCCTAGAGAGATTGAGAGGGGTGACCACCTACCATCCATTGGCAGTTATGGGTCAGTTTGATCAACTCTAGAGCCTGCACCATTTTGAGGGGGCTATTGATTAGCGAATGTCAGCTTCTTCTATGTCATCAGCTGACCTGACCAGGATTTATGAGTGTTGGACTCATAGGGAGAAGGCTGATTTCTCTACTAGCCACCCAGATCATTTTTTGGAGTACTCAGCATGGTTAGAGACCGATATAGCATCAGTTGCATTCATCCAGTCAGCTCCTATTGGGGATTCAGATGAGGAGGAGCCCATGGAGGATCTTAATTCTCCTACGGAGGATGATTTGTTCTTGGATCTGACGGCAGCTTTAGTTAGTGACTCGCCGATCATTGCTGCGGGGCAAATCTAGCTTTGGCAGATTCACTAGCTAGGATGACCTTTGAGAGAGATCAGGCTAGGGCGATGATGTTGACGGCCCTGTTTAGCAGAGACATAGCTTTTGCTGAGAGAGATGAGGCTCGAGCCACTCGGGATACGATATTGGTCGAGAGGGATGAGGCTTGATTTTCTCGAGATGCTACTTTTGTCGAGATTGAGGAGACTTTGATTGCCCGGAATGCTGCTTTTTTAGAGACGGTTGAGGCCATAGCCTCTCAAGATTTCCACATTGCCAATAGTACTGCTCTTCGATCATATACTCATGGCCTGATTGCCTATATGAGTGTGTACATTGATGATCACAGAGCCACTATGCAGATGGCTGTGGATGTTCTGGCCCATATGGAGGCTGAGGGTATTGCACTTGCAGCGGCTCCTCCATCTTCAGAGAGAGATGCCATGTTGGCCTTGCTGTCCCATTTATCATTGGGTCCATTGACTAGCTTTGTTTCTCCTGCACATACTAGATCAACCATTTTTGTCATGTACAAGACACATTGTATATATCAAACAGTATTATATATCAGAGAAATATATTTTGATTCACTTCCATGTTTGGATATGTATTGTCATTGCTGAGTGATTACCACTTCTATCATAATTTGTTGTTGTTGATGTATTATAAGCTTCTCCTCGATGGATTTACATTGAGATGTCAGAGAATATCTAAGATGGGCCTGTTGACCATGAAGGCTTGATAATATTTAGGTTTCATATGATTTCGGTGTCTTGGGACTAGTTTTTATTGGTTTTTAGTATTTCTTTGAAGGTCACACCGCACTATGAATGGATGCCTATGTACTCTCAGGTGTAGGGAGATCAGGTCATTCATAGTTCCATCTTTTGTGTGAGAGAGAAACTGATTTTATTTGCAGGGCTAGGATGCTAGTATGCATGTATTTCAGACATAGTACCTTTTTATGGTGTCTGAGTTGATGAGTTGGGGAAATTCATTTTCGTCCATTTCTTGCAATATGATAGCTCCTCCTGTCAACACTTCCTTGACAATGAAAGGGCCTTCCCAATTTTTGGCTAACTTTCCCTTGGCTTCATCTTGATTGGTCAAAACTTTCTTCAGCACGAAGTCGTTTTCTTTGAATTGCCGTATTAGGACTTTCTTGTTGTATGATCGAGCAATCCTTTGCTGATATAACTACCTGTGGAAAATAGTTGTAGCCCTCTTTTCCTCTAGTAGGGACAGCTGATGGTACCGTTCTTGCAACCACTGATCTTCTTCCATTTGAGCGTCTATTAACACTCTCAGGGACTCCATTTCTACTTTTATAGGAAGAACTGTAAGATCTCAAAACCCTAATAAGACTCGGCTATGTAAAATTCTCTACTATCAATAAAATCTCTCTGTTCTGGTTCTGTATCGTGTTATTACTTACATTATTAAAGACTTAGGTCAAAAATATTTTTCTCCGAAAAATAACGTGCTTGACACCTCGTGCCTAAAATTTTTATTTCATTTTTGGACTTTTTGGTATATTATTTTGTCAAGCTGCTTTGTCGTGCTTTCATTGGTAAAATGATTTGTCATGCTTATATTGACAAAATACTTTGTCATGCTTTGAAAAGAATTAGGTATTAAAAACCTAAGTTAGAAATCCTAATAATAGATTAAGAAACCCTAACCCTAATTTGCAAACCCTAAAAACCCTAATTAAGGAAATTAAACCCTAATTAGGTTATGTTAAAACTTAATTATGTTAACTAAACTTAAATTAGGTGTTAATAACTTCTATAAGTTATTCTAAACACAAAGATCAAAACCCTAATTCATGATTAGTGGAGATTAGGGCAAAATTAGCTACTAATTAAACTTGCAAGTTGCTTACAAGCATGAGCCACCTCCTACTTCGAAATTGGCCACCAATCTGAGTTCCCAAGCAGCTGGTCAGCAGCTCAAGATCAGATATGGGATATTTTTAGAGGCAAGTAGGTTGAAAAGGACCAAAAAGCCCTAACCTTGAATACCCTATAAATAGAAGCCTAGATCAGAGTTTAAACTTACAAAACTTTCATTACTATACATATACTGTCTTCTATAACAAGCCCCATCAATAGCAACATCAGAATCGAAGCCTAGATAGCCAAATTTGAGCAAAAAAGGTATAAACCCTAATTTTTCAATTGATCTTTGATATTATGTTAGATTTATTGTTTTGATGTTTAGTTATATGCAATAACATACTAGTTAGTGTTCTGGGTTGTTAAATCACGATTTCATAACATCTAGATGCATCAAATAGGTGTTTTTAGCGCTCTGAAAAATCAAGAAGAACAAGCCTGACAGCCATATGTCAGGGCCTATAGATCTTCGTGTGTTAATGTTTAGGTATGTTAATGATATACTAGTTGTAATATGTCATGAGCTCTATAATCTGAAAGAAGAATCAAGTCTATGGGATTAACAGAATGAAAGATATAAGTGGTCAAAGGTCATGGACCGATCACGAAAATCTGAAAATCTGGGTTACCCAAAAATTTCTCAGAAATATCGGACGGCCGTTTGACCAGCTCAAATCTTTGTGTCAAATTGTTGTTAGATGATAAAAGTGCTTTGTTTTTGTACCCTGACATGAGTAGTAGACCATGAGAGCAGTCTAACACCTTAGAAATTTATAGGATGATCAAAAATTATGGTCAAAATGTGTTGACCGCTCACGGTTTCACTTTCTGGAAAACCCAGAAAATGAAGAATACAAAGAACAGTCTCTGACAAGACTTTGACCGACCTTGATCTATGCCTTCGAAGGTTACTAGGTCCTGACCAGTGCTATCTCGTTCAAGTATGACATGTATACTGCACACTACACTCATTAAAACAAGGATCTAATACACAGAATCAAGCCGGTAAGTCTCACAAATGCGTTGACCGACGTTAACCGACTTTCTGGGTTACCCAGAAAGCCCAGAAACGCTCTGACAGGTTCTTTGAGCCTTAATAACTTGCTGCTAGATGTTGTTTAGAGTCTGAAATTGATACCTAGTTATAGTACTACATAAACACTATAACACCAAAGCACTTAACATCAAATCGTAACAGGCTGCAAGAACATGCCTGGTCAAAGTGACCTCTCGGCCTTGACCAGGGCTGTTCTTCAAAGCTAAAGAACACCTTCAGCGACGCTTTTCGTCGCTGAAGCCCTTTAGCGACGGACAGAAATAGAAAATAATTAAAATAAATAGAAATAATTATAATTTCAGTTTTAAAAATTATTTTAAGTTATAATAATTAACTTTTAATATTTTGACATAAATTTCATAATTATTTATATATATATATATATTAATAATTTAGTTAATTAATAAAGTAATTAGTTAAATCATTTATAAATAATAAGTAATTATTTAAAAATGATTTAAATATTCTAAAAATCATAATAAATGATTTTAAGTTATTTAAAAATAAAACTATAGTTTTAATAAATATCCTAAATAATTTATAAATTATTTAAGTATAAATTTAATGATTTAAAAATCATTTTAATGGATAAATAAATATTTAAAAATTATTATAAGCTTCTTCCAAAAATTATTGTAATGATCAATAAATTATCTAAAAATTATAATAAAACTTATAAATAAAGTTTTACCATGTTTTTAACTTATTAAATATCCGGTGAGGTTTTAGAGCACCAAAATGGTACCGAACACAAACCAAACATGTCTAGTTTGATTAGTTAGATACTGCTATCAATACTAATGACTATTATAAATATGTTTAACATATTTTTAGGTATCTTAAAACCTTCAAGTAATTTTTAGATAAACGTTCTTCGCACATGTAAGTATCTGAACCTTATTTCATTATTACAAGTGTTCGAACTTTATCTTTTCATTGTACATTTAAATGTACTATGTTACGCAAGTTTATACTTAATCTTATGACATTACTTGAATACCTTTCAATATCTTTTACCGAAACCTAATTGTTATCACTGAAAAAGTTACTATTATTGTTTCAGCATGACTTAAAAAATGAATTACTTATTCATATGAAATTGAATTGTTGTTTATCAAGCATAAACTGTTAGTCAAACCAAATTGTTTTGGTAAGGCATCCTATACTAAGTTGAATTTACCCTAAATTGGGGTTTTCTATATGTGTATCTATAATAGACAATAGAAGTAGGATGATATGCATGCTCCTAGGATACTGAATAGGCTGATCCCCTATCTCAGATCCTAATACGCAAGTTTCTAAGTCTGTGTGACTGATAGAAATGTTTGAGTGAAATAAAAATTCCAGAAATAGTCGTCAACCCTCAATAAAATTGTTGAACTCTTGTTCATTTGAAATCAAACCTTTTATTATATAAACTTGCTGAGCATGTCATAGTTCATTCTTGCAAATTATTTTCTTTGCAGTTTTAGATGGTAATCCTGGCACGTCCGACAAACATAATGGAAAGAGACCCTGCGTAGATTTGTTTTATTTACTATTTTTACTTACTGCAAGTCTTGTATGACTTTTTGTTGTAATAAGAACTCAAGTTGAGAACCATGTAATGAAACTTATTATAAATATATATATTATCATCTTTTATTTTCGCAACCGTGTATTGATACATACTTAAATGATTGGTAATACGAGTTAAACGTTACAGTATCCTTAGTGATTATATATCTGAGTGAGGGTATTGGCAATATGGACTGTTCATGTTATTGCTAATACTCTGAATTTCGGATGGATATGAACTACCGATATGAAAGGGATATTCATAGGATACAGTCTATTTATCCCAGTGAGGGTATCCAAACACAGCAATATTTCTAGACAAGAATTGTTATCTGTTATGGGATACTGTGAACCTTGGATGGATAGGAATTATATCTTATCAAATATCTATAATATTTGGGTTATCGTGAACTCCAGATCGGATACCACGGGTGTATAGATTGGGGGCGTCACAGGTTGGTATCAAAGATGTAGGCTATAGCTTTAAGAGAGAAACAGAGTATCTTAGGATATAGTCATTGAGTCCGTAAAAATATTCAATTACATATAAAATAACATTAAAAGATTTATCTTAGATACAGAATTTCTTAATATATATAATGAAAGAAATTTCTTGTGTAGAAATGGCTGATGCAGAGGAAATACCGATAGTCATAAATCCACCTCAAGTTATGACCATGCAAGACAGTGATCCTGAAGAAGAGGAACTACTGTACGATCAAGAGCTGTTAGAGGCTGGAGAGGATGAAGATCCTACAGCTGGTCAACTAATAAGGATTGAGGAACATGAAGCAGCACTCGCTGTAATGACTCAGCAGGCTGAAAACAAAACTGTGAATGCCGAGTTCAGGGCATTTATGGCTGAAGGCAGGCTGGAGAATGAGAAGGCTGATACCACCTGACTGAGGATGCTTCTGCATAATACTCAGAGGGGTAGGTAGGAGGCACATGCTAGGCTAACCAAGTTTATTCGTGGAACTCGTGGTTCGTTCGATAGCCTGCAGAATCGAGTCATTAGGTATCCAGTGGAAGATAGAAATATTCCATACCCCATAGATCGATCAGTGGTATGCCACATGGTCCAGGATGCATATGAGGAAACAAGGAATTTTTAGGTTTTAATATATAAATCTAGATGCTCAATTATAGTAAAGAGCAACTTTTATTGTGTTAAGCTAGTGGTAGTAATAAACCACTAGTCAGATATGTATTTCCCGTTTTTATCAAATATATAAGTTTTATTTTGAAATACGAAAGTTTCTACGCTGTACTTGTATTTATAATTTTCTTTATTTTATAGAATCATGCCACAGAACAAGAGAAGAGCACAAATAGAGAATGATGAAGATTCTAACCAGAACTTATTAGACCTGTTATTAGGAGCTGTACAAGATAGACCTACTAATCAAAATACACTGTTTAAAGACTTTAAGTTAGTAGGGCCACTTGAGTTTAAAGGTACTGGAGAGCCTATTGAAGCCCAGGTCTGGATCACCGAAATAGAAAAGTTTTTCCTAGTAACCAATGTTAGGGAAGACCAGAAAATAGTATTTATAACTTTTTTTTAAAAGGGGAAGCAAATTATTGGTGGAAATTTACTAAGAATCGTGCAGGGACAGAAGTTGTCTCATGGGAAAAATTTAAAGAACTATTCTTCAAAAATTACTTTCCCCAATCATTGAAAGACCGTATGGAGGTGAAGTTTTTAGAATTAAAACAGGGAGAACTTACTGTAGCACAGTATACAACCAAGTTTAATGAATTAGCACGGTTCGCTTTTTCACCAAGTAGATATAGAAGCTAGGAAAACCTGAAGGTACGAGGAGGGTTTAAAACCCCAGGTTCGTAGTAAGTTATCAATATTTCAGCTTAGGAATTTCCCTGAGATTCTTGAAAAAGCTATCATTATTGAAAGCGAGAATGAAAACCTTATTAAGTATCATAAAGATAAAAAGAATCAAGGTGAAGGGGTCAAATCTAAGGGAGAACCCAGTTCTGAAGGGTTTAATAACAAAAGGTGGGAGACCACTTGTAATACCCGAAAATTTTCATATATTATTAAATAAATATATTAATGGGAATGAAAATTTATTTGAATATAAATAATTTTGTATTATAAGATGAGTAACTCAATTATATTAACTTGAATATTTATGATAATTGAGAATATATGGAGTTTGCGATAAACTCGTTGAATGCCTTATGTGGCACCGTAATGGGAAATATTAATGATGATATTAATTAACGAATGAATTATTAAGTGAACAATTAATCTATATTAATCGTTAATTGTTATTATAGAATATTAATTAATTGTTATAAAATAGTAATAATGATTAATATGTGATTATTATTATTGCAAGAAATATAATAATAATAATGAGCAACGTGTCTATAAATATAATAAGATTTATATTTATATACTGTGCGTGATAAATGAGCAATTATTGTGGGAATTAATAATTTCATTAATTGGCAAGGAGTGGATTAATTAATATTATTGTTAATTAATCGATAAGATGAATAATTTATTTATTTGACATTATGAATAATAAAGCAAATAAGTAAGTTATTAATATAATAAGATTGTATTAATTGTTACGTACAAGCATGCAATAATTAATAATACAAAGTATATGGAATACAACTATATTATATAGTGTAGAGAAACACTCAAGTGTAACCATGCAAGTATATTTAAACTATATTATATGATTGTACATATTGAAACTATATGTTATGAATACATCATGATGCCTATGTGACAATATGTATGTAAGTATACATTAAAATAATATGAATATATTGTAATCAATTGTTGATTGTAGAATTTAATGTGATAACATCCGATTAAATTATACCGGTAAGATAAATAAATGTACATGAATTATATGTGTGCCAATTTGCACTTACTAAATTATGAGGATTACATTGTGACATTTCATTTTGACTTAAAGTACATATAATATATAACATAAGTATATGGTATATGTATTGTAATACAAGTGTAGCATATAGTTCATTTGCAAATGCTGAGATTACTTGCCTTGTCCCAATATAATAGTCACTCTTCTTCTCCTTCACGTGCATAGCATTATGAAGACTAAAGCCTATATTCCTTAAACTCAGTAAAAACTTTCATAGCCTCATGATGGACAAGGATGTGGGATTCATGATGAATCCAACAACTAATTACCTAGTCTATACTAACCACCATGCAATCCTACATCTCGTTGGTTTAAATTGAAGAATAATTGCATTGTCTGTGTAAGGATTCTTCTATAAATAGCAGCCATGTTTCTTCATTTTCAATTTTCTAAGAGTTTGCATAAGTAGTGAGTGAAAGCAATATATATATATATATATATATATATATATATATATCAGTAGAAGAAGTTTGGATTAGCAGCAAGTTCTATTTGAATTCTAGCAGAGGTATAATCCCTCTTCCATTGTTCTTCATTTATGTCCACTATCAAATTTTTGATTCTTGAATTAAGCATGAACCTCATGATTTTGCAATTTGATAATATTAATTAGTTGATATATTAGCTTGTAAACATATTGATAATACAATGCTGATTAGTTATAATCGAAATTGTGAAGAACTTTTGTGATTGGGCTAAGTTTCTGTCATAGCTGCCTGCTGTCTGGTGCGAACCTAGTAGTGGCGCAGCTGTGCCAGTTTAAGCCTGCGATGCGGCGCAGCTGCGCCGACACCCTGCTGCAGTTTTCTGCATCCTGCTGCAAAACTGTTATGTACTAATTGTTTGATTTGGTTTAAACAAGCATGGAAGCATGATTAATACATATATATATGAATATATTGAGGCAATGTAAGCATGTTTTAATATATTAGCATGCATGGTTAACGAAAAGCATATGGTTTTCGAAATGAACTTAGAGTTTTAAAAAGGGACTTGGGTATATAAATACCACAATGGTATTCTGACTTTTGAGACATGTTAGTACCACCTAGAAACACATGAAATGCATGTTGACTTGCGTATATATGTTTCATAGTATAACATGAGCATGTCGAACCTCGTTTGTGAACATTTCTAACGAAAATATAAGTTTTGAAGGTGGACATTAATATGTAAATACCATATACACATTCTAATTTTGCGAGCATGTTTAGATGACTTAAAAATGCATGAATAACCCATTAACTTGTGTTTATACGATTCGTAAGGAAACATGAACATGTCGGACTTATTAGTAAGCTTTACGACGGAAAATACGAACTTTGATCATGAACCTTAACATGCTACTTTGAGAGTAGAATCTGATAATTTTGAATATGTTTGATAGTAATCTTAGACTCACTAATGTATCATACATGTATGCCTACCATGCTAGATGCCATGAAATCAAGTTAAGTCTAAATGAAGCATGTTTTACAAACTAATAACTGTGATAGTTACGTGTATGCAATGTGAATACTCATAAGCATACCTAATATGAGTTATATGACTACCTTATATGTTTACAAGGTGAGCATGTTAGACTTTGTAATTTCATGACCTTGAATGGCTTAAAGTTATTGAAAGTTTTGACTAGAATCTATATCACGTATATTTGAAACGAGGAAAGGTTGAACAAGAATGAAAGTATCCTTTAATAAATATGCATACTATGTGATATCATATGTTATGTGATACTTGAATCCAATTGACGGTTAACTTACAATAATGTTATAACGTGCTAAAAAGAGTATGTTTGCTATTTGTTGTGATCTTATGTGATATTAATGATATGAGAATATGTTAAACTCGAAAGGCGGAACGTTAAGGATAAAAGTTATATTAATATGATACTATATATGGTATAACTGTGTAGCTAGGTTAAAACGTAGCTTATGTGTTGATCGTATATCCGAAGATAAGATATGATGTTAAATTATATGACTAATTGATATCATATATATGTACGTAATTATATTACGATAGGGATTTAAAAGTGTTGATTTACTTTACATGGATAGACTACGCTAAAGGCAAGTTTCCTTAAACCCGTTCTTGTATTATTTGCAAGTATCTGAACCTTACTTTTATTGTGCAAGTTCTCTAACTTGAACTCTTTTTTCATTAAGGCTTATGAAAGTTATTATTCATGTTGAACTTGGTAGTGTTCTTGAATATTGTGATGAACGAGAATTTTGTAAAAATATTTAAATATTTATTGAAATAAATAAATATTTTAAATGATTTAATTATTGAGTTAAATAATTAATTCATGAATTTGTGGAAGATTAATTTAATTGTATGTGTTACATTAATTAAATTAATGTGTAGTAATTTAATAGTACAAAGAATATATTTAATTGAGTTTATTTGATTAAATGAATTAATTAAATAAGTATAATATTACTTTAATTAATTTAATAATTAATTAAGGAATTAATGAATTGATATAATTAATAAATAAAAATATTAATTATGTGACAATGTTATTTAATGTGAATTATCTTATTTTATTTAATTAATTTAAATAAGATTAATTGAATTAATTAAAGTGTTACAATTAACTATATTATAAGCTAGTTATTAAAATAAATGGGAAGGAGGAAAGAAAGGAAGGCAAACAGGGCCTTAGGAGAAGTTTATCCGTTGTTAATACAACGGATACTTATATAATACGTATAATCGTTGTTCTAAGTCATTATTCTAAGTCATTATCAGAGAAAAGTTAGAGAAACTTGAGAGAGAAATCAGAGAGAAAAGAAGAAGGCATTGAGAGAAATTGAGAAAAGAAGAATTGAGAGATCATTGTGTTGTTATCAATTGATTATCTTCATACTAACTAAAGGGTAATTCTTCTTTATGTTTTCAAAATTAAAGTTTTCCATATACGTATTCTAAAGTCTGTGAAAAATTGGGTTTTCCAATTGGGTTATGATATGGCTTTATCTATATGTGTATGTAATTATAACATGTTTTCTAACGTATACACATGTTTTAAAGTAATCAATTTTATATAATTTGGCCTTAATTGGTTTTTCGAAAAGTTACAAAGTTTTCTACGATATTGTAAAATTTCTCGACCAGTACTTTTTTTTGGGAAATTAAAGTGTGAGGCTATTATATATGTGACCGTATATGATAGTATTATGTATTGGATCATGTATCCATGATTTACACTGATCACACCAAGTAATTTTGTTAATAATTGAATTTTATGAAATTATAGAGTATTGAATATGGGTAAATAACCCATATGGGTCAAATTCATGATTGATTCATATGTTTGTATTAAAATTGACGTATGAATATGATTGTATATGTTTAAACAAAGAGAATAGAATTAAAATGAACGGATTCGGTGTAGTAACGAATCCGTAATGATAGATTATATATTTTTCATAAAAACTTTACAAGTTATGGAGAACAGTGAATTTGATGATTTTAATTCGTATAATTTTATATGTTAAAATGTTAAGAATGTGTTAGAAGTGTTATATAATGTTCCTATGAAGTTTATACTTCATGGGTAACACTACAAATCATTATATTGGTGAAAAATTGGAGAAAATGGCCAAATTCTATGTTCGTTCGCGAACTTCAGATTCTAAGATTCCGCAGCCGCGCGGCCGCGCCGGGTGCAAGGCTAAACAGCACGCGGCCGCGCCCGTCTGAAATTTTCGAAAAAAATTGCTAGGTGTTGAAATTTGAGAAAAATATTTTTAATCTAATGAACATGAAAACATGTTGTAAATATGATAGGATGTTGATATGAGTTTAATAAATTATGTTACGTGATTAATTAATGAATTAATTATGTGACTTAAATTATTATTTATAAACTTTAAATAATGTGATATAAATATGAAGACATTATTTTAAGTTTAATAAACATGAAGACATGTTATGTATGTAATAAGTTGTTAATACAAGTTAATAACTTAAGTTATGTGATTAATTAACAAGTTAATTAATCAACGTGAACCATTATTTGAAAAACCTAATAATGAGTTCAAAGAACACTAATTGTAAATCAATAATCATATCGAACCTGTGATTAATTGATATTGTAAATGTGTGATAGGTAAGAGTAATTAAAGAAGTGAGTAATAACTGTAGCTTGCGCACGAGGCAAGTTTTCTATCCCTAACTTACTATTATTGTTGGGCAAGTTTCCTAAACTAAACTCTTTAAATTGAGCAATTGCTATGCTTAATTACTATTGTTGAGCAAATTCTTACTCTTGAATATCCAAGTTTAGAATTTCACATGAGATGCTATGATTCTTTTAAAAGTATCATTTAAGTGTACAATACTTATTCGATTGTATACCTTGAGAAGTTAATATTCAATTTGAATATCATTTATTGAGTTATCCAAACCAACTTTATTTGGTGCGGATTCTGATGTCAAACTGAGATGAACAACCCTAATATAGGGAATTAATGAAGATGCTTTAAGCGTTAAGATAGTGTGCACAGTATAAGTACGAAGGGTTGATCTCCCTAAGTACGAGAAGTAAAGTCTATAGTCTTATGACAGTTAAAGGTTGGAAAGGTTAATATACTTGACAACCTAATACTCGGTTCAAGGTCTTAATGACCCTCAGAAGTAATTTGACTCTCGATTAATATTCTTGATTTAAAAGTTGAGAAGTAATTTGACTCTTGATTAATATTCTTGAATCAAATGTTGAGCTTTCTGTTATTCAGAATTCTTTCACTCGCATGTTATTATTCTGTCATATTTTTATACTTGCGGGCATTCGTGCTCACTCTTGCATAATAACATTGCAGCTAATAATGAACGAAGTGATGTACCTTCTAGTAGCAAGGGCAAAGGAAAAGTTAACAAATGTTGAAGACTTGTGTTGATGTTAAGAATGTTAAAGTTCAAGATTTATGTGTGATGACTTAAGACTTATTTATTTACATTTTCGCAACAGAGATTTAAGGTTAAGTTTAACCTGGGATTTATGATGTATTATTATTTCAGATGATGTAAGATGATGATTTATTTATCTAATAAATGAATTTCATTATTTATGGGTAGATAGTTGTATGATATTGGAACAGTGAACACCAAATTCTGTGGAAATTAAGATACCGGATTTGGGGGTGTCACAAATATTGTGAAAGTGTCCATGCCATTTGATTCGGCTAGACTATATGCATTTTTATAAAACTTTCCAAACCAATTGACTGGTGCAGAAATCTTGAAAACTGAGTTGAACAACCCTTATGGTAAGGGGAGTGTATATTGTTGGAAGCCCCAACACACGCGTGAATATTACTATGGTGTTATGCATAACATAGAGTATTGTAGACTGATCATCTATTGTACTTATTTCTTTTGGGTTATCAGTTTAATATTGATGATTCTAGTCGATGTTCGATAGTCCTTAGTGACTGCTCAATATAAATTATTTTATCTAGTTGGATACGTTGATAGCCTTTGAACTCATATATATCTGTTGATCTATATTGAATTTTATATTCCAAAGATTTGATTCGAGAATTGTTGATATTCGTTGTTCATAGTCTAAAACTCTGAATTATCTTAGAGATTATACTTTGATATTTCAAACTCGTGATATAATACTCATCACCCTTATTGTAAATTACTTGCTGAGCAATTTATGCTCATTCTTGCTTTCCCTAAAACTTTTCAAAGAATGCAGAGCAGGGCGAACCTTCGAGTGTTGATAAGGGCAAAGGCAAGGCTACCAACTAGCTTGTTCCTTTATGTTTTAAATATTTTAATGATTGTATTAAGACTGTCTTCGGACTATGTTTAAGCTTAAGTTAAACTATGTAATAAGTCGTTATTTGATATTATTATGAAATCTATTAAGTACTGTAGGTTGCAAAACTTGGGGGAATAATTATAATAAATCATTGTAAATTATTCTAGATTAGATCTTCCGCTGTGAATGTGTGATTTTAGTTATTATTGTATTACCATGAGAACGTGACGAACCGAATTCGAGTGACCAAGTGGCGGTCCGAATTTGGGGGCGTCACATGTTGGTATCAAAGCTGTAGTTATAAACCTTAGGAGCGAGTGTCCTTAGATTATAACTTAGGAGAACTTAGAAGTTAGAAAGGGATAGAACTCAGGTAGAGTTTTCCTTAGGAGACTTAGTGTGTTATGAAATGTAACTTCATTCTATACAATGAACTTATGTTTTATTTAACATTCTAATGGAGTTGCTGTTTGTTTGTCTTGTGTTTGTGGTTGTAGGATGACAGACACAGGTGTACCTAGTAGAGTGGTCGAGGAGGAGCCTAGAGATATACATGTAGTATACGAGGCACCTTTAGAGGCTGTGCCAGTGCAGGCTGTTGCATCATCCGATTCTAATGACGAGGATGAGATAGAGGTGGAGTTCGACCCCGAGGAGGAGCCTGTGGAGGACGAGCCAGTTGAGGACGAGCCAGTTGAGGACGAGCCTTCAGAGGAGGAGCCCATGGAGGACTCCTACGAGCCTAACCTAGAGGAGCATATGCTAGGAGAGTATGAAGAGCGGATCCTAGAGTTGGACTGCAGAGTCCAGGTGTTAGAGACAGAGGCCCAAGAGAGAAAGTCTGAGTTCCATAAACTGAGGGACGAGGACCATCAGAGGAAGTTAGCCAAGCAGGAGTTAGAGGTGGAGATTGCTTATCGTAGGGAGGCAGGGATCCAGATGGGAACCCTATTCCACAAGTCGGTGGTGAGAAATGTGGATCTGGCAGGGAAGCTAGAAGAGGTCCAGCAGAGGGAGCTAAGTGAGAAGACCGAGAAGGAAGCACTCCGTACTTAGTTATAGTTAGAGATTATGGATAGGATAAACTTCGAGGAGAAGTGGGAGGCGACCAATGAGAGAGCTGATGACCTGGAGGATGAGGTCAGATGTAAGAAGAGGAAGATGAACAAGATGGGGTACGTGTTCCGTTCGGCATTCGAGAGGGTGATTGATGGTGTGTACCACTACCCGGCGGAGCAGGGAGAGACCCTACATACTATGAGTCGAGAGTTGGTGGCGTATATAGCACAGATAGAGTATAAGAGCGCTGTGGAGCGTGGCATAATGGGATGAGACCTTAGTTAGTTTAGTAGTAGTATTTATCTTATGTGATGTATATACTATGTTGTAATCCCAACTTTTTGTGTAAAGTATGGGATAGTGATGTAAACCCCGTGTAAGCTTTTGTTAGAGGGGTAGTATGGTAGCAGGTTGGTATATTCCTGTCTTTTGTGATATTAGGGAATATGTGAAACATTTATAGAAATATGCTAGGAAAAACATGTAATGGAACGATTTGGCATATGAATATAAATGAAGTTTATTTCAGAAACGTGTTATAAATTTATTCTTTTAGTATTAAAAGAAATAATTAAGTGATATAACTGAAAAATAAAAAAAATGAAAATTTGTGATGCAGATCATGGCACCAAGACGTAGATTGACTGCCACTGAAGAATCAGTTAACAAGGAGAGGGAACAAGTAGATCCCATTCAGAAGCTAGTTGATCTGTTACAAGAAGCTCTTAGGGGGAGGAACAATGAACCTGTTCTCCCTAACCCTCAAGCTATTCCAGTGACAAGCTTTAAAGACTTTAGAAGCGTAGGACCCCCAGAGTTCGAAGGAACTACTGACCCGATAATTGCACAAACCTGGATCAAGGAAATCGAGAAGGCTTTCACTATAGCTCGCGTGGGTGAAGACCAGAAGACGGTATTTGCTACGTACATGATGAGGGGCGAAGAGAACTATTGGTGGGAGGCGAATCAGCACAGAGCTGGAGAAGGGACAATAACATAGGATAGATTTAAGACGCTGTTCTTCGAGAACTACTTCCCGAAGAGCATGAAGAATCGAATGGAGGTGAAATTCTTAGAGTTAAAACAAGGTGACATGACGGTGGCACAATACGCAGCAAAGTTCAACGAACTAGCGCGATTTACAGAACACCAAGTAGGAGATGAGGAAAGGAAGGCAAGACGATTCGAGCAAGGGCTGAAGCCGTGGTTGTTCAATAAGGTATCAGTACTTTAAATTGATTCCTTTGCGACATTGCTGGAGAAGGCAATCATTGCAGAAGGTGGCAGTGAGGCCTTAAGTCTATACAACAAAGAGAAGAAAGGAAAAAATGCTGGAGGAGAGAACCGTACTGGAGGAAGCAACAGTGGAGGAAATAATTTGAGAAAGAGGAAGTGGGAGAATAACAACAACAACAACAACAACAACAAACAAGGTGGGAGTCACCAAGGGAGTTTTAAGAAAAGGAGTGAGACTTGTAATAAGTGCGGGATAAGTCATCAGGGGGAATGTTGGAAAGGAAAAAGCACGTGTTATAATTGCGGCCAGGAGGGGCACATATCGCCAAATTGCCCAAAACCGAAGAAAATCAGGGGATGCTTTGCATATGGCTCAACTGAGCACCGAATTAAGGATTGCCCAATGAAGGAAAGTGGTGGAGGTAGTAGCTAACAAGGAGGGAACAAACTGATGATCAGCGGACCGGCACAATCCAACCGCCCAACCGCCAGAACTTTTAATATGACCGTCCAGGACGCAGTGGCTGCGAAGGGCGTGGTGTCAGGTATACTCCCAATCAATGATATAAATGCTTATATATTATTTGATTCGGGTGCCACCTGTTCTTTTGTATCTGAAAAATTTGCTAGTAAACTTATCACACCCCGAGAACGATTAGAAAATCCCTTGAATATAGAAGTTGCGAATAAGGAAGTAATCCCTGTAGAATTCGTTTATCGAAATTGTCACGCAAACATTAGAGAACATGAACTGAGCGTAGACTGGATTCCTATTTGATTGGGAGAATTTGACATAATACTGGGAATGGATTGGTTATATAACCATGCTGTAATAATTAACTGTCAGAATAAATGTGTGAACCTTCAGACTCCGAGTAAGTCTAAGGTAGTGTTTTATGGTAGCTCATTGCTTAAGGAATCGTGTTGCGTTACGATGATGCAGGCTAAGAAATTGTTAAGGAAAGGATGTGTAGGTTATTTAGCTTACATAGTAGACACTCAGAAAAAAGGAGTAGGAATTAAGGCTATATCCGTAGTAAATGAATTTCGAGATGTATTTTTGGACGATCTGCCTGGTCTTCCGCCAGATAGAGAAATTGAATTCGTAATAGACTTAGCACCGGGAACAGCACCAATTTCAAAAGCTCCATATAGTATGGCGCCAGTAGAAATGAAGGAATTGATGATACAACTGCAAGAGTTATTAGATAAGGGTTACATTCAACCGAGTGTGTCTCCTTGGGGAGCACCAATGTTATTCGTTAAGAAAAAGGACGGATCAATGAGGCTCTATATCAATTATCGAGAATTGAATAGAGTAACGGTCAAGAACAAATATCCGTTACCAAGGATAGACAACTTATTTGATCAACTGAAGGGAGCGAAATGTTTCTCGAAGATCGACCTACGGACAGGATATCACCAACTGAAGGTACGGGATGAGGACATACCAAAGACTGCGTTTCAAACCCATTATGGACATTACGAGTTTTTGATAATGTCATTCGAAATGACTAATGCTCCGGCAGCATTTATGGACTTGATGAACCGAGTTTTCAAGCCATACTTAGATAAATTTGTAGTAGTTTTCATCAATGATATTTTGATCTACTCGAAGATAAAGGAAGAGCACGCCGAAAATCTGAAGATTGTTTTGGAAGCGCTAAGAAAAGAGAAGATGTATGCAAAATTTTCCAAGTGTGAATTTTGGATGGAGAAGGTTCAATTCTTAGGCCGCGTGGTGGATAAGAATGGAATCTCAGTAGACCCTACAAAGGTCAAAGTAGTAAGTAATTAGGAGCAACCGAGAACACCAACAGAGGTGAGAAGTTTCTTAGGGTTAGCTGGGTACTATCGAAGATTCATCCAGGATTTTTCTAAGATAGCAACCCCGTTGACCAATTTGACAAGGAAGACGGTGAAATTTGTATGGACCGACAAATGCGAAGAGAGTTTTCAGGAGTTGAAGAAGAGATTGAGCGAAGCGCCTGTGTTATCACTACCAGATGATGAGGGAAATTTTGTGGTGTATAGTGATACATCGCACAAGGGACTTGGTTGTGTGCTCATGCAACACGGCAAAGTCATTGCGTATGCATCACGATAATTGAAGGATTGCAAAAAATGATACCCTAGTCACGACTTAGAGTTAGCGGCAGTAGTTTGTATATTGAAGATTTGGAGGCATTATTTGTACGGGGAAAAATGTGAGATATACACGGACCACAAAAGTCTAAAATATATCTTCACACAGAAGGAGTTGAATATGATGCAGAGGAGGTGGTTAGAATTAATCAAAGACTATGACTGCGATATTCTTTATCACCCGAGTAAGGCAAATGTGGTTGCCGACGCTCTGAGCAGAAAAGAAAGGGAGAAATTGTTTCATTTGACTACTCTGGAGGAATTGGTAAGAGAAATGAAAAGATTAGAGATAGAGGTAAGAGGACCAGAGAAGTCTGAAGAGAAGTTATTCGTAATAGAAGCTCGTCCGACATTGTTGGATAGAGTAAAGGAATCACAAGAGAAGAATAAAGAGTGCGGGAAAATCAGAAAGAGGATCGTCGAAAATAAAGAAGAAAGATTCTGAATGGATAAAGCCGGTATTTTGAGATTCGAAGGAAGAGTGTGGGTACCATCGGTAACCTAGTTGAGAGAAGAAATTTTGCACGAGGCACACAATACGACGTATTTCGTTCATCCGGGAGGCACTAAGATGTACCGAGATTTGGGGCAACACTTTTGGTGGCCCAATCTGAAACGGGAAGTCGCAGAGTGCGTTAGTAGATGTCTGACTTGCCAACGCGTCAAAGCAGAACACCAACGACCGAGTGGTTTACTTCAACCATTGGAAATTCCAGAGTGGAAATGGGAGCATATTACGATGGATTTTGTGGTAGGACTTTCAGTCACACAGAACGGATATGATGCCATTTGGGTTATCGTGGATCGACTAACGAAGACCGCACACTTTCTATCCCTCCCCGCCGCTGCCCCTGGGGTTATCTCAGGGCTTTGTCTGGGTATTGGTTCTACCAGACCCAATCTATCCATCTATTGGATTGCAAGGTGATGATGATGCCTATGGACTGGAGATTCATCATCGGGATAGAGTTTACAGGCGAGCTAGTGCCAGTGGTGGCTGACATTTCACCTACTATCGTTCAGTCCCTTTTGGGAGTTCCTGCGACGGCCATCAAAGGTCGGACTGTTCCATTCTGGTCCCTTGAGTGTAGATTCCTAGAGCGGGGCTTTGACTGAACCTCTGCCTGACGATCAGTGGGTTAGAGATCGCATCCGGTGGCGACTATTTTTAGTGATCATCAGTGGTTCTTTCCTTGCAGATAACTCCTCGACGGTGTCCTTTGCCCTGGTCAGCGCTACTCACTACGTGGAGCGCCTCAGTGATTTTGATTAGGGTACCTACACCTTTGCCTATTTTCTCCGAGGGATGAGCATGCACTTGGAGGGCGTAACGGAGAATTGGCTAGGCTTTTACCCATTCCTACTGGTGAGTATATTTCTCTCGCACCTTTTGATTTCCTCATTTGTGTTTGTCAGTCTTTATCACTGAGGACTTTTGATATTTACATGGCCAGTTTTGGGAATATGAGAGGCTCCCTTGCCTATGCCCAGCCACTACTTTGGGATTAGAGACTTATCCGAGGGGACGGCGCTGGCATCACTCCACATTAACGGAGGTCCCTGTAGCCGAGGGATTCACCCACTCCCGCTTGCAGCTAGAGCTATTTATGACTGATTCGATCTCGTGGGTACCTTATACTTCAGACTTCTTGACAGTCGAGTTTTAGGATGGCTTTCCCACTGGTCGGGAGTTTGCATAGTCCACCCATCGGGTTCCATTTTTGACAGAGGGAGGTTGGGAGCTCTATTTAGGAGAGCGCGCTATTCAGAGCGTCACAGGAGATATCCGTATTTCCTTTATTCCTCTTACTTGACATCATTGGCCACTAGCTCAGCCACTCACAGACATTCCCTTGGTGGGCGTAGATGGCTTCACTCTGTCAGAGGGTCCTTACAGCCAGGAGGCATTTCACAGCTGGTGAAGTCCTCGTACCATTGGGGCTCAGACTCGTGCTACCCAGTTTATGGCAGACATAGTGCCAGGGTCTGTGATGATGATAGACTGGGTAGCTTGCCTCCGAGAGCCTACTCATCTGGACCAGATTACAAGACTGACCCAGCAGTTGGAGACGGCTCATTTCTTTATCAGCCATCTTAGCCAGGATCCATCCGAGGCAGATTCTTTTGATCCTTCTAGCTCTGGAGCTGGTCCCTCAGCAGGTCCATTTTCCAGTAGCTATGCAGGTGCTGATCCTCCCTTGTATCGACCGAACATTCCTACGGGCTAAGATTCTGTTACTCAGGAGGAGTTACATCAGGTTGATAGCCTGGAGGTAGATATTCTAGATCTCTTTGGATAGCTTTTCTCGCTATATCTTTTGACAGGCCTTTGTTAGATATTGGGCGGCTGTGCCCCATTTCTCGTTATATCTTTTGATAGGCATCTGTTAGTAGTTGGGCAGTTGTGCCCCATTTTCCTATACTTTTTATTTTATATTTTATGAGCAGACAGAGATGATGCTTACAGTAGATAGTTTATTCTAGATATGCATGATATTTCCTATCTATTGCATCATTTTTATCATTATCATTATGCATGTATTATATCATGGATATGCATTTAGACAAGTGAGTTTAGATTTGACCCCTGGATGGTCTCATGATACGGTTATACAGATGTCATCATCCACTGTCAGCCGTATTGAGCATTCGTCGCCGTTTTTGGTGGCATCTTTGTTGTGGTCGTGGTATGACAATCTGCCTCTCACAGCCCGAGGGACAGTGGACCAAATGCTAGGGCATTCTCTAGCCCTTCTAGCTTTCCAGGTTCTGCATAAATTTATGGATGGCGTCGTATCATGCTGGATACCTGAGCACCAGGTTTTCTTTTTCGGGCTTCATGAGTTGACTCCTACATTAAAGGAGTATGAGCGCCTTATAGGTTTGGCACTAGATCTGCCTTGTGCCAGGATAGCCATCAGTGATTTAAGGCGACCATTCATAGGTATGGCAGGTCTGAGGCGCAAAGTTATCACGGAGGAGGTTACTGTCAGACATGTATTGTCTATGGACTTTTTGATTGATCGCTTTGGTAGGTTGGACAACTACGATTGATACTCTGGGGATTTCATCATTTCGACAGATGAGTGGCAATTTTCACGAGTGGATGTTCTGTTGATGTGCATCACTGCTTATATGTACATGCCCCTGTACATGGACCACTTAGATACCGGCTTGATGGTAGTGGTTCGTGCCCTCAGACAGGGTTGTACGATTTTCTGGATGATATTAGCCGAGACTATGCGGTCGGCTACATTTTGCAGTACCCATCCAGGGGGATTTTTCAGAGGCAGCGCCGTTTTGCTATATGTATGGTTCATGATGCATTTGAGTCCAATCGGCACATTCAAACACCATGGGTACTACTTTACCCATGAGATAGCCATGTCCTACTCCTTCCAGCCAGTGGAGTGTTCAGATGCGGCATCATGGTCGGCCTTTTTGTCGAAGATCAAGCATCCCTTTTCAATCTTGCCATGCTCAGGGCTTAGCTCCCCTTACAGCTTCAACACTCATGCAGTCTGCATGGATTATTTGCCCTGAGCGAGTTTGAGAGAGGTGACCACCTACCATCCGTTGGCAGTCATGGGTCAGTTTGATCAGTTTCAGAGCCTCCACTATTTTGAGGGAGCTATGGATCAGCGGATATCAGCTTCATATCTTTGTCGTCAGCTGACCTGATCGGGATTTTTGAGTGTTGGACTCACAGGGAGAGTGTTGAGTTCTCTACTAGCCATCCAGATCATTCTCTAGAGTATTTGGCATGGTTGGAGTCCTGATATTGCATTGACTGCGGCTATCCAGTCTGCTCTGAGTATTAATTCAGATGAGGAGGAGCCTATGGAGGATCCTGATTCTCCCAGGAGGATGATCTATTTACCGGCTTGACAGTGACTTTAGTTAGTGATCCTCTAAGCGTTCCTGCAGGGACAGATCCAGCTATTGCTGATTCATTAACTTGGATAACTTTTGAGAGAGATCAGGCTATGGCGGTTATGTTGACAGCCCTTTCTAGCAGGGATACAACTTTTGTTGATAGAGACGAGGCTCGAGCTACTCGGGATGCAGCATTGGTTGAGAGAGATGAGGCTCGATCTACCCGAGATGCAGCTCTTGAGGAGAGAGATGATGTCTGATCTATCCGAGATGCAACTTTTGAGGAGATTGAGGAGGCCTTAGTTGCCCGGGATGCCGCTTATGTAGAGAGGGATGAGGCCATAGCTACCCGGGATATATATATTGTGGACAGTACGGCACTTAGATCGTATACCCACAGCCTGGTTGCAGATATAAGCATTTTCATAGATGGTCACAGCAGCACTATACAGATAGCTGTGGATGTTCTTGCTCGTATGGATACTGAGGGTATTTAGCTTGCAGCTGCTCCTCCATCTTTAGAGAGGGATTCCATGTTGGCACTGTTATCCCGCTTGTCCACGGGTTCATAGACTAGCTTTATTTTTCCTGCACATTCTAGATATTAAACAGTATTATATATCAAAGAAATATATTTTGATTCACTTCCATGTTGGATATGTATTATCATTGCTGAGTGATTACCACTTCTTTCATGACTGGTTGTTGTTGATGTATCATGAGCTTCTCCTTGATGGATGGACAGTGAGATGTCGGAGAATATCTCAGCAGGGTCTGTTGACCAGGGAGGTTTGATAGTATTTTAGGTTGTATAGGTTTTCGGTGTCTTAGGACTGGTTTTTATTGGTTTTTATTTTTTCTTGAAGGTTAGACCGCACCAGGAATGGTTGCCTACGCACTCCCGGGTGGAGGGATATCAGGTCATTCGTAGTTCAGGTTTTGCATGAGAGGTTTGAGAAGTGTCTCTTTTGAGTTTGGTTTGATTGGTTTTTTGAAATTTTTGTTTGGTTTGACCGCACCAGGAATAGCTGCCTACGTACTCCCGGGTGGAGGGAGATCAGGTCATTCATAGTTCGGTCTTCTAGTGAAAACTAGAACTGATTTGATTGATTCGCAGGACCACGATTATGGTAGGCATGTGTTTTAGACATAATACCTTTTCACGGTGTCTGAGTTGATGAGTTGGGGAAATTCGCTCCCATCCATCTCTTGTAATCTGATATCTCCTCCTGTCAACACTTCTTTGACAATGAAAGGACCCTCCCAACTCGGGGCGAACTTTCCTTTGTCTTCATCTTGGTTGGCCAGAACTTTCTTTAATACCAAGCCGTTTTGTTTGAATTGTCTGATTCGGACTTTCTTGTTTTAAGATCGAGCAATCCTATAAGGACCGAGAATTTCACATGATCATATGTGTAAAAATTTTTTAGGAAGAGTAGTGTAAGTTATGTAAGAAATTAACATAGCTTGAATGTTAACCTTGAATGGTAAATTAAAAAGATTTATAATCTTTAAGTAATGAATTAGCTATATAGATTATGTGAAGTGATTATATGATTATGTGAATATTTAAATATAACAAGGATTTATCAATAATGATAAATGTATTGTGGATTATGTTTGCGACTAAATAAATATATATTATTTAATTTATATATGTTTTTTTAGCATAAAAAGAGAGTTAAGCATATAGTTATGTAACCTAATACATATATTAGGTATAATAATTAAATAACCTAATGGGTTATAATATAAGAGAATGATACATCTTAAATAATTAATTTTATACATCTTAAATAATTAATTTTATAACCTAAGTAAAGCAAGTCTAATTGGGTTATAAAATTAGAGATATTTAAGTAGGGAATTAACTTGTTAAGGTGTGTAATGGAAACCCTAACTAAATGATTAGGGTAAGATAAAAAAAATTAAAAGTGTGGGACTAAGTTAATTTTATGGCCCAAGGAATTAAATAACAAGCCCAATTATTATATTAAGCATTGGACTTGTAGCTAATTGATTTAATATCAATTAAGTTATTAAGCTAGCCCAATATTATATGAAAAGGGCAAGTATACTAGTGGCCCAATTAATTAATGGTTGGAGCTCAAGCTCATTTTAATTAGTAAGTATATTAAGCAAAATCCAAGCCCAATTGAATTAAATAAAGCCCAAGAGCTTAGCCCACTTAAGGAGGGTTATATTAGTCATTGTCCTAAGTATAATATAAAACAAAAGTGGGGAAAAGATTAGAGCTACATGGCCGGATATTAGAGAGTAAGAAAATGGGAGGAGAATGTAATGATTAAATGCACTTTAGTTGGTGAACAGCCCACTTAGGTGTCAAGCTTTTATTTTTCTCCAAGTTCACAAGTTAGCTTAGTCTTGCAAGTTATATCTTACTTAATGATGAGAGAGATGGAAGCATGTGGGTGGAAGATATTTTATAGATATATATTATATATCTATACTTTTATCTTTATGTATATTATACAAAACTTTTCATTTTATTTCTTTCATTTCCTAAGTTGAAGAGAGAGAAAGCAAATAAACAAGAGAGAGTGCAAGGGGGAAATTTCGGCCAAGAGAGAGTGAGAGAGAGTTCTTACAAACTTTATAATTCTTTAATCAAGTATTAGAAAGAAGGAGAGAATGAATCAAGAAAATGTATAAAGGATTTCTACTTTTATAGTTTATTTTTCTTTTGTTATGATTTGAGTTTTGATTTTTATAAAAATATGATCTTAAGGTTTAAAACCTTAGATTCATATGTTTAAAAGTGTTTCATGTATAGATTGAACCCTTTTGTCGATCAAAAGATAGATTTAAAGTGTGAAATATGAATTATGTTTTTCAAAAGATAGAAAATCAAATTTTTCTTAGCTTTGGTTGTGTTTGATCTTGTGTTTGTTGATTATTTGGTGAATTAGATCATGGATCATGTTAGATCCATGAGTATATGAGGTTTAAGTAAGTATTATGATGAGCTATGTTGGTTTTATGTGAAAATATAGAAATTTTCTTAAAAATCACCAAAGGTTGAAAAACAGATTTTTGAGAAAACAAAGTATAAAATGGAAACGACCATATCTCTCATTCTATATTGAATTTTTGAGTTAGGTTAATTTTTGGGGTTAGATATACAAGTCTTCTAACTTTTTCAAGTGGAATCACGTAAAAATGAGTTGTAGATTTTTGTATGAACTGATTTTAACAAAGGAAGCGAAATCTAAAAAATGCCTAAAAGTAGGCTATCCAAAATTTGTGAGGGAAATTTCGGCGACTTAAATAATGTAATAAAATCCAATCTTTTGGGACATAAAAATATATGTTATAAAGTAGCTTGTGTCAAAACATGAGCTCATTCTGACTTAAAATGAGCAAGTTATGACTATTTCAATATTTGGGCTTTCCCGACGAAAAACGCTATAACCGGAGTTGTATAACTCCGATGGCCATGAAATTTAAACTGGAGACTCACGTTAACATGTGTAAGGTCCCGCCAAGAGTTAGGAATTTCTAGAGTTAAGTGTGAGGTAGCTATTTTCTTAAGGAATTAACTAGAAATGAATTTTTGGAAAATACTTTAGGAAGTTGAAAAATTCCAAAAAAATTATTTTTGAGTATGAAATACATGTATTTATGTGTGGACAAAAGATAAAAAAAAAATACGATGATTTGGTTAAAAAGGGGGAATCCAGCTTGCTGGATTGCAATCTAGTTTGCTGGATTGGCCATCAAGTTGCTGGATTTGAGGTTAGTTAAATCCAGGCTTGCTGGATTGGATGTCAGTTTGAATCCAAGTTACTGGATTAGGTATTCGGCTTACTTAATTGTAAAGGACTTATAAAATAAAAGACTAAGTGTTATGATATAGTAGTGTTAAGTTTAAGGTAGTATATTTGTACTCTTTAATGATTGATTATGTGATTACATGCGATGAGTAAGATATGTGATGCTAATTAAGAGATCGATCTTATTAATGATAGGTCTTACAAAAGAAGTTAACTAAAATTGTGTAGCAGTAGTCAACGAATCAGGCAAGTTTCCTTAACTCAATCTCGAGTTATTACTTTTCAAATATAGTGGTGGTTAATTATTGCTGATTATACCACGTCTGAGCATTATTGTTGATTATTCGCAATTAGTGCATGTTTATTAATTCAAATTGAATTATTGATTTTGAGAATATGCTGGGAGAATAATTGTTGTTGGTTATTCACATCCGTAGAAGTTATTATTGATTGCAAATAGTACAGTTAATTTCTGTCTATTATTGAATCGTGTTGAGATATGACATAGCTAATTGTTTTGGCTGGACTAACATTTGTTGAAACTTGATAGGTTCGAGAAGAGAACTCACTTATTATTGACAGGTCAATGCCAATTATTCCGGCTAGATCGAGAAAGCGATTAGATATTGCAATCATTGTATTTCGTGGTTGTGATTCGAATTCTGGTTATAAGACTGAAAAGAACAACCTTTTATATAAAAAGGGGCTTTGTGGTCGTATATTCGGCCGTTGCGCATGTGTAAGTATTATGCATAATATAGGCTGATCACTTTATATACTTGCGGAGGGGTATGATTTAATCTTTTTGGTTATCTGATACACCTGGGTACTTCAAAGTAAAACCTTTGATAGTTACTCGAGAAGTTCAAGATCCTGTGGGTTCGCTCAGCTTAAAAAAATCTGGATAATATTCCACTTTGTTATTGCATAGAATTGATTCTTGTTATTCAATTAAGAAATTTTGATAGCGTTTTACTCTTTCACTATAGAATTATTGTTTGGCATAAAATGCGAGAAAGTCTTGCTATTGATTAATGCTTTATTCAGCTAATTCAAAGTCCTTTGAACTTTGGTGATATTCTATCGAATTGATAGTCTTATAATCTTGATTCTTATACTTTATTGTATGATTTAACTTGCGAAACAAATTTGTTGCTCACCCTTGCTTAAATACAATATTTTAGCTAGGAACGAGGTAGCCGAAGGGGCAGAGAAAGACAAAGGCAAAGGTGTATTGCTAGAGTAGTTATAATGAATATATTTATTATGTTGTTTTGCATAACCCTTTTTGTATATCTAAGGGTATATTTATTATGTTAAAGTTAGAAAACCTGGGACAATGTATTATAAATATCAGTTAATGATATGTATATTTCTATTCATAAATAAATGGGTAGTTAGATGATATTCAAATATTGGATCGTGATCACCAAACTCAGGGGTCATGTAACCTGAATTTGGGGGCGTCACAAATCCTTTGCTGATATAACTGCCTGTAGAAAATGGTTGTAGCCCTCTTTTCATCTATCAGGGACAGCTGGTGCTACCGCTCTTGCAACCACTGATCTTCTTCCAGCTGAGCATTTATTAACATTCGCAAGGACTCCATTTCTACCTCTATGGGAAGGACTGCTTCCATACCATAGACCAATGAGTAGGGGGTAGCCCCAGTAAAAGTACGCATTGACGTCCTGTATGCTAACAGAGTCAGGGGCAATAGGTCAGGCCATCCTTTGTGATTGGCGGACATCTTCTGCATGATCTTCTTAATATTCTTGTTGGCCGCATCTACAGCACCATTCATTTTGGGCTGATAAATGACGAAATTAAGATGCTTGGTATGAAACTTACTACATAAATCTCTCATCATCTTATTGTTTAGGTTCTCGACGTTGTCTGAGACGATCACCTCCGGTTGTCCATATTGACAGTCGACATTATTTCTGATGAAACCAATGATTACCTCTTTGGTGACTTTGAGAAAGAAGGCCACTTCAACCCACTTAGTGAAGTAATCGATCATGGTGAAGATGAATCAATGACCATTACTGGCTTTGGGTTCTATCGGCCCAATCATATCCATTCCCCACATGGAGAAAGGCTATGGCAAACTCATATTGTGCAGCTCATTTGGAGGAGCGTGAATAGCATTTCTGTGGACTTGGCATTGGTAGAATCTCCTGGCGTGATCATCACAGTCAGCTTTGAGAGAGACCCAGTAATGCCCCGTTCTCAATATCTTCTTGGCCAGTAAATGACCGCTCATGTGTGGACCATAAATTCCACCGTGGACTTCATCCATCAATCTCTGGGCTTGTTCTTTATCAAGGCATCTTAAAAGGCCTATTCCAGCATCCCTCTTATAGAGTGCATTTCTGCTCAGATATAACTTCATAGCCATTTTGTTAATTCGCTTCTTTCAGACTTGGCTTGCCCCAGCGGGTGTAGATCCATCTCGGAGATATTCCTTGATGTCTTGATACCAAGGCTACTTTATAGGAGGTATTTCATCTTATATTTCTCCAATGTAATTCCCATATGTCGGGGCCTTTTGGTTTGTGAATTTGATGTCGGGCATTCCCCTCCTACCAGATACGTTGATTAGTGAATCCAATGTTTCCAATGCATCCGCAAAGTCGTTCCTATGTCGAGGGATGTGGATGAAGGTTATCTCTTCAAAATCCAAGGATATGTTGATGACTTGCCGGTGATATGGTAGCAAATGCAATTTCTTTGGTGTGATACGCCCCGGTAGTTCTTCTAATGACTAATTCGGAATCCCCAAAGACTAGTACACACTTGATACCCATAGACTGGGCTAATTTCAACCCCATTATGCAGCCTTTATACTCAGTCGTGTTGTTGGTGTTGACAAACTACAACTTAGTAGCCACAGGATACTATTCTCTTGTACCTAGAGACAAGGACTGCCCCAGCTCTGACACCTTCCATGTTCACTACTCCATCGAAATACATTTTTCAGGGTTGGATGGTATTCTCTTGATGGATTTGTTGAATTATTATGATTCCGTCGTCCGGGAAATAAGTTTCCAAAGGTTTGAAATCCCCTTATGGTGTTTCGGCCAATTGATCTGCAATCCCCTGACCTTTGATAGACTTCTGAGTTACATTGACAATGTCGAACTGTTGGAGAATCAACTGTCATTTGGACAATCGATAATTTAATATTGGTTTGTTGAACACGTACTTCAGTGGATACACGCGGGATATGAGATAGGTCGTGTGCCCATGCAGATAATGTTGTAACCTCATGGCGACCCATGCTAACGCACAGCATGTCTTCTCAATTAGTGTGTACTTCTGCTCGCCGCTGCTGAATCTTTTCCTAATGTAGTAGATAGCTCTCTCCTTGCTACTATCATCTTTCTGTCCCAGCATACAACCCATTGCGTTGGCATTGACGGACAAGTACATAAATAGGGGAACTTCATCACTCGGTGGTACCAAGACATGTGCTTCGATCAACTGCTTCTTGATGGCAAGGAATGCTTTTTGGCACTCCTCATTCCATTTCATGGAGGAATTCTTCCTTAGTAGCATTAAGATGGGTTCACAAGTTACCGTAAGCTGGGAAATGAACCTGCTTATAAAATTAATTCTTCCCAGAAACCCCCATATTTCCTTCTCTATTCGAGGCACCGACATCTCTATAATGGCTTTAATCTTGGAGGGATCCAGCTCAATGCCTCTTTTTCTCACTAAGAATCCCAACAACTTGCCCGATTTGAAGTCAAAAGCACATTTGGCAGGATTCAGCTTTAAGGTTATACTTACGCAACCTGTTAAACAACTTTCTGAGATAGCTGATGTGATCGTCCTCTTTTCGGGATTTAACGATGATGTCATCCACATAAACCTCTATCTCCTTGTGCAACATGTCATAAAATAGGGCCATCATGGCACACTGATAAGTGGCACCAGCATTAATAAGGTCGAAGAATAAACGTCTGTAGCAGAAGGTTCCCGAGGGAGTGATGAGCGATATCTTCTCCCTATCCTCTTCAACGGCCATGATTTGATGGTAACCAGCAAAGCAATCCATAAAAGAATACATGTCGTACTTCGCCGTAATCTCTATTAGGATATGGATGAAAGGTACCGGCAAATTGTTCTTGAGACAAGCTTTGTTCAAATCCCTGTAATCCACGCATACTCGTACCTTCCCTCTAGGCTTAGGCACGGGAACTATGTTTGACAGCCACTCCGAGTATGTTGATACCATGATGATGCCGGCTTTGAATTTTTGACCACCTCTTCTTTGACTTTTAGACTCCATTCGGGTTTCAATCGCCTGAGCTTCTACTTGACTGGCTTGAATCCATTTTTAATGGGCAGTCGATGGATGACAATGTCAGTAGACAAGCCAATCATATCTTTATTCGACTATGCAAACACATCCTGTAACTGAGTTAAGAGTTCAATCAGGTCGGCTCTTTGGTCTTGGGTGAGGTCTAGGCCTATCTGCATTTCTTTGAGGTTTTCTGAGGTTCCGATATTGACAGTGGTGGTTTGGTCGGGGTTTGTTTTGGGTTTATCTTTGACCCATTTTTTGATCTCCTCGGGCGTCTCATAGTCATTTATCTCCTCTTGACAATTTCCATCAAGTCAAAGTTCAAATCTACATCAAAGTTATAGTCACTCTGACAGTTTGGCATCTCATCAGCAGTGACCAACAAATCCAATTTTGGAGTCCTAAAAACAAAATGCTTTCACTTTAATATATGAAATTGTTTAAACATACAAACCATTTAGCAAAAGCATGATAAACGTTACTGCTATAGTTGTGCAACAAAATAAGCAGTAAATTAAACCATATTTCAGGGCAGATGGACTTTCTTCCTTTTTACCCTTTTTGAATGAGGCAACGCTGCTCCAATTGTCCAATGTCAGGTCCTCATAAATAGGGAGGACAAAAGATTTGTAGTCGTCTATCTCCTCTTTGATGATGACTGAGACATCCTTTACAATAGAACCGGGGTTTTTCTTTGAACTGCCACCCTTCCACTTCTTGATACGAGGAATTCGGATCTGATCTTCTTCATCACTATCTGGGATTTATACCCTCATAGTGCATCAAAAAATATATGTTAGAAAATGGGTCTCGTCCTTCATGCAGGAACTTTTCTTTTCCCTTTTTGCTCTCCCCATTATGCTTTGGGGCTTTCCTCTCACTTACCAGTATGACTGGAGGAAACGACATGGATGGCACAACAACAGGAATCTTCCTCATTGGCCTCATAAATCCAGCATCTGTGAGGTTTGGCAGCAAAATAGTGGGAGCATTAACTTTTGGATGCTTGTGTAGATTCTGGTGGTTTGATCCGGATGAATAGCCCAATCCGGACTTCTTTGATTGGCTCGGGATTTGCATCGGACTCTTAATTCCTTGCTGATTTTTCCCTAACCCTTCTCCAGGGCGAAAACCTAAAGATACCATTTCCTGACCCACTGTCATTACTTCGGGAGAGACTTTTGGTTTCAAAGCTGGTGCCCCAACAGGTAGGTACTGAATATTGCTCACCTCTAAAGCTTGAAAACTTGCAGGTTCAACCCCTTCATCCAGACTGATCATCGGCATATCTCCCTGTATGCAAACAGGGTATTCTGGCTCAGCATTTACTATAATCAGATTGCCGTTAATAATGTACTTGAGCTGCTGATGGAGGGTTGATGGAACTGCTCCTGCCATGTGGATCCACGGCCTTCCCAGCAAAAAATTGTATATGGTGGTAATGTTGAGTACCTGGAATGATACATAGAAAGTGTGGGGACCAATCTCAAGTGGAAGCTCAATCTCTCCCACAGCCTCTCGGTGGGACACATTGAAAGCCCGGATAATTACATGACTGGTACGGATCCGGTTTGGGTTGATCTTCTTTCTCTCCAAGGTATCGTAAGGATAGATGTGTAGAGGCGATCCCCCATCTATCAACACACCTCCAATCACATACCCTGATGACATCACTGCTATATACAACGACTTACAATGACTCGTCCCCTCTGCGGGTATATCATCATTAGTGAAAGATATCACATTACTGTTGAAGATGTGCTCTATCACATGACTGAACTTCTCAGTATCCATCGTCTTTGGTAGATGGGTTTCCTCCAGTACTTTCACTATAATGTTACGATAATCCACCAAGGATAAGACCAGATCTAGGATGGACATCTGTTTGGGTGCCTCTTTCAAGCTTTGCACCACCTTAATCTCATTATGCCCCATTTTGCTGAGGAATTCTTTGATTTTCTCTTCAGCCACTCTCCCTTTAGCTTTGATGACTGAATTGATCACCCGCTGAGGCAGGTACAATGGATTCTCCTTTGATACAATGGCAATGTGGTTTAAGGTTGAACCTTCATCCTTCCCATAGTTCCATGGGACTCTCCTCAGGCTGACAACAGGATATTGCGATCTGAAGGGAAATATTAAAGGCTCAGGAGCAACCACCTTCACATGATTTTGTACTTCTTGGACCCCTTTCCCTTGCAGTATCAGGAAATAACAGCCACTGTTTTCAGATTCCATGCTATGGGAATAACGAGTGCTTCATCATCGGGATAACGACACTCCTGATTACCCTTGATTAACTCACCACTTTCGATCAGGTTCTGAATCAGGTGACGAAGTCCCCAGCAATCCTCGGTGTCATGACCGGGCGCATTAGAATGATACTGACAGCTTCGATCAGGCTTGAATTTCCTGGATCGAGGGTTCATCGGGGGTAAAAAATCTGTAACCATCTCCTCATTAATCAGCATTTGGAGGATTTCTTTCATCGGTTGGTTCAAATTAGTGAAATTCCTCTGGAAGGCAAATTCCTTATCAGCTTGGAACTTCTCTTCCTTGGCCACCTTTTCGGCCCAGGGTTCATGCTCATGAAATTGGTAATGATCCCTTATAGCAATAGGGCTAATTTTTGGTGTAGGAGGACTTGCTTCATGCTGGTTGGTCTGATTTATCAGCTGTCTGGTTATCTGATGTTGATACACGACCAGATCCGCCAACTGTCCAATCTGTTACTTAATAGACTTGATTTCCTATTCCATCAAGAACTTCCTTTCTGAAAACTCCCAACTGTCTGGGCTATTATTACTTAATTGCGTTGACTCTCTAACATACCGGAGGTATTTGGATCCTTCTCCATTCTTTGTGCTAATCATGTTAACACCTTCCTCTTTGTGTTGAGGGAGGGGATTATTCTGCACATACGGTTGCTCGGGTTTGGTCACCACAATATCCCCGTTGTCTATCAAGTCTTGGATTTTGTGCCTGAGAGACCAACAGTCTTGTGTATCATGGCCCGGGGATCCAGAATGGTATGCACACTTTTTGCTTGGGTCCAAATTCAGTCCACCGGTACTGGTTGGGGGAAGGAGTTGAACAATCTTCATTTGTGCCGTCAATAATTTCAGCATATTTTCTAATAAATCTCCTAAGGGGGTGAACATTCTTCAACTTCTGGCCTCCGCAGTTTTCTGAAATGGAGGATTAGAAGGTAGTGCTGGAGCTTGAAAAGGGGGATAGTTTCTCCTTTGAATTAGCAAGCTTGGATTGCTTCTTTGATCATGTCCCTGTAATACTAAGGACACTTCTTCTTCTTTCTTCTTGTGTACTCTTCGGGGATTACTCCCATAACTCCCAGATTGAATATGCTCGGCAACGGCTTTCAAGGCAGTAAGATCTTTTATCTTCCCAGACTTTAGCCCCATTTCAGCCATTTCTCCGTGTTTGATTATCTCCGAGAATGGTTTTCCTATGCCAGCTAGGACCCTTTCGTAATACGGAGCTTCTTGAATGTCGATGAAGGTCATGACTATCTCAGACTCAGTCATAGGTGGGGTGATTTGTGCTGCCACCCGCCTCCACCATTGAGCATACTCTCTGAATGACTCGGTGTTTTGCTTCTTTATTTTGGTGATTTGATATCTGTCTAGAGTTATCTAAGACTAAAAACTATATTAATTTAGGAAGGCATGTGCTAACTCTTCCCAACTATGAATTTTAAAATTATCCAGACGGCCATACCAGGCTCTAGCCTCTCCGGTCAGACTCTTCTAGAATAATTGCATTCTGAGCTTCTCGTCCTCTGCATAGGATCCGAGTTCTCCGATGAATACCTTCAAATGGGTGTAAGGATCTCCTAATCCATCATATTTATCAAAATTAGGGACTTAGAATTTTTCTGGATAACGAACCCCTGGGAATATACATAAGTCTGAATAATTAACACTCCCAAATGCCCCAGTCCCTTTGATGGACCGGATGGTTTCTTCCATTTGTTGGACCTTCTTCAGGATATCACCAGCTTCCTGCTCTTTGTTGAGGTTGGTGGTTTCAGGGGTATTGGTCATATCCTGGTTCTGGGGTTCAGGAATCTGAGTGTCTTTCTTTTCTGTTTCTTTACAGCCACCGGGTGTAGATGGTTCTGTATGATCGGGTGTTTGTTTTCCTTGAAGACCTTTGCTTTGTTCTTTCAAGAAAAAAGCCAATTCGGTTATCTGGTTCTTTAATCCTTCAAACTCTTCCCTAGAAATAGGGGTGGATTCAGTTTGAGCACTTGAAGCCATGTCTGAAGAGGGGCTTAGTGCTTTCTTAGATTTTGACCTGGTGACGGGACTAATTTTTCCCTACAACAAACGTAGGTGTGTTAATTTTGATGTATATATATCAAAAGGATGCATGTCATGATGTGTTTATTATATTTTTGATGTTTTTTAATCTTATCCTGTAAAATAGAGGTCAGTTATTTTTTATGACTGGATATCATGACAGGATTTACAAGACATATATATTTACATTGAATCTTGAAATTTACATTGGAATTGGAAAATTTACATTATAAGAGGAAGGAATGAAAAAGCTTCCATGTGGATTTGGTTAATTAGAGGCTGACCTATCTTAGGCTACTCTCACGGCTTTTTGGCATGAAGGTCCTCTGATCATCGTAATCTACTAGAGGGAAAGTTAATCCGATCTTTCAATTGGAGCGGATCTGAGTGGTGCCTTTCCTGAGGCCTCGCATGATTAGTCTCCTTTGAGTCTAGTAATCAAACACAGACGGGTTTGCCTCCTGGTGGAGGAATCACACAACATACATTCACAAACATCACGTCTCACCGTATGAAATGATGACATTGTGCGAAGCACTAATATAAAGCAGTAAAGCATTCATTCACATCCATTCAATATAAAACGCAGCATCCACACATACGCATATAGAAAAGGGAATTTTTGAAAAGATTTAAGCGCGGCCTAAACCCTCTACTGTCCCCAGCAGAGTCGTCACCTGTTGACATCGGGAACAAATCCGGTCAACTTTGGACCTGATCTTTCTCTCTTTCTAATTTTGTTGTTTTCTACCCGTATTTGTCTTATCTGTTTTATGAAGGGTGAAGTTTTTTAAGAAAAGGCCAACATGTATTATGTCGACGATTTTTTGAACGGTTTATAGAGTCGCCAGTTGGAAGATTTGGAAATAGTTGTACTAACTCAACCGATTTTTGTTTGCAAGTAGGCCCAATTGCTAGACACTGTCGAAACTTGATCTTGAACCCGAGATTTTAAAGTTCGGGGGATTGGTTAAGTGGGGGGAGGTGTTAGGCAACCCCCAACTCCCGTGAAACATGGTATCGCATCTTTTCAATATTTTCCTTTTAAATTGCAATGTGTGTGTGTATGCTGGAAGTAATTGAGACTACACTTGTTTTAAAAGTATTGTCGTGCTTCGTTGAACCTATATACGAAGGGTTTGATTTTATTTGCAAAAGTCCTCTTTTAGACAAGATATGAAAATGATGTTTTGGAAAAAGGTTTTCAAACCCTTACGCTCACGTAGGAATTGAAGCATGTTGATACTTTCATTTTATTCTTTTTTAGCCTTTGTGATTTAAATGGTGATTGTCGGGCTGCGAAGCATCCTCGACCACAGAATCTATACAAGTGCCAGTCTTCTCATGGGCGTGACATCCATCAGAGTGACTCTGGCATAACAAACCATATTTCATTTTCTTTGAGACCTTAAATTCGGATAACCGTTTTAAGGTCTTTTGGATGTACATTTTTACATAAAAACTAGCAGGGTACATTTGTAATGTGGAGTTTGTCCATCGTGGGAATCAAATTCTGATCAGTTTGATCGTGAATTCCACGATTTCTAGGCTCGCAGAAGGAAGCCAAGAAAACCTGCACAACACAGATATTCACAAAGAATGTATATTTACATCTATACGTCGCAAAATAAATGATTCATCAGCCAAATCATTGTATGCGCGTAGCCAAAGCTTCTCGTTCCCAATAGATAGAAGTATGAGGGTAACATTTAACAAAACTAGAAAGAAAGCTAGATTTAAATAAATCTTAACCATTCTAGCTTCCCGGTTACGGTTGGACCTATTTTGAACCGTTTGAAAGGTAGAAAGTGCTAGATTTAGATAAATCTAATCCACAATATTTACATCGGTGCAAATTCATATCAAATGAATATTTAAAGTAAATATTTAATCAAAATAAATAAAGAATATATATATATGTATATATAAAAGCTGTAAAGGGCGACAGATTTTTCAATCCCAAGCCCGGACAGAAATGTAAATATATATATATAAGCTGTAAAGGGCGACGGATTTCCAATCTCAAGCCCGGAAAGAAATGAAAATATATATATATATATATAAAGCTATAAAAGAGCCACGAATTACTCCAGGCTCGACTAGAATATAAATATATATATATATATATATATATATATATTTATAAAAGCTGTAAAAGAGCCACAAATTTCTCCAGGCTCGACAGAATGTAAATATATATATATATATTTATAAAAGCTGTAAAAGAGCCACGAATTTCTCCAGGCTCGACAGAATATAAATATATATATATATATATATATATATATATATATATATAAAAGCTATAAAAGAGCCACGAAATGATCCAGGATCCACAGAATGTAAATATATATATATAAGCGGTAAAAAGACCACGGATTTCCAATCCAGACCAAACTGAAATATAAATGTTAATATATACAGTTACTATATATATAATAAAGCAATAAAGGTCATAAATTAGCAATCCAGGCCAAACAAAGTCAGAAAAATTTATATATATATATATATAGTTATATATATAAAAGCAGTAAAAGGGCCCCGAATTTGCAATCCAGGCCCGACAGAATTAAAAGTTAGTATATATATAGTCAGTTATATATAATAAAGCTAAAAAGGCCACGAATCAGCGATCCAGGCCGAACAAGTTAGTACGTATATATATATATATATATATACACACACACACACACACACAAAAGCGAGTAAAAGCCCCGGATCGACGATCCAGGCTGTGCAAACGAAGAAAAAAACGTATATATATACTAATATATACTAAAAAGATAGCTAAAATGGCCACGAAATTGAGTTTCGGGAAAAATCAGAAGACGAAACTTGATATGCACGTTCACATATACGTAATAAAGTAGAAAACGAGTTCTGATCGTAAAAATACTTACAATGGACTGCTACACGAGCTTTTTGCCACTTAGTAGGCTTCAAATAGACGTTTCCACCGGTTAATTTTTGATATGTTGTAGAATATACATATACAAACGTGTTAGAAGAATAAAAACAAAGTTTGGAGTATTAAAAGTAGGGCTAAGGGACGAAATGGACGGAGTTTAAGAGCGTTTTCCCTTTTTTTTCTTTTTTTGGCAAGGGGGGTCTTATATTTAAAGACCCGATGGTTGCAGGTGTAACCGCGGCAGTCGCGGGTCTGCCTGCGGCTCCCCAAGTGGGGCCCACTTCTGTGGGTCCCGTCTATTAGTTCCCAGAGGGCACACAATAGATCTAGAAGGGGGGTTGAATATATCCTTTACATTTTTAAAGCTCTTTTCCATTTTATTTTGTATTGCTAAGTAATTAGCAAGTGACAAACATAAGAATCATTTCAAGCACAGCGGAATAAGCTAAAGATCCCCTTAATTGATATATTTCATCATTCATACATTTTCCATGGAGTTAGTTTAGTTGTAAGTAGTTATCACATTCATAGCAGTTATAGCAGTTAGGTACATAATGTAAATGACAGAATGTAAATGACACAAAGAATTTTAAGTGGTTCAGAGACTCAAGCTCCTAATCCATTCTTCTGCTTCACTAGCAAGAATTCCACTAAGGAATGGGCAGCACCCCGAATCACTAAGATTCCTTCAAGGCCAGCAGCCTTGGCACTTCTCTAGTTCACTAAGAACTCTTCAAGCCCAGCAGGCTTGGAACTCAATTTAGTCCCTCTGGATAAGGACCCCTCAGGCCCTGGCTACTTGTTGTTGTTGTAGTTGCTGTTGGTGCTTTGCTACTAAGATGACTTGAAGCTTGATCATCTCTTGTACTTAGCAGCTTGGTGTGGTCCTCTTTGCATTTTGCGTCGAGTCTGGACCACCACTGGATAGACTGCTAAGATGTTCTTGAAGCTCAACATCTTTGTGTTCTTAGTAGTCTTCTTCTATGGTGCAGCTAATTTTCTTTCTGCTCTGCTCATCTTCATCTAATCTAAGCTGTGCACCATCACCACTTGGGTCTGCTAAGGCTTGTCATTGTTGATCAACTTCTTTTAGTCCTTAGCATTACCTGAACCTTTCTTGAATGATATGCAGACATGATTCTGCATCTGTTCTCCTTCATCTTTTGGTTCTTCATGGTGATTCATAGAGTGGCTCTTCGGATCTTCTTTCTGCTCTGCCACTTTTCTGAATGTTATCTTCTTGGCCTTCTCGGCTCTCACCTTAGCTGCCATTTTCAATGGCATTCTCATCGTTGTTGAGTGAAGCCTTAGTCAGATAAAGTCCTTCTTCAAATCTACTTCACTTCTAATTTCGTAGTCTCACTGCCACTGAGACATGTTCTTTTCATCTCTGTAGAACTCGTAGAGTCAACAATATAGCATTCCAACAACTCAACGATTCAGCAACTTAGCAACACTTTCATCTTTGAAGCTTCAGCTGTTAAATACCCTTCCATGATCTTCCCGTTGGAAAATAGTCGTTGGATGCTTTTTGAATTGCTTCGTAGATCTCGAGTTATTTGATGCAGACTGCTGATTTGACGTGACAGTCCCTTTTTGACTTTTCTGACACTGCAGTCTGCTATCTCACCTACCACTTCAGAGATGTCACTTTTTCGTGTCAGGCTTGTAGTCACCTTTATTTCTCCTTTCTGATTCCTTGATTCGAATCCACAGGAGTTGTCCTTCTACATCGATGCTCTCAATCAGCAACGTTCGAATGTGTGACTTCATATTGAACCGTTGCCAATGCTTCAATACTTAGATGATCGAACTCTACGTTTCAGATGCAGATGACCTTGAACTGAATCGTGGTTTGCTTTGTTGAATGTTGCTCCTTAATTGGCTGAGACAATACTACCATTCTAAAGGAGTTCTTTGGATTTGCAATGTAGAACCTTTCTTCCTTCACTTGTGCAGTGCTTCAATACTTCTGCTTGCATTGACTTGTATTAGGGACTGATAACTTAACTTAATACTTTGGCCCTTCTGAATAGCAAGACTTATCAGATTTATGGCATGCCCAGCTCTCTTTCTCCTTGTGATCTCCCGTTTACCTATCATCAATGGTCTGACACATGCTTAATCACTTCTGTCTGCTCTTCATAGATTGGCCAATATCTCTGTGCAAGTTTCACAAGTTCCAGCTCTTCATCTTGCAAGCACTATGATCCTGGTCACACCCAAGATTGTTGTCTTCTGTTTATCTTGACAGACACTGCACTTGCTGACTTCCTTTAGTCAATGGCTTTATCTGAAGTCTTCTTAGGATTTGCTTGTGGAAGACTTCTCCTGAATGGCTTCACTTCTCAATCAAGACGTTGATTGAGTTGGTGCTTAAATCTTCTGATTGCATGCAGGTCATTCGGTGAGTGCTCTCTAGCTTCCTTCAGGTAGATTGTATCTTTACAACTCTGACCAGAGGCTTCATACTTTGGATATTCTGGGAGTGCTCATCTGTTGAGAATCGTGTTGACACTAAGATTCTTTCTTGGTCGTTGTGAGCATCTGATAACTTATCGAAGCCTTAGTTCTGCAAACTACAATTTTGCTTTGGTTCTGCAGACACTCAACTCCGAGCTCAGATCAACTGACAGACTACGATTTCTGCCTTAACACTTGCTGTCCTTGTCTGATCTGGCTCGACTACGATCTTTGCCTCTGATATGATCAGTAGACTCCACTACTTCAAGTGTGGTCTACGATTCTTGACTTAGCTTTGGCAGGCGCTCGGTCGGCTCTTAAACAGGTTATCTCTACAATTCTGAACATGACTTCCTCAGCAGACTACGGTTCTGAGAAACTTCTTCTCGACACACTACGATCCTGCCTCGTCTCTCCTGACAGACTATGAAATTCGAGATCTACTATTCTTGCAAACTACGATTCCGCCTTGATAGTTCTCGAGTCTTCCTTGTCTCTCCTGGCAGACTACGAAGGCTGGTGCAGTGTTCGACGATCAGACAGGTCTATCTATTACATTGTATAAGATCCACCTAACAAGCTTGATCTTTCAATTTCTAGTCCTAGTACGTCATTTCTTTTGAAGGACTTTACAAAGTTGTTTTGTTCATGTAGGATCAACCTAACATATTTGATCATTTCAGTCTAAGTCCTTGTACATATATTCTTATTATCTATTCAAGGACTTTACAGCTTTCATTAATGCAGACATATTTGCATATCCATTCATTAAGATCATAATCAAATCTTATATAAATAGGAATAGCATTCTCATGCTTATTCCTAACACCGTCGTCTCGAAGTACGTGTACTCCGAGCAACGCGATGTCAAGTTCGAACCTTCATAACTTTTGATCAGAGCTTCCGTTTGAGGCGTGCTATACCTTTTCGAAAATCCCTTTCAGATAGTGTCACAATGACATGAGACTTAACCTTTTCTGAATCCAGGAAGATGGGTTTATAATCGGATCTTCATTTTTTTGCAGTTTATCCGTTGAGCTGTATTGTGCTGTTTTCACTCGGGATCAATGTTATGGCTCTTTCTGACCTTCATTGCATCAATTCGGATTGATTTTGACTGGATTGGCTTTAAGTTGGTAAAATAACTGTCTTGCCCCTCCATGGGTTGTCTACTGTGTTGGCACGATTTTCGACTGTTTTCTCAGGGTTGGCTTTGAGGTTTGAAACAAATCAATTCTGTTCTTCATCAGGGTTGTCTCCGAGATTGACTTGTTCTCCCAGGGTTGTCTCTGGGGATAATTTGATGCTTCGGGGTTGTCTCCGAAGTTGACTTGGCTTCCTAAAGTTATCTCTGGGGTGACTGCATCCCCCGGGTTGTAGCGGGGGTTTGACTTGACATCCCGGTGTTGTCGTCGGGGCTGAACTTGATCTCCCGGTGTTATCGCCTGGAATTTTTGTACCTCCCGGGTTGTGACCGGGGCTTGACTTGACATCCCAGTGTTGTCGCCGGGGCTGAATTGGATCTCCCGGTATTGTCGTCGGGGTTCCTGTACCTCCCAGGTTGTGATCGGGGCTTAACTTGACATCCCAATGTTATCGCCGAGGCTGATTTGGATCTTCCGGTGTTGTCGTCGGGGTTCCTGTACCTCCCGGGTTGTGACCGGGGCTTAACTTGACATTCTAGTGTTGTCGTAGGGGCTAGATTTGACCACCCGGTGTTGTCGCCGGGGTTGAGATTTGTTTTGAACTTCCAGGGTCGTCTCCGAAAGGTAAAAGTCAGTTTTTCCCTCTTGCAGGGTTAGTAACAGGAATGCAAAATTTCGAGTGTCTACAATGTCCCTTAAGAACCTAAGGGTATATCAAAGGGTATGTTTGGGTATAATAATTTATACTTGAAGATAATGAATGATCAATAAAGAATCTACCGCTTCTAGTAAAAGAAGAGAATATCCTATGTGATTCGATAAATGACAACCCAGTAGTCCTTGGCCAAGTTAGAATGTAATTAGAAAGGAGTTTCTAATTTGTATTATTTGGAGTTGTGCATTTTAGAATCGAAATACATATAATTAAATAAAATAAGACTTGATAGTAAATCCATGTCTTATATTTAATTGGGACATTGTATGGTGGAATGAATGAATTGTACAGTAACTATTTACTCAAAGATTCTTTTATAATTAATATTAAAATCTATATTATCTGAAGAGTCGTTGATCGCTAAGGGGGCTTACCCTTGTTGTAGAATAAATGTTATTTATTTAAATTAATTATTAGTTTAATTTATTTATTTAAATAAGATTAAAATTATTCTAATTGATTTATTCACAATCGGTTTAATATGGAGAACCTAAAGGGTCATACCATAAAAAGGAGAATATTTATTAAAGAAGCTAATGGCATAATCGTAATAATAAGTTAAGTATATTTAATTTAATCTATGATGATAGAATAAATTAAATAGCTTAATATTTATTATTTAATATTTTGAAAATATTAAATATAAATTAATAAGAGGATTCTTATTATTATTATTACTATTATTATTATTATTATTTAATTCCTAAAGGAGTTTGGGAATTAATTAATAAGATACTCTCATATATATATTCCTAATAAGATTAGGAGGCTAATAAATTAATAGAGTTTAATTATTCCCAATGGGATTGGGAAGCCTAATTAATTAAAAGGTTTTATGTAACGCCCCCAAATCCGGGTTCCCTAACCTCGGGTTTGGTGCTCACGATCCATCATACATATCACATCTAACTACCCATTCATTGATGAATTACATCATTCATTACATTATCTTAATAAAAACATACATTAAAACATAATTATATCATCATCCCAAGTTAACTAACCTTAACAGTACATGTTTACTAATACAAAAGGCTAAAGTCTAAATCTGATACAATAATCATTACATAATTAATAATACTCAGTCGTCTTTGCTTTGCCTTTATCCTTCTTAATTAGAACCATCTGCTAACTCGGCTTTAGCGAAAAGGTTTTATTTAAGCAAAGGTGAGCAACGAGTTTGCTCAGCAAGTTAAAGCGTACAATAAAAGATATATATCATGAACATAAGAGTCTAACTTTTATAGAACTTCAACAATATTCAAAATATTCTAAAGTAGCTGAATAATAAATCATTTTCAATAACAAGAATTTTCTTGAATTTCATACTGGAAAACATATCAATGATGAAAGAGTAAAATTCTTTCAAAGGTTCAATAATATTCAATTGATTAAGAAGAATTATCAATACTACAACAATATTCAATAAAATGGGATATTCCCAGATTTCATGCTGATTGATCGCAAATGGATCAAGAACTACTAGAGGAATCATCAGTTAATAAAACTGAACTACCTCAAGAATATAAGTTAGTTATAAAAACTAATTATACTCTTCTGCGAGTACATGAAGTAATCAGCTCCATTGTACGCTATATTATGCATAATACTCAAAAATAGCGCAAGGGGACGGATGTCGGATAATAAATTTTTATAAGGGTTGTTCATCTCAGTCTTACATCATGAGTCCGTACCACAACAATGTGATTTGGATTGCTTTCAAAGAAATGCTATGATTTTAACATATAATATCAATATTGATCTAGCCGAAATAAATGGCATAGATCTTCCAATAATAAATCAGTTCATAATTAATAGAATGTTTCATGCTTTAACAAATATTAGTCTCGCCAAAATAATTAGCTGAGACATAGCTCATAAACAGTTCAAATAATAGAACAGTAAATCAATTGCACTATGTGCGAATAACAATAATCATTATGGATGTGAATAATCAACAATAATTATCTATTAACATGCCTTAAAATTAATAACTCAAGTTGAGTTAGGAAACTTGCAATAAATGCGAATATTCAATAATAATCATAGATGTGGAATAATCAACAATAATTATCCACTAACATGCTTGAAAGATAATAACTCGAGTTTGAGTTAGGGAACTTGCCTGATCTATTGACTACTGCTATGCAATTTAATTTAACTTCTTTTGTAAAATCTATCATTAATACGATTGATCTCTCAATTAGCATCACATATCTCACTTATAATACCATTATTCCACAATAATTTATCTAACACGTAATCACATAATCAAACATTTGATACTACCATAAATCATTAGTAGTATTATCTTCCTTTGATAATATTTCAATCACTATACTATATCCATTAAGATTTAACACTTACTCTTTTATTTTATAAGTTCTTCTTTATAATTTAGTAAGCTGAATACTAATACAACAAATCAAAAACTAATACAACAAACCGAAATACTAATACAGCAAACTGAAATGCTAATACAGCAACCCGAATGCTAATACAGCAAACTGAATGCTAATACAGAAAAAATGAAATGTTAATACAACAAACAGAATGCCAATACGACAACCCAAATATTAATACGGCAAACCGAATACTAATTCCTTAATCATTTATAAATATTATTAATTTATTTAATAATATTTTAATCTCTTACTAATATTATTAATTATTTAATAATATTTTAATTTAACTTTAAACTAATATTATTAATTATTTAATAATATTTTAATCTAATATTATTAATTATTTAATAATATTTTAATCATTTATTAAACTTATAAATAATTTATTTTAATTGTTTACCCTTTATTAATTCATTTATTTAATAATCATAAAAGGCTATAAATATAATATATTATCAAAAATGACCAAAAAAATCCTCCACAAACCTGATCCTTCCATTTTAAGGGCCTTTTGTTAAGATAATTACAATTACACAAATTTTAACATTACATAACTTATTATTCTTATTTATTCATAACACAAGAACATTCATGAAAAATACCAAAATAACTCCAAAACATTTTCTTTTCTGGGATATATCATTATATAATATCCTCGTGAACATATATTTTTCTAGAATTTTTGAATTTCATTAACTATATTTAAAATGACCAAAACAGCCAGATCTTGCTACATTTATCAAGAACGCACCTTAAGTCCAAAAATTACGCAATTTTCAGGGGATGTTCCTGTTATATATATGTACTTTCAGTAAATATTTTACAATTTTTGGAGTTATACACAAAGAGTTATTTAAGTTTACTGTTAAAATAATTATTTCCCGTAAAATTCATAACTCTCATTCTATACATCCAAAACTTCCCATCTTTTTAGAGGACTCAGTTAACTCATCATATTAACTCCCCAAATTTTCTCAAAATTTTATAGCAAAGAAAAATGACAAAAATACCTCTGGAAGGGACTGGTCAGCAACAGTGTACTTCCTCTTTTGAAAAATCTAGACTATTTTTGCCAAAACAGTCACCACGGCTTGAAAAATTATTATTTTTGAGTGATACCACTTAGATTTTCTAGTTAACTTACATATCTAGCACTCCTCTTTGATGTATCGCAAAAAGAAGGTGTAGATCTAAAACGGTAGACATTCAAAGTGAAAAACAATTAGGGTTTTCTAACCTTTAAGAAACTAGTTTCACTTTTCTTTCTTTTGATCCAACTTTTTGACACTCAAAAGGGTTAGATCTAAACATAAAAAACTTATTAACATGTATATCTAAGGTTTTAAGGTTCAAGAACATTGTTAACACTAAGATTCGTCCATGCGCTCCAATCACCAAAGCGCGTCCACTCCTGCACAGAAACGGGTAAACACCAAAAGCTTGGCGGCTTGGGCCGTCGGGGGATTGCTCCGGTGTGAGAATAAGTATAGACCGAAATAAGATTAACAATGGAGGATTAATGCTCTAGTGCTGGAAAATAATGATAATGTATGTGTACCTTAGAATAAAGACGTAACCTTGTACTTATAGAGATCTCACTACCTTCTCAGAGTCATTTCCCATATAGAATTTGATTTCTCATTAGGTATAATTCCTTAATGCAATCACATAAAATCTCCTTGAAGTAAGGTAGTTGGATTGAATCCTAACTCCTATTTCCATAAATGGAAAGTCAATATAATCAATGACTCCTTAAAACATTCCAATTTCCATAACAAGGGCCTAGACCGGGTATACCCACCGCCTATGGGCTTGGACCCATTTGACTGTTCGGGCCTAAAGATCCACAACCCAACAAACATAAATCCAAGTTTTGATTTAAAACAACTAAAAATAACTTAAACAAAAGGTGTTTTATACCTTGATTTAAGGCTACCTCTCCTTAATATTCCAAAGTAGATGATGAATCTAGGGTGTATGAAGATCAAAACCTCTTCCCTTTATTTCCTTGTAACAGACAAAAATGGCCTCCTTTCTCTCTCTCTCTCTCTCTCTCTCTCTCTCTCTCTCTCTCTCTCTCTCTCTCTCTCTCTCTCTCTCTCTCTCTCTCTCTCTCTCTCTCTCTCTGTTTGTTTTGTTAAGCTTGAAAGTAATAGATGAAAAAGAAATGAAATGGTTTTGTGTGTTAGTAAAATATGTATAGCTATATTATGTATATCTATATACATCCCCCAATATCATCTCTTCTCCTTTCTCTCACTTAAAGTTTCTTGCACTCTTTATCAAATGTGTAGGTTAAATGTAAATTGGACACATAAGGAGGTTAGGTAAAGATTTGGTAAGAGTAGTTAAAATGAAATAATTACATCACATGGCCTCTCCTTGTTCCTCTCCCTTGGCCGAATTTTCCACCCCTTTTTTCCCATTTGTGATTTAATTTTTATTGTAATATTTACTTAATCAAATGTCCAAAAAGTCCCTTAACAATTGGGCTAAAGATTGGGCTTTACATTTAATTTTTTTGGGCTTCTTAAATAATTTCTTGGGCCATGAAAATAAGTATAGTCCAATTCTTTTAATTTTATCCTACCCTATTCATTTAATTAGGGTTTTCATTCACTCATTTGTAATTTAAATAATTACTCATATACATTAAATTTTTATAATACAATTAGACTTGCCTTAATTAAGTTATAAAATTAATTAAAATAAATCTCTTAGGTTTAGTATACATTTTACATACTAATATTCTTCCATATTATAACCCTTAGGTTATTTAATTTCTATACCCAATGTATAATTAGGTTATGTAACTTTTCCTTTTTAATTCAATTAATAAATAAATATATATACATATTCATATTATATATATATATATATATAGCCGCATACATATTTTTACATAATCCATAACACATTTATCATTATTGATAAATAATTATTACTTTTATTTAATCACATATTCAATATATGACACAAAGTGTTCAATATATTGTTAATTGATAAGTAAGTTTTATACCTACTTATTGGCTATCTACGTGCTAGACTTATGGCTTAAACTCAGGTGTTTTAGTGGATTTTTATGCTCTTTATCTTTGTTTTGTAGGATTGCAAGAAGGAAACTATAAGGTAAGCTAATGGAAACAATTGGCATGAAAATGGCATGGGTATGGCATGATGGCAAGATGGTGTGCTAGAGGTGGACTAAAGATGGTAAGCATGTGGTGAGATGAAGATGAAGCACAGCATGGGGGCATGGAAATGGCATCTGATGAATGGCTAAGGAAAGAAGAAAGAAAAGAAAAGCAACAACCAAGGCAGCAGCATTTTAATAGCAAAACACCAGCAGCAGCATGCAGAGAAGACCAGCCGCACGACCGCGCTAGTAATGGCCTTGAACACAGCGCGCCCGCACTAGGAAGCAGTTGGCCTGCAAGTTGGCGCGTCCGCGCCCCAAATGAACTACTGGGGCGCACGGCCGCACCAGTCAACTGCTGAAAATTATTTGACTTTTCATTTAAGCATTGGTTGTAGCGTGTTTTCCTTATATGGGTGTATTTGCAAGTTAAATAGGATATTCACTATTCATTCTACAGTTTTAATTTCTATTCTAGGGTTTAGAGGGCTAGAGAGAGTTCATTGCTACACTTCACTCATGTGGTTTCTCTCTTCTAGTTCTTAGTAGATTTTCATTATTAGGGTTTCATTTTGGATTTTATTGTGATTCTAAACTGAGCTTGAAGGCTTATTCTGGAAGGAGAAATATTAGATTTGCACTATCCTTATCTATCTATTCTCTTCTCTTTCACTATTTAATTTCAATGTTTAGATCAAATCCCATAATGGTTATTGGTTCAGAGATGAACTAACCACCATTATGGGATTCTAATGAAGCTTATTATTTAATTCAGATCTATATGCCTCTTTGTGATGTGTGATTGATTATGTATGGATTGCCTAGCATGGTTGTATTTAGTGTTTAGATGCTTGATCACCATCTACCTTAATAGTTTGTATGGAATTGAAAGAGGAAGTATAAATGTATATTTGGCTATGCTAGCATATATTCATGAAATTTGCATGTGATATATTTTGTGATTCGTAATCCGGATAGACATATACCGGTCTACCATATGTAGTCAATTGAGAACTTGCACTTAAATTGATATTGCTTGTAAGTCACATAGACATATAGTGATTTAGGTAATATTGATGTTCATATGAATTCTATCTCTTTTGTGAATTTTATATGATATGGATTTGGTTTATTGAAAGATAGTCATTTCTCACCTTCGTGCTCTCGACTAGCATCTCTAAGTAATTAATTAAGCTAAACAAGAGGTGTGTAATCTAGATGATGCAATAAGTGACATTAGGATCCTATATCCTCCCAATTTGAGTCAGTCGTTTGTTAATTAGTTAATTTTAGTTTATAACCATTCTAGTTATTAATTCACATCTTGTTTACTCGTTTGAGCAGTCGAAAATAGCTATAAAGTTGTTGCATGATAGTTTAAGTATAATTGCTTTTCTCTGTGGGAACGATCTTTACTTATCATATATTACTTGTTGATCGTGTATACTTGCACGCGTTTGTGTCTGTTTTGTTAACACTGAAACAAGCCAACATTAATAAATAATTTAATATACTTATTTCTTGGCTTTCCTTATTGTTCCACTAATTCGATAATTTAATTAGTCCTAATTGGCTTGATAAGTTATTACACATCTATTTCCATATTCATATAATATGTAATAACCAAGAATTTCAAGTCACTTTATATGTATATACATTATTGATATTTAAAATTTTGTGCTATATAGTGATTTAATATGTGATAACATATGTGAAGTGGTGTATGGCTAAATAAAAATATATACTATAGTTATGGATATATATATATATATATATATATATATATAGATTTCATTAAAAAGAAAAGCTTCATACCCTAATTATATATTAGGTGAGATAATTAAATAACATAAGGGTTATGGTAATAATGAATAGTTAGTATTTAATATTTATACTAACTTAAGTGGATAATTTTATTATTGCAGGTGATTAATAATTTTAAACCTAATTAGGTTACAAGTTAAAGAGATATGTATAAGTAATTAAATTCCATAAGATTGGAAATAGAAACCCTAAATAAATAATTAGGGTAATATATATTAAAATTGTTAAACTATGTTTATTACATAGCCCAAAACAATTAAATGAGAAGCCAAAAAGAAATAAGTTGCAAGACCAAACCCTAGCCATATTGATTAAAGACATTTTAGACATTTGATTAATCAAATTTGAGCATTAAAAATTTAAAAAAAAATAGAGGATAATGGGAGCTTAAGTGGCCAGATTTGGGAGGGCCTTTTAAGGCATGAAATATTGCCAACCCACTTTCCTTTTATAGCTAATCACCTTACTTTTTCTAATCTCTTACACAAAGGACATTGTTGTCTACTCCTCATTGGTTGGGAGTCTCATTAAGCATACTTAAAGATAAGATAAAGGGTTTTGTCTAATGGGCAAAGAAAGTATGGGGGATAATAGGATTGCAAGCATCCCTTTAGTCCATTCCAATTCATTTCATTTCCTTCCATATTCATTTCTCCTTTCTTTTTCTCCCAAGCTTAGCAAGAGAGAGCTATAGAGAGAGGGTTCGAATTTTGTGAGAGGAAAAGAGAAAGAGCTTAGCATAGTTCATACACCCTAAATACATCTCATACTTTGGAAGAACAAGAAAGGTAGCCAAGAAAACTAGGTGAGAATTTTTTTAGTTATTCTTCTTCTTCTATTTTGTTTGATATCAAAGTTTGATGGGGTTATGTTCTAAGTCCCAAGGTACCATAGTTCTACATATCTTATGTATGGAACTAAGTATCTTGAGTGTTAGGATAGAGAGTTAGAGGTAGAAAATGAACATGTTTTCTTTAAGGGGGTGAAACCCTAGTTTTTCTTCCACTAAATCTTGTGTAACTCAAGTTTTATAGCTTGGATTTGTGATCCGTCAAAGGGGGGTGCTAGATACATGACTTATCTAGTAAACCCAAGTGGTAGAACACAAATCTAGCAATTATTGAAATCATGGGGGCTGTTTTCCCCAAAATAGTCCACAAGAAGCTTGAAGAACCCTAATCCTAACAAAAGCTACTAACCCCGATTTTCCAAAGGCTATTTCGGCCAGTTTTGAGTCTTTTAAAATTTTGGAAAAAATCACAGAGGTACTTTAAGAAGTTATCTACGTGTAGGAAAAAGAACGGACACGTTTTGATGTTTAGTTTGTGTGTAATGGCTTTTACTGTAAAAGAATCCTAAATATTTATACTCGGATTCCTCACTGTGTATACACTGGAAAAAAATCCAAACATTTTACAATATATTCATATATGTTATGAGAGTGTACCCTGAAAGTTTCAGAATTTTCTGAACAAAACACGATTTATTAAAAATATAACAAGATTCGGAGGTTTTGAGTACTTTAAAAATAATAAATCACTTTCTAAAACTCCAGGAAAATTTGATGATCATTGTTGGGTCATATACTATCTAGATACAGAAGATAAGGATTTTCAGAATTAGTTTGTTATTTTTCATAAAAATGTTATAGTTATGGCTAATAGAGAATAAATAGTTAAATGATATCATAAATAAGAAAAATGGGATTTTAATATTTGAATACACCTAATATAGTATATTCTTACTATTAAAATGTATTTTGGTAATTTTTGATGAGAAGTACTATTTATGACCTTTTATGAGTATTAAATAAGATGTTTAATAAAGGGTAAACAATTAAAATAAATTATTTATTGGCCTAATAAATTATTAAAATATTATGATGATATTAATAATGTTAAAATATGATATTTTTAAATAAATAAAAATATTGAGATTAAAATTTAATTTAAGATATTATTAGATGACTAATAATATTATATTATTAACATTAATAAATATTATTAATGACTAATAATATTATATTAAAATATTATTAATATAATTAATAATATTAGATTAAAATATTATTAAAAAGTTAATAATATTATATTAAAGTATTATTAGATGATTAAAATATTATTAAATAATTAATTAAATAAAGTATTATTAAAATATAATAACATTAGTAAAGGAATAAAATACTAATACATGAATAAAATTAAAAGGTTAATAATATTAGTAAATGAATAAAATATTATTAAGAGGGTAATAATATTAGTAAGTGAATAAAGTATTATTAGTTGATTAATAATACTACGGAGTAAGTAAAGTATTATTAAAGGATGAATGAAGATAATGTTTACGTAATAGTAATATTATCAAGAGATAATAATGTTACTAAAGAATTAATGTAATAACTAATATTTAACCGTGTGACGAAATATTAGATAATTTAATATAGAATAATGATATTATGAATAAGTATATGATTTGCTAATCGAGAGGTCAATTATAGGTCTTTCAAAGGAAGGTAGATAGACTGCTAACCGGATATATTTATTTTCATAGCAGTAGACTACAGACAAGGCAAATTCCTTAACTCAAACTCGAGTTATTATTTTCGAAGCATGTTAGTGAATAATTATTGTTGATTATTCATGTAGACACTCGAAATTTTCTTTTCCTATTACTAACGATGTACGAGGGCAATACCGGTTCATCAAATCAACCCCGGTCTCAATACCGGACCTCCAGTTCAAATCTGATCTCAATACCGGTCAATTAAATTAACTTCGATCTCAATATCGGGCCATCAAATCAACTCTGATCTCTAATCAAACCGCCAGATCAACCCCGATCTCAATATCGGGCCGTCAAATCAACTCCGATCTCCAATTGGATCGTCAGATCAACCCCGATCTCAAAATCGGGCCATTAAATCAACTCTAATTTCCAATCGAACCGTCAGATCAACCCCGATCTCAACATCGGGCCATCAAATCAACTCCGATCTCCAATCAAACCGTCAGATCAACCCCGATCTCAATATCGGGCCATCAAATCAACTCTGATCTCCAATTGGACCGTCAGATCAACCCCGATCTCAATATCGGGCCGTCAAATCAATTCTGATCTCTAATCGGACCTTCAAATCAACTCCGATCTCCAATTGGACCTTCAGATCAACCCCGATCTTAATATCAGGCCGTCAAATCAACTCCAATCTCCAATCGGACCGTCAGATCAACCCCGATCTCAATATCGGGCCATCAGTTCAAACTCGGTCACTAATATAGGGACAACCACAGCCCCGATCACGAATATCAGGATGTCAACGCAACCCCGGTCTTAACCCGGGAGGTATAAATCAGCCCCGGTCTCAACCCGGGAAGTGCAGGTCATCCCCGGTCTCAACCTGGAAAGTTAAGTCAACCTCAGGAACAAACCTGAAGCATCACAACACCTCCAAAAGAAAACCTGGAATGACCACGGTAGCTTCAATTGAAACATTAAGGACAAACAAACTCAAATGGGATCCAAGTCTTGGAAACGACTCCCGAAAGTCAGTCGAAGGCCATGCCGACATTGAAGGCAACCTCGGGAGGGGCAAAATGGACATTTTGCCAACATTAAGCCAATTTGGTCAAACTCAAGCCGAATTGATGCCACCAAGGTCAGAAAGAACCATAACGGTGATCCTGAGTGAAAACAGCGCAAGGCAGCTCGACGGACAAATTATGAGGAAACGAAGACCCGATTATGAACATGTCTTTTTAAACTTAGAAGGGGTTAAATCCTATGTCATTGTGACACTCTCGACGAGGGATTTTTGAAAAGATATAGCACGCCTCAAACGGACGCTCCGATCAAAAGTTATGAAGTTTCGAACCTGACATCGCATTGCTCAGTGTGCACGCACTTCGAGGCGACAGGGCCAGCCACCCGGGGCCAGCCACGTGGAGCTGCGGGTAGACCCGCTACTACTGCGGATAGAGTGGAGGCACTCCAGGCTATATATATGAGTGCTCCCCCATCTCATTTTCAAGTTAGAAGTCATTCTGTAGTCCTGCCCGTTTGATTTTTTGACTTTTTCACCTCTTCCATATTTTTTCACTCTAACACGTAGATATACCCACATACTACCACATATCAGAAAATAACCGGTAGATTTGGACGTTTAGAGCCTACAATTTGGCAAAAAGCCCGTGTAGCAGTCCATTGTGAGTATTTTTACGATCAGCAAGTCAATACTACTTCTTCTTACTTTTATACACTTGCACGTCAAGTTTTGTTTGCTAAATATGCCCGAAACTTTGTTCCATTGCCGTTTTCATTAACATTTTGTACATTTTTGCACATAAACTCAATTTCTGGCATTTCTACAACTCGAATTGACGATCCGTCAGCTCTAACAGCTTTAGTGCACTAGCACCTTCGTTTTAAGCAACTTTGCCAGACTGGGTTATCTTTCCAATCCGGGTTTGGCTTTTTTTGTGTTTATTTAACTGTATATATACTAACTTTTCAATTCCGTCAGGCCCGGATGTCAAATCTGAGGTAGTTTACCGCTTCTATGTATATTTATGCATATATAAGCAACTTTCACCACCACTGGATTCTCTTTCCAGTCTTGGTTGACTACATTTCTATCTATCTATATATATATATATTTATATTTATATTTCAGTCCGGCCTGGATTATTCTGTGGCCTTTATACTATTTTTGCACCCTTCACCATTACTGGGTTATCTTCCTAGCCAGTGGTTGACTATTATTCTGTACATTTACATTCCAGCTCGACCTGGATCATTTTGTGGCCCTTTTACTGTTTTTATATATCTTCAATCTTCACCACCACTGGGTTCTCTTTCCAGTCTTGGTTGACTACTTTTCTGTCAATATATATATATTTTAATTTTAGTCCGGGCACATGCGTGAAAACTCATCGCCCTTTTTATTATTTTTCTATATATATTTCAATTCTGTCCAGCCTGGATCATTCCGTGGCTTTTATAAAGCTTTTATATATATATATATATATATATATATATATATATATATATATATATATATATATATATATTTCAATTTCAGTCCGGGTACCGGTGTGAAAACCCATCGCCTTTATAGCTTTCGTATATATAACTGTATATATATTGCTTTACTCGTTTTTATTAAACTGTTTCTTTAAATATTCATTTTATATGAATTGGCACTGATATATCTGCGGGCGGACTAGATTTATTTAAATCTCGTCAACTCTAGTTTTCAAACGGTTCAAAACATGTCCAGACTGAACCGGAAAGCTAGAATGGCTGAGAATTATTTAAATCTAGCTTTCTTTCTAGTTTCAGCTATAAAAGCAAACTCGCGGCCCTTAGATTGTTATCTAGTGGGAACGAGACGCTTTGGCCACGCACAGCCAGGATTTACTGATGAATCCTTGGTTCCATTACGACGTGAGGATGTATATATCTGTTTCTGTACAAATTTGGGTTGTGAAGGTTTATTGGCTACTCATATGTGAGCTTAGGAATCGTGGGATTCATGATCAAACTGATCAGAATCTGATTCTTCCGATGGACAAACTCCAATTTACGAATGTACCCTGCCGGTTTTTCTGTAAAAATGTACATACAAAAGACCTTAAAACGGTTATCCAGATTTAAGGTCTCAACATAGTGAAAAATATGGTTTGCCATGTCAGAGTCCCTCCGATGGCTTTCATGCCCATGAGGAGACCAACACTTGTATATATTTTGTGGTCGAGGATGCTTTGCAGCCCAACAAATCACTATTCAAATTGTGTCTTAAGGCTGAAAAGGTAAAATGAAAGTATCAACAGGCTTCAATTCCTATGTTAGCGTAAGGGTTTGATGACCAGCTTTCAAAACATCACTCTCAATTAAATCAAAAGAAAAGCTTTTGCAAATCAAATCAATGGCTTTTTGCAAATCAAATCAAACTCTTCGTATATAGGTTCAACGAAGCAAAGCACTACTTTCAATCAATCAAACATAGGCCCAATTTTCAAGCAGCATTCGCACACATATTTCAGTTTAAAGGGAAATATTGAAAAGATGTGGTACCGTGTTTACACGGGAGTTGTGGGGTGCCTAACACCTTCCCCACACTTAACCAAGCCCCCGAACTCAAACTTTATTTTCAAAGATCAAGTTTCGACAGTGTCCAGCAATTGGGCCTCTTTCAAACAAAACTCAGTTGAGTTGGTACAACCATTTCAAATCTACCAACTGGCAACTCTGTAAAACGTTCAATCGTCGACATGATACATGTTGGCCTTTTCTTAAAAAACCCTTCAAAACCTTTTTCGCAATAAAAAGAGTGAGGGTAGAGATAACTTAGGAAGAGTGAAAGGTCCGGGTTGTGACCCGACCTGCGATTTTTTTCCCGACGTCGACAGGTGGCGACTCTGCTGGGGACAGTAGAGGGCTTAGGCAGCTTTCAAATCTTTTCAAATATTTCCCTTTCAAAACTATAAATGCGTGAAATTTTGCGTCTCCACATTAAATGAATGCGTGAATGTTGCGTCTCTACATTGAGTGAATGCTGCGTCTTTACATTGAATGAATGTGAATGAATGTTTTCCTTCTTTTTAGAGCTTCGCACCCATATTTAGTGCTTCGCACCCATGTCATCATATGCATAAAACGGTGAGGCGCGATGTATGTGAATGTATGTTGTGTGATTCCTCTCACAAGGAGGCAAAACTCGTCGGTGATAAGTAATGTATCTAGGGACGGCTAAGTCTCTGGTGCTCATGAAAATGCACCACCCAAATTCGCTCCAGTTGAAAGATCGTATTAATTTCCCCTCTAGTAGATTGCGATGATATGGGGACCTTCATACCGAAAAGCCATGCGAGAGTAACCTAAGATAGGTCAGCCTCTGATTATCCAAATTCGATGGGAAGCTTCTTCATGCCTTCCTCTTTCAATTCAATGTCTAGTTTTCAATTCTAGTGTAAAGGATCACAATGTAAAAATCATAATGAAAGATTTACATTCCTTGTCATATACATCTTGACATCCTGTCATCGAAATAACTGACCTCTATTTTGCAGGATAAGATTTAAAAAACACATCATAACATGCATCCTATTCCTACCTACCTCAGGAAATTAACACGCCTACGTTTTGTTGTAGGTGAAAAATTGGTCTCATTACTAGATCAATCTAAAAAGGCACAAAGCCTATCCACCGATATAGCTGAAAGTGGCCAACACGAGTCAGGTTCTGTATCTCGAAAGGAGTTTGAGGGACTTAAGAATCAAATAGCAAAGTTGGCTATCCTCCTAAGAGAATAAAGTAAAAGCACTCAGGGCCAGGCAATGCCCAATCAAACCAAGTTCTCCTCACAGGGTAGCAATCAAAGTGTTAACAAAAAGGGGGAAATGCAGATCCCTGAACCTCGATCCAATAAAAGAACCAACAAAACTCCTGAAATCACAAATCTCAGGGAAGATCGGGAAACTGGCGATATCTGAAGGAAAGTCCAACAAATGGAAGACACCATCCGAGCAATCAAAGGGACTGGAAACCTTGGAAGTGTCACCTATTCGGACCTCTGCATATTCACAGGGGCTCGATATCCTAACAAATTCAAAGTCCCAGAGTTTGAAAAATATAATGGGGCAGGCGATCCCTATACGCACTTGAAAGTATACATTGGCAAGCTAGGGTCTTATGCTGAAGATGAAAGCCTCAGAATGCAGCTTTTCCAAAAGAGTCTCACTGGAGAGACTAGGGTATGGTATGCCCGACTTGATAATGCAAAAATCCACAGTAGGGAAGAGTTAGCCCATGCCTTCCTAACTCAATACGGCTTCCAGTCTCAGATAGCTCCGGATTGGTATCAAGTGTCCAAAGTCAAAAAGTAGAGTACTGAGTCTTTCCGTGAGTATACCCAAAGATGGAGATGTCTGGCAGCACAAGACAGCCGGCCTATGACATAAACTGAAATGGTGATGACTTTTATAGACATCCAAGAGGCACCCTATTATGAAAGAATCCTAATTGGAATAGGAAAATCATTCTCAGAGATGATCAAACACGGCGAAATGACAGAGATGGGCCTGAAAGTAGGCAAGATTAAAGATCTCACGACCTTAAAAGTAGTCTCCGAGCATATACAATCTAGCAACTATGCGAGTGATCCCATGAGGATACCTAGGAAAGGCGATGCAGATGTATCCCTTATTGTACAAGGGCAATCAAGGACATTCAATCGTAGTCCCCCCATCTGGAAGAAGGAATGCAATCTTTCATTCCAACAACAGGCCGTATTCAACCAATGCCAGGACAGAAAAAGAAAATTTGAAAGAACAGAAAATCGGATGTTCACTCCACTAGGCGATTCCCTTGAAAATATGTTGGTGATGTTAATAGACCATAAGAAAATTATCAAACTGGCTTCACCTCTGGATTCAAAAAGCAAAAGATACAATCCTAGCCAGAGATGTGCTTACCATTCAGGATCTCCAATACACAATACACAAGATTGTTGGTCCTTGAAGCATAAAATCCAAAACCTGATCGAAAACAGCGATATTGTGGTCCAACAACATGACCATCCAAATGTCAACACCAACCTTCTGATGCCACATAACATGGAGGGAGTAAACATGATCGGGTCAGGAAGGGATGAAATGCATCCAAATCATAAATACATACGAAGGATGGAGGAATACCCCCAAAGGAACAGAACAAATGTCCTAGAGGTGGAAAATTCAGAGGAGGGTATGACAGTGATGCAAAAATTGAATACAATCCAACATCAAGTAACTCTTCTGGCTAATCTGGTAGTGTGCCAACATCAGGATACGAGACAGCTTTTCACTCAACTATTAGAAAGCCAAGAAAGAGGAGGTTATTCAGAATGTAAGCCTACCTCCCTCCAAGATCAGCTAGCTAAATGAAGAAGATCAAAGCATGCTGAGTAGACGAGAAAGGTGGAATGATAAAAGATCTCGCCAAAGGAAGAATCGTCCGGAGGAATGTGAATTCCCAAATAAGAAATATCAAGTAACATTTCAAACACTAGCAAACCCTCGAAATCCTGCCGCACCAAAAGTCAGGGAAAGTAGGCGGAGAAGGGAATTCACGCCTCTGGGAGACTCGTTGGAAAATGTATTAGCACGGTTGATTGCGCAGAAAAAGATCACTAAGCTCGATCCACCCATAGATCCCAAAGGAAGGCAATATGATCTCAACAAGAGGTGTGCTTATCATTCTAACTCACCTGGCCATACAACGGAGGAATGTTGGTCTCTAAAACACAAAATTCAGGATCTCTTTGAAAATAGAGAACTAAATATAGAAGTCCCCATGACCAGAAAAGGTGAAAGGAAAATAAAGAGCTTAAGATGTCCACTCAAGACAGATAGTTCAAAGGATGTGACGGCTATGAGTATCAATCCTGAAAGAACACAAGGTGGACTGATCTTAATGTCGGGAGTGATAGAGGAGACAAAAGAGTCCTCTTAGGAAATTCACCCTCCACCATCAAGTATCTTGTTGCCCAAAGCCAGCAATCACATTCCTGATTTTATCATTCTGGATGATGAAGAGGAAATACTGATCCTTCCCATGGTGGAAAAGCCAAAAAGGAAAGTTCCTTGTGAGAAATACAACAATCATGCGAGAGTGATTTCACACTCAAATCCTCTCAAGCCTATGAGAAAGGAAGGAACAGATGAAGGAAAAGGTGGTGAAATTCTAGAGGAAGCCAACCCATCGAGGAATCTAGAATTCATCCCTTTCTACGGCGAGTCCAGCTTGGGCCTCCTTGAGAGATATATTGATTAGAGAAGCGATCAAGTTATGGTCGTGATTAAAGATATTCATGACCAGGAGGTAACCTCTATCACAAGCCTCAAAGTCAACACAACCACTGACAACTGGACTATCAGGCCTCAGCTAGACCGAAGGACGTAGATCCAGAGGAAAGTTTCGAGTTTCAGGAGATGTTGGAATGTTATCACTTTCTTAGCGTTATGCCTTTTATCTTCCATGCATATAAAAATCAAAAAGTCAAGAAATCAAAAAATCAAAAAATTGAACCATTCAGGAAAAGCCTGAACTACGAATGACCTAATCTCCTGCAACCTAGGAGTACGTAGGCAGCCATTCCTAGTGCGGTCAAACCAAACAAAAAATTCAAAACCCTTTCAAACCAAAACCCAAAAGAGACACTTCTCAAACATCTCTCATAAACTTGAACTACGAATGACCTGATCTCCCTATACCCGGGAGTACATAGACAGCCATTCATGGTGCGGTTTAGCCTTCAAGAAAAAATAAAAACCCAATAAAAAAACCAGTCTCAAGACATCGAAACCAAATTCTATCAAGCCTCCTGGTCAACAGGCCCTACTGAGGTACTCTTCGACATCTCAACGTCAAGGAGAAGCTCACGATACATCAACAACAGGAAGATATGAAAGAAATGGAAAAACAAAGCTAGTCTGTGAGCTCGTGGATAAATGGTACAGCAATACCAACATAGCATTTCTCTCTGAAGATAGAGGAGCAGCTGCAAGCTTGGTCTCTATAAGAGCAAGAACATCCACTACTATCTTTATGGTGCTGATGTGACCATCTATAAAAGCACTCATCTCTCTAACCAGGTTATCTGTATATGATCTGAGTGTAGTGTTGTCCGCAATATAAGTATGTTGGGTAGCTATGGCCTCGTCCCTCTCAGCAAAAATGGCATCCCGAGCAACTAATGCCTCATCAATCTCCTCAAAAGCCGCATTACAAGTAAATAAAACCTCATCTCTTTCCTCAAGAACTGCATCTCGGGTAGATCGAACCTCATCTCTCTCAATTAATGCTATATCCCGAGTAGCTCGAGCCTCGTCTCTAGTAGCAAAAGCCGTATCTCTGATAGAAAGGGCTATCAACATCTGTGCTCTAGCCTGATCCTTCTTAAAGGTCATCCGAGCTAGTGAATCAATAATACTTGGATCTGTCCTGGCAGGAACGCTCAGAGAATCACTAATTAAAGCCACTATCAAACTGGTAAACAAATCATCCTCCGTTAGAGAATCAGGATCCTACATAGGCCCCTCCTCATTTGAATTAATACTCAGAGCTGACAAGATAACTGCAGCCAATGCGATATCGGTCTCTAACCATGCCGAATACTCTGTAGAACGATCTGGATGGATAGTAGGGAAATCAGCCCTCTCCTTGTGAGTCCAATACTCATATGTCCTGGTCAAGTCAGATGATGACAAAGATGAATTTAATATTCGCTAGTCCATAGCCCCCTCAAAGTGATGAAGGCTCTAAAATTGATCAAACTGGCCTACGACTTCCAGCGGATGATATGTCGTCACCCCTCTCAAACCCACCAAGGGCAGGTAATCCATACCAACTGCATGAGTGATAAAGCTGTAGGGGGAACTCAGCCCTGAGCATTACAAGATCAAAAAGGGATGCTCGATCTCTGACAAAAAGGTCGACCATGATGCCGCATCTAAACACTTCGCTGGCCGGAAGGAGTAAGACATAGCTATTTCATGGGTAAAGCAATACCCATGATGTGGGAAAGTGCCAATAGGTTTCAAATGCGTCATAAACCACACATACGGCAGAACGGCGCTGCCTCTGAAAAAACACCCTGGATGGATACTGCAAAAAGTTGCCGACCGCAGAGTCTCAGCTAATATCATCGACAGAATCGTATAACCCTGTCTGAGGGCACGAACCACTACTATCAAGCCAGTATCTAAGTGGTCCATATACAGGGGCATGTATAGATAAGCAGTGATACACATCAACAGAACATCCACTCGTTCAAACTGCCACTCATCTGCCAGAATAATAAAATCCCCAGAGAATCGCTCGTAGCTGTCCAACCTACCAAAGCAATAGATCAAAGAGTCCATGGACACTACATGTCTGGCAGTAACCTCCTCAATGATGACTCTGCGTCTCAAAATAGTCATGGTCATGAACGGTCGTCTCATGTCACTAATGGCTGTCATAACATATGGAAGATCTAACGCCAAACCCGTGAGGTGCCCATACTCCTCCATCATAGGAGTCAAATTATGAAGGCCAAACCTGAAAAGCCTACATCCAAGAAAAACCCTCAGAGTCAATGACCCATGTTGAGGGGACCCAACGGCACCTCAATGTTGTTCCATCGAATCCAAAGCAAGTCTTGAAAGGAAGAGACATCGATACATCAAGACGACCAGTCACAGGGATGAAATGGCAATCATCATAGGATGTAACCCGTCAGCAACTCATCACTCCTGATGTGTAAGAAGACTTGATCTCCTTTGACCCACAAAAGCACATGGGCAACCGTCGTGGCAAAGTCTATCTCATACCCGACGATATATTCCTTGAGCAAAAGGCCACGCACTAAAACCTCACAGATCAAAACAAATCCGATTAAAGCCATCACATCACCAACCATCACAAGCCCTTGAGTCCAATTCAGTGGAATCCGCAGGCCTCTTGATATCAACCATCAAAGTCAATTGCGCCCACAAGTCAGAAACAATGATTGGGGCATCCAAACAGCAAAGCCCATATCAACTACCTGTTCACCATGTGGGTTATGAGTTAAAAGACTCTTGCGATCTTGGCATCTTATCAGCCCATTTATCAAACATACGATAAAGCAATCATCCCAGATGACAAGCAAGATCGGGGCAAGTTTAGAATCCAAGACAACCCGATGTTGGGACCATTACAACAAAACTGGACCAATTTTGAAAATTGCGATAATTCAACACTGGGGAATTTATCTACCATCCAATGAAAATGCACCAGTTGGCACCATCAGCATGGTCTGTCATCATGAAATCTTCCATCATTAGCGATCCGGTATGATCAATCTGTCTTTTACAATTATAATTTTCTTAGAATACTGTGATCCACTGAGAAGGTACGCCTCTTTCATCTCTTTATGTGCTTTCAACTTCCAGTTACATGCATTGGCAAGGGTATACATGTTAAGTATAGATAAATCTTGCGTTAGGATCTTAGAAAAAGGTCTTAAAAAGATAAGATTTTTGCTTAACTTGTTATGAATTGGATTAATTTTGATAAGCGTCCGTGGAGCAAGAATCATGGGAACGATTAGAGAATTAAGACAATTTGGCCTTTTGATTAGGCATAACATCTAGGTCAAAACGCTTTTTGGAACGAACTTGACCTCATATGCATGTCTGCATTTTGCGATCACCCTAACTCTTAGTTGTGGGGTATGAAACTATGACGACAAGGATGACAATTAGTAGCCAGCCTAATTTCTTGAATCGTGGACTAGGTTACTCAAGTTATTAAGCCTGAAGGGTGTCTTTACACCCGGTGCCCTAAAGCCATCTGGTTTAGGAGCCATCGGCCCAACGCTCGTTACATGGGTAACTCAGTGCCTAAGAAAATGAGCATTACAAGAAGTTATAACCTGAGCAGATTCAAATCGTGGCCAAGGTTACTTGAGTAATTAAGCCCGAGGGGTGTCTCCACACCTGGTGGCCTAAAGCCGTCTGGTTTGGGAGTCACCGGCCCAACACTCGCTACACGGGTAATTTAGTGCCTAAGAAAATGAATCTTGTACAAGCTCAGGCGAGGATCAAAAGAGTAGTTCGCCTGACTTGTCTCGAAGTGTGGCCTTTATTACTCGAGCCAGTAAACCCTAAGGGGTGTCTTAACACCTAGTTCCCTAAAGCCATCTGGTTTAGGAGTCATTGGTCCAAAACTCGTTACATGGGTAACCCTGAATAGCCTAAGAAAACGAGACAAAATTAAGCGAGAAAAGCAGAAAATCTTGCAAGAAAATGAGATCATCTAGAGTCATAGAAGAGAAACCCCTGCTAAGGGTTGCGTCACACATAGTGCACATGTCATATGATGTTAATCTTGTGAAGAGCAATGTCTAGAGCAAAAATGAGGTGTCTCTGATGAAGGGAGATAAGTCTTTTAAATCTGATCCTACCCATGAAAAATGACTATGGACGCTTAAAAGTATTCTTGTGATTTCATAACTTGTCAAAGATTTTAATTTCCTTAGAAAAAATTCATTTTCATGCTTAATTTCAAGATCTTTAGCAATAAGATAAGAGCTTGGTGAATACAAGCATTCAATTTCATAAACTTTAATTTCAAATGCCTCATTCATAAGATCATACTAATCCCTACAGCCCGAGCCATCAAGCTTTTGGCGTATTTTTGTCATTTGTCTCGTGCAGGATATGGCTCACTCTAGATGTGGTCAACAAAGCAAGTTGCTTCTGTGAACCCTAGTGACAACCTGCGAAAGGGCTGGGGCATTATCGATTCTAAGAAATGGAAAGAAATCAAGGCGATATAAGCTGTCCCTCCACAAAAATGGGAAAAATTCTCAAAAGAGTCCTTAACTCGAAAAAAACAGACGCTCGACGAGAGAAGATCTAGCGAGTGAAATCTACACCATCAAACATGTCAACATGCGCTAAGTCCTCACATGTCGAGGACTCTACACCAAAGTTCAAATATGGGCATTGGAAGAACGGGCTACATCCTCCAGAACGTCAGCAACACCCGAGTCATAAGCCAAGCCAGCATTTAACCCAGCAAGGTCACAAGTAAAAAGCTTGCCCCTTTTCACACTCAATGATCAGCCGTTGGCACAACCCAGCGAAGCATCGAAAATGGTCTAATGACATTTAGCCATTGAAGGTCACTTCAACGAAGGTCAGATTGCTTGACACTATCAGCCGTTGACGCAACCCTAGCAAAACATCAGAAATGGTCTGATGGAGGAAACAGTATATCAATCCATCCCCACATAGGACAGATGATGGAATATATTATACAAATACTTAGAAGGGGCGTTGAGAAGAATTCGGTGATGTAAGTCGTTGAATACTACTTCAACGAGTATGTCAGGATATCTCACTAGTAAAGCCATCAGCGTCTGGACCGCCAGGGGGACTAGTACCAGATCCAGATCAAGAAAAATAGCAGCCTCTGTGAGATCCTCACCAAAGACGACATATAAAAGGGGAACATCCAAATCTGCTCAACGAATGACAAAAGGAGCCATATAGGAGTTGAAGCTGCTAAGCCTATCAAAATTCGTGCATGAAAAGAAACTCTAAATTTCCTTAGAAAGAGTGAGGTATGGTTCTACGTCAATTCAATTAGGCATATGCATCAACCTAGGACAAGTTAAGATCTCATATCATGTCTAGTCTGCACATGTGCAACAAGCGCTACATCAGCGCACATCTCCATTAAAAAGTTAGGCATACATACCCAGTAGAGTTAAAATGCATACACATTAAATACACAAACTCGATGAAAAAGTCTACTACCGTTTGAGTAGGCATCGGGATAGTCCAATGATCAACCATTATCCCTACCATCAGGGTAGACACTGCTGCAAACTACCGGTGTAAGTTATCATCAGGATAGACATCGGGAGCACCCACTGTGGTAACTCGGCAAAAGAGATATATCCCCAACAGAGGAGCCTTCAGAAATGTACAACGGCATCAGCCAAGAGAAAATTTGCCCCCTGATAGTATCGACAGATGTGAGAAACCATTGGGCTTAAACCAAGGTAACACCAAGGGCTACCATGGATGACGTCATCCTCAGCAAGAAGTGACAAGAACAGTCTGTGATAGCCTAACTATGATAGCCTACCAATGGCATCCTACCAACAGCAAAGGATATCATAAAGGACATCGTCCCCCGGCAGAAATGTAGAAAACATTTCAGTTTATCTTCATCAAACAAAGCATGGGCAACACCGATGGAAATCAAACCGTTCGAGTTAACACCAGCATAGACATCAGCAACACTGATAAAAGTCAACCGTTGAGATCAGTCCCAACACAGGCATCATACATGACCGGTCAGGGTAAGCGATTTGCGATGCGATATGCAATTTGAGATGTGATTTGTGATGCGATATGCGATTTACGATGCGATTTATGATATGATATGCGATATGCAAAGTGTGAAATGCGATTTGTGAAAACATGTTAACATTCATTTCATTGCGATTTGCATCATTAATATCTTGTCATATTTCAAGTGTCTAGCAATCTTTATCCTACTCATTCCATTACATTGCATGAACATGATAAAGAGGGCATCTATAGACACTAAAAATTTTCTTTCCCTATTACTAACGTTGTAGGAGGGCAATACCGGTCAATCAAATCAACTCTGGTCTCAATACCGGACCTCCAGTTCATATTCGGTCTCAATACCGGCCAATCAAATCAACTCCGATCTCAATATCGGGCCGTTAAATCAACACCGATCTCTAATCGGACCGTCAGATCAACCTCGATCTTAATATCGGGCCGACAAATCAACTCTGATCTCTAATCGGATCGTCAGATCAACCCCGATCTCAATATTGGGCCATCAAATCAACTCCGATTTCCAATCAAACCGTCAGATCAACCTCGATCTCAACATCGGGCCGTCAAATTAACTTCGATCTCTAATCAGACCGTCAGATCAACCCCGATCTCAATATCAGGCTGTCAAATCAACTCTGATCTCCAATCGGACCTTCAGAACAACCCCAATCTTAATATCGGGCCGTCAAATCAACTTTGATCTCCAATCAGACCGTCAAATCAACTTTAATCTCCAATTGAACCGTCAGATCAACCCCGATCTCAATATTAGGCCGTCAAATCAACTCCGATCTCCAATCAGACCTTTAGATCAACCCCGATCTCAATATCAGGCCATCAGTTCAAACCCGATCACTAATATAGGGACAACCACAGCCCCGATCACCAATATCAGGATGTCAAAGCAGCCCCGATCTGAACCCGGGAGGTACAAATTAGCCCCAGTCTCAACTAGGAAAGTGCAAGTCATCCCCGGTCTCAACCCGGAAAGTCAAGTCAACCTCAGGAACAAACCTGAAGCATCACAACACTTCCAAAAGAAAACTTGGAATGACCACGGCAGCTTCAGATGCAATACTGAGGACAATCAGACTCGAATGGGATCCAAGTCTTGGAAACGACTCTCGGAAGTCAGCCGAAGGCATGTCGACATTGAAGGCAACCCCGGGAGGGACAAAATGGTCATTTTGCCAAATTAAAGCCGATTTGGTCAAACTCAAGCCAAATTGATGCCACCAAGGTCAGAAAGAACCATAACGGTGATCCCGAGTGAAAACAGCGCAAGACAGCTCGACGGATAAATTGTGGGGAAACAAAGACCTGGTTATGAACCTGTATTTTTGGACTTAAAAGGGGTTAAATCCTATGTCATTGCGACACTCTCGGTGAGGGCTTTCCAAAAAGATATAGCACGCCTCAAACGGACTCTCCGATCAAAAGTTATGAAGTTTTGAACCTGACATCGCATTGCTCGGCGTGCACGCACTTTGAGGCGATGAGGCCCACCATGGGTAGACCCGATGCTACCGTGGATAGATTGGAAGCACTCCGGTCTATATATATGAGTGCTCCCCCTTCTCATTTTCAAGTTAGAAATCGTTTTGGAGCCCTGCCTGTTTGATTTTTTGACTTTTTCACCTCTTCCAAACAAAAAAAATTTTCACTTTAACACGTAGATATACCCACATACTACCACATATCAAAAAATAACCAGTAGATTTGGACGTTTAGAGCCTACGATTTGGAAAAAAACTCGTGTAGCAGTCTATTGTGAGTATTTTTACGATCAGCAAGTCAATACTACTTCTTCGCACTTTTATACACTTGCACGTTAAGTTTTGTTTTCTAAATATGCCCGGAACTTAGTTCCATGGCCGTTTTCGTTAACTTTTTGTATATTTTTGCACATAAACTCAATTTTTGACATTTCTACAACTCGGATTGACATTCCGTCAGCTCTAACAGCTTCAGTGCACTAGCACCTTCGTTTTAAGCAACTTCGCCGGACTGGGTTATCTTTTCAGTCTGCGTTTGGCTTTTTTTGTATTTATTTAACTGTATATATATAAACTTTTCAATTCTGTCAAGACCGGATGTCAAATTCGAGGTAGTTTACCGCTTTTATATATATTTATGCATATATAAGCAACTTTCACCACCACTGGGTTCTCTTCCCAGTCTTGGTTGAGTACATTTCTGTCTCTATATATATATATATATATATATATATATTTATTTATATTTCAGTCCGGTCTGGATTATTCTGTGGCCTTTATACTATTTTTGCACCCTTCACCATTACTGGGTTATCTTCCCAGTCACTGGTTGACTACTTTTCTGTACATTTACATTCCAGTTCGGCCTGGATCATTCTGTGGCCTTTTAACTGTTTTTATATATCTGCAATCTTCACCACCACTGGGTTCTCTTTCCAGTCTTGGTTGACTACTTTTCTGTCAATATATATCTATATATATATATATATATTAATTTCAGTCCGGGCACAGGCGTGAAAATCCATCGCCCTTTTTATTGTTTTTCTTTATATATTTCAATTCTGTCCAGCCTGGATCATTCTGTAGCTTTTATACTGCTTCTCTAAATATATATATATATATATATATATATATATATTTTAATTTCAGTCCGGGCACCGGTGTGAAAACCCATCGCCTTTACAGCTTTCGTATATATAACTGTATATATATTGCTTTACTCACTTTTATTAAACTGTTGCGTTAAATATTCATTTTATATGAATTGGCATTGATATATCTGCGGGCGGACTAGATTTATTTAAATCTTGTCAACTCTAGTTTTTAAACGGTTCAAAACATGTCCAGACTGAACCCGTAAGCTAGAATGGCTAAAATTTATTTAAATATAGCTTTCTTTCTAGTTTCAGCTATAAAAGCAAACTCGCGGCCCTTAGATCGCTATCTAGTGAGAACGAGACGCTTTGGCCACGCGCGGCCAGGATTTACTGATGAATCCTTGGTTCCATTGCGACGTGAGGATGTATATATCTGTTTCTGTACAAATTTGGGTTGTGCAGGTTTATTGGCTACTCATATGTGAGCCTAGGAGTCGTGGGATTCGTGATCAAACTGATCAGAATCTGATTCCCATGATGGACAAACTCTAATTTACGAATGTACCTTGCCGATTTTTCTGTAAAAATGTACATACAAAAGACCTTAAAACGGTTATCCGAATTTAAGGTCTCAACATAGTGAAAATTATGGTTTGCCATGTCAAAGTCCCTCCGATGGCTTTCATGCCTATAAGGAGACCGACACTTATATATATTTTGTGGTCGAGGATGCTTCGCAGCCCGACAAATCACCATTCAAATTGTGCCTTAAGGCTGAAAATATAAAATGGAAGTATCAACAGGCTTCAATTCCTATGTTAGCGTAAGGGTTTGATGACCAGCTTTCAAAACAACACTTTCAATTAAATCAAAAGAAAAGCTTTTACAAATCAAATCAAACACTTTTGCAAATCAAATCAAAGACTTTTTGCAAATCAAATCAAACCCTTCGTATATAGGTTCAATGAAGCAAAGCACTACTTTCAATCAATCAAACATAGGCCCATTTTTCAAGCAGCATTCACACACGCATTTCACTTTAAAGGAAAATATTGAAAAGATGTGGTATCATGTTTACACGGGAGTTGTGGGGTGCCTAACACCTTCCCCACACTTAACCAAGCCCCCGAACTCAAACTTTGTTTTCAAAGATCAAGTTTCGATAGTGTCCAGCAATTGGGCCTTTTTCAAACAAAACTCTGTTGAGTTCGTATAACCATTTCAAATCTACCAACTGGCGACTCTAAAAAACGTTCAATCGTCAACATGATACATGTTGGCCTTTTCCTAAAAAAACCCTTCAAAACCTTTTTTGCAATAAAAAGAGTGAGGGTAGAGATAACTTAGGAAGAGTGAAAGATTCGGGTTGTGACTCGACCCCCGAATTTTTTTTCGACGTCGACAATTCACATCTATACTTTATTGAGATTCGCACTTTGTGCAATTGAATTCATGTTCTATTATTATTGAACTATGAATTAAATTAAAGTTATTTCATTCATAAACTGTTTATGAGATAGATCTATGCTAATTGTATCAGCTAGATCAAACATGTCTAAATTTGTTAAATCAAACGTGTTTTAAAAGCTGTTCTTATTAAATTAATATGGTAAGAACACTAGGCTGAGAAAAGGAAGAATTTGATTAAGGCATGATATCAATGCCGGATTATTAAGTGTTTATGCATAAATCACGGGGAAAAGCTGATCCCCTTGATTACCAAAACTTATTAAAAGGTCCAGTTTAAATGCTGAGAACCTTGGCAAATGTTCATGGTTATTTCAAATCACTCAATACCTGTTATTCAATTATTCGAATATTCAACTGTTGACTATTAATTCATATTCCTTCACAATTTTATACTATTGTTAAACATTGAAAGCGAAACTTCTTTCCAATCATGATATATCTCCCTTTTATATAAACTTGCTAAGCAAATTAGTTGTTTATCCTTACTATATCATGACATTTATTTCAGTTAAGGCAGAATCGTCCAAAGGGGACAAAGAAAAAGGGAAGGTTTAAGAGTAGATGCTTGAAGAAACTTATGTACTAGTTTATTTTAAATGTTATTTGGTTATGTAAACTCTTTATAGTATTAAGAGTATGTTTAAGTTAAGGTTAGTGAACCTTGGGACCATGTGTAAGACTTTATTATTATGATGAACCATGTATGTTTATTTTTCAATATTAGTAGAAAGTATGTATGTTGTTAAGGATTGTGAGCACCGAATTCGAGGTTAGAAAACCCGGATTTGGGGGTGTCACATAATCACTTTATAATTCATATCAATAATTAATCACTTAAAGAATGTAATTTTTTTTTAATTTACCATTCAAGGTTAACATTCAAGCTATGTTAATTTTTAACATAACTTGTCTTACTCTTTCTTAATCAAATTGATTAAGTATTCATCTTAGTTAACTTAAAATAAATAAATTAACTATCTTCCTTAATTTATATCTACTAACACATATTCACTTATATGGTTCAAGTACTTTCTAATAAAAAAAATTATTAGTAAAAATTTACATATATAATCATATAAAATTATCGGTCCATACAGTTTAATTAATTAATATGAAACCCTAATCCTAAATAGTTTAGGAGGGTTGCTGTAAGACCCCAACTTTTATGAATAAAAATTTAATTTTCTTAATATATTATTTTGAAATAGTAAGGTGTTGATTTGATAAATGTGGTAAGTTATGGGTGGAATGTGCAAATATTTCAAAATAAGCAAGTGATTATAAAATATTCATTGTTGTCGGAGAATATTCGTTTGGTCGTGAAATATTCTTGTTGTCGGAGAATATTCGTACGACGGTGCAGCCATTTGTGGGCCCCACAACGAAATAACTGTCGGATATAGAAAGCGACAGAAATAACCTTTTTATAAAATAACGATAAAACTGTTACCGTTAAACTGTAGAAATACCCGATGATAAAAATACAGTAGCACGCGTTATTGCACAGTAGCACACGTTATTGCACAGTATTTCGAGTTATTGATTCTTACGTAAGAAGTCACTTACTCAATAATTGTTATAATAATTATTGTTTAATATTTTATATTATTGATTCAATAATTGCTACCGTTGATATTTTATATTATTCATTCAATAATTGTCACAGTAACCACTGCCCAGTATTTCACATTATCAAATCAATAATTCATATTATTTGAATAATATTATTAGACAACATTGTTGGCAATGTCTAGGAAGTTCTGTCTAGGAAAGGGGTTAGTTAATTTAATTGCGCGCCAGTAAGGAGACATCCTTATCGGAAAGCCTCCTCTTTCCTAGGAACGACCTGGTTGTCATTATTGTGGTTCTGTAATATTATTTGTGAATAATTAATTATTGATAAAAATGATATGAAAATATTTATTCAATTGGGATATAAATGGAGGAATTTTTAAAAAAGTGATAATTGTTGAAATTTGATATTTTATCTTTTTTGATAAAATAATTTATTCAAATATATTATTATATTACATTATAAGTGTATAATGTGATAATATAATAATATAATAATGGTGATATTTTTATAATAAATTCACGATATATGAATAAAATGAGGAGGAATAGAGCAAATTGGATCTGAATTGATTTTTGTTACAAAAAATATTTAAAACATGTCATGCGGGCCCCAATGTCCTTTTGTTGTTGTAATTGCTGATTTTTTTTTGGATTGTCAATATGTTGGTGCGGGAGAAAAAAAAAAAGAAAAGAAAAGGAATCGTCCTGTTGTGAATTGTCAATATTGGTAGCCTGCAAAATCATCCGTATATAAATTCGGGTTATTTTTCGTTCGGAATTTAGAAAAACTTTCTTCTACAAAGTTGTAGAGAATTAAATTTTATATGAAATGCACATAAGGTTCGTATTTTTCTGATAAAAGGGCTATTTATTATGAATTAGTGAAGTTTCAGAAATAAATATTTTAATATATATATATATATATATATATATATATATATATTATATAAACATGTGGGATTCATTATTGGTGGCTGATTTTTGTTCAAATGTGATGTGCTGGAGGATTGTCAAAAATGAAAGGCTTGAAAAAATTCATCCGTTGGTGAAAAAAATCTATATTGGTGTTCTGGCATTTTCCTGTAAATAGAGTGCTTAAGTTAGAATTAAAAATCACACCAGAATCAGAAAATTTTCTCTCTATAATATCGAGCGTATTTCTTGTGAGTATTTAGATACTTTGAGTGTTGATAACAGTGCAAGTTTTCGTCAGCATAATATTCGATAATCCAGACAGATCTAGTATTTTACTAATGTAAAAGATGTTATTTTTCTCGTAAATGATGTTATTTTCTTTTAATATTCATAATGAATATTATTTTCTTTCATGTTCCATATTATGAAAGTGATAATATTTCATTTCATATTTCTGAATTTAAACTTACTACGGTAAGTATTGCTTCTATAATTCCTGAAATGATCAGAAATTCTTTGAGTTTTGCGCTTCATCTAATATCATTTCACTGGAATATTGGTCTGAACTTTTTATGAAATTTTCATCTTTTCATGACGAGTTACTATTCACGATAAAAAAATATTTTTTTTTTATCCAAATTATCTTTGATTGGATCCAAGTTTTGAACTTCATTCTTGAATTTTGCTCCACAATTGATTATTAGGGAGTATTCTTGAACTTGGATAAACTAATTTACGAATTCCTAATCTTTGTCATTTATTTCACTGAATTCGTTATTTATATTATTTTTCATCATCCTCAGTCTTAAATGGTGATACAAACGAATATCTTTGGCCTGTAGTGCAAAAATGAATGATTATTTGATGAATATCTTTGGCCTGTAGTGCAAAGATGATTACCTGATGAATATCTTTGGCCCGTAGTACAAAGATGACAGGTGTTGAGATGAACATGACCACTGGTGATACAAATGAATATCTTTGACTCGTAGTGCAAAGATGAATATTTGATTCGAGATATATATTGATTGATGTTACATGGATAAAATATTGATGACGAACTTTTAAATAATAGAAGATAGTAGACATCATTCTCTACTTAACTCTTCTAATGAATTGTTATTTTCGCTGCAGTTGTTGATCTAAAACTTGTTGTCCATAATATTTTATCTGATTTGTTGAAGACTAACGATAATTTATTTTTCATTATCTTAGTCATAATATTTTTTACTGGGCTAGTTGAGCTCATCCTTTTCTTCCATTGCTCTCTTCAGAAAATGAGAATATCACGGGGACTAGTCGGGGAACGGTGTAATGATCAGAGTTAGATCTGTAGAAGTCCTCACTATTCTATAAAATAGTGGGACAATAATTATAATGAATAAGGAATGAATTTGAGTATTTATATTTCGTATTATATACGATTTGTATTGGAACTCACAGTTGTGTGGTCGTATTTTGCACGACCGTATGTTATAAAAGATTGTATTTGAATTATGTACCATGTATTTGGCGACTCAGAATAGGTTGAGTATTGAACCTATTTTGGGGGCGTCACAGTTACCTACATCTATAAATAAGAAAGTCTTATTACGGAACAAAGCACACACACACTACATTCCAAGAGTTGGGAGATTATACAATTTCTATAGAGATAGAAACTAGGGTTTAGCCAAACACCCACCTTCTTGAATAACTCTTCTTTCTTGGTGGATCACCTCTAGAGGCCAAACACTTAGGTGACTAACGTTGATCAAAGGAAGGAATCAAATCCGGAGAACTCAAGGAGAACTTAATATCCTTAATATCTTAGATTATTTTTTCAATATTAGTTTTCATATTCTAGTTAATCAATTTTTAATTTTTATTTCTAATTCTCCTAAAATAGATATTAAGGATACATTAAATTTAATCTAGTCTCTGTGATTTGACCTGTACTTGTCAGTTCTTAAATTTGACACTGTGCACTTGTAGTTACGTATTTTTATCACATTACTCGCCCAGAATTTATACTTGGGCCCACAATGATCAAGGTATTTGTATCTCTAAACTAAGGGGCTGTTTGATAGCAGCTTAATGGGTCTGAATGGATAAAAAATTGAGCGAATCAGTCATTAAGAGTGTTTGTTTACGAGTTTGAAAATTTGAATTCGGCTAAAAAGCTCTGAGCGATTCTTTTAAAAAAATTGGCTGAATGGGCTAAATAACTTATTTTTACCCAAATAGCCATAACACACATACCCTCTATATATATATATATATATATATAATTAAAAATAATATGAACAGATGATAATAATATCAAATTAAGTAAAAATAAGTGACTCATTGAAATTAATGAAATTTTATTATTATGTTGATATGTTTGTTTAACTCGTTACATTTCTTATTTTCTATGAAACTTGGGTTAAAATTGTTTAAATTATTCAATATTTTGTTTGATAATTTGTTTGAATTATTTATTTTTATTTGTTGTACAATGAATATTGTATTTAATTTTTTTAAATGCTTCAAGACAAAATTATATACTTATTCAGCATAGTTTAGAGGGGTAAAATAGTAAAAGACAGTTATTCAGATGTTTCAGACGTATCAATTATCAAACAACTTTTTTTATTCAGATTCAGATTCAACTCATTCACATTTAGTTCATTCAGATTCAAATTCAAATTCAGATTCATTCAATTTTTATCAAACAGCCCCTAAAATTGGTAGGTGTTGTGTGTGCGTGTATATCTATATATCAATTAAGTGCAATCGAAAACTTACATCTTACACATAACATAAGTAAAACTTATACTGATGTCAACTCATAATATTAATTGAACATCTCCAAAATATAAACAAACCTACAACACTAAAAAATATTCTAAAAGATAACTAAAATTATAAATCTTACAAAGTATTGTCAAAAATTATTAAAAATAATAATAACTAAAGGTCTTCAAATTATAATTTCTTAAACTTAATAAATTATGACAAATACAATATCAAACAAAATCGTGTGTATCATATTAAATTAGTTTAAGACTTTAGCACTCTGTTTCTGAGTTTTGGAAGGAAAAAAAAATATAGAAAACTTAAATTAGAACATGAAAGAAAATAATAGAAAACTTAAAGTTTTCCTTTGTGTTGTTTCTGAGTTTTTAATAGAAAAGAATAGAAAATTTAAAAAAATTATTTTCTTGTGTTTTTGAGTTCCAATGAAAAGAAAAGAAAAATATCACTTTTACAAATTTACTCTTCTATTAATTATAACCATTGAACTATGAATAAAAATATGCAAGATAAATTTAATTAAAGAAAAAATTCCATAATCAAATACAAATATCCAAATAAATGTTAAAAAAAATTTACTTCTACAAAACACCTCAAATCATCAAAACAAACAATACCCGGAAACTTAAAATCAGAAAGAAACAAAACCCATAAGCCGATCAACATAAAAACCAATATTTATTCACAAAAAAAATAAAATCCAAACCTTGGGTTTGAGATCAGACTCAAAATTGAACTTCCACTCACGATAGCAATCGGAAAGTGAATTGGACATCAAGTACATATCCAAAAAAGAACACCACCACTTGTGAAATGGACGTCAAGTACAAGTCCTTCGAAAGATTTGCAGTTTTTCATAGCAGACAAAAGGAATGATCAGGTATGTCATAGCAAACAGAAGCCATCTGGAGGAGTTGCTATTCTTCTCAGCGTACAAAAGGAATTAGCAGATATTCTGCGTAAAATAGCTGCATGAACAAGTGAAACATATTAACCACTTTTTTCTTATATTAAACTGACCAAAAGACAAACTATAATTGTTTTCTCGTTTACTCCGCAAATTGCTCTATTTTTTCATGTGTAGTCCTCAAACTCTAGCTAGGCTTTATTTTTAATCTCCTTTAATTGCTCTATTTTTGTGAGGTTAAACTGAGATTTCAGAACCTAAAAAGTTTGAGGATGAAATACGCAGAAAACATATATAGTTAGGAGACCAAACATGAAAAGCAACTATAATTTGGGGAGTAACTTGGATTATCCCTATTTTATATTTACTTGTGGAGTAACTTGGATTATCCCTATTTTATATTTACTTGCCTTCCATATGAACATGTAAAAAGAAGTTACTGATGTGTTTTTGTTGAGATTAACAGACTGAGCTCGAAGCCAAAGAACGGACGCAAGTGTACAGTGGCCTAATACCTGTGAAAAAGGGTAAAAATTTAATCATCAAGTGACATTAGAAGTCAAATTATCATGACTTAGATGTAATTACATGTTTTGCAGTGTTAGAATAGCATACAGTTACAAGTTTGCACAATAGCAATGAGGACGAAGCTCCAATCACCACAGCAGCTCCATAGGCAATTAGTAGCATGCTAATACAAAGCCAAAACACCTTTTTCCAGAAGAAAAGAAATACAGTTAATAATCAGTGAAACATATAAATGATGCATCTAAACGGGGTGGTTTTTTTTTTTGATCGGCAAAATTGAAATTTCATTTTAACCCAAGATAGTACAAGTTTGGCAACTCAATAACGTTTGGAATACGGCCACATATGAAATACACTCCATGATAAATAAAAGACAGAAAGGAAAAGCCTCACTCTAGTTTTCTCTTTCTAATGTATCAAGCATTCTTTTTAATAGAAAAAAACTAAAATCTCAAGTGTAAACAAAAGTCAAATTCTAAGTCCTAATCAAATCATAGAACAAAATTCCAATTAAATTCATTGTCTGAATAATATCTTCTTGGATGATAATAACTTATGTGGGATTGGGTTGGTATGTGGGACTCAGGTTTTATAAATTATCACCCCCACTTAAATATACGCCCTCGTCAGGGCCAAATGCTCCTTGGGTGACTGAAGGTAGTGTTACAAACTTCCTCATCCCAATGAAATGTACATTATATGTCTCGGTCAGGCCAAATACTCAATTAAGGTCAAATCATGAGTCCATATCAAATCATAGTACTTAACAAGGCCAAAATTCATGTTTCAATAGTACTATTTTCTGGGTCATCTATCATAGAGATTCACCCCTAAAAACTCGTATCTGAAGGTATTAGTGATGGTAACTTGGGTCTTTAAATACATATCAAAGAATCTCATATGTTTTAATATGGGACTGTAGTTTTACATCAAAGCATGCAAAAATAACATTTATCCCACTGTAGTTGACACTCTTTGTGCAATAAGTTAGTAAATTAAAAAAAGTTCCAATCAACCCACTTAACTAATTAAAAATATGTAATTGCATCATTCTGTTAAATTAACTTAACAAACGTTAAATTGAGCGACAAATTTTCATATGTGACAGTAAGAAAAAAAGAGAAATAAAAAATTTGCTAAAGTAGTTAGGCCCATGTGGATTTGGTAGCCACATAAGTTTTTTTTTTTAAAGGAAAAATTAAAATTAGATTTTCTTTTTTTACTTTACCTATAATTTCTCCCTCTTCTCTAAGTCCTTCATTTGGGTTGGTTCCTTCTTCACCTAGGTTTTTCATTGCCCACAAATATTTCAGCGCACCATCTTACACCTTTACAAAACCTATAGGGCTATATCTATCATATTTTTTCTCACATTTCCTTGTAATCGCTAATTAATTTAGAGAATATTTAGGGTTTTAATTTGGGATGATTCATTCTGATAATCTCAGGTGATGGATGAATAATGGATGATGATATTATTTTTGATGACTTTATGGCTGTTGTGATGAGAAATTATGGAGATGTGCTGGTGATTCGAAAAAAAGATGGGTCTTTAGACTACGAATGGATGAAGAGGGGGAGGGATGTGTGTGTGTCTACGTGTATATATATATATATATAATGAAACAAATTGTGATTCTTAAGTTTGAGATCTACAATTGCATAAATTTGTAAAAGATGGGTGTTGATTCATATGATTTCATTTTCAAAAAGAGATAAATAAATGGTGATTATGGAATGTTGATAGTGGCTTGGACTGTTCCAGTAGAATAGATTTGAAGCTTAGAAATGTTGAAGATGAAGAGAGAGAGAGAGAAAGAAAGAAAAGAGAAAAAAAAAGAGTTTATTTTGTATATCAATTGATCTCACGTGGCAGTTTTCATGTCTTTTCCTTGAATTTTTTAAAAAATGTCATGTAGGTAATAAATAAACAGACATTCAATTAATATAATGAAATTGTATGATTCTTAACATTTTAATTAGTTTAGTGGGCTAATTGTAGTTTTCTTTAGTTTAGTAACCTATTGCACAAAATGTGTCAACTACATTTGAGTAAATGTTATTTTTACCCATCAAGACATAATTCCATATTTAAAACTCACTCAAATCTGCACCAAGACACTAGTAGCTATAGCAGGCATAGTGCATTGCAGAATTGAGTATTCAAAGCCTCAAAATTATCATCAAATTATTTAATTTTCAATTATTTCTAAGATGCAATTAAGTTTTGTTTTACTTTTTTCATTATTACAAATGTTTCTTCCACTTTAATTTGGAGTCAGAATTTTTTATATTCTTTTCATCTATAGCTAATAAACTTCATTCTTTGACAAAGATCTTCCATTTTTAGCATTCTTGATCACCTATCTATGCTTTTCTCTTATTATTTTCCTCAGTTTAATCGAAACTGGAGTTCATTTTACTCATACCAAACAACATCTTAATACGAGTGGTTGGTGGAAATTTCTACTTTAATCTTTATGTTTTTTCTAAATTTTTGGCCATCAACACAGCATGAATTGAATGCAGAACAAGATTTGATTAGTTACTAACTCTCTTTTGTCCAAGGCTGACACTGAATGATTGAATGCCAAAATCTCTATCACCCTCCACATCAGGTATGTCCTGTTAAAGTGCATTCAATAAAAGTAATTCAAATTAGTGAAAGGCAGTAGTAGCAATATAAAAGCCAGAATTACATAATTGTGTAGTTAGAAACAACGCTAAAAATCAGCCTAAGGAACATAAATGAACCAAAATGCCAACTTGGAGGATGAAAGTGTCACTTTTGCCAGTTAAGGGGTCATTTTAAAACTCGGTGATAACTTGGAGGGAAAGATATGTAATTCAACATTTTTATTTTTCACATCTTGATTTAGTGATATCTTCTACCTCTCTCGCCCATAGATTTTTTCAATTTGGATTTTCACATAAATCTTGTATTCATGTCTTTAATTTTTTCGTTTATTTATTTGTTTTGGCCATAGTTTGTTCAAAAAATATTGTCTATTGTTTATAGGTAGAGATTATAGAGCAATGTTTGAAAAAGTTCTGAATTCAGGCAAATATAGTCTAAATTTTGTTAGAAAGTTATTTTAAGCATGCAACGCCCTGCTTCTGTAAAGCTACATTAGCAAAATTTAAACCCTTAAAACTAATATGGAATTGTATAGCTGGGAATAATTATTAGGAATTACCTTGAATAGAGCAATTACAGTGGTGAACAAGCACATACAACAAATGGCAAAACCCAAGGACCTTGTGAACACCACTGGTCTACCAAGCACATATTTCTGCATGTATAGTTGCTCCTATCATCAGTTACTCAACAAAATAACAGAAAGAACCTTTGTGTTTGATATAAGGCCGCAAAATTCGTACTCCAGGTTGCACCCAACTTTAGTTAGGCCCTTTAAGTGGAAAAAATCTCAATTGAGTCCTTCAAGTGGCCAATTTAATTCAATTAAGTCCTTCATGATAAAAATCTTCATGGAGTCGAAGTAACGTGTGGAGTCAATGGAATTAAATTGATCACTTGAAAGACTCAATTAAAATTTTTGCCACTTAACGGCCCAAATTGAAATTGAATGACAACTTGGAGGGACACTTTAGTAATTAGATCTTGATATAATTACCTGAATGTGTAAGAAGAAAGCAAGTTGAACCGTGATTGCCCTTACAATGAGGATACATGATGCAGCCAGGAACGCGTTTCTTTTCCATCTGAGTAATGGTAGCTACACAATATATAATAAGAACAATTTTCCAACAAAAAAGTTATACTACACTAGAGTAAATTGCAACTCAAGAGAAGATAAGGACTAATTTAAGGAGGGGAAGTCATTTTAAGATATCATTCTATGCACCATGATGATTGATGAACACTAAGCAATTTATCTTAGCAAATGATGTGGGACTGTCCTTATATGGTTCAGTTTGGTGTTCGCATTAATACAGCCACCATGCAAAGTCGACAAACTCATCGGCCCATTTACCTGCTATGGCAACTTCACTTTAACAACATTGACAACGCTTTACACCTATAATAATCCAGCCTCCAAGTACCCGTTTCTATTAGGGATATGTAGTGTGGTGTGGTAAGAGCAAACACTTTCAAATCTAGAGTTTTTGACAAAAGTGTTTTTAAAACAATATTTAGTTACACATTTGTAAAAGTGCTTTTGTAATTTGTGTTTCAGCAAAAAATGTTTATGTCAAAAACATATAGTTTTGCTTTTATCAAAACTGTTTTTTAGCCAAAATCTCTATACTCACTTAAGGCACCTTTAGAGGGTCACTAAACACAAACGTTGTTATATTTAATTAATTTATTTTTTACTCAACCGCACCGTCACTTTTTGAGGGTCATCAAACACTAAATTAAAATGTTTTTACTCTACTGCATCGTCACTTTTAGATTGTCACCAATTTAAAATATTTTTACTCTACCGCACCACTTTTAGAGGGTCATCAAACACTAAAACGTTTTTATATTTAATTTAAAATGTTTTCCCTCCTCCACACTGTGAAACAGGCTCTAGGTAAAGCTTTCCACCATGGGCTCTTAATGAATAAAAGCACCAATAGATACAAACCTAATCCCTTTTTGTTCACCTTGAAAAGCTAGATATCAAGGAGAAAGGCCAAGGTCTATGTCAAGTCACACCAAATTGTTTTCCCAACCACAAGACTATCCCTTACTGTTCAGTTGAAGTTCGCATCAAGAGTTTACGCAAATGCTCACCTACACACTCGTACTAGGTGATTCACGGGTACTTACTTCTGGTTTGGCCCTAAGTGAACTCTAGCCGGTGAACCTCAAGGTTTTACTTGTAGGATATTTATGCTATGTTTGACTCCCATTCCTTGGCATGTATGGAATGGAATAACTTAATGAATGGAATGGCTCAATGAATGGAATGAGAATGAGAATGGAATAGTTATTCTCATTTTTATGTTTGGTTTATCCATTCATTCCTTCGGGAATAAAATTATCATTCTACTTTAGGGTCATGTTTGTTTACAATGATTTTAATCCCAATACTATTAATCCTAATTTTTTTAAATAAGTGGTTATATTATTCAGTAAATATTTTTTTTTTTTGAGGGGGTGGAAGTGTATACATAATCAGTAAATATTATTTTTTTTAGGAGGGTGGAGGGTGGAGGGTGAGGGTGAGGGTGGGGGTGGGGGTGGGGGTGGGGGTGTATACATAATCAGTAAATATTAATTTTTTTTTTGGTTGGGGTGGGGGGTGGGGGTGGACTGGGCTGAGTGGGGTGGGCATGGGGGTGGGCAGGGTGGGAGTGTATATATAATCAATAAATATTTTTTTTAGTGGGAGTGGGTGTGCGTGGGGGTGGAGTGGGGTGACGTGGGGTGTATATATAATCAATAAAAAAAAAATTGAGTGGGGGTGGGGTGGGGCGTGGGAGTGGATGGGGTGGGGGTGGGGGTGTACACAGCAAATATTTTTTTTTGAGGGGGCGTGGAGAGTGGGGGAGTGGGGGGGTGGGTTGAGGGGTAGGGGTAGGGGTCGGGGTCGGGGTCGGCGTGGGGTGAGGGGGATGGGTGTACACATAATTAGTAAATATAATTAGCCAATTTTATCTTCTGTTCCAATCTACTTTTTATAGGTGAGATAAGCGATTTGACCAAATTATACTTCGTTATCTCTATCTTGCACGGCTGTTTCCTAGCTTGTGAAAAGTAGTTGGCCAATTTCCTTGCTAATATAACTTAATCTTCTCATATTTGGACAATAATGTTCTTGGCTCAAACAAATATTCTCAATATGATACTGATATATTCAGTAAATATATATATAATGAGTAAATATTTTTTTTTGAGTGGAGGTGGGCGTGGGGTGGCGTGGGTGGGGTGGGGGGGGGGGGGTGTACACATAATCAGTAAAAAAAAATTTTTGAGGAGTGGAGGTGAGGGCGTGGCGGGGGTAGGGGTGTTCATCGGTAAAAAACCGAACCGATACCGAAAAAACCGAACCGGTACCGAATCAAAAATACCGGAAAACCAAGAACCGGTACCGGTACCGGTACCGAAAAACCGGTTTTGGTACCGGTTCGGTACAAATTCGGTTTCGGTTTTTTCGGTTCGGTTTTCGGTTATACCGCAAAAAATTAAATAATTAAATAATTTTTTTTATATTAATAAATTTTTTTAAAACTAAGAATTTTTTTTTATATTAATAGAATTTCATTTTATAATCTACCATTTCATTTTATAATCTACATTTTTTTTTGTAATCTACCATTTCTTTTTGTAATCTATCATTTCTTTTTATTATTATTAATTTATTATTATTATTATTATTATTATTATTGGTGTTAGTATTATTTATTTTATTTATTTAAAAATCTATACTGTTACAATTTCATGCATGCTAGAAATTTTAAATAGCATACATTTTTAATAGTTGGGATTAATTGCATCAATTAAAATTGAATAATTTGTATTAATTTTAAATTTCGGTTTTTTTTTTTTGGTTTTTCGGTTTTACCGAATTCAAAAATTTAAGAACCGGTACCGGTACCGAAAAGTATAAAAAAACCGAAAAAACCGGTACCGAAAAAAACTGGTACCGCCCGGTTCGATAAAAAACCGAAAAAATTGAAAATTTTGAGCACCCCTACGGGGGGGTGGGTGCTGGGTGTACACATAATTAGTAAATATAATCAATCAATTTTATGCATTAAGATGGTTAATAATGATGTATTTTTTGTTTATTTAAATATTCACGTTTAACATTAATAAAACATATTAAAAATTAAAGAAGTCAAAAAATTATTAGTCTAAAAATAGTTCAAAATAAACATAAACATAACGTTTTTTGTAAGGAAAATGAAATAGCATAAAAAAGGGAAGAAAATAAAAGAAATAATGATAGATAGAGAAGAGAAGAGGGGAAGGAAGTTGACCTAGGAATGAGATAAACCCACCTATTTAGAAATGAATGAAAAATAATTTTCAAATTTGGAAGGAAATAACTAAAGGAATGGAATGGTCATTCCAAATGACTAACCAACTATGTTTTAAGTCATTCCATTCCCACCAACCAAACACACATTATAGTTTTCCAATAATCTGTACTTTTCCTATGTGGTAAGAGAAATGATTCAAACCTATGAAGTCTGATAGTTTAATACATAGTTGAGTTGTGTAGCTTATGTCAAGCAAATGCAGGTATATTGGAACTTACCTCAATAGAATATACACTTCCAAAGAAAAAACTAATGAGCAGGGCAGAAAACAATGGTGGGGACTGAAACATGATTCCCATCGCGAAACTCTGCAAAATCATTTCAAATAATGGACATATCATATCTATGAAAACTCATCATTTCATGAGGAAATAAGATTTTTAACCTAATTAACAAATAGTTAGCCTTGCCGAAAGAGTTTTTAGTTGAACTACATGATGCTAATTAATAAGCTCTGAACTTTGAACTAAATGTGGCGTATTTGCATTTTTATTTTATTTTATTTTTATCAGCAAAAGAAATTCTATATATTATTATCCAAATAAATACAAACAGTGACAAATCCAAAAGATTTGGATTCGGCCATAGAAGTTTGCATTACAATACTTTTCAAAATAGAAAACCAGAAATAACTAATATCATATCTATGAAGACTATGATATATAACACTAATGCCATAAAATAAATTCTATTATTTGCATTTACATAGACCTTGAAGATGAAATTACTAACCATGAACCCAAATGTTGAGACTATTGCTTTTGCCAATCCCATGGAATATTCTCCAGAAGCCAGTGGAAGATTGGGTTTGTTAACCTAAGAAATAAGTTCAAAGAGCAAGTTTATAGTGAAAAACACTATCCAAATACGGAATAGAGGATCAAGGTGTACAACTATTTTGATGTCTAGAAAATCAGCAATGGGTACAATTGATTTATTACCTTGTCTATTTCCACGTCAAACAATTGATTTAGTCCCACCACATAAATGTTCATAAAGATTGATGGGATCAATGCCTACATTAGAAACGAAAGTCATGAAGTATAAGTACTTACTAAGCATTTGAATGTCTTGAATTAAAGCATCGTTACTAGGAATGTTGATCCTATATGAGTACATGGAAAGAAATTGAGTACGAGCTAGAAACGTTACCTATGGTACAATGCAATGCATTAGTCATTTAGTTATTGTGCCAGAACGGAGAAAATATTGTTTAAAACTATTATCTTCCTTACAAAGTCATTACCATCTTTAATGTGTTTTTCAATCAATTTTCTATATTTTTAAAAATAAAAAATTATGTAAATCGTTTAATTTTTGTAATAATAACAAGTTAAAGAAGACAAAATTGTAAGGTATTTTTCATCATAATTCTATTATTTCATGTCACAAATATTAAATTAATAAAAGTCAATACCATCTTTTGTTTTTCAATCAATTTTCTATGTTTTTAAAAATTCAAATTAATGTAAATTGTTTAATTTTGATGATAGTAAATAGTTAAAAAAGAGTCTAAATTGTAAAGTAAAGAAAAACTAAAATATAATAATTGTAATTAACCAAAAGACCCGGTACGCGGAACCCAGGACATTCCCTGATACCACTATGTTGAAAGCACCTTTCTATTGAGCTCAAGCCGCATAAAAATTGGTTGAAAGACACTTTTGTCCCTCCAAGTTGTCACCTATTTTTAAAGTTATCTCTAAAGTTCGTCAATTAGATCCTTAAAGTGTCACTTTTTTGGTTAATTCAGTTCCTTTTACCCGATTTAACTGTAACCCGCCCAAATTTTGACCCGACTCGACTCATTTCGGCCCAACCCATTTTATTAAGGGCAGTTATGTCTTTACAATTATTATATGTATTTTTAATATTAGAAATTTAAAAACAAAAACTAAAAAAAATTAAAATACAAAAAACAATAAAAGATAAATAAAAAAGCTAATTCAATTTTTTTAAAAGAAATAAAAAAGTTTTAAAAATAATTATTATTTTCAGGGAAAAAAATAGAAATTTAACGTTTTATAAAATATTGATTCAAAAAAAATAAATATGTATTTTTAGAAAAAATTGTTTTTTTTTTATTTTAAAAATGGGTAAAGTTTTATGAAATACAGATTCAAAAAAAGTAAATAAAAAAACTTTATTTTCATAAAACAAATTTAAAAAAAAATTATTTTTTAGAAAATGAGTAAATTTTCATAAAAATAATTAAGAATTAAAAATTTTGAAACTTTAATATTTTTGAATCTATATTTTATGAAACTTTACTCATTTTTTATAAAAAAATTCTAATTCTTTTTCCTAAAAATAGTAATTATTTTTACAAATTTTTAATTTCTTTTATAAAAAATTGAATTAGTTTTTTAATTTATCTTTTACTATTTTTTGTATTTTAATTTCTATTTTTAATTTTTTTTTTAAATTTTTAATATTAAGAATACATATAATAATGGTAAAAACATAACTGCCCTTAAGAAAATGGGTTGTGTCAAAATGAGTCGGGTCGGGTTAAAGTCAAATTAGGTAAAAGAAACGAAATCAAGAAAATTTGTCGTTTTAAGGACCTAATTGACGAAAAATAAATTTTAAGAATGACTTTAAAAGTGCGTCACAACTTGAAACTACACAATTGTCAATCAGCCCATAAAAATTTGTATCACGGAAATGGTATAGTAATACAAATCTTTCTCATGTGCAAACATGAGCTAGATAACAAATTCCTAAAAATATTAATGCATTTAAAGAGAACGATATAATTTATCACTAAATCATGCTCAAAATCATCTGTTACGTACCTTCAGTATTCCCACAAAAAATGCTGGTGACAGATCTCCAATTGAGACCAAAGGAATAAGAGAAACTGAAGTTATGCCAATTATCTGTTTTACCAAAATGTGTAAACGATTCAAGTGAATTTAAAGTGACTTCAAGGCTTGTTCGTCAATGATTTATTTGAAAGTGTCTTATAAGTTAAAATTTAAAATGACCTATAAGTATATAAATTGTGACTTATAAATAGAAGTGTTTCGCACTATTAAATTTTGATTTATAAGTTAGAAATTAAGTTAAAATAAGTTGTGAATGTGTTTGACTAAAATGACTTCAAAGCTAAAATAAGTTGTAAAGAATATTACTAAAATGAGAGTAAAAGAGTATTTACATTTTATCCAACCAACTTATTTTAAACTGACTGGTAAGTAATTTTTGAGAAGTAAAAATTTGTTACTTCTCAAAAACTACTTACAATTCAATATATAAATTAAAAAATAAGTCACATGTACATACGAACACCGAAATAGTAAAAAAATACTTATAAGTTGGTCTGTGACCAACTTATAAGTTCTTGCCAAACCTGCCCGCCTAAATAATTATCTGAACATGGAAGATCACTTACAGTGCCAATCACAGTGTGTGGACGAGAAAATCGATAAAATGCATCCAGTTGCCTCCATAAATCATTCTGAAATGTTATCCAGTTGCCATCTTTTGCTTGAAAGAAGAACATACGTTCTAATGTGCCACGAAAAATTCTTCTGAGTTGTTTATGCTTTCTGTTTGGCTTACTATCAGCACTGCTAGTAAAACTATAAGCTGAAGCTGAATTTTTTAGGCAAAAACATTTGAAATGTTTATTCTGTTGATTACTGTTTCTAATTTTTATTTCCCTTGCTGGCCATTGATGCGGTGTGAGACAACCTATAGAATTTTGAAAGCAAGTTAATCATCAAAGAAATGATATGTATTCAGTATATAGATTAGTAACATTTGATCATACCAATATCATAAATGTTTGGATAACAAGTCATGTAATGTTCGATCTTATCAGTTAGTTGATATGCTCCCTATTCTAAAATTAGAGATATATTTTAATTTTTTAAAATTAATTCATGAAATTTTAAATTTTAAAAATTTTAGATTATTTAGAATTTCATAAATTGACTTCAAATAGTTGGAATGTATCTTTAATTTCGAAAAAAAAAAATATTGTTCTTACAAAACTGTTTCACACAAGTACAATACTAATTGATATTTTAGGGGAAGGATCCACCACTAGGCTCAATAGCTTGCTATTGAGGTCTGCAACTGTCGTCGTTAACTATGTTGCATTATTACTAATTCGGTTACCATGAAGTTAATTTTTTGGTAAGTTGGTCATATAGTGCTGACACGAAAAGAGAGAGATCATTTCTCGATCTGCATGTCAACACTGTATTGATCAATTGATCAAAGTTAACTTCATGCTAACCACTCCCCATTATTACATTGGCCTGGCACATTCCAATCACTTAGATAAATACAGATGTAACAACCCGAGTCAAATCCCGAGTCCGGAACAAATTTCGGGTAAAATTTCAAGTCCGAATCGAATCAAATCCATCCAAAATAAGGCTTTAAACCACTGGCCCAATAGTATTTTCATGGGTCTTCTTAGCCCACCACAGGCTCACCCAAAAGTCATGACTGAAGGTACTATTGGTAGCAACTTAATTCTTCTTTATACACAGACAAATTTTTTTTCTATCTTTCGATTTGGGACTGGGGTGTTACAACAGACATACCAAACATTTGTGTTAAGTACTTATGGTACATCAGTTTATTAATAAAAATAGATTTCGATAACTTTTAATTAAGTATAATTTTATGTTCTCAAATGCACCATTGATATTAGTTAAGAATTTAGTGGTGAAAGTGTGATGCTAGATATAAAAGTAAAAAACTAATGACAAATTAGGACCATCATTACACTTTATAATCCTAAAGCAAAAATATATTTTTAATTTTGGAACATACTATAAAGAAAAACACATTTTTAACTTTGGGACAGAGAAAGTGTCTATACTAATCTATAAAGAGGCAAAATCTATTTAGGGCGCAATAAAGTTCTCTAGCCAGAATAAAATTTTTAATTTCAATAAAAACTATTACACGGTGTGTCCTAACGATAATTAATTAGTACCCCTCCATCCCTAATTACTACCTCCGTCTCATAATAAGTATTTTTTTAGCATAAATCACATAAATCAATACACAAGCTAAAATGACAAAAATACTCTTAATATACTTTCTTTGTTTTGTTTGAGATTTTTTTTATTGTTTTTTGGTCTCTCTTTCTTTTTCTTCAACCTTTCAACTTCCCAATAAATATGCAATAAATATCACTGGTTGCATAAGGGCACATATGGGAAAATATTGTAAAAATTGTATTGAAATTCTAACACATCACTTATTTTGGGAAAAAATGTTAAGCCTAAAAAAACACTTATTGTGGGACGGAGGTAGTATTTGATATTTTAGATCTTTGCACAACTATTAAGAAAGTTAAAACTCCTATAAAAACTCCACTAAAATTACTATATATTACCAAAAATACCCTTATATACATAAATGAAAAGTTAAACGGTAGATGATAAAGATGAGAGAAAAATATTATTAGAGGATAGAGAAAATATAGGAAGTATAAGAGAGAGAGAGAGTATACCATTAAGATATTAAAAGAGGGAGAAAAAATAGCCTTGAAAAAGTAGGAGAGAATTAAGGAGAGTATTAAATGTTTAGGGGTAATTTAGGAAGTAATGTAATCAATATCTACTAGAAATCTACAAACGTCAAATACTCCCTCCATTTCTAAAAGATTGAGGTTTTGGCACATAGATTAAGAAAGTCATTTAATACTAATAAAATTTGTTTGAAATTCCATCACTACCCCTATATGGGAAATTGAAAACTATTAATACAAGGGAGAGCATTTATTGGGACAATGAGAGAAGATAGGGATAATATAGGAAAGTAAATAATTTATTCTTCTAGGAAGTTGTAAACGACAAACATTTTGGAACAAATTTTTTCTTCTAAAACGACAATTTTTTAGGAACGGAATGAGTAAATAGGAACAAAATTTATTCTCTAAAACGACAAATAAATAGGGATGGAGGGAGTATATACCATGAGCATTAAACATGGATACATGATGAGATAAATGTATATAACACTGAATTAAAAATTTAATTAATATATTATTATATGTGACAAATTAAGTAAATCTGTGAAGAGTATTAAACCACATACATTTAAATAATAATAAGCAATTACATATTTAAAACTTATTGTTTATAAATATCAATGAATTGCATTAATTTTGAATTAAAGAAACTTTAAAAACTTACAATTGATCCAATCTTGAATAGCAAGAGTATTTCTATATTATATATGAAAAAATGCAAATAATAAACAATTTGAGATGAATTATTCGCTCATTGTCCCCTCAAAAAGAAAAAATACATGAACAAATATATTTTTATTTTATTAGATAGAACTACACTGTAATTAACAAAAAAGTAAGGCAACTAAATTATGACCATCAGCCGATGAGGTCTTACTGTCTTAGTCTAGTCGTATTCAGACTAAGGTATTCTGACATTTAACTTCGGGTGAGTTACTTCCTCTGTTTTTAAAAGATTGTCGTTTAAGGTTAATGCATACAGATTAAGAAATATAATTAATACCTAGCGAAAATATTATACTACCCTTATTAATTGTCTCAACCAATTATTCTCTTCCCAATGTTTCTTATTCAATTCAACCAATTACTACTTGGATTATAGCATTGAATTGAATAAGAATCATTGGGAAGGGAAGAAAATTTTAAATAGGAGAAAGCATTAAATAAGGGTAAAGTAAAAAAAAATAGCTAATGTGTATTGATAAACTCAAAATGACAATCTTTTTGGAACAAAAATTACTTCCTAAAACGACAATCTTTTAGGAACGGAAGGAGTATTTCTTTACAATCTCATTTTTCATTTTTTAATCATTTTCAAGTATTTAGAAATGATGACATCTTTGATTAACATTTAAAGGTTACTCCGGTGCTCTCTAAACCGATAGTAATAGTAATGGCATAACCGGCAGGGTGGGGCCGGGTGCAATTGTCATCTCTAGGTAATGCTATTAATATACAATTAATGTATTGATTTAGAAATTGCAATAAACAAGGAAATATAAAAGACTTGAAAATTCAAAAAAAAAATTCAAACATGTCCTCAAATCAGTTTTAAAACCATTACAAAAAATGCTTTCAGTCTAAAATTAAGGGATGAGAGATCAACGTTGGACATTTTCATTCTTATCCAAAAGATTTAATAGATTGTGGAGATATATAGCAACAACTTACGATATGGTTCTGTTCAATTTTTTTTTTATAGTTCTCAACAATAATTAAATGAGACTCTCATTTCTATTTTTATCCAAAAGGATTAAAGAGATTTAAATTTAATGGCTAAACGAGACTTACATTTTGTGAGGTAGAAAATTATGTTCCTAAATATAAGAAACAATTAAAAATCTTGAAAATGTTAGGGTTTATTGGAAGAACAAAATAACTACCAAATAAGGGAAATTTTAAAAAAATAAAAAAATCTTCATATGAAAATTGTTGTATGAGATATTAAAATGGGGGAGAGGCTCGAGATCATTCGATTAGGTCATTTTATAACAATCAAGAAATCACCAAGTCCAATAAATTAAATAAATAACTACACACTGATCAAATTTGGTCGCAAGATCAGAAAATTCCTCTTTATCAATATATAACATATCGAGAGAGAGGAGAGAGAACAACTCGTCATTGCCTTATTCTTCAATCACAAATTAATAGACAAAATTATATATTAAGCAGAATAATTAGGAAGAGTATTAAAGCTAGATCATGTACCTTGCTCATGTGGAGGATTTCTGAGAGGCTTGAAGCATGAAAATCTATAGGCTTGAAGCATCGCTCAATTCTCTATTTCTCTATAAGAGATGAATAAATGAATGAGATTGAAAAAAAAACGGATATGTATGTTTATGTATATATGTATATGTATGTATAATAGTTGAGTTGGTGCATGTTGAGTAATAGGAGTACCTTTGCGGCACTTGTCAAAGGAGCTTACAGTTGGCAAACCTTCTCTTCTCTTCTCTTCTTACGGTTCTGTTTGGTATTCCTTAATTTTTCTATTTTTATTTTTGGCTTTTTTTTGCGCGACTTTTTTTAAACATGCATTTGGATGTTTTCCAAATGTTTTACAATAAATCTTTTAATGCTATGGACATAAAGTATACAAAAAAAAGTTGGTGCATAAATTATATAAGAAAAGAGAATAAAAAATAGGACCTTTCTTTGAATATTTTACATATTTGTATTAGTATGTCATTTATGAGTCATAATATTGGTGCACACCTCTTTATATATAATTTATGCATAACTTTTTTGTAAAGTTTGTGTCCATAGCTTACTCTGATACATACCTTTGTTTATTACTCCTTATATTTTACAAAAAGAGTTTATTTGCCAAATTTATTATTCCATAAAAAGAGTTATCTTTTTTATTCCATAATTTTTATAATTTCACATAAAGAGAGACAAATTTTGTGTTTCATTATCAAATCACTATTATTAAATTAATAAGTTGTCATTTTCTGTGATAAATATGAAAAAAATGCATACTTAATATTTATTAATTTTATAAATGAAACTTTTTTTATGAAAAAAGAAAGAAAGTATTATTCTTGAGATGTTTTTCAACAATGTTAGAATTTAAGATCGAATCAAAAAACAATCACAAAGAAAACAAATGGAGAATGGTGTTGGGAATTGATTATTTGGGTCTAGCCAAGGTGTAGTCTAATTTATTTAATGGACCGGATTTGGTGTTAGCCCATACATATATTTATTCTGACAATTTGCTCAAATATTGGGAGGGTCTTTATTACAATAAGATTGTGTTTCCTTATTTGGAGGGATAAGAAGATCTAATTTGAAAAGGAATCGATCAATCATTAATTGCAGTTATAGGGTGATTCTAAAAAGGACTCCTTCTCCTAATTGGATTCGGGTGGACGTGACTTCTATAAATACAGCTACAAGCAAGGGTTGGAAAGATAGCATAATATAGAACACAATAACCTATGACTTAAATAAACAATTTGTACTCTTCTTATTATTATAGTGGATTTCTCTCTCTCTGTGATTTTTTTTTCAATTGGGTTTCCACGTAAATTCTTGTATTTTATGAGTTTGATTTCACAACAATACAATCAACTTGTTAGCGCGATTTTGGCCTGCTATTTTGGTGATTTCGTCAGGTGGACAAAATCAGGCGTTAACATTGGCGCCGTCTGTGGAAAAGAAAATTATGTTCGAAAAATCACCAAATTTAATTTGTCAAAATTGCTTAGATTTTGATTGATATTTATTTAGCGTGAGGAGAAATACTTCAAAATCAAGTTACCTCAAGGGGTGAAGCGGTATCACTTGGGTGCGCGGTCTGGTGGCTAAAACTCAAATAAGTACCAGACATATTGTAAGACCTCAACTTTTTATGAATAAGATTTAATTTTCTCTATATATTATTTTAAATAGTAAGGTGTGGATTTGATAAATGTGATAGTTATGGGTAATACGTGCAAATTTTACAAAGTAAGCAGGTTGTCATATAATATTCGAGAAATATTCGTTTTGTCAGATAATATTTTTTTTGTCGGAGAATATTCGTACGACTGCGCAATCATTGGTGAGTCCATAACAGAATAACCATCGGACGAAGAAAACGACAAAAATTAATTTTCTAAAAATTGACAGCGGAACTTTTACCGTTAACTGTTGAAATATCTAGTGATAAAAATATCGTTACGCATTGTTGCACAGTAGCACACGGTATTGCACAGTATCTCTGATTATTGATGCTTACGTAAGAAGTCACTCAGTATTTCATTCAATAATTACTACAGTGATAATTGTATAATATTTTATATTATCAAATCAATAATTGTCACAACACAGTAACTCATATTATTTAAATGATATTATTAGATAACATTATTGACAATGTTTAGAAAGTTCTGTCAAGAAAAGGGGTTATGTTATATAATTGTGCTCCAATAAGGATAAATCCTTATCGGAAAATCCCCTATTTTCTAAGAACGATCTGGTTGTCAATATTGTGAGCTTATAATATTAATTGTGAATAATTATTATGTGGTGGATAATTGTCCAATTTTTATTACGAATGAGAGAATTTTAGAATGAGATATTTGTTGAAAGTTGACATATTTTTCTATGGAATTATAATTAACTTCTCTGATAAAATATTCATTCAAATATATTATTATATTATAATAGTATAGTTTTTTTAATATAATATTATAATATTATATTAACTTTGTCAGATTGTTAAGTTTTTTTTTAAAACTTCCCGTGCACTTCTCTTTTTTCTAATGGGTGAAATACTTCTCCTGCAAACCATGTTTTCTAAATGTGTGGGCCCTCAACCAATAAGAAAGAAAGAAAAAAAGAAAGGAAGTTAGGCTGGACAAAAGTTAGGCAGAGAAGGAAAGAAAAAAAATGACGGTTAGGCAGAGAAAATTAGGCAGGTTTGCTTATTTTTTCTTCCGAGGATGCATTATAAAAGGGCACTACAACAAAAAGGGATATTTTCGACGGAATATTTCGTCGGAATTAAGGATAATCCGTCGAGGTTATGCTTATTTTCGACGGAATATTCGGTCAAAAATTCTGTCGGATATAATCACGTCGAAATTAAGTCCGTCGATCTTTCAGTCGGGGATACTTAAACTCGACGAAATTATCCCCGGCCGAAAATTCCGTGGAAATTACTTTATGTTCGATCAAATTGAATCCCTCGAGGATAGTCCGTCGAGGATAACTATGACACGTAACAGGCTGTCTAAAATGGGTAGGGTCTTAAATTGGATGGAAATCCGTCGATCTTAACCACTATTCCGTCGAGAATAGTAGTGTCACGTGGCAACTGACCAAAATGGTAACAATTTAATTCCGACGAAAATCCGTCGAGGTTAGCACTATTCCGTCGAGAATAGTGTAATTTTTTTTAATGTTTTATTTGTTTTTGCAATATCCAAGGATTTAACCCACATCTTTTGTACCTGTAAACCTGTTCTTTTTTTCCCAACAGCACATACACAAGCTAACAATATGGCCAATATGAATCCCATTAATTTAAACTAAACATGTCAAAAACATAAACAAAACTAAAGTAAAAATGAGAAGTAACTAAATGAGATGAATTACAATTAACTTAATAAGGCCCAATAACATGAATTACAATTACCAAGGCCAACAATATGTCAAAAACCAACTAAATGAGAAGTAAAAATGTCAAAAACATCCCATTAATCTAAACTAAAGTATATCAAACATCCCATTAAGCTAAACTAAACTAAATGTCAAACCGCAACAAAACTAAAGTAAAGAGATATTTCAAACTAAAGTAATGACAAGGTTTAAACTACAATACGTCAAAAATAATGTAAACTACAAAATAATGTAACTCAAAAGAATGTAAACTAAGTCAAAAATAATGTAAACTACAAAAGAATGTAAACTAAGTCAAGCTAGTAGAGCCCCCGGTGTGAGGAGGATCATCGGGCTGGCGTCGACGCTGCTCTAGAGTCTGAAAATCACCGTCATCGTCATCCCGCTCGTCAGTCCGCTCGTCACCCTGTTGATACAATATCATGTAACTCATTAGTCCATATATATGATACAGTTAAAGATAACTAAATGAAAATTAAATAACATGCATAATATATACTTGAATTAAAACGAATAGTATACCTCAGTAGTCGTGGACTGACTCAGCATCGGCCAAACGCGTCCATGAGTAAGGTAACCACCATCCGAACAATCTCGTCTCGTATCGCGGCGAACTGCTCTGGAGGGATACCCGTACTCTCAGCGATGGCACCAGTTGCAACGTCTTGTGCAAGCTGATGGAGGCGAGCACGGCTGGGCAGATCCTGATGACGGAACAACGGATCAGACTCAAACCTCTCCGAGACCGCTGCCATAACCCGTTAGAACAAAGCATCATCTAAGCCAGCGCCCGTATGTGATGGTCCCACTGGGGCTCTTGGACGCAGACGCTGGCTAGAGCCTACAAAAATAAATATAACATGAATAATATTATAAGTTAATTTATTCATAAACAAGAAATAAACTAAAATATTATACCTCAAAGTAGTGTATAGGCTGGTATCCTCGGCAACCCTAGCACTCGGTACCAGCTGAAAGTTCTGTAAAAAAATTTATAAAAACGCACCATGTGCATTGACACCGACCTAAGTGAGAGACATAACATCAAGTAACAGTCCCAAACTGGGGACTATTCGACATTCACTCCTAATGAGTGAATGTCGAACGGGTTTCTAAACTTCTATTAATACTAAATGCACATGAAGTATATATATATATATATATATATATATATATATATATATATATATATATATATATGCAGTTTATTGTAATTGTAGAAAACTAAGCAAATGCTACTCAGTTTCTTTTTCCAATGATATAAACTAAGTAAGTGTTACTCAGTTTATGCTACTCAGTTTAGTTTTTCAATGATAAAAATTAACTAAGTAAGTGCTACTCAGTTTAATTAGTTTATTTATTAATTTATTTTGATTTTATTTAACTAAGTAAGTGCTACTCAGTTTAATTATATTTATTTTGTATTATATTATCTTAAATTAAATTAAGTCAATTTTTTATTTTATTTTATTTAGATTAAATTAATTTAATTTAATTTAATCTAATTAAATTAAATTTAAATTATATTATCTTAAATTAAATTACATTATATTTTAATCAAATTAAATTAAATTTAATTTTAATTTAATTTAATTTAATTTGTATTATTTAATTTAATTTATTTAAATTATATTATATTAAATTAAGTTCAATTTAATTATATTACATTATATTATATTAAATTTTTAATTTAATTGAATTTTACTTTATTTTAAATTTAATTTAATTTTTGATTATATTATATTATAATATATTATATTACATTATATAATATAATTTAATATTAATTAATTTATTTAAATTTTATTATCTTAAATTAAATTAATTTAAGTCCATTTTTTATTTAATTTAATTTAATTTGTTTTATATTATATAATTTAATTTATTTAAATTGTATTTTAATATTGAGAAATTAATAACTATACATTAATATAACAAAGAAGGTGTTGCAATTGCTGAATTCTGATAGAATTCCGTCTGGAATTCCGTCGGATATAACATAAGACATAAGGCATCACAGTTTATATAATTCAACAATTGTATATACTCAAATCTGCAATTTAAGGAACATGAACAATCTTCAAACAAACATTTCTGTCAAACAAATTAAGGCTAACATTTGTATATACTCAAACAATTTAACTAAACATATTTAAGGGTTACAGCAATTCATTCACAGCAATTCATCAACATCTATATAGCAAATTAATTCATTCACAACAATATTCAAGGTTCCTAAAATTATGATTTCAGAACTAACCTTTAAAATTGAAATCAACAATTGAGGAAGAAATTACACCACCACCACCAGTAGTTGCCGCCTGAACTCGCCTAACACCACCACACCAGTCGCCAAACAACATCACCAATGCTCCGAAACCACCACCAGTCGAAAATACCACCACCAGCCGCACGCCAGTCAAAACCACCACCACCAACCGCGCGCCACCACTCCCCAAAACCACCACCAGTCGTCGAACACCACCACAGCCGTCACCACTCGCCGAACACCACCACCAGTCGCCGACAACTCACAATAATATATATTAGGGTTTCCAAGTACACAAAATTGGAGGTTTCCAAGTTAGGGCTTATGGATAATTAAGGCTTAATATAAATAATTGAAGAGGAGCGATTTGTAAAGGAGAGGAAGAAGAGATGCAACAGCAGCAGCTTGTGAGAGAAACGGAGAGAAGAAACAAAGAAAATGAAAGAATAAGACAGATAAGGCTGGGCTCGGTCGTTTAGAAAAAATGTCTTAGTTAATTCCGACGAAATTCCGTCGGCCTTAATTCTGTCGAGGTTGTATTAAATTTGACGGACTAATCCGTCGACAATAGCTACTTCCGTCGACTTTATTTTTTGCGCAAGCAGTAACACTTTGCGCCAAGGACCTGTGCTTAAAATCGACAGAATTCTGTCGAGGATATTCTAAGGTCGCCTGAATTAGGGCCGACCGAACATTCCGTCGAGACTAGTATAAGTTCGAGGGAATCACGTCCGTCGAAGATGTTTCCATCGAAAATATAGCTTTTTCTTGTAGTGCGGGGGGGGGGGGGGGGGGGGTTACCCCTTCTTCTAAAACACACCAAAACATAAATGTTTCTACTATTATATCGTGAGTATTTTTTTTGAGTATAAGGATACTTTGAGTGTAGTTTATAGAACAAGATTTTATCAGAATAATATTAAGTATACTAGTCAAATCTAGTTTTCTACTAAGGTAATAGATGTTATTTTCTTTCAATATTCGTAAAGAATATTATTTTCTTTCATACTCCATATTATGAAAGTGATATTATTTTATTTCATATTCTTAAATTTAAACTTACTATGGTAAGTATTGCTTCTATAATTCTCAAAATGATTAGAAATTCTTTGAGTTTTGTGCTTCATCTAATATCATTTCACCGAAATATTGGTTGAACTTTTTTTTTTTTTTTTTATCAAATTTTAATATTTTCATGTCAGGATACTATTCATACGATACTATTCATACGAGGTAATATTCACGATAAAAATTGATTTCTTTTCTGTCCAAATTATTTTTGATATATGGATATCATTCTTAAATCTTGCTCCACAATTGATTATTATGTTAACAATTTGAACATTCTTGAACTTGGATAAATTAAATTACAAATCTTTAATATTTATCTTTGATCTCACTTGATTCATTTTTTATATCATTTTTCATCATTCTCAGTCTTAAATTATGGTGAAAGTTATCTTTGGCCCGTAGTGCAAAGATAAACTGTTGATTGATGAACATCTTTGGCCCGTAGTGCAAAGATGAACTGTTGATTGATAAATATCTTTGGCCCGTAGTGCAAAGATAGACATGTGTTTGGCATGATCATGACCACTGGTGATACAAATGAATATCTTTGGCCCGTAGTGCAAAGATAAATTATTGATTTGAAATATTTATTGATTGATATTACATGAATAAAATATTGATAATGAACTTTTAAATCATAGAAGATAGTAGATATCATGCTCTACTTGACTCTTCTAATTGATTGCTATTTTCGCTGCAATTGTTGATCTAAAACTTGTTGTCCATTTTATTTTATCTGATTTATTATTATTAAAGGCTAAAGCTAATTTGTTCTTCATTATCTTAGTTATAATATTCTTTACTGGGCTAATAGAGCTCACCCTTTTCTTTTATTGTTCTCTTCAGAAAATGAGAATATAATTGGGACTAGCCGGGGAATGGAGTGATGGTCTGAGATAGTGCTATAGTAGTCCTCACTATTTTTTTAAATAATGTGATAATAATTGTAATGAGGATTGAATTTGAGCGTTGATATTTTTGTATTATATACGAAATAATATCTGTATTAAAGTTCACAGTTTGTGTGGTCGTATTTTGCACGACAATTTTATATAAAAAGATTTATATTTGAATTCTGTACCATGTATTTGGCGACTTAGAATGGGTTGTGGACTTATTTTGGGGGCGTCACACATATTATTATATAATTGATGATATTTTGTGCATTGATATCTTATTCAATATATTATCATATTCATGTCATTCCAAGTGGGTTGATTTACATCATGCACGTGAATATATTAATATGGGCTTGGCGAATTTTCAAAAAAGGCTCCAATCATCTTTGCTATCCATTATGGTCTTTCTTATTATTCATGAACAAAGTCTATCTGGATAGAGTAGAAATCTCCATAAAAAATAATTAAGCATTTGGTGGCCCATAAAAGATGAGTTACATCCTTTATTAAATTAGAGATGTACGTGTGTGTATATGCAGCATAGGAGTGTGATTATTACTCTGTTAATAGCAATTGAAGCATGATTGTAACCGAGTATTTATATTACTTTACACGTTACAACGTTTATATTATAAAAGGCATTGATAGTATTCATGTTATATATATTAAATCAAAGCATTAATCGCTTTGATTATTGGTCCAGGTGAGTAAAGGATGCATTGCTGCCAACATTGTAAAAGGGTCGCCACATAAGGGACAGTAGTTCGTGTGGGCCCATCATGTCATGAGTCAGCAGCAACACTATTACATCTTCTATATGCTTCTCAAAGCCAACTAAAGCAATCCAAACCCAAGAAGCAACACACAATTGAAATCTATTCAGTTAGTGGGTCAATGTGACACTCCCAAATTCGAACACTTCAATTTTCACGGAATTTGGTGTTTATTGTACAAATATCAAATATTTATCTATCCATAATAAATACAAACCATGAAATAGATAAAAATAAATCCTCCCCTTATGGGGTTACAACATCTGAATAATACTTAAATCAATTCCAAATCATACTAGCCTTAATCATCTGTGCGAAAAACATAATAAATACATAAGTCTTAAACATCACAACATAAGTCTTAGATAAATATTATCAAATAAACAACAAATATTCATCACTTGTTGACTTTGCTCTTGCCTTTGCTAGTGGAAGGCACGTTTGACCTTTCGTTCTTAACTGCAATGTTATTATGCAAGAGTGAATACGATTGCCCACAAGTATACAAATATAACAATATAATAACATGTGAATAAGTCAAAGAGTTCTGAATAATAGAAAGCTCGACTTTTGAATCAAGAATGAATAACAAGAATCAAAAATATGTCTGAGGGTCATAAGACCTTGAACTATGTCCCAAGTTGTTAAGTATTTCTACTTTAAACCTTTAACAGTCATAAGACTATATGGACTCTACTACTCGTACTTATATGGATCAGCCCTTAGTACTATACTGTGCACAATATCTCAACGCTAAAGCATAAATAATCCCCTATAACAGGGTTGTTCATCTAGTTTGACATCAGAGTCCGCACCAAAAAAAGTTTGGTTTGGATAAGCTTAATAAGAGTTCTAGAATTTAGAACATTCATCAACTATGGACTAGTCGAATCAATAAGGGTTCGCTAGTCTTACAAGGTTCAACAATAAACGATATTCAAATCGAAAAATAATTCTCAAGAGTATACAATCGAATAAGTATTGTATAACTGGAATCATACTTTAAAGAAATTATAATATCTCATATGAAATCTCAATTTGAATAAACAAGAATAAGAACTTGCATCATGATAGTATTTTAAGAAAAAAAAGCTTGCTCAATAAAGTAAAGTTTAGGAATGGGATACTTGCTCAACATAAAAGTAAGGTTTAGAAACTTGCTAAATTTAAAGAGTATAGATAAGAAAATTTTTCTCGTGCGCAAGCTACAAATATAATTATAATTCAATTCCTCAACGTCCTACACATTACATTATGTATATGATATCGATTAGTTTCATAATCACTATGCTTAACTGTCGAACTTCTCACATAAGTTCAACTTAAGAACTTGGTTCACAAGTCTTAACTTGTTAACTAACCACATAACGTGAATCTGAACCACAACATGCATACCACATAATATGACTATTAAACGACCATAATCAACCTTACGACAACAATGTCCAAATTCACACATAACTTGTTAATATGAGACTTCAAATTGTCTTATACATGTCAACAATATGTTATATTATTATTTTATATACTTAACATGTCATCCGATTCATTACATTTAGTTAGTTCCTCTTGTTAGGGCTTAAAACACATCAAAAAAATTTGGACAGCAAGAATGTCTGCGGGGGCGGATATTTCTAGGCTAAAAGTCTGCGGGGGCGGATGTGCCTCTGCTGATCCAGTCACAGTTCTCAAAAAAATTCAGAAAAAGCCAAATATATCCAAATTAAACTAACACGACGATTTTTTTATGTTACCCATGTAGTATAAACTTTATAGGAACATCAAACAATGAATTTAGCATGCTTTTAACACTTTAAAAAATCATATAATCACTCAAATTAAAACACTTAAATTCACTGTTCTTGGTATTTTGAAAATTTTCGAGATAAATCATGAAATTCAACGTTACAGATTCGTTATAACTCCGAATCCGTCTGTTTGAATTTCGTTTTGTTTATTTAAACATGCATAATCATAATCAACTATCAATTTAAAGTTAATTAAACTAGAGCATGATATTTTGTACATAAGGGCCATATACGTGTTCTTCGTGCTTTTCATATTCTGTAAATCATGAAAATCTAATTAAGGCATAATTACATGAAATTTATTGTTTTAAAACATGATAGATGATAGAAAACATGTTATGATCATATATTAACATGTATATACACATATATCGTCAATTCATGCATTGATCACAAAATAAGCTATTACAGAGAACTTTAAAATACACGTTAATGGAAAAACTTTGAAAACTTAAGATGAGGGAATTACCCTTGCTTGTTTGTTTAGATAATGATATAAACTTCCTTACTTCTTCAATTCTCCTTCAAGCTTAATCTTTTCTCTCAACTTTCTCTCAATTATTCTCTCTGATAAAGTATGATATGAAATAGATATATGGCTTAACTGTTATAGCTTTCACGTATATATAATTTAACTGATATAATATACGTATATGATATATATTATATATATAACTGATAGTTAGTGGTTGTCAGTTAATCTCCACCAATTTATTAACTGCTCCACTAACTTAAGGCCATGTTTGGTTGTCCCTTTAGTAACTCATTTCCCCTTTAATTTAATTAAATACTTATTATATAGTTTAATGTCACACTTCTAATTAATCAAATAATCTTATTTAAATTTAATTAAATAAAATATGATAATCCACATTAAATCACATAATCACATAATTAAAACTCTCATTTATTAATTATGTCAAATTATTAAATTTCTAATTAATTATTATATTAATTAGAATAACATTATGCTTATTAAATAATTTATTTAATCGAATAAACTCAATTAAATTTATATTTTGAACTATAAAAATTCTTCACATTAATTTAATCAATGTAACACATAATTAAATTAATCTACCACAAATCCATCAAATAATTATTTAAATCACTAAATAAATCATCAAAAATATTTATTTAATTCAATAAATATTAAAATTAAATTATAAAATTCTTGGTCGTCACAGTCAATGTCTGGTTTCAAAATATTAGTCGTCAGAGAAGCGACACAAGATGCCGAGCATAGCAAAGCGGTAGTAGTTTAGCAGCTTCAGCACTATCACAGTAGCATGTATGAGATAAACGAGGAACAAAGTATCGGTTCGACTGGTGGATTTTTCGGTGGTAGTGGTGGTAATACTATTGTGCGTTCCTAAGGAGTTGATCAGCCAGCAAAGGAAACTAAGGAAGATGGTACATTCTGGAAATAGAACTGCTTTATGCCATGGGAGATTTATAGGGCGCTGCAAATAATGCCAGTTCACTTCAGACTATATCACATCGGCTTCAGTATATCTTCGACTATCTGCATTTGGAGAAATAAAGTCGGATCAAAGCCTCCCAAGGGGTTGGGAAGACTATTATGGAGGTTAAAGGTCGTATTGGGGGTATAAGGGCGGATAAACGTCCTTTGGGAGGACTTTGTTCTCCCGAAAGGATAATCATGCTTCGGATAGACATCCTACAGATAAACATCCTACGGATAAACATCCTTCGGGAAGGCTTAGTTCCTCCCGAACGGATAAACATCCTATGGATAAACATCTGTAGACACTCAAAATTTTCCTTGCCCCAATACCAACCCGATAGGAGGGCAAAACCGTCAATTAATTTGAATTCGGCCACCAACGTCGGTCCTTTAACCTAAATCTGATTTCTAATATCGGTAATCAAGCTCCGATAGTCAATCGGACTATCAATCAACCTCCGACAGACAATCGAACCATCAATCAAGCTTCGACAGTCAATCGAACCATCAAGCTCCCCAATCTCAACCCGGGAAGTCAATTCAACCCCGACAGCAACCCGGGAGGTATCAATTAACCCTGATCTCAATATCAGGACATGTCAAGCCATCTCTGGTCTCAATTCGGGAAACACAGTTCATCCCCTGCAGCAACCCGGGAATTCAAACTCAACCCCAGTCTCAACCTAGGAAGTGCAGGTCATCCCCGATCTCAACCCGGGACGTCAGGTCAACTTCAGACATCAACCAGAAGCATCACAACAACTCCAAAGAAAAACCTGGAATGACCACGTCAGCCTCAGAGATAACTCTGAGGTCAAAAGACTCGACTGGGATCCAAGTCTTGGAATCAGCTCCCGGAAGTCAACCAGCGACCATGCCGACACTACAGGCAGCCCCGATAGGGGTACAACGATCATTTCATCAACTCTCAACCGACTTGGTCAAACTCAAGCCAAATCGATGCCGACAAAGTCAGAATGATCCCTAACGACGATCCCGAGTGGCAACTAAGCAAAACAGCTCAACGGACAAACTATGGGGAAACGAAAACCTTATTATGAACCCGTCTTCCTGGACCCAAAAAATGTGTTTTCCCATGTCATTGCAACACTCTCGGCTAGAGTTTTCTGGAAAGGTCTCGCATGCCTCAAACGGATGCTCCTATCAAAAGTTAGAAAGTTTCTGACCGAACATCGCATTGCTCGGAGTGCACGTACTTCGAGACAACCAAGCCGGGCACGTGGGCCCCACCTAGGGGAGCCGCAACTCTACCTGAAGCTATTGCAGGTAGAGTGGAGGCTCCCTGGCCTATAAATAAACGTGCCCCCGCTCATTTAAAAAAAAAGCCGGAACGCAGCGAAACTCTGCCAGTTTGATTTTACGACTGTACACCCCTTCCAAACCCAAATATTTTCACTTTAACACGTAGATATACCCATATACTACCACATATCAAAAAACCACCGATAGATTTGGACATTTAAAGCCTACAATTTGGCAAAAAGCCCGCAGTGCAGCCCATTTTAAGTATTTTTACGATCAGAAAGTCAATACTACTACTTTGCACTGCATTGCACTTGCACACAAAGTTTCATCTTCTAAATATGCCCGGAACTTAGTTCCGTGGTCGTTTTCATCGAAAATTAATACATTTTTGTACATAAACTCCATTTTCAACATTTGTACAACTCGGATTGACGATCCGTCAGCTCCAGCAGCTTTAATGCACTAGCACGCACATTCTGGCAACTTTGTCGGACTGGGTTATCTTCCCAGTCCAGGTTTGGCCCTTTTTTGTATATATTTAACTGCAAATGTACTAACATTTCAATTCTATCAAGCCCGAATTTCAAATCCGAGGTAGTTTATCGCTTTTATATATATTTACGCATATATAAGCGACTTTCACCATCACTGGTACTCATATCAGTCTTGGTTGACTATATGTTTGTCAATATATATATATTTATATATTTTCAGTCGGCTTGGACTATTTCGTGGCCATTTTACTGTTTTTGCACACTTTCCCATACTGGGTGCTCTCCCCAGTTACTAGGTGACTATTTTTCTGTCAATTTCAATTCTAGTACGGGCACCGGCGTGAAAACCCATCGTCCTTTTTACTGTTTATATATATATATATATATATATTTTATTTCTATCACAGCCTGAATTATTTTGTGACTATTTATAGTTATATATATATATATATATTTCAATTCCAGTCCGGGCTTGTGAGTGAAAACCCATCGCCCTTTTACAGCTTATATATATATATATATATAATTATATATATTTCTTTATTCAATTTATTCAACTGCTACATTTAATATTCATTTGTATATGAATTTGCACTGATTTTTCTGCGGGCGGACTAGATTTATCCAAATCTCGTCAATTCTAGCTTTCAACGGTTCAAATAGGTCTCGACAGAACCTGAAAGCTATAATGGCTGAGATTTCTTTAAATTTAGTTATTTTTATAGTTTCAACTTCAAAAGCAACCTCGCGTCCCTTAGATCACTATCTAGTGGGAACGAGACGCTTTGGCCACGCGCGGCCATAATTTATTGATGAATCCTTGGTTCCATTGCGACGTTATGACGTATACATTTATCTCTGTACAAATTCGAACTGTACAGGTTTATTGGCTACTCATATGTGAGCCTATGAATCGTGGAATTCATGATCAAACTGATCAAAATTTGATTCTCACGATGGACAAACTTCAATTTACAGATGTACCATGACTCAATAATCAAAACTCCATCGTCCGTGTCCTTTCCCAGATTCTCTAGTCATGACAAGTGATCCGCCACTTGGTTCTCGGTACCCTTTATGTCCTTTATCTCCAAGTCAAACTCCTACAAGAGTAGAATCTATCGAATCAAACGGGGTTTGGCATCCTTTTTAGCAATTAAATACCGAATGACAGCATGATCTATATACACCACTACTTTCGTGCCAATCAAGTATGAACGGAACTTGTCAAAGGCATACACCACTGCCAATAACTCCTTCTCAGTGGTTGCGTAATTGAGTTGTGCATCCGTCAGGGTCTTACTAGCATAATAAATAACATGAAATATATTTTCCTTGCGCTGCCCCAAAACAACTCCCACTGCGAAGTCACTAGCATCACACATCAACTCAAAGGGTAATGACCAATCTGGAACCATGATGATAGGTGCTGTCGTCAACTTCCTCTTCAAATGCTCAAAAGCTGCCAAATAATCCTATTCAAACTTAAAAGGGACATCCTTCTCCAGTAAACTGCTTAAAGGCTTTGTAATCTTGGAGAAGTCCTTTATAAATCGACGGTAGAAACGCGCATGTCCAAGGAAACTGCAGACCCTCTTCACTGAAGTCGATGGTGGTAGGCTCTCAATTGTTTCCAACTTTGCCTTGTTAACCTCCAATCCTTTGCTTGAGACCTTGTACCAGAGAAAAATCCCTTCTTGTACCATGAAATGGCACTTCTCCCAATTAAGCACCAAGTTTGTCTCAACACACCGTTTCAATACCATGACCAAGTTCTCCAAGTATATATCAAATGAGTCCCCAAAAACTAAAAAGTCGTCCATGAAGACCTCCACATTTTGTTCAACCATGTCGGAGAAGATAGCCATCATACACCTCTGAAATGTAGCTGGTATATTGCAAAAGCAAAAAGACATCCTTTTGAAAGCAAAAGTTCCATAGGGACAAGTGAAGGTAGTCTTTTCTTGATCTTCAGGAGCAATTATACCCCGAGTATCCATCTAGGAGGCAATAGTATTCATGGCATGCCAACCTATCCAGCATCTGATCAATGAATAGGAGAGGGAAATGGTCTTTTCTGGTCGCCTTGTTCAGCTTTCGATAGTCCATACACACTCTCCACCCAATGACCGTCCTAGTAGGGATCATCTCGTTGTTCTTGTTTGCTATCACAGTCATTCCACCCTTCTTTGGAATGCACTGCCCTGGGCTTACTCACGAGCGGTCTGATATAGGATATATGATGCCGGCATCTAACCAGTTCAGGATCTCTTTCTTGACCATTTTTTTCATGATAGGGTTGAGTCTTCGCTGTTGTTCAACTATCGGCTAGCTACCATATTCAAGAAGTATTTTATGCATGCAAAATGAAAAGCTTATCTTGTGACGCCCCCAAATCCACGTTCCTTCGAAACCTCGGATTCGGTGCAGTCACGATACTATTATCGCCAAATTATTATATCTTTTATCATTAGTAAAAGAATACAACTTTGTTTATTATAATTTAGAATATAAATTCTATTCATATCCAAGATCTCGTCTTTACATCATATTCGATGTTACTAAAATACGGAATAATTTAAACTTTTTCAATCCTCCTTGAATAAAATCTTTTATTGATTTCATAACTTGAATCAATTACAACCCTTGAATCAATTATAAAATATGATTCATTATATTTGAGTTATCGTATAACGTTTACAACTCAACTCGATATTCTCTATGTATTAATTAATACATTCTTACAATACAACAAGTATTAAACAGTGTAAGCAACTATCGAGTACATCATCTAGAATCTAAACATGGTCCAGACAATAATCTAAGTAATATTCTTCAATGCGATACTATCTATCTTTATCAATCAAGAAGCACGAAATCTTTACCGTGAATCCTTAACCTGCAAAAGTGGTTATTTGCAAGAGTGAGCTCGACAGCTCAGCAATTCTAACAGTCCTCATGCATCACATAGCATATAACATTATACCCAGTTCATGCATTTATAAACAGTTTATATTTACTACGCATGTTACTTTTCACATAACAAGTATATCATCAAAGATCAACTTTCAATCTCATTTATATCTCAAATACAGTTCATATATAAGTTCACATTATCACAGCATAATATAATTCAACTAACAGTTATTGAATTCATATATCAAATAGGAACTGAAAGACTTGCCTGATTCGTAGTTTAACAACTACGACTTAACTGTTTAAGAATCTCTGCACTTTGTGTAAACAGTTATATTAATCATAGAGATCACACCCATCAGTTATACACTTCCATACATTCTCAATATAATAATAAGTATTACATTGTTGTCTAACTTGGTTCTTAGAACCATCGTCTTACTTTCTTATCGTACGTTTAGTATAGCTAGGTACGCATAGGTATACCTTAACTATACTCAATTAATATCATCTTTCATATACACATGTCCGCCTACAACTAATCTATTTACCTATAGTTAGTGTAGTACATCTTCAAAACATGCTCGCACAGTGCATATCACGGTTAACTAGCGGGGTGCACATACCAATCACGACTAGAGGCATATAAGTCCTATCATGCATGTTCATAAAGTTAGAATGCCAGTAACTCTATGTTCAACCATTCTACTTTCAAAACTTCATAAGTTTTATTCTCCAAAAATCAATGTCATGCTTAACTAATCATGCAAGGCTACTTTGAATCATTTTATATCTACTTATGCCATGTACGTATGTTATCATATTTAGAACTTTAAGTACACAAGTTCCTTTAAGTTTAATTTCAAGGCTTCAAGTTTTCTCTAGAACCGCACACTAAAGTGACCAAGAGGTTCATGGTATTCAAAGGGGTTTGAAACCACATGACATACCTATTTCCATGCATAACTAGGTCATACAATCATCCTTAAAAATCAGAACATACACATCATATGTATATGTTAAGGTTCGTTTATAAAACTTTAAGTCTATTTTCAAACTACAAGTCTTTTCTATCAATAATGTATAGTAGTGTGATTAACACCTTAAACATGTATTTCATGTCAATATAAACCATACTATCGGGTTCACAAAATCAGAATATAAACATGACTTATATACGCCAAAATTCGTTTATAAAACCTTAAGTTTATTTTCAAAACTATAACTTCATCGTTCACGTAAGCGATCCGAATATAATATGCACATACTAGTTTAACAAGTCCATATATATGTATTAATCATACCAGCATGCTTGTCCTAATTTCTTTCAATATCTATCACTTAGCAGACATCAAGCAGAAACAAAATCTGCAGAAACTGGGATCAGGAACCGGCGCAGCTGCGCAGCTCCCCAGTTCAAAATGGCGCAGCTGCGCAGGGCCTTGCCCAACTCAAGTCTGGTACCGGCGTAGCTGCGCCGCTGGCCAGTACAAAATTGGCGCAGCTGCGCAGTTGGTCGGCCAGAAACAGAGCAGACTGCATCGGCAGTACTGTAATCCCATTTCAAAAATTACTACAGCAATTTGATTATGAGCACTATATATTAGTTCTATCATGCTTATAAGCCCATATAACAACTAAGTAGACATTCCTCAACTCAATTATCATTTATCTCCACCTAATCAAGAATTTGAAATTCAAGAATAAAAAGTTTGACAGAAACGAAATGAAGAATAAGAAGCAACTCGTATACCTTTGCTATATGAAGATGAACTTGCTGCTATAACAATCTTTAGACTCCTTACTATCATGTTGTATTTTCTCTCAATTTTCACTTAACATAAATCTCAGCAAATGAAAACATGAAGAAGGAGAGCTTCATATTTATAACCAAATCAATACCCAGACAAATGCAAAATCTCCCAAATCAAACCAATAGATTGTAGAATTATATGGAGGTTAGCAATTAGTTGGTGAGAGTTGTTGGAACTCATCATGAATTCCTCACCCTTGCTCATCATTTGCTATGGAATGCTGAGGTTGAGAGCAATAGGGAGTAGACTAGTAATTGAGTTAATCACGTGAGAGAGAAATGAGATGGGCACATAATGTGGGACAATAAATAACTCAGCAACTGGCTATACAATACACTAAGGTTATATATATAGCCTATCATGCTTACTAAGACTATATCATAATTCATTTCATAAACACTTAGGTTATAATGAATTAGAGGGTACACAATATCACTCATAATGAGCAAATACTAATATAATGTATCAAGTAGTGTACATATATATAATCCATGTACATCTTATTAATGCCGAATATAATTCTATCGGGTACCATCACAGTATATTGTCTCCTCTATTAGTAAAATCAGTAATTGTTTACAATATATCTATGATATATTATTTTATTGTATACTTAATATACACATTGTCACACCCACATTTCATGTACCTCTTACAACTCAATAAACTTTACTATATAGTTTATATTCATAAATAACATAGTCATATTGCACTTTATACTTCGTACAATATATAGTTAGTTACTATACGCTAGACATTTTATTCGCATGCTTGCACATAAAAGTAAGTAATTTACTTATCTCATCAATTAATTAATAATAATATTAATTAATCCATTTCTCATTAATCCATGGAATTATAATTCCCACGCTAATTGATTAACACTTTATATGATTTATTATCACGTTAAATAAATATAAATCTTTTTATATTTATAAATCATTTACTCATTAATCATATTATCAAATAATTACTTGATAATAGTATATTGTTCATAACAATAATTAATATTAGAAGACAATTTATCTCATCACAAATCCGATTATACTTATAATCGATTTCCTTATTATTATACTATCACTAGCCATAATAATTTAACATACTATGATAATAACAATTAACAATTAATTTAGATTAATTGTTTAATTAATAATTCCTCCATCATTAAATTAGTCAATTCATTACTGAATCTATTATTGTGCCACACAAGGCATCTCTCACAAGCTCAATCTTAAGCTTATCGTTATTCTCATCACTTACTCATTTCTCACCACATTACTACTTATAACCTGTTCAATTAAATTAGAACTATTAAATCCAAGGTCCACATATAAATAGTTTACAAATCGAATATTCAAATATTATATATATAACCTTTACGAAAATATAATAACTCAAGCTATTAAAATGTTAAATTACTTCAATTAATTATACTTATAATAAGTATAACCTTTACGCTTATAATAATTAATATATACTCTATTAATTATTCCAATAATAATATTCACGATCAAATAATAACTTAAGTTATTTAATATATTAAAATAACTTAGTTTCCTTTCATTAATTAAACTCCCTTGAAAATACATTTAAAATTATGTATTTAGCCATATCATAAAATATTATGTTTTCTCCAAATAAGCACATTCGTTATTAGAAAATAATTTACTTATTGTCTCATGATATTATTTTTAATATAATATCAAATAACTATATGTACGACACATGTACATATATTATATATAGAAAATAGATAATAAGTTTATTTTCTATTATAATAAATCGTTTCCATCAATTTAATTACATATAGCAAATACGTTTTAATATATTTACTATATTAACCAAACACACCTCATACAAAAACATATAAGGTAATATTATTATTCAAAAATAACATTTCCTCCTTTTATTAAAATAATTCAATATTAGAAATTATTTTAATATCCTTTATTAAAAATATATAATAACTATTTCTCTTTCTTTTCTATAAATTGTTCACCAAAATAATTTCTTCAAATATTCATTTAAAGATATAATGATTTCCATCTCCCTTTAATAACGTGTATATATATATATATATATATATATATATATATATATATATTTAACGTTATTCGTACATTAGACTTTCTCACATATTACTATTCTAAGTAATATATATAAAAGTACCAACTATAATTACATATTCAACACACATATTAATTCACTCCTTTACTTAAGTAAATTAAACACTGTACTATATCATCATAGTTAATTAAGGTTCAATACTCTCATTATATTATTCCATAATATAACTCACAACTTATATTAACTAATATTTATTCTTATTAGTTAATTCCCTTAACTAACTCATGCTTCACTATCCAAACCTATTCACAGATAGCTTAAGTGCTATTAATAACCTATATTATAAACATACTAGTTATTAATACACATACTCAAGAATATGGTGATTATACATTAAGGATATTTAATGTCACCAACTTACTATGATAAAATAATTCTATAAATTATTTAATATCGATAGGAATTTATCCACCTCCTTTACCTCAATTGAAACGTCTCTACGCTAAGTAACAAATATATATTAATAATATATTTATAAATCACAAAAACACATTTTACATAGTCCATATTATCCTATGTAATATAATACCACATACCTCATATCACATATATATATTATTATTCGAACCCATCTCACAGTTTAAGAATTTTATTTATTAAATCCTTATTTAATAATATCTGAAAATTCGGGTTCTTACATCCTCTCCCCCTTATAAGGATTCCGTCCTCGGAATCACCGAAACTTCCTCTACTCGGTGCTATTCCGAATATTACATATTCTCTTGAATAATTTTATTCATTCTCTTTTCAGAAGTTTTATTACTATAACTTTCTCAATCTCATTCTACCACTTTCTCCTTTCTAAGGAACATTCTACTTACTACATTCATCCTTTAGAAGAATAAGAATCTTCCACGATTTTTCAATAATCGGGAAGTAGTATGAATAACTCAGATTCCAATTTATGCTGAGGGGTCACAAGACCGTGAACTTTTCCACAGGTTTACTAATGCTTCAACACAATTCTTCACACTGCAAACCAGAGTGTTTATCAATCACAAAGACTGAAAACACCCTCCACGCGTACTCTAGGTGGCCAGCCTATTGTACCACTACGTTGGGCCGCAACGTAGTGTTTTGTAACGACTATATGCGTTACGTTCGGAACCATTGTCCCCGAAAACATGTCCCCTTTATAGGGTTGTTCACCTCAGCTTTTCAACATCTAAATCCGCACCAGAGCAATCTGGTTTGGCATAAATACACAAGAATGCTTGAATTCTATAATCTCTTTTCAAAGTCGCCTAGCCGAATCAAATAGCTTAGACTCTTATCAATAATCCGAACATCAATCGAAATAATTTAGTCAACTTTTCATAATTCGAAAGAAAAACCAAAAACCGTTTTATGACGTCATGATGCCGCACCAACTTAATAGTACGTTGAGGATTCCGCCATTTTATGACTTTGTCATATTACATCATACCATAGTGGGCTGACGATCTTTCGATCACAACCTACACTAGGTTCGATTGCATTGATGACTCCATCGTTTACCATTCTACATCATATCAAATGATGCATATGGTCAAAATACATTTTGAAAGATTTTTAAATTATTTTTGTCTTAGCCGAAACAAATAGCTTAGATATACGAATAACGGTGTTGTTTTTAAAACTCATTGGTTCAGTCACCTAACTCAATGTTTTTCTCAAGAAAACCGAAGTGCAAACACTAGCACGAAGTCAATAAATTTTGAAAATCTAGCGTAGCTAGAAGATTTAGAAAAATCCAAATTTCTCCATTACTTCAATCTCTTACTACCATCAATGCTCACTATTCCAAAACTCTTATATAATATATCTATTTTCAGTACAGTTCACCAACTTACCACACCATGGAAGTTCAGGAACTTACCACAATCATATGGGTTGAGGAACTTATCCTAGTCAGACCAAAATCGTCCATTCGCTGAGGGGTCCCATCATACGATTATGAGTCACGAACTTGTCATAGGCATGAGTCTTAAGAACTCGCACCTAAACTTAATATTATCTAATTATATCTTAGAAATCTCTATCTATCAAAATAAATATGAGAAAAGAATCACCTTTCCGCTATATGTATAATGATACCGCGACACTAACATTCCAACGATTATCAATGTGACACACTCAGTGCAAGCACAAAACTTCTGCCCATACAAAAGTTTGTACAACTAAGCCATCACATGAGTCCTCAATGGAATTCCAACACTTAACTATATCTTACTCTATCACTTGCTCATTACGAGCTTTCTACGTTTCACCACATACAACTCCTCATGAGTTCATCTCGTACTTTATCATAGTACATTCTCTTATAGCATCAAGCTATACATACTTAGTCATTACAGACTATCTATCATTTCACAGTTCAATCTGATCACGTCGTGATCATCACTATACCTTAGGGTTCTTTCCCTATTATCAACCAAACTCCATCTGAGTTCATTCTCATTATCTTTGTCATATACATCTTATAGACATCATCTTAGCATTTTTATTACCGGAGTTAGGAAACTCCTGATTCTCATTCTCTAGATACTTCGAGATTCTTCTTTGAATCTTCATGTATATATTTTAATCTTATCTTTCACTCTCTCAGGTTATAGTCTAAGGTACATTTACCTAAGGTTTATAACCTACAGCTTTGATACCAACCTGTGACGCCCCCAAATCCACGTTCCTTCGAAACCTCGGATTCGGTGCAGTCACGATATTATTATCGTCAAATTATTATATCTTTTATCATTAGTAAAAGAATACAACTTTGTTTATTATAATTTAGAATATAAATTCTATTCATATCCAAGATCTCGTCTTTACATCATATTCGATGTTACTAAAATACGGAATAATTTAAACTTTTTCAATCCTCCTTGAATAAAATCTTTTATTGATTTCATAACTTGAATCAATTACAACCCTTGAATCAATTATAAAATATGATTCATTATATTTGAGTTATCGTATAACGTTTACAACTCAACTCGATATTCTCTATGTATTAATTAATACATTCTTACAATACAACAAGTATTAAACAGTGTAAGCAACTATCGAGTACATCATCTAGAATCTAAACATGGTCCAGACAATAATCTAAGTAATATTCTTCAATGCGATACTATCTATCTTTATCAATCAAGAAGCACGAAATCTCTACCGTGAATCCTTAACCTGCAAAAGTGGTTATTTGCAAGAGTGAGCTCGACAGCTCAGCAATTCTAACAGTCCTCATGCATCACATAGCATATAACATTATACCCAGTTCATGCATTTATAAACAGTTTATATTTACTACGCATGTTACTTTTCACATAACAAGTATATCATCAAAGATCAACTTTCAATCTCATTTATATCTCAAATACAGTTCATATATAAGTTCACATTATCACAGCATAATATAATTCAACTAACAGTTATTGAATTCATATATCAAATAGGAACTGAAAGACTTGCCTGATTCGTAGTTTAACAACTACGACTTAACTGCTTAAGAATCTCTGCACTTTGTGTAAACAGTTGTATTAATCATAGAGATCACACCCATCAGTTATACACTTCCATACATTCTCAATATAATAATAAGTATTACATTGTTGTCTAACTTGGTTCTTAGAACCTTCGTCTTACTTTCTTATCGTACGTTTAGTATAGCTAGGTACGCATAGGTATACCTTAACTATACTCAATTAATATCATCTTTCATATACACATGTCCGCCTACAACTAATCTATTTACCTATAGTTAGTGTAGTACATCTTCAAAACATGCTCGCACAGTGCATATCACGGTTAACTAGCGGGGTGCACATACCAATCACGACTAGAGGCATATAAGTCCTATCATGCATGTTCATAAAGTTAGAATGCCAGTAACTCTATGTTCAACCATTCTACTTTCAAAACTTCATAAGTTTTATTCTCCAAAAATCAATGTCATGCTTAACTAATCATGCAAGGCTACTTTGAATCATTTTATATCTACTTATGCCATGTACGTATGTTATCATATTTAGAACTTTAAGTACACAAGTTCCTTTAAGTTTAATTTCAAGGCTTCAAGTTTTCTCTAGAACCGCACACTAAAGTGACCAAGAGGTTCATGGTATTCAAAGGGGTTTGAAACCACATGACATACCTATTTCCATGCATAACTAGGTCATACAATCATCCTTAAAAATCAGAACATACACATCATATGTATATGTTAAGGTTCGTTTATAAAACTTTAAGTCTATTTTCAAACTACAAGTCTTTTCTATCAATAATGTATAGTAGTGTGATTAACACCTTAAACATGTATTTCATGTCAATATAAACCATACTATCGGGTTCACAAAATCAGAATATAAACATGACTTATATACGCCAAAATTCGTTTATAAAACCTTAAGTTTATTTTCAAAACTATAACTTCATCGTTCACGTAAGCGATCCGAATATAATATGCACATACTAGTTTAACAAGTCCATATATATGTATTAATCATACCAGCATGCTTGTCCTAATTTCTTTCAATATCTATCACTTAGCAGACATCAAGCAGAAACAAAATCTGCAGAAACTGGGATCAGGAACCGGCGCAGCTGCGCAGCTCCCCAGTTCAAAATGGCGCAGCTGCGCAGGGCCTTGCCCAACTCAAGTCTGGTACCGGCGCAGCTGCGCCGCTGGCCAGTACAAAACTGGCGCAGCTGCGCAGTTGGTCGGCCAGAAACAGAGCAGACTGCATCGGCAGTACTGTAATCCCATTTCAAAAATTACTACAGCAATTTGATTATGAGCACTATATATTAGTTCTATTATGCTTATAAGCCCATATAACAACTAAGTAGACATTCCTCAACTCAATTATCATTTATCTCCACCTAATCAAGAATTTGAAATTCAAGAATAAAAAGTTTGACAGAAACGAAATGAAGAATAAGAAGCAACTCGTATACCTTTGCTATATGAAGATGAACTTGCTGCTATAACAATCTTTAGACTCCTTACTATCATGTTGTATTTTCTCTCAATTTTCACTTAACATAAATCTCAGCAAATGAAAACATGAAGAAGGAGAGCTTCATATTTATAACCAAATCAATACCCAGACAAATGCAAAATCTCCCAAATCAAACCAATAGATTGTAGAATTATATGGAGGTTAGCAATTAGTTGGTGAGAGTTGTTGGAACTCATCATGAATTCCTCACCCTTGCTCATCATTTGCTATGGAATGCTGAGGTTGAGAGCAATAGGGAGTAGACTAGCAATTGAGTTAATCACGTGAGAGAGAAATGAGATGGGCACATAATGTGGGACAATAAATAACTCAGCAACTGGCTATACAATACACTAAGGTTATATATATAGCCTATCATGCTTACTAAGACTATATCATAATTCATTTCATAAACACTTAGGTTATAATGAATTAGAGGGTACACAATATCACTCATAATGAGCAAATAATAATATAATGTATCAAGTAGTGTACATACATATAATCCATGTACATCTTATTAATGCCAAATATAATTCTATCGGGTACCATAACAGTGTATTGTCTCCTCTATTAGTAAATTCAATAATTGTTTACAATATATCTATGATATATTATTTTATTGTATACTTAATATACACATTGTCACACCCACATTTCATGTACCTCTTACAACTCAATAAACTTTACTATATAGTTTATATTCATAAATAACATAGTCATATTGCACTTTATACTTCGTACAATATATAGTTAGTTACTATACGCTAGACATTTTATTCGCATGCTTGCACATAAAAGTAAGTAATTTACTTATCTCATCAATTAATTAATAATAATATTAATTAATCCATTTCTCATTAATCCATGGAATTATAATTCCCACGCTAATTGATTAACACTTTATATGATTTATTATCACGTTAAATAAATATAAATCTTTTTATATTTATAAATCATTTACTCATTAATTATATTATCAAATAATTACTTGATAATAGTATATTGTTCATAACAATAATTAATATTAGAAGACAATTTATCTCATCACAAATCCGATTATACTTATAATCGATTTCCTTATTATTATACTATCACTAGCCATAATAATTTAACATACTATGATAATAACAATTAACAATTAATTTAGATTAATTGTTTAATTAATAATTCCTCCATCATTAAATTAGTCAATTCATTACTGAATCTATTATTGTGCCACACAAGGCATCTCTCACAAGCTCAATCTTAAGCTTATCGTTATTCTCATCACTTACTCATTTCTCACCACATTACTACTTATAACCTGTTCAATTAAATTAGAACTATTAAATCCAAGGTCCACATATAAATAGTTTACAAATCGAATATTCAAATATTATATATATAACCTTTACGAAAATATAATAACTCAAGCTATTAAAATATTAAATTACTTCAATTAATTATACTTATAATAAGTATAACCTTTACGCTTATAATAATTAATATATACTCTATTAATTATTCCAATAATAATATTCACGATCAAATAATAACTTAAGTTATTTAATATATTAAAATAACTTAGTTTCCTTTCATTAATTAAACTCCCTTGAAAATACATTTAAAATTATGTATTTAGCCATATCATAAAATATTATGTTTTCTCCAAATAAGCACATTCGTTATTAGAAAATAAGTTACTTATTGTCTCATGATATTATTTTTAATATAATATCAAATAACTATATGTACGACACATGTACATATATTATATATAGAAAATAGATAATAAGTTTATTTTCTATTATAATAAATCGTTTCCATCAATTTAATTACATATAGCAAATACGTTTTAATATATTTACTATATTAACCAAACACACCTCATACAAAAACATATAAGGTAATATTATTATTCAAAAATAACATTTCCTCCTTTTATTAAAATAATTCAATATTAGAAATTATTTTAATATCCTTTATTAAAAATATATAATAACTATTTCTCTTTCTTTTCTATAAATTGTTCACCAAAATAATTTCTTCAAATATTCATTTAAAGATATAATGATTTCCATCTCCCTTTAATAACGTATATATATATATTTAACGTTATTCGTACATTAGACTTTCTCACATATTACTATTCTAAGTAATATATATAAAAGTACCAACTATAATTACATATTCAACACACATATTAATTCACTCCTTTACTTAAGTAAATTAAACACTGTACTATATCATCATAGTTAATTAAGGTTCAATACTCTCATTATATTATTCCATAATATAACTCACAACTTATATTAACTAATATTTATTCTTATTAGTTAATTCCCTTAACTAACTCATGCTTCACTATCCAAACCTATTCACAGATAGCTTAAGTGCTATTAATAACCTATATTATAAACATACTAGTTATTAATACACATACTCAAGAATATGGTGATTATACATTAAGGATATTTAATGTCACCAACTTACTATGATAAAATAATTCTATAAATTATTTAATATCGATAGGAATTTATCCACCTCCTTTACCTCAATTGAAACGTCTCTACGCTAAGTAACAAATATATATTAATAATATATTTATAAATCATAAAAACACATTTTACATAGTCCAATATTATCCTATGTAATATAATACCACATACCTCATATCACATATATATATTATTATTCGAACCCATCTCACAGTTTAAGAATTTTATTTATTAAATCCTTATTTAATAATATCTGAAAATTCGGGTTCTTACATATCTGCTTAATATCCGTAATGGTCCACCCAATTGCATATTTGAATTCCCTTAGTACTTGCAACAGCTTACTTTCTTGACAAGATGTTAGTGCAGAGGCAATTATAACAGGCAAAGTGGAAGAATCACCCAAAAATGCATACCTGAGGTGATTAGGAAGAGGTTTAAGATCAAGTATAGGAGGCATCTCAAGAGACGATTTTAAACGCTCGGAAGACTCCCCTATGTGTTCTAGTGGTTCAGCCGGACTTTTGAATTTGCTCATTCGTGGCACTGTATTCAGAATTTGGACATACTCAACAACCTCTATATCATCCATGCCAAAGTCCCCTAGTAAAGCACTCTCCAAAGGATCACTGCTCATCACTTGTGTGGTCTCTTCATTCAATACTCTGTCGACCGCATCAATCCGGAAACATTCCTCTTCATCGGTGGGAAACTTCATAGCCTTAAATACATTAAAAGTGACTTCTTGATCCTGAACTCTCATCGTAAACTCTTTTTTTTTGTACGTCAAATAAGAGTTTGTCCAGTGGCTAAGAACAGTCTTCCCATAATGATTGGAATGTTCTCTTCTTCTTTATAATTCAGAATAATGAAGTCGGCGGGAAAGATGAACTTGTCCACCTTCACAAGGACGTCTTCTACAATACCCCTCGGATAAGTGATGGATCTATCGGTAAGCTGAAGTGATATGTTTGTCAATTTTGGAGCCGGCAAACCCAACTGTGTATACACTGAGAGTGGCATAAGATTGATGCTCGCCCCCAAATCATATAGACATTTATTAAATGACAAGCCTCTAATAGAGCAAGGGATCGTGAAACTGTCGAGATCCTTGAGTTTAAGAGGTAGCTTCCTTTGCAACACAGCACTACACTCTTCAGTTAAGGCCACTATCGCATAATCTTCCAGTTTCTTCTTCCTAGACAGAATACCCTTCATGAATTTAGCATAGCTCGGCATCTGCTCCAACGCCTCTACAAATGGTATATTAATTTGCAGCTTCTTGAAAACCTCCAGGAACTTAACAAATTGCTTATCCAGTTTTTGCTTTTGGAGTCTTTGAGGGTAGGGCACAGGTGGATATACAATTGGTGGTGGAGCACATGATTTTTCACCTATTTCCTTCTTTTCTACCTCAAATTCTTGCTTGCCATCACTTTCCTTAGCAAAATCATCCTCAGATTTTTCTACATATTGGCGCGGGCGCGCCATGTTTCCTTCCTCTTGGGGCCCGGGCGCGCCAGGCTTTGATCCTGCAGTTTGTTTTCCATTTCTTAATGTGATAGCTTGGCACTGCTCCTTTTCGTCCCTTCTCGAGTTAGGCTCCGTGTTACTTGGTAAAGCTCCTTGTGGTCTAGTACTAATCATATTGGCCATTTGGTTCTCCAAAGTCTTAATAGCCACAGGTTGGCTCTTTAACATCATCATCAACTCCTCCATTTTTGATTTCTTTTCTTGTTGAGGAGCGGAAGCTGGAGGATGTTGATGTTGGTGGTTCTGAAATCCTGGACGGTAAGACGGTCTTGGAGCATGTTGTTGTGGATATTGTGGTTGTTTTGGTTGGTTTTGTTGAGAAGTTTGGTTGTTGCTCCAAGAAAGGTTGGGTTGATTTCTATTGTTGGGATGGTAAGTGTTCTGATATTGATTGGGTGGCCTCTGATAGTTGCTCAAAAATTGCACCAACTCTAAAATGATAGCACATTGATCCATAGGATGTGACCCCTCACAAAGCTCACAGACGTAGGCAACTTGTTTCACTTTTGACTCGGCCATAGAATCAATCTTTTTTAACATCGCCACTAGTTGAGCCGTGATGGCATCCACTTCCAAAACTTCTACAACTTTTAGTTGAGGCATCCTAGACAAAGGGTATTGGTAGTCATTTGCCGCCATGGTCTCCAGCAACTCTTAAGCTTTTTCATAACTCTTTGCCCAAAATGTTCCTCCCGCGGCGGCATCAATGCTAGGCCGAGTTTGCCATCCTAATCCATTGTAGAATGTATTTATTTCCATCCATTGCGGCATCCCATGATGAGGACACTTCCTTAGCATCTCCTTATATCTCTCCCAAGCTTCATATAAAGACTCTCCTTGTTATTACTCAAATGAAGAAAAGAGCACTTCTCATCTTTGCAGTCTTAGCCATAGGAAAGAATTTTCCTAAGAACTTCTGTGTTAAGTCCTCCGAAGTAGTAACGGACCCCGGTGGTAGCGAGTGAAGCCAACTCCTTGCCTTGTCCCTCAATGTGAAAGGAAAGAGCCTAAGTCTCACCGCATCATCCGACACACCATTATACTTAAATGTGTCATAAATCTCAATGAAGCTCAGTAGATGCTCATTCGGGTCATCATTAGCCAAACTCCCAAACTGAACCGTGTTTTGTACCATTTGGATTGTCCCCAATTTAATTTCAAAGGTATTGGCGGCTATTGCTGGCTTGACTATGCTCGACTATAGCTCATTGATACGCGACATTAAATAATCCCTTAATGCTTTATGTTCTTCGACCGCCATAACTTTCGGCGCTTTAGTTTTCTCTTGTGTATTAGTAGTAATTGTACTCAATCTCCAAGCTCTCCCGTTGATGTTGTTCTTTCTAGGCACCAAAGCATAATTTTTAGACCAAGTTTGCATACACTAATCAAGAGTACCTGAAACAAAAAAAAGAAGAAGATAGAAATGAGATAAGATGTGATTTGTTTAACTCAGACCAATTTAATTTAAACTGATGACGAAAGTAATAAAAATAATCACTATTCTCCGACAACGACGCCAAAAACTTATTGGCTTGTTTTGGTGTTAAACAAAATAATCACATACACGCAAGTGCACGCGGTCCACAAGTAATATACGATAAGTAGAGTATTGATCCCACGGAGAAAAATGAGTATTTCTATTCTAACATGCAATAATTTTGTAATTATTTCGGTTTACTTAAACAGATGATCAAGATGTGATTTATCTAACAATAACGATTATCAAATATTAACTAACTAACAAGTAAATGATTTAGATGAGGAAGATATGAGATTTTAACTTCACTTAATGCCTCGTTAAAATTATACACCTCTTATTAAGCATAATTGATTACTTCTGATTGCTAGTTAAGAGCACGAAAGTAAAACATGGCTCTCTGTCGATATACCATGCTCATATCACATAAAATCCACAAAAGATAGAATATATGTGAACATCCAATATTACATAACCCACTATATTTCTATGTAACTTCATAGTAATATAGATTTAAGCACAAGCTCTCTCAAATGACTACACGCGGTAATACGGTATATGCCTACCCGGATTACAAATCATAAAGTCTATCACATGTAAAAATCATGAACACATGCTAATATGGCCATATCTAAACTTATAATTCATTTTTCAATTTCATTCAAGTTATTTCGGTAGTTGGTGATCAAGTAACTAAGCAAGCAAAACAAGCCATATTAGGCGATCCATACATAATTAACTAGAGCTCAACATAGAAGCATACAAATCTGAACTTAAGCAAAAACATCCATTAAAATCCCATAATGGAGATTAGTTCATAACTGAAGCAAAAACCATTATCAAAACTTGTTCATACATTGAGAATCAAATATGGAAGTAAAGAGAAGCTAAGGGATTAGAAATGCAAATCTGAAATCTCTACTTCAAATAAGAACTATTAATGTAGAGCCAAATCCTTTAATCCACCAATTCTAGCCCTAATCTATGCAAAATGTATGAAAATCTACTAAGAAGACAAGAGAAAAGCTAAAATATAAGAGAGGAGGCTATGAGCTCTCTCTGTCACTCTAAAACCCTAAAACAGTAACAAAAATGTTCAAAAGATAAGTCCTTAACTTCCAAATACACCCTTATAAGGAAAAACACGCAAAATAAGAATTAATGAAAAAGTCAACTCTGGTCAATGCTGGCCTGGCGCGGCCGCACCACCCTGTAGGCAAAATGGGGGGCGGGCGCGCTGCTGCTGGTCGAGTCCTCCTTTGGCGCGGGTGCGCTGCGTTTACCCTTTTCAAGGGTGTGGCCGCACTCTGCAGATTTCTGCTATCTTCCTGCTAGTGCGTCTTTTGGTCTTCTTGCTGCTTTCATTCTGCTTTCTCCTTCACATGCCAAGTCCTTTGCATATCACCACATGCCTATCTCCTATGCACTCCACCATAAGCCCTTTGTTTGCCATCAAGCCGGTTCCAAGCTCATTCCACCTACGATGCCATCGATAGAGTTTCCAATATGCAATCTACAAAATAAAGATAAAAATGCATGAAAAAGAACTAAAACACATGAGAATAAGCTATAGTTCTAATGAGTTGATAACCAATAAGTAGGTATAAAACCTAATTATCACACTATTATCCATCTCATGATAATTTATATCACATCCATCACAATAAGCAATATAACATCGGCAGTATAAAATGTTTGTCTCATAACAGTATATATAATATTTTTCTTCTCCCCTCTTTTTCATTATAAAAATAAGGGAAAAGTGTTCTGTAAATACATACTTTTCAGAACCTATAGAAAAGTGTTAGTATTCTGGAAAAGTATTTTTCTTGCAAATTTAAAATAAACATAAATAGTACCTGCATAGTGTTAAACAGATAAAGTTCACACAGTACAAGGTTAGTATTTAAGTTAGTTACAATACTAACAAATAGTTAGTAGCATATATAAATATATTACAATCTCCCCAAATAGTTAGTAGTCTTCTTCATTGAGAGGAGAAAAGTGGAGACCAAGTTTGGGAAGTGATCATCAGATTGATACCAGGAAGAGGATCAAGCAAAGATTCTATTTTGATTGAGCTGGTACTTGCACTAAAATGACAAGCACACATAGATAACTTCTGATGTTCCATAACAAAATTCAACATGTCCTTAATATGATGCACAGATTGTTACAATGCTTCCATTTGAACCATTAAGTTGTTTTGGTTAAGTAAAAGTAATTAATTCATGCTATTGATGCCATCCAGTTGAGATATCATATTAAGGTTTAACTTAATGGGTTCATGATCAGGAGCTTTAAAAACTATGAGTGGTCTACGAGAAAGATTGAGACGAGAGACAAGATTGGAGTTTTGAACAAATTGAAATTTTTGATTAATGACATCAATCTCAAGATATTTGAAATATGAGTAAGAAGAAGACCATAGCCAAGACAGTTGTTATTAAAATAGTGTTCGAAGGAAGTTCATAGAATATATGAAAGATTGTATGGCATGCATGTAGATACTCAAAATTTTGTTTTCCTATTACTAACCCTGCAGGAGGGCAAAACTGTCTTTTCAGCCCCGGTCACCAATACTGGGATGTCAATTCAACCCCGGTCACCAATACCGGGATGTCAACTAAACCCCGGTAACCAATACCGAAATGTCAACTCAGCCCCGGTCACCAATATCGGGATGTCAACTCAGCCCCGGTCACCAATACCGAGACGTCAAGTCAACACCGATCTCAATACCGGGCCATCAGTTTAACCCTGATCTCAATATCGGGCCATCAGATCATCCCCGATCTCAACATCGGGACATCAGGTCATCCCCGGCCTCAATACCGAGACGTCAGGTCATCCTCGGTCTCAATACCAGGTCATCAGATCATCCCCGATCTCAATACCGGGACGTCAGGTCAACCCCGGTCTCAATACCGGGCCATCAGTTCATCTCCAGTCTCAATACCGGACCATCAGGTCAACCCCGATCTCAATACCGGACCATCAGATCAACCGCGGTCTTAATATCAAAATATCAATTCAGCCCTGGTCACAACTCGGGAGGTACAATTAAGCCTCGATCACAACCGAGGGGTCCAGTTCAGCCCCAGAGATAACCCTGGGAAGCCAATTCAACCTTCAGAGACAAACCCGAAGCATCATACCATCTTCGGAGTCAACCTTGGGAGGACCAATTCAGCCTCAGAGACGACCCTAAGAACAAACATAATCGGCTAGGAGCCAAACCTTAGGGAACAACCCTAGGAAGACAGCTGAAGACAGTGCCAGTACAGAAGAAAACTCCGGGAGGGTCAAAATGGTCATTTTATCAACTTGAAGGCGATTTGGTCAAACTCAATCTGAATTAATGCCATGAAGATCAGGAAAAACCATAACAGTGATCCCAAATAAAAGCAGCGCAAGACAGCTCAACGGACAAACTGGGGGAAAACGAAGACCTAATTATAAACCCGTCTTTTTGAACTTGAAAAAGGTTTATGCCCATGTCATTACGACACTCTCGACGAGGGCTTTTCGAAAAGATATGGCATGCCTCAAACGGACGCTCCGATCAAAAGTTAAAAAGTTTCGAACCTGACATCTCATTGCTAGGAGTGCACGTACTTCAAGACGACAGGACCCGCGACGTGGGCCATACTACGTGGAGCCGCAGGTAGACCTCAGCTGCCGCGGGTAGGCCCGCTTCCATCGGGTCTATATATATGAGTGCACCCAGCTCATTTTATATCAAAAAACGTATGAACCCTTGACCGTTTGGTTTTTCAACCATTTTCTTGTCTTCCAAATCCAAAAAATTTCACTCTAACACGTAAATATACTCACATACTACCACATATTAAAAATTAACTGGTAAAAATAGACGTTTGAAGCCCACTAAGTGGCAAAAAGCCCGTATAACAATCCATTGTTAGTATGTTTACGTTCTAACAAGTTTATATACTTCATTACGCTGTTATACACTTGCATATCAAGTTTCATTTTCTAAATATGCCCGAAACTCAGTTCCATGGCCGTCACTTCTAACAGCTTTTATATACTAACATCTTCATTTTTAACTTCGCCAGACTGGGTTATCTTTTTAGTCCTGATTTGACTTTTTTTGTATATATTTAACTATATATATACTAATTTTTCAATTCTATCAAGCTCGGATATCAAATCTGTGATATTTTATTCCATATATATATATATATATATGCACCCTTCACTGGACTGGGGTATCTTCCCAGTCCCGATTTGACTATTTTCTGTCGACCTGGATCATTTTGTGGCATTTTATTGCTTTTATATATATATATATGCGCCTAGGATAAAATGTTCATTGCCCTTTTTACAGCTTTTACATACATATATATATATATATATATATATATATATTTCAATTTTGTCAAGCCTGGTTAATTCTGTAGCTCTTTTACAGCTTTATATATATATATATATATGATCCTAGGATAAAATGTCCATTACCCTTTTACAGCTTGTATATATATATATATATATATTTCAATTCTGTCGAACCTAATTAATTTTGTGGCTCTTTTACAACTTATATATATATATATATTTTTTCATTTCAGTATGGGCAAAGAATAGAATATCCGTCGCCCTTTACCGCTTTTATATATATATATATTTTTATTCTGTTAAACCTGAATTATTTCGTAGCTTTTTACAGCTTTTATAAATATCTATATATATTTACATTCCAGTCCGGACTTGCGAGTGAAAACTCATAGCCCTTTACAGCTTTCGTATATATATATATATATATATATATATATATATTACTTTATTCATATTATTAAATTGTTGCTTTAAATATTCATTTGATATGAATCAACACTGACATTTATGCGGAAGAACTAAATTTCTTTAAATCTCGTCAACTCTAACTTTCAAACAGTTCAAAATAGGTCTAGACAGAACCAAAAAGCTAGAATGACTAAGATTTATTTAAATCTAGCATTTTTCTAGTTTCAGTTATAAAAGCAATCTCGTGGCCCTTAAATCACTATCTAGTGAGAACGAGACGCTCCGGTTAGGTGCGAGCCAAAATTTACTGATGAATCCTTGATTCTGGTGACATTTGAATATATATTGCTATGTATATTTAAGCTGTGCAAGTTTATTGGCTTCTTTTTGTGAGCCTAGAAATCAGAAAATTCATGATTGAACTGATCAGTATCTGATTTCCGTGATGGACAAACTCCATTTTACAAATATACCCTGCCAGTTTTTTTGTAAAAATATACATCAAAAAGGCTTTAAAACGGTTATTCAAATTTAAGATATCGACATAGTGAAAATTAATTTGTAATGTCCGAGTCACTCTAATGGTTGTTATGCCCATGAGAAGACCAACACTTATATATATTCTGTGGTCGAAGATGCTTCGTAGCCCGATAATCATCATTCAAATTGAGCCAAAATGCTGAAAAGATAAAACTGAAATATCAATATATTTCAATTCCTATGTGAGCGTAAGGGATTAAAAACCTGCTTTCAAAACATCATTTCAAATAATTTTATGAAAAAAAAACTTTTGCAAATCAAATCAAGTACTTTTTGCAAATCAAATCAAAGACTTTTACAAATCAAATCAAACCCTTCGTACATAGGTTCAACGATACATAAACATACTTTTAAAAAAATATAGGCCCAATTTCTTCCAGCATTCACACATACACACACATTGCAAATTAAAAAAATATTAAAAAGACGCGATACCGTGTTTACACGGGAATTGTTGGGTGTGTAACACCTTCCTCACACTTAACTAAGCCCCCGAACTGAAAATTTTGATTTCAAAGATCAAGTTTCGACTGTGTCCAGCAATTGGACTTCTTTCAAACAAATCCAGTTGAGTTGGTACAACCATTTCAAATCTACCAACTGACGACTCTATAAAACGTTCAAATCGTTGACATGATACATGTTTGACTTTTCCTAAAAAATCTTTCAAAACTTTTTCCACAATAAAAAGAGTAAGGATAGACAAAACTTAGGAAGGGAGAAAGATTCGGATTTGACCCGACCCACGAATTTTTTCCCGACGTCGACAATGCATTCATTACTGATACACTTTATAATTTTCATATCAAAGGGATGCAATGTTCTAGTATCTCTTACTGGCATAAGATTTTGTCTAAGAATTTTTTTCAGAAACTGACACTTAGCAGTCAAAAATTTCAGTCCAACATTAACAAGAAAATCAAACAATAGAGCAGGTATGAGCTAATCAGTTGTGATGGAGAGATTTTGTTTGAAAATAAGACGGTCATCCATAGTTGTTCCTAATGGATGCACGTACTCATTTATTCTAGGTAGTTCTAACATGGATGAAGATGTAATGCATGTATGAGAAGATTTTCGTCAATGACAAAATTTTTACCTTGAATGCATGTGTTAACACTTATTAAAAGACCAGTAAGAATTCTATTGAAGACCATGTGTGAAAAAATCAACAATAAGACCAAGATATATGTTTCTATCAAAAAATACAACTAAACTTTCCCAACTTAATGCTTTGAAATGTTCAAGTAAGTCAGGAAAACTACAAAATGCAATGTCTAGGCCTGGTGTAAGAGTATGCTTCATTAGACGCTATTTAACTTATGTAAAAGGTGTGACTAGATGAGGTTTACATCCGGAGGGATATTTCTCAAAATGAAGTGCAAGTCTTTTTCTTTTTGAAGAGTAGATAGGATGCATGATAAACATCCAATAAGTAGACAGAAAAATGTAACAGATAGAACACAGTCAAACTGAAAATAAATGCATCATGTATTAGTAATGGTAATATATATATATAGAAGAGATAGATAATCATAGATATCAGTATAATAAATGAGGTCAAGATATGAAGAGTGACTGACTAAAGAGGATGCACACGGTAAAAGATTGCATCAGTAAATTAAATGCACATAAGATCAACCTTGCAAGAAAAGAAACCATACTTTGCAATGTGTGTTAGTTTTCCAATAAATAGTAAACTAAACAGTATTATGTCAATAAACAGTGATGTACTCCCTGTTTATTAAAAAAATAATAAAAATTAACCAACTCCGTTTGAAAAAATCTCAACAATTTCATATAGATAGTCCCAATATCACAATTTATGATTGACACTAGAGAGCAGCATTTAACAGATACAGAACCAATATATGATAAATCAATATTTATGTCATTAATTATGACTTCAAGGCAAGCAAAGACTAACCAAATATACTAAATCAGATAATCATGACTCATAAATATATTTTGAAAAGTAATAAAAGCGAAATTGATCATGAATAAATCAGAGTTCAGCACACACAAAAATTTAATGGACATTAGTATCCAATGTCAGCCAAACAACACATAAAATATAAATAATATCACTTTTAGTAGACATCAGTATCTACTCCCAACAAAAAAATTATAGAAAGTTTACCTGAGAGCAAGTAGCAGAAATTTAGAATGTTAAAAGATGGTATACTCATGACCTTCTTGTATATACAGCTTTTTGATGTTTTTCAACAGATAGAAATTCATTTTTATACATAGTAGTAAATATATAAATATATTTAAATAACATTTCAGGGTTCCAAAAATTATATATATTTTATATATGTATATTTAAATATAGTTTATATATATATATGTATATTTATAGGAGGATATGTATATATGTATGTATATATATATATATATATATATATATAAACTAAAAAAATAACAGATTTGAAAAAAAATTAGAAACTATTTTTCTTAAGAAATCGATTAAAAATTTTTTTAGATCATATTAGATCGTTTGATTGATTAATCAAAACTCAGAAATACTATCTTCGAAAACCAAGAACTTAAAAATATGTAATAGAAAAAAAAATCAAAGAAAATTTGATAAATCATTTTTGAGGAAAGCGATCGGTGAAAAAATGATTTAGATGATAAAGAATTGATTGATCGGATTATTTTTCTCAAAAACGCACTTGAAAGCACATATTTGAACTGAAAAATATTAGGGTTTTCATATCATTTTAGAGAGAGAGGGAGAGAGAATCGGCTGAAGAGAGAAGAAAAGAAAGAAATAAAATGAATTAAAAAATAAAATTTTGATATTTATAGTTATGTTTACCTGAGTGATCCAATGGCTAAAGAATGATCTCAAAAAATATCAATGGCTAGGATGAAATCCGAATTTTTAAGTAGTTGTGTTTGTTAGCTAGCCTTGATCTAACGACTGTATGTATTTCTGATAAGTAATCCAACGGTTGCTGGCTTTGATCCTTGTGCTTTCAGTTGATTAGCTAAATTTGTAGTGAAAGGATTAAGCTTGTTTTGATGGTTGGATTGAGCCTTTGATTAACGAACCAGATTTAACCAAGCAAATAATTTTTACATATATGTATATATATTTGATAAATAAAATTGAACTACTAAAAAAATATAATACATATTGAATATAAGTTATAAATATTTATAATAAAAAAATATATTACAAAGATAAACACAATGTATTTATACTGATAAAAAATTTACAAATATAATTAAAATAACAAAAAAAAATTAAAACTAAATTTATATTAATAAATTATTTTATAATAATATAAATGACATTACTTACAAAAAAATTACTAATGACGTACACAAGTAAAAGTATATTTATAAAGTTTAGCTATTTGATAGTTAAATTTTTTATGATAAAAGTTGAATAAAAAATAAAAAAATAAGTGAAATAAATTATATTATTTATATTAATAACCAAATGTATTTATACAAAGATATTTATAAAAAAAATTAAACGAAAATATTTATATAAAAATTATAAGTGAATAAAAATAATTAAAAAATCTAAATAATTTAAAAATTATGAGAAAATGTCCAGCACGCCTATATCCATACGTAGTTTACAAAATCTATCAAAACTTAGAGGCTTAGTAAATATATCAGCAATATTCAATTCTGTATCAATGTTATCTAATTTGTTAGTTCCACTATTCACATGATCGCATAAAAAATAATGTCTAACATCTATATGTTTTGATCTAGCATGTAAGATTGTGTTTTTACTTAAGTTAATAGCACTAGTATTATCACATAATATTGATACACAATCAAATTTTAAATTATAATCTGCAAGTGTTTGTTTCATCCACAATAGATATGTGCAACAACGTGCGGCAGCTATATATTCAGCTTTAATGGTTGAAATAGATACAGAGTTTTGTTTATTAGAGAATCAGGAAACTAACATCCTCCTAAAAACTGACAAGTTCCACTAGTACTTTTTCGATCAACTTGATGGCATGCATAGTCAGAATCTAAAAAACAAACAAGGTTAAATAGTTGACCTTTAGGATACCATAGTCCTAAATATGTGGTTCCTTTAAGATATCGAAAAATTCTTTTTACCGCAACCAAGTGTGATTCTTTAGGATTTGATTGAAATCTAGCAGCACATTTACAGACACTGAATATAATGTCAGGTCTACTAGTTGTGATATATAGTAGACTTTCAATCATTCCTTTATATATTTCTTTGATTCAACATTTTTACCATTTTCATCAGCACTAAATTTATCAGTTGTTGACATAGAAGTATTAAGAGGTTTCATCGATTCTAATCCAAATTTATTAATCATTTTTTTGCAATATTTGGATTGAGAAATATGAATACTTTTTTTCTCCTTATTTGATTTGTATATCGAGGAAGAAGTTTAATTCTCCCATCATACTCATTTCAAACTCTTTACTCAAACTTTCAGAAAAATCATTGCACATAGTAATATCAGTAGAACCAAAAATAATGTCATCAACATAAATTTGTATAATAAGAATATCATCATTTTTAGGTTTAGTAAATAAAGTAGTGTCTACAGCACCCCTTTTAAAGCCATTTTCTTGCAAAAATTTACTTAAACGTTCATACCATGCTCTAGGGGCCTGTTTCAAACCATACAAAGCTTTATGCAATTTATAAACATATTCAGGATGATCAAATTGTTCAAAACCAGGAAGTTGTTAACATAAACTTCCTCTTCAATAACACCATTTAAAAATGCAGATTTAACATCCATTTGAAATCTTTATGACATGCATATGCTAATAACATGCGAATAGACTCGATTCTAGTAACAGGAGTATAAGTTTCATCATAATCAATACCTTCAAGTTGTTTATACCCCTGTGCAACTAGTCTTGCTTTATTTCGTACTACAGTTCCATTTTCATCCAATTTATTACGAAAAACCCATCGAGTTCCAATAATTGAAACATCATCTGGTTTTGGAACTAATTCCCAGACTTTGTTTATGGTGAACTGTTCTAGTTCATTTTGCATAGCTATTATCCAATCTTCATCCAATAAAGCATCTTTTATATTTTTAGGCTCAATTTGGGATAAAAATGATAAATGACCAGCCAAATTATGTGCTTGTAATTTAGTAAGAATTCCTTTATCAATATCACCAATCACATTTTCTATAGGATGATTCTTAATAATATGTGACTCTTTGGGCAAATCATTCAACTAAGGGTTATAATTTTCAAGAGGATTCTCATTAATAGGTGGAGATGCATTATCTAGTTTTGGTTCTTCTATATTTCTGAGAATATCTTCAATGACAACATCACTGTTAACCAACTCTTTATATTTGGGAGGAGGCTGAGATTCATCAAAAGTTACATTCATTGATTCCTCAACAACCAGATTTCTTTTGTTAAAGACTCTATATGCTTTACTATTAAGTGAATATCTCAAAAATATTCCGTCATCAGATTTAGGATCAAATTTTAACAAATGCTCTTTAGTGTTTAGAATAAAACATTAGCTCCCAAAAACATGAAAATAATTTATTTTTGGAGTTCTTTTATAATAAAGCTCATAGGGAGTTTTAAGCAAAATTGGTCTTAACAAGACTCTGTTTAAAATGTAATAAGATGTTGCCACAGCTTCAGCCCAAAAATATTTTGAAAGACGATATTCATTTAACATGGTATTAGTCATTTCTTGTAAAGTTCGATTTTTTCTTTCAACTACACCATTTGACTGTGGTGTATAAGGAGCAGTTTATGACTTATATCGTGCTAATCACAGAACATAATAAAATCAGAATTGTCAAATTATGTTCCTTGATCAGACCGAATATAAACAATAGAGCTTCCCTGTTGATTCTAAATTTTCTTACACAAAACAGAAAAATAGTTAATAGCTTCATTTTTAAATTTAAGAAATTCAACCCATGTAAATCGAGAATAATCGTTAACCAAAACTAGAATGTATACAGCACCACCCATGTTGTGTTTAGGAATAGGTCCTACTAGGTCCATATATAAAAGTTCTAAGGGTCTAGAAGTTGACACAATGAGTTTAGGTTTATAAGATGCATGAATTTATTTTGTCAGTTCACATGCTTCATATATATGATTTTTGAAGACTTTTAACTTAGGAAGACAACAAACGTGTTCTTTAGAAGAAATATTATTAATTAGCTTCATGTTGATATGCCTTAGTCTACGGTGCCAAAGTCATGGATTATCATTTGTAGACACAAGACAAATGTTATCTAAGTGCGAATATTCATCTAGATCATACGTATACACATTTTGATATCTAGGACACACTAAAACTAATTTACCAGTTTGATCAAATATGGAGCAATTTTGTGTACTGAAAGATATTGTAAAGTCACTATCATATAGTTGACTGATAGATAGAAGATTATACCTGAGTCATGTGACTAATTGAACGTTAGAGATTGTTATGTTCTTGTGACCAACACTTCCAATTCTAATTATTTTACCTTTATTGTTTTCTCCAAAGGTTACCTCACCATAGTATGTGGCTTGTAGATTTTTTAACTTTGACTTGTCACCAGTCATATGTCTTGAACAACCGCTATGAGATACCATTTACTTTTATTCACATCAGATGTAAGACATACCTGCAATATATATACACTAATTTCACAGACTGGTACCCTTTAATATGAAGGGTATTTTGGGTGAGTTTTCTATTTTGTATAAGGAATGTTCGTATTTTCCTTTATAAAACTAGGCATAGGATAATCAGATTTGGTAGAGATAAGCATTCTATGAGTGACATGACTATAAGATGTATGATAATAATTTTTTTGAAATTCTTTTCTTGTAATAATTGGTACAATGTATGTTCCTTTGGGAACCTAAATTATTTTTCCTTTATAATTTCCATTTCGAGCATTGAACATATTGAAGGAATGACCATTTCTGTTACAGTAAGAACATTTAATAAAAGGAGATGTATGAGTTTCTTTTTCTTTACTTTTAACATGATAGAGTCTTTTATCCTTTGTTTTGCTTGTTTCTCCAATATAACCTAGTTCTTCTTTATTAAATACACATCTATGTTGATTTAGCATGATATCAAGATTTTCTTTTATTTTTGTGAATATAAGAACTATGGTATTTAAATCATCACGTTCTTTAGTTAAATTATCATTTAAAGAACTATAATTTTCTAATTCTGTTTTTAGATATGAATTTTCAAATTTGAGATTTTTAATATCATCAGTTAAGACTTGATCTTGTATTTGAGTATCTTTATTAATTAAGGCAAGTGTTGAATTTTTAATTTCAAGATTTTCAATAGAAATGATAAGTGTTGAATTTTTTATTTTAAGATCTTTATTTATTTTCTTAAAATTTTCTAATTCTTCTTTTAATAAATTATTTTCTTATTTTTCTTCATTTAGACTTTCATTAGTAATAATCAAATTTGCATTTTCTATATCAAGATTTTGGTTTATTTTTCTTAATTTTTCTAATTCTTCTTTTATGAAGAAATCATTTTCTAATTTTTCTTCATCTAAACTTTCATTAGTGATAATTAATATGAATTTTATATTTCAAGATTTTTATTAGTTTTAATTAATTTTCTAAAGAAACTTTTAATCTAATGAAATCTTCTTTGATTATTTCATTATTCTCATATAAATAGTTGTAAGCTTCCTGTAATTCATAATGTTCTTCATTTATATTTTCTAATGTATGAGTGGCAAATGAAGTGCTAGGTAATTGATGTTTAGAATTTACCTCATATCTTGGTGATGAGTCCTCATCTACTCTTTTTCAATGAGAGCATTGGTCAGCACTTATTCGGCTTTAGAAGCTATATTCATAGCCTCATCATCTTTGGTGGACTGGTGAACTCATCAATATCTTTCTCAACAATCTTTTCTCCTTGAACTTTGGTTGGAACTTTTACACCTCGTTCTATTGTGAACCAAAATTTGATTCCTTGTGACTTGGCATATATTTTAAATCTGTTCTTCCAGGTGGAAAAGTTTGTTCCATCAAATAGTGGGGGTCTGGACATTGATAGTCCTTCTCCGCAACTAGTATCATTGTAGGCCATAGATGGATTTACTCTTAGTTATACTTATACTTACTCAACAAACAAGTTAAAGAGCACCGCTTCGATACCAATTGAAAGTCCAATATTAATCTAGAAGGGGGGTTGAATAGATTATTATAGATTAAAAAATTATCTTAGGCCTTTTTGAATTTTTAGATAATTAATTTGCATTGTTAGAAATTAATATGCAAGATAATAAAAATTTAATCACACAATGCAAAGAGATTTGTCTGGTTCACAACATACATCCTAAGTATGTTGCTACGTATAGTCTCAAGCTCCTCTCCAGAACTTGAGATCCTATTACTATCAGTAGTAAATACTCTTTCAACAGGCGGAGAAACCTTTAAAAAGTTTTATAGACAAACTTTTAAATTTTTACAAATTACCTATCTTAGACAACAAGCTCCTAGCTCCCTCCTCAAGCTTAGTTATACTTCTTTTGAGTTCAGTTATATTCTATAATCTGGTCTTGAAACAACAACCTCTTCCTCATCTCACAAATACACTAGAGACCCAACTCCCAGCTGACCTCTCTAAGACTCTGATCTTGGTCGAAGAATTACTCGTTTTCCCACAGATACATAAAATAAACTAACTCTGACTTTTCCCTGTTTACAAAAGATTTTGATACAGATAGGCTTCTAAAATAAGAAGATATCAATTTAAGAACAAGTAATAAAAGTTCAATAACTTTTATATGATAGAGAAGTGCTTCTGTGTAAGCAGATATAATTTTAAGCTTGTAGATATGCTTCTTGTTAAGCAGATAAAAATAGTTTAAGTGTAAATTGAAAATGCTTCTAAATAAGCAGATATAAAGTTTAATACACGTTTATAAAAAATTATTTATTCTTTATAATAAAGAATGTGTTTTTATGATAAACAGATAAGACTTTGATTTCTGATATAAAAGTTTAAATAACTTTTATATTATGCAACAAGTATTTTTATGAATAAATGAATTTATGATCAAATACTTGTGATGACAAATATCAAATATAATAAATAAATCAATTAAGCAATATAATAACTATATTTGTTTAACTCAAAGAATATACAAAAATATTTTATCTATTATGTGAATAATATATAAAAAAGGCCACTTAGGATTTTAAAGACCTTTTTAACAAATCACGTTATCATTTGCTCAAGGGTGAAAAATTCAAAATTTTTCAGTATCTAAGTACTGACCAAATTTATACTTTTCACACTTTTATATTTATATAAATATTTTCGATAGTCAACTTGAAATTCAAAGACAATCCGGATAGTTCTCTATTAGAAGTATCTCAGGGTCGTTTTGACGATCAAGTGTTAATATATGATATTTATATAAATAATGGATATATAAAGTACTTATATAAATATTTTCGATAGATAGATCACTAAGAAATTCAAAGACAATCTAGATAGTTCTCTATTTGAAGTATCTCAAGGTCGTTTTGCTGATCAAAGTGTAATCTACTTTACGATATTTATATAAATAATAAATATATGAAATACTTATTTAAATATTTTCGATAGACCTCCTTTAAATTCAATGACTGTCCGGATAGTTCTCTACTAGAAGTATCTCAGGGTTGTTTTGACGATCAAGTATACGTCTACTTTACGATATTTATATAAACAGTAAATAGATGAAATATATATATATATATATATATATATATATAATTATGTAGAATAATATATATTCTTATATCTATAACAATAAACAAGTAAGAGATAATTTAATCAAGTAATTTAAACAACTTATCTCAAGTACTTGTGACCAATTTTCTCTTCTTCAAATAATCAAAATTTAGAAGTAACAGAGAGAGATTAAAGTTTTAGAGAGAATGTAGGCAATGAGTAAGCTTTTCTTGATAGTGAATTGGTGAAGTAAAAATGAAGAAAAGCTTCATATTTATAGGATTTTCAAGCTTGGGGCAAAATTGTCATTTTAGAAACTGAAAGACTGAAATTTATTTGGTTAAAATGTAAGGTTCGAATGAAATTCAGTAAATTAGATCACACAGTTTTCTTAGTAGGCAGACCATCTGAATTTCTAAAGCTAAGGACCTTTGAAAAGTTTGACAACTTTGAATGCTTTAAATGCTTAAATGATCACATGCCCTTTTAATTTTCAAACTTCCACTACACAGCCCATGGACGGTTTAAGCAAAGATTTTGTCCCTAAAAGAATGTTTCATTCCTTTTGGTCAAATGAACCTTAAATATTTAATTCAAATCCTTTTCTTTCTCTTTGCCTACACGGTTTGCACACACATGCACAAAAAGACTTTTACCAAATAAGCACGAATGTATGCAATCATTTTTGACGAAAAAATCTTTTTGCCCCTGTTGTTAAAATATATTTGAAAGCTTGAATATGAATTTTTTTGAAAGAAAATTGGAATACTCATTGCCTTGGAGAGATGTTATTATGTGAAATAATATTTTTAACACTTGATAATAATTTATCAAGGTTAGGTAAATATTAGTTCAATTTAAAAATATTTTTGGTCAAAGTAAATAAGATTTAAAAACACACAAATAAAACCTATGGAGATGATTCTAATTTAATTACCCATTTTCTCAATTATTGTTATCATCAAAATAAATACTAAATATTTAGAGACTTATCAATGACAATCATGAAGAAGTACAAGATTTGGTGATGATTAAGTAGATTTTTTACCAACTAACCTTTTACCAATGGGTAATAACTAATTGGGTGTATAAAATATAAGTATTAGACGTGTATTAGTAAATGTATATGGTATATGAATTTGCTTATAAATAGAATCTCCCAAGTCATTTGCTAGAGTTGCTTAAAAATTATAAATGTTAGTAGTATAGAGAGAGCTAGAGAGAAATTGAGAGTATAGAAGAAATCCAGTGAATTTCTTACTTTCGGTGGAGTTCAAGAAGGAATGATCAAGGTGGAGAAGTACTTAAGCTTTGTTGCTAGAAGAAAGAAAGCATTCAAGAGGTAAGTTCATAACCTACCTTTAAATTAAGAAAGATAAGCTAGTATATATAATTCAAAGTAAAGATGCATTTTGGGTTGTGGGAGTTCTTATTTGTTGTGGGATCATGATGGATCCAAAGTTATAAGGATGAATGTTAGAAGGAGAGTATGTGATGTATATGTCTTGTGTAGACACTCGAAATTTTTACTGCCCCATCACCAATATTGTAGAAGGGCAGAGCCGTCTTTTCAAATCAACCCCGGTCTCAATACCGGACCTCCAACTCAAAACTGGCCACCAATGCCGGTCCGTCAATTTAAATCCGACCACCAATGTCGGTAAGCCTAAATTCGATCACCAATATCGGTAAACCTAAATCCGACCACCAATGTCGGTAAACCCAAATTCGATCACCCATATTGGTACTCAATCCAGCTCCAATCTCCAATCGTACCGTCAATCCAGCTCCGATCTCCAATCGGACAATCAATCCAGCTCTGATCTCCAATCGGACCATCTATCCAGCTCCGATCTCCAATCGAACCATTAATCCAGCTCCGATCTCTAATCAGACAGTCTATCCAGCTCTGATCTCCAATCGGACAGTCTATCCAGCACCGATCTCCAATCGGACAGTCAATCCAGCTCCGATCTCCAATCGGACCGTCAATCCAGCTTTGATCTCTAATCAGACCGTCTATCCAGCTCCGATATCCAATCGGACTGTCAATCCAGCTTCGATCTCTAATTGGACGGTCAATCCAGCTCTGATCTCCAATCGGACTGTCAATCCAGCTCCGATCTCTAATCGGACTGTCAATCCAGCTCCGATCTCCAATCGAACAATCTATCCAGCTTCGATCTCCAATCGGACCATCTATCCAGATCTGATCTCCAATCGGACCGTTAATCCAGTTCCGATCTCCAATCGGACAATCAATCTAGCTCTGATCTCCAATCGGACCGTCTATCCAGCTCCGATCTCTAATCAGACCTTTTATCCAGCCCCGATCTCCAATTGGACTGTCAATCCAGCTCTGATCTCCAATCAGACCGTCTATCCAGCTTCGATCTCCAATCGGACCGTTAATCCAACTCCGATCTCCAATCGGATCGTCTATCCATCTCCGATCTCCAATCGGACCGTCAATCCAGCTCTGATCTCCAATCGGACCGTCTATCCAGATCCGATCTCTAATCGGACCTTCAATCCAGCTCAGATCACAAATCGGACCGTCAATCCAGCTCTGATCTCCAATCGGACCGTTAATCCAGCTCTGATCTCCAATCGGACCGTCAATCTAGCTTCGATCTCCAATAAGATGGTCAATCCAGCTCTGATCTCCAATCGGACAGTCAATCCAGCTCTGATCTCCAATCGGAGCGTCTATCCAGCTCCGATCTCCAATCGGACCGTCTATCCAGCTCCGATCTCCAATCGGACCGTCTATCCAGTTCTGATCTCCAATCGAACTGTCTATCCAGCTCCGATCTCCAATTGGACCTTCAATCCAGCTCTGATCTCCAATCGGACCGTCAGATCAACCCCGATCTCAATATCGGGCTATTAACTCAACCCCGATCGTCGATCGGGCTGTCAAGTCCAACCCCGATCTCAATATTGAGCCTTCAAATTAGCCTCGACAACAACCTGAAAGATACAAGGTAGCCCCGGCATCAACCCGAGAGGTACCGATTAATCCCGATCTCAATATTGGGCTGTCAAGACAGCCCCGGTCTCAACCCGAGAGGTACAGGTCAACCTAGACATCAACCCAAGACGTGTCAAGTCATCCCCGATCTTAGCCAGGGAAGTACAGATCAGCCCCGGCGTCAATCCGGGAAGTGCATTTCAGCCCTAGAGACAACCCTGGGAAGCCGAGTCTATCAAAGGCCGTGCCGACACCATAGACAACCCCGAGAGGGGAAATACGGTCATTTTATCCAAATCTCAACTAATTCGATCAAACTCAAGCCGAATTGATTCCATTGAAGTCAGAATAAACCACAACAACGATCCCGAGTGCCACAACGCAAGACAGCTCAACGGACAAACTGCGGGGAATCGAAGACCTGGTTATGGACCCGTCTTCTCGGACCCGAAAAATATTTTATCCCATGTCATTGCAACACTCTCGGCGAGGACTTTCCAAAAAGGTATCACACGCCTCAAACGGACGCTCCGATCAAAAGTTTGAAAGTTCCGACTTCAATTGTGCGTTGTCCGGAGTGCACGTACTTCGAGATGACAAAACCTGGCACTGCGGGCCCCACCAGGGGAGTCGCACGTCTACCTCCGGCATCAGCAGGTAGAGCTGAGGCTCCCTGGCCTATAAATAAACCTGCACCCCCTTCATTTTAAAGTTTTTGAAACGCAGCGAAGCTCTGCTAGTTCAATTTCTCACTTTTTACACCTCCTCCAAACCCAAATATTTTCAACCCAAATATTTTCACTCCAACACGTAGGTATACCCATATACTACCATATATCAAAAAACCACCGGTAGATTTGGACATATAGAGCCTACGATTTGGCAAAAAGCCTGTATTGCAGTCCATTATAAGTATTTTTATGATCAAAAAGTCAATACTACTACTTTGCACTATTTTCCACTTGCACACGAAGTTTCATCTTCTAAATATACCCGGAACTTAGTTCCGCGGCCGTTTTCGTCAAAATTTGGTACATTTTTGTATATAAACGCAAATTTTTACATTTCTACAACTCGGATTGACGATCCGTCGGCTCCAGCAGCTTCAATGCACTATCACACACGTTCTGGAAACTTCGTCGGACTGGGTTATCTTCCCAGTCTGGGTTTGACCCTTTTTTGTATATATTTAACTGTATATATACTAACATTTCAATTCTGTCAAGCGCGGATGTTAAATCCGAGGTAGTTTTTCGCTTTTATATATATTTACGCATATATAAGCGACTCTCACCATAACTGGTTCTCTCACCAATATTGGTTGACTACATTTATGTCAATATATATATATATATATATATATATATATATATATTTATATATTTTTAGTCCGGCCTGGATTACTTCGTGGCCATTTTACTGCGTTTGCACACTTCCCCATACTGGGTGCTCTCCCTAGTCACTGGGTGACTATTTTATGTCAATTTCAATTCCAGTATGGGCACCGACGTGAAAACCCATCGCCATTTTTATTATATATATATATATATTTCATTTCTGTCTAGCCTGGTTAATTCTGTAGCTTTTATACAGTGTTTATAAATATATATATTTCAATTCTAGTCCGGGCTTGCGAGTGAAAACCCATCGCCCTTTTACAGCTTATATATATATGTATATCTTGCTTTACTTAATTTATTCAACTGCTGCATTTAATATTCATTTGTATATGAATCTGCACTGACATATCTGCGGGCGGACTAGATTTATTTAAATCTCACCAATTCTAATTTTCAAACGGTTCAAGACCTCCATACTGAACCGAGAAGCTAGAATGACTGAGATTTCTTTAAATCTAGCTTTCTTTCTAGTTTCAGCTTCAAAAGCAACCTCGCGCCCCTTAGATCGCTATCTAGTGGGAACGAGACGCTTTGGTCACGCGCAACCAGGATTTACTGATGAATCCGTGGTTCCATTGAGACGTGAGGATGTATATATATATATATATATATATATATCTGTTTCTGTACAAATTTGAACTGTGCAGGTTTATGGGCTACTCATATGTGAGCCTAGGAATCGTGGGATTCACGATCAAATCGATCGGGATCTGATACCCATGATGGACAAACTCCAGTTTACAGATGTACCTTGCCAATTTTTCTGTAAAATGTACATGCACAGACCTTAAAACGGTTATCCGGATTTAAGGTCGCATCATAGTGAAATGTCAATTGTCGTGTCAGCGTCCCTCCGATGGTTTTCATACCCATGAGGAGACCGACACTTGTATATTTCCGTGGTCGAGGATGCTTCGCAGCCCGACAAATCAACATTCACATACAGCCTTAAGGCTATAAAGATAAAATTGAAAGTATAAACCGGTTTCAATTTCTATGTCAGCATAAGGGTTTGATAAACCAGCTTTCAAAATATCATTTTCAAATCAATCAAAAGAAAAACGTTTCAAGAAAATCAAATCAAATGCTTTTGCAAATCAAATTAAAGATAGATTTTCAAATCAAATCAAGCCCTTGTATATAGGTTCAACGAAGCCTGTCAAAACTTTCAATCAATCAAACATAGGCCTAATTTTCAAATAACATTCATTCACGCATTCTAATTTTTAGGAAAATATTGAAAAGATGCGGTACCGTGTTTACACGGGAGTCGTGGGGTGCCTAACACCTTCCCCACACTTAACCAAGCCCCCGAACTCAAAACTCCAATTTCAAAGATCAAGTTTTGATAGTGTCCAGTAATTGGGACTCTTTTCAAATCAAACTCGGTTGAGTTGGTACAACCATTTTCCAATCTTCCAACTGGCGACTCTGTTAAAACATTCAAATCGTCGACATAATACATGTTAGCCTCTTTCCTAAAAATCCATTCAAAACCTTTTTCCTAAATAAAAAGAATAAGGGTAGAGAGAACTTAAGAAGATCGATTTGAGGAAACCCGGGTTACGAACCGACCCACGGGTTTCTTAAATTTTCCAACGTCGACATCTTGTATGTAATTTTCTAACAAAAGGAATAAGAAGAAAGCATGCAAGCATGAAACCTAAAATAGAAATGTTTAAAAGTATGAGTTTGATGTTAAATGTCATAAAATGTGTAAGCTATGTGTATGATCTAAAAATACTATGTTGAACATCTATGGGATACAAAAATACCCCAACTGGAATCATAAGAATCGGGCATCAAACGAACTCGTAGCAAAACAATTGGTAAAACATGTCCAAGTGTGAACCCTAGCTTGGAAAAATTAATAATTTGATTAAATAAATATTTTGGAAAATTGTTTAAGATATCAAATATTGAGCATATGTGAGATTATGAAATAATGGTAGTGGTTTGAACTCATTTGGATGTAAAATGAAAAAGTTATGCAAGATTGAATCAAAAGAGATAGAAAAATCAAAACATTGAAAAACCTCATCAAGAAGATCTTCCAGGCCGACGCGTGCCTGCAAGCTCAAACCGATGTGTCCCATGCCAGGCCCTTTTCACAGTTGACCCGAATATGGGTTAAACTGAGTTGGGTCATGGAGAATCGTGTCGGGTCAAGTCAAACGGAGTCAGAAAATGAAAATTTTCTAAAATAGATAATAATTAAAATAATATTAAGAGATTATTTTAATTAAAGATGACATTAACTATGAATAATTAGAATAACAAAGATTATTTTAATTGAGGGTTAGTGAATTTAAATTTCTCTAATTGGGAATTAATATTAAAGATTATATTAAGGACTTCTTAAACTATGATTAAACGATTAAAACTAAAGGATAGCTTAATTGTGAAACTAATAAACAATTAAGATAGTACTTATTTTAATTGTGAATTAATAAAACTTAAACAATTTAAATAGTAATATGGATTGATTGTAAACAATTAAAATACAAGTAAGAACAATTTTAATTGTGGAATTTATAAAGTATAAACAATTAAGGTGACATTGGATAACATTTTAATTGTGGACTAATGAAAGATAAATAATTAGAGTAATAGAAAAAGTTATCTCTAATTATAAATTAAAGTAGAAACTAAATTATTTAATTGTAAACTAATAAAGCATGAATGCTAATTAAGAACATTACCTAAAAGAGAATTAAATATTAACAAATAAAGTAAGAATTCTTATTTGTATAATGAAACATGAATAAATAAAATAAAGAGTGAACTCTTATATTAAACAAGTAAAATAATAAAAGATTATTTTATTTGTAATAAATGGAATAACTAAAGGATGTGAGTAGGCTATTTTGTGAGGTTAGTAAAATTTGATAGGTTAAGAATTATATTTATTAATAGGGATTAACCGTTATAATAAACATAGGTGACTCCGAGGATAAAAAGTCAAGGTCGGATATAATCAACGACTCAAGCAAGTACCTTAACTTGTACTCTTATTGATCGTATGAGTAAATAATTGTTAGAATAATTCTTGTGATATATAAATTCATGAAAATTATTATTCATATTCTGAAACCTGATTTAAATCATGACTCTATTCTTGAAATTATTCTTGCAATCTTTTTGCGAATATTGGACACATTAAGTGTTCCTAAGTGTGTTGAAAAGAACGTCTAAGCCATTTGATTTGGCTAGACTAATATCCCTGTGTCAAAAAGCTATCCAAACAAATTGTCATTGTGTGGACTCTTATAATCTGCTAAGATGAACAACCCTCATAGAAGAGAAAACTATATAACGTCGAGAGACCGACAAGCGCGCGAACAACATGTTTGACTATTATGCATAATATAGGGTACTTTTGGCAAATCAACTATTGTACTTGTTTATATTGGGTTATTAATGAAATACTGTTAATTCTAGCAGGAGTTCTTGGTTTATAGTGACTACTCAGTGTTAAATATTCTTTAACTTGAAAATGTTGAAACCTTTGAATTCTTTTAACAACCTTTTAGTCCATAGTGACTCTTTATTTAATTTAAAGGACAGATTTGAAATGATTGATATGTACCTTGTTTATAACATTCTTACTTAAATTCCCGAGCTATCATTTATAGTTATACCCTTTGAGATTATGAGCTTTATTATACGCATGTTCACATTTATTGTTATATTACTTGCTAGAAAAATTTGTTGCTCATTCTTGCGTTCCTTAAACATTTCAGTTAAGGCAGAATAGGGTGAGACCCCAGGAAAGGACAAGGGCAAATGCGCGGCTACGGAGTAGCTTTGTTCTTCTGTGCAAGAATTTAATTCTTATGTTGTATTAAAACTTAATTAATATTATGAATTAAGTTATGTATTGTGTTAGTAATAGTTTTGAGACTTGGGACGAGAATATTTATGTTATATCAATATAAATAATTTTATTATCCCGTTGTATGTGTTATTAGTATGTTGTATAAGTTGGATTGTGGAGCACCAGATTCGAGGTACATGTATCTGAATTTGGGGGTGTCACATATAAAGAACTCAGCCTAATCACAAAGAACAAGTCAAGACGCAGAGTAAACCAAAAATAGGCAAAGTAAAAGGTTAAAAGGACAGCCAGATTGTAGAGTTGTCTTCGACATAATAAATGTAATACCCGTGAATTTATTTTTTAATAATATTAGTAATGAAAATAAAAATATTTGAATATTTATGTTGAATACATATATATATTTATTTGTGACTTGAAATGTGGGAATTCAATCTAAATTGAATTTAGTGTATGATAATTGAGAGATATGGAGAATTTAATGAAGAGCTTAATTAAAGCTTATGAGAATTGTCTAGTGTGGCATAAAGAAAGACTAAGAAATTCATTAAGTAAATTAATGAAGGAATGAGTTAATAATGAGATTAATTAGTATTATATTAGATTATTGAGTAAATAATTAAATAATGTGATAGACTAATTTCTATTAATTATTTGCTATGTGCAATTGTAATAACCTAATATTTTTATATAATTATATAAGAAATTTTGGGTATAATTTTTTTTTAATTTTATTTTTATATAAAATAATATGTGGGAATAGGTGCAAGGTAAAGAATATGTATTTATGTGACAAATATATATTTATTTGTTGCACGAATAATTTTAAATAATTTTTTCGATAAAGGAAATATAGATTTCTATAAATTATATTATTATAATAAACTAATTTTGATAGTCAAAATATTTTATAATTTAATTTTCATGAAAATATGACTAATATATTATTTCAATAATATAAGAAATGATTTATAGAATTATTATAATAATTATTTTATTATATGAATTAATTAAGATTAATTAAGTTAATTATTTTAACTTAATTAATAATGGGATATATTAGGTAAAGTGTAATTATAGATCAAAATCCTAATTTTTGATCTAGGTTATGAAATTTCATGAATTATACAATTATTGTATAATTGTATTTAAAAGGAAAGTGTATTTATGTTATGAATAATAAGAAATTATTTTATTAAGGAATTTGATAATTAAATATGATTATTAACTATATTTGTATTCAAATATTTGTAAGTATATTAATACAAGATATGATTATGAATTTTGTATATAATTATGATAATTAACATAATTATATGAATATATGTTAAGAATTTATTTATTTATTTTGTTTAAATATTAAACATAATAATTGATTATGTTATATTTAAATGAAAGTGTGTATATTAAGTGATTAAGAATAATGATTAGGAAACCCTAATTCATAATTTGGGAAACCTTAATAATAGCAAGAAACCCTAATTTTTATAAAATCCTAATTTCTATAGAAAACCCTAATTTTTAATTAGTGTGTTCTAATTACATTTTTATTTAATTCCTAGTTAATTTTTCAAACTATAGGAATTATTTGGCAAACCCTAAGGGTTAAAACCTAAGGGTTAAAATCTAGAATTATGTGTCATGGTAAAGAATACCCTTAAAAGATTTATTATTTACTAAAATATCTATTTTGGATTTGTTATCATTCGAAAATCGACTTTATATCTTGATGTTGTTGCAAGCATTGAACTTATCGTTCCTAAATGCATTACAAAAGTTGTCTAAACCATTAGATTCGGCTAGACTAATATCGTATGTTAGAAAGCTATCCAAACCAATTGACTTGGTGCGGACTCTTATAAATTCTACTAAGAAGAACAACCCTTATAGAAGGGGAAAATTATATACAACTGTCGGGAAATCGACGTGCGCACATGAGTACGATTAAATATTATGCATAACGTAGGGTACTTTACACTGATCACCTGTTGTACTTGTTTTATTGGATTTTCAGCATAATACTGTTAATTCTAGTAAGAGTTCATAGTCCTTAGTGACTGCTCAGTGTTCATTATTTTTGAACCATGAAATGGTTAAACCTTGAATCTTTTTGATATCTTTCTGTCCATAGTGACGTTTATTGAGAATTATTGATACTTCTTGTTATTCTCGAACTATCATTTACTGTTATACCCTTGAGATTTGAAATCTATATTATTCACCCTTATTGCTATATTACTTGCTCAGCAAACTTGTTGCTCATTCTTGCTTTCCCTAAAATATTTCAGTTAAGGCAGAGTAGTGCGAACCCTCTAGCACAGATAAAGGCAAGGCTACAACGTAGCTTTGTACTCTTTTAGAAATATTATGATGATTGTAATAAGATTATTCCGTACTATGTACTAGTTATATTAAGCTATGTTTAAGTTATGTTTAAGTTACGAGACCATGGGACATGAATATTTATATTAAATAAATGTAAATTATTATATTATTCCTTTGCATGAGATGTTAGTATGTTATTAGAATTTAGCAAGTGATGCACCGAATTCTAGCGGTCTGAATTTGGGGGCGTCACAAGTTGGTATCAAAGCGTTAGTTATAAACCTTAGGAGCGAGAGTCCTTAGATTATAAATTTAGGAGAACTTAGAAGATAGAAGGAGATAAAACTCATGTAAAGTTTTTCTAGAGAGAATTAGTGTGTTATAAAATATAGTTTCATTCTATACAATGAACTTATGTTTTATTTAACATTCTAATGGAATTTGTTGCTTGTTGTCTTATTTTTGTGGTTGTAGGATGACAGGCATGTGAGGACCTAGTAGAGTGGCAGAGGAGGAGCCCTGGGATATACATATAGTATATGAGGCACCTTTAGTAGCCAAGCCTGTGCAGGCAGTAGCACCATCGTAGTTTGATGATGAGGATGAGAGAGAGGTAGAGTCGGATCCAGAGAAGGAGCCCATGGAGGACGAACCTATGGAAGATTTTGACGAGGCTACAATCGAGGAAAGGATGTTGGGAGAGTACGAGGAGCGGATCTTGGAGTTAGACTGCCGAGTTCAGAAGCTAGAGGCTGAGGCTCAGGAGAGAGAGACCGAGTTCCAGAAACTGAGGGACGAAGACCACCAGAGGAAGTTAGTGATGCAGGATATGGAGGTGGAGATTGCTTACTGCAAGGAGACAGGAATTTAGATGGGATCTCTTTTCCATAGCTCGGTATCTAGGAATGTGGACTTGGCAGGAAAACTAGAGGAGGTTGAGCAAAGGGAGTTGAGCGAGAAGGCATATAAGGAGGCTCTCCGTACTCAGCTCGAGATGGAAGTGATGGAAAGGATCCATTTCAAGGAGAAGTGGGAAGGAGCTAATGATAGGGCAGAAGATTTAGAGGATGACGTAAGGTGTAAGAAGAGGAAGATGAACAAGATGGGTTATGTTTTTTGCTCGGCCATGGAGAGAGTAATTGATGGTGTATATCACTATCCGGCGGAGCAGGGGCATACCCGACATACCATGAGCAGGGATTTGATGGCATACATATCACAAGTGGAGTACAAGAGCGCAGTGGAGAGCGGAATGTTTGGATGAAACCCATTAGTCTAGTGGTAGTAGTAGTAGTTCCTTTCATGTGATGTACACATTGTGATGTAATCCTAATTTTTTGTGCAAGATATGGGATTGATATATAAACCCCGAGTAGGCTTATGTTAGAGGGGTAGTATGATATTGTTCACCATTTTTTGTGATATTAAGGGATATATGTTGACATTTATAGAAGTATGCTAGGGATGATCATATTAATGTAATGATTTGCCATATGAATATAAATGATCTTATTTCAGAAACGTGTTATAAAATTGTATTCCTTTGCATTGAGAAATGTTTAAGTAATATAATTAGATAATAAAAATGAAATTTTGTGATGCAGATAATGGCACCCAGACGTAGACTAGATGTACCAGAAGAGTCGGTTAACAATCAGAGAGAGCAAGTAGACCCAATACAAAAACTAGTTGATCTGTTAGGAGAAGCCCTTCGGGGAAGGAACAATGAACCCGTTCACCCCAATCCCCAAGCGGTTCCAGTTATGAACTTCAAGGACTTTAGGAGCGTAGGACCTCTAGAATTTGAGGGTACTAACGATCCTATAATGGCGCAAACATAGATAAAGGAGATAGAGAAGGCCTTCACCATTGCTTGTGTGGGCGAGGATCAAAAGACTGTATTTGCTACGTATATGATGAGGGGTGAAGCAAACTACTCGTGGGAGGCAAATCAACAAAGAGCGGGAGAAGGGATTATAACCTGGGATAGGTTTAAGACTCTGTTCTTTGAGAATTATTTCCCGAAGAGCATGAAGAATAGGATGGAGGTAAAATTCCTAGAATTTAGGCAAGGAGATATGACGGTGGTGCAATATGCGGCTAAGTTTAACGAGCTAGCCCAGTTTGCAGAACATCAGGTATGGGATGAAGAAAGAAAAGCCAGACGTTTTAAGCAAGGACTGAAACCTTGGTTGTTCAATAAGGTGTCAGTTCTCCAGATTGACTCATTTGCCACACTGTTGGAGAAGGCTATCATTGCATAGGGAGGTAGTGAAGCCTTAAGTCAGTATAACAAAGAGAAGAAGAGTAAGAACACTGGAGGAGAAAGTCGTGGAGGGAGCAGCAGCGGAGGAAGTAATCTAGGGAAGAGAAAGTGGGATAATAACAACAATAACAACAACAACAGAAACAAAAATCAAGCGGGAAGTTACCAAGGAGGTTTTAAGAAGCGAGCGGAAGGATGCCCGAAGTGTGGGAAGAACCACCAGGGAGAGTGCTGGAAAAAGTGCAGTACTTGTTACAACTGTGGCCAAGAGGGGCAAATATCACCCAACTGCCCGATGTGACGCCCCCAAATCTGGGACCGCCACTTGGTCTCTCGAATTCGGTTCGTCACGTGCTCATGGTAATACATCACAATAATAATACAACTAAATGTCGCATTGCACAGCGGAATAATACACAACTAATACCGAATAGATTATATTTAAATAATATAATTTATTCACGTCCCAAGGTCTCGCAACTTAAACAGTGATTACATAGCTTAGACATATCTTAAGCATAAATAACCTTAATTAGTTCATAATATGATAAGTTCTTTATTATAATCATAAAGTCCTACATAAACAAAGCTACTCAGTAGCCTTTCCGTTGCCTTTGTCGGTACTCGAGGGTCCGCACTGCTCGGCCTTAACTGAAATGTTTTTAGGGAAAGCAAGAATGAGCACAATTTGCCCAGCAAGTAATATACAATAAGAGTTTGTAATATAATTCTCAATTCTCGAAAGGGTATAGCAAGGTTTGATAGTTTAAGGATAACAAGAATATCAACAGTTTTTAATAACAGCCGCTAAGGACAGAATAATATCAATGTGATTCAATAATAAACCAATTCAAGATTTCAAGATAACTGAATACTGAGCAGTCACTAAGGACTATGAACTTCCACAGGAATTGACAGTAATAAACTGAAAAAGCCAACAAAAACAAGTACAACAGGTGATCAGCCTAAAGTACCCTATGTTATGCATAACACTCAATCATACTAATGTGCGAGCATCGGTTCTCCGACAGTTATATTTTGTTCTTCTCAGTCAAATATAAGATCCCGCACCAATCAATCGGTTTGGGTCGCCTTTCAATAATATAAGTCTAGCCGAATCAAATGGCATAGAAACTTTCACAATATTCAAGAACAATACCAAGTTCTACATGAATAATAGCTTTAATGAAATAAGAGTTCAAGTATGCTAATTCAATTCTAACGATTAAGTAAAGAAACTAGTTCGCAATATACAAGGATAAAATACTTGCATAAAGTAAATGCGTTGGTTAGGATACTTGCGTCCAAAGAGATAAGGTTTAGATACTTGCACCGTAAAAGAGTGTAAGTTAGGAAACTTACACTTTAAAAGAGTGTAAGTTAGAGAACTTGCCTTTAGCGTAGTTTATCCACGAAAAGCAAATCAACACTTTCGAATTCCTATCGTAATATAGTTACGTATATATGATATCCATTAGTCATATAGTTTAACATTATACCTCATCTCGTATATACCATTAACATATAAGCTAAGTCTTAACCTAGCTACACAGTTATATAGAATATAATGTCTATCCTTAACGTTCCTCCTTTTGAGTTTAAACACATTCTCATATCATATAAGATCGCAACAATTAGCAAACATGCTCTCATATTATTAATATCACATAAGACCACAATTAATACTAAATGTATTTTATTTTAGCAAGTTATGGCATTCTCATAAGTTAACCGTCAAAATCGGGTTCAAGTAACATCATCTAATATCACGTAGCATGTATACATGTTTAAAGGATACTTTTATGTGTATACAACCTTTCCTTGTTCCAATCATATATGCAATAGATTCTAAGTTAACACTTTCAATAATTTAAAGCCATTCAAGGTCATGGAATTCACAAGGCCTATCATGCTCGCTCTTTAAACACATAAGGTATTCATATACTTTGCATTAGGCATACTTATGAGTATTCACATTTCATACATGTAACTATTACAGTTATTGGATAAAAACATGCTTCGTTTACGCTAAATTTTAATTATGACATCTAGCAAGGTATGTATACATGCATGACGTTCATGAAGTCAATAGTATTATCCAACACGTTCATAACTTCAGAATTTAAACTTCAAGTTAACATGTCAAGGTGTACGTTTAAAACTTGTATTCTCATTAGTAAAGCTCACTAATAAGGCCTAACATGCTCATGCTATCTAGATTCATATGTTAACATGTTTGACATGCATTTCAAGGTCATATAACATGCTCAAAAAATTATAACCTAGAATCCTAATATAACATGTTAGAGTCCATGTTCAACGCTTGAGTTTTCGTTGGAAAGGTTCACTATTGAGGTTCATATGCTCAAGTTACATTATGAAGCTTAGATACGCAAGTTAACATTCATATCATGTGTTTCTAGGTCATATAAATATGTTTCAAAAGTCAGAATGTCAATATAAAGCTAACATATCAAAGTTCCTCTTTTCATAACTTTCAGTTTTTTTCGAAATACTCAACTAAAACGACTAGCATGGATTACTATAACCTAGTACCCTTATTCCATATGTTATTGTGAGTTATATGCATATCCTAACAGTATAACATGCTCAATATATCAGAAGATATAATAGAAATCATCAACAATTTTTGTAGTGGCGCGCGACCGCGCCCAAATTGTACTGGGGAGACGCGCGGCCGCGCGGCTCCTGTTTCAAACTAGAGAGCAGCCAGCAACGGCACATAACAAACCCAACTCATGAAATTACTTCACGAATTAAATTCTAAACATGTTTCATTGTAGTTTAAACATATTTCTAAGATTATATAACCATCAAACAATCACGTGCTTTAATATACCATATATTTTATAGTCTTACTAAAGTGTCACACTACACTTTATATTTTATATAGTTCCTTGTGTTGTCACATATGCAATTATTTATGTAACTTATAATTCTTTTTACTTTATTATATAGTTTCTGTATATAATATAGTTACCACAAGGTGTCACACTACATATTCTTTTTAATGTAGTTACTAGACCTTACTACACACTTTGCACATATTAAATAAATAGATAATACTTACTCTAATTTTGTAATTTACTTTGCTCATTAATTAATTAATAATATAATATTAATTAATTCGTCACTCCCAAATTTAATCATCTCTTATTTAAATCAATTCCTTAAATCTTTATTCTCATGCCACACAAGGCATTATCATAATTCTCATATCACAAACCACATTCGTATAAATTCAATTTAACTTAGTTAAATTATTCATTTCACAGCACATCAATATTTATATTTAAATACATATTCATTCTCTTATTTTGTCAAAATAATATTTGTTCATGAAATTCTCGGTTCTTACATCCTCCCCCCTTATAAAAATTCCGTCCCGGAATTGTTACAAGGTTACACAAATAAATGGGGATAATCCCTCATCATCCTATCTTCTAACTCCCACGTTGCCTCCTCGACATCGTGGTTACGCCAAAGTACTTTTACAGAAGATATAATTTTATTTCTCAAAGTTTGCTCTTTCTTATCTAATATCTGGATAGGAATTTCTTCATACGCCAAGTTCTTCTCTACTTGAATGGGCTCGTAAGAAATCACGTGCTTGTAGTCGGTCTTGTACGGTCGCAACACGAAAATGTGAAACACGTTGTGGATGTGCTCCAACTCGGGTGGTAACGCAACTTTGTATGCCACTTCGCCCACTCGCTTCAGTATCTCAAACGGTCCTATGAATCTTGGACTGAATTTTCCTTTCTTGTCGAAATGGATTTTTCCCTTCCATGGAGATACCTTCAAGAATACGAAACTGCCGACTTTGAAGTCTCGGTCCTGCCGATGCAAATCTGCATATTTCTTCTGGCGATCTTGAGCTGCTACTAATCTGGCTCTTTTCACTGTCACCACGTCTGCGGTTTGTTGTACTAGCTCTGGTCTGAGTATTCGTCGCTCTCCGACTTCGTCCCAACATAATGGCGTTCTGCACTTTCTTCCGTAAAGAGTTTCGTACGGTGGCATGCCGATACTCGCATGGTAGCTATGATTATATACGAATTCTACTAAGGGTAGGTGGTCGTCCCAATTTCTCTTAAAATTCATCACGCAAGTTCTAAGCATGTCCTCCAGCGTTTGTATTGTTCGCTCACTCTGTCCGTCTGTCTGAGGATGGTAAGCCGTAATCAACCTCAACTGTGTTCCCATTCTTTCTTGCAAACCCTTCCAAAAATTGGACGTGAAGCGCGGATCTCGATCAGAGACAATTGACACCGGCACTCTATGTCGTGCAACAATCTCCTTTATGTACAGACTCGCTAACTGATTCAAACTGTAGCGGATCTTGATTGGTAGAAAATGTGCGATCTTCGTTAGTCGATCCACGATAACCCAAATAGCGTCATAACCTTTCTGTGTAACTGGAAGTCCTACCACGAAGCCCATGGTAATATGCTCCCATTTTCACTCTGGTATTTCTAACGGTTGTAGTAAACCACTTGACCGTTGTTGCTCTGCTTTAACGCGTTGGCAAGTCAAACATCTACTGACGCACTCTGTGACTTCCCGTTTCAAATTGGGCCACTAAAAATGTTAGCTTAGATCTCGGTACATCTTTGTGCCTCTCGGATTAACGGAATATGTCGTATTGTGTGCCTCGTGCAAAATCTCTTCCCTTAACTTGGTTACTGCTGGTACCCATACTCTTGCTTCAAATCTTAAGATACCGTCTTTATCCATTTGGAATTTCTATTCCTCATTTTCTGTGATCCTCTTTCTGATTTTCTCACACTCTTCATCCTTTTCCTGGACTTCCTTCACTCTATCCAACAACGTCGGACAAGCTTCCATTATAATTAACTTCTCACCAGACTTTTCTGGTCCTTTCACTTCTATCTCCAATTTCTCCATCTCTCTTATCAATTCTTCCTGAGTTGTTAAATTAAACAACTTTTCCCTTCCTTTTCCTGCTCAGAGCGTCGGCAACCATGTTTGCCTTTCCCGGGTGATAAAGAATATCGCAGTCATAGTCTTTGATTAATTCTAACCACCTTTTCTGCTGCATGTTCAACTCTTTCTGTGTGAAGATATATTTCAGACTTTTGTGGTCCGTGTATATCTCACATTTTTCCCCAAACAAATAATGCCTCCATATCTTTAACGCAAAAACTACTGCCGCTAACTCTAAGTCATGAGTAGGGTATCGCTTTTCGTAATCCTTCAATTATTGTGATGCATACGCAATGACTTTTCCGTGCTGCATAAGCACACAGCCAAGTCCCTTGTGCGATGTATCACTATACACCACAAAATTTCCCGCATCATCTGGTAATGATAACATAGGTGCTTCGCTTAATCTCCTTTTCAGTTCCTGAAAACTTTCTTCGCATTTGTCGGTCCATAAAAATTTCACCGTCTTTCTAGTCAAATTGGTCAACGGGTTTGGTATCTTAGAAAAATCTTGGATGAATCTTTGGCAGTACCCAGCTAACCCTAAAAAACTTCTTACCTCCGTCGGTGTTCTCGGTTGTTCCCAATTACTTACTGCTTCAACCTTCGCAGGGTCTATAGAGATTCCATTCCTATCCACCACGTGGCCTAAGAATTGAACCTTCTCCATCCAAAATTTGCGCTTAGAAAATTTTGCATACATCTTCTCCTTCCTTAGTGCCTACAAAATAATCTTCAGATGTTCGGCGTGTTCTTCCTCTGTCTTCGAGTAGATCAAAATGTCGTCGATAAAAACCACTACAAATTTATCCAAGTATGGCTTGAAAACTCGGTTCATCAAGTCCATAAATGCTGCCGGAGCATTAGTTAATCCAAATAACATTACCAAAAACTTGTAGTGTCTATAACGGGTTCGAAACGCAGTCTTTGGTATGTCATCATTTCTTACTTTCAGTTGATGATATCCTGTTCGCAGTTCGATTTTCGAGAAACACTTTGCTCCCTTCAGTTGATCAAATAAGTCGTCTATCCTCGGTAGCGGATATCGATTCTTGATCGTTACTCTGTTCAATTCTCGATAATCGATACAGAGCCTCATCGATCCGTCCTTCTTCTTAACGAATAGTACTGGTGCTCCCCAAGAAGAAACACTCGATCGAATGTAACCCTTATCCAACAATTCTTGCAATTGTATCATCAATTTCTTCATTTCTACTGGCGCCATACGATATGGAGCTTTCAAAATCGGTGCCGTTTCTGGTGCTAAGTCTATTACGAATTCGATTTCTCTGTCTGGCAGAAGACCAGGCAGATCGTCCTGAAACACATCTTGAAATTCATTCACTACGGATATATCCTTAATTTCTACTCCCTTTTTTCGAGTATCAACGATGTAAGCTAAATAACCTACACATCCTTTCCTTAACAATTTCTTGGCCTGCATCATCGTAACGCAACACGATTGCTTAAGCGATGAGCTACCATAAAACACTACCTTACACTTATTCGGAGTCTGAGGGTTCACACACTTATTCTGACAGTCAATAATCGCAGCATGGTTATACAACCAATCCATCCCCAGTATTACGTCAAATTCTCCCAGTCTAATAGGAATCAAGTCTACGCTTAGTTCATTTTCTCTAATGTTTGCACGACAATCTCGATAAACGTATTCTACAGGGATCACTTCCTTATTAGTAACTTCTATGGTCAAAGGATTTTCTAATCATTCTCGACGTGTACTAAGTTTACTAGCAAATTCTTCAGATATAAAAGAACAGGTGGCACCCGAATCAAATAATACATAAGCATTTATATCATTGATTGGGATTATACCTGACACCACGTCCTTCGCAGCCAAGCCGTCCTGGACGGTCATGCTAAAGGTTCTGGCAGTTGGGCAGTTGGATTGTGCCGGCCCACTGATCATTAGCTTGTTGCCTCCTTGCTGATTGCTACCCCCGCCACTTCCCTTCTTTGGGCAATCCTTAATACGGTGCTCAGTTGAGCCGCAAGCAAAACACCCTTGGATCTTCTTTGGCTTCGGATAGTTGGGCGAGATGTGCCCTTCCTGTCCGCAGTTGTAGCAAGTGCCACGTCCCTTCCAGCACTCGCCTTGGTGATTCTTCCCACACTTTGAGCATCCTTCAGCCCTCTTCTTGAAGCCTCCACGAAAATTCCCTGATTTATTATTGTTGTTTTTGTTGTTGTTGTTGTTATTCTCCCATTTTCTCTTTCCCAAGTTGCTTCCTCCGCTACTGCTTCCTCCTGTACAGTTCTTTCCTCCAGTATTCTTTCCTTTCTTTTCCTTGTTATACAGACTTAAGGCCTCACTGCCACCTTCCGCAATGATTGCCTTCTCCATTAATGTTGCAAAGGAATCAATTTGAAGAACTGATACCTTATTGAACAGCCACGTCTTCAACCCTTGTTCGAAGCGTTTAGCCTTCCTCTCTTCATCTCCAACTTGGTGTTCCACAAATCGCGCTAGTTCATTAAACTTAGCTGCGTACTGCGCCACCGTCATGTCAACTTGTTTTAGTTCTAAGAACTTCACCTCCATCCGATTCTTCATACTCTTCGGGAAGTAATTCTCGAAGAACAGCGTCTTAAACTTATCCCAAGCTATTATCCCTTCTCCAGCTCTTTGTTGATTAGCATCCCACCAGCAGTTCGCTTCTCCCCTCATATGTATGTGGTAAATACCGTCTTCTGATCTTCGCTTACGCGAGCTATAGTGAAAGCTTTTTCAATCTCTTTGATCCACGTTTGTGCGACGATTGGGTCGGTAGTTCCCTCGAACTCCGGGGGTCCTACACTCTTAAAGTCTTTAAAGGTTGTTACTGGCACAGTCTGAGCGTTTGGGAAAAAGGGTTCATTGTTCCTTCCCCTTAAGGCTTCTCTAAACAAGTCTACCAGTTTCTGGATCGGGTCAACTTGTTCCCTCTCGTTATTAACAGATTCTTCGGGTGCAGTCAATCTACGTCTGGGCGGCATTATCTGCATCACAAGTTTTCATTTTATTATTATTCAAGTATATTACTTAAGTATTTCTTTTAATACTAAAGGAATAAATTTATAACACATTTATGAAATAAACTTCATTTATATTCATATGCCAAATCGTTTCATTACATGATTATCCTAGCATACTGCTATAAATGTTATCACATATATCCCCTAATATCACAAAAGATAGGGAATATACCAACCTTCTACCATACTACCCCTCTATCAAAAGCTTACACGGGGTTTACATCACTATCCCACATCTTACACAAAAGATAGGGATTACAACATAGAATGTACAACACATAAAGATAAATGCTACTAACTACTACTAGACCATTTAAGGAAATCTCATCACATCATCCCACGCTCCACAGCGCTCTTGTACTCTAATTGTGCTATATAAGCTACCAGCTCTCGACTCATAGTATGTAGAGTCTGTCCCTGCTCTGCCGGGTAGTGTACACACCATCAATCACCCTCTCAAAAGCTGAACGGAACACATATCCCATCTTGTTCATCTTCCTCTTCTTACATCTGACCTCGTCCTCTAGGTCTTCAGCTCTCTCATTGGCCGCTTCCCACTTCTCCTCGAAGTGTAACCTATCCATCACCTCCAACTCTAGCTGAGTACGGAGTTCCTCATTCTCAGTCTTCTCACTCAATATTCTCTGTTCTACTTCTTCCAGCTTCCCTGCTATATCTACATTTCTCGCCACCGACCTGTGGAATAAGGTTCCCATTTGGATCCCTGCCTCCCCGCGGTAAGCGATCTCTACCTCTAGCTCCTGCATGTCTAATTTCCTTTGGTGGTCCTCGTCCCTCAGCTTTCGGAACTCAGACTCTCTCTCTTGGGCCTCTGCCTCCAGCTCCTGGACCCTAAAGTATAACTCTAGGATCCGCTCCTCATACTCTCCTAGCATCTGATCCTCTACAGTAGCCTCATCAGAATCCTCTACTGGCTCATCCTCCATCGGCTCCTCCTCTAGATCAGACTCTATCTCAATCTCGTCCTCGTCGTCAGACTCGAACGGTGCAACAGCCTGCACTGGTGTAGCCTGTAGAGGTGCCTCGTATACTACATGTATATTCCTGGGCTCCTCCTCTGCCACTCTAATAGGTACACCTGTGTCTTCCATCCTACAATCACAAACACAAGACAAACAAACAGCAACTCCATTAGAATGGTAAATAAAACATAAGTTCATTATATAGAATGAAGTTACATTTCATAACACGCTAAGTCTCGCTCTAGGGAAAACTCTATGTGAGTTTTATCTCCTTTCCAACTTCTAAGTTCGCCTAAGTTATAGTCTAAGGACACTCGTTCCTAAGGTTTATAACTACAGCTCTGATACCAACCTGTGACGCCCCCAAATCCGGGACCGCCACTTGGTCTCTCGAATTCGGTTCGTCACGTGCTCATGGAAATACATCACAATAATAATACAACTAAATGTCGCATCGCACAGCGGAATAATACACAACTAATACCGAATAGATTACATTTAAATAATATAATTTATTCACGTCCCAAGGTCTCGCAACTTAAACAGTGATTACATAGCTTAGACATATCTTAAGCATAAATAACCTTAACTAGTACATAATATGATAAATTCTTTATTATAATAATAAAGTCCTACATAAACAAAGCTACTCAGTAGCCTTTCCCTTGCCCTTGTCGGTACTCGAGGGTCCGCACTGCTCGGCCTTAACTGAAATATTTTTAGGGAAAGCAAGAATGAGTACAATTTGCCCAGCAAGTAATATACAATAAGAGTTTGTAATATAATTCTCAATTCTCGAAAGGGTATAGCAAGGTTTGATAGTTCAAGGATAACAAGAATATCAACAGTTTTCAATAACAGTCGCTAAGGACAGAATAATATCAATGTGATTCAATAATAAACCAATTCAAGATTTCAAGATAACTGAATACTGAGCAGTCACTAAGGACTATGAACTTCCACAGGAATTGACAGTAATAAACTGAAAAATCCAACAAAAACAAGTACAAAAGGTGATCAGCCTAAAGTACCCTATGTTATGTATAACACTCAATCAAACTAATGTGCGCGCATCGGTTCTCCGACAGTTATATTTTGTTCTTCTCAGTCAAATATAAGATCCCGCACCAAGCAATCGGTTTGGGTCGCCTTTCAATAATATAAGTCTAGCCGAATCAAATGGCATAGAAACTTTCACAATATTCAAGAACAATACCAAGTTCTACATGAATAATAGCTTTAATGAAATAAGAGTTCAAGTATGCTAATTCAATTCTAACGATTAAGTAAAGAAACTAGTTCGCAATATACAAGGATAGAATACTTGCATAAAGTAAATGCGTCGGTTAGGATACTTGCGTCCAAAGAGATAAGGTTTAGATACTTGCACCGTAAAAGAGTGTAAGTTAGGAAACTTACACTTTAAAAGAGTGTAAGTTAGAGAACTTGCCTTTAGCGTAGTTTATCCACGAAAAGCAAATCAACACTTTCGAATTCCTATCGTAATATAGTTACGTATATATGATATCCATTAGTCATATAGTTTAACATTATACCTCATCTCGTATATACGATTAACATATAAGCTAAGTCTTAACCTAGCTACACAGTTATATAGAATATAATGTCTATCCTTAACGTTCCTCCTTTTGAGTTTAAACACATTCTCATATCATATAAGATCGCAACAATTAGCAAACATGCTCTCATATTATTAATATCACATAAGACCACAATTAATACTAAATGTATTTTATTTTAGCAAGTTATGGCATTCTCATAAGTTAACCGTCAAAATCGGGTTCAAGTAACATCATCTAATATCACGTAGCATGTATACATGTTTAAAGGATACTTTTATGTGTATACAACCTTTCCTTGTTCCAATCATATATGCAATAGATTCTAAGTTAACACTTTCAATAATTTAAAGCCATTCAAGGTCATGGAATTCACAAGGCCTATCATGCTCGCTCTTTAAACACATAAGGTATTCATATACTTTGCATTAGGCATACTTATGAGTATTCACATTTCATACATGTAACTATTACAGTTATTGGATAAAAACATGCTTCGTTTACGCTAAATTTTAATTATGACATCTAGCAAGGTATGTATACATGCATGACGTTCATGAAGTCAATAGTATTATCCAACACGTTCATAACTTCAGAATTTAAACTTCAAGTTAACATGTCAAGGTGTACGTTTAAAACTTGTATTCTCATTAGTAAAGCTCACTAATAAGGCCTAACATGCTCATGCTATCTAGATTCATATGTTAACATGTTTGACATGCATTTCAAGGTCATATAACATGCTCAAAAAATTATAACCTAGAATCCTAATATAATATGTTAGAGTCCATGTTCAACGCTTGAGTTTTCGTTGGAAAGGTTCACTATTGAGGTTCATATGCTCAAGTTACATTATGAAGCTTAGATACGCAAGTTAACATTCATATCATGTGTTTCTAGGTCATACAAATATGTTTCAAAAGTCAGAATGTCAATATAAAGCTAACATATCAAAGTTCCTCTTTTCATAACTTTCAGTTTTCTTCGAAATACTCAACTAAAACGACTAGCATGGATTACTATAACCTAGTACCCTTATTCCATATGTTATTGTGAGTTATATGCATATCCTAACAGTACAACATGCTCAATATATCAGAAGATATAATAGAAATCATCAACAATTTCTGTAGTGGAGCGCGGCCGCGCCCAAATTGTACTAGGGAGACGTGCGGCCGCGCGGCTCCGGTTTCAAACCAGAGAGCAGCCAGCAACGGCACATAACAAACCCAACTCATGAAATTACTTCACGAATTAAATTCTAAACATGTTTCATTGTAGTTTAAACATATTTCTAAGATTATATAACCATCAAACAATCATTATATAACCTAATTATACCTTAATTCTATATAATCAAGAATTTGGATTTTAACAGAGAATGAAAATTAAGAACAAAGAAACTATGATACGATATTTGATTGCTAGCAAGCCACTGTGTATACCAAGATGGTTATAAGTTTTATACAACGACTTACAAACATTATTCAATCATAGCTTCATGGATTCATGCCAAATTCAAGAATTTGAAACTTAGTGAACAAGAAATGGAGTTTTGACAGAAAATGAAAATGAAGACAAGAAGAGGAATTATACCTCTGCTATGAATTAAGCTAGTTCCAAGTTAAATTTCCAACTCTCTGTAAATTACCTTGCTATCAACTCACAATATACTCTCAACACAATCTCAGCAATTTGAAAATAGAGAAGGAGAGCTTATATATATAGAAAAACAAATGTCCAGACATTGCTATTGTTCTTCATATTAAACCAACGAGAATGTAGATTTGCATGATGGTTAATAGAGAGTAGGTAATTGGTTGTTGAAATCAATCATGATTCCCTCATCCTTGCTCAATATTTGCTATGAAGCTATGAAATGCCAGTTGCTGAGTTTGGGGAGAAGAAGAAGGAATAGCTTCTAGCCTTTATGTGTTACACGTGAATGAGAAGTGAGGAGCAATTTGGGCAATCAAAGTGGGACAAGGAAACTCAGCATTCTAGCAATAAGGAAATACCATATATTATACACTTAACACACATATATACATATCATGGCTTAAGTTCTTTTAGGGCATACATGGACTAAAATACCATAACAACTTCACATGGTAGCACATTGGGGTACTTATATATATATACATCATATAATCCATGTGCACTTTAACAATATCACATTTATGAGTTAATCGAATTATCCCAACTCTTATTATTATTAATATTTCAATTATGTACTTATTGAAATAATTATTGTTATTTCTTATTCACATACTTTAATATACCATATATTTTATAGTCTTACTAAAGTGTCACACTACACTTTATATTTTATATAGTTCCTTGTGTTGTCACATATGCAATTATTTATGTAACTTATAATTCTTTTTACTTTATTATATAGTTTCTGTATATAATATAGTTACCACAAGGTGTCACACTACATATTCTTTTTAATGTAGTTACTAGACCTTACTACATACTTTGCACATATTAAATAAATAGATAATACTTACTCTAATTTTGTAATTTACTTTGCTCATCAATTAATTAATAATATTATATTAATTAATTTGTCACTCCCTAATTTAATTATCTCTTATTTAAATCAATTCCTTAAATCTTTATTCTCATGCCACACAAGGCATTATCACAATTCTCATCACAAACCACATTCGTATAAATTCAATTCAGCTTACTTAAATTATTCATTTCACAGCACATCAATATTTATATTTAAATACATATTCATTCTCTTATTTTGTCAAAATAATATTTGTTCATGAAATTCTCGGTTCTTACACCCGAAGCCAAGGAAGATCAAGGGATGTTTCTCTTGTGGCTCAACTGAGCATCAGATTAAGGTTTGCCCAAAGTAGGGGAACGACGGAGGCAGCGGCCAGCAAGGGGGAGGCAGCAAACTAATGATCGGCAGACCAACGCAATCCAACCGTGCAGCCGCTAGAACCTTTAACATGACCGTCCAGGACGCGGTAGCTGTAAAGGATGTGGTGTCAGGTATTATCCCAACCAATAATATAAATGCTTATGTATTATTCAATTCGGTTGCTACCTGTTCATTTGTGTTTGAAGAATTTGCTAGTCGGTTAAACTTACCCCGAGAACGCTTAGAAAATTCTTTGAACATTGAAGTTGCAAATAATGAAGTAATCCCCGTAGAATTCATATATCAAAATTGTCACGCAAACATTAGAGATCATGAAGTAAGCGTAGACTTAATCCCGATTAGATTGGGAGAATTTGACGTAATATTGGGGATGGATTGGTTGTATAACCATGCTACAATAATTGACTGTCAGAATAAAGTGTGAACCTTCAGACTCCGAATCGGTCTATGGTAGTGTTTTATGGTAGCTCATCGCTTAAGCAATCATGTTGTCTTACGATGATACAGGCCAAGAAATTATTAAGAAAGGGATGTGTTGGTTACTTAGCTTACATTGTAGATATTCGAAAGAAGGGAGTAGAGATTAAGGATATATCCGTAGTAAGAGAATTCCAAGACGTATTTCTGAATGATCTGCCTGGTCTTCTGCCAAATAGAGAAATCAAATTTGTAATAGATTTAGCACCGGGAACTGCACCAATTTCAAAAGCTCCATATCGTATGGCGCCAGTAGAAATGAAGGAATTGATGGTACAATTGAAAGAATTGCTGGATAAGGGTTACGTACGACCAAGTGTGTCTCCCTGGGGAGCACCAGTGTTGTTTGTTAAGAAAAAGGATGGATCGATGAGGCTCTGTGTTGATTATCGAGAATTGAACATAGTAACGACCAAGAATAGGTATCCGTTACCAAGGATAGACGACCTTTTTGACCAATTGAAGGGAGAAAAATGTTCCTCAAAGATAAATTTTTGAACAGGTTATAACCAGCTAAAAGTAAGGAAGGAGGACATACCAAAGACGGCGTTTTGAACCCATTATGGGCACTACGAGTTTTTGGTAATGTCATTTGGATTGACTAATACTCCGGCAAAATTCATGGACTTGATGAACCGAGTTTTCAAGCCGTACTTGGATAAATTCATAGTAGTTTTTATTGACGACATCTTGATCTACTCGAATACGAAGGAAGGGCACGCCGAACATCTGAAGATGGTTTTGGAAGCGCTAAGGAAAGAGAAAATGTTTGGGAAGTTTTCAAAGTATAAATTTTGGATGGAGAAGGTTCAATTCTTAGGACACGTGGTAGATAAGGATGGAATTTCAGTAGACCCTGCGAAGGTAGAGGCAGTGAGTAATTGGGAACAGCCGAAAACGCCAACGGAGGTGAGGAGTTTCTTAGGGTTAGCTGGGTACTATCGAAGATTCATTCAGGATTTTTCTAAGATAGCAACCCCGTTGACCAATCTAACGAGGAAGACGGTAAAGTTTGTGTGGATTGAAAAATGCGAGGAGAGTTTTTAGGAGTTAAAGAAGAGATTAAGCGAGGCGCCTGTATTATCATTACCAGATGAGGCGGGAGGTTTCGTGGTGTATAGTGATGCATCGTATAAAGGACTTGGTTGTGTGCTAATGCAATATGGCAAGGTCATTGCGTATGCATCACGATAATTGAAGGATTACAAAAAAAGATAGCATACTCACGATTTAGAGTTAGCGGCAGTAGTTTTTGCGTTAAAGATTTGGAGACATTATCTGTACGGATAAAAATGTGAGATATACACGAACCACAAGAGTCTGAAATATATCTTCACACAGAAGGAGTTGAACATGTGACGGAGGAGGTGGTTAGAATTGATCAAGGATTATGACTGCGAGATTTTTTATCACCCGGGGAAGGCAAACGTAGTAGCAGACGCCCTAAGCAGAAAAGGAAGGGAGAAATTATTCCAATTGACGACTCAAGAGGAGTTAATAAGAGAGATGGAGAAATTGGAAATAGAAGTAAAGGGACCGAGAAGGTCTGAAGAAAGATTATTTGTAGTGGAAGCTCGTCCAACATTATTGGATAAAGTAAAGGAATCACAAGGATGAGGAATGCGAGAAAATAATAAAGAGGATAGTAGAAAATGAAGAAGAAAGATTCAGAATGGATAAAGACGGTATCTTGAGATTCGAAGGAAGAGTATGGGTACCAACTATAACTGCGCTAAGAGAGGAAATCTTGCACGAGACACACAATACGACGTATTCTGTTCATCCAGGAGGAACAAAAATGTATCGAGACCTGCGATAGCACTTTTGGTGGCCCAATCTGAAATGAGAAGTCACAGAGTGCGTCAGCAGATGTCTCCTTTGTCAACGTGTTAAAGCAGAGCACCAAAGGCCGAGTGGTCTACTTCAACCGTTGGAGATACCAGAAATGAAATGGGAGCACATTACGATGGACTTCGTGGTGGGACTTCCAGTCACGTAGAAAGGGTATGATGTTATTTGGGTTATTGTGGATCGACTAACGAAGACAGCTCATTTTCTACCGATCCAGATTCGATATAATTTGAATCAGTTAGCGAGTCTGTACGTAAAGGAAATTATTTCACGACATGGAGTTCCGGTGTCAATTGTCTCACGTCAAACTTCTGGAAAAGCTTGCAAGAGAGGATGGGAACACAGTTAAGATTGAGTACTTCTTATCATCCTCAGATGGACGGACAGAGTGAGCGAACAATACAAACGCTGGAGGACATGCTTAGAACTTGCGTAATGGACTTCAGAGGGAATTGGGACGATCACTTACCCCTAGTAGAATTTTCTTATAACAATAGTTATCATGCGAGTATCGACATGCCACCGTACGAAGCTCTTTACGGAAGAAAATGCAGAACGCCATTATGTTGGGACGAAGTCGGAGAACGATGAATTTTAGGACCAGAATTAGTGCAACAAACAGCAGATGTGGTGACGATAATAAGAGCCAGATTAGTAGCAGCTCAAGATCGCCAGAAAAAGTATACAGATTTGCATCGACAAGACCGAGACTTTAAAGTCGGTAGTTTCATCTTTTTGAAGGTATCTCCCTAGAAAGGAAATATACGATTCGGTAAGAAGGGAAAATTGAGCCCAAGATTCATAGGGCCATTCGAGATATTGAAGCGAGTGGGCGAGGTGGCATACAAAGTAGCATTATCACCCGAAGTGGAACACATCCACAACGTGTTTCACATTTCCGTATTGCGTCTGTACAAGCCCGACTACAAGCACATGATTTCCTACGAGCCCATTCAAGTAGAGAAGAATCTGGCATATGAAGAAATTCATGTCCAGATACTAGATAGGAAAGAACAAATATTAAGAAATAAAGTTATATCTTCTATAAAAGTAATTTGGCGAAACCACGATGCCGAGGAAGCCACGTGGGAATTAGAAGATAAGATGAGGAGAGACTATCCCCATCTTTTCGTGTAACATTGTACCAATTTCGAGGATAGGATTTTTATAAGGGGGGATGATGTAATACCCGTGAATTTTATAAATAATATTAATATTGATATTAATAAATGTGTGAATATTTATTTTAATATAAATGTTTATGTAGCATGAGATGAGTAACTCAATTAAATTAAATTGAATTTATGATAATTGAGAGAATGTGGAGAATTTATGATGAGCTCGTGAAATGCCTTGTGTGGCACGATGATGGAATTTCGGATGATTTAATTAAAATAAAGAATGAATGAATTAATAAGTAAAGGATTAATTAATATTATATTATTAATTAATTATTATTATGAGTAAGACCATATTAATGAGTAAATAATTAATTAATATAGTAGATAATGTTTATTCAATTAATTGCTATGTACAATAATGTGTAGTTATATAGTACCTACATTTATTTAAAATGAAATAAGGTGTGACATTACAAGGTGATTATATAATATATAAAACTATATGGTAAAATTAAATGAATCCTATAAGCTATATAAATAAGCTTATGTGCAACATGTTATGTGTGGATACATTAAATATGTACTTTATGAGAAATATTAAATTAGATTAAATAAATTATTGTTATTTAATAATTATTTCAATAATTAAGTATAATTGAAATAATAAAGTTTTATGATAATGTGGAATGATAGTACTCAACTAAATTATATTTTAGTATTATCAAATGTGCATGGATTATATAATGATGTATATATATACCACCAACTTATTACAATGTTATAACATTAACTCATTAAAGCTACATTGTAACTTAAAGAAGATTAAAACCTAGGTATGTATATATATACATATGTGTAAGAATATATATATATATATATGTATGTATATTAAACTTAAGTATGTTGGCATTCTTATTTTCAAATGCTGAGTTCTAATAGGCTTGTCCCACATTCATTGTCTCTTTCTCTCCTTCACGTGTATAGCCTTTGGCCTAGTCTATCCCCTTCATTCTCAATTCTCAGCAATCTAGCAATCAAATGATGAAATGGGGAGTGGTCTCAATAGTGATTGGGAACTATTCTGCCAACTCCTCTCAATCCATTGGCTTCTCCTTTCTCCCATTGATTTCAAACATTGTGTAAAGGCTTGGCATGGGTTTTGAATCCTCTATAAATTGAAGCCTCTTCTTCATTCTCTACATTTGGAATTTTGAGTTTTGTTCATATAGTGTGAGTATTAAGAGTTGGAGATCAATCTGATATTGAGAAGAGCTTCAAGAGGTATAATACTTAAACACATTTTGAAATTCAAACAATTGTAATTCATAGAAATTGCATGAATTAGTTGAAGTTTGATAGGTGAAATGATGTTAACATGTTAGTAGAGTTTATATATATGTTATAGATACAATGTGGTTGATTTCAAGCATGTTTCATGAAGTATGTTGGGATTGGTTTCGAAGCTCTGCAATTGAAGAAACCATTTTGGATTGGAACCGGAGTGGTGCGGTCACGCCCCTCCTCAGTACAAAAATGGAGCGGGCGTGCCATTTTGCAGAAATAAAATTTAATTTTTGTGTTTTCTGTTTTGATGAGCATGTTAGTTTAACTTGATTATGCCTATATATGTCCCTGACATGCTAACGTAGGTTGCCTTACATGAAATCACTTACCTTAACTTAGTTTTAATCACTCTATAAAGGAAACTTAACATTAGAGAATGAAACTTGACGAACTAAATATACTTTGAATTCTGACCTTGAGCATGCTTATGTGGTTTCAATATGTGTGTACATGAGTATGATGTATAGTATGTAAAGTTACTTTGCATGCTTGGTTCGTTTAACATGAGATTTTCAAAGAAAACTTGAGAGTTTGAAAACTAACGATGTTCATAACTACCTTATGTGCATTCTGAAATTTATGACTATCGTGATAGGATATTGTATGCACATAGACATGATCGACATGTACACTTAACTAGCCATGCACGTTGCAAACTAATCAATCATAGTTTCAAATGAGTTTTAAAAAAGTAAAACTATGCTACTTTGAAATATATGACTAGGATGACTTGAGCATGTATGATTAAGGCTTATTGACCTCATTGCGTAAGTATAATGGCTAAACATGAAAAGCCTTTCTAATTGAACACGTTAAGCTTGTTAAATGGAAAGTTGATAACGAACTATGTTAAAGGCAAGATGTAAGATCAAACTTAATCATAAACCTCATAAAGTGTATGTTCTGCATGTGTCATCATCAATTTATGCGGGTAAGCGAGCTAGGCCATGCAAACTGATCATGTTGTTGTAATCTGAAATTTCATACATGTTAGATATTATGTTATAGAACTGCAATGCATGATTATTAGGGTGTTCAAGTGCTAATAAGCATGTTGACAACAAGACACCTTAGATTGATAAGTGTTTATAAAACTTTCAAAATGCTAATTCAAACGATGATTACAAGCTATATTATTTAATTATATAATAATATACAAACTGATTATGTGCTATATGTACGTAAGATATGTAACGGCATACGTATAGGATTGTACGACTAAGTTAGAATCTTATGTGTTATGTTTAACTTATATATCAATTATATGTATTCGACTTATGTAACTAATGAAAATACATATATGCGTAACTATGTTATGATAGGATATCTTAGTCCATGAAGTGTTGATAAGCTTTAGGTTGATAAACTACGCATAAGGCAAGTTCTCTAACTCTTTTCATTTACATATGGTGTAAATTCGAATTATTGATATATCGACCATATCTACGTCAACAAATATTTGCTATCAATCGAAAATCGACTTTATATCTTGATGTTGTTGCAAGCATTGAACTTATCGTTCCTAAATGCATTACAAAAGTTGTCTAAGCCATTTGATTCGGCTAGACTAATATCGTATGTTAGAAAGCTATCCGCACCAATTGACTTGGTACGGACTCTTATAAATTCTACTGAGATGAACAACCCTCATGAAAGGGGAAAATTATATACAACTGTCGGGAAACCGACGTGCGCACATGAGTACGATTAAATGTTATGCATAACGTAGGGTACTTTAGGATGATCATATGTTATACTTGTTTTATTAGATTTTCAGCATAATACTGTTAATTCTAGTAAGACTTCATAGTCCTTAGTGACTGCTTAGTGTTCATTATTTGTGAACCTTGAAATGGTTAAACCTTGAATCTTGTTGATATCTTTCTGTCCATAGTGACATTTATTGAGAACTATTGATACTTCTTTTTATTCTCGTACTATCATTTACTGTTATACCCTTGAGATTTGAAATCTCTATTATTCACCTTTATTGCTATATTACTTGCTCAGCAAACTTGTTGCTCATTCTTGCTTTCACTAAAACATTTCAGTTAAGGCAGAGCAGTGCCGACCCTCTGGCACAGATAAGGGCAAGGGCAAGGCTACGGCATAGCTTTGTACTCTTTTAGAAATATTATGATGATTGTAATAAGATTATTTCGTATTATGTACTAGTTATGCTAAGCTATGTTTAACTTACGAGACCATGGGATATGAATATTTACATTAAATAAATGTAAATTATTCTATTATTCCATTGCGTGAGATGTTAATATGTTATTAGAATTTAGCAAGTGATGCACCGAATTTGAGACGCGAGCGGTCTGAATTTGGGGGCATCAAACACACACACACACACACACACATATATATATATATATATATATATATATATATATATTTATATTAATTTGTTTGGCCTGGATTACTAATCTGTGGTCTTTTCAAGTTTAATATATATAAGCATATATATTTATATTGATCAGTCACGCCTGGATTGTGAATCCATGGCTTTTTCCTACTTTAATATATATATATATAAGTAACATATATTAGTTATTTAATTTGATTAAATATCAGTTTTAACTGTTCTTTTGATGTAAATCTGTACTGATGTATAGTTTGTGGACTAAATGTATCTAAATCTAGCCATATCTAACTTTTAACTAGTTCAAAAGTTATAAAATTGGAACCGTTGAGCTAGAATGGCTAAGATTTATTTAAATCTAGTTTTCTTTCTAGTTTTGTAAATATTAAGCAATTACGTGACCCTAGATTTGTCTCTAGAGGGAACGGGAAGCTTGGCTACGCGCATGTAAGAATTTAACTGATGAATCCTTTGTTTTGCGACGTCCAGATTTTAAATTGCAGTCTAGTTCAACATATCTGCCATGCAAGCTTTTAAATAATATTTTGTGAGGCTAGGAATCATGGGATCTACGATTAATCACATAGATCTAGATCAAATTCCCATGATGGACAAATTTAAATTGTATATATAGCTTGCAGGCCTTTTTGTAAATGTAAATAAGAGGGACCTTAAAACGGTTATCCAGATTTAAGGTCTCAACATAGTAAAAGCGTTGTTTGTGGTGTTTGGGTCACTTCGATGGCTTTCATGCCCAAAAGGAACCCGACACCTATGTATATATTATTTTGTCGAAGATGCTTTGCATCTGGAGAATAAAATCAAATCAAGCCGAATATGGAATAAAATGGAAGTATCAAAAGGCTTCAATTCCTATGCGAGCGAAAGGGTATGAAATTTCTTTTCAAAACATCACTTTCATGACTTTTCTAAAAATGAACTTTTCAAATAAATGAAACCCTTTGTATATAGGTCCAACGAAGCACATCACTACTTTCAAATAAAGCACCTAGGCCCAATTAACTGCAACACATACACATAAATGATTAGGGAATTGAAAGGACGCGGTAACCGTGTTTCATGGAAGTCGGGGGGTGCCTAACACCTTCCCCCCCGCTTAATCAAGCCCCCGAACTCTATGAATCTTGGTTTTCAAGACCAATTAAACAGAGTCCAGTAATTGGGCCATATTGCAAAATCTTTCAAAACTCGGTTGAGTTGGTACAACCATTTAACTCATACCAACTGGCGACTCTGTCTAATTCGAACCAATAAAATCAATCTTATCAAAATCGTGGATATTTTATGTCGGTCTTTTCCTGAAAATCTCACCTTCAGATCAATCAGAACATAAATAGAAACATAAAGGGTAGAAATACACAGGAAAAGAAACCAAGATTTTTTCCAACGTCAACAGGTGGCAACTCTGGTAGGGATAGTAGAGGGCTTAAGTCGCATTTTAATTTTTTCAAAAATTCCCTTTTATCTGCATGTGTGTGGATGTTGTCTTTACATTGAGTGGATGTAAATAAATATTTTACTGCTTGATATTATTGCTTCGCACAATGTAATCATTTCATACGGTGTTTGATTACTGGACTCAAAAGAGACTAATCCTCCGAGGCTCGAGAAAGGTGCCACTCAGATCCGCTTCAATTAAAAGAACGGATTAATTTCCCATCTAGTAAATAGTGATGATCTGGGGACCTTCATGCTGAAAAGACGCGAGAATAGCCTAAGATAGGTCAGCCTTTGATAAACCAAAATGCGAAGGGAAGTCTTTGCATACCTTTCCCTTTCAAATTCTATGTAATTTCAATGTAAATTTCAAATTCCATGTAATTCTCAAATAAATGTAAATATACATTCCATTTCATGTCAATTTTATTTTTGCACAGATATTAAATCCTGTCATACTATCCTATCAGCAAAATAACTAACAGCTGTTTTGCAGAAAAAGATTAAAAAACCTTGAAAAATGACACATTGCATAGCATGAATCTTGTTAATATATATAAAAATTCACATACCTACTTTTATTGTAGGAAAAGTTTGGTCCCGTTGCCAGATCCAAAGTTAAGAAGGAAATAAGCCTACCCACTAATATGGAGGAAAGTACCCAACAAGGGACCAGTCTCGTATCTCGAGAAGAGTTTGAGGGACTCAAAAATCAGATAGCAGAATTAGCTATTTTCCTAAAAGATCAGAGCAAGAGTACTCAGGGTCAACAAATACCCACTCAAAAAGAAACCTCTACACAAAGAGGGAGCCAAAGTATTGACAAGAAAGTAAAAGAAGCTCAAATACCTGAACCACAAATTAATGAAAAATCCAACAAAACCTCTGAAATCACCAATCTCAAAGAAGATCGAAAAACTGGTGATATTAGAAAGAAAGTCCAGCAAATGGAAGAAACCATCGGGTTAATTAAATGGATTGGAGTCTATGGGAGTGTAAATTACTCAGATCTCTGCATCTTTCCAGATAAGTTTCATATCCCTGATTTTGAAAAATATGACGGATTAGGAGATCTTTACACTCATTTGAAAGTGTTCATTGGAGAACTCAAATCCTATGCCAAAGATGAGAAACTAAGGATGCAGCTGTTTCAGAAAATTTAACTGGAGAAGCTAAAGCATGGTATACTCGACTTGATAATTCTAAAATCCACAGCTGGGAAGAGCTAGCACATGCCTTCCTAAATCAATACAGTTTCCAATCACAAATGGCTTAAGAATCGGAAATAAACTTTCATGATATATTGAGTAATGATTAAAGAACTTGCACAATGAAAAGATACAATGATAAAGCATGCATAGCGTACAAGAATGGTTTAGAAAGCTTGCACAATATAAATAACAAGTTTAAAGATAGGAAACTTATGTAACGTAAAAGAATAAGGATTAGAAAACTTGCTCAAGTAAAAGATAAGGAGTAGAGAACTTGCCTCAAGCGCAAGCTACACTTTAATAATTATAATCACTTCTACAAGTACCTTACACAATACATTACGTTTAAAACGTCTATTAGTACTTAACTATAACGTTTAAACCGTCTAACTTCATACTCAAGTCCAACTCACAATGTTGTTTGCAACATAGGTTGTTAACTAGCCACATACGTGAGTCTATACTCACGACATACATTTCACAAGCTTATAAAGCTTTAAATCATTATGTGTATCTTATGAAAGTAATACACCCATACACATGTAATACATTCATATAAGACTTCAATATATCTTAAACACATCAAAAGTATATTATCGCATTACCTATTACACTTAACAAGTTATAAAAATAAGTTAGCTAAGCAAACGCGGCATGAGAACTCAACGAAGGGAAAACAAAATTCCCGGACAGCATGGTGCCCTGCTGGGGCGGGTCCTCCATGGGTTAAAGCCCCGCTGGGGCGGGTCCTCCATGGGTTAAAGCCCCGCTGGGCTGGGTCCCACTTTTGGTGAAAATCCGCAGTTCGTGAACGGCAGAGAAATATTCCAATTTGGCTTATTTCTTCACACCGAATCCCATTTTTTTTCAACAAGATGAACATGAAACTTGATAACAACAAAATTTTGGTCTCTTTAACATGACTATAACATATAAAATCCTTACAACACATAATCAAAACCAAGTTTTCATGATTTTTGAAGAAAACTATAATATCAAGCGTTCTTGACAAAAATTACTATTACGAATTCGTTTTTCAATCAATTTATGTTATTCCAATTGCAATAACTCTAATTCTTAACATATTAACATAACCCATGATCAATTTAAATAATAATCCATAATAAAACACCAATTTGATAGTTTACAAAGGCTATTTTCAAAATTAGTTCACAGTAAATTACTATGAACATGATTTCTTCATGTTCATCTTAATTGCGTGGATTGAATCGCTAAGACAACTATATAACTCATATATAAACATGCTATAACACATATTACACATAAATTTCATGTTTACATCAATCTTTCATTCTAACTCAACCAAAAATATGAAAATTCATAAGAGCACAAATTTTACATTAAAACTTGTTTTTACGACAATTGAATTAAAATAATCCTTTCATGGCATACAATTACTACGAAGAACATATGAATACCATATATACATATATAATTTATGATTATACAATTTCCATATATTAACTAATACTTATTATATTACTTAATGTATTATTTAATTAGCAGTTACAAGATTTCAAAAGCCACTAGGGCTTGTTTGGCAAAAGAAGGTTATTTTTTTAAAAAAATATAGATTTTAGTACTAATTATTGTTTGGTTAGAATAGGTTTAAAACAATGCAAGGGCCCTGTTTGGCAAAAGCCTTTTTAAAACAAAAGTAAGGGCTTTGTTTGGTTAAAACAATTTAAAAGCTCTTTTTCTTTATTTAAATAAATCCTTTTAACAAATACTTTAATGTTACACTTTAATTAATTAAATCTTTAACATTCTTATTGTGATACTGAAGTTGTTTATTTAAATCAGCTATGATTGATAGACGTCCTAACTTCTTAATGCTAACATGAATAGCATATCACATAAAGCCTAATGTTTTCTTTCTGTCGTCAGGATCATGCCGCCTAGGGGATTTTCGCGAAACTAGAGGGAGGAAGGATCTGTTAGCAATGGTGGAGGGGGAAATGTTGACCCAATGCAGAGCTTCGTTAACCTATTAACAGAAGTAATGCAGAACATAACCCCGCCAGCAGCTGAGCAGCCAGGACATTACTTGGCTAGCTTTAAGGACTTTAAATTGGTAGGACCATCAGAATTCCGGAAAACCTTGGACCCAATTGAAGCCCAGACATGGATAGAAGAAATGGAGAAGGTGTTTGAGGTCGCACGGGTGGCCGAGGCACAGAAGACGAGTTTTACCACATCCATGATGAAGGGCGAAGCTAACAATTGGTGGGAACCCAATAAAGGACTAGCAGGCGAAGGAGTTATTATGTGGGATAGATTTAAGAATTTCTTTTCGGAGGATACGCAACAAGATATGGAAGTTAAGTTTGTGGAATTCAGACAAGGAGGTATGTCTGTCGCAGAGTACACGGTAAGATTTAATGAGTTGGCCAGATTCGCGTCACACCAGGTGGACACAGAGGCCAGGAAAGCAGAGAGATTTGAATTAGGATTGAAACCATGGGTGCAGAAGGCAATAGATGTATTGAAGATTAAGACTTTTTCTAATCTTTTGGAAAGGGCTATCATTGCCGAAGGAGGCATTGAAGCCATAGCGCAATTTAAGCAAGTTAAGAAGACCGGTCAAGAAGGACAGAAGGGGGAAGCGGCGGAGGCAGCAACCCCAATAAGCATAAATGGATGGAGAGCCAATCATCCGGAGGTAGCAAATCTGGGAGAAAGGCTAAGAAAAGTTTAAAGTGCAGTAACTGTGGAAGGAACCACTCAGGGGAATGCTTGAAGGGGAAGAACGCATGTTATCATTGTGGACAACTGGGGCACATGGCTCTTCAATGTTCGAATAAGTCAAAAGGAGGATGTTTCGCGTGTAGAGCCACATACCATCAAATCAAGGACTGCCCGAAGAGAAAGGGCGTTGCAGCTAGCGGCAACCGCAACAACAAGGACGTAGTGTCAGGTATCATCCCGATCAATTATATAGATGTATATGTGTTATTCGATTCGGGTGCCACCTGCTCTTTTGTTTTTGAAAAATTTGCTAAACAGTTAGACTTACCCCGTGAGAAATTAGAACACCCTATGGGCATAGGAGTAGCAAACAAGGAAGTTATCTCTGTAGAATACATTCATAGGAACTGTTATACCGATTTAAAGGGAATTCGTGGATGTCTTCTCAAAAGAGATTTAGCAGCAATAGTTTTTGCCTTGGAGTTTTGGAAGCATTATTTGTATAGTGAGAAGTGTGAGATATACACAGTCTGAAGTATATCTTCACGCAGAAGGAATTAAACATGAGGCAGCTCCGATGGCTAGATTTGATTAAAGATTATGATTGTGAAATTCTATACCATCCCGACAAGGCAAATGTAGTGACAGATGCCTTGAGTAGGAAAGGCAAAGGGAAGTTATCGAGGTTGACCATTCAGGAGAATTAGTGAAAGATTTTTGAAAGACTAGACTTAGAGGTTAAGTATCCGATGGAGACCAAAGAGAAATTATTTACAGCGTCAGTAAGCCCGACTTTATTAGATAAGGTTAAGGAGGCACAAGAGAAGGACGAAGTTTGTGATAACATCATGAAATGATTAGCTGAAGGTGATGAGTTGAAATTTAAGATTGATAGCACTGAACTGCTAATATTTTGAAGGACGAATTTGGGTACCGTTAGTACCAGAACTAAGAGAAGAGATTCTTTTAGAAGCATTTATGGGAGATAGTGTCAAACACCGTTGTGTTGGGACGAATTAGGTGAACGTCGACTGTTGGGACCAGAAGTGGTACAGCAGACAGTAGAGATTATCTAAGTGATAAGAGCGAATTATTCATTTTTATTGGAGTAACCTTATTTTTACAATTCCGAGGACAGAATTTTTATAAGGGGGAGGGATGTAACGACCAGGAATTTTAAGCTCCTTATTAATTTTATATGTGATTTAAATTTTTTAAGAGTTAATTTTTCAAACTTATTTAAACCTTATGTGGTTATGTGCTTATGTGAATTAACCTATGCGAATAAATGCTAGAATTTTTTTTAAAAGGAAGCACTAATGGTTATTTATAAATTAGCAGATTAACCTTGAGACTTTTATATCAAAGTATTGATAAAAGTGTTAGTAATTATATATTCAAAATTTTTGAATATAATGTAGAGATTTAATCGTGTTTGATTAATTCTAATTGGGAGTAATTAATTGATAATGTGATGATTAATTAATGAGTAAGAGATTAATAAATATAATAATATTATATTTACTTGGTTAATTGTTTTATATAAGTATGCAATATATTAAACCTTGTAATATGTGGTGGTTATCTTCATATTATATAAAGTGCAATGTGCACATTAATATGGTTATGTATATTATATATAGACTATATAGTAAGATTTATTTGCATTAGTAAAGTTACATGATGTGTGTAGGTAAAACTTTTATGAATACTCTATCACCTTACATTAATATCAATAAACATTATTAATTGATAATACTTTCAGTAAGTTATTATTATAATAATACCCAATTACTTTATATTCGGTGTTAGTATAATGTACATGGATTATATGATTGGTATATATATACCTACTTGATACATTATTTTATTAATTGAGATAGCATTGTAACACCTATTTAAATGTATATGGAATAATTACCTATAACCTATGTATATACAATGTGTATATATATTATATTATCTAAGTGTAGTTAATATAAACCTAAGTGTGGGCATATATTATACACACCTTGCAATTGCTGAGAATTGTCCCTATATGAGAGCCCAGCTTCTTCTCCTTCACGTGAAACACCCACATGCCTAGCTACTCTACTTTTCCTCATTTTCTTCAACAAGTCATAGCTAATGAGTATGGAGGGAGTGGTTTCCATGATTGTAATCACCAACTCCCACCTACTTCTTCTTACCCATTGTATATTCTAGCAATCCTTTGTTTTGATTTGGCGAACAAAGCTTGAAACTGTGTATTGAATTGGCTATATATATAAGAGCTCTCTCCTTGTTCTTTGTATTGTTGAGATTTTTATGAAAGTATAGAATTGATAAGTAGAGCTTGTATTCTGAGATTTTAATTGAGTTGAGGGAGAGGATTATTGCAGCTAGTCCATTTCTCACAGAGGTACAATTTCGTTTCCATGTTCTTCATTGTTCTGTTTCTGAGATTTCTAGATTTTGATTTCAATTGGGCATGGATTGATTGTTAAGTTGATTGGAACATGATTGTTAGGGGGTATATAAGTTATTATACATGTTAGAATTATTTTAGAAATTTTCCGGAACGATTTTGTTTGGAAAATTTTTAACTTGGGCTAGCTCACTGCCGAAACTGCACAGCTTCAGGCCTGGCCGCCAGCCTGCGCAGCTGCGCCAGTGCCTGTCTGCAGAATTTTATTTTCTGTTTTGCTTTCTGCTCATGCTAACTTGATGGTACTAATTTGGACATGCATGAAAGTTAGTTTAACTCATATATATATATATATATATATATATATATATATATGTTCTTGATACAACATGCATGATTTTAACCATGTTAGTATGCGTTGTGGGAGGAAGCTTTATAGTTTACAAATGAACTTGGACTTATTAGAGTGAACTTAGAAGCTTTAAAAAGGGGACTTTCATATATAAATACCATGACTATATTCTAACTTTTGAGACATGTTTGTATGATTTAGAAACACATGAGAAGCATGTTAACTTGCATACATAAGTTTCATGACGGAATGTGAACCCCACTATTGAACATTTCTAACAAACATATAAGCTTCAAAGGTGAACGTTATATATGCATTCTAATTTGGCAAGCATGTTAATATGAACCTAGAATGCATGATTAGAGTATTAAACGCACTAGTATACGTGTTTGAAAGACTCAAAGGTTTACAAAGGAAAACTTATGTTTTGAAAATGAAGCTTATAGTTTTGAATGCGAACTTTGTCATATAAGTAGCATGTGTATATTTTGATATTATGAGCATAATAGTATGTTTACATTGACATGAAATGCACGTTTAAAGTGTTGTACACACTAGCATTCGAGATTGATGGATTTAAGGAGTTTTCAAGAAAAACTTAAGAACTTTCAAAGTAAACTTGACCAATAATTTTGTCTTGTGATATGAGAGCATTAATGTGGCTTTGGTATGTGTTTCTAATGCAAGTGAGTCATAGTTACAAAACACTTTGATTATACTAAAACGATCTTTGTGGACTTAGTATACTTTTGAAGGAGAACTTAAGATTTGAAAGTTAAATACCATGTGAGACATGTTGTGAGCATATAAGCATAAGTATTAAGATTTCATTATGACTATAGACGTATTGACATGAACCTCATTTGTTTATATACAAATTTCACATATGCATGCTCAATCATAAGAAATGAACTTTAAGTATGAACAACGTGATTAAAGTATATGTGTGTAGTATACTCGAGCATACATATTAAGTATTGTTTGACCTTTTATGTGATAACATGACTTTAGTAACCAATCTTGAAGCATGAACTTATATTTTTTAAAGTATGTGAATGTCCGACATAAAAATATGTGATCTTGAAGTGAACATAGAATGAACATGTTAGCTTTCGAACTTGAGTTAGATAAACTTGATAAACATGTGTGTTGATTTATATCAGTAACTGGAAGTGCTATGTGTTCAAGCCTATATTGACGCATAGAAACTAAGTAATCTAAAGTTAGTAAATCTAAAGACAGGATTAGATTGACTTACGTGAACTATGTGATAAAATTATATAATGACTAGATTCTTGTATGTGTGAACTTATATTAGTTTATATATACTAATTGGAGAGATCAACTTGTTAATATTAGGTCGTTCCAACGCCGTTTAATTAAAGCTAGAACTATTTGTAGCTGAGAAAACAGGCAAGTTCCCGAACTTCACTCTTTGATTGTGCAAGTTCCTTTGAAACCATTCTTGTATTATATTCAAGTCTCCCTAACTTTACTCAAATTTATATTGAGTAGGGTATTATTATATTGCAAGTTTTCCTAAACTACTCTTTTATTTGAGCAAGTTTTTCTTGACTTATACTTATTTATTGTACAAGTACCCGGACCCTATTGTGCAAGTATTCTAAATTGTTGTATTACCTTATTCAATGAACCGTGTAAGCGAGTTTCTAAACTTCACTTATTTTTGGTGAAAGTTTCCTATCCTTCTCATATTGTATTGAGTAGGTTATTATTGTATTGTGAAAATTCCCCGAACTTCACACTTTGGTTATTGTGAAAGTTCCCTGAACTTCACATTTTGAGTATTGTGAAAGTTCCCCGAACTTCACACTTTGGTTATTGTGAAAGTTCCCCGAACTTCACATTTTGAGTATTGTGAAAGTTTCCCGAACTTCACACTTTGGTTATTTTATAAGTTCCCGAACTTCATTTCTTTATTATGCAAGTTCTCTAAACTTATACAAACTCGTATATTGTGCAAGTATCTATCTTTATGTTTACTTTACTCAAAGAATGTTGTAAGCAAATGTCCTAACCTATGCATTTACTTTATGCAAGGGATCTATTATGGTGCAATTCCACGAATTTCACTCTTTGATGTTGTAAGTGTCTAAGTCTATGCATTTATTTTATGCAAGGAATCTATTATCGTGCAAGTTCCCCGAACTTCACACGTTGAATATTGTGCAAGTTCCCCGAACTTCACACGTTGAGTATTGTGCAAGTTCCCCGAACTTCATACGTTGAGTATTGTGCAAGTTCCCCGAACTTACACAAATTCATATATTGTGCAAATTCTAAACTTCACTTTGTGCAAGTTCTCTATCCTTCTCATATTGTATTGAGTAGGTTATTGTTGAATCGAAAGTTGTTTACTTAATTGCTTGAACATTATTACCAAGCATGTTATTTAGTGGTTTAATTACTTATCAATTATTCCACATTGATATTATTGATGTCCGCACCTAATGCATTTGAGCTCGTACAGTCTTGGACTTGTACATTATTCAAGGTTTTAAATTTCTTGAACTATGTTAGTAAGAGTTTGAATCTTTGCTCGGTCAGACTAGTGTATGAAGTTTTTCTTTAAAGCTATCCAAACCAATTGATGGTAAGGATTCTTAGACGGAACAGAACACCCCTCATATGTAGGAGTGTGCCTAGGTATCTAATATATATGATACGAGTAAGCAGATATAAGTGTTATGCATATTCACGTTGTACTCGAGGCTGATCTCCTCGAGGTACTAAGTTTCTGTAGCCAGAAGCCAGTAATCCAAAAAGGGTCAATTAGCTATTGAACCCATTGGAAAGTTATAGTTCAAAGTCTACTCGACTATCAGTCATTCTAAAGGCAATTATTATCTTTGCTTTTAATAGTCATATTATTGAATCTTTCAGATATTCATAGTGTTGAATTATGCAGGTTGTTAAACCTTACAGATATTCATATCGTTGAATCATACAGATATTCATAGTATTGAATCATACAGATTGTTGAATCATTCTAACATTCATATTGTTTAATCTTTAAGATATTCATTTTGTTGAAATCATTGTCAGATATTTTTCCATTCATCATGACATATCCTTTATTGTTGTATTTAAACTTGCTGAGCAAACTTGTTGCTCATTCTTGCTATATCATGACTTATATTCCAGTTAAGTCCGAGCCCTCAGGGAAGGACAAGGGTAAAGGAAAGATATAGGATGGTTTGCAAGGAGCAGACTTTGTCTTTGTGATTTGTTTAATTACTGTTAATGTAATATGAACCCTAATGATTATTCGAGGGTATGTTTGTAAGATTTTATTTAAGGTTATCGAATCTTGGGACTAGTAATACCTTTTGAATGAACGACGTATGTTTATTATTTTTCGCACTTTTAGTTATTGTATGTTGTTTAGAGGTGGATGTTATTATAGTTTCGTGACGACTGGACCAGGGTCAGAGGACCCGGATTCGGGGGTGTCACAAAGACCAATCACGAAATCCATCGTGATGTGCTCCCACTTCCATTCTGGAATTTCTAACGGTTGTAGCAATCCGCTAGGTCTCTGGTGTTCTGCTTTGACTTTCTGGCACGTTAAGCGTTTCATAACGCATTCAGCAACATCCCTCTTCATATTCGGCCACCAAAAATGGTGCCTGAGATCCCGGTACATCTTCGTACTCCCAGGGTGAATAGAATATCTCGAGCTATGAGATTCACTCAAAATCTCGTCTTTGACTTCTGGTACTGGCGGTACCCAGATTCTTCCTTTAAATCGTAGCAGACCTTCATTATCGATCTTAAACTTGAACCCTTCCCCATCGGCTATTCTCTTCTGAATCTTCTCGCATTCTTTGTCGTGAAGTTGTGCTTCTTTCACTTTGTCTATCAGAGTAGAACCAGTAGTTACTTGAAATAACTTTTTGTCTGATTCCTTCGAAAACTTCCCTTCCAGCTCTAATCTAGTCATCTGTTCTATCAACTGATCCTGATCAGTTAACATGTTCAGGTTCTCCTGACCTTTTCTGCTCAAAGCGTCGACGACGACATTAGCTTTACCCGGATGGTAAAGTATTTCACAGTCGTAGTCCTTGATCAGTTCCAACCATCTTCTCTGGCGCATGTTCAAATCTTTTTGGGTGAAGATATACTTTAGACTCTTATGATCTGTGTATATTTCACACTTTTCTCCATATAAGTAGTGTCTCCATATCTTTAGAGCAAACACTACTGTCGCCAATTCTAAGTCATGGGTCGGATACCCCTTCTTGTAATCCTTCAGCTGACGTGATGCATAGGCAATTACTTTACCGTTCTGCATCAGCACATAGCCTAAACCCTTATGTGAGGCATTACTATATACAACGAAATTTCTCGTACTATCCGGTAAGGACAACACCGGTGCAGTACTCAACCTCTTCTTCAGTTCCTGAAAACTTTCCTCACACTTTTCCGTCCAAACAAGCTTAACTATTTTACGAGTCAAATTCATCAACGGAGTTGCGATTTTAGAAAAGTCTTGGGTAAATCTCCGGTAATAACCTGCTAATACCAAGAAACTCCTCACTTCAGACGGTATTTTTGGCTAATCCCAATTTATTACCGCTTCAACCTTCGATAGATCCACCGAAATACCATCCTTGTCGATCACGTGGCTAAGAAATTGCACACGTTCTAACCAGAATTTGCATTTTGAGAATTTAGCATACAGCTTCTCTCGTCTCAGCGATTCTAAGGTTAGCCTTAAATGTTCAGCGTGTTACTCCTCGGTCTTGGAATAAACCAAGATGTCATCTATGAACACCACTACGAACTTATCTAGGAATGGCTTAAACACCCTGTTCATTAGGTCCATAAATGCAGCTGGGGCATTCGTTAGACCAACTGACATCACCAAGAACTCGTAATGACCATACTGAGTCCTAAAAGCTGTCTTCGGTATATCTTCCCTTCTCACCTTCAATTGATGATACTCACTTCTCAAATTGATTTTCAAGAAGTATCTAACACCCTTCAAATGATCAAACAAGTCATCGATCCTAGGTAAAGGACACCTATTCTTGATCCTAACTTTGTTTAACTCCCTATAATCAATGCAAAGCCGCATCGATCCATCCTTCTTCTACACAAATAAAATTGGCGCCCCCACGAAAAAACGCTCGGTTGAATATACTTCTTATCCAGTAGTTCTTGCAGTTGAACCATCAGTTCCTTCATCTCGACTAGAGCCATTCGGTACGGAGCTTTCAAAATCGGAGCAGTTCTCGGCACTAAGTGGTTCACAAACTCTATCTCCTTATCTGGTGGAAGTCCTGGCAAATCGTCCAAAAACACATCCACAAACTCCCTAACCGCTGATATATCTTCTATCTTTGGGCTCTCCTTACGCGTATCTACTATATAGGCTAGATATCCTATATAGCTTTGCGTCAGAAGTTTCTTGGATTGCATGATCGTCAGACAACTCACTTATCTAGACGATTTGCTACCATAGAACACTAACTTCGTTGGAGTCGTAAGGTTCACCGACTTCTTCTGATAATCGATTACAGCCCCATGGTTGAACAACCAGTCCATACCCAGTATGACATCTAATTCCCCAAGTTTTATCGGAATCAAATCTACCCTCAGCTCCTGATCTTTAATGTCCAATTGACAGTTCTTGTATACAAACCTAACAGGAATAATCTCCCTATTCGCAATCTCTATGTTTAAGGGGTAAACTAAATCCTGTTTAGGTAAGTCTAGGGTTTTAGCAAAATTATCAAATATGAATGAACAAGTAGCACCCGAATCAAATAATACATATACATTTATACTATTAATTGAAATAATACCTGCCACCACATCTTTTGATTGCACAGCGTCTTGCACCGTCATGTTGAATGTGCGGGTAGTGGGTCGAATAGCTTATAGTGGCGACGGTCCAGCAATAGTAAGAGTGCTGCCGCTACCATTTCCTCCATTCCCTGTTAACCCTGTTGCTGGCTTCTTTGGGCAATTACGAGTCATGTGATCCTTGGATCCACATGTATAGCAAGCTCCCTTCTTTGGGTTTGGGCAATTCGGCACGATGTTGCCTTCCTGACCATAGTTGTAGCACACCCATTTCCCTTTCATGCACACTCTAGTATGTGTCTTCCCGTATGTAGCACATGCTTCGAGCTTCCTCTTCTGCTGGCCTCCCTGCTGACTCCCAACAGAGGTGTTGTCATTCCACTTTTTTTCGGATAGATAGCCCCGCTACCACCAGCCTTGTTTTCTGTGTCATTCTTCTTCTTCTTGTCCTGGTTGAATTTAGTCACGGCGTCACTCCCTCCTTCAGCGAGAATGGCCTTCTCCAGCACAACAGCAAACGTGTTCAGCTGGAACATGGAGACCTTGCTATAGAGCTAGGGTTTCAGTCCCCGCTCAAACCTCCTCGCCTTCCTAGCGTCTGTACTGACCTGGTATGTAGCGAACCTGGCCAACTCGTTGAACTTCGCGGCGTATTCAGACACCGTCATCCCTCCCTATTTTAGCTCTAGAAACTGGACCTCCATCTGGTCCTGCGAGCTAACGGGAAAGTACATTTCAAAGAACATCTATTTGAAATGCTCCCACAGTATGACTCCTTCACCCTCTCTGGTCTTGTTGGCTTGCCACCAGAAACTAGCATCTGACTTCAACATGAAAGTCGAGAATGCCGTCTTCTGGTCTTCACCGACTCTAGCAACGTCGAAGACCTTCTCCATTTCCATTACCCACGTCTGGGCATCTATAGGTATACCGATCCCTTGAACTCTTGCGGTCCTAATGCTTTAAACTCTTTAAACGTTATGCCCTGCACTTGCGGCGCAAGTGCTCCTGTTAGTAGGTTCACCAACTGCTGAACCGAGTTGGGATTCGTCCCATCGTTATTCTTGTTGTTGTTCGTCGAACCCTCGGTATTTTGACTTGTAGGTCTTCTTCTAGGAGGTATTTGCTGTTAAGAAATATTATTATTAGATCCTCTACTAAATTCTTAAGTATCCAAGTTCAACTCTAAATATTTAAATAACTCAGTTCGTATCTGAACACATAGCACATCAATAACTTCTTTTATTCATTACTCGTTGTTTAAAAAAAACATAGGATAGATAACATCTCTGCTATTTTACATCATCTTTCCTAACTGGAACAAGTTACAGGATTACATTATTAACTCATCCCATTCTTATCTCAAATTATGGGATTAACATTTATTTATTTATTACAAAAAGAAACACCTAATTTAAAAGCTCTAATGTCTAGGCATATTAAGACATCGCACAGCCTCTCTGCGTTCTTCCTTCATCACCCTAAACACTGTTCATCGGTCCACCATATACCATAGTAAACCTTGGAACTGAGCTGGGTAATAGAAGACATGATCATGGGCCCTATCTATGGCCGTATGGAATACGTATTCTATTTCCCCCAGCTTGGCCCTCTTGGCTTCAGCCTCGTCTTCAGCTTGATCGGCTCGTTAAATAGCCCTCAAGCTTGTTTCCTCCGCTCTAGCACGCTTCGTCGACTCCTCTTAGATGTCTTGTTTCAGCTTTGCTATCTCAGCTTGGGCCTCGTCTCTATCATTCTCTACATGAATTAGGTTCCACTGCACTTCTCCTAGCTCACTATCCATATCTTCGATTGTCTCGTCCCGCTGCTGGATGGTTTCTTCGAGCTCTCCGACTCGACCATGTAGCTCCACGTTACTGTCGTAGACTGCCTCGTACATCTCAGCACTAGTAGAGTGAGGAGGGAATTCCTCTTTGGGATCCTCTTCCTCCTCTTCCTCCTTTGACTCATCCTCGTCCTCCTCCTCTGGAATAGGTGTCAGCTCATGCTCTCGACCAGCTACGGTGATCACTGGAGACGTCTCTCTCCAAACCAGCTGCTCCCAGACAATATTGATGTCTCGGGGCTCCTCCTCCCTAGGCACCTGAGGTAACTCCTCTCTAGTCTGACAGGACTCTCCAACATTTGTCATCCTGATAAAAGAATTTTAAAGTTTATTATTACGTGATATCGAGTCGTCACTCTCCAAATACTTAAACGTAAACACATAGCACATAAGGTAGTTTATTATCTTTACCTATCACCACTATCTTTTCGACCTTCCTATAAGGCTACTACCTAAGGTTTTCCCCCCACCTAAGGTTCATAACCTACTGCTCTGATACCAACCTATGACACCCCCAAATTTGGGTACTTCATTTCCACAAGATTTGGTGTTCACTTTCTAAATAAATCATACATCTACCCAATAATAAAGAATTGCAAAGTAAATTATAACTTTTAAAAATACTTAAATAGAATCTTCCTTGACAAAGGATTACAACTTGTCCCAAATAAAATCCCAGGGTTAACTAAACCTTGACATCGAATAAATAAAGGCGAAAATAAAACATCATCAACTAAGTCTTATTACAATTAAAGACAACAAGCCTTCACTTGCTCATCTTTCCTTTTTCTTTACTTGTTGACGGTATGTCAGCATTCTCGGCTTTAACTGCAAGAGTTATAAAAATACGCAAGAGTGAGCAAACAAAAGCTCACTTGAAATATACAATGATATGCCATGACTGAATATCTTTAAGAAAGTTTGAATAACTTTACTTTCATCAAAAATAAAGAATTGAATAATAATTCTTTCACCATTTCTAAAGTTCGAATATAGAATTTATCTGAGGGTCATATGACCTTGAACTATGTCCTTGGTTATAAATATTTCTATTTAAACCTTTAACAGTCATTGAGACTATGGACCTTTAACTCGTACTTAGGAGGATCAGCCATTCGTACCATGTATTGTGCACAACCATCTTAACGCTTTCGCAAAGTAACCTCCCCTAGTAAATAGGGTTGTTCATCTCAGTATTTGAATACAAGTCCGCAGCAAAGAAAGTTTGGTTTGGATAAGCTTAGAAGGGTAATTTAGAATTCAACGTTCATCAACTAAGGAATAGTTGAATCGACTCACATTACTTTCAACAGTTCGATAATATAGGAATTAAGAACCAATAGACTTCTTAGTAAGCTTTGGAAATAACTTAAAGCGAATTGAAAGAGTAAGTAGATCTTGCTTGAACAATTTAGTCAAGATCACAACATTATGATAATAACGCATTATGAACATTAGAATATAATATTACTTGTACAATACATAACAAGTTAAGAATCAGAAATAAACTTTCAGGATATATTGAGCAATGGTTAGAGAACTTGCACAATGAAAAGATACAATGATAAAGCTTGCATAGCGTACAAGAATGGTTTAGAAAGCTTACACAACATAAATAACAAGTTTAAAGATAGAAAACTTTGGTAACGTAAAAGAATAAGGATTAGACTCAAGTAAAAGATAAGGAGTAGAGAACTTGCCTCAAGCGCAAGCTACACTTTAATAATTACAATCACTTCCACAATTACCCTACACATTACATTACATTTAAAACGTCTATTAGTACTTAACTATAACGTTTAAACCGTCGAACTTCATACTCAAGTCCAACTCACAACGTTGTTTGCAACATAGATTGTTAACTAGCCACATACGTGAGTCTATACTCACGACATTCATTTCACAAGCGTATAACGCTTTAAATCATTATGTGTACCTTATGAAAGTAATACACGCATACACATGTAATACATTTATATAAGACTTCAATCTATCTTAAACACATCAAAAGTATGTTATCTCATTACCTATTACACTTAACAAGTCATAAAAATAAGGTAGCTAAACAAACGCGACATGAAAACTCAACGAAGGGAAAACAAAATTCCCGGACAGTATGGTACCCTGCTTGGGCGGGTCCTCCATGGGTTAAAGCCCCGCTGGGGTGGGTCCCACTTTTGGTGAAAATCTCCAGTTCGCGAACGACAGAGAAATAAGCCAATTTGGCTTATTTCTTCACACCGAATTCGATTTTTTTAACATGATGAACATGAAACTTGATAACAACAAAATTTTGGACTCTTTAACATGACTATAACATATAAAATCCTTACAACACATGATCAAAACCAAGTTTTCATGATTTTTGAAGAAAACTACAATATCAAGCGTTCTTGACAAAAATTGCTATTACGAATTCGTTTTTCAATCAATTCATGTTATTCCAATTGCAATAACTCTAATTCTTAACATATTAATATAACCCATGATCAATTTAAACAATAATCCATAATCAAACACCAATTTGATAGTTTACAAAGGCTATTTTCAAAATTAGTTCACAGTAAATTACTATGAACATGATTTCTTCATGTTCATCTTAATTACGTGGATTGAATCGCTAAGACAACTATATAACTCATATATAAACATGCTATAACACATATTACACATAAATTTCATGTTTACATTAATTTTTCATTCTAACTTAACCAAAAATATGAAAATTCATAAGAACACAAATTCTCCATTAAAACTTGTTTTTACGACAATTGAATTTAGAGAATCCTTTCATGGCATGCAATTACTACGAAGAACATATGAATAGCATATACATATACAATTCATGATTATACAATTTCCATAAAAACCTAATTTTAACAGAAAACAAAAAACAAATAGCATATGAATTGATTCTACAATTATAAGGGTTAAGATGATACCATTTGCTATGAGTGTGGAAGAAGATGATGGTGAGTTCGATTTCTAGCAATCCTTTTTCTTTTCTCTTCTTCTCTAACTTTTTCTCTGAGTTCTTCTTCTCTGCTCTCTCTCTTTTCTTCTTTGTTTTAGTTTAGGCTTAGAAACTTAGCGTAAACTATATAACGTACTGATATATAATACATATATTAACTAATACTTATTATATTACTTAATGTATTATTTAATTAGCAGTTACAAGATTTCAAAAGCCACTAGGGCTTGTTTGGCAATAGAAGGTTATTTTTCTAAAAAAATATAGATTTTAGTACTAAGGCATTGTTCGGTTAGAATAGGTTTAAAACAATGCAAGGGCCCTATTTGGCAAAAGCCTTTTTAAAACAAAAGTAAGGGTCTTGTTTGGTTAAAACAATTTAAAAGCTCTTTTTCTTTATTTAAATAAATCCTTTTAACACATACTTTAATTTTACACTTTAATTAATTAAATCTTTAACATTCTTATTTAATTAATTAAAATCTAACATCAATTAATCATATAAAAAAATTGTCACATAACAATTATAATTGCTCGTTAATTATAATTCATATAACACTCATCACATAACTCATCTAATTTAATTATCTTAATTAAATTAGAACTATACTATAAAATAAATACATATTAATTAAATTAAATATTAAATATTCACTTAATTAATATATAACTCTTAATTAAATCATTCCACAAAATCACATAATTTATTTATTTAACTCAATAAATAAATCACATAAAATATTTATTCACTCAATAATTATTAAAATTTAATATATAAAATCTCAATCGTTACAATGTCTAACGGTGGAGATGCCTAGTTGCTCAAGTCATTCCATCAATGACAGAAATAGAAATGGTCATGACATTCATTGATATACAAGAAGCTCCATTTTATGAGAGGGTCCTAGCAGGTATAGGAAAACCATTCTAAGAAATGATTAAACACGGAGAAATGGCTGAAATGGAATTGAAGTCTAGAAAGATCAAAGACCTTACTACTTTAGAAGCCGTGGCTAAGCATATTCAAGCTGGAATCTATGGGAATAATCCTCGTAGAGTTCATAAAAACAAGGAGGAGGATGTGTCCTTGATACTTCAAGGACAAAGTCAGAGAGGTAATCAAAACTTGGCCATTCAAAGGAGAAATTATTCCCCTTTCCAAACTCCTGCACAATCTTCAAATTCTTCGTTTCAAAAAGCCGGAGAAGTTAAACAGCGAAGAACATTCACACCCTTAGGGTACTCACTGGAAAATGTGCTAAAACTTCTGACAACACAAAAGAAGATTGTCCAGCTCCTTCCTCCAGCTAATCCAAGTGGGCGGAATTTTGACCCAAATAAGAAATGTGCTTATCATTCTGGAGCTCCAGGTCACGATACCCAAGATTGTTGGTCTCTCAGGCACAAAATTCATGACTTCATAGATAATAGGGAGATTATGGTGACAACACATGAACAACCACATGTTCAAGATAATCCTCTGCCTCAACACAATGAAGAGGTCGTCAATATGATAGGCATGGGAAACGTAGAAAGTTCCAAATACCTCAGGTACGTAGGGGAGTCCCCCCAAGAAAACAACGATAGCTCGGACAATTGGGAATGTTTAGAAAGGTAGTTCCTGATAGAATAAGAAATCAAATCTATCAAGGAGCAGGTTGGTCAACTAGCAGAGCTGGTAGTTTATTAACATCAGATAATATGACAATTGATAAATCAAACCAATCAGCGAGAAATAAATCCTCTTACGTTTGAAATTAGTCCCATTGACAGGAAGGATCATTACCGGTTCCATGAGCATGATACCTTGGGCAGACAAAGTTGCTAGGGAAGAAAAGTTTGGAGCTAACAGAGAGTTCGCCTATAAAAGAAATTTCCCTCATTTAAATCAGCCTATGGAAGAAATTCTCCAAATGTTGATCAACGAGGGGAAAGTCATAAAATTATTACCCCCAGTAGACCCTCGATCCAGGAAGTTCAAATATGATAGGATCTGTCAATATCATTTTAACACTCTCAAAAATGATACAGAAGATTGTTGGGGACTTCGTCACTTAATTCAAAATCTGATTGAAAGCGGTGAATTACTGAAAGTAAGCCAAGATTACGGTTATCCTACTGAGGGAGCAATCGTTTCTGCAATGGCATGGAATTTGAAAGAAATAGTAGTTGTCATTTTATGTGAGAAGGATCTAGCCATAACGCCCTTGATAATTTGAGGAAATGGGGGCCAAGAGGGAAGGAATCATGTGAAAGTGGTTGCGCCCGATCCTCTAATAATGCCATTCAGACCGCAATAACCTGTAGTCACCTTGAAGAGAGTCCCATGGAACTATAGGAAAGATAAGGGATTAACATCAAATCACATTGCTATTATATCAAAAGAAATCTCGTTGTACCTACCTCAGCGAGTTATAAAGTCAGTTATCAAATCCAAGGGAAGAGTGCCCGAGGAGAAAATTAAGAATTCCTCAGAAAAATGGGACATAATGAAGTCAAAGTGGTGCGAAGTTTAAAAGAGGCACCCCAACAGATCTCCATTCTGGATCTGGTCTTATCTTCAGAAGATCATCGCAAATCTTAATGAAAGTACTGGAAGAAGCACATCTGCCGAAGACGATAGATACAGAAAAGTTTCATCACTTGATAGAGCACATTTTCAACAGCAATGTGATATCTTTCACTGACAATAACATACCGACAGAAGGGACGAGTCATTATAAGTTATTTCACATAGCAGTGATGTCCTCAGGATATGTGGTTGGGGTGTGTTAATAGATGGAGGATCATCCCGGAACATCTGTCCCTATGAAATATTAGAAAGAATGAAGATTAATCCAAATCGAATCCGGACTAGTCATGCAGTCATAAGGGCCTTTGATGTATCTCGGCAAGAGGCTGTAGGAGAAATTAAACTTCCATTGGAGATTGATCCCCACACTTTCTATGTATCCTTCCAAGTACTAAACATTACCATATGATATAATTTACTGTTGGGAAGACCATGAATTCATATGGCAGGAGCAGTTTCGTCCACCCTTCATCAACAAGTCAAGTACATCATTAATGGCAATCTAATAACTGTCGATGCCGAACTAGAATATCATGTCCATATACAAAGCGATATGCCTGTGATCAGTCTCGATGAGGGGATTGAGCCTGTCAGTTTTCAAGCCCTTCAAGTAAGTAACACTCAATACCTACCTATTGGGGCTCCAACCTTAATGCTAAAAGTTTCCACCGAAGTAATGTCGGTTGGTCAAGAAATGATATCCTTGGGTTTCTGGCCTGGAAAAGGGTTAGGGAAGAGTTAGCAAGGAATTAAAAGTCCAGCTCAAATCCCTAACTAGACAGGGAAGGTTGGATTAGGCTATTCCTCTGGATCAAACCACCGGAACCCGCATAAGCATCCACCGGTTCCTTCTTCTACCATTCTGCTACCAAACCTTACTGATGCAGGATTTTTAAAGCATATGAGGAAAATTCCTGTTGCGATCGTCGGTATGCTAATTCCTAAGGCTAAACCGATTATTGAAAAAGAAGTCCCAAAGCTTGATGAGGAAAGCAAAAAAGGGAAGGAAAGGTTCCTACGGGGAGGATAAAACCCATTTTCAAAGATGTATTTTTTAGTGCATACTGAGGGAATAAAAAATGATATCCCAAATGATGATACTATAGAAGATCAACTCACAATCCCTTGCATGGACAGAGCTGAAGGGAATGTCCAAAAGAAGAATGTCAACCTTGATGAAAATGTTGTCTTAGTTATCATTAAAGAGGAGATGGACAACAGCAACCCCTTCATCCTCCCAGTCAATGAGGACTTGACTCTAGACAATTGGAGCAGCACTCCGTGCATCGATCGAAAAGGGTGAAAGGGCAGAAAGTCCATCTGCTCTGAAGTGTGGTTTTATTTTCTGCTTATTTTTGTTGCGCGATGCTAGCAATTACTTTTTGTTATGCTTCTGTTAATGCCTTATATGATCAAACAGTTTCATATATTAAGTGAAAGCATTTTATTTTCAAGACTCTAGAGTTGGATTTGTTTGGCATTGCTGATGAGATGCCAAATTTTCATAGTGACTACAACTTTGATGTAGAACGAAACTTTAACTTGATGGGGATTGATCAAGAGGAGATAGATGACTTTGAAGTGCCTGAGGAGATCAAAGAATGGGTCGAAGACAAACCCAAACCAAACCTTGATCAAACCAACACTGTCAATATCAAAACTTTAGAAAACCCTAAAGAAATTCATATAGGCATGGACCTTACCCCAAACTAAAGAAAAGACCTGACTGGCCTTCTAACTCAGTTCCAGGATGTGTTTGCATGGTCACATGAGGACATGATTGGTTTGTCTACCGATATTGTCATTTATCGACTGCCCATTAAAGAGGGATTCAAGCCAGTCAAGTAGAAGCTCAGGAAATTGAAACCTGAGTGGAGTCTAAAAGTCGAAGAAGAAATTATCAAGCAATTCAAAGCTGATATCATTATGGTGTCAACCTACCCTGAGTGGCTATCCAATATAGTTCTTGTGCCTAATCCCAGAAGGAAGGTATGAGTATGCGTGGATTACCGGGATTTGAACAAAGCTTGTCTCAAGAACAACTTCCCAGTACCATTTATCTACATACTAATAGACAACACGGCGCAGTATGGCATATATTCTTTTGTTGACTGTTTCGCTGGATATCATCAAATCATGGTTACTGAAGAGGACAGGGAGAAAACAGCCTTCATTAGTCCCTGTGGAACTTTTTGTTATAGACGATTATCTTGCGGCCTTATCAATGTTGGTGCCACCTATCAACGAGCAATGATGGCCCTTTTTCATGACATGATGCACAAAGAAATAGAGGTCTATGTGGATGATATCATTGTCAAATCCCAGAAGGAAGATTACCACATCAGCCATCTCAAAAAGCTTTTCAACCGATTGCGCAAATATAATTTAAAGCTAAATCTGGCCAAATATGCCTTCGGTGTCAAATCAGGCAAGTTGTTGGGATTTTTTGTGAGCAACAGAGGCATTGAAATGGATCCCACCAAAATTAAAGCAATCACCGAGATGCCCGTGCTCGAAATAGAAATGGAAATACGGGGATTCCTGGGGAGAATCAATTCCATAAGTAGATTAATCTCTCAACTCACAGCAACGTGTGAACCCATCTTTAAGCTGTTAAGGAAAGATTCCTCCATGAAGTGGAATGAAGATTGTCAAAAAGCCTTCCTTTCCATCAAGAAGAAGTTGATCGAAGCTTTTGTCTTTGTGATGCCCCCAAATTCCAGGACCGTCACGGGGTCGCTCGAATTCGGTTCGTCACGTGCTCATGGTAACACATCACAATAATAATACGACTAAATGTCGCATCACACAGCAGAATAATACACAACTAATACCGAATAAATTACATTTAAATAATATAATTATTCATGTCCCAATGTCTCGTAACTTAAACAGTGATTTCATAGTCTTAAGCAATAATAACCTTAACTAGTACATAATATCATAAGTTCTTTATTACAATCATAAAGTCCTACATAAACAAAGCTACTCAGTAGCCTTTCCCTTGCCCTTGTCGGTACTCGAGGGTCCGCACTGCTCGGCCTTAACTGAAATGTTTTTAGGGAAAGCAAGAGTGAGCACAATTTGCTTAGCAAGTAATATACAATAGGGTAAGTAATATAATTCTCAATTCTTGAAAGGGTATAACAAGGTTTGATAGTTCAAGGATAACAAGAATATTAACAGTTCTCAATAACAGTCTCTAAGGACAAAATAATATTAATATGATTCAATAATAAATCAATTCAAGATTTCAAGATAACTGAATACTGAGCAGTCACTAAGGACTATGAACTTTCACGGGAATTGACAGTAATAAACTAAAAATTCAACAAAAACAAGTACAACAGGTGATCAGCCTAAAGTACCCTATGTTATGCATAACACTCAATCATACTAATGTGTGCGCGTTGGTTCTCCGACAGTTATATTTTGTTCTTCTCAGTCAAATACAAGATCCCACACCAATCAATTGGTTTGGGTCGCTTTTTAATAATATAAGTCTAGCCGAATCAAATGGCATAGACACTTTCACAATATTCAAGAATAATACCAAGTTCAACATGAATAATAGCTTTAATGAAATAAGAGTTCAAGTATGCTAATTCAATTCAAACGATTAAGTAAAGAAACTAGTTCGCAATATACAAGGATAGAATACTTGCACCGTAAAAGAGTGTAAGTTAGGAAACTTGCCTTAATCGTAGTTTATCCCCGTAAATTAATCAACACTTTTCGAATCCTATCATAATATAGTTATGTATATATAATATTCATTAGTCATATAGTTTAACATTATATCTCATCTCGTATATACAAAAATCACATAAGCTAAGTCTTGACCTAGCGACACAGTTATATAGTATTATATTAATATAATTTTTACCCTGAACTTTCCTCTTTTCTCAAGTTAATCATCTTCATACATCATTACTATCATGTGAGACTACCACAAATAGCGAACATATTCTATTTTAGCAAGTTATAGAATTCTATAAGTTAACAGTCAAAATCGGATCCACGTATCAACATATGATACCACATAGCACATATATATTAAAGAGTCTTTCCATGTTCGTTCACCCCTTTCACGACCAATTTACAAGATATAGGTTCTATGTTAATACTTTTGATGACTTACGGTCATTTAAGGTCACGACATTATGAAATCTAGCATGCTCACCTTGTAAACATATAAGGTAGTCATATATTAGGCATGCTTATGAATATTCGCATTTCATACATGTATCTATCACAGTTATTAGTTGAAAACATACTTTATTTATGCTAAACTTGGTTTCACGACATGTAACATAGTAGGCAAAACATGAATGAGACTTTAACAAGTCTAAAAGTACTATCAAGTATGATCATAACTTTCAGAATACGAATCTTGTAATAACATGTTAAGGTTCACCATCAAAGCTCATATTTTCATCAGTAAGTCTTACTAACATGTTCGTGTTACATTATAAAATCCGTATACATAAGTCAATAGGTCTGACACGCATTTCAAGGCATATAAACATGCTTGAAAAATCAGAACTCATACATAGTATATACATGTCAAAAGTTTGTTTGTAAAAACTTATTTTTGTTACTTACGAGGTTTGCATGTTCGTATTTCGTCATGAAACTTATCTACACAAGTGAACATACATTTCATATGTTTCTAGGTCATACAAACGTGTCTCAAAAAGTCAGAATGTCTAAAATGGATACAACGAGTCAACGTCCATTTTGAAATTCTAAGTTCATTTCAAAAATCTATAACTTCATCGTTCACGGAAGCGATCCGAATATCACATGCTCATACTAGTTTAACAAGTCCATATATACGTATTAATCATATCAGCATTCTTATTCTATTTTATTTCATCAACTAACATATAGCAGACATCAAGCAGGAAGCAAAAATTCAAAATCTGCAGCAGGGGCCCTACGCAGCTGCGCTGCGCCGCAGTGTAATGCCGGCGCAGCTGCGCCGTGCCTAGTTTGAACCAGGAGGCAGCCTGCTTCGGCAGGTTTCCAGGCCAAATCACAGAAATTCTTCACAAATTTGGTTATAACTAACATCATTGTATTACCAATATGTTTACAAGCTAATATAGCAACTAACAAAGCAATTCATACTTCAATTGTCAACAATTTCCACAATATCAAGAATTTAAGAATTTGCAGAAACAGAAACAGGAACATAGAATTTGCTATATGAATTCGATTGTTAGTAAGTCTACATAACAACCATCAATTACAACCCAATCAATTTATCTCCATATCCAAGCTTAATTCAAGAATTAGAAAATTTCAGAGAACATGAAAGAAGAACAATGGAAGGTGGATTATACCTCTGCTAGGATTCAAATAGAGTTTGCTACTAATCCAACTTCTCCTACTGATATATGTATATTGCTTTCACTCACCACTTATGCAAACTCTCAGTAAATTGAAAATGAAGAAACATGGCTGCTATTTATAGAAGAATCCTTACACAGACAATGCAATTGTCCATTAAATTGAACCAATAGATTGAAACTTTGTATATCAGCTAAGGAAGAGTTGGTAGAGTGGTTGAAGAATATTGTTGAGGCCACTCCCTATGCCATGATTTCTAGCTACATTGCTAAGAATTGGGAGAAGGAGAATAGGCTAGCCATTGAGTGTTTCACGTGTACAAGGATTGTGTCTATTAATATGGGACAAGGCATAGAAATCTCAGCATTTCTAATTTGTAAACAAACTAGTGTTAATACTTAGGTTATATATACACACATATATTAGACACTTAGGTCTTTAATTTAAATGTCACAATAATTTACATAATGTAGTAAGTGTAAATAGACACATATAATCCATGTACATTTTGTTAATACCGGATATAATTTAATTGAGTATTATCATGCCACATTATTTTCTTTATTAAAGGCAATTGTTTAATAATTAATAAAGATAACATAAGATAGCTAAGTATTATTAAATTATCTACCACATACTCATGATGTCTCACTTTAATGCATATTCACATTGTTACCTAGACATCATGATGTATTCATAACACATAGTTTTACTATGTACAATCATATAGTATAGTTTAAATATACTTGCACATAACAATTAATATAATCTTATTATGTTAATAACTTCACTTATTTGTTTCATTATTCGTAATGTCAAATAAATAAATTATTCATCTTATCAATTAATTAATAATATAATTAGTCTATTCCTCGTAATTATTAATAACACTTAACTAATAATCATATGATTAATTATCACATTAACAAATATAATTTTCAGCATATTTATAACCAAGTGTTTTATTATTATTATTATATTTCTTGCATTAATAATAATCACATATTATAACTTAACCAAAATTAACAATTAATATAAATTAATTGTTCACTTAATAATTCTTTCGTCGATTAATATCATTATTAACATTTCTTATCACAGTGCCACACAAGGCTTCCCGAGTTTCTGATAACTCTATATTTTTCTCAATTATTATAATTATTCAATTTAATATAATTGAGTTAACTCACAAATACATTTATATTCAAATAAATATTCATTTTCATTAATATATTTATTTAATAATATATGGAAATTCTCGGGTATTACAGTCTTGGTACCCCCAAGAGATGAGGTTCCCTTGTTTATATATCTGTCAGTCAATGCCAATGTTATGGGTTGCATGCTAGGGCAAAAGGATGATAGAAACAATAAAAAAGCTATTTATTACCTCAACAAAAGATTCAGTAGTGGCGAGCAGAAGTACACTTTGATTGAAAGGACCTGTTGTGGATTAGCATGGGCTGCCATGAGGTTACAACATTATCTTCATGGGCACACAACCTATCTCATATCCCGCATGGATCCTTTGAAGTGCGTATTCAGCAAACCCATATTGAATTATCGATTGTCTAAATGGCAGTTGATCCTTCAACAGTTTAATATCATCAACGTGAATCAAAAGTCTATCAAAGGTCAAGGAATTGCGGATCAATTGGCCGAAGCACCATCAGGGAATTTTGAACCCTTGGAAACTTATTTCTTGGATGATGGGATAATAACGATTCAACAACTCCCTCGATAAAATACATTTCAATGTTGGAAATTGTACTTTGACGGAGCCATAAACATGGAAGGTACCGGAGCATGGGCAGTTCTTGTATCTCTTATAGGAGAACAGTATCCTATGGCCATCAAGCTACAGTTTGTCAACACTAATAACACAGTTGAGTATGAAGGCTGTATAATGGGATTGAAACAAGCCCAATCCATGGGTATCAAATGATTATTGGTCTTTAGGGATTCTGAGTTGGTTATCAAAAAACCACCAGGGCGTATCATACCAAAGAATTGTATTTGCTTCCTTATCATCAGCAAGTTATCAAGATAGCCATTGAGTTTGAAAAAATAACCTTCGTCCATATCCCTCGAAGTAGAAATGACTTTGCTGATGCATTGGCAACATTGGCTTCCTTGATCCATATATCTGATAGGATGGGAATTCCTGACATCAAATTTGCAAGCCAAAAGGCCCCGACATATGGGAATTACATTGGAGAAGTATCAAATAAAATACCTCCTATCAAACAGCCTTGATACCAGGATATAAAAGAATCTATGCAAGATTGATCTACGCCCGTCGGTGCAAGTCAAGCTGAAAGGAAGCCTATTCATAAGATGGCTATGAAATTCTATTTAACCGAAGACAAACTTTATAAAAGGGATGCTGGAATAATCCTTTTAAGATACCTAGATAGAGATCAATCCAAAGACTCCTAGATGAAGTCCATGGTGGAGTGTGTGGTCCACACATGAGCGGTCCTTTACTTGCCAGAAAGATATTGAGAACAGGGCATTACTGGATCTCTCTCAAAGTTTACTGTGATGATCATGTTAAAAGATGTTATCAATGCCAAGTCCATGAAAATGTCACACACCTCAGAATGAATTGCACTGTATGAGTTCGCCGTAGCCCTTTTCCATATGGGGAATGGACGGGATTGGGCCAATAGAGCCCAAATCTAGAAATGGTCATCGGTTTATCTTCACCATGATTGACTACTTCACCAAATGGATCGAAGCTGCCTCTTTTCCCAAAGTTACTAAGGAGGTGATCATTGGTTTCATCAGAAATAATATTATTTGTTGATGTGGACAATCGGAGGTGATCGTATCAGACAATGCCAAGAATTCGAACAACCAGATGATGAAAGAATTATGCAGCAAGTTTCAGATCAAGCATATTAATTCCGTCATCTATCGTCCCAAGATGAATGGTGTTGTAGAAGAAGCCAACAAGAATACCAAGAAAATCATGCAAAAGATGTTTGCCAATCACAAGGGATGGCCTGACTTATTGCCTTTGACTCTGCCAGCCTTTAGAACGTATATACGCACTTCTACAGGGGCTACCCCCTACTCATTAGTCTGTGGCATGGAAGCAGTACTCCCCATCGAAGTAGAAATAGAGTCATTTAGGGTATTGATAGATGCTCAGATGGAAGAAGACCAGTGGTTGCAAGACCGGTACCACCAATTATCTCTGATAGATGAGAAAAGAGCTACAACCATCTTTCATGGGCAATTATATCAGCAAAGGATTGCTCGATAATACAACAAGAAAGTCCAACTCCAGAAATTCAAAGAGAATGACTTGATATTGAAGAAAGTCCTTGCCAATCAAGATGAAACCAAAGGAAAGGCCCATTCATTATCAAAGAAGTGTTGACAGGAGGAGCCATCAGATTGCAAGAAATGGATGGGGAAGAATTCCCTCAGCTTATCAATTCAGACACCGTGAAGGGGTGATATGTTTGAGTCACTTGCAAACTGCCATTTAGGTCTTGAAAAAACAACAACCACAACAATCAATTAAATCAGGTCTTTCCTGCAAAGAGCCTAAACTACGAATGACCTGATCTCCCTCAACCACGGAAGTACGTAGTCAACCATCTATGGTGCGGTCAAACTAAGCTAAAAACCCAAAAATTTACTCAAACCAAGAAACAAAAATAGAAAATCCATCTATCAAACCATTCAGGCCAAGCCTGAACTACGAATGACCTGATCTCCCTCAACCACGGGAGTACGTAGGCAGCCATTTATGATGCGGTCTAACCTTCAAGAAAAAAAATAACACTTTTTGAAAACTAGTCCCAAGACACCAAACCTTATATAAAACCCAAATACTATCAAACATCTCTGATCAACAGACCCTTCTGAGATACCCCTGACATCTCAATGTCAATCCATCAAGGAAAAGTTCATGATACATCAAGACGGCAAGTCATAAAAAAAATGGTAATCATTCAACAATGATAAAAAATATCCAAAAGGGAAGTGAATCAAAATATATTTCTTTGCCATATAATATTGTTTAATATATACAATGTATCTTGTACATGACAAAAATGGCTGACCTAGTCTATGCAGGAAAATAAAAGCTAGTCTATAAACCCACAAATAAACGGGATAACAAGTCCAACATAGCAACCCTCTCAAAAGATGGACGTGCATCTGTGAGCTCCTGCCCTAAGGTCTCCATGCAAGCTAGAAGATCCACAGCCATCTACATAGTGCTACCATGATCATCTATCAATGTACTCATATCTGCAACAATGTTATATGTGTAGGATCTAAGTGCAGTACTATCAGCAATATAAGCATCCCGGGTAGCTCGAGCCTCATCCTTCTCAACAAAAGCAGCATCCTGGGCAGCTCGAGTGTAAGACCCCAACTTTTATGAATAAAGATTTAATTTTCTTTATATATTATTTCGAAATAGTAAGGTGTTGACTTGATAAATATGAAAGTTATGGGTGAAATGTGCAAATATTTTTAAAATGAGCAAGTGGTTATAAAATATTCTTGTTGTCGGGGAATATTCGTTTGGTCGTGGAATATTCTTGTTGTCGGGGAATATTCGTACGACGGCGCAGTTATTTGTGGACCCCACAACGGAATAACTGTCGGATATAGAAAGCGACAGAAATAACTTTTTACAAGATAACGGCGTAGTTGTTACCGTTAGTACTGTTGAAATACCCGGTGGTTAAAATACAGTACGCGGTGGTGCGCAGTAGCACACGGTATTGCACAGTATTTCGAATTATTGAGTCTTACGTGAGAAGGAACCTACTCAATTATTGTTACAGTATTTACTGTTCAATATTTTATATTATTGACTCAATAATTGCTACGTTGATATTTTATATTATTGACTCAATAATTGCTGCATTGATATTTTATTGACTCAATAATTGCTACGTTGCTATTTTTTTATGATTGATTCAATAATGGCTACAGTTGATATTTTGTAGTATTGATTCAATAATTGTCGTTGCACAGTATTTCACGTTATCAACTCAATAATTCATATTATTTGAATAATATTATTAGATAGCATTATTGACAATGTCTAAGGAAGTTCTGTCTAGGAGGGGTTATTTAATTGCGCGCCAGTAAGGAGAAGTCCTTATCGGAAGGCCCCCTCTGTCCTGGGAACGACCTGGTTGTCAATATTGTAGTTCTATAATATTATTTGTGAATAATTAATTATTGATTTATATGATAAGGAAATATTTATTTTGTGGATATAAAAGAAGGAATTTGTGCTGATGTGTTTTTATCAGTATTTTGGTGTGAAAAATCATCCGTTTATGGATTTCGGATAATTTATGTTGGGAATTTGGAAAAATTTTCTTCTGCAAAGTTGTAGAGAATTAAATTTCCTATAGAAGGACACATCATTTGTATTTTTCTGACAAAAGGGGCTATTTATTATGAATTATTGAAGTTTCAGAAAATAAATATTATTTTATAAATGGTGGGCCCCACTTTTGTTGTTTTGTTGAAAAAAATCAGATGTTTGAAGCAGCCGGCGGCTGGAGAAGTTTTGTAAAAATAATATTATTTTATTATTTTAGTCTCCTTTGGCATCCTAAGCTTTTCCTATAAATAGGGTGCTTAGGTTAGAATTGAAAATCACACCAGAATTCGAAGTTTTCTCTCTCTATAATATCGAGCGTATTTTTGTGAGTATTTCTATACTTTGAGTATTAGTATTCAGCGCAAGTTTCCGTCAATATTATATCCGATATTCCAGTCAGAGGTACTATCTTTTTGAGGTAAGGGATGTTATTTTCTTTCGTAAATGATGTTATTCTTTTCAATATCATTATACAGAAATATTGTCATGAATTTTGTTATGAAATTCTTATTTTTCCCGTCGGGGTTACTATTCACGTATACGGCACTATTCACGTATACGGCACTATTCACGTATACGGCACTATTCACGAGAAAATTTATTTTTCTTCTAATTGTCCAAATTATCTGTTAAGGTTACTATCTTTGATTGTATCCAAGTTTTGGGCTTTATTCTTGAATTTTGCTTCACAAAGTATTATTATGGATTATTCTTGAATTTGGATAAACTAAATGACGAATCCCTAATATTTGTCTTTTATCTCACTGGATTCGTTTTGTTTAAAATGTTTTTCATCATCCTCAGTCCTAAAAGTTGATGTAACTGAATATCTTTGGCCTGTAGAGCAAAGATGAATGATTACCTGATGAATATCTTTGGCCTGTAGTGCAAAGATGACAGGTGTTGAGATGAACATAACTACTGATGATGCAAATGAATATCTTTGGCCTGTAGTGCAAAGATGAATATTGATTCGAGATGTATATTGATTGATGTTACAGGGATAAAATATTGGTGATGGACTTTTAAATCATAGAAGATAGTAGACTTCATTCTCTGCTTAACTCTTCTAATGATTTGTTATTTCCGCTGCGAATATTGATCTAAAACTTGTTGTCCATAATATTTTATCTGAACGGTTGAAGACTAACGATAATTTATTTTTCATTATCTTAGTCATAATATTCTTTACTGGGCTAGTTGAGCTCACCCTTTTCATCTGTTGTCCTCTTCAGGAAATGAGAATGTTGCGGGGACTAGTCGGGGGACAGAGTGATGGTCCGAGTTAGAGCAGTAGTAGTTCTCACTATTTCTGATAAATAGTGTGATAATAATTGTAATGAGGACTTAGTTTGAATCTTAATATTTTCTACATATTTGTACTGAGACTCACAGTTGTGTGGTCGTATTTTGCACGACCGTATGATATAAAGTTTGTATTTGAATTTTGTACCATGTATTTGGCGACTCAGAATGGGTTGGGTTGAATGGACCTATTCTGGGGGCGTCACAGTTGGTATCAGAGCTTAGGGATATGATCTCTGGCGGAGATCGGGGAATAGAACTAGGAGGGGAGAGACGAGTAAATCCTTCGCTAGTGTGTCCTACCTAAGCTTATGTGGTATTTAATTGGTCAGTCGGAGCATAGGGTTAATATGTGATATGTTGACTTGTTTAATTAACCCTTGTTTTATGGCAGTATTTGAGAATGGCAGCTGAGAACGTTAACAACGAAGTGAATGAGACCGTGGAGACACCTTTAATCGTTAACCAGGAGAACGTGCAACAAGAGGGCAATGTTCATCCTGAAAATAACGCTGGTCAGACGATAAACGATGAGATGTTTAGAAGTTTTTTGCAGTTCATGCAAAATCAGACGAGGGAGACTCGTGTGCAACATACAGGTGGAGATAATAACAACACGCGAGCTGTCACTGCTAAGCAGTTCAAAGAATTGGGACCACCAGAGTTTCTGGGAAAGCCGGATCCGATCAAAGCGGAGACGTGGATTAAACAAATTACCAAGATATTTGATGTCTTGGGATGTACAGAGGAACAGAAGGTTCCATTCGCCACGTTTATGTTCCGTGGAGAGGCAGATTACTGGTGGGAATCCGTGAAGCGTACCCAGCCTGCCGCACTCCAGATGTCTTGGGAAGCGTTCCAGAAACTGTTTAATGACAAGTACTTTCCTGAAAGTATTCGTCATATGAAGGAAGTAGAGTTTATCAGACTCGAGCAAAACAACATGACGGTATCCCAGTACGAGGCTAAGTTCGCGGAGCTGTCCAGGTTTGCACCTCATTTGGTGGAGAATGAGGAACGTATGACGCGGATGTTTCTAAGAGGTTTGAAACCCGAAATACGTCAATACCTCATTTCTCATAAGTTTTCTTTATATTCGGATGTAGTAAACAGGGCCCAGTTATTGGAACGAGATAATGATTATGTTCAACCAAGGGACCACAACCAAGGTCGTACTGGTGGCAGTAGTCATCGGAGCAATGACAACCAGCGAGGAGGAAAGTATGACAGAAGCGGTAACCACTCCGGTGGTTATCGTGGCCATGATAGTAGAAGAAGCGAATCGGGAGGAGATTTCAAAAAGAGAAGGTATAACAATGAGAACGCGAAGATGTCAACATCAGCACCAGCATCAACTGTTTCGAGGGGAGGAGAACGACCACCGGTCGTATGCTTTAAATGCGGGAAAGAGGGACATATCAGCCCAAACTGCCCACAACAGTTCAAAGGATGCTATAACTGTGGAAAGGAAGGACATATAGCTCGAGATTGTCCTGTTGCGAAACCAAGTTCAGCGGGGGTGGTGATTCCAAAGGCGGTTGCAGACAAGTCAAAGTCGGTGATTCCTGGAAGAGCGTTTGTCGTTACAGCCCAAAACGCGAGGAATCCACACGAGGTGATTACCGGTAAGCTGATCATAAACTCTTGCGAAGTTTATACCTTGTTAGATACCGGTGCTACCCATTCCTTTATTTCACCTGCTTGTGCTCAACGTTTGAACTTGACTTCTGATAAATTAGACTTTGACTTATCTGTTGAAACTCCGTTAGGAGAAACCTTTGTTACATCTACAGTTTACAAATCTTGCTTGATTCAGATTGGTACCCTTACCTTACCTGTTGATCTTATATCTTTGAAAATACTTGCATTTGACGTGATTTTAGGAATTGACTGGTTAACCACTTACCATGCCAAAATTGATTGTTTTCGTAAGGTTGTTAGTTTTCATATTCCTAATCAACCTGTTGTGCGAATCCAAATCACCAAACCACTAAAATCAGTCAATATCATTTCAAGTCATAAAGCTATTCGTTTATTGAAAAACGGATGTCAAGCTTTCTTAGCTCATGTCACTGATCTAAATTAGAATACATCAGATTTGAATGATATTTCCGTTGTTAATGAGTTTCCTGATGTATTTCCCGAAGAACTTCCCGGTCTACCCCCAGAACGTGAAGTTGAATTCTTTATTGACCTTGAGCCCGGTACAAAGCCCATTTCTAAAGCCCCATATCGAATGGCTCCTATTGAACTTCAGGAGTTAAAGGTCCAATTACAAGAGTTGTTAGACATCGGTTTTATTCGTCCTAGTACGTCTCCTTGGGGTGCTCCTGTTTTATTCGTAAAGAAGAAAGACGGGAGTATGCGACTTTGCATTGACTATCGGGAGTTGAACCATGTCACCATCAAGAATAGGTATCCGTTACCTCGTATTGATGACTTGTTCGACCAGTTGCAAGGAGCGCAATTTTTTTTCAAAGATCGATCTTCGTTCTGGATATCATCAGTTGAAGATTAAAACTGAGGATATTCCAAAGACTGCTTTCAGAACACGGTACGGGCATTATGAGTTCTTAGTCATGTCTTTTGGATTGACTAATGCTCCTGTTGCTTTCATGGATATGATGAACCGTGTATTTAAGGAGTATTTAGATCAATTCGTTGTTGTCTTTATTGATGACATTCTCATCTATTCTAAAAGCCGTGAAGATCATGAACACCACTTGAAGCTGGTACTTCAAAAGCTTCGTGAGAACAAGCTATACGCCAAGTTAAAGAAATACGAGTTCTGGCTTGAGGAAGTAGCATTCCTTGGGCACGTGGTATCGAAACATGGAGTATCTGTTGACCCGGCGAAGATTGAAGCAATACAAAGCTGGGAGCAACCTAAGTCGGTGACCGAAGTACGAAGCTTTCTGGGCTTAGCTGGTTATTATCGGAGGTTCGTAGAGGGATTTTCTCGAATCGCTACTCCATTAACACAGTTGACTCGGAAAGATACGAAATTCGTTTGGAGAGAAGAATGCGAGAAGAGCTTCCAAGAGCTCAAGAGGAGACTTATTTCGGCACCTGTTCTGACAATACCATCTGGTTCGGATGGATTTGTTATCTACAGCGATGCTTCAGGCAAAGGGTTAGGATGTGTTCTCATGCAACATGGGAAAGTCATAGCCTATGCCTCGCGACAACTCAAAGAATATGAGAGGAATTATCCTACTCATGATCTAGAGTTGGCAGCAGTCGTTTTCGCGTTGAAGATCTGGAGACATTACTTGTACGGAGAGAAAGTGGAGATTTATACAGATCATAAGAGCCTTAAATATTTCTTCACTCAGAAGGAACTCAACATGTGGCAACGACGTTGGCTTGAGCTGTTGAAAGATTACGATCATACCATCCAATACCATCCTGGAAAAGCGAACGTGGTAGCTGACGCGTTGAGTAGAAGATCATATGTGGGAACGAGTGCGATGATGTCAAGTATACGCGTAGAACCAGCTTTGCTTGATAAAGTTAAAGATGCTCAAGCTACAGATGCGGAGCTGATGAAGATGAAGAAGAAGGTGCAAGAAGGTGCAATTCCAGAAGCAAGAATCGATGAAGAGGGAATACTTCGAGTCAACTCCAGACTTTGTGTTCCTAACGATTCTGACTTGAAGTATAGAATCATGATGGAGGCACACAACACACCGTTTGCGATCCATCCTGGGAGTACTAAAATGTATCGTGATCTTCGACATACATTTTGGTGGAGCAATATGAAGAGAGAGATCGCGGAGTTCATCTCTAGATGTTTAACTTGTCAACGTGTAAAGGCGGAGCATCAAGTACCGAAGGTCCATTGCAACCACTGGAGATTCCGAAATGGAAGTGGGAACACATTACGATGGATTTCGTTACGGGTCTTCCCAAGGTTTCTCAAGGCTTAGATGCGATTTGGGTTATTGTTGATAGATTAACCAAGTCTGCTCATTTCTTGCCGATACGAGAGACTTATTCCCTTGAACGTCTTGCTCATATGTACGTGAATGAGACTGTGAGATTGCATGGCATGCCAGTATCCATAGTTTCGGATCGTGATCCCAGATTTACTTCACGATTTTGGATCAGTTTGCAGAAAGCTATGGGTACGGATTTACGATTCAGTTCGGCTTATCATCCTCAAACAGACGGACAATCGGAAAGGACTATCCAAACTCTTGAAGATCTATTGAGACTCTGTGTTCTAGACTTCAAAGGGAGTTGGGATAAGTATTTACCATTGGTGGAATTCTCCTACAACAACAGTTATCAGGCAAGTATAGGCGTAGCTCCATTCGAAGCATTGTATGGGAGAAAGTGTCGTTCTCCAGTATGTTGGGATGAGGTGGGTGAAGCAACATTGTTGGGACCAGAGTTAGTACGTATGACTACAGAAAAGATCCAAATAATCCGACAACGTATACAGACGGCACAGGATCGACAAAAGAGTTATGCAGATCTTCATCGAAAAGACGTGGAATTTAATGTTGGGGACCATGTGTTACTACGTATTGCTCCGTGGAAAGGAGTTACGAGGTTCGGGAAGAGAGGAAAGCTCAATCCACGATTCATTGGTCCATTTGAGATTCTTGACCGAATAGGAAATGTGGCTTATAGACTCGCTTTACCTCCAAGCATGTCTCGTGTTCATAACGTGTTTCACATATCCGTGTTACGTAAATATGTGAAGGATCCAAACCGCATTATTGAGTTAGAACCAGACGAGATAGCTGAAGATTTAACGTACGAGGAGGTACCTGTCAAGATCTTGGATAGGAAGGAGCATGTCCTACGCTCGAAAATTATACCTCAAGTTAAAGTTTTGTGGAGAAACCATGCAATTGAGGAAATGACCTGGGAGTTGGAATCGGAAATGAAAGCGAGGTATCCTCACCTTTTCGACATACCAGGTACGTACGTCAATTTCGAGGACGAAATTTCATAAGGAGGGGAGGTTGTAAGACCCCAACTTTTATGAATAAAGATTTAATTTTCTTTATATATTATTTCGAAATAGTAAGGTGTTGACTTGATAAATATGAAAGTTATGGGTGAAATGTGCAAATATTTTTAAAATGAGCAAGTGGTTATAAAATATTCTTGTTGTCGGGGAATATTCGTTTGGTCGTGGAATATTCTTGTTGTCGGGGAATATTCGTACGACGGCGCAGTTATTTGTGGACCCCACAACGGAATAACTGTCGGATATAGAAAGCGACAGAAATAACTTTTTACAAGATAACGGCGTAGTTGTTACCGTTAGTACTGTTGAAATACCCGGTGGTTAAAATACAGTACGCGGTGGTGCGCAGTAGCACACGGTATTGCACAGTATTTCGAATTATTGAGTCTTACGTGAGAAGGAACCTACTCAATTATTGTTACAGTATTTACTGTTCAATATTTTATATTATTGACTCAATAATTGCTACGTTGATATTTTATATTATTGACTCAATAATTGCTGCATTGATATTTTATTGACTCAATAATTGCTACGTTGCTATTTTTTTATGATTGATTCAATAATGGCTACAGTTGATATTTTGTAGTATTGATTCAATAATTGTCGTTGCACAGTATTTCACGTTATCAACTCAATAATTCATATTATTTGAATAATATTATTAGATAGCATTATTGACAATGTCTAAGGAAGTTCTGTCTAGGAGGGGTTATTTAATTGCGCGCCAGTAAGGAGAAGTCCTTATCGGAAGGCCCCCTCTGTCCTGGGAACGACCTGGTTGTCAATATTGTAGTTCTATAATATTATTTGTGAATAATTAATTATTGATTTATATGATAAGGAAATATTTATTTTGTGGATATAAAAGAAGGAATTTGTGCTGATGTGTTTTTATCAGTATTTTGGTGTGAAAAATCATCCGTTTATGGATTTCGGATAATTTATGTTGGGAATTTGGAAAAATTTTCTTCTGCAAAGTTGTAGAGAATTAAATTTCCTATAGAAGGACACATCATTTGTATTTTTCTGACAAAAAGGGCTATTTATTATGAATTATTGAAGTTTCAGGAAAATAAATATTATTTTATAAATGGTGGGCCCCACTTTTGTTGTTTTGTTGAAAAAAATCAGATGTTTGAAGCAGCCGGCGGCTAGAGAAGTTTTGTAAAAATAATATTATTTTATTATTTTAGTCTCCTTTGGCATCCTAAGCTTTTCCTATAAATAGGGTGCTTAGGTTAGAATTGAAAATCACACCATAATTCGAAGTTTTCTCTCTCTATAATATCGAGCGTATTTTTGTGAGTATTTCTATACTTTGAGTATTAGTATTCAGCGCAAGTTTCCGTCAATATTATATCCGATATTCCAGTCAGAGGTACTATCTTTTTGAGGTAAGGGATGTTATTTTCTTTCGTAAATGATGTTATTCTTTTCAATATCATTATACAGAAATATTGTCATGAATTTTGTTATGAAATTCTTATTTTTCCCGTCGGGGTTACTATTCACGTATACGGCACTATTCACGTATACGGCACTATTCACGGGAAAATTTATTTTTCTTCTAATTGTCCAAATTATCTGTTAAGGTTACTATCTTTGATTGTATCCAAGTTTTGGGCTTTATTCTTGAATTTTGCTTCACAAAGTATTATTATGGATTATTCTTGAATTTGGATAAACTAAATGACGAATCCCTAATATTTGTCTTTTATCTCACTGGATTCGTTTTGTTTAAAATGTTTTTCATCATCCTCAGTCCTAAAAGTTGATGTAACTGAATATCTTTGGCCTGTAGAGCAAAGATGAATGATTACCTGATGAATATCTTTGGCCTGTAGTGCAAAGATGACAGGTGTTGAGATGAACATAACTACTGATGATGCAAATGAATATCTTTGGCCTGTAGTGCAAAGATGAATATTGATTCGAGATGTATATTGATTGATGTTACAGGGATAAAATATTGGTGATGGACTTTTAAATCATAGAAGATAGTAGACTTCATTCTCTGCTTAACTCTTCTAATGATTTGTTATTTCCGCTGCGAATATTGATCTAAAACTTGTTGTCCATAATATTTTATCTGAACGGTTGAAGACTAACGATAATTTATTTTTCATTATCTTAGTCATAATATTCTTTACTGGGCTAGTTGAGCTCACCCTTTTCATCTGTTGTCCTCTTCAGGAAATGAGAATGTTGTGGGGACTAGTCGGGGGACAGAGTGATGGTCCGAGTTAGAGCAGTAGTAGTCCTCACTATTTCTGATAAATAGTGTGATAATAATTGTAATGAGGACTTAGTTTGAATCTTAATATTTTCTACATATTTGTACTGAGACTCACAGTTCTGTGGTCGTATTTTGCACGACCGTATGATATAAAGTTTGTATTTGAATTCTGTACCATGTATTTGGCGACTCAGAATGGGTTGGGTTGAATGGACCTATTCTGGGGGCGTCACATCGAGTATCATCCCTCTCAACAAAAGCTACGTCCCGAGTAGCTTGAGCATCATCCCTCTCAACAAAAGCAGCATCCCTGCCAGAAAGGGTTGTCAACATCAGTGTTCTAGCCTGATCCCTCTCAAAGGTCATCTGAGATAAAGACTCTACAAGAGATAGATCCACGGCAGTAGAAGTGCTAAGGGGGTCACTGACCAAAGTTGCTGCCAAACAAGCAAATAACTCGTCCACGGTATGAGAATCAGAGTCCTCTATAGGCTCATTCTCATCAAAATCAATACTCGGCTCTCAGTAAATGTAACGATTGTGATTTTATATAATAATTTTAAATATTTATTGAGTTAAATAAATATTTTATATTATTTATTTATAGAGTAAAATAAATAAATTATGTGATTTATGAAGTGATTTAATTAAGTGTTATATATTAATTAAATGAATCTGTAATATTTATTTAATTAATGTATATTAATTTTATATTGTAGTTCTAATTTAATTGAGATAATTGAATTAGATGAATTATGTGATGAAGTGTTACATGAATTATAATTAGCGAGTGATTATAGTTATGTGGCAATTTTATGTGATTAATTGATGTTAGATTTTAATTGATTAAATTAGTCGTTTAGTATTTAATTGATTAAAATATGACATTAAAGTATGTGTTAAAATAATTTGTTAAAATAAAAGAAAAATGATTTTAAATGATTTTAAATAAACAAGGCCTTGCATTTGTTTTTAAATCTATTTTTCAAACAAGGCCTTAGCTAGTAATCTGTTTTTAAATAAACTGTTTACCAAACAAAGCCTTAAGACTTTTTGAATTTTAAAACTTATGTAACTGATATACTTCATAAGGGTATTATTATTTTGTCAGTTATTATATCGTATAAGTTATATCGTATTATATCTATTATATGTGTTTACGTTAGTATTCTAAGCCTAAGACTAAGAACAAAGAAAAGAAGAGCATAGAATTTAGAGAGAAAAAGGAAGAAGAGAAGGAAGAGAAAGCTTGAGAAGGCTAGAGTTAATCTTCATATTCTTCTACAATCATCAAACAAAGGGTAATTACTATCTCATAGTTTAAAAAAAAAATTAATTAGTTGTTCTTCCTTGTTTTGAGTTTCTGTAAATTTTGGTTTACTGTAATTTTAAGAAAATGTATTAACATGAATTTTATATATATATGGTGTTCATGTATTGTCAATAGTTGATTGGTATGCTATAAACGAGTTTTCAAAAATTATATTATAGTATAAACATGTTTTAATGAATAATATATGTTCATATGGAGTTCATGTATTTGATTGAGTTTTAGAGTAAAAGTTATGATTTAATTGTTGCTAATATATCTATTTAGAATTTCTTGTGTTGCTATCGTCAACTACGGATATAATGCATGTATTAAAAGTTGAATTAGTTTAGAAATTTAATTACAGTGAATTATTTTATGAAAATTATGAGTTTGGGAGAAAAATAATTTTCTCAAGTTTTTATTTAAAATTAAGTGTTTTAATATTGTAATTTGACGTCTTGGTATGTTAAAAGTGTGTTAGAAGCTTTATATGATGTTTCTGTAATGTTATATGAATCAATCTTTGGTTGAATTGAGAACTCAATGGGGAGAATTAAGCCAATTTGGTTTTTCTCGGCACTGTTCATAAGCTGCTCTGTTTCTGTCCGCGTGTTGGCGTTGCTGCGCAGGCAGCAAGGGCAGAAGCGGCGCAGCTGCGCCGCTGGGTTTTCAGGATTGACACCAGCGTAGCTGCGCCGGTGTCAAGGCTAAAGGTGGCGCAGCTGCGCCGTGTCTTGTGCAGAGGCAGTGAGTTTTAATCAAGTGTGCAGTTTATTTTTATGCCTAAGTTACATTGTTGCTAGAATAATGATCATGTATTTAAATTGCAATAGCATGTTGATAACATGAATTTGACAATTTGGTAATTGTAAAAGAAAAGAGGTTTTGAAAACCTTAAAGTATTATTTGAATTATTGTTTAATTGAGAATTGGTTAATGTGATATGTAATTATAATTTGTATAATTATAATTAAGAGTAAAGGTTTAAATTATAATTTTTGTTAAATTATAATGTGTAGAAGATGATTTATTTTAATCAATTAGATGTTAATTTAAATTATAATTTATGTAATTATAATTTAATAAATGCATGTTTAATTATAAATTATAATTTGTGTAATTATAATGCATGATGTAGTTTAACTAATTATAAATTATAAATTTTTTATAATTTAATTAAAATAACAGGTAATTATAATTTAAGTAATTATAATTAGATTAAGTGTTTAAATTATAATTGTTTAATTATGATTTAGTTAAATACATAATTGATTTAATTATGTGAGCATGCCTATGTGATGTAATTAACTATGTGATGATTAATTATTATTTAGTTATTTAACTTGAATGAGTTAACCATGAGAGTTAACCACTTATGTGAATTAGTTACGTGTTAACTAATTTAGGTTATTGTGATTGAATATATATGTGTAGAAAGTATTAAAGTACGTGAATTGAGTTAAGTAGCTTGTGCTTAAGGCAAGTCTTCTAAACCCTAAACTTGTTATTTCTACGCAAGTTTCTTGAGTTCATATATTCATTGTTGAGAATGTCCTTTTCATTTCTGTATTGGACAATTGTTTATTTAATTGAAATGATCTTAACTTATTGTTCAAGTAAGATCCAGTTTATTATTTTAAATACTTTAAGTTTAATTCTAAAGCATATGTTAATTCATAATTCTTTTATTTATGAATTATTGAAAGCCGATTCAACTATTCCTTAGTTGATGAACGTGAATTCTAAATTACCCTTGTAAACTTATCCAAACCAAACTTTCTTTGGTGTGGACTTGAATTCAAATTACTGAGTTGAACAACCCTAATTATTAGGGGAGGTTATTACGCATAGCGTTAAGATGTTTGTGCACAATACATGGTACGAAGGGCTGATCCCCCTAAGTACGAGTTAAGGTCCATAGTCTTATTGACTGTTAAAGGTTTAAATAGAAATATTTATAACCTAGGACACGAGTTCAAAGGTCTTATTGATAGTAGTGTGCATACAAGCCAATCATGTATGATGATAAAGCACGTACTTTGTAAACAATCTTATTTATTTATTAATAAAATATTCATTTATTAAAGGCATTTAATTATCTACATGTTGTTGTTTTTATAATATGTAAATAACCCATAGTTTTAAGCAATGCTTTTAGAATCATGATGATGATCATGCTAATGAGATCTAAATTCTTAGAAAGTTTTAAAACTAAAATAGTTCCCAATCGTGGGATTACTAAAAAGGGGATTAGTAAATCCGGATAGATTAGTACATATGTTGCTTGCTCATTAGATGAGGATGATTGATCTCATGATCATTTGTATGGAGACACTAAAGCAAGTATGTAGGTGCTTATTGGAGAATAAGTTCACTGAACGTGACTCGCAATGGAATACCTAATGGAGTTTTACTAGCTTGTCAATAGGAATTCCTAATGTGATAGTAGTACAAGTGATCCTTGGACTTGAGATTATCATAATAACTTGTATGTAACAAATTATACTTTGACTTATTCCTTAAGACCTTTTAAGGCATATATAGGGTATGCTTGGGTATAATGAGTTACATATGGAGATAATGAATGATCAATAAAGAATCTACCACCTCTAGTAAAAGAGGAGATATGTCTTATGTGATTCGTTAAATGATAACCCAGGAATCCTTGGCCAAGGTGGAATGAAATTAAAAAGAAGTTTCTAATTTACATTAATCGGAGTTGTGCATTTTCTAATCGAAATACATATGATTAAATAAAATAAGACTTGACAGTAAATCCATGTCTTATATTTAATTAGGACATTATATGGTGGAAGGATTGAATTGTACGGTAACTGTTTACTCACAGGTTCTTTTATGATTAATGTTGAAATCTATATTATCTGGAAAGTCGTTGATCGCTAGGGAGGCTTATCCCTATTGTAGAATAAATATTATTTATTTAAATAGATTATTAATTTAATTTATTTATTTAAATAAGGTTAAAATTGTTTTAATTAATTTATTCATAACCGGTTTCATATAGAGAACCTAAAGGGTCACACCATAAAAGGAAGAATAATTATTTAAGAAGGTAATGGCATAATCGTAATAATGCATTAAGTGTAATTAATTTAATCTATGGTGATAGAATAAATTAAATAGCTTAATATTTATTATTTAATATTTTGGAAATATTAAATATAAATTAATAAGAGGAGTCTTATTAATATTATTACAATTATTATTATTTTAATTTCTAAAGGAGTTTAGTAATTAATTTAATATTAGTACTCTCATTAATTTCTAATAAGATTAGGAGACAAATTAATTAAATGAATTTAATTAATTATTCCCAATGTGGTGGGATGCCTAAATTATAAAAGGAGTTTAATTAATTAAAAAAAATCCCATGTCTAATAGGATTAGAAGGGTTGACCAATATCTATATAAGAGGAGTCTTATAATAGATATCAATTGATGCAATTCCAGTTGTTGGAGAGTACTCCTTTTCTATAGAGGATAAAAAACTAAGGTTTAGCCAAACACCTTCCTTCTTGATAATTCCTCTTTCTTGGTGGATCATCTCTAGAGGCCAAACACTTGGGTGGCTAACGTTGATCAAAGGAAGGAATCTAACCCGAAAATTCAAGGAGATCACGAAGAACAAGGAGTTGAACTAGTACCTGTGGAAGCTTCGTTCTACAAGGGTATGATTCCATAACTTTTTATTTATCGTTTTAAATTAATAATTTGCATAAAGGATGATCCGGGTAATGGTTTTGTAGAAATTTTTTAAACTCTGATATACCATGCTTTCGCTAATTTTTGTAATTTGATTGCGCCACGATTTCGTACAAACCCAACAGTGGCATCAGAGTCAAACCTTTATGCAATTATTAATTTATTTTTGATTTCATATACATATGGGTATGTATTTAAAATAATTTATTTGGCATAATTTTATTGTATAAAATTATTTTTTTTTAAGAAAAAAAAATGACGTTTTTTTTTTAGGACGAATCAAATTTTTTTTTTGGGGTGCTAATCTTGAATTCTGCAAAGAAAATGTGTTATCTCTTTCTTACTCCAAAAAGAAGGTGACCCATCAGGAAAGGACTCTTTTAATAAACCTGCATGACTCTTTTAATAAAAGAAGGCGACTTCTTTTTTAAAAAATAAATGTGAATTTATATTATATATATATATATATATATATATATTTAACCTGATTCGTTATATAAATATATATAATATATACGGTAATATCAAATATATATATATATATATATATGATATATGATATATTATATATATATATATGATATATTTATATATTATATTCTAAATAATTTTATAATTAAAATAAAGAGTTTATTTTAATCTTGAAATTGGATTTCATGCAATTTAAAATTGCCCATTAAATGATACTCATATATATATGGAATGTTTTAATTCATGAGATGAATATTTATTTATTGATATATATGGTGATATGTATGATAATAAATGGGAATTGATTATGGACTATTTGATCAATGTGATTGGATTTTATTTTAGTTGAATGCTTGAATGAATGTGTTTTATTAAATGGGGTCTGTGTACCTCGTCTTCTCTAATTTTTTTTTCTTGATGTAAAATTATATCTCTCTCCTATGTACTTCCCCTTGACTGCTGATCAAGGTTTCTATTTAAATTAAATAGTTTAATGTAATAGAAATAGTTAGAATTATCTTGAAAAATTGGAGACCAAGGAGCAAGGAGCGCGTGAAGACCCGTTTGTATGGAGCCCGAGTTTAAATGTAATAGTTATATTTAAATTTAAATTCTTGCACTCCTAGGTTTGATCGTTTGGTTCACTTGGTGGCTCTAGTGAACCAAACTAGAATAAAAGTCCATAATCAATCCGGGTAGAATATAGTATTCTATATTGCATGCTAAATATATATATATATATATATATATTATATTTTATGCAAACATGCTTCGCATGTTTAATAAAATGACACGTATTTTATATATATATATATATATATATATATATATATATATATATATATATATGTGCATGCGCGCTAAACAAGATGAGACAAATAATAACAAACCCCTTAAAGAAATAATTTTAAGTCTGAAGCGTTCAAATGATATTTGTAATATCGAACGTCGCCTTCTAGCATGATAAATTAATAGAGTATTAAATATTTAATATGAGTTTGTTGTGCTATCCACAAGGCGAGTATTGCGTATTTAAAATATTAATTAATCACATTTGATGCTTACTAAGAAAATTGAACGATCTAGTCTTGTTGTGCTATCCACAAGGACGACCATTTTTCTTTTTTGAATTTATGGAAGTGCTAGACTGGACTTAACTTAAATCATTTTAGCTCGGATGTGCACACACTTGACCATTATGATTTAAGAGGCAAAATAAAAGGAGTTATATAGTGATGTAATTGACAAGAGTTGTCTACCTATTTATTTGTATATCGCTTGTTGTGCTATCCACAAGGTTATATACATTTGAAATGGGATTCTTATTCTCACTAGCAAATCTTTAATTAAATGTTGCTGAACTATATAAGTGAGGGTAATATAGTTTGATGAAAATAGTGGGAGATACCAATTTAAAATAAAGTCCTAAATTTATTTTGGTACGCAAAGTTAATAAAATGAACGTTTGCTAAAATGTTGTTTTCTTTCACATGCAGAATTTTAAAAATGTCTAAATCACTAATCTCACTACGAAGCATACTTGATGCAAACAAGCTTACCGGGCCGAATTATGAGGACTGGCTAAGAAATCTGAGAATTGTTCTCACTGCTAAAAAGATTTCTTATGTTCTAAATTCAACTGTCCCTGAATCTGTTTCGAAAACAACCTCTGAGGAAGAGATTGCCACTTTCAATAAGTGGCAAGATGATGCATCTGTGGCTCAATGCATCATGCTCGCATCCATGAATAACGAGCTTCAGCGTCAACACGTAAACATGGATGCTCCTGCTATGCTGCTTCACCTCAAGGAGTTGTATGGTGAGCAGAGTAGGACTGCTAGATATGAGATATCTAAGGAGCTCTTCCGATCTCGGATGACCTAGGGTACTGCCGTCGAGACTCATGTCCTAAAGGTGATCAATTTGATTGAACACCTTGGACAGCTGGGGTTCGTCATGGATGGGGAGCTGAGTCAAGACTTGGTCTTGCAGTCACTCCCTGAGACCTTCTCGCAGTTTGTGGTTAATTTTCACATGAATAAGCTAGATGTCGCTTGCCTGAGCTGCTTAACATGCTGAAAACTGCAGAAGGTCACTTCCCATCCAAGAAGAACCATATCTTGATGGTGGATTCTTCCAATAAAAGGAAGAGGCCCAAGGTATCTTCTGAAAAGAAGAAATCCAAGAAGGCTAAGGGAAAGGGGAAAGAAAAGGAACAAAAGAAACCTGAACCAGCTAAAGGAATGTGCTTTCATTGCAACAAGCTGGGACATTGGAAAAGAAACTGCAAGAAGTATCTAGCAGAAAAGAAGCTTAGAGAAGCTTCGACTTCCAATCAAGGTTTGTTTATGATTGAAATTAATTTTTCTGAAAGTCATAATTCTACTTGGGTATTGGATACCGGCTGTGGTTCTCACATATGTAATACTGGTGATCCTACGAGTGGAGAATGGAGCAAAGGTTGTTGCATTAGCTGTAGAAACTTATTATTTAGCAATGCCTTCGGGCAAGTCCATTTATCTTAATAATTGTTATTATGTTCCGAATATTATTAAAAACATAATTTCAATTTCTGTATTGGATATGGAAGGATTGAACGTTGTTATAGAGAACAATAGTTGTTCTATTTATAAAGACGATGTTTTATATGGTATTGGAAATTTGCGAAATGGACTTTATACACTTGACTTACAAGAAAATATATTTCAAATTGAACAAACTAAGAAAAGGAAAAGATGGTATTAATTATACCTACATGTGGCACTGTAGACTCGGTCATATTAATGAAACAAGATTATTCAAGTTGCATAAAGATGGGCTCCTCGAGTTATCCGATTATGAATCATATCCAACTTGTGAATCTTGTCTCCTGGGTAAAATGACTAAATCTCCTTTTAGTGGAAAAGGAGAAAGAGTCACAGAGTTGTTGGCATTGATTCACACAGACGTTTGTGGACCTATGACAACAAGTGCACGGGGTGGGTATTCTTATTTTATTACTTTCACTGATGATCACTCAAGATTTGGATATGTGTATTTAATGAAATACAAGTCAGAATCATTTGAAAAGTTCAAAGAGTTCAGAAGTGAAGTAGAGAAACAAACGGGCAAGAGTATAAAGATACTTCGATCAGATCGAGGTGGAGAATACTTAAGCGGTGAGTTTCTCAATTGTCTCAAAGAAAATGGTATAATCTCACAATGGACTCCTCCAGGTACACCACAGTTAAATGGAGTATCTGAAAGGAGAAATAGAACACTGTTGGACATGGTTCGATCCATGATGAGTTTTACCGACCATCCAATTTCCTTATGGGGATATGCCCTAGAAACGGCTGCATGCCTACTTAACAAGGTACCTACCAAATCCGCCCCAAAGACTCCATATGAGATGTGGAAGGGGAGGAAACCAAATCTTAAGCATGTTAAGACTTGGGGTTGCCCAGCTTATGTCAAAAAGTTTGAAAATGATAAGCTACAGACAAAATCCGATAAGTGTAGATTTGTGGGATACCCTAAAAAAACTTTAGGGTATTATTTCTATCATCCAACTGATCAAAAGGTGTTTGTTGCTAAACATGCTGCCTTCTTGGAAAAGGAGTTTATCCATGAAGGGGTCAGTGGGAGTAAGATATATCTTGTAGAAGTTCAAGAACCACAAATTACCACGGATCAAAGTTAGGTACCTGACCAAGTAGAAGAACCTACTATACCACACCCTGTTCGTAAATCTGGAAGAGTACCGAAGATACCTGAGAGGTATGGATTCGTTATAGAGGATGATGATGAGGTACACATCATGAATGATGATGATCCATTGAATTACGAGCAGGCTATGAGTAATAAAGACTCAGGGAAATGGCTTGAAGCCATGAAATCCGAAATGGACTCCATGTATGAAAATAAAGTATGGACTTTGGTTTCACCACCTGAAGGTATTAAGCCTATTGGGTGTAAATGGGTCTTTAAAAGAAAGACTGGAGCGGACGGCAAGGTAGAGACTTATAATGCCCGACTGGTTGCAAAAGGTTTCAAACAAAGACAAGGAGTTGACTATGATGAAACCTTTTCACCAGTAGCTATGCTCAAGTCCATTCAAATTTTGCTTGCAATTGCAGCTTATAACGACTATGAGATCTGGCAGATGGACGTGAAAATGGCCTTCCTCAATGGGAAACTTGAGGAGGATCTGTATATGACACAGCCAGAGGGATTTGTTTCAAAGGTTGGAACAAATAAAGTATGTAAGCTGCAACGGTCCATTTATGGATTGAAGCAAGCTTCTCGTAGATGGAACATTCGTTTTGATGAGACAATCAAAGAGTTTGATTTTATCAAAAACGACGATGAACCATGTGTGTACAAGAAGGTTAGTGGGAGCGCAGTTTCATTCCTTATATTATATGTTGATGATATATTACTGATAGGGAATGACATTCCTATACTACAATCGATTAAAATCTGGTTATCTAAACACTTCTCTATGAAGGACTTGGGAGAAGCATCCTATATGGGGATAAAGATCTATAGAGATAGATCTAAAAGGATGCTTGGTTTATCCCAAGGAACGTACATTGAAACAATGCTAAAGAGATTTAGCATGGAAGATTCCAAAAGAGGTCTCATGCCGATGAGCCATGGAATACATCTCTCCAAGAAACAGGCCCCAAAGACACCTGAGGAGAGAGACCGTATGAGTAAGATCCCTTATGCTTCTGCAATAGGATCTATCATGTACGGTATGATATGTACTAGACCGGATGTTGCTCATGCACTTATTGTAACTAGCAGATACCAGTCGAATCCAGGAGAAGAGCACTGGAAGGCAGTGAAGAAAATCCTAAAATACTTGAGAAGGACTAAGGATATTTTTCTTGTCTACGGTGGGTCTGAATTAAAACTCAAGGGCTTCACAGGCTCAAGTTTTTAAACGGACCAAGATGACAGTAAATCTGTTTTGGGGTATGTTTTTACCTTGAACGGAGGCGCAGTGAGTTGGAAGAGTTCCAAGCAGCAAACAATTGCTGATTCAGTGACAGAGGCAGAGTATATAGCTGCAAGTGAAGCTGCAAAGGAAGCTGTTTGGATGAAGAAGTTCATAACTAAACTTGGTGTGGTTCCTAGCATTGGAGAAGCAGTTCCCGTTTACTGTGACAACACAGGAGCAGTTGCACAGGCTAAGGAACCGAGGTCTCATCAGAAATCTAAACACGTGTTGCGGCGATTTCACTTGATCAAGGAGATCATTGAAAGAGGAGACGTCACCTTGGAGCGTGTAGACTCTCAAGACAACATTGCAGATCCATTTACTAAAGCTTTGACAAAACAACAGTTTGATCGTCACTTAGAGAAGATGGGTATGAGATACCATGGCGATTGGCTTTAGTGCAAGTGGGAGATTGATAGTAGTGTGCATACAAGCCAATCATGTATGATGATAAAGCACGTACTTTGTAAACAATCTTATTTATTTATTAATAAAATATTTATTTATTAAAGGCATTTAATTATCTACATGTTGCTGTTTTTATAATATGTAAATAACCCATAGTTTTAAGCAATGCTTTTAGAATCATGATGATGATCATGCTAATGAGATCTAAATTCTTAGAAAGTTTTAAAACTAAAATAGTTCCCAATCGTGGGATTACTAAAAAGGGGATTAGTAAATCCGGATAGATTGGTACATATGTTGCTTGCTCATTAAATGAGGATGATTGATCTCATGATCATTTGTGTGGAGACACTAAAGCAAGTATGTAGGTGCTTATTGGAGAATAAGTTCACTGAACGTGACTCGCAATGGAATACCTAATGGAGTTTTACTAGCTTGTCAATAGGAATTTCTAATGTGATAGTAGTACAAGTGATCCTTGGGCTTGAGATCATCATAATATCTTGTATGTAACAAATTATACTTTGACTTATTCCTTAAGACCTTTTAAGGCATATATAGGGTATGCTTGGGTATAATGAGTTACATATGGAGATAATGAATGATCAATAAAGAATCTACCACCTCTAGTAAAAGAGAAGATATGTCCTATGTGATTCGTTAAATGACAACCCAGGAATCCTTGGCCAAGGTGGAATGAAATTAGAAAGAGGTTTCTAATTTACATTAATCGGACTTGTGCATTTTCTAATCGAAATACATATGATTAAATAAAATAAGACTTGACAGTAAATCCATGTCTTATATTTAATTAGGACATTATATGGTGGAAGGATTGAATTGTACGGTAACTATTTACTCACAGGTTCTTTTATGATTAATGTTGAAATCTATATTATCTGGAAAGTCGTTGATCGCTAGGGAGGCTTATCCCTATTAAAGAATAAATATTATTTATTTAAATAGATTATTAATTTAATTTATTTATTTAAATAAGATTAAAATTATTTTAATTGATTTATTCACAACCGGTTTAATATAGATAACCTAAAGGGTCACACCATAAAAGGAAGAATAATTATTTAAGAAGGTAATGGCATAATCGTAATAATGCATTAAGTGTAATTAATTTAATCTATGGTGATAGAATAAATTAAATAGCTTAATATTTATTATTTAATATTTTGGAAATATTAAATATAAATTAATAAGAGGAGTCTTATTAATATTATTACAATTATTATTATTTTAATTTCTAAAGGAGTTTAGTAATTAATTTAATATTAGTACTCTCATTAATTCCTAATAAGATTAGGAGACAAATTAATTAAATGAATTTAATTAATTATTCCTAATGTGGTGGGAAGCCTAAATTATAAAAGGAGTTTAATTAATTAAAAGAAATCCCATGTCTAACAGGATTAGAAGGGTTGACCAATATCTATATAAGAGGAGTCTTATAATAGATATCAATTGATGCAATTCCAGTTGTTGGAGAGTACTCCTTTTCTATAGAGGATAAAAAACTAAGGTTTAGCCAAACACCCTCCTTCTTGATAATTCCTCTTCCTTGGTGGATCACCTCTAAAGGCCAAACACTTGGGTGGCTAACGTTTATCAAAGGAAGGAATCTCACCCGGAAATTCAAGGAGATTACGAAGAACAAGGAGTTGAACTAGTATCTGTGGAAGCTTCGTTCTACAAGGGTATGATTCCATAACTTCTTATTTATCGTTTTAAATTAATAATTTGCATAAAGGATGATCCGGGTAATGATTTTGTAGAAATTTTTTAAACTCTGATATACCATGCTTCCGCTAATTTTTGCAATTTGATTGCCTCACGATTTCGTACAAACCCAACACTTATGACCCTCAGATAAATTCTATATTCGAATTTTAATGTTGATAGAGAATTATTATTCAATTCTTTATTGTTGAAGCAAGCTAAGTTGTTCAGATTCTTTAAAAGATATTCTTTCATGTATTTATTATTGTTAAACTCCAGTGAGCTGTTGTTTGCTCACTCTTGCATTAAATAACAATTGCAGTTAAGGTTGATAACGTTGATGACCCGTCTACGAGTAAAGGCAAGGGAAAGATGAACAAGTGAAGACTTGTTTAATTATTTCGAAATGATTGTAATAAGACTTTTATGTTATGTTTTTATTTCGCACTTTGTTGTTTATGTTAAGGTTAGAATAACTCCGGGATTGAGTTTTGAGAAGGATGTAACCCTTGTTTTAAGGGAGATTTTATTATTTTGAATAAAGATTGTCATCTATTTTGAGATATATTGGGTAGATGTTTGTTATAGTTAGAAAGTGAACACCAAATCATGTGGAAACGAAGTACCCGGATTTGGGGGTTTCACAATAAATAACTACAGTCGATGCAATGTCTACCTCCAGCCATGCAGAGTATGAAAATTATGAATATGGCCCTTATGTACAAATTTGCATGCTTTAATGGTTTATTTAACTTTAAATTGATAGTTAATTACGATTATACATGTTAAAATGAAGAAAACGAACTTCAAACTGACATATTCGGAGTTATAACGAATATATAATGTCGAACTTCTCTCGAAACTTTGAAAAATACCAAAAACAGTAAATTTAGGTGTTCTAATTCGAGTAATTACGTGATCTAAAGTTTTTAAAACATGCTAGAAGCGTTGTATGATGTTTATGTTAAGTTTACAAACTATGGGTAACATTAAATGTGTTGTTTCAACTTAATTTTTGCATTTTCGCGGGTTAATTGGGCTGATGAACAGTGCAGTCGCGAACTGCAGTTCATCATTCCGAGGACCCTCGTCCCGGCGGGATTTTTAGTGTAGGACTCCCCGCCCCGGCAGGCATCTTGCAGCACAAATCCTCGCCCCGGCGGGGATCACGGAGTCGAAGTTATTTTGGCTTTGTGTGTTTTAATCCATAACATGATGAGTTAACTTAACCTAATGAACCTAATAATGTGTTGAGCATATAACACATTACTATAACATATTGTTGACATGTATAAGACGATTTTAAGTTGCATATTAACGAGTTATGTGTGAACTTGGATTTTGTTGTTGTAAGTTTGATTTTGACTACTTAAGAGTTTATACTTGTGTGGTAGGCATGTTGTGGGTTCAGATTCATGCTATGTGGTTAGTCAACAAGTTAATATTATGAACCAAGTTGTTAAGTTGAACTTAAGTGAGAAGTTCAACAGTTAAATGTAGTGGTAATGGAACTAATCGATATTGTAAACATAATAAAATGTGTAGGTCGTTGAGGAAGTGAATTGTAATTATAACTGTAGCTTGTGCACGAGGCAAGTGTTCTAAACTCAAACCTTTTATTGAGCAAGTTTTTTAACTATACTCCTTTAATTGAGCAAGTTTCCTAAATTCAAAGTTATTCATTGAGCAAGTTCTAAACTTATGTTCTATATCAATCAAGTTCTTATTCTTGTTTATTCAAGTTAAGATTTCGTATGAGATATTATAATAGTTGTAAAACATTACTTCAGTATACAATACTTATTCGATTGTATACTCTCGAGATTCATTATTTTAATTTGATTATTAATTGTTGTTGAACCTTGTAAGGCTAGCGAACCCTTATAGATTCGACTAGTCCATAGTTGATGAACGTTCTAAATTCTAGAACTATTATTGAGCTAATCCAAACCAAACATCCTTTGGTGCGGACTCTGATGTCAAACTGAGATGAACAACCCTTTTATAGGGAATTATTTGCGCGTTAGCGTTGAGATGTTGTGCACAGTCATGGTATTAAGGGTTGATCCCCCTAAGTACGAGTAGTAGAGTCCATATAGTCTTACGACTGTTAAAGGTTTAAAGTAGAAATACTTGACAACCTGAGACATAGTTCTTGGTCTTATGACCATCAGATGTACTTTTGATTCTTTTTATTTATTCTTGATTCAAAGCCGAGCTTTCTATTATTCTGAACTCTTTGACATATTTGCATGTTGTTATTACTGTTATATTTTTATAATTGTGGGCAATCATGCTCACTCGTGCATAACAACATTACAGTTAAGAACGAAAGGTCCGACGAGCCTTCCACTAGCAAAGGCAAGATCAAGGTTAACAAGTGTTGAAGACTTGTTATTTAATTTGAGAATGTTATGTTTAAGAATATGATGTTGTTAAGACTTATGTATTTGTTTACATTTCCGCATTTGATGTTTAAGATTAGTTCAGCTTGTGATTTATTTATTATTCAGATGTTGTAACCTATAAGGGGAGGATGTTTTTATCTATTTCCTGAGATGCATTTATTATGGGTAGATAGATATGTGATATTTGTAAAGTGAACACCAAATCTCGTGAAAATTAAAGTACCAAAGATGGTATCAAAGATGTAGGTTATGAACCTTAGGTGGGGGAAAACCTTAGGGAAGTAGCCTTTTAACAGATTTATAATATAGTGGTGATAAACTCTTATTGAGTTCTAAGAAAGATATTAAATTACCTTATGTGCTATGTGTTTATATTTATGTACTTGCGCGAGTATCGATTAGCATCACGTAATAACTAAGACTTAAAATTTTGATTGTCAGGATGTCAGATGTTGGAGGATCCAGTTAGCCTAGGGAGGTTGTACCCCGAGTGGCTATTTAGGAGGAGCCCCGAGACATTCATACAGTCTGGGAGCAGTTGGTTCATAGAAAAGCATCTCCATTTATCACTGTTGTTGGTCAGGAGCATGAGCCAGTGTTTGATTCAGATGAGGACTCTGAGGAGATTGAGGTTGAGACTGAGGCAGCTGAGGAGGAGGAGGATGAAGACCCTGATGAGTTCGTACCAAACTCTATCAGTGCTAAGATGTACGATAAGCTGTATGACCATAACATAGAGTTACATGATACTGTTCGGGAGCTGAAGGAGGAGACAGTTACTTAGCAGACTACCATCGAGCAGAAGGATGGTGAGATCGAGATTTTGGATACACGTCTTGGAGACGTGGAGTGGGAGTTGGTTCATGAGAAGGGCCATAGTGAAGAAAAGTCAGCTAAGATACAGAAGCTAAATAATGATTTGCGAGAAGAATCAGCGAAGCGTGCCATAGCAGAGGATGCTTGGATGAGGGCTTCACGACGTGCAGATCTTGTTGAGGATAACGATCTGGCAAAGAAGGCTAAGATTGAGGAGACGAACTACACATTTCAGACTGCGTGTAGACACTCGAAATTTTCCTTGCCCTAATACTAACCCGGTAGGAGGGCAAAACCGTCAATCAATCCAAATCCAGCCACCAATGCCGATCCTTCAACCTAAATCTGATTCCCCATATCGGTAATCAAGTTTCGACAGTCAATCGGACCATCAATCAAGGTCTGATAGTCAATCGGACCATCAATCAAGTTTCGACAGTCAATTGGACCATCAATCAAGTTTTAACAGTAAATCGGACCATCAATCAAGCTCCGGCAGTCAATCGGACCATCAATCAAGCTCCGACAGTCAACCAGACCACCAATCAAGTTCAGACAGTCAATTGGACCATCAATCAAGTTATGACAGTCAATCGGACCATCAATCAAGTTTTGACAATCAATCGGACCATCAATCAAGTTTTGACAGTCAATCGGACCATCAATCAAGCTCTGACAGTCAATCGGACCATCAATTAAGCTCTGACAGTCAATCGGACCATCAATCAAGCTCCGACAGTCAATTGGACTATCAATCAAGTTTCGACTGTCAATCGGACCATCGATCAGGTTCCGACAGTCAATCGGATCATCAAGCTCAACCCCGGTCTCAACCCGAGAAGTCAAAATAAACCCCGGTCTTAACCCGGGAAGTCAATTCAACCCCGGCAGCAACCCGGGAGGTATTAATCAACGCCGGTCTCAACCCGGGAGGTATTAATCAACGCCGGTCTCAACCCGGTAAGTTAAGATCAACCCCGGTCTCAACTCGGGAGGTACCAATCAACCCCGACCTCAATATCGGGACATATCAAGCCATCTCTGGTCTCAATCCGAGAAACACAGTTCATCCCCGGCAGCAACCTGGGAAGTCAAACTCGACCCCGGTCTCAACCCGAGAAGTGCAGGTCATCCCCAGTCTCAACTCGGGATGTCAGGTCAACTTCAGACATCAACCTGAAGCATCACAACAACTCCAGAACAAAACTTGGAATGACCACGTCAGCCTCAGAGACAACACTGAGGTCAGAAAACTCGACTGGGATCCAAGTATTGGAATCAACTCCCGGAAGTCATCCAGCGATCATGCCGACACTACAGGCAGCCCCGGGAGGGGTACAACGGTCATTTCATCAAATATCAACCGACTTGGTCAAACTCAAGTCAAATCAATGCCGCCAAAGTCAGAATGAACCCTAACGACGAACCCGAGTGGCAACTACATAAGACAGCTCAACTGATAAACTGCAGAAAATCAAAGACCTGGTTATGAACCCATCTTCCTGGACCCAAAAATTATTTTTTCCCATATCATTGCAACACTCTCGGGGAGAGCTTTTCGGAAAGGTATCGCATGCCTCAAACGGAAGCTCCGATCAAAGGTTAGAAAGATTTTGACCAGACATCGCATTGCTCGGACTGCACGTACTTCGAGACGACCAAGTCGGGCACTTGGGCCCCACCTAGGGGAGCCGCAGCTCTACCTGCGGCTATCGCAGGTAGAGTGGAGGCTCCTTGGCCTATAAATAAATGTGCCCCCCGTTCATTTTAAAAATAATTCAGAAACGCAGCGAAGCCCTGCCAGTTTGATTTTTCGACTTTTACACCTCTTCCAAACCCAAATATTTTTACTCTAACACGTAGACAAACCCATATACTACCACATATCAAAAAACCACAAGTAGATTTGGACGTTTAAAGCCTACGATTCTGCAAAAAGCCAGTAGTGCAGCCCATTATATGTATTTTTACGATCAGCAAGTCAATACTACTACTTTGCACTGCTTTACACTTGCACACAAAGTTTTATCTTCTAAATATGCCCAGAACTTAGTTCCGTGGCCGTTTTTGTCAAAATTTAATACATTTTTGTACATAAACTCCGTTGTCAGCATTTCTTCAACTCGGATTGATGATCCGTGAGCTTTAACAGCTCCACCTGCACTTGCACGCACATTCTGGCAACTTCGTCGGACTGGGTTATCTTCCCAGTCCGGGTTTGGCCCTTTTTTGTATATATTTAACTATAAATGTACTAACATTTCAATTCTGTCAAGTTCGAATGTCAAATTCGAGGTAATTTATGCTTTTATATATATTTACGCATATATAAACGACATTCACCATCACTGGTACTCATATCTGTCCTAGTTGACTACATTTCTGTAAATATATATATATATATATATATATATATATATATACACATTTATATTTTCAGTCGGCCTGGACTATTTCGTGGCCATTTTATTGCTTTTGCACACTTCTCCATACTGGGTGCTCTCCCTAATCACTGGGTGACTATTTTATGTCAATTTCAATTCCAGTACAGGCACAGGCATGAAACCCATCGCCCTTTTTACTGTTTATATATATATATATATATATATATATATATATATATATTTTATTTCTGTCACAGCCTGGATTATTTCGTGGCTATTTACAGTTTATATATATATATATATATTAATTCCAGTCCGGGCTTGCGAGTGAAAACCCATCGCCCTTTATAGCTTTTATATATATTTAACTATATATATTGCTTTACTCAATTTATTCAACTGCTGCATTTAATATTCATTTTTATATGAATCTGCATTGACATATCTGCGGACAGACTAGATTTATCCAAATCTCGCCAATTCTAGCATTCAACGGTTCAAACAGGTCCCGACAGAACCTGGAAGCTATAATGGCTGAGATTTCTTTAAATCTAGTTATTTTTATAGTTTCAGCTTCAAAAGCAACCTCGCGTCCCTTAGATCGCTATCTAGTGGGAACGAGACACTTCGGCCGTGCGATTTGGGATTTACTGAATGAATACCTGGTTCTGGCGATCTTGGGATATTTATCTGTTTCTATACAAATTTGAACTGTGCAGGTTTTCTAGCCACTCATATGTGAGCCTAGGAATCATAGGATTCATGATGATCAGAATCTGATTCCCACAATTGACAAACTCCGATTTACAGATGTACCCTGCCAGTTTTTTCTGAAAATGTACATGCACAGACCTTAAAACGGTTATCTGGATTTAAGGTCTTAACATAGTGAAAATATGGAATATCGTGTCAGTGTCCCTTTGATGGTTTTCATACCCATGAGGAGACCGACACTTTATATTTCTGTGGTCAAGGACGCTTCGCAGCCCGACAAATCACCATTTGTATGCAGCCTTAAGGCTATAAAGATAAAATTGAGAGTAGCGATATGTTTCAATTCCTATGTCAGCGTAAGGGTTTGATAAAACCAGCTTTCAAAACATCATTGTCAATTCAAAAGCTTTTGCAAAAAATTAAATTAAATGCTTTTGTAAATCAAATCAAAGACTGATTTTCAAATCAAATCAAACCTTTCGTATATAGGCTCAACGAAGCCTGTCAAAGCTTTCAATCAATCAACTCAACAGGCCCAATTTTCAAATAGCATTCACTCACGCATTCCAGTTTTAAGGGAAATATTGAAAAGATTGCGGTACCATGTTTACACGGGAGTCGTGGGGTGCCTAACACATTTCCCACACTTAACCAAGCCCACGAACTCAAAACTCCTATTTCAAAGATCAAGTTTTGATAGTGTCCAGCAATTGGGCCTCTTTTTAAATCAAATTCGGTTGAGTTGCTACAACCATTTTCAGAACTACCAACTGGCGACTCTATTTAAATCAAATCGTCGACATATACACATGTTGGTCTCTTTCCTAAAAACCCTTCAAAACCTTTTTTGCAATAAAAAGAATAAGGGTAGAGATAACTTAGGAAGATCGATTTGAGGAAACTCGGGTTACGAACCGACCCGCAGGATTCTTAAATTTTCCAACATCGACAGGTGGCTACTCTGATGGGGACAGTAGAGGGCTTAGGCCACTTTCAATCTTTTCAAACATTTCTCTTTCAAAACTATTGAATGCTTGAAATCCTGCGTCTCCACAGTCAATGGATGAGTGAATACTGCGTCTTTCATTGAATGTATGAATGTTATGCCTTTACATTGAATAAATAAGAATGAATGCGTTAGTGCTTCGTACCCATATTAGTGCTTCGCACGAACTGTCATTGCATGCATAAGCGGTAAGGCCTATATATGTGAATGTATGTTGTGAGTCCCTCCACCAGGAGGCTAACCCGGTCGGTGATAAGTAAGGACTCTGGGGACGACTAAGTCTCCAGGGCTGCCTCCTAAAAATGCACCACCCAGATTCGCTCCAGTTGAACGATCAGATTAACTTCCCTTTTAGTAGATTGCGATGATCTGGGAACCTTCATGCCAAAACAAAAGCCGCGAGAGTAACCTAGGATAGGTCTGCTTCTGATCAACCAAATCTGATGGGATGCTTCTACATGCCTTCCTCTTTCAATTCCATGTCAAGTCTCCAATTACAGAGGAGCACAATGTAAATGACAATAATGAAAGATTTACTTTCCTGTCAAATATCCTGTCATCCTGCCATTAAAACAACTAACCTCGGTTTTGCAGGATAAACTTAAAACACACATCATAAATGCATCCAGTCATTACCTACCACAGGATACTGACATGCGTACGTTTTGGTGTAGGTAGGGAAAAATTGGTCCCATCACTAGATCAAAGGCTAGAAAAGCACACGGCCCATCTACGAACATGGTTTCAAGTTCTTCACCAGAATCCACCCCTGTCTATGGAAGAGTTCGAAGGATTAAAAAATCAGATAACCGAGCTAGCCGGTTTCCTTCGAGAGCAAAGCAAGGCCTTCAAAGAGAAACAACCTCAACCAGAACCAGGAGCATCTGGTAGTGGTGCTGGCGGTCAAGATACAAAAAAGGCCAAAACTCATATCCCTGGACCCCAGAACCAGGATACAATCAACAAAACTTCGAAAATCACCATTCTAGGCAAAGAATAGGAAGCTGATGACCTTCTCAAGAACATGCAACAAATGGAAGAAACTCTCCGGTCTATTAAAGGGATTAGGGCATTTGGCAGTGTGAATTATTCCGACCTCTGTATATTCCCCTGGGCTCGTTATCTTGAGAAATTCAAAACTCCAGAGTTCGACAAATATGATGGGTTGGGAGATCCATACACACATCTGAGAGTTTTCATTGGAAATCTCAGATCCTATGCTGAGGACGAGAAACTTCGAATGCAGCTATTTCAGAAGAGTTTAACTGGAGAAGCCAGAGCCTGGTATGCCCGTCTGGACAACTCCAAAATCCACAGTTGGGAAGAATTGGCCCATTCCTTTCTCAGCCAGTATAATTTTCAATCTCAGCTAGCTCTAGATCGGTATCAAATTACCAAAATTAAGAAGAATAACAATGAATCATTCAGAGAATATGCCCAGCGATGGAGACTAGTCGCAGCACAAGTTACCCCCTCCATGACAGAATCTGAAATAGTCATGACTTTCATCGATATTCAAGAAGCTCCTTATTATGAAAGGGTCCTAGCAGGCATAGGAAAACCTTTCTCTGAAATGATCAAACACGACGAAATGGTAGAAATAGGACTCAAGTCCTGGAAAATAAAAGACCTAACGGCACTCGAAGCTGTTGCTGAGCCTATCCAATTAGGAAATTACGAGAGTAATCCCCAGATGGTCCACAAAAAGAAAGATGAAGAAGTTTCCTTAGTATTACAAGGACAAAATTCAAGCAGTAATTCGAACAATACGCCCATTCAAAGGAGGAACTATACCCCTTTCCAGGCTACAACACAGCCTTCAAATCCTTCATTCCAGAAAAACATGGAGGTCAGACGCAGAAGGACTTTCACCGTACTAGGGGATTCACTCGAGAACGTCTTCAAACTTCTGACAGCTCAGAAGAAGATTGGCCAACTCCTTCCACCAACTAACACTAATGCAAGGAACTTTGACCCTAGCAAGAAATGTGCTTATCATTTCAGATCACCGGGACATGACACCCAAGATTGTTGGTCCCTCAAGCACAAAATCCAAGATTT